>JAZHEH010002052.1:0-1410000 GCA_036589455.1 Ateles fusciceps
AAACACCAAAAGCAGTGGCAACAAAAGCCAAAATAGACAAATGGGACCTAATCAAACTCCATAGCTTCTGCACAGCAAAAGAAACAGTCATTAGAGTGAATCGGCAACCAACAGAATGGGAAAAAATTTTGCAGTCTACCCATCTGACAAAGGGCTGATAACCAGAATCTACAAAGAACTGAAACACATTTACAAGAAAAAAATAAACAAGCCCATTCAAAAGTGGGCGAAGGATATGAACAGACACTTTACAAAAGAAGACATACATGAAACCAACAAACATATGAAAAAATGCTCATCATCACTGGTCATTAGAGAAATGCAAATCAAAACTACATTGAGATACCATCTCACGCCAGTTAGAATGGCGATCATTAAAAAATCTGGAGACAACAGATGCTGGAGAGGATGTGGAGAAATAGGAACGCTTTTACACTGTTGGTGGGAGTGTAAATTAGTTCAACCATTGTGGAAGACGGTGTGGCGATTCCTCAAGGACCTAGAAATAGAAATTCCATTTGATCCAGCAATCCCATTACTGGGTATATATCCAAAAGACTATAAATCGTTCTACTATAAGGACACATGCACACGAATGTTCACTGCAGCACAGTTTACAATAGCAAAGACCTGGAACCAACCCAAATGCCCATCGATGATAGACTGGACAGGGAAAATGTGGCACATATACACCATGGAATATTATGCAGCCATCAAAAACGATGAGTTCGTGTCCTTTGTAGGGACATGGATGAACCTGGAAACCATCATTCTCAGCAAACTGACACAAGAACAGAAAATCAAACACCGCATGTTCTCACTCATAGGCGGGTGTTGAACAATGGGAACACATGGACACAGGGAGGGGGAGTATCACACACTGGGGTCTGTCGGAGGGGAAAAAGGGGAGGGATAGTGGGGGGTGGGGGAGTTGGGGGAGGGATAGCATGGGGAGAAATGCCAGATATAGGTGATGGGGGAGGAAGGCAGCAAATCACACTGCCATGTGTGTACCTATGCAACAATCTTCCATGTTCTTCACATGTACACCCAAACCTAAAATGCAATAAAAAAAAAAAAAGAATACAGGGTCTAAAAAAGATCTCAAACACCAATCTTAAATTTTACAATAGTGATGTTATCTATAAGAGCAATTGGGGAGGTTACAAACCTTGTGACTTCTGGCTACATGGCTCCTGAACCATAATTCTAATCTTGTAGCTAATTTGTTAGTTTTACAAAGGCAGCTTTGGTCGTTCAGTAAGGAGGGGGGTTAGTTTTGGAAAGAAGCTGTTATTATCTTTAGTTCAAGGTTAACCTAAATTCCTCCCATAGCCTGGCACACGCCCAGGAATGAACAAGGAATGCTTGGAGGTTAGAAGCAAGATGAAGTCAGTTAGGTCAGATTTCTTTCACTGTCCTAACTTTTCTATGTCAAATTTCTCTCAATGTCATAATTTTTGCAAAGGCAGTTTCACTATTCTTGTAGATTCCCCACTTTTTCTTCCTCTCATAAATAACCAGGTGCCAACATCTGTCATATCTATCCTTTCATACTGAGGGGTAGAAGATGAGTCCTGGAAGCAGCTGGGGGCCAGATGTCAGTCTGGTTGGACCATTCCTATTTCTCTGCCCTCCCCAGGATCTCTGCCAATGAAATGACTTATTTCTTCTCCCTAAACTGAATTGACCAGCTTATGCATGTTTTCCTGGAGTCAATGGCACAATCAATGGTACCCCTTTCACTGTTAAAAGCATGTAGATTTGGATGATAAAGTATACTATTCCTTTACCTTCACCCCCTTTTACTCTCATCTGTCAAAACCTTCTTATTCATGGGCTACCTGCATATAAAGCCTCTTCCGATCCTTTTGACTGGCTGTGCTCTCTCCCTTTCCAAAACCACATCAACTTTCTTCTTTCCTTTTTAGGCTCCCAGTTAGAGTTATTTATAGACTTCTCTCTCTTCTTATGTTTTTAAGCACAGAGACTTTGCTGTATTAGATGCCACCAAGGTGCCAAGAACAATGCCTTGCTCAGAAGTAAATAGTAACTATGGCTTGAATGATAAATAACTGACCAACTGAAATTTCAAAGGAAGAATGTATCATCAGTGTGAGGATTTTGAGACCCATGAGTTTGAGCAGAAAGTCAGCATTCTCTGCAGTCTCCTCTCTTCATTAAAATTGTGCACAATGATGAATTTTCCTCCCAAATTGTTAAGCAGAGGAATTAGGTAAGAGTTTACAAACTATAAAACCAAAAGTATATATTTAGCTAGTTGATTCACAACGGTGTTTCTAAGATGTGTTCCTTGGATCACTAGTTGAGCCTGATATTAGTGGAGTATTTATTAGAACAGGATTATCTGGCTGGTTAAAGAAATGCTGACTTAGAGCTCAACAGGGTTTTTAGTGTATATGTGTTTTAATAGTGGGACTCTCAGAACTTTTAATAAACAAATGTGCATGATGTGCAAGGCAAATCTCTAAAGAGGGGCTATGATATCTCACATTTTCCAAATTTAATTGATCATGGATGCCTCTTCTGAATCTTCCCCACTCTCTTTTCTGTGGAGCCTGTCTTAAAATAACTAGGGAAATAGTAATGTAGAAAGTAGATGCACAGTTTCTTATAAGAATATTTTCAATATATTTGTTTCCCAGGTTAGTTCCGACCATGAATTGGTAATGCATCTTAAAATCTTCTTAAGCCATTTTCTTCAATGTCAGTTTCTTTTTTTGTTTGTTTGTTTATTTTTTGAGACAGGACTTGCTCTGTCACCCAGGTGGGCATGCAGAGGCACAGACATGGCTCACTGTATCCCTGACCTTCTGAACTTCATAACCTCATGCCGAATTCTTTTGCTTTCAACCTCTCTTCCTCCTCTCGCTCATCCTATATAAGCTCCCACAGTTAGGCTCCACAGTCAGGCTCCCCAAACCACACCTTGGTCAATAAACCACAGGTGGTTTATTGACCAAGGTGTGGTTTGGGGAGCCTGGCTTCTTACAGAGTTATTGCCAGCTTATTCACCTGGACATCTGGGTGCTGCAGAGCCTCACAGAGTGATATATTGACATATTTAATTCCATTAAGCACATTAAGAATAATATTTGTAGGAGGAACATTTTCTACTGCATATAATATAAAAAGTACAGACATGAGCATATCTCTCTTAAGAACATGTTGTCAAACTAAGCACAGCTCGCTGCTTCTAGATTTTCTTTGTCTGGAAATTTCCTGCCTCTTGGATTTTTATTTTAGTAAAAGTGTTACATTTTTAAAGAAAATGTTGTGTCTGAAAACTTTTAATTGAGATAATCCCATCACTTAATTCATTTGTTTTTCTATAAATCTGGAAAGTATCACTACTATTTGATTTTCACAGGATGATACAGGCTAACTCATGATTTGTGACAATATCACAGGGTTCAAATTTGGACTCATATTATTTTAAAATACCCTTCCACTACTCTGCCCTACCTGTGCCCTTGCTACTCAATACCTTGCTACTCAGGGTGTTGTCACAGACCAGCAGCAAGAACACTGCTTAAACAGCTGACTCAAAATGCTGATTCTTAGGCCCTGCTCCAAATCTAATGAGGAAGAATCTGCATTCGAGTAAGATCCCCAGATGCTCTGTTTGCACTTTAAGTCTAAAGGGCACTGGTGAGAGGCAAGCCACTCAAATCTCAGTTTTCCAATTTGTAAAGAATAATCTCTTTCTCATAGAACTTAACATTGATTAAGTGAAACAATGTCTTCTGGTAACTGAAGCATTTTGCGGATTGGAGTTATATCACACTGGTTCACTCACTGTCCCTACACACCCATGCACCTTTATGCAACTGAACCTTCCTGCTGCCTGGAACATTTCCTTCCTTTCCCTCTAAGTATCTGAATTACCCCTGTCTGTTTTGGGCTGAATTATGTCCCACAAGATTCATATGCTAAAGTCCTAATCTGCAGTTCCAGAGTGTGAGTGTATTTGGAGACAGGATCACTAAAGAGATAATTAAGGTTAAATGAGACCATTCTGGTGAGCCCTAATCTACAACGACTGTGTTCCTATAAGAAGAGGAGAGGAGGACACAGACCCAGAGGGATGACCACATGAGGACACAGAGGGAAGACGTTATCTGCAAGCCAAGGAGAGAGGCCTCAGGAGACACCATCCCTGCCCACACCTGGATCTGACTTCTGGATTCCCCAAACTGCAAAGGGATACATTTCTGTCAGTTAACCCCCTTTCCCTCTAACCCTGTCTGTGGTGCAGTAGTCACCCCTTTTCTGCCATTTCACTTTCCTTGGCGGGCAACCATGGTCTGAAAATATTAAATGGAAACTTCCAGATATAAATAATACCTGAGTCTTAAATTGCACACTGTTCTGTGTAGCATGTCACAATCTGCCGCCATTCCTCTCTGTCCTGTCTGGGATGCCAATTTTCCTTTGTCCCGGGTCTCCATGCCATTGATGCTACCCTCTTGTTAGTCACTTGGGAGCTGCATAGGTGATCAGATAAAAAACAGTACATATAAGATTCAATGTTATCCTTGGTTTCAGCATCCACTGGGGGTCTTGGAAAGCATCTCCCTGGAATAGGGGAGTACTGTTAACTTTTGTTAGGGAAGCCCTAGCAAACTGCCACATTGTCTTCCCTTGCTCCAGCTCAAGTGCTCCAGCCTCCAGCCTCCTGGATCCCCCTGCCCAGTGTTGCATGACTGCAGTGGGTGGATTTTTACTGAACTTGACACATATACATGACAAATGTCTTCAAATATGTATTATGATTCTGGAAGCTGGGGAAATTCTATTCAGTGCCTATCCTATCTGCCTGTGAATACCAGTGAATCAATATATACTTGTTGACTGATTGGTTGAAAGAAGAGTACAACTCAGGACTTCATATTCCCAGTCAAGGCTGCCAGCTAGTGTATAAAGACACTTCTGCCTCTAGATAAGCAAAGCAGACTTTGCATTCAGCCTGCATTGAACATATATTGGCACTGGTCTCCTGATGTATTACAGATGTTCTATGTATAAGTTCAATTTGTATCTCAAGCTGTGGAAATAAATGTATCATAACACCATGCCCTTAACTTTGTTTTTAAATTTTTTAACTCCTTATCTTCTTCGACCTTCCAGCTCTACTTCAATGTGAAATATGAAAATATGTCATCGTTCCTATGTAAAAGGGAAAACCTGAGGTTCAGAAATGTCAAGAGGCTGACATGGTGACTACAGTTAGTAACAGTGGACTGCTGTCTCGGCAATTGCTAACAGAGTAGATTTAAGTGTTGTGAACACAGAAAATGCTAAGTATGTGAAGTAATGCACATGTGAATTAGCTCGACTTAGTCATTCCACAATGTATACATATTTCAAAATGTCATGTTGTACATGACAAATATATACAATTTTTATTTGTCGATTAAAAAACCAGAAAGGTCAAGAGGCTTAGCCAATAACCCTAGCTAGCTGGTAGTCTTGCATGACAAATAGGAGGCTCCTGGAGCTCTGATGGTAAACCAGCCCTGCCATGATGTTGTCAACGAGTGGTCTTTATAGAAGAGAAAAGTCCCTTTCATCATCCTTCTCTACCCCTGTAAAAAAAATAAAACCTAGAGCTTGCATATGAACAAGCCAGAAACCTTATTTTTCAACTCTCTATGCTGCAACTTCTTAGATTTAAAACAAAATTGAAAGCAATCTCCACAGAATTTCTGTGGGGAGAAATGACCTACTTCAGCTTATATTCCTCCCTGTAGTTGCTCTGAGCCTTGGGAATTACCTTGTCCATGTATTTTCATTCAGAATGAATGCTTTAATATATTTCTTTAATCATCTGTTGCATCACAGAATATTGTTTCATGCATATTAAAGACTTGAGCATGTAATAGAACAGTGTTCTGACTAATAAATGCGCTCAAAGCATGTCACTAGTCTTATTGCTTTTCTTAGCTTCAGGATAGATGTGTTTTATTTGGAAAATAATGACGATGATGATGATGATGATAGTGCTTCTATTAAACAAAGGGAATTATTTTATTTTAAAATGGTGCCATGACCCTGCACAGGTCATTATTCTTTTGAAAATGCTAACCTTTTGCCTTATTTCCAGAGTGTTTTATTCCCCATTCAGGCAAATTAATCAGTGAGTATTAGAAACTTTCTATATGCCTGGCATGAGTCAGTGCAGAAGTACAAAGATGTAACTTCTATCTAGAAAATCTTCTAGTGTGATTTAGCTAACAACGACTTTCAGAGAATGAATAAAGGTAAAAATCACATATTCTAAAAAAGAGAGAGGAGAAAGGGTTTTACAGAGGAATAAAAGTTGAGTGAGATTTTTATTAAAAAGAAAGATTGAGATGCTTTGACAAAAGGATTTGAGGCAAGAGGGAAAAATATAAATGAAGGCACATTATTCATAAGAGTTCAATAAACATGTACCATTCCATTCATCTTCATCACTTAGATAGAGAGATGGTCTCTGTTCTAGAGTTAAAGGTCACATATACAGTGGGACAAATGCCATGCTAGAGCTAAAAATGGTGTGCTAATTGACCTCAGAGGAACCATATATGACACAGCGGAGGAAAAACAAGAGGACAATGAAAAGTATATGCACCTAAAAGGAATCTTAAAACAAGAAGAGATTAGCAAGAGCAATTAGGAGGGAAGGCCATTCCGTGCAGAGGGAATCATTTGTTGAGGGTGGGGAGGAAAGAAAAGAGAGAGACACACTTCTCCAGGCCCTCAGTTTGGCTAGAGGGAGGTTTATGTGCCAGGGGACAGTGAGTGATGAAGCTGGAGACACAGGCAGGGCCAAGGCTGGGGGAGAAGCTGGCAAATCATACTAAGGAATTCTGATTTTACTCTGAAAGCGACATGGAATGAATATCACACTCAAAGAGCAGCAAGAAGGAAGAGGATCTGGCTGGAGCACAAGCTTCCATGGAGGAAAAAAAAGGGGCCGGGGATGAGAAGAGGTAAGAGAAGGCTTTGCTTGTCTTTCACAAGAAGTTTGGATTTGACCTGGGAGGTAATGTGACATCACTGTGACATTTCTTGTTTTGGTTTTATGTGTGTGTGTGTGTGGGAGAGAGACTCATTTGGTGTGAGTCTCACGTACATGATAATATGCAGTCAAAATTATCACACCAGATTGTGTGAATAGGGGCAATCAAAGTCATACTCTGATTCAGCAAACATCACTAAATGATGACAGGCAGAAAATTAAGGTTATGCCCTTAATAAGCTCAATGAATGACAATCTTTCTCAAGTAATGGATTTTGTCCCAATTTCTGATGTGTTTAAATTCCTTATATAAAATAACTTGTACTAAAGTAAATCTGAACATTGTAACTGGTACTTAAAAATTTTTTTAAGTCTCTACTTATAGATTAAAAAATCTTAGAGAGTTGCTTTAAACTGGCACTATAACTGTGAAAAGTCCATGAACATAGTCTTCCTTTCCGGATTTCAATCAATCAAGGATATTTGGATGTTTTTAACAATAAGGCAATAGAAAATGGAAATGTACAAGAGAGACTAGGAATGGAATATTTCATTGTGACCCTACAGCATGACTCTGAAAATAAATTCACACAATCTTGCCATTTAGTTTATCAGCCTGTAAAATGCCCTTAAAGCTTTTCCATACAAATGCCCTGGGGATGGATAATGTAACTAGTGGCAAAATGTTTTATTATTTCAGGATTTATTGGTGAAAATGAAATATACTGTTTTAGAGATTTTATATATTACAGGAATAAGTAAATAAATATTGTTAATATGGATCCTCTTACAACATAGGAATGGGGGCTGAATATGATGAATTTGATGAAAGATGAGACTCAGAGTCTCCTTAACAGGCTTATGAAACAGACAGAAAACTTACTTTCAGGGTATCTTAATGATTAAAGTAAAATGAAAAATAATCTAAACTGCCTAAAAAGTGTATATAATGTAAAATTTATAGAACTTTTAAAAAACATAGTACTTAAGAATTTAGAAAAAGCGTGGCCAGGCACAGTGGTTCATGCCTGTAATTCCAACACTTTGGGAGGCTGAGGCAGGTGGATCGCTCGAGGCCAGGAGTTCAAAACCAATCTGGCCAACATGGTGTAACCCTGTCTCCACTAAAAATACAAAAACTGGCGTGGTGTCGCATGTCTGTAATCTCAGCTACTCAGAAGGCTGAGGCACAAGAATCGGTTGAACCCAGGAAGTGGATGTTGCAGTGAGCTGAGATCATACCACTGCACTTCAGCCTGGGTGACAGGGCAAGACTCGGTCTCAAAAAAAAAAAAAAAAAAAAATTTAGAAAAAGCAGTTGAGATGTCACAATATTTCATGAAATCTCCAGGGAAACTGTCAGAAAAAAAACAATACAAAAGGTGGTAGCATGGGAAAGTGTTAGTAAACAGTATTTCTTAAATAAATAGAAGAGGTAAACAGTCAATTTGTTATAGGTTGTTAGAAAAATCTGGCAATAAGTTTTATGGTAGAAAGAAGGACATGCAAATATAGATATTACACTCAATGTTTAAAAGTGCTGATACTGGAAAACAATGATAAACTTTAAAAGATACATAGTATCAGTTCTGGAGATGATTTTTCTCTCTCTCATTAAAGGTGCCTTGCCTTGAGTTTAGAGAACATTTTTATAATACACTGTACTGTCCTGCTCATTGTATCAGTCTGCTGGGGCTGTCATAATGGAATACTGTGGTGGCTAAAGCCTGGGTAGCTAAACCAAAAGACATTTATTTTCTCATAGTTCTGGAGGATGAAAGTTCAAGGTCAAGGTGCCAGGGCTGGTTTCTGGGAGCCCTCTCTTCCTGGGATACCTTCTTGTTAGATTTTCACACGGGCTTTCCTCTGTGTGCAAGTGAGAAGGGAGAAAGCTCTCTGGTATCTCTTCCTCTTCTTACAAGGACATCAATCCTATCAAATTAAGCTCACGCCCTTATGACCTCATTTAACCTTTATCACCTTCTCCCAGACCCCACCTATCTCTAGATAGTAGTAGTTAGGGCTTCAACATATAAATTTTGCCGGCAAGGTATGGGGGGAACTATTCAGTTCATCTACTCATCAATGTCAACTCTGAGAAGAGCTAAATCACAACTTATGTTATTAAGAGTCTAAGACATTTTCTTCTGCTGCTGCATTTATATCTAAATATTTTTAGTCACATAAATCCTTACACTATGTATCACTTGTAAACCCCAGGTGCATTTATAAAACTATCAGCAACATAGAAATACTCTGTGGAGATAAAGTAGCATTCTAAAAAAGCAGTGCATACAAAATCCAAGCTGGGTCTCCTAGACAGAGAAGTTTAATAAAGGAGAGAAATACAGCTAGACAGATGTGGGAATCAGAAGCAAGGTGAGAGCCGAGGAAACCCTGTTCAGACTTGTTTCTTCAGAAATAACAATGGCTTAGTGTTTACAACCTCACTTTTGTTATTTTTCTCTGTCTAGAGCTTTTAAGTGGGAAAATGTGTTGTCACAGAAGGCAGCTCAGCTGAGAATCAGAAATCCCAGGCCAGTTTTGCCAATAACTCAGGTAAGATCTAGACAGTTTGCATAATCAATTTCCTCTTCTATAAAGTGAGGTATAGATCACTATAAGACCACATCTTAACAGTCTGATTTCTATGACTCTAGGACTTACTTCTGGAGAGTGTATACACTGGTTCCAATGTTTCTAGAATGCTTCTGTATAACACATGAAAACCTTTCCCTCTGAGATGCAGGTAGCTCCATAATGTCAACCATTATGCACAACTTTATTAAACTCTCAAGTACAATCTGGAAACCACTACAATCTGAGAAGCAGTGAGGAAGAAAAACATAGTATAAAGTCCAAGTAAATGGCCTTATTTCCACAGTGCCATTATGTAGTTAGCTTGTTTATTTAGAAGTAGTTTAGTTTTAATTACCCCAATACTGTTTCTGTAATGCTCATGTTAAAAAGGAGAGACTAAATGTAAGCTTTATGTGTTCAGGATAGAATGTTTTCTTCACCAGCATTAGAGTTTTATTTAGCAAATGCTGTTTTTAGCTTATTAGACAATTCAAAATATGTCCTCTTACATGGGATATGCCTTGTTGTTATCACAGACAAAGACTTCATATTGCTATACATCTATCATTCATACTGTAGAGGAGAGATTCCACATACGGCATTCATTTATGGCAGGTGTTAATCAAATTGCATGCCTTAGTGAATCTCTTTCTCAGAGAATTCTTTTCTTTCTCTGAAGATCATTTACCATGGCCCTCATCAGTCAATATTATTAATGGGTGGTTCCTTAATATAAGTATGACCAATTCTATTCTGAGCTTCTTAGTGAGTTGGACATCTAAGTGACTTCTGGAGCCATGTAGACTTAAAAGCTGGGGTCTTATTTCAGGACATTCTTGATTGAAAGGGAGCAGAGAAAGCTGCTCTGCAGGAAAGAAAATAAGAGAAGCAAGAAGCACTCACAGGAACAGAAGGAACACAGAATCTGCCTGGAATTCTGATAGCTGTCTTTGTCTTTCTTCTGGTCCCTGGGAGGCCAATCTGCAATTACTGCTCTTGGATTCTTCTAAGAGATACACAATGCCCTGGTAATAAATTCACCTCCCCACTCACTCGGCCCCCCCAGCACCCACCAAAACTACTTAAAGGTGACTTTGTAGCACTTTTATTCAACAATCTCTTTATCACCAGACTTCTTGGCAGATCAATCCAGAATTTAACCAAATTTTTATTACTTTTTTTTTCAGCCAGAGTCCTTGTATTTGTCCCTCCCCAAAGCAATACTATATAGTTTGTTCAATATTGTGATAATCTAGCCAAGTGTGGCAATAGACTAAATTTATTTTTTATTTTCATTTTTATTAGTCTTTTTTGACATTGAGTTTCACTCTTGCTGCCCAGGCTGGAGTGCAATGGCGCAATCTTGGCTCACTGCGACCTCTGCCTCCCAGGTTCATGCGATTCTCTTGCCTCAGCCTCCCAAGAAGCTAGAATTACAGGCATGCGGCACCACGCCCAGCTAATTTTGTATTTTTAGTAGAGATGGGGTTTCTCCATGTTGGTCAGGCTGGTCTCAAACTCCCAACCTCAGGTGATCCACCCACCTTGGCCTCCCAAAGTGCTGGGATTACAGGCATGAGCCACCGCACCCAGCTGCACAGACTGAATTTTAATGAGCTTCTCACCCCAGTTAGTAATCTGGTACAATTTCCAACAAATATGTGCCACTGGCTAAAAAGGAGGGGTTAAGTTTTAGAACACATATATCATTAAAAATCTATCACCAGAAATCCAACTGGAAATGCCCAATGAGTATAGGTTAGTAGTATCAGTACAAGAAATGAATTATGTTACTTGCCATATCTGCCTTATTTATTAACGAATTGATTTTCATAAATGCTTAACAGTGATTCCAAAACCTCACCATAGACAGAACTACCCAAGGAAGCTTTTTAAATATAAATTCCTAGGCCAGTTCCAGGAAACTATGAAACAAGAACCTGTGGAAGATGAGATCTGGGAATCTATTTATTTGTACATATATGATTCTCCAGGCCATTTTGAAGATCAATCATGTTGGAAGACCACTGTTCTAGTATATATAATGTCCAGGAGGAAACTGGAAACTTGTAACTGAAATTCAAAGTCCAATCAATATAGAAAAATCAATTGTATTTCTACATATCAGCAATGAACAATTGGAAATTAAAATTTCAAAAAGTACAATTTATAATAGCCTTCAAAACATGAAAGATTTAGGTATAAATCTAACAACATGTGCAAGATATATATGCTGGAAGCTATAATATATTGATGAAAGAAATCAAAGAAGACCTAAATAAATGAACATTTATACAATATTCATGGATTGGCAAATTTAATATTAAGATGTCAATTCTCATTAATCTATAATCATATATATAGAGATCTGTAATTTCAATTCCAGCCCAAGTAAAATCTCAGCAGCAATTTTTAAAAAGAAATTGACAAACTGATTCTAAATTGTACAAGACAAAGGAACTAGAATAGCCTAAGCAATCTTGGAAAAGCAGACCAAAAGGGAAGGACTCATACTACCTGATTTTAAGACTTATTATAAAGTTATGGTAACCACACAGTGCAGTGATGGTAAAAAGACAAGAAGATGAATGAAACAGACAAGAGAGTTCAGAAGTAGACCCTTGCATGTATAATCAATTGATTTTTACAAAAAATGCAGGGACAATTTAGTGAGAAAGGAACGTTTTTGCAACAAATGATGCTGGAACAATTGAATAGCCATATGCAAAACAATGAACTTTGACCCATATTTCATATTATATAGAAACATTAACTAAAAAAGTATAATAGACCTAAATATAAAAGTTAAATAATTTCTAAATTATTTGATAATTAGAATTATCTTCTAAAAAACAATTCTAGAAGAAAACATAGAAGAAAATCTTTGTGGTCTTGGGTAAAGAAAATATTTCCTGGAGATGATAAAAATCATGATCTATAAAAGAAAAAATAAACTAGATCACATCAAAATTAAAATTAAAAGCTTCTTCTTTTTGAAGAACATGCTTATGAAAAATGAAAAGCCACACACTGGGATAAAATATTTGCAAAATATGTATCTGATTTAAGAATATATCAAGAACTCCTAAAAATCAATAATGAGGAAACAACTTAGTTAACAAATAGTTAAGGATTTGAACAAAGACTTTACCAAGAAAGATATATAGATGGACAATAAACACATGAAAAATACTCAACAACACACTTATTAGGGAAATGCATACAAAAACAACAATGAAATGATACCATTGTATACCTATCAGAATGGCTAACAAATGAAAGCTTTGTAATATCAAGTGTTGGTAAGGATACAGAACAACTGGAGCCCTCACACACAATTGAAGGGAATGCCACTCAGGAAAACAGTTTGAAAGCTTCTGATAAAGTTAAACACACGACATGAAAATCTCACTTCTAGGTATTTAAGGGAAATAAAATATGCTCACATAAAAACCTATTCATAAATGTTTATAGCAACTTTATTTATAATCACCAAACTTGGAAACACCCCAAATGTTCATCAACAGGCAAAATGATGAGCTGCAGTACATTCATACAACAAAATACTACTCAGCAGTGAAAAGGGATGTACCACTGACACATGATGTGATATGGATGAATTCCAAACGTATTATGCTAAATGAAAGAAGCCAGGCTCAAAAGGTTGGACACACTGCTTGATTCTACCTCATATGACATTCTGGAAAAGGCAAAACTCCAGAAGCAGAAACTGTATCATTGGTTTCCAGGAGATGACTGGGTAGAAAGGTTGATTACAAAGGGAACAGGATGTTATAGTACTCAGTCCTTTGTCATGATGGGACTATATGTTACAGTGCTGTGTGTGTCAAAATCCATAGAATTTTATGTGAAAAAGAGTGATTTTACTAAATTATGCCTAATCTCGATGAACCTGTCTAAAAGAAAAACACAATAAAAAACAAAATTCCAGTTTGGTGTGTCAAGTGTACTTTGCTTTCAGGTTGATCCTTTCTAAGATTCAAATTATCTTTTTCACCCTTCCAAATGACTAAGGTAACAAACGGTCTGCCAGAGTGCCCTAACGTGGAAATTCCGAGAGAACAGTGTGCTATGTACCACTTCATTTGATCTTGTGATGGGCTTTAGACATCTATTATTATTTATTACACAGGTTTAGGATATAATGTGGAGGTCACCTTCCAGCTGCAGTGAGATATTGACAGACTGAGATTGATGAGGGGAGAGGAAGACCATTGTTATGTTTCTACTATATATCAGAAAACCTGCAAAATGAAGTAAACATTCAACAATCCTATAGATAATAATTTTGGGGAAATTTCAGTTAAAAAAAACTAGGATTTAATTAAAATGCTAAGTTGCACACCAATTACTATACTTAAAATGGGCATAGTTAAGAGTTCTCAGTCATTTGGCCTCTGCGTGCGTTTGTAACAGAACCTTCACGAAGAGGGGGAAGAACTTCTATGATCTCAGGGACACCTCTGTGCTGCCTCTAAGCAGGTATTATGCTAAAAGAAAATACTAGCTAATCTCCAGAATGCCATCAAACCTTCTAGTACTTGGAAGTATGCAATGACTACAAGAGTTGAGAAATACAAACTGAATTATTAAAACATTATATTCAACATATTTAATTTCCAGAATTTGCCATCTCCCTATTGGACCTCAGAGAGGTTAAATGATCTGTCCACAGCTGTTAAGTGACAGGAATGATATTTTAAACTCAGGTCTTCTGACTCTAAGGCGAGTGCACGTTATATTGCTTTACTTTTTCTCTAGAAGTTCACAAATGTATAAGCCATGATGGTGTGGTAAATCACACCAGGAGATGCCAGCAGTATTTCTTCTTAGACTCTAATGCTGAGAAGTTGAATACAACAATCTTTAAATTAATTCTTACTTGGCAGTCCATTATCATTAGGTTGATTTAACTCAGCTACATTTTTAATATTTCAAAGATAGAAGATATATGGTACCTGATTTCATCTTTTCTTATAATTTTTAAAAAAATACTGTAGAAATGAAGAAGGAAAATAGTAACATTCTTCACCAGAATATAAAATCCCTTTTTCTTGCCTTCCATGGCACCGGCCTCCCAGGTATCTCTTTCCAATTCTCTTTAAGCCCCTTGGAGGATCACCTCCCTCTGCTTGCCCATTGGAGGCTGTTTCCCAGAGTTCTGTCCTTAGGTCTCCTCCCCTCCCAGTGTACATGACGTCTCCTCTCCTCGGTGAGGAGGGCAAAGATCACCTGGTGACCATCAAGCAGGCAACTCACAGACAAAACTCCTTATCTGAGGAATTTAGAATTAGGAAGTGGTGTCATTGTCTGGGGTAAATACCTGGGGATTCGTTGTCTCATGGTCATGGAAAACTAGGATGCCAGTACACAAAGAGTGCAGTTAAGAGCAAAAGTTTAATAGGCAGAAGAAAGTAAGAGCTCTCTGTGCAGACAAGGGTCCCAGAGAAAATGGGTTGTGGCTTCCCCAGTGGAATGCAGGTTTTATAGATGAGCTTCAGGGGACAGTGTCTGATTTACATAGGGCATGAAGGATTGGTTGGACCAGGTGTCCCATATGCATAGCACCCAAGAAGCTGGCTTACTGACCCTAATCTTTTATTATGCAGATGGGTTTTCTACTGGGCTGGCGCCATGTTGCCTGGTTCTTTACTGTACACATGGTGACAGAGAAAGGGAAGATGGAGCCTCCATGTTGAACATGCCTGGTCCTCAGGTGGCTCTTTTCTATTGGCACAGCTGCTGGCATTCACCAGTGCAAGTTTCCAGCTTACTTATCTATGTCTGCAGCTCAATTTTTCAGGCTGCTCTTTGTTAGAAAAGAAATGATTTCGGGGCTGCTTTTTGTTAAAAGGGAAATTCCACCAAGGACTCTGTTATCCTTACTGTTAAGCATGCTCTGAATGAAGAGACCACCTAAACAGGCTTTGTGTGAGTAACAAGGCTGTTTATTCACTTGGGGTGGTAGGATAGGAGCTAGTTTTATAGGTTGGGGGTAGGTAATGGAAAGTTACAGTTTAGGGCAGTTTTTTTGCAAGCCAGGGGGAGGTGGGTGTCATGGGGTCCCAAGTCACAAGATTGACCTATAATTGAGGCAGGAAGAGTGGTAGAATGTCACAAGGTTGGTTAATCAGGCCACAGCATCCAGGGTCACAAGGCTGACTTACCAGTTGAGGCAGGGACAATGGTGGAGATGTCACAAGGTCAGTTAATCAGGCACTGCATGAGCTAGCTATTCTTCCCCATTTGCAGTCTTTCTGTTACCTTTGACTTTTGGCTCCAGGAGGCCATCTGGAGGAGTGCGTGTGGGTCGCAGGAGTCACTATGGCTTGACTATGGTGTAGTCGTTGGTGCAGTCAGTTCAAAGAACCTTGCACTTACTACCTGCCTAAATAATTTCTTTCTATCTCCTTTATCAATTAGACTTCTCTATTATCTAAGGTTGGCAACTGGTTCGAAGCTTCTTTACCCCAAAAATGTATAAGTAACTAGAATTTCTATACATCTCCAGAATGCATGCATGCTGAAACCCATTGTGCAAACCTGGCTGACACAAAAATGTCTACAAATGTAATCATTTATCATGACCTGTGAGGCTAATATATCCCAATTACCCTTCAGCTCCTGCTAAATACTCCTGAGGTCTGTAAATACTCCTGAGGAAGAATGCACTGTGTTGCACTCTCTCTCTTGCTGAGGTACCCCGCTGCAGCTGCACTCTTCAACAATGTTCTTTCTACCTAATAAAACTTTCCTTTTTCAGTACTATACTGTCAGTGGTAAATTCTTTTACCAACCTGCCAGTTGACCACCTTCTGATGTTCGGGCTCGGACACCTTGCCTGGTGCTGGGTGATTGCTTTCACTCAATTCCAAGACCACCTGTAGACTGATGACTTCATCTCTGGTACAGACCATTCTGTCCTGCAGAACCACAGATTCCATTTCTTCTTAGTGGACAGTTCTGTATGAATGACCCACAGAGAATTCAATCTCAACATGCCCCAGTTGAATTTCACTGCCTTCCCTATACTCTGCTCTCTGCCCTTCCCGTCTGCCTATCCTCCCTTAAATTCCCAATGACATAAATGGTAGCTGGGAGTCATGTTCAAGTGCTTTCCCTCTTCACATCCAAGTATCCAACCAGTCTTATTGTTCTGTCTGCATTATCTCTCTCAAAGTCTTCTCTTCTGGATATCCCTTCAATAAAACCCTCATCAGGTCTAATCTGCATTATTCTAGCTCACCTCCTCGCTAGTCTCCCTCAGCTTTGTCTGTCTCATTTCTGAGGGATACTGCTGAATCATGTTACTTCCAGCCGAAGGCCCTATTGTTTTGTACTCTCAAAGAGCCAAATGCAAACTCCAAGCATCCCCTCGTTCCATCTGCAGCTGAACCCTAATTGAAATCTGAGTTGAGCTGCACTGAACTACCTGCAGCTACCTAAATACCCTTTGCCATTAATTATCTGCAAATATATGCCTAAACTGCTCGCTCCACCCAACCTCTTAGTGCTGGTGTGTTAGAGCTTTGCCTTTAATGTCCTTCTCATTATGGATTTGTATATCTTTCAATATTTAATATGATTTTCTTTTATTTTCACTTTTTACTCCCTGAATTTTTCACAATGACCAAGCAAATAATTTTTAAGGAGAACATCTAACATTTATTAAAATACTACCTAAGTGAACAGGGAATGGGTTTATCATTTTTCTACTTTATTTTTATGATATCCAGATGAACACAGGAATTGTAAAACTTCAAAAAAGTTATTGTTGTTTTAGGTCTATTCATATGTGCAAGATTTTCGATTGTATGCCTAACTCATACCATTTTGAGGCAAGTTTTGGGGCTGAGGGTTTACACCCATTTCTCCACTAAGAGAACTGGGTATTCCTTACCTGCTGTGTAGATATTTTCATCCCCCTTCTTTTTATAAAATAATCAAGAGAGTTTTTATTTGTAGAGTTTAAGATTTACAGAAAAATTGAATACAGTTCCATATATGTATCCCATTCCCACCCATACACAGTTTCTCTATTATTAACATCTTTCACTACTGTGGTACACTTGTTAAAACTAATGTAGCAATATCAATATATTATTAACTATAGTCCATAGTTTACTTTCAGGTTCACTCTCGGTTGTACTTCTATAGGTTTTGGCACATGTATAATGTCATGTATCTGCTAGTGTAGTAACACAGAGAACAGTCTCATCTGTGCTTTGCCTATCCATCCTCTTCTTCCTTCCCCCACCCCACCCAGCTCCTGGCCACTCTCATCTATTTACTATCTGTACAGTTTTTATGCTTTATTTTTGGAGACAGAGTCTGACTCTGTCACTAGGCTGGAGTGCAGTGGTGCAATCTTAGCCCACTGCAACCTCTACCTCCCAGATTCAAGTGATCCTCCTGCCTCAGCCTCCCAAGTAGCTGGTATTACAGGTGCACACCACCATGCCCTGCTAATTTTTTTTTTTTTTTGTACTTTTAGTGGAGATGGGGTTTCACCACGTTTGCCAGGCTGGACTCCAACTCCTGACCTCAAGTGATCCAGCCACCTCAGCCTCCCAAAGTGCTGGGATTATAGGTGCAAGCCACTGTGCCTGGCCTGTCTGTATAGTTTTTCAACACAGACAGTAATCATTGTATTTTGAGCCAAAGTTTCCATCATCTTTTTAAGCAGGCTTCTATTTGTTTAAAATGAAGAAAGAATGTCTTTATGAAATGTGAGTTATTTAGCATAGTCAGAAAGTGTTTACAGATTGAATTTTTAAAGTTGGTAGTACTATTGTTCTATTGTTTTTTTTTTTCAAGATTCAGTTTGCATTTTCTATTCCCATTTACTTACAGTGAATACATCGTTGATCAACCAAAGTTACAGGATGAAGAAAGACCCTTGGGAAACACATGTGGGTCCAAACTTGGACCCAGAAATGCCCATGAAGAAAATTGATTTCTCTTGTCTATGACCAAATTGCTACTGTTGACATCAGAGTAAGAGGTTATCATTTTCCTACATATGAGAAGATAAAATAATCTGATATACAATCCAGGCAATTGAAATGGCCAGCACGATCATCTTCTGTATTTTGCCATCAGAAAAAACCCCAGTGATTTAAATTGCAGACCCCCACATGGGTTTTTTCAGATGGATAACTTTAACAACTCATTTCTAGAGGCCCTTCCCATTTAAATTTGATGGTACTGATACCAAAGAACGGGGGGCATGCTTGTCACTACTTATTTTGGGGTAAATAATCACAATACCCACTTAACAAAGCTGCTAAAAGCTTGGTTGGTGTTACCGTGCCCCAACTCACAGGCAAGAAGCAGTGGCACACTATAATCATTTGACAGGAAATAATTTCAAAGGGACATAGAAAAATTGAAAGTACACATGGGATATGGTCAAAGTTAAAAGATAATTTCCTTTTCAACAAATGAAAGCAAAGTTAAAGGTCAAAGCTCACATTGACAGGAAACAGAAAGGGCAACTGCCCATGTTAGGAGGAGAGTGGACTGCAGGACCCACTGAAGTCCCTGCGGTCAGGTTAGTGGCTTAACAAAAAGTAGTACTTTTCCGCTGGCCACGGTGGCTCATGTCTGTAATCCGTCTGTAATCCCAGCACTTTGGGAGGCCGAGATGGGTGGATCATGAGGTCAGGAGTTTGAGACTAGGCTGACCAACATGGTGAAAATCCGTCTCCACTAAAAAAAAAAAAAAAAAAATTACTGGGCGTGGTGGTGCGTGCCTGTAATCCCAGCTATTCAGGAGGCTGAGGCAGGAGAATTGCTTGAACCCGGGAGGCGGAAGTTGCAGTGAGCTGAGATCATGCCACTGCACTCCGGCCTAGATTCCATTTCAAATAAAATAAAAAGGAATACTTTTAGAGTGCTTTACCTCATATCTATCTTGATACCAGTTGTCCTTATCAGATGTTAATATAGCAGTATTTTAATATGCTGAAAGTCTGCTGCAGAGAGCAACAGATTTGAGTGGTCAGAAATTATCCTGTAGTGAAAATATGGTTTTCCTCTTCATCTTTAGTGAAATGCTTGAAAGCCTACTCTCTCTCTGAGCTGAAAGTATGATTTGTTATTCCAAAACTATTTTAGTCTCAGCAGCGATGGAGTTTCCACATACATTTTCTACGACGAAGGCCGACTCTCGTTAGGGTGGAAAATAAAGTCTATAATTCATAATAAGAGATTGCTGCCTTTGCAATCACTTCCTACCATAATACTGGCCACTTCATTACAGTGGTAATTAGAAAGAAAAAAAAAAAACAGAAATGGCCATTTGAAGGGGAATTAGTGCTTAATTTCCAAGACTGTTTTATTTTAATGGATGCAACTCTAGCAAGATTTTATACTTCAATTGCAAACCCAAGAATGATAAGGCTAGTGTTTCCGATCTGTCTTTTAAATGGAAAACACTTAATGTAGCATGTGATGAAAAAACATCTAATGACTGAATACATCCCTTCAAGTCAAATATACTGTCTTTAAAGGTGTGTTTAAAAAATAAGTATGTATGTGAAGGTAGGCATGTGTGAGTGTAAGTGACATCCATTTAATCAGCTGCTACTGTCATTAACTGAAGAAAATCTCTTCCAGCACACAATTTGAGCTTGTTAAAATTACTCCAATTAAGAGAAAGTGCTGTTAAAAGAAAATCTCATATTTTATTAAAAATGTCTGATGCAGCCCAAAAGGAAGGAATAGATCTTTTCCTGGAAGAGGAAAATAAGATTTAAGACAAAGAAATAAGTATAGGTTAATCTAAAATTCTCCATTTTTAGAGAGCTGCTGAGTTCTTCTAAAGAATGTTTGTTTTCTTTCCCCAGCCCACTTCCTCTTTCAGAAAACTCTTTTATTGTGGGATGTAATACAGAAAACTCTACCCAATAAAACACACACAGTTCAATTATTTTTCTCAAAGGACATACCAGTGTAGACGGCCCAGACCATTAAAACACTGGCACACCACACAAATCTCCTTAGGCCAGCCTTCCCCATCCCTAATCTCTCCTTTCCCCCAAAATACACTTGTCTTTTATGTTATCACTTCTTTGCTTTTCTTGATAATTTTACCATTAAAACATGCATTCTCTAACCATTGTAGTTTTGCTTTGCCTTTTTGGAATGTACATAAACAGAATTGTATCGTTTATACTCTCTTGTATTTATGCTTTTTCATGTGACATTATGTAAGTCAAATTCTTATTGCTATGAGTAGTGCTAAGTCTTTCCTATTCATTAAATTACATGCATATAGCACAATATATTTTTTTAACCCGTTGTACCATAGGTGACTACTGTATTTGGTGACTCAATTTTTGCTTTTCTGAATGATGCTGCCACTAATATATTCATATGTGTCTTTTGATAGACACGTGCCTACATTTCTGTTGTATGTGCCTATGAGTGGAATTTCTGGGTCACTGGATGTACATTCAAATTTTTCAGATAATGTTGAATAGTTTTCTAAACTGGTTATAGCAATTTGCACTTTTAATAGCAGCATATGAGAATTGTCAATATTTAGCCTCTCTGGTAAGACTGTAGTAGATTTTTACTTGGGGTTAAATTTGTTTTATCACTGAAGCATAATGAGGCTGAGCATCTTTTCAAATGTTTATGGTTATTTGGTTATCCTCTTTTGTAAAATGCTTCAAGTCATTTCCTAACTTTTGTATTATGCCATCCTTACTGATTTGTAGAGGCTCTTCGTATATTCTAGATACAAGCTCATTTTGATTATATGAATGGGAAATTGCTTCTCCTACTTGTGGCTTGTTTTTTTTTTTACTTTCTTAATGGTATCTTGTGATAAATATAATTTTTTAATTTTTAAAAATTTTATTTTGAATTAATTTTAGATTTACAAAAGAATAGAAAAGAGTGGAGAGCCCCAATATATCCTCCACCCAGCCTCCTCTAATGTTAACTCATTCCATAACCATTTACCAAACATAGCTAACACTTAATCAAACTCAGATATTAATATAGGTATGACATTGTTACATAAACAACACAATTTATTTAGATTATACCTGTTTTCCACTATTATCCTTTTTCTGTTCCAGGAGCCAATCCAGAATACCATGCTGCATTCAGCTGTCACTCTCCTTAGTCTCCCTCAATCTGTGGCAATTGTCTCAGTTCATATTTTTCATGAGTTTGATACTTTAATAGTACTGGTCAGGTATTTTGAGAATAAACCTCAATTTGGACTTCTCCAATGTTTTCTCATGATTATATGAATTCACTAATTTTTAATGTAATATACTTTGTCAGTCTCCTTTATATGAATGCTTTTTGTCTCCTTTCAAAATAACTTCCCCTCCCTACAAAGCCTCTGTTTTACCTTTCATATCTTCTGAAAGCCACTGTTTAACCTGTCATATGTAGTTTATAAGTTTAGGCCAACTTCCATAGTTTTCATATCTAACCCATCAAATATAAATTATTGAAAAAAAAAGTTTCCCCACTTTTCTGAAGTCCCATCTTTGAGGCAAATCAAATGTCCCTGTGTGTGTGCATTTGTTTCTGAGCTCTCCAGTCTATTTGTCTCTTCTTGCCTATAGTGCACTGCACTAATTACTGGAGCTGATAATAAATCTTGATATCTGGTGGTACCTATTTTGTTCAAGAGATCATTGGCCATTTTGGCACTTCTCATTTCCTTATAAATTCTGGAATCAGCTTGTTTATTTTCTCATATACACATACATATACAGGCATGCGGGACTTAAACTCAATCCATAAATCATTTGGGAATGACAATTTACTATACTGCAACTGCCAATAGATGAACATGAATATACCTTCATTTACACAGGGATTCTATAATTTTGCTCAATAATTTATAGTTTACTGGTAGAGATTGTACACATATTTATTTCAAAGAATTTCATGATATTTGATACTGCTGTGAATAGAATCATCTTTTTTTTTTTTTTTTTTTGAGACAGAGTCTTGCTCTGTTGCCCAGGCTGGAATGCAATGGCGTGATCTTGGCTCACTGCAACCTCTGCCTCCTGGGTTCAAGCCATTCTCCATGCCTGGCTAATTTTTGTATTTTTAGTAGAGGCAAGGTTTCACCATATTGCCCAGGCTGGTCTTGAACTCCTGACCTCAGGTGATCCACCTACCTCGGCCTCCCAAAGTGCTGAGATTACAGGTGTGAGCCACTGTACCCAGCCTAGAATCACTTCTAAAATTCAGTTTTTCTAGTTGTTTGCTGCTGGTATATAGAAATCACTTTTTTTTTGCTTACTGATCTTATATAGAGAGACCCTGCTAAACCCTCTTTTTAATTTTAATAGTGTGTTTGTAGATTGTTTCAGATTTTGTGTGTACATAATTGTGTCATTTGTGAACAAAAATTTTTTTCCTTATAGTTTTTATTTTTTCTTCCTTATTTTTTGGCTTTTTCTTTACTGGCTAGGATTTCCGGTACAATGTTGAATAGATGTACTAATAACAGGAATAGCCACTTATTTCTGAAATCAAAGCAAACACTTTCTATAACTTATCATTAAGTATCATGCCTACAGTAGGTTTTTTTGTAGGTACTTACAGATATGGAACTATTCAAATTTTGCGTCTTCCTATGTCAGCTTTGGTAGACTGTATTTTTGTAGAAATTAGTTGTTCTTATGTAAATTTTCAAATTTATTGGCATAAACTGCTTTAAAATATTATTTTCTTCTTCCCAAATGTTCATAGAACATACAGTAATATCCTCTTTTTTCATTTCAGATACACTGCACATTTTTATCTTCTTAATTTCATGATGAGATGAGCCAGAGGTTTATTAATTTTAATTCTTAAAAAAATCAACTTTTTAATTATCTTTCTTTCTTTTTTCTTTTCTGACAGAGTCTTGCTCTGTCACCCAGTCTGGAGTACAGTGGCACAATCACAACTTATTGCAGACTTATTCCACATAGCTGGGACTACAAGCATACACCACTGTGCCCTGCTGAATTTTTTTTAATTCTGATTTTTTATAGAGATGGAGTCTCATTATATTGCCAAAGCTGGTCTCAAACCTCTGGCCTCAAGCACTCCTTGCACCTTGGCCTCTCAAACTGATGAAATTACAGGGGTGACCCACTGTGCCTGGCCTTAATTTTTTATTGTATGTTTTTATTTACTATTTAATTAATTCCTGCTCTTATTATATACTTCTTTCTGCTTTCTTTGGGCTTCATTTCCTGAATATTTTCCTAACTTCTTAAAATAGATGCTTAAAATATAATGTTTATAAAAAATGGGCTGTTCCTTTATGTGCATTATTTTGTTTGATCTTCAAAATCACCTTGTAAAGGTATGCTAATTCCATTTTTCTGGATGAAGAAAATGAGAAGGTAACCAATTTGCTCCAGGTTAATTATAAAGCTGGAATTCAAATTACGTCTATTTGTATAGAAAGTCTATACTCTTTTTAAATACCTTAAATTCACATGATTAGTATAAAATAAATTTTTGACTTTTTCAAAAATTCTATTTTATGATTGAAGAAAAAATTAGAATATGGTAAATATCTGTTTGTATTATAAAGAATCTAGGGTCAGTAAAGAAATCTAATTGTTACAAATCCATCATTTTGCTGATCGTGTTTAGAATATTTTTCATGCATCTCCAAAACAGTACTGACAACTTACTCCATTTTGACTTGTCTCTCCCTGTTTTGGCTCCTTGAGATCACGCTCTCCTCCTCTCTCCTCTTGTTTTCAGTCCCTGTGCAGGTCCCTGTTGCTCTGTTCACCACGGAACACAAGTGTTCCTCAGTCTTTGTAAACACTCTCTTCACTTAAAAAAACAACATTGGCAATTTTACTCATGCTCATTATTTTAACTCGTACCAAATGAATGACTAAAAATCCCGATTCCCAGGTCTCTGAAACTGCATATTCTCATTGCTTTCAAAATTGCTCATCTGGAGGTTCCAAAGCAAGACTTTAAACTCAGTCATGTCCAAAACTATGCTTCAACCCGCTCTCTCCCCACTGACAAATACACTCTTTCTCCTGAATTGCTTATCTCAGCAAGTAACATTCATCCAGTTTTCCAAGTCAGAACTGCAAAAATCATTCTAAGACAGCTTCTCTCCCTCATTCCTCCGCTACCAATTACCCTTAGATATCCCTATTATTGGTTTCATCTTCACCAGCTTCAATGCCTGAGCGTGTATTTAGATTGTCATGACGTCTTACCTGGACTTGCTTAAAGAAAAAGTCTTTCAGAATAGTCCTATTACACTTCATGTACAATTCACATTATAGAAATTAACATGCCATAACCCTATGCCTGCTTCTCACTAAACTTTGAGATAACTGAGTGAAGGAGCTGTGAGATAGATATATAATCTGTCTCATATACATAGATATGTATCTCCGAAGAGACTTGCAAATTGCTCAATACATATTTGGTCAATGGTATCATAGGAAAAAAAATGGAAAGGAAAGCTTATAACTTTCTCAGTAGTTGCTACAATTGTGGATAATTCATACTTTTCAAAATTAAGTGGAGAGGTCAAGTGGGTCCATGGACTGTTGCTATTAACCCTTCTGAAAGAGTTAGTTCAGACGGAACTATTGAGTGGAGCTGTATCAATGTCACATAGAAATAGAGCTGGACCCCTTATGATAGTGCTCTGCCATCCAGGAAAAGTCTGTTCATAAGGTCATAATAAAGCCTTGTTGTATTACAGCCACATCACTTGAACAGTCATGCCTATTCATAAGCAAAGTTGTATGCTTAGGTAGGCTTAGGATTGTGGAACTTGAGTTTTGAATATTTTTAATTTTAAATTACATACCACTTATTAACAAAACTATCATAAAGAAGAAAACTCAATTATATGAAGAGGGCATTTTTAATCACCCCATTTTCAGTGTGGTGAGTGAAGCACAGTAAGATCAAGCAATTTATGCTAACTCTTATCACATTACCGACAATAATTCAGAAGTATTGCCTCCTAATTTCTAGAGTCTCCTCTTTCTTATTGTGGTGACATTTCCAACTAACACAGGAGAGTCACATAAAATCCTTAAGCATAATTTCTGATTGGGCACTTACATCCCATATTTAAAAAAATTCCACTGTTAATTATTTGTAATCCCTGCTCCAGCTTTAAGTTTACAGGTGTTCCTCGACTTATGATAGGTTACATCCTCATAAACCCATAAGTTGAAAATATCCTAATTTGAAAATGCAGTTACTACACTTGACCTATGGAACATCATAGCATAGCCCAGCCTGCCATAAATGTGCTTAAATACTTGCAGTAGTCTATGGTTGGGCAAAGTCACATATCACAAAGTCTATGTTATAATAAAGTGTTGAATATTCTGTGTAATTTATTGACTACTGTACTGAAAGTGAAAGTAGAATGGTTGCAATGGGTACTCGAGGTGCAGTTTCTACAGAATGTGTGGCACTCTCACACATTCTTGATCATAAAGCCAAGAAATCATAAGTCAAACCATAGTAAATTGGGGACCATCTGTAGTCCCAACTGGATCTCTTGCTGGGAGAGACAAAATGAGCTAGGGTTTCACAGCTAAGCAAGTCAGATTCCCTTTGCTTCTTCTCTGACTTATGAGCCTATATTCTCTATATTTTTTTCTCCATGATTAAGCTTCTGTTTTGCATTGTATTTCCAGTGATATTCTCTCTATCTTGACTACATTTGCCTTGGCTCCTTTACAAAGTATCTCACTTCAATTCAATGTAAATCCTGACTGGTCCTTGGATTCTATCCCCAACTCCCAGTTGCCCCTAAACACCTCTCTCTATGGTTGAGTCCCATTACCTGCTGGTAGATGACTTGAAGTGTCTGCCTATAAAATAGGCTGTCATCTCACTCATGCACAAGTGGATCTGGCTGACTGGGGACGGCAGGCAGGAAATCTCTTCTTCTTTTACCTCTGTCTGTGCATTCTCTGAAAGCCTGGTTGAAGCTGCTAATCTGCTTAGGCAGGTTAGTAGATACGACCGCAGGATTATCCACAAAAGTCCTTCCTTGGAAAAAACCTTTAAGTGGGCCTGAGAAGGAAGGCAGGGTCAGGATTCTGAAAGCGCACAAACAGCTGGCGAGGATGCCTGTCCTAACCTGGCGCTATAGTGGGTAGAAAGAGCAGGAGTTGTGGAATGGTGGGTTATCAGCGAGGCATCAGAGTCAAAGAAACTGATTTAGGTCCATTAGGCCATTTACTATGTGTGAACCTTAGGTACACCATTTGTATTCTTGAGGTCTGTTTCCATGTCTTCAAAATACACACTACTTCTTCCCTGACTGTTTCACATGATTTTGTACAAATCATATACATCAGACAACAGCAAAATTAGGATATCTTACAAAGTATACTAATTGGTATAATCTCAAATAATCAAAGCTTTATGTTAAAGTGTTCAAATCACAAACAATTATGCATATGTATTAAAAACAATCTTTCCTAATTGACCATAATATGAAACATACATTTCTGGTTATTTTTAGGACTGAATTCTGTATTACATTTCTATTACTTAGTCTTCTCCTAGAAGATTTGAAAACTGTATTTAAGTTAGTAAAATATTTCAAAATTATATTTAAGTTAGTAAGTAGATTTGTAATAAAACATTACAAATCTTACTGCCAAAATTTAAATTTTACCAATTAAAATTGGTAAATGAACCAATATTTCTAAAATAGATTGACTCAAGATAGCAGCCAAGTCATTTGTATTGGAAAGGCAAATCTGAGAATCATTAGTAATATAAATCACTAAGACAAAGAGTTGAGAGAAATTCTCTTTTAATTAGCTTTGGCTCCTGTCAAGATGGTAAGCTACGATAGGCTGCTGGCTTATTCCAAAACCAATCCTAGGAGATAGGAGATGGGGGAGGGTGGCATGGTAGGGAGAAAGGAAGGCAGAGAGGGTGAGAGACAGAGAGAGACTGAGAGAGAGAGAGAGCGTAGACAGAGATGGAGACAGACACAGAGAGACAGAGGAAGAGAGATTTTGATTCAGACAGACAGACATATGAATTCTAGGAAAAAAAAAACAATACCAAAAGTGAGATGTTCTGGGGAGACTGAGGCTATCTTAACCTTGGAATTATGGATTAGAAGCAAAGAAGGCAGCGAGGTGCAGAAAGCAGTGAGAAAGCTTGGAGAGAAACTGCCAATGGCTATGCTACAGTGTGTAATTACTGTTAAAAAAATAAAGACAACCAAAAAATATCTACCATCAGAAACAGAATAACCATGGTAATGATAACACAATTAGGAATAATACTGGTAGCATAAAGCAAAAACCATGAATCACTTAAAAAGTCCAGGTAGAAATATTAGGTCTGAATACATAAGAGTTGAAATATAAAAAACACCACCACGACAAATGGGATAAACAGCAGGTTGAACAGATGAAGAATAAATTAGCACAATGAAAGATCAGACCAGGAAGCTCTCTCAGAAGCAGCAAGAAACAGCAGAAAAGGAAACCATGAGAGAACAGCTTAGGGATATGTAGATGAAAGTAGAACTGCCAACATGTGTAAGAGTCCCAGAGGTGGAGGAGAAAAAAATAATCAAACTATCAGATGTTCCTAGAAACTGTGTTAACAGATAAGCCCTTAGAATTATGAAAAAAAAATCACTACCCATGCTTCGGTTTTATGAGAATGGCAAACTGCTAAGAAATAAATGAACAAATAAAGTATATGTTAGTAAGATTAGTTTGCAGAATTTACCAAATGGCTGGGACATCTAAAACAGTACATCTCTTAATTCAGTGTATGACTATCAGCCTGTGAATCTTATACTCTTACTGGTCCCCTAGCCATGGACGTAGTTAGGCCTAATAATTACCTGTATAAACAGTGGAACTGAACTCTTCTGGTTCTATGCTTCTCCTGAATCCAGCATAACTCCTAGTTGTTTAGGGATGGACATCTATATGATTCAAACTGGCTACGGATGAGTCAAATTGGCTATGATTTGTAGGCATCTTACAGTAAATTCCCCCAGCCTTACCTTGTTAGATCAAATCTTCTTAAAAGCAGACACTTCAAATGTCTTCTCTGATTTAAAGACAGGTGCCCGAGTATCCAAACAGTCCTGAGATGTTATGGTTCTGTGTTGCTTAATACAGATGCTGTAGACCAACATCACCAATTAAAATATAGTCAGAAACCAGAGAAAAGATGATTACCTGTATTTATGAAATGTTTCATTTATAGTCAAAAATATTCTAAACAATTACAATTAAGATATATATCAATGAATTTTGGAATGTATGAAAAAAATCAATTCCTAGGTGCCCCAATTAATTTCTGTGCTTATATACTGTTGAGTCACAAATGAAACACAATAAATATTTTAATTGATTTGCTTTTCATTTCTTTCACTGTAACCAGTACTAGGAGAAAACTAATGGGGGGAAGAGCCCTATAATGAGATCTATAATAATCAGCCTCCAAAGTCTTATTGCTATCATTTTCTATTGTGAATAATTATCCACATATCTTTACTTATATTATCTATTTAAATCTTATCAATTGTGTAAAAACTGATTAAAATGGTCTCATTAATTGTGTTTTAGAAATTTGGGGGGGTTATCAAAGGATTAAGATATTTAATAAAACACATTTTTGTGATTAAAGACTCAGTAGAATCCCATAAGTGTTAAGACCTACTTCCCTAACCCCCTGTAATTCATAGTTCATTCTGAAACAGCAGTAAATCACTGACATGAACATTTTCTTCATAATGTCACTATAAAATAGCATAAAAACTATCTTAACTACATACCATGAAATTAAAACAAAAGACCATGACTGGGAGAGAATTACAGGTTTATCTTACTTTCATGAAGATTTTTAAAAAGGTAACATTTATGGAGAAAGTCATGAATATTAAATCTTTCAAACACCTAC
Organism: Ateles fusciceps; assembly: GCA_036589455.1. NCBI lineage: Eukaryota > Metazoa > Chordata > Mammalia > Primates > Atelidae > Ateles > Ateles fusciceps. The sequence continues at coordinate 29,567 of JAZHEH010002052.1, forward strand.
AATGATTAAAAAACTATTTCTGCTTATGCCAGCAACTCTCTAACATTAAGACTGCTGTTCAGTTTGCTAGGGTCAGGCCACGGAGAAGATGAAGTTTGAAAAGCAAATGGAACAACTTTGGTGAAAATTATTCTGATAATTTCAGATGTCCTGATATGGAAATTTCTGAAAGTTTGTATGCTACACCCCAGACACTCCAAGTATGGTCCATGGACCAGCAACATCAGCATCACTTGGAAGTGTGTTGGAACAGAGTCTCATGCCCCACCCAACCCCATTGAATTCAAACCCTTTTTCTTCAAACTAGATCCTTAGGTGGTTCATATGTACATTGAGGTTTTAGAAGCACTATTGCCATGGGGAAATATTCTGAAAACTTAGGGTTAGTGTGATGCATTTTTATATAGCAATCATAGCAAATCTTCCCTAGACTGGAAGTTCTTCAAGAGTAGGGGTTATAGTTTATTCTTTTTGTACCCTCAGCATCTAGTATAATGCCTGGCTCACATTTGGCCCAGTGAAGATGAATGAATAAATGATGTTATAGTAAAAATAGAGCAGTCATATCAGTGAGGCTACATTACCTGTTTACAAATGTTAAGACAGCTGGTTCAATGGGCAAGTACAGGACATTCAATAGGGACAATAAAGCAGAATAAGTGAAAATGTTAAATATTTCTGCTCAAATGCATAATTGAGAAAACTTACCAAGTGTTTCATTAGGAAGAAAACACACAGCAAAGGTTTTGAATGTCAAAATGCATAACTTGATGACTCGATAACCATGCAGTTAGTTTTAGAGTTGGGGCTGGCCATGCTGGAAAGATTAATGATGTGACCGTAGGTTTGGGAATTTGAGCCATGAGGTTTGGAACTCTGAGCCATGTAATACCAACCCAACGTCTGGGGAAGGAAGGAAAGCTGAAGATAAAGTTGAGTCACATGGCCAATGATTTAATCAATCCTATGGGCTACATAGTGAAACTCCAATAAAAACCAATACCAAGGCTTGGGAGAGCGTCCCTGGCTTGAACACATGGATGTACCAGGAGGGTCATGTGTCATGAAGACATGGAAGGTAGTGTTTGCAATTATCTATATAAGAGCAAATGTGATTTTGTAATGCAAACATATTTACAGTGTGTGCTAAGCCACATTACTGGCCCATTACTGGTCAAGTTTTGCTAAAATTCTATGCTTACTGATCAAATAAGAATCTAGAATGTAAAGTGGGTTCAGAATCTAGAATATAAAGTAGGTTTAAGGTAAAAAACACTTGGGAAAACTAAAAGCATTTGATAACTGTTCAGACAATGCTAATAGTTCTTCAGTAATAGTAAACAAGTATAATGTCTGCAGTACACTTCTGATCCTAACTACCCAGAATTAGGTCAAATGTTACATGTATTAGGGCTCTCTAGAGGGACAGAACTAATAGGATATTATTTCTAATGAGAACTAACAGGAGATACATATAATACATATATATATATATATATATATAAAATAAAAAAAAAAAATATTTTACATTTTCACATATATACACATATATAAACATATAAAGGGGAGTTTATTAAGTATTAACTTACATGATCACAAGGTCCCACAATAGGCAGTCTGCAAGCTGAGGAGCAAGGAAAGCCAGTCCGAGTTCCAAAACTGAAGAACTTGGAGTCTCATGTTCGAGGGTAAGAAGCATCCAGCATGGGAGAAAGATGTAGGCTGGAGGCTAGGCCAGTCTCGCTTTTTTCTGGGAGGTTAGGCCAGTCTTGCACATTTTTCTGTCCCAGAATTTAGAACATCATTTCTCCCAAAATATTTTTGGTCTACTTGGTACTTGTTCTTTGATTAGTCTTGCATGACAGACATTTACTGAGTACGTACTATTTGACAAGCACCTAATGTAAATACACCTGAAGAAACAGTTTCTATCTACATACTGCTTAAAACAAACACATCTACCTATATTTAACTAATGGCCCAATCAAATGATCTCACGAATTCTTTACTTAGAAACGCTTCCTAACACATTGTCTTAGTTTGGGCTGTTCAGGCTGATCAAGAAAGCACCATAAGGTGGGGGTCTAAGAAAACTGAAAATTTATTTCTCAGGTCTGGAGACTGGAAGTCCAAGACCAGAGTGCCATCATGGTTAAGTTCAGTTGAGGGCTCTCTTCTGGGTTGAGATTGCTGACTTCTTGTATCATCACATGGTGTAAAGAGGGCAAGAGAGCTCTCTCGGGTCTCTTTTATAAAGGCACTATTCCCATTCATGAGGCCTCCACTCTCAGTATACTTTCAAATGCTGATTTCCTTTACTACAGAAATCATTCCATATTTCAGACTATTCATTACAAATAAGTGAGGTAAAGTTTACTTCCAACCAATGGCAAATGATAAAACAAATGGAGTTTAAAGGGTAAGACTGGCAAGTAGTGATTTTTAAACAGTACTAAACTGCTAAAAATTGGAGAGTGCAATAATGTTGGTAATAGGGAGATAGAGGTAAAATATTAGGAAAGTGCAGAGGCAAAATAATGCTTTGATAAGTCAAATTTATATTTTATCAAAAATTTGAGAAAGTTGGCAAGTTTTTCTTTAAAGCACAAATCTTTTTTTTTCTTAAAAGTTTAAGGCAGCATAATGAGGTATGAATTAAAATTCCTTTTATCTTAAGATATGAAAATTAAAATGATTACCACTTGGGAAAAAACAACAACTGTATATTAGCAAATGGGCAAATGAAAACCAGTCAGAATTCCTCATGCTGGACCCCTCCATGATACAGGCTCTGTTGTCCCCACATATGCACATAACAGGTTAAAGTAGCCCTCAAAATACAATGGAATTTTAAGAATGAGATTAAGTATATTATACTCACAAAATATAAACAGTATCACCAATAGCACTAAGCTTTTTAAACCAGTATTATTTCTATTGAAAAATGAAGAATAACAGAATTTTAAAATAATACAGTAGAAGCAATTCTAAAAATCAATACTAAAAAGAAGTACCCAAATCTTCGAATTTAGACTCAAAACTATGCATGCAATATTGCTATGGTCTGAATGTTTGTGTCCACCTGAAATTCATATGTTGAAATCCTAACTCCCAAAGTGACTGTATTAAGTGGTGGGGCCTTTTGGGAGGTGATAAGGTCAAGAGGGCAGAGTCCTTGAAAATGTCATTAGCACCCAAAGGAGCTTTTTTGCCCCTTCACCATATAAGGACATAGTGAGAAGGCTCCTTCTACGAACCAGAAAGCAGGCCCTCACCAAATCTGCCAGCACCTCCATCTTGGACTTCCAGACATCAGAACTGTGGGAAATAAATTTCCATTGTTTATAAGCTACCTGTTTATGGTATTTTACTATAGCAGCCTGAGTGCTAAGGGAGAAAATATTGTCCGAATTTGCTGAATTCTAGTTGTGTTTCTTAAATTTATCCTACTTTGTCCTCAAACTTCCAAATCAAATCTCACTTTTATGGAAAAAACTGGAAAATTATATAATTATTTTCTTATAATTTTGAGACATCAATTACCTTTTCTTTAATTAAACAAAAATCCAATCATTAATCCTTTGAGATTACTTGGGCAAACTGTAGCAAATTTTTCTTATGACACATACTTACATGATGCAGAATGATGTCTATTTTTACTACCTTGCCTATCTTCTACATAAAACCTAAAGCACGTCTTCTCTAAATCAGTGGTCCCAACCCTTTTGGCACCAGGGACCAGTTACGTGGAAGACAATTTTTCCACGGACTGGGGCAGGGGATGGTTTTGGGATAAAACTGTGAAACCGTTCCACTTCAGATCATCAGGCATTAGATTCTCATAAGGAGCATGCAACCCAAACCCCTAGCATGTGCAGTTCACAATAGGGTTCCCACTCCTATGAGAATCTAATGCTGCTGCTGATCTGACAGGAGGTGGAGCTCAGGTGGTGATGCTCACTTGTCAGCCTCTCACCTTCTGCTGCATGGTCTGGTTCCTATGAGGCCATGGACTAGTACCACTCCACAGCCCGTGGGTTGGGATCCCCTGCTCTAAAGAATACTTTCAAATAGAGAGAAAACTCTGAAGTTTTGAAGTTCATGTTAAGCCCTACTCCAACCTCCATTTCTCTCTTTATAACAAAATTCTATTAACCTATCTTGAAAAAAGATCACAGAATAATTTTATTTATAATGAATGTTTTCTGTCCAGGCAACTCATCAGTTTACTCTTATAACAGAGAATCAATTTAAATAACAGCATCAAAATGGAATGAATATAAAACAATCTGCTATTACATAGCAATTTCTTTGATATGTCAAAATTATAGCCAATTAGTCTGGCAACACATGGTCCATTTCCAGTGAAATTCTCAATAAACTGCTAAGAATTACAGTCCTTCATATTGACATTTTACTGTAAAGTGTGCTAGACACAGCTCTCTTGATTGCTTCAGAAATCAAACAAGTGCTCTAAGAAAAGGCTGACACCACAAACAATGTCTGTCAAATGTCATCTATCCACAAACGGGATAGCAATGCCTTCAGATCCTTTGGTTTTTATCAGTCCCTTTGGCAAGTTAATTAATTGATGATTGTTCCCTTAAAATTAATATAGAACAAATCACTGTCTACACAGTTTGTGCCAATGTCCTTGACTTCTTGCTTCCACTGATTTGTTTATCAAATCATACAGTGATGGTAGTCTTATTTTATCCATATTTTTGCTGTAAACATTGAGAAATATACCAAGGACAACTAACAGACCAGACAATACATACCTAAGAGGAAGAAATAAGGAAAAAAAATATTAAAATTAGCAAAATAACAATTTACTGTTAACCACAAAATTGGTAGTCTGTCCATAATAATTCTTCAATGAAGTAAAATTCTGCCATTAGAGGCCTATAATAATAGCATTAAAATAAAAATAGTATTCTTAGATGAGATTAAATTCTGTATCTTTTATTAATACATTGAGTATATATAGAGAAAGACACATTATAAAATATTACATAAGATATAGTTAATTTTAACTTTGGGGGATAATAGTATATTCAAAGTACAATCCCTACCAAAAGTCTTAAGAGTACACTTAAAGCACTGGATGTGTATGTCTATCAAAGGTCATTTCGGAATTAAACTCAGCTGTCCAGCTTGTCTTAGCTGGGTAGAATATAAAGAAATAAAAAGAGAAACATCCCTGAGAAAGTAGGGGAATCATTATAATTATATTTATGTAAAAAATAATACTATTATATATTATACTTAGTACATGCAGAAAGAAAAACTAGTTGATAGACAAATAATAATACATTGATGGAAATTAATTTTATGGTTCCCTCTAAACTCATAGATTGCTAAGTTTTTGGTTTGAAACCTCATGATCCTGACCAATGTAAGTTTAAATGACACTAATTTGAAACAAACAGTAAAAACAATATGATAGTAAACATTTTCACACACAAAAAAATACAAGCTAAGTAAGTCTTTAGGATGTAGCTTACAGGATACTTCTCTACCTTAAATCCTTTGTGGAAACAGGCATCAAATAAACTAATACTTTTTAAAAGCAGGTGCTGTAAATACATAATTTATATATCTGCAGTAGGGCAAAGGGAATCCCTTAAACTCAACAACATACACATCACTCACATTCATTCGTAACAGAAACAGGTCACATTTGCACTGGGTTCTGGTTAGGCAATTCAGGTATACAAAATGAAAAATTCAAAATAATAAACTATAAACATTTCCAAAATAGCAGAAGACACCCTGATAGATGAGAGATCAAGATGAAAAGGTTTCTTTATAAAGCGTAACAGGAAAAAAAAAAAACACATTCATTTACATAAAAATTAACAAACTTACTACAAAAAAAGAAAATGTAGAAAAGTTGAAATTAAGATTAAGAGGAAATGTGAAACACAGTATCTACAAATTAAGAAAACTGTTTAATTAAAAAGTACTTACTGAAATGTGAATGGTTTAGCAAAGAATATAAACGAAAGTACAATGGTCATTGCTTTTCTTCCTGTTGTCACTGTAGGAGCAAAAAACTAGTTTAGAATGTACCTACTATCTTGACAATATTTTAGAAATCATTTATTCAACAAATATTTGCAGAGCTGACTATATGCCAGACTCTGTGAGAGGTGCCAGGATATAACAATGGAAAGTAAAAACCAACCAACCAGCCAAACACACAACAGTCACTGTTCCTGTTATTATGGAGTTTAATTTTGTAGGGAAACAGACATTAAATAATTAATACAGTTAAATGTTAGGGTACAACTGTAGTAAGTACTTGATGGAGGCCATGGTTATTTTGAAGCCAGAGTAAGTCCTAGAGAGATATAGTTTGGCAGCAAAGAAAGGCTTTCCTAAGGAAACTATGATTAGACAGAGGCAGGGGTTATTCTTTAAAAATAGTAATCTATGGGATCCAATTAAATTTAAGAGCTTCTGCACAGCAGAAGAAACTATCAGTAGAGTGAACCAGCAACCAACAGAATGGGCAAAAATGTCTGCAATCTACCCATCTGTCATGGGGCTACTATCCAGAATCTACGGAGAACTTACACAAATTTACAAGAAAAAAATGAAACAACCCCATCAAACAGTGGGCAAAGGATATGAACAGACACTTTTCAAAAGAAGACATTTATGCAGCCAACAAACATATGAAAAAAAGCTCAACATCACTGGTCATTAGAGAAATGCATCAAAACCACATTGAGATACCACCTCACACCAGTTAGGATGGTGATCATTAAAAACCAGGAGACAACAGATGCTGGAGAAGATGTAGAGAAATAGGAACACTTTTACACTGTTGGTGGGAGTGTAAATTAATTCAACCATTGTGGAAGACAGTGTGGCGATCTCCTCAAGGATCTAGAAATAGAAATACCATTTGACCCAGCAATCTTATTACTGGGTATATACCAAAAGGATTATAAATCATTCTATTATAAAGACACATGCACACATATGTTTACTGCGGCACTGTTCACAATAGCAAAGACTTGGAACCAACCCAAATGCACATCAATGATAGACTGGATAAAGAAAATGTGGCACATATACACCATAGAATACTATGCAGTCATAAAAAAGGATGAGTTCATGTCCTCTGCAGGGTCATGTATGAAACTGGAAGCCATCATTCTCAGCAAAGTTACACAAGAACAGAAAACCAAACACTGCATGTTCTCACTCAATTGGATGTTGAACAATGAGAACTCACAGAAACAGAGAAGGGAACATGACACACCGAGGCCTGGGGGGGTGGGGGAGCTAGGGGAGGAATAGCAGGGGAGGGGGGGACTGGGGGAGGGATAGCATTAGGAGAAATACCTAATGTAGATAACAGGGCGATGGATGCAGCAAAATCACCGCCATGGCACATGTATACCTATGTAACAAACCTGCATGATCTGCACATGTACCCCAGAACTTTTAGGATTTTCATCTTCTCTTACTCTATCCCATTGCATAGCCTGAGGAGGAAGATGGCACAGTGGACAGAAGAAGCGTAGGTTTCTCATGACCACAGAGTCACCACAGCAGCTTAGACGTGGTATAGCGTGTGGTAAAGAGCACAGGTGTGCAGCCAGACTACCATCGCTGGAACCTGCCTCTGGTTGACTATGAGACAAGTCATTAACCTTCTTGTGCCTCAGATTATCCATCTGTAGGATGGAACAATCATAGTCCCTAATTTATAGGACTGTTGTGAGATTAAAATAATGGTGTCTGGCACATACTAAGGCTATGTATGTATTAGCTATGATTATTACCAACTCTGGCTTTCTTTATGTGAGAGAGAAAAACTGCCTGGACCTCTAAGGCAAAGGCTGTACCTTACAGTTTTGGCAAATGACACAGGTGGCACACTGAGTCATCTGTTCCTCTAACTAGGCTGTACATTCCTCCAAAGCAGAACAAATAAAACTGATTCTTCTACAGGGCCAAGCAAAGACCAAGCATGGAGCAGGGGCATAGTGGTTACTGGTGAAAAAGGAAGCTAATCTGGTTGGTATCTTAGAAAATGTACAAATGAAAGGCCTAAAAAGCTTGTGTAAAGTGTACCTCTCCTACTTGAAATGCAACAAAATTGAAATTTTCAGTTATAGGTTAAAAGTATATAGATGCAGTCCTTTCTTTGGAGGTTTTCACCTCACCATAATTTTATAGAAAGTTCTTTTAATGTGTTTAAATGTTACTATTCTGATAAATGTATAAGTTCAATTTTAAAATTAAACCTTCAAAATAAGAAATTAAGATCAAATTCTAAAGAAACACCATAAGCCAAAGAATAAGTTGGTGAAATATGTTAATTTTCTTTTTAATGTAAAGGAGATGTTGCCCTCAGGTTTTGAAAAAGAGCATCAGAGAAAATGTAAATGCTTACTTCATAATCAAAGCAAGTAAATCTCTCCTACCTGTGACAGCAATAAGTGCACCAAAAATTTTAATCAAAGCCAGAACAAAGGAGATTCCAAAATATCCAGTGAGGGAAAAAAGGAACGCATAACCATAGGTCCGAATTGGATTCTGCAACAAATAAAAAAGTCTGTTAGAAAAATGTAAAACAAACCCCCGAGGTATTAGAAATAAAATAAAACTACAGATTTTAATCAACTTCTTGAGCAATAAGCTGTTTGACAATGCAGTCAAGCAAATATTCTTATTTTAATGAAAAAATAATGTAGAAATTAAAGATCCTCAACTTTCCTACATTATAAAAGCTTAAAATGAATTTAAATGTCAGTCATTTCATTTCTGAAATTAATTTCTGATTGGCATATATCATATTAAAGGAGGTATATCGACGATAGCCTCTTTTGAACAAGGAAAATTAGAAATACAGAGAAAATTATTTAACAGAAGATTTTTTTTTTTGTTTTGAATGTGATTAGTGTTTACCTTTGCACAAAATGTTACTGCAGGGCCTAATCCAGTAGTGCATGTCAATCCCAGTAAAATGTACACAAAACCGATTGAATACGAATACAACACCTAGAGCAGATAAAAATAAAGTAGAAAAAAGTACTATCAAACTGAAAGTGGAAGATCAAGGGTTTTAACTATATGGCACAATTAGGTTTGCAGAACAAACATTTTAAAAGAAACATTATCATTTCAATATGGCCTAAGTTTCCAGAAATAATATTTGATTATAATGTTTTGTAAGTCTATACCTCGTTTTATGTACAAAATAACACCTAGTAATACTAATCCTTTCATATATGCTTATTCATTTCTTTCTAGGCTTAATTACTGAAATCAAACCAGATTTTCCTGTCAGAGTTCAAAAAAATATACTGAAATGAACAAAACAAAAAGCTTCAAAGCTACTTATAAAACATAAACACACATTGTTTCTAAAAGACATGAAAATATAATGAAAATAAGCAGTATATGGCATATCTACTGCTTAACTTCTCTATTTTCCAACCAACCTTTTAATCCCAATTTGCTATGCTTCTCATAAACAGAATTAGCAGCAGCAGCAGCAAACCTAAATAGCTGCCGTGTGTCAGGCAGGTACTGTGCTGAAGCTTGGTACGGATTATTCTATCTACTTCTCACAACCACCCTATAAGATGGGTATTCTTGTCATCATAATCCAATTTCCAGATGAAGAAACTAAAACTTCGAGATATTAAGTAATTTCCCCCGAATGAGAGCTAGTAAAACCAGGATATGAACTGAGCTATCTTATTACAGAGCCTATCATCATAACCACTGCATTATATTAACTAACTACCTACATTCCCTCAATTCTCTCTGTGCCCATCCTTACCTTATTTACAATAAGTAGTGATGATGATCAAAAAAATTCTTAACCAGTTTCCTGTGTTATTAGAGAATACTTAAGTTGCCCCATTCTGTGTCAAGAAAATAACAGGAAAGGGCAGTTCTGTCTATCTTTAATTTAGTATGCTGTGTCTGTCCAGCAAGGTGGTTGGTTATAAAATCAATGTAAACACACACACACACACACACACACACACACACACACACACGCCCCACATTTTCCTATATAAAAAGCAGGTACAAGACAGACATTATTTGCAGTAACTGCAAAAAGATGAAATAAAACTTTAATAAGTTATTAACAATACCTTTAATAAGAAATGTGCTGGATTTACATGAAGAAAACTTTAAACTCTAATGGACATTGGAAAAAAAAGACCACTTGAGTAAAAGAAAAGTCATACCTTATTCTTGATTGAAATAATCAAGATGCCATTCTCCCTAAATTAATTTATAATTCAATGCCATACCAATCACAATACCAATGGAATTTTTAGTTTATTTGGGGATATAAACACCCCAGAATAACTATTGGTAGTAATATTCTGCAAAAGAAAAGGAACAATGGTAGCTAGTCCTAACAGACAATAAATGTATGATAAAGCTGCTGTCATTATATGTACCATTGCAAAATAAATTCAAAATACAATTCTGAATGCTACACTAGAGTATGTTGTGATAAAGAGGGCATTTAAAATGAGCTGAAAGTAGATTATTTAATAAATGGTATTAGAAAAAATGGGTAGTCATTTGAAAGAAAAAAAATTTTTTTTAAGTTTTAGATTGGATCAAAGGCTTAATGAAAAAGGAAATCGGCCAGGCGCCAGGTGGCTCATGCCTGTAATCCCAGCGCTTCAGGAGGCCGAGGCGGGCAGATCACGAGGTCAAGAGATCCAGACCATCCTGGTCAACATGGTGAAAAACCCTGTCTCTACTAAAAATACAAAAAAAGTAGCTGGGCATGGTGGCGCGCACCTGTAGTCCCAGCTACTCGGGAGGCTGAGGCAGGGGAATTGCTTGAACCCGGGAGGCGGAGGGTGCAGTGAGCCGAGGTCACGCCACTGCACTCCAGCTGGTGCCTGGTGACGGAGTGAGACTCTGTCTCAAAAAAAAAAAAAAAAAAAAAAAAGGAAATCACAAAACTGGTAGGCAACAGGATGAAATGTTCTAAATCTCAGGGTTGGGAAAGTTCTTTTCAACCATGATACTTAGCCAGAAGCCAGCAAAGACAAGACAAATTGGGCTGTATAAAAATTAAAAACTTCTACATGGAAAAATACTACACACTAGAAAGAGAGAAGAGAAATGATGTAACAAAGATTTTTTTAATACATAGAAAACTAAATCCAAGAGAAAAAAATCTGTCAACTATACAACAAGCAGCAGTGCTAGTTGTAGTTTGAGTTTTTACCTTCCTACAATGTTTGAATGTATTACTTTTATAAAAATGATAAACTAGTTTAAAAATGCAATGCTAGTCTTTGATATTTTAACTATTTCATCAAATTAGGTACATCACCATTTTTTAAGTCTGTCTAATTTGAAGAAAAAGCACTAGAGTATTTACCATTTCAGAATTAGAAGCATTATGAAGTTTCATAGCTTTCTCTTGAACATTTCCAATGACAGCATCTGCACATAGTGCCAGGGAAATAAGCACCACACCTTCAAGAAGGTATTAAAAACACAAACAGAAAAAACTCCTTATTTAAACATATGAACACTAATCAAGTTTTATGAGAAATTTTATTGGTCTAAAAAACAAAAGCATATCTTCAACTATATTTGTCTGGTAATCCAGAATATTCTTATCCACAATCAGTTGTAACAAATACATAGGTGATGATATTTAAAAAAGAAACTGAGTTAGTGCTGTCATCATTATCACATTTCAATAGCATATAAAATAACAGTTCCCTAAAGATTCCACTAGTGGAATAGTTCCACTAGTTCCGTAAGTATAGAAGAAACTCTTAGGATATCTATCCATTGGCATTGGTGGCTAGTCAGTTAAAGAAAAAAACAACAACAACCAAAAAAAAAAAAAAAAAAAAGATGAAGAGTAAAGTTATTTTTGAAAAACCTTATTATTACTAAAATCTTTCATTTAAATCACATAAACATGCATGCAGCTGCCAAGGCCTTTTTCTTTGAGCATGGGTCCTGACTAAATCCTGTATTTTCTGTTTTGTACAAACACACTCATAGCACACAGTTTCCAAGATTTCCAAGGAGTTTTTGTTTAAAAGTGCACCACAGAGTGCAGAATCCTTTAATATGTGTAAGAGTTTCCCTCCTTTAAGGTAATGTTTATATTTATACTAAACTGTCTACTATAACAGCACAGCATACCTTTCCTTCTTTAGCTAAAGCAGTGACATGTCAATGTGCAAGTGCAAAGTTTTTTTTTCAAATGACAGTTGAAAACAATTACTATTGTTATTCTCCTATAACTCATGTGCCATTTCCAATTCTGCTTATCAAATATTTTGACTGGGCAAATAGCCTCCTGCCCTGTCAAAATGTAAGTGCACTAAAAAACAAACAAACAAACAAACAAACAGTTTTACCTACAGAGCTGTAATATTGTTACATCTTATATGGAAAGTCCAAAAGCTTGATGTGAGATATGAAAATTGCAGCTGTCATACTATCATTTAAAATGCTTAAGAAATTTTAGAAATTTGTATTCAAAACTAAAATGCCTGTAAAGTAAGAATATAAATAAATTGCTTACCTGTCAGGTTGAAATTTGGTGCAATTGTGCTGTCAGCGAGGGTAAACCATATCAGACCAAGGCTCATACATATGGCGGCAGACACATCTGCAATATTGTAACGCTTTCCTGTATAAAACAACTGTAAGTTGGCTTAATTATGCAAATACCCAACCAGCTTTGTGTTAGCTCTATGTGTTAAGTACAGCAGGGATTTGTTTTTTTTAATATCCAATGCCAAAAACGTAAACAGTTAAGTCAAGGCAGAAGACAGTCACAAGAGGGCTTCTGAAAACTACCAATGGGAGCTACTATGTCCCTGTAAGTTAGAAGCGAGAGCTACTTTATCTGGTATAATAGTGACACTAAAATACATATTTCAGCAAAAACAGACAGCAAGAATAATGCACACTCACAGACATTAAAAAATTTCCTGGAAATTTAGTGCCTGTTTTACTTTATGCATAATAAAAGGTTATGAATTTTCTTGTAGTTTTTAAGTTTACAAAGTAACCAAAGTAATGATTCTGGTTACATGACTCTAAGTTTGCAAATGTCATAATGATGAGATAACTTCCAGGCAGGTGAAAATTAAATTATTTTAATATATCCTTATTTTAAAAATAAAATGTAGTGTGAGTTTTTTGTAAGGATTATAAGGACAATATTGTACGTGCCTAGTCAGTTGGGACACTAAATATGATTTTTAATAGGGATTGAAGTCAATTAGTTTTTCCTATATGAAGTTATCCTAAAAGATACATGAAGTAGTTGATAACACTTTCGTTTTAAAAGGCTTATTCTGGGATGGTATCTAATGCATAAATGAAATCAGGTTGTATAAGAATTTCAGTGATACAGAAATCGACTATTAAAACATGAATATTCCTCATGACAATTAATATGATAGTTCCACTACTTGTTACTATCACTGCCTCTTCTTTTTACTCATATTTTCACAAAACTTGTAACTTAGCTGGGGCTCTACAAATCACTAAGCCAGCAAGATTGGTAAAAATGCAGTTCTGCTCAGATTAAGCTTTACTTCAATACGAGAAATGCCCATGTACAATGGAGGTGAAGTGTGGGAGCCCTGGAGAGTAGAATAATGAAGGAACTGAAAAAAGGGATCTTTCCAGGTACTTTTGAGCTAGGGTTTCAACATGTAACTGTAATATTGCTGGAGATGTGGTAGATTTCAAAATAAAATAATAGAATAAAGTATTTTTTTTTCCTAAGTCCAAATTACTGACTTTAGATACTAAGGCATATCAGAGAGGTATCAGCGTTTTTATAATATCTTATTTTGGTAAGATATCATTCAGAATTGTTATAATATCTAGAATGCTCACTGAAAATATAACAGAAGTTTAATGTTTTTCCTAATGCTAGATGCCATAACATAGCCTATTAGTTTTAAATAGTATAAAAACATATCATTACTATACCTTGAATAAAAACTCCTCCTAGCATAACAGGAATCAATTTGCAGCACTTGAAGATGACTTGGGTAGGGTAATTCAGGTAGCCCAAGGAAGTATTTGATAACCCCATAGTACCCACAGTTAGAAAAGCTATTATCATGTAGGTTTTTCCTGGTATCCTGTAAAACACAATTTTTAACACCTTCATTTTGGGACCCAATTCATACTACTGAAAGATAATGTGTTCACAATGTGTAAATGTCTAATTACTTTTCTAATTTCTGGTTAATATTTCTGGAAATATCAGTAAAAGTATCACTATTTAAAAATTGTAATACTCTTGTATAAAAAAGTTAATAAAAATAACAATTTACTTTTATTTAGTCAACCATAAATGAGGCCACACAATTATGTAAAAAAAGGGTTTAGATTTTTACTGAAGGTATAAATGTTGACAAAAGGTTTTCTTTGACAGCAGTTCTCGCTACAAATAAAAACCATCTTAACCAAAGTTAGAGAAAAAGAGCTTTTTTTTTTTTTTTTAAAGACACAGTCTCACCCTGTCGCCCAGGCTAGAGTGCAACGGTGTGATCTCAGCTCACTGCAACCTCTGCTTCCTGGGTTCAAATGATTCTCCTGCCTCAGCCTCCTGAGCAGTTGGGATTACAGGCTCCTGGAGACAAGGTCTTGCTCTGTTGCATGATCTCAGCTAACTGCAACCTCTGCCTCAAGGGTTCAAGTGATTCTCTTGCCTCAGCCTCCTGAGTAGCTGGAAGGACAGGCATGCACCACCACGCCCAGCTAATGTTGGCCTCCATAATGGTAAAAGACACCTTAACAATTTAAAAACTGTTAATTTTTAACTCTTGAATTGTTGTTGTTTCCTAATGTTTCCATCTAGCCTTAGGAAAAATATATCTATTCATTCTGCTAGAATAACCCAAGAATAATTTCTCTAGAAAAAGTTCATGTGGTTTAAAACCCTAGATATATTTTTTATAACAATATCTTAGAGATCATCTCTCTGTATTCTATGTTATAATAATCAACTTTAAGATGAGGTATCTGACTCCCTCCTCAGGATTTCAATCTATCTAGAGTTCCTAAAGGAGATCCTTAATTTAGCATCTTCAGAATTTTGAGCCATTACTGTGAGCATATGCTCACTTTGACTAGATATTTAATGGCCTAAACAATAATCTTGTACACTGGTATGACGAACAAAATGAGGCACTATTCATATTAATAATGCTGCATAGATGTTAATTTCCATTTTAGAATTTGTGTTCATATTGAAATCAAGGCAACAAAATTCCTCATCTTATATATGGTTAGATATAAGGTAAAATAATTTACTGGAAAAAGTCAATTAAAACGCATCATTTACATTTTGATTCTGAGGTTTTTTTCTACTTAACTACTAATATAGTAGTCATCCGTGAAAATCCACATGGAAATAACTTGGCATGCCCATACATCAGTGTAAACGTGCTCATGCCATCCATGGGGCTGGACCTTCACTGGGATATCATCAGTGATGGTGGAGCACCACTTCTCCAGGTAATGATACAAGTCATGGTTGTCAGATTTCCTCAAAGATAAATGGCAAATCATTGGCAGAAAATAAAAATTCAAGTCAGAAAAATTAAAAGGAATGAGTAGAAACGCAGGTACAGTACAGGCAGAAAGAAAACCAGCCTGAAACTCAGAAGAACTAAATCCAAAAGTAGCTCCAGAAGGAGCTAAAACAGTTCCCAGCATTCCTCCAGGTCTTTGTTTTCTCATTGGTAAAATGAAGAAATTAGATTTGATCAGCTTGCCTCCAGGATGCTATTTAATTCTTCAATTGTTTGCTTCCTTAGCCATGGGGGAGAAAGCTTTTTTTTTTTTTGAGATGGAGTGTTCTTCTTGTTGCCCAGGCTGGAGTGCAGTGGTGCAATCTCAGCTCACTGCACACTCTGCCTCTTGGGTTCAAACGATTCTCCTTCCTCAGCTTCCCGAGTAGTTGGGATTACAGGCACCCACCACCATGTCTGGCTAATTTTTGTATTTTTAGTAGAGATGGGGCTTCACCATGTCGGTCAGGCTGGTCTCGAACTCCTGACCTTGAGTGATCCACCCACCTTGGCCTCCCAAAGTGCTAGGATTACAGGCGTGAGTCACCACGTCCAGCTGGGGAGAAAATTTTAACTTTAAAAATCTGTTCAAGACAAATCTGACAGCTCTCCTTCATTAAAAACTTACAGTAATTAATGTTACAAGGTATTCTTTGGTGAAAAATAATAAGCAGTATATTTAGGATATTAAAATTCATGATGTACTTCAGGGCACAGCACCATTAAACAAATTCAGATATGGGTGTATTTGCACAAATAAATTCAGAAATACATGATTGGGCATATTTTTATTGTAACATACCTTTAAAGACTTAAAAAAATGTTTTCTTGTGCCTTGGAAAGAAAAGGTTTCAATTCATAATTACATTTATTATAAATACATAAATTATCTTCCCAAATTCTTTCACTTACATTTAAATCGAAAACAAATTATTTGATTTTTAAATATGTTATGGTCACATGGTTTCAAAGGATAAACATGACTTGAGGCCCCCTTCCCCTTTATCTGGGTAGCTGATAGGGAGGTGTTTCTTTCTGAAATATAAGTTAGGACATGCATCCTCATTGCATCATTTTTCACATACAAAGGACAGTATTAGTGTCTTTTCAATCAGAGGCCCAGTAGTTTGCAATAAGTAGTGAATCATCATCAGGCTTCCTTATGTATTAGTCTTGACAGATATATTTAATTACTTCCTATTCTATCACCTATGGCTATTTCCAATACTCTTCTAGGTCTTTGTTTTCTCATTGGTAAAATGAGGAAGCTGGATTTCACCACCTTGGCTCCATAATTCTATCATGGAGAATCATAATAGAACATAAAAATAATGAAGATGATATTCTAAGGTTCAAATATTTTTACAATAATTGCTACAATAATTTATTGGCAATAAAGACAGGTTGAGAGGCAAAATGGGACCCATGAAGAAATGTGTAATATAGATTTAAATATTTTAAACTGTAGTTACTTTGATACAAACTTCAAAACCATTTTATGTTAAAAAAAAAAAAGGTGCACAATTTTTGCAATCTTCACTAAAGGATTAAACATTTGTATCAAGGTTAGTATGTCGGTATTACAGCCGTTATTACATTTAAACTGCCCCATATATACATGATATATACACAGAGTATGACAGAATGCATACACTTCTTACATTATCCAAGACAATTTTATATTCAAATTCCTAATCACTTTCTGTTTATAATCAGAGACTAAGTTCTATTGCATATTGTTCTATATGCCATTAAAAATATATCAAGATATTTCTCACAACTAGATGGTTGCTAACTGAAATGATAGTGTCAAACAAGCACATTTGGTCTTGATGAAAAGGAATAAAATGTGTTTCTCTAATGCTTAATGCAACCTCAGCTATCAGACATCATATGGCAATATCAGCTGGGGCATATCCCACAAAACATAACATTAACTTCACATTCTAAAAAACCAGTATAAAAACAGATACAGACTGAGTATTCCTCATCCAAAATGGTGGGGGACCAGAAGTGTTTCAAATTTCAGTATTTTTTTCGATTTTGGAATATTTGCATCTGCATAGTAAGATATCTTGGGGAATGGGACACAGGTCTTAATATGAGATTATGTTTCATATATATATTATATGCATAACCTGAAGGTAATTTTATAGAACATTTTTGATATGGTTTGGCTCCATGTCCCCACTGAAATCTTATCTTGAATTGTGTACTCCCATAATTCCCATGTGTTATGTGGGAGGGACCCAGTGGGAGATAATATGAATCATGGGGATGGTTTCCCCCATACTGTTCTCATGGTAATGAATGAGTCTCACAAGATCTGATGGTTTTATCAGGGATTTCCACTTTTGCATCTTCCTCATTTTCTCTTGCTGCCACCATGTAAGAAGTGCCTTTTGCCTCCTGCCATGATTCTAAGGCCTCCCCAGCCAGGTGAAACTGTAAGTTCAATTAAACCTCTTTTTCTTCCCAGTCTTGAGTATCTCTTCATCAGCAGCATGAAAAAGGACTAATACAGTAAATTGGCACCAGGAATGGGGTGTTGCTAAAAAGATACCCAAAAATGTGGAAGTGACTTTGGAACTGGGTATCAGGCAGAGGTTCAAAGAATTTGGAGGGCTCAGAAGAAGACAGGAAAAAGTGGGACAGTTTTGAACCACGTGGAGACTTGCTGAATGGCTTTGGCAAAAAAGGTGACAGTGATGAACAGTAAGGTCCAGGCTGAGGTAGTCTCAGACAGAGATGAGGAATTTGTTGGGAACTGGAGAAAAGGTGACTCTTGTTATGTCACCTTTAGACATAATAAGAGACTGGCCAAGTGACTGGCAGCATTTTGCCCCGGCCCTAGAGATTTGTGGAACTTTGAACTTAAGGGAGATAATTTTAGGGTATCTGGTGGAAGAAATTTCTAAGCAGCAAAGCATTCAAAAGGTAACTTGGGTGCTGTTGAAAGCATTCCATTTAAAAAGGCCAAAAAAGTTCAGAAAATTTACAGCTTGACCATGCAGTAGAAAAGAAAAACCCATTTCCTGAGGAGAAATTCAAGCTGACTGCAGAAATTTGTGTAAATAACAAGGAGCTGAATGTTAATCCCCAAGACAACGGGGGGAAAGGTCTCCAGGGCATGTCATAGGTCTTTATGGCAGCCACTCCCATCACAGACCGGGAAGCCTAGGAGGAAAAAAACGGTTTCGTGGGCTGGGCCCAGGGTCACCACACTGTGTGCAGCTAGGAAGTTGGTGCCCTGTGTCCCAGGTGTTCTGGAGCCACAGTGCACATTTTACACACTTTTGTGCACAAAACAAAATTTGTGTTAAGTACTTATGTATGGAAGCTTCCACTTGTGTCACATTGGCACTCAGAAATTTTCTAATTTTGGAGCATTTTTGGATTAGGGATGCTCGACCTGAAACGCATATTTCATTTCACCACTGTGATGTTAGTTGCACTAGAAATGAGTAACTGCACCTATTTCAGTGAAATTTATAAAAAACAAGTATGTACATCTAAATATTTTATCATGTTTTAAGAAGATGTAACACTGTAAGTTGTCTAAAGCTATTATTTTTTATTTTGTAACACTGCATTTGAGAAGAGACTTCAGTTTTTTCAGTGCATAAATGAATAAAACATATTTAATATTATTAAGTTGGTTATACTGATAAAAAATTGTACTTGTTAGATGTTTTGTTAAGAGGAAGTATAAATTTCATGCATATTTAGTATGCCAAAAAATAAAAATAAAATTCAACTAATACAAGTGAAATATCAGAAAACAAAAATAAACCACATACCTCCTCCTTTTGTCCTGGATAAGCTGAAGTTCTATTAGGCCAAATATGGAGTAAAAGGCAAACTGCACTAAAGTAAGGTACCAGCCATAGGACTTAAAACCCTCCACTGAAAATATTAATTCCTGCCAAAAAACACATGAACACTGTTAAGTCCACGGCACCACATTAATTTCCTCACAATAAATTCTTAGAAACACAACATTTTTAAAGAAACCAAGCCCCACCTCCAATGACAAAGAGATTAGAAGCTCTTTCATATCAGTTATTTTTTTGAAATTCTTGTAATATTTACATCAGTTATTATTAAGCCATTCGTAAGTCATTAAGATGTATTCTAATAGTTATCTGGTTTAATTTTAATTGAACAATCAATAAATCAAATTGAATAAATGAAGTGTATGTATGAATATGCGTATATCTATAAAAAACACTTCATTACCAAACCCCAACCATCTTCTTTGAACTGTTTTGATAAATAATTATATGTAATAGTAGCAATGTCAGTTTTCACAAAATGAAGTGGTCAAGTTATAAACATAATTAGCAGGGGTTTGTGTAATTTAAAAAACTTTGCATAAACCAATTATAACTTAAAATATCTGATTATTTAGAGAAAATTTGTTTAATGAAACTTACATTGAAAATTTCAAATTCATTTTCCATTGCAATGGCTAACTCTGTTCCCAAGCTATTTGGGAACACTGGTATGCTGAAGAAAAAAAAGTTTCTCAACAAGAAATTCTAATCTCTATTTTTAATTGCTCTTCATTGTAGTATCTCAAGTTTTATATCACCTACTAGTGGACTATCAATTACTATAAATATTAAAATTTTTAATTCATGTTTTTGTTTTACATTAATATTCTTCATAGCATTCTTGCAAGCTAACTAAAAACTCACAATTCCACGTTCACTTAAATTTACTTTGATATTTCATCTACAAGACAATGAAAAAGAACACAAGAATTTTTAAGTTCACTAACTTTTTGGTACTACAGAATATTGGAAATATTATCTGTGTTTTAAGAAAATACATCATTTTCCTTTTCTTAAATTACAAAAGCTTTCTCATGTTATGGGAAAATATCCACTAATTAAATAACCATTAATAAAATTAGAACCCATTCCAACATCCTGTTTTCACTAGCTTGGATCCTCACCCATCTAGCCCATGTCTTCGAAGGTCAGAAATTTGCTCCTGGCCAAAGGCATACAACTTCTCCAAATATAATGTAAATATGAGACAAATTGTTGGAATGTTAGAAATGTTTTGTGCCAGCAAAAATCACAGAACAATAAGATTCTGGCAAAGTTAGAAGACAAAGCCAATAAGAATAAGAACATAAGAGGTGCTTAAAAAGAAATGATTCAAATATTATAGGATTCAAGAAATACTTTTAGAAAACCATGAAATATCCTGATATATTTTTGCAAAAATGATTTTTTATTACTGAGCTCCATGAATCAAGAGCAAACAACGCTATCATTCAATAATGTTGTAAGATACAAACCAATACTTGAATCATTCTTTCGCTTGGAAACACATGGTCGCCAATATTACTTACATTTGTTTAAATATTTAAAAATTAATTTTCATAATTATACTTTTTCAAGATAGTCTCTACATGTCCCTCCTCTCCACTTAAAATATTTAACTCTTGAATTTTGATCTGTTTACAGCAGACTTACTTTTAAGCTCTTTTCTACTACTATACAAAAAATTCAAATTTATGAATCAGCCAGTACCCTGTGACTATCTTAGACAAAACTACTAAGTGCCTATATTGACTGCAATTATTATAATTAACATATTACAATCATACAACTTTTTTTACCTGCAAATATCCATAAATTAGGTAAAATACAAAAACTCCAGCAACACATATGAAAAATTGAGTAAGTTTGTTAAACTTGCTGAGATTCATGCCAAGTACCACAATGTCATCAATTGACTTAATGTGTGGTGACATTGTTTGGGTTTTGGATGGCACAGTGATAGAAATATATTTCCTGGAATTGTTAAATTTGAGATCCATTGTTATTTTGCTGCATTCAGTGCTTTCAGAGTTATCTTTGTTGTTTTCCTGGACTCTTGTTCTGTCTTTTGCTTGCTGTGTCAAGTCCTAAAGAAGGAAATAAGCAATTAAAAGAAAACATTTAGATGATAAAGTTTAATACTCCAAATAATATTCCAAATCATACTTTAAAATGATACAATAAGTCTGGTTCTCTCTGGATATTAGTATATTAATTTCCTGTATTCTGGGTTCCAAACCACCAAAAACAACATGCCTGCAATCTTCAAACAATTTGTCTACAGCTGATAAAGATCAGTACATCACTAAACTGAATATACACCACACTTATTTCCACAGCAACAAAAGCTAGTATTTCATCAAAAACCAAGTATGCCTTTGCATCTCTATGGATAGTTTATGCATATCATTCTCAACAATAAAGTCGATCTTTACTTGTAGAACAGTAAAAAATAAGTAATTCTCCTTTAAATACTAAGACAATTCTAAGATATATTTGCTAATGACATTTAAAAAATAAACTAAAAAAACTGAGGCCAGGTGTGGTGGCTCACGCCTGTAATCCTAACATTTTGGGAGGCTGAACCAGGGAGATTGCTTGAGACCAGGAGTTCAAGACCAGCCTGGGCAACATAGCAAGATCCTCTCTCTACCAAAAAAAAAAAAAAAAATTACAAAAATTAGCTGGGTGTGGTGGTGCACGCCTACAGTCCTAGCTACTTGGGAAGCTGAGGCAGGAGGATCACTTGTGTCCAGGAGTTTGAGGCTGCAGTGATCTATGATTGCATCACTGCAATCCAGCCTGGGTGACGGAGCCAGATAGTCTCTAGAAAACAAATGGGAAAAACAAAAACCAAAACTAAGGTCCTTAAAAAGCTAGATTTATCAGAGACTACAGAAAGTATAATATGCTTTAGGAGTAGCATCTCTTAGGTTAAAAAACATTTTCTTCCTCTGGAGCAAATCATTTTAATTTACATTCTTCTGGGATGTAAAAGGCTGCAGAAAATGTCATTTTTTGTCAGTCTGAAAAAAAATTATGGAGCCACCAATTTCTCTTTGGATTTATATAAACAGAAAGAATGAACTCCCTGTGAAGACTGAGGAAACACTGAAGAATTATGACAAGTATAGAACAAAGCTATGTAAAAGAAGTTATTTTCTTGGAAATGACTCATCTATTTTTAATTCCATTGGGAACAAAAATGTAAACTCTGCAGATGAAGACAAATAAGAATAATTTTGACCGTGAGTTTTCCTTTGGTAATCTTTTTTTTTTTTAAAAAAAAAAACCTGTTATAAGATCGTTTAAAATGGCCAAAATTAGTCACCTCTTCATGATCACTTCTAGTTTGCTAATTTATAGAGATTAACCAGGTCATCCTTAGTAATCAAAGGAGGGGTCAAAAATCTGAATACAACTTGTAACTAACAATATAGAGCCACCACAATATTTTATAGGGCACCTGCCATATTCCTAAATAGTAAAGTGTAGTTTCATGAAGTTTACTGTGTTCCTCTTCTGTTTCCCCTTCATTTTCTTTTGTTCTTGCCTCCCACATTATGTTTCAATTGTTGTCATTTGTAAGACTTTTTATGTAATCTTGAAGGTATCTTTGAGCTGTGACTTTCTTTTAAAACCATGCTTTAAATTATGTCTCCTAAATATTTGGTCAAACCTGTGTTTGAATATAGAAGGACGAAAACCTTAACAATTTACTCTTTTCTATAATGTGTGGGCATGGATATAGTTCACCATTCAAATAAACTTGGCCTCACATATGTTTCTATGTTTGCTTTCTCTCCACTTTCAATAAAGCCCTAAACCACCCATGTTTCATCCCTGAAATACACCAGGGACTTTCAAACACCCCTGCTTTCTGTTCATGACATCCTTTCAGCTTGAGGTCTTTTCTCAAGGTCAGGTTTGGAAGTTCAGCTTTAATGTCCCCTTCTTTGTGACACAATCCCTAATCCCCCCCAGTTATTAGAAAAGAGAACTTGAAAGGCAAGACTCAAATCTTATTTGTCTCTGCATCCTTGGTACCTAGCATATACTGTGACCTGACATCTAGATGAAACAAATAAACTGATCCTCCCTCAAACTTCAGCTTGCAATCACTCACCTTCTGCTTGGATACAATTTTTGAAATGGATGGTGGTACTGGCAAACTTTATGAGTAAAACTGAAAATCTTATGGAAAAAGTGGGAAGAAATTACAAATAATGCTTATATATTTACATATACATACAGAATAAATAAAACTTCTAGAAAATATCTTTCCTGCTTTTATTGACATCAAAACATTTCTCCAGAAGGTCACGCTTTCCCAAAGTCACCTTCTTCTGAGATCTCTGTAATTTAGTCAAGCAGTAATTTAGTAAACTGACTCAATGACAGGTAGTATTATAAGAAAGCAGTATGGCATAATGCTTTCTCTATGCTTTGGAATTTTGACAGGTATGAGTTCAACATCTGGCTTTGTTACTTATTAGCTGAGGAGTCTTGAGCAAACCGTTTAACTTTTCTGAGCTTTAGATTCTGTACCTTCAAAAGTGGGAGGAGTTAAAAATGTGCCTATCACAGGATTTTGTTAGGACTGTATGAAATAAAAGTGCCTGGCATATGACAGTCCATAGTGTGTTAGCCGTCATTATTCAACTCATTAGAAATACTGCTAGGGTATATGGTGTGCTGAAGCTGACTCACCCTTTGATGTGCAGCTGGAAATACAGACCTGAATTTCCAACCCTGGCTTCTCTCTGAGATCCAGAGCCCTATGTCTAAATGCTTCTTTGATACAGATACTCATAAACTCTGCTGGTACCTCATATTAAAAATGTCCAAAGCTGACTATTTTCCACTCAAAACAAATATACTGTTTGTTCCTATATTCCCAATCTTACTTAACAGTACCCAGTATGAGACACAGGCCAGAAATCTGGGAGTTATCTTAAAAGTCTTTCCTTTTCCTCACATTCTATATTTTGCCAAGATTCCTGTTAACTCTACATCTGTAACTATACCTAAAATGTGTTTCAGACCCTACCCCATCAGGTAGCCACTTTCTCTTGCTTAAATTACTAGATTAGCCTGTTTATAATCAATACTTCCCTTTCTGACCCATCTGTTACATGGCTCAACGTGATGTCTGATCATGCTGGACCCATGAATAAGGCCTCAAAATTAAAAATGAGTTGATGTCCTGGACCCTAATACCATATTATACATATTTTTACAAATACCTGAATTACAATGGTATAGCTTTTTTGTTTTTATACTTATTTCTCCTAAAAGCATATGAAATCCTTAAGGCAAGAGATGGTATCTTCATATGATGTCCTAGCATATAACAAAAATGTAAGATTAAACGAAGGACTTTACTGTACTTTAGAAGCATCATTTATTTAACTGACGTTATTCAGCCCCCTTCCAACACTTTACCACTTTTAATACACTTCTTGGCAACTTTATGTGCTGCAGATCAAGGCCACAAGTGCAGAACTAAATCTCTCTAGCACTGTCTTTTCTACATGTGTGCCAAAATACTAACATCTCTACTGAAACTCCCCACCAAACATTTGAAATGAACATGAAAATAAATTTGTTTCCTATCAGTCTTATAAAACCTGCCCTTCAAACCCTTGTACTTAAAATGCTGTTTTATTAATAAGAACATCACTGGTGAGAAAGTGTGACTGATGAAGACCTGATACCCAATAACTGTGATAATTGGGGAATGTTTGCCATATCCCTTCCACTTCAAACATTAATGACCAATATTAACTATCATCTAAAAAAGAAATGGGCCAAGTCCTTGTGGTGCAGGGGGCAAAAAATGAAGCACGGAATTAAAATTAGTTTTCAGACTAAATGATTAACATTGTGCTTTGCTTTGGAAGTTCAGAGCAATCCTTGAAATTAAAATGTTAAAAAAAAAATCACAGGGGTGTATCATTGTCTGAGGCCTCTTCCTAAAGTCAACACAGATATTCAACTTCAACTGCTAAAATGGAATAAAAAGGTAGCATTTCTGGCATACAATGTATATTTAAAAATTAAAATTAGTGATAATGTAGAGTTACAATAATCTGCTGAAGTCGCAATGATTTCAGTTTATTTTTAGTTTTCTGACCAGAAGGAAAAACTTCCCACACCAAAAAAGGTAGAATACGGAAAAAGAATTCATTATGGTGTCATTAATCTGAAAAAACGTGACTTTAACGATATTTTGCCACACTCAACGTTACAAATAAAACAATCTTGCCATGCCATTATGCCTTGATTAACTGCGCTTCGGAATCAATCAGGGCCTATGGTGTACGATTACAAAGCAGAAAAAAACAAGGTTCCATCTCATTTCTTTGTACACACATCATTACACAAAGGTGGAGAAACTATATGATAATTTTTGAAGACTATTCTTTTTTTTTCAAGAGAAAACGTTAACACTAGACTTAATCTATGTATTAAGTAATTAAGTAAAAATAACGCTAAATTATTTTGAAAGGTTGCCTCTCCAAGTTCCAAACTATCTCAATTCACTTAGAAAAACGTTTAATTAAGAAACAATTCCAGACTTCTGATACCCTAATGCTGAAAAAATGCAGATATTCTACACTTTAAAAAGATTTTGTTAGTACACCAAATCATTCCATCTTCTACTTTCAATATTCCTCAAGAAATAATAAAAAGACGGGGGGAGAAAATTCAGTTGCAAAGACTGGAGGAAACTTGCAGAACTTCTAGTGGAAGTTTATGCCATAAACTTAATAGCCCGGCAAGAACAATCACATTCTACTGCAAGCCACATGGAGACTGAGAGTACCCTGGAATGCCCCTATTTAATAAACACGGAACCCGGAAATGGTTAACTGCAAATACAGTCTAGAGGTATCCAGGTGACTGACAGTTCTCCAGAGACCCCGAGAACAGCGTAAAAGACCCTCTGAGGTTACCTCACCCCTGCAAGTCCACAGACTGGGACCTGAGGGAGTTCTCTCCAGCCCGAGAGAGAAAAAAGGGCGAGAAGGAACAGATGCTCCTCCCTGGAAACCGTCCCGGCCGGTTTCTGCTCTTTAAAAAAAGGGAGTCACCCGTTCCCTCCATCCCGACCTCATTCACTCCTCGATTGCTCCTTCTGTATGAGGAAGACAGGCAGTGTCAAGATTCTCTGAGGGAGAGGAGATCTAGGTCCCAAACACAGGAAGAGACCCGGAGGCACGCGTACCCCAGGCAGGTACGTCAACCGGAATGGTCACCACAGCCTGGATGGCGCCTCAGCCAGACGGAGCATCTCCCCCTCCCCCAGATCCGTCGCCATCACCTCCTCTTCCTCCTCCTCCTCCTCTCCCACTCCTGTACTTTCCACCGCGGCGGTCGCCTCCCCGGAAGACACTCGCAACTCCGGCGCCCGCAGGCCACTTCCGCCTATGTGTCCCAGCACGCGTGCGCAGACGCGTGGCCCCGCCTGCCGGCCGCCTGTCGCAGCCGCCAGGGTGCGCGCCGCTACCTCCCGCGCATGCTCTATCGTGTGGAGACGGAAGGCGGGCACTGCCTAGGTGGGCCCGGCGGCGCGAAGATCGCGCTTCAGCTCTTAACTCTACCCACTGCAATGGAGTAGGGTGGTGAGCGCCGACCTGGTGGAGAATCTCATCATTCCATTGGCACTCTGCCTGCTCCTGGCCTTCAAGCCTCTGAAAACCCCCGGGTTTCAGCTGTTGGGTATCTCCGAGCCCTGGATGCCCACGAGAGAGGCGACTTCACGTGAGCGGCCCTGGGCTAAGATTTGAGAACGCGACCAAGTGGAGAATTTTGGAGCCAGATTTTAAAATCCTTGACCCCCTTCTTCCTGCTACTTGATCTAAATGAGACACGGCAAAATCACAGTACCTGTTTTCATGTTCTTGCCTGATTCATAACCCGCTTCTTCTGTGAAGATGGT
This sequence comes from Ateles fusciceps, assembly GCA_036589455.1. Classification (NCBI taxonomy): domain Eukaryota; kingdom Metazoa; phylum Chordata; class Mammalia; order Primates; family Atelidae; genus Ateles; species Ateles fusciceps. The sequence goes on from JAZHEH010002052.1 coordinate 56,929, forward strand.
CTGAAGTAACGCTTGGGTTGCTTGTGACGTTATAATTCCTCGTGTAGCTGTGGTAACCGTGGTCCTTGCAACCTCATAAAAATGTTACCAGCGTTGTTTTGACAGTGCCACTTAATTCTTGGAAGGTAAATCTCAAAGCTTGAGGACCAGCCATCAAAATTTTGTAAACGTTTTCTCCCTATTTAGGGCCACATCTACCCTTGAGATGTCATAATGTAAAAGCCAAGACGGTTTGGGGATGAGCTGTTTTCAGAGAACACTTAGGGAATATACTAAAGTAACGAAGATGGGCAGTTTTTGAAAGCATGTCTTAGATACCAGAAAGGGATGAATTGGATTAATACATATGTGTTACAATCCAGTCAGTTAATTACAATTTTAAAATTTTACAGGCACTATGCAGAAAGGGTAGCATTTGTGTCTTGTATTGAGAGTGAGGGTTTATAATAAAGCAAGGCACCTACTTTGGTGGTGAGAACAAAAGATCTGGGTAGACATTTTCATTTAATTCTTACCAACCTTGTTAGGCTGGTGTTAGCAACATTTAGGAATGTTGAAATTAAGGCTTAGAGAACTTAAATTTCTTAAAGAGATAGTAAATGACAAAGCCTATCAGTGATGCCATACCATCACTGTATAATGTGGATTTAGTATTACTGTTGGCCATTTATATGATGGTTATTTATCATGCATCTATTAAACGGGCATATGTATAGGTCACATACATAATCTATACGTATGAGCTCCCGGCCCTGAAGAAGTTAGGGGAATTCCATGAGAAAGGAAATGGCGGTATAAAACAACTTAAGGTATAAGTGGTGTTAGAAGGTACCATCTGCTCATGCCTGGACAATTGCAGTAGCCTTATGCATGGTTTTCTACATTCCCTTTATTTCTCTACATTCATAGTTCTAGACAGCAGCTAGAGTGATCCCCTTATAACTTGTTACAGAATATGCCACTCCTCTGTACAGAACGTTTTAGTGGTTTACCATTTTACTCAGATTATAGTTCAAAATTCTTTCTCTGACTTTTAAGACTGAGCTTGTTCTTGATGGGTCACATCCAAGCTACACTTCAGAGCTTTTCTAATGGTCAACAAGCACAGCAAGCATCAGTGCTCTGTAGCTGTTTTTTCTTCTGCATGGAACACTGCCCTCTCAGATGTCCACAGGGCTTGCTTCCTCATTTTTTTCCAGTCACTGCTCAAATGTCACCTGGCTCTTCTCTGACTACCATGTCAGTGAAATATGTTTACATGTCAAATATGAAATGTAGGAAAGGCTATCTGGAGTAGCACTTATTATAGAGTAGGTGTTTCATAAATATCGACTCTCTTACAATACTTCCCATTTTCTCCTATGATAACCATGTGGTAAACAAAATTAAAGACTTGCAGCTATGAATTGGTTTTATATTTATTTATTTATTTATTGAGACAAGTCTTGCTCTGTCACCCAGGCTGGAGTGCAGTGGCTAACCTTGGCTCACTGCAACATCTGCCTCCTGGGTTCAAGCCATTCTCCTGTCTCAGCCTCCCGAGTAACTGGGAGTACAGGCACCTGCCATCATGCGGAGCTAATTTTTGTATTTTTAGTAGAGATGGGGTTTTACCATAGTGACCAGGCTGGTCTCGAACTCCTGACCTCAAGTGATCCACCTGCCTTGCCCTCCCAAAGTGCTAGGATTATAGGCGTGAGCCACCATACCTGGCCCTATGAATTGGTTTTAAATTTTTAAGAAATTAATAATCCTGTAGTGTCAGAAGCCTTAGGTGTCTTGACTCACATCTTCTGAGCATCACCTCTCATTTTTGACTTGGTTGTGAGGGGCAGTTTCATGCAATCTTCCACATACTTCTCCCTGACAGCTTCTCTTCTCCCACCTTTACCAGGCCTCTTTGATTTCTTCCCTGAGGTTCTTTGGACTTCCCAGATTCCAGCAGTAACTCTCTCAGCTCCTGCCCTGCACAGCTCTGAAGTGCTGGTAAGTCACACATCTGGGCCCCTTCAACCAAGGGGTAACAGTTGCTGATGGATAAATGCTCCTGCTCCTTACACTTGAGCAAGAAAGTTTTGTAGGCCATTCTGTGTGTTTTTCAAAAAGTCCCAGTGAAATGAGTTCTTGTTTCTCACAACAGCAACTTTAACAACACATTCTTGCATTGTGTCTATATCCTCCCTTCCATTCTCTCATTGTTTCTCGCTAGTGTCACATCCCAAATTGCCTGTCCCCACACAAGCAGTTATCTCAGGTTTTGAGGAGAACAAAGCTAAGAAATTTGGTGTAAGAAGTAAGTCTAGAATGCAGCTCCTCGGAACTCTGGGAGTGGGTTACTTTGCAGTCAGATGACAACAAGGACTTTTTTAGTGATACTAAGAAGAGAAGATGTGCATGGCCCAACAATTAAGGCTCTTTCTTACCAAAGCTGATATGACTACAGCCTCTTTGGATGTTCAGCCCATCAGCAGCAAAGATGGATGGTAAATTGTGTAAGGAGAGCAGGCAGTTGCTTGATTGATTACACAAAAACCCTTCCTTCCTGGAGAGAGCTGTAGTTTGTACTTATGGAACTGACACTTCTCTTGATATGACTGGTCTTGTTCACAGTGCCTCTGCCAGTACCATTATCTGATAGAGTTACAAACACATGGTTTTCTTCCCTCCCTCCCTCCCTCACTTCCTTTCCTCCTTCCTTCCTTTTTTCTTTCCTTCTCTCTCTTTTTTTTTCATAGAGTCTCTCTCTGTTGCCCAGGCTGGGGTGCAGTGGTGCAATCTTGGCTCACTGACTGCAACCTCCTCCTCCCAGGTTCAAGCCATTCTCCTGCCTCAGCCTCCTGAATAGCTGAGATTACAGGTGCCTGCCTCCCTGCTTGGCTAATTTTTTTGTATTTTTGGTAGAGACGTGATTTCACCATGTTGGCCAGGCTGGTAGTGAACTCCTGACCTCAAGTGATCTGCCCGCCTCAGCCTCCTAAAGTGGTGGGATTATAGGCATGAGCCACCACGCCCAGCCCAAACACACGATTTTCTGAAGTATTGCTTCCAACTAAAGGACACAGTTTACAGTAAAAGAGGTGTGACAATGGCCATGACCATGGGATTCCACTGGTCCTACCATATATTGTATCAACTGGAGGAAATTGGCCTAATAGAACACTGACATTGTTTTGTAAACATCAGCAAGTCTCCTGTTTAGGAACAATGCTCTGATAGGGTTGAGATGCCATCACTCCTGACACACACACACACATACACACACACACACACAAACACACACCCCTTGCCCTTGGAAAGTTTGGTGGAGTTAACACCCCCAGGCAATGATCCACCACCAATGGGGAACGGGCACTGTGGATAAATATCTGCCTTCCATTTCCCAGGGGGGCAATTTTTGGAAGGCTTTCTTAACGTTTTTTAGGATGTCCTAGATAATCAAGTCCTGTGACTTGGGGGAGACAGAAGGAGAAACCAGCAATGGAGATTAGAAGAAGCAGCTATTGACATAGGATGGGTCCAGGAATGTATGGTTTTCTAAAAGCCAAGTGAAGACAGTGTTTAAAAGAGGAAGGAGTGTCATTCTGTGTTACTTAGTCATCTGTCTATAAAGAATCACCTTGTATAGTTAAGCCTTAGGTTCTAGTGTCAGATTAAATTTAAATCCTTGTATCACCCCTTGCTCTTTGAGTGTCTTTGTGCAAATTTCTTAAATCCTCTAAGTCTCCATCTCCCCATCTGTGAAATGGGAATGATAATAGTACCTATGTGGTAAATTGTGGTGGCGAGTAAGTGAAAGAGGTTTAAAGATGGTTAAATGGTTAGCACAATGCCTATTATCTGACAAACACTTAGTAAAAATTGCTGTTAATATTCTTATTAATATTACCTACTATCATTAAAATCATTTATTTATATATAGTCATCAGTTGTCACTTTTCTAGCTCTTCCATAAGGAATAGGTTATATAGCATTTTCAAACTTGGAAGTTCATTGTTAGATATATGGTTCCAGATGCATTGAGCAGAAAAACTAGTTAATTTGATTTTCATTAAATATCCATTTAATAAATACTTATTGAGCACTTACTCTGCATACTTCTGGGTATTGGGGATATGTGGATGACAAGACAGACATGGATCCCTGCCCTCACAAAGCTCACAGCCTTGTGTGGTAGAGACAATTAATTACACAAGTAATTACAGTGTGATTTGTGTTAATGATAAGGGAATTAGCTACAGGATGCAATGGGAGCTATAGGCTATGCTAATGAGGCTATGGTTATAGATTCAGTTCCCCTGTAGGTTGCTTGAGTTCCAGGCCTATCAGCTTATCTCTGCTGTCTCCTAAATGCATACAGGTTCACAGAACTGGGCCACCTGGACATCAGCCCTGACTCCTCTTCTTTCCCAGCACTGATAATTGGCGTGGCGAAAAATTCTTCATAAACAGGTAGCATATGTAATGAGATGGAGAAATATTTTCCGTGTTGAACAGCTGGCTTTTGAATCACTTTTGGGTCAGAGTTTCTGTGTTTTGTTTTTCGTTTGTTTGTTTGTTTGTTTGAGACTGAGTCTTGCTCTGTCACCAGGCTGGAGTGCAGTGGTTCAATCTTGGCTCACTGCAACCTCCGCCTCCTGGGTTCAAGTGATTCTCCTGCCTCAGCCTCCCGAGCAGCTGAGATAACAGGCGCCTGCCATCATGCCCAGCTAATTTTTGTATTTTTGGTAGAGACAGGGTTTTACCATATTGGCCAGGATGGTCTTTATCTTTTAACTCATGATCTGCCCACCTTGGCCTCCCAAAGTGCTAGGATTGCAGGCATGACCCACCATAGATGGTCTTGTTTTGTTTTAGTAAGAAGTAATTTGATTAGTCTCTTAGAAGATTATTCTTAAACTGCCTTCCCTGGAGAGTTAGTCCTATTAACATGAAGTTCTTTTACTTCCAGAACAGTGCCATCCAGTGGGAATATAATGTAAGCCATGGAGGCTACTTAAAATTTTCTGCTAGTTACATTAAAAAGGTGAAATGAGGCCAGCTGCAGTGTCTCACACCTCTAATCCCAGCACTTTGGGAGGCCAAGGCAGGCAGATCACTTGAGGTCAGGAGTTTGAGACCAGCCTGGCCAACATGGTGAAACCCCATCTCTACTAAAAATAAAAAAAAAAATTAGCAAGGTGTGGTGATGGGCACCTGTAATTCTAGTTACTCAGGAGGCTGAGGCAGGAGAATGGCTTGAACCAGGGAGGCGGAGGTTGCAGTGAGCCGAGATCGTGCCATTGCTCTCCAGCCTAGGGAACAGAGTGAGACGCTGTCTCAAAAAGAGGGGGGGGGGGGGTGAATTAATATAAATAATATGTTTATTTAACTCAGTATAACCAAAATATTATCATTTCAACATGCAATCAATATAAAAAGTTGTTAATGAGATATCTTAGCATTTTTTTAATACAAAATCCTGGAAATGCAGGGTGTATTTCATACTTGCAGCACATTTCGGTTTGGACCAGCCATATTTCAAGTGCTCAGTAGCACGTATGACTGCTACCTACCACTCTGGGCAATGGAATTTTAGAACACTTTAATTCTTGTTCACCGTTTGGAAGGTGATGGAGTTTAAAGTGCCAGAGAAAATCCAGGCTGGGCACAGTGGCTCACATTGCCTGTAATCCCAGCACTTTGGAAGGCCAGGGCAGGCAGATCTCTTGAGTCCAGGAGATCAAGAACAGTCTGGGCAACATGGCAAAACCCTGCCTCTAGAAAACAAACAAACAAAACAAAAATTAGCTGAGCATGGTGGTGCATGCCTATAGTCCCAGCTACTCAGGAGGCTGAGGTCGGAGGATCCCTTGAGCATGGGAGGATCCTTTGAGCTTGGGAGGCAGAGGTTGCAGTGATTCCAGATCGCATCACTGCACTCCAGTTTGGGTGACAGAGTGAGACCGTCTCAAAAAAAAAAGAAGAAAGAAAGAAGGAGGGAGCGAGTAAAGAGAATCACCAGTGTGGCATGGCTAAGGAGGGAGCTTCTGGGAGAATATAGGTTCTGTATCTAACTGGAGTCTTTAAGTTGTTTTATGGAGGCTGTGATTTATAATTTTACCACTTCATATTCTTAAAAAGCTTCAGTAAATCTGCATTGTTCATTAATGCCTCTGCATAGGTGCATTTCAGAGGAAGTTAAAGAAGGCTAAATTCTGTGGCCAGGTAGGTGTAGAGTGAAAATAAAAATGACTCCCAGGGATGTAGGAGCAAGTGGGTGGGAACTGCTAAAGCCTTTTTTTATATAAGATAAACATTTAACTTCCTCCACTCCTCTACTGTGAAGTCTTGAAGGGCTTACGACACTAATTGTTCAACCTAAATAAATGTTTGTTAGGCCTGTTCTTTGTCTTATGTCTCCAATTAGAACTTTTGAGAACCAGCTGCATTTTGGAACTTTGTTCTTTCTTGACTTCTTTACTACTGCACTAACTTAGTGGTTTGAAGACAACACGTTTTTGTTTTTTTTTTTAATTTTACAGTTCTCCTACCTAACTTGTTTCTTGTCCTGTCCTCAAAATGTTCATGTTTTAGCCTCTGTTTTCCTGATCTTTTGTATAAATGCCTCTTCAGGAAATCAATTTAATTTAAGATTACAGACTTGTCTCCTATGTTTATATCTATGTAATTAACTGCTTACCTCTGCTTTATTCTCATTTTTCAAACTGCTTGGTAGACATTGGATGTCGTGATATAACCCTGTAGTCATCTTAAGTGTGAACTCAGTTTCTTTCACAAAACAGCATTTTCCGTCCTTCTTTCTTTTCCTATCAATAAAACTTTCATTATTTGTTATCACTATTTGTTTTTCTCCATCCATACTAGAGGTTGAGCATCCCTTATCTGAAATGATTGGGACCAGAAGCATTTCACAGATTTTAGATATTTAAAAAATTTTAGAATATTTGCATGTACATAAGACATCTTGAGGATGGGGCCCAAGTCTAAACACGACATTCATTTATACCTTATAAATACCTTATACACATAGCCTGAAGGTAATTTTCAACAATATTTTTAGTAACTTTGTACATGAAACAAAGTTTGTGTTAAGTACTTATGTGTGGAATGCCCCACTTGTGATACCATGTCAGTGCTCAAAAGTTTTGGATTTTGGAGCATTTTCAGATTTCAAATTTTCAGATTAGGGATGTTTAACTTGTATTAGTACATTTTAGTCCATCTTGTGTATATAAGTAACTATCAACTTTCTATTGCTGCAATAACAAATTACTGCAAGCGTAGTGGCTTGAAAAAAACACAGTTTTTTTTTATTTTACAGTTCTGTAGGTCAGAATTTCAAGGTGGGTCTTGGCTGGGTACAGTGGCTCATGCCTATAATCCTAGAACTTTGGGAGGCTGAGGCAGGAGGATAGCTTGGGGACAAGAGTTTGAGAACAGCCTGAACCACACAGAGAGACCCCTATCTCTACTAAATACGTACGTACATACTTTATATACATACATAATGAGCCTCACTGGGATATAATCGAATGGTCAACAGTGCTGCATTCCTTTTGAAGCAGCTATGTTGTCTGGGGTATATACATGGGGTTTGTTGTCTCGCATCAGGAAAATTTAGGACACAGACATACACGAGGAGTTTAGAAGTGGAGTCTTAATAGGCAGAAGAAAAGAGAAAGAAAAACAGCTCTCCCTGTGGGGAGGGGTCTTACTAGCGAAAAGACCAGCTGGCAGTGAATGCGCAGATTTTGTAGTCTGGTTTGAGGAGGCGGTGCCTGATTTACCTAGGGCTCACAGATTGGTTCAGTCAGGTATGGTGTTTACATAGTATGTGGGGAAGGCTGGTCACCCCACTCAATCTTATTATGCAAATGAAGTCTCCCCTTGAACAGATTTGTATATGAGAGCTAGGATAGAGTATCTTGTCTGTTCCTTACTGTACACATAGCTGGCAGAGAAGGGAAAATGGAGCTGCTATCTTGAACATGTCTAGTCCCTAGATCCTGCCAGTATTTACCTGTGCAAGCTCCCAGCTTGCTTGTCTATTCTATGTCTGCAACTCGACTTTACAGGCTGCTCTTCGTTACAAAATGATTTGGGGCTGCTTTTCATTAAAAAGAAAAGCCTTACCCTCGAGGATTCCCCATACCCTACTGCTGCCTAAGTGATATCATCTTAATTCCTATATCACTTGCTAGCGGTTGCAGGGGAGAGTTCATATTCTTGCCTTCTCCATCTTCTAGAGGCTGTCACCATTCCTTGGCTTGTTGTCCCCTTCCATTTTCAAAGCTGGCAAAGCCATTTGAATGTTTCTCACATGGCTTCAGTGTGTACTGACTCTTCTGCTTCCTCTTATACATTTTAAAGACTCTTGTGATTACACTGGGCTCACCCAGGATAATCTTCTTATTTTGTTCCTGGACCAAACAAAGGGCTGGGCTGCCTATTCTTGTGGCCCAATAATGGATGCAGATGAACTGGGAAAGAAGGGAGTTTATTTCTATAACCGGATACAGGGAGAAGGCTGGAAAATATTGCCAGACCAACTCAAAATTATAAAGTGTTTCAGAGGTTATATACCTTCTAAGCTATATGTCAACGTGTAAGTATGCTTTCATCTAAAGTCATAAGTGATTAACTTCTAATCTATAACTAAGATCTGAGTCCTAAAGACCTTCCTCTGGAGCCTTAGTAAATTTACTTAATCCAAATGGGTCCAGGTGCTGGGATGATTCCCTTATCTTGTCTCCTGCTAAATAATGGAGGTTTGGGGAGTTCCTTCAGACCCCCAATAAACTTGTTTGTGGAGGCCTGCAGAGTTTCTTCAGACCCCCCAATAAAACTTGTTTAATCTTAAATGGGTCCTGTTAAGAATTTCTTCATTATCTCATCATGCTTCAAGGCCCAGAAGAGGCCTAGACAAAACTCTTGGTGGGCTTTTGTTTTATTCCAGCCTCTGTATAAGGGGACTGGCTCTCTCGGCTTTTAATATTTAACTTCACCACTCAGTCAGTGCTGAAACAGTTGTTACAGAGGCCTGCCTGTTCAGCTGTTAGGAAGACCTGGCCTGCCACAAGGTGGTTGAAGCCCATTCAGACATTTTGAGGTCCTGCTCCATTGAGGACCTCTGAATTATTTCCCTTAAGGGGTGAGGAAGCTTGGATATTTATACTCTATCTCCTCCCATTGAATGAGGACTTTTTGTAAATCTGTTAATTCCCCACAGTTTATTTCTACCCTTCCCCATGCCAGCAAACAAATCTAGGAGAGGGCACCCAGGCAGAGGGTCAGTAAGGATACCAGGAGCCCTCCTGTGGTTGAGGAACTCTCTGTTGATTGACTCATCACAGTGAGTGAGAGTGCATGCTGTGGGAGAACTGTGGAGCATCTCAGTAAGCAAGTATTAGAAAGGATTTACAAGATTTGGTCTCATGTCTGGTAACATGGAAGAGATTCTAGGAAGTGGGGGATTTGCTCTAGGATTTTCTCTTGTCAGGAAACAGATCATCCTATGTCTGGATATCTTTAGAATTCTCTCCTTTTTGTTTTTGAGATGGAGTCTTGCTCTGTCACCCATGCTAGAGTGCAGTGTTATGATCTCGGCTCACTATACCTCTGCCTCGCGTGTTCAAGTGATTCTCCTGCCTTAGCCTCCTGAGTAGCTGGGATTTCAGGCGCCTGCCACCACACCCGGCTAATTTTGGTATTTTTAGTAGAGATGGGGTTTCACCATATTGGCCAGGCTGGTCTCGAACTCCTGACCTCATGATCTGCCCACCTTGGCCTCCCAAAGTGCTGGGATTATACAGGCGTGAGCCACTGTGCCCAGCCTAGAATTCATAGCTTGAAGGAGAGAAGAACAAAAGGAAGCTAATGGTGTAATTGGTAAAGAAGTAATTCTCACTTGTATTAGCCTAGATAGATGTTTGTTCATTTTGGGAGTTTAGACAATGTTCTTGCTTTTTTCTGGGTTCAGACATGATCACCAAGTGGTCTTGTGTTTGTTTTGATCCGTCACTGTCATGGAGTGGACCTGTCCTCTATTGGCGTTCTGTGAAACTGATTATATTCAACAGAAGGACAGTGTCTTATTGGATAGCACCTGTCAAGCTCCCAGCTATCAGGGGCTGTTTTTCTTTTTCTCATTGCTATGGTCATGTACTGGCATGATGAGTGCCAAGACAAGTGAAACGCCAGCAGCATCCACGACTTTTCACTTTCTTCCATTCTATAGATTGCTGCTGGGTGGGTACTGATATTTTTATAATATTTCTTTTGCCATAGTCTTGCCATGTGTGTTAGTTTTCAAGTTACTGCAAACTTAGCAGCTTAAAACAACACCTATTTATGAGCTCACAGTTTTGTAGATGAGAAGTCTGGGTATGGGTTGACTAGATTCTCTGCTCTAGGTCTCATAAAACTGGAATCAAGGTGTTGGCTAAGACTGTCATCTTATCTAGAGCATAGGGTCTTTCTTCAAGCTCATTCAGGTTGTTAGCTGAATCCAGTTCTTTGCAGTTATTGGACTGAAGTCCCTGTTTCCTTGCTGGCTGTCAGCTGAAGGGCCTCTCTCCACTTCTGGAGGCTGTCTGTGATTCTTACCAAGTGGTTCACTCCATGTACAAAGTCAGGTGTGTCAAAACCTTTTTGTGTTCCAAAACTCTGATTTGCTCTGTCTCTGACTGCTAGATCCAGATTTAAAGGGCTCATGAGAGTAAGTTAGGCCTACAACTATAATCTTTTTGATTAAGTCAAATCAACTGATTAGTAACCTTAATGATGTTGGAAAAATCTCTTTGCCATATAATATCACATTTAAAACTCAGATTAATTATTTCAAAAGTCATTCATGTTTTTGCATTCATCAGCAAAGCATTTATTTTTATTGCTGAAGTAAAATTCCATTGCGTGAAATATTATTTATCATTTCACGTGTTAATGGACATTTAGGCCATTTCCAGGTTTTGGCTGTTACTCATCAGGATGCCATTGAGTGTTCATGTTACAAGTGTGTGTGCCATTTCTCTTGGGTAAACATTAATACCTAGAAGTGTCTATATAGCTGTGTATTTAACTTTTGTTAACTAGCTTTGTCATATAGCTGTGTATTTAATTTTTTAAGAAATAGCTAAACTATTTTCTAAAATGCTTGTGCCATTTTACATTCCCAGCAGTAGTAGATGAGAATTCAATTTGCTTCCCATCCTTGCCAAAAGACTGGTCTAGTCTTTTTCATTTTAGCTATTTTAAAGGGTTAGTAGTATCATGCTGTGGTTTTAATTTGCAATTCTATAATGTCTAATGATATTAAATACTTTTCATATGCTTATTGACTTATTGAGCATCTTTTCATATGCTTTATTGACTTCTGTAGATCTTCTTTGGTGCAGCATTTACTAAAATATTTTGCCCATTTTATAAAAATTGTTTTTTTCTCTTTAAAACTTTTTCAACTATTTTATTTCTTTTTAAAAAATTTTCTATAATTAAGATGTAAAACCTAATGTTTTAGTATACATTTACATAGCAAAATGATTACTACACTCAAGCAAATTAACATATTCATAACCTCACATGGTAAGCTTTTCTTATTATCACATTTTGAGAATTCTTTATATATTCTAGATCCAAGCCATTTTAACAGAAATGCAGCTTGCAAATATTTTACTTTATGCTGATGCTTGTTTTATCATTCTTTTCATGATGTCTTTTGAAGAGAAGTTCTTAATTTTGATGTGTATTAATTTATTTATTTTTGATGGATTGTGCTTTTTGTGTCATAGCTGTTAGGTTGGTGCAAAAGTAATTGTGGTTTTGACCATTACTTTCTATGGGAAAATCTGCAATTACTTTTGCACGAACCTAATAATGTATCTTTGCCTCAGTGTCACAAAGATAGTTCCTGTTTTACTTTAGAAGTTTTCAGTTTTAGGTTCTACATCTAGGTCTGTGATTGATTTTGAGTTAATTTTCACATATATTTTGAGGTCTTCAGTTCATCTTTGTTTTTGAAAGTTATTTTCATTGGATTTTAACTTCTAGGATGATGGATGTATTTCATTCAATACTTTCATGATGTTGCTGCACTTTCCTCTTGCTTGCATTATTTCCAATGAGAATTCTGCTTCTCAGGACACACTAAAGATGAAAATTACTCTTTTGGAGTTTTGTTGTTGTTTATCTATTTTCTGGACACAGATTATGACCATTTGCCAACTGGAAGTACATTATTTTAAAACAGGTGAAATGTAAATTCCTGTCTAAAAGTGATTTTATATTTCTAAATGAATTCAGTAGACGTAGTCTTCCAGAGATATCAAGAGCTTTCAATTTTTATTATAGTAGCTGATCCAGGACAATATATCATAAATTCTAGAAGCTTCATGTTGGTGTCTTAGGAGACAATATTGCAGCAGAGATTAGACAGCCTCTCTGCATCTTTGGAATAAAAAAATTGCTACTTAGCAGAACCCAGGGTTAGACAAATCAGTCTTGTACCTATTTGAAGGGAAGAAGTATTAAAAGAAAATAAATCTCTATCAACAAATTTCGCCTAAGATGCTGTTATGGAAAGGAAGTTTCAATTCATTTATATAATTGAATAAAGTAAAATTTATAGTTATTTTCAAAGCTTTCATTTGGCTATATCATATGTTAAATTTGTTATTTTAGATCTTATAAAAATTGACCTAAGTAATCAATAAAGTAAAAGATTTTATTTTAATATTAGCCTGATATGTGGAAATCATACTAATTTTTGGTTAGTTGTAATTGCAGTTAAAGGCAGTTTGCTACATTTGATACTAGAAAGTGTGCAAAAATCTAAAATCAACATATGAAATGTATTCCATTGTTTTTGCAAATAAATTAGTAGCATAACATACACATATATTAAATATATATAACATACATAAACATATAAAATAATATATATATAATTGATATAAAAACTGCTTTCAAAATATATTGTATTTTTGTATTTTAAAGAAACAAAGAATCCAAGAACTTGTAAAGAATTTGTTCAATTTCTGTTTTTAACTAATACTGGACTAACTCATGACAGACAGGTGGAAATAACTATTTCTATGTCCTCTGTACGCCAGAGAAAAAGTTTCTACAGTTGAATAAATACAGTTTAATCAAGTCCAAAGACGTATTTGTTGCAGCTATTTCTTTTAATCTTTTAAGATATTTGAATGTAAGATTTAAGGATATAATTACTTCCTTAAGCTTTAAGGGTAAAGTTCTTAAGCAGAAATGCAATAATCAGTGACCAGAAAAGCAATCCAAGAAACCATAATGATAAGTGAATAACTCTAGAAGAATATCAGCTCACTTTTTTATGAGTCACTTATATTACTAATGATTTAGCAATCCTCGGTTACTTTATTGTATTATTGCAAGTGCTAAGATTCTTGTTATTCCTGTACAGAGGAAGAGGAAAACATAAGAATTTTCCTTGTATTTTCTGAGAATGGGGTTTAATTTGATGAAGGTTTTTCATGGCTTTTTGAATTAGTTTTTAAAACAAAATTTTGTCTTATAAAAAATATGCATTCAGCTTATGTTTATTATGAATTATTTTTTCTTTGAGTCATGTATATCACATTTCTGAATTGCCAATATGATTATCTCATATCATAAAAATTTATCTTTCTACTGGAGTTGTTAGAGTTATTGTTCATTTCAACGGTATAATCAAGTTCATAAATTGCTAATATGACTACTGAATTTGAAGAAACAATCTTGTCTCTTTTCTCAATAATCCTTTTACCAACTCCTTTCCCCACCTCTTAAGTTCTTTGAATCAGTTTTCATCACAATAAAATAATTTGTGATCATGGTTCAGCTGCCTTTAGTTTGCTTTCATCGCAATAGTCTTTCATAAAATATGTGTATATACATACACACATATATACCTTCTGGTTTTCTATTTATACTCTGTGTTATTATTTTGATGTGATTTAGGTCTTAACAGTAATCTAACTTCTTTTAGAAATAGAATGGCCAGCTTTCATTCGTTTGGACATTTAGGATTATGTAACTCATATGGAAAAGAAATATTACTTTAGATGTCTTCTTATAACTTTATAAATATTACTTTAGATGTCTTCTTATATGTCTTATAATAGCCTGTTGGGTTCATCAGGGAGGGGAAAAAAGGCTGTCAGGACCAGCACAGCTTGAAAAAAATAGTGGCATTTTGGTTTCTTCCATCTTAGCATGTCATGATGTTGAAAGAAGATGGTGTTATTTTTTAACTTCAAAAAAAAAAAACAAAAAACTTGTGCGGTCTTAAGTTGATAAAAATAATGGAATAATAGCAGTGTATTTTCCAGACTTGTGACATAACAGCAGAAGTTTTAGTTACATGTGTGGCAGCATAAATAGCTCAGGGGCTGGGGAATGAACCTGGCTGGCACCACTTAAACATTAGATACAAGCTCTGTTTCTAAGAATATAACCTCTGTGAAGAATACCTGATTCTGTGAAGACAGATGCTTTACTTCAGCAAAAATTTTCAAATTATCTTAAAGGCCATTTTTTTTTTTTTTTTTTTTTTTTTTTTTTTTTGAGACAGATGTCACTCTGTTGCCCAGGCTTGGGTGCAGTGGCACAATCTTGGCTTACTGCATCCTTCACCTCCTGGGCTGAAGGGATTCTCCTGCCTCAGCCTTCCGAGAGGCTGAGACTTCGGGCATGTGCTACCATGCCTGGCTAATTTTTGTACTTTTAGTAGAGATGGGGTTTCACCATGTTGGCCAGGTTGGTCTCCTGATCTCAAATGATCCACCCTCCTCAACCTCCTGAAGTGCTGGGATTACAGGCGTGAGCCACTGTACCCTGTTAAAAGTCATTCTTTTTTTTCTTTTTCTTTCTTTTTTTTTTTCTGAGACAGAGTCTTACTCTGTTTGTCACCAGGCTAGAGTGCAACGGCACAATCTCCACTCACTGAAACCTCCAACTCCGTGGTTCAAGCAATTCTTCTGCCTCAGCCTCCCAAATAGCTGGGATTACAGGCATGTACCACGCCCAGCTAATTTTTGTATTTTTAATAGAGACAGGATTTCACCATGTTGCCCAGGATGGTCTCAATTTCCTGGCCTCGTGATTCGCCTGCCTCGGTCTCCCAAAGTGCTGGGATTACAGGCGTGAGCCACCGCACCAGGTGTAAAGGTCATTTTTGATGGAGCTTTGAGAATACCAAGACTTCGGCACAAGCTGCATCTTCTCATTTGAGATTGCTTGGGTGGCACTGTCCGCTGATCTTTATTATTATTGCTGTTATCTCTGAGCATGAATGCTGTGTCATTCTTTCTTTAAAGCCAATTTGAGGGGTTAAATTACTACAGTATTTTCAGTTGTATGGAAGAGTAAGAGTTATCCATTGCAGTACCAAACTTAGTCTTTTGCCACCTGATGGGAACTGATATTTGGTGTGCTCTAGTACTTACTTCTTACCTGTCACACATAGCATCAGCAGTTTTAATTGCTTTGCATACATTTGATGAGCGTAATATATTTGAATAATCTAAGTAGCCAAGTTAGTTATGTATTGAATTAGCTGGGTAAGCCAGGTAATCCCTCTGAAACGTTTTTTTTTGTTGTTGTTGTTGTTAATAAGAAAGAAGGTGATAATGAAAAGATTCATCTTTGGTTCCAATTCAAGTATAGTATCCTGCTGGGATAATGTTTTTACAGCAGCACAGTCTAACAGCTGGTTAGTTAATAAGCTTTCAGCACCAAAGTGATTGTAAATAAACAGAATTGGACTTGCAGCTTTGAACTAATACTTATCACTAGCTATTGATATCTATTAACGTCTGTGAGAAACCGTATGTATACACACATGTGCATATCACAGTATGCATGTGTGTGAGTGTTAAGTGCTTTAGGTATAAAATTTGAGATGTTTAAAAGGTCTTTCTTCGTTCTGTGTAGTAGGTAATTGTTAGGAAGACACTGCTGAAAACACTGCTTAAATTAAATCTCACTCATATGCGTGTGTGCTGTAGCTAATAGTTTAAGATCTTTGATCAGTTTGTTAGAGAACAGTGTAGCAAAATGAATACTACCTGGCAATCCAGAGATCCAAATTCGAATGAAGGCTCTGCCACTGTCAAGCTTTATAACTGTGAGAAGTAGCATCTTCCTAAAGACCCCTCCCCATTCCTCTTTGCCATGTAGATTAACAATTCCCTCTCTTGGGCCACCACAAAATTTTTACACTCAGGTCTGTTTGCTTCTATTAGAGCAGTAATTATGGTGTTTTGCAGCATCAGCACATTTCTCTCTTTCTCCCCCCTCCTTTACTGGGATAGGTGCTCTTCAAAGGCAGTGACCATGTTTTCTGTTTATTTTCACTGTCTTGCTATATAGAGAGGGCAGTCAGTGAATATATGCTGAATGAACGGATTTGTGTGTAAGAGCTAGAATAGAGTATCTTTAATGACTCAGTGATTTCTTCTTACAACTTGATGTTTAGTAGGGGCAGTTATTTGATACAATTGGTCTGTTATATATTCAGTTGAGAGAATGACTTCTAAACGTGTCATTGGATTATGCTAGATTACAAATGCCTAACATGGTTGTAATTGTAATGGATATCTATGTGTTATTTCCTTAGTTTTTGACTTATTGAAAAGTATTGATTCAGTCACATTCTGAATCTCAACAATGGCAGACAGTTTATTTGTTCATGGCTTTATGAAACAGACACTACAATTTGAAGGTAATTTTGTCATACCTTTAAAAATGTATTTCTGATTATTAATCTCGTCAGACCATTGATCATGTTACTGACGTTGCTAAAATGAGCAATGATATCATCATTTTGAATTGTTTGAAACTTCCAACCAGGGTATACATGCACAATCCAATACATGATGAAATATTTAAAGGCATGAAAATTTAAACATAATTATATTTAATATAGAAATGTAATTTTGAAACTTGAACACGAGGATTACTTTATGTCCTCCATGTCTGTATATATATAGGGATGTACCTTGGAAGACAGTCAGCAATTTGGGGACTGAATTCCATACTTAAATTATTTCATTTTCCCATATGCTTAATTAATGGGCTATACATCATGTTACTAGTGAGAGAAAATTCCCCAGACATGTTTTATTCTGGCATTTGTGTGATTCTTTGTTTAATTACTTTTTTTTTGTTTGTTATCTTAAGTTTTAATGTTACTTATGATTTTGAAATATATCTACACAACTAAGAATTCAAAAGTTGCAAAAACTTATGTAAAGTTGATGATGCACCCTTGACCTTATTCATTTTCATTCACCAACTTCCCCTCTTCTCAGACAACTCATGTTGTTACCAGTATCTTAATATATTTCCAGCAATATTATATCCCTAAGAATGACATAGACACACAAATATCTATTTTGTTTTTAAAAAACTTATTTGAGGCTGAGGCAGGAGAATCACTTGAACCCAGGAGGCGAGGTTGCAGTGAGCTGAGATTGTGCCACTGTGCTCCAGCCTGGGAGACAGAGCGAGACTCTTGTCTCCAAAAAAACACAAAACAAAACAATAACAACCTTAAAACAGTAACATAATATATGATTTTCTGCATCTGCCTTTTTTAATCTCATGATATATCTTAGAGATTTCTTAGATTTTATAACTGAAAAAACTAGATTCAGCCAAAACAGGGGCTTAGGCTGTATAAAATATACAACCTTTTTGGAGTCTATTCGTATGTATTTATATAGCTGTTATTCTTTTATATTTTATTTACATACATTTATATCTGCATACTTTTTGGTCTATTTAATCATCATGCATTTAGTTATGACATAGTCAGTATGATCAATTTTTCCTTTCAAATTGATTGTGGGAAAGGGAAGCAAAGGCCAAATGTTTGTAGGCATGGTATAATTTAAACTTTAGGCTTCCAAACCCAAATTTTTATTCAGAACAGAATGACTATGCTATTCTAGAATTTAGAAACTATAATGTAATGAAGAATCATTGAAAGAAATGAGCATGCAATTATTGTTCTCAAGTAATTAAATGTCTATTAGATAAAAAGGAATTAGACTTATGTGCCTCTGACAGGCATAGCTAGAACTAAACTGAGGTATAGAATACATAATTTCTTGTTCCCCTGACTTTAAGCATAGTAATTTTCCAAAATGGAATGGATTGTCTTGTGAAGTGCACAGCAGACATGAGAACAGTCACTTTTCTGAGACATTATTATACAAGGGATCCCTGCATCTTAGAAATGAACTAGGTAACCATTTAGAGTTCTCAACTCTCAGATACTCTACTCCAGACCAGTGCTCCTTATCAGGACTTGCCAAACCTTGGGGCTGTTAATGGCTAAAACTGCTCTTTTTTTGGTCATCAAATTAACTATGGAAGGAGCAATACAGAGAGAGCACCCATGTCAATAGCTACTTATACCTAAGGCTAAGGTGAATGGTTACATACCAACACATAAGTAGAATAGAAATAAAAGTGTATGAAACACTTCAGACCCAAATAGCGCCATTTTATGCTGAAACAGTCCAAGCAGAAACAATTTTCACCATTAAGAACACATAGCTGTATATGTCAATCTTAATTCATATATAGTGAATAGTAGGACAAGAAAGCCTTTGTCAGGAATGACTAGGTTCTTTTCTTTTCAGCTTTTGTTTTAGATACAGGGGGTACATGTGCAGATTTGTTACATGAGTGTATTGTACCCAGGTAGTGAGCATAGTACCTAAGAGATAGTTTTTCAATCCACATCCTTCCCACCTCTAGTAATCCACAGTGTGTATTGTTCCCATGTTTATGGTGTACTCAATATTTAGTTCCCACTTACAAGTGAAAACACATGGTATTTGGTTTTCTGTTCCTACATTAATTGGCTTAGCATTATGGCCTCCAGGTCCATCTGTGTTGCTGCAAAGGATATGATTTTGTTCTTTTTTATGGCTACATGAAATTCTATGATGTATATGTACCACATTTTCATTATCCAACCTACCATTAATGGGCGCCTGGGTTGATTCCATGTCTTTGCTGTTGTGAGTAGCATGGCAATGAACATACAAGTGTGTATGTTTTTTTGGTATAAGGATATAATTTCCCTTGGGTTTATGCCCAGTAATGGGATTGCTTGGTCAGATGGTAGCTCTGTTTTAAGTTGTTTGGGAAATCTCCAAGCTGCTTTCCACAATGGTTGAACTAATCTACTTTCCCACCAACAGTGTATAAGCATTCCTTTTTCTCCACAACCATGCCAGCATGTGTTGTTTTTTCACCTTTTAATAATAACCATTCTGACTGGTGTGAGTAGGTATCTCACTGTGGTTTTAGTTTGTACTTGTCTGATGATTAGTGATGATGAGCATTTTTTCATGTTTGTGGTCGCTTATATGTCTTCTTTTGAGAAGTGTCTGTTATGTCCTTTGCTCATCATTAAAATGGGGCTATTTAGTTTTTGCTTGTTGATTTGTTTAAGTTCCTTATAGATTCTGGTCATTAGACCTTTGTTGGATGTGTAGTTTGTGAATGTTTTCTCTCATTCTGTAGGTTATCTCTTTACTCTGTTGATAGTTTCTTTGGTTGTACAGAAGCTCTTTAGTTCAATTGAATTCCACTTGTCAATTTTTGTGTTTTTTGCAATTGCTTTTGGGGACTTAGTCAAAAGTTCTTTGCTAAGTCCTGTGCTGAGAAGGGTATTTCCTAGGTTTTCTTCTAGGGTGTTTATAGTTAGATGTCTTATATTTAAATCTTTAATACATTTTGAGTTAATTTTTGTATATAGTGAAATCTATGGGTCCAGTTTAATTCTTCTGCATATTTTTAGCCAGTTATTCCAGCACCATTTATTAAATACAGAGTCCTTTCCCAATTGCTTGTTTTGGTTGGCCTTGTTGAAGATCAGATGGTTATAGGTGTGCAGCTTTATTTCTGAGTTCCCTATTCTGTTCCATTGGTCTATGGGTCTGCTTTTGTACAAGTACCATGCTATTTTGGTTATTGTAGGCTTATAGTATAGTTTGAAGTCAGGTAGTGTGATGCCTTTGGCTTTGTTCTTTTTGGTTAGGATTGCTTTGGCTATTCAGCCTCCTTTTTGTTTTCATTTTGGAATAGTTTTTTTCTAAATCTATGAGGAATGACATTGGTAGTTTAATGGGCATGACATTGAATCTGTAAATTGCTTTGGGCAGTATGGCTATTTTAACAATGTTGATTCTTCCAGTCTATGAGCACGGAATGTTTTTATATTTATTTGTGTTGTCTCTGATTTCTATCAGCAATGTTTTGTGGTTCTCTTTATAGAGATCTTTCACTTCCTTGGTTAGCTGTATTCCTAGGTATTTCATTTTCTTTGTGGCTATTGTTAAGTGGGATTGTGTTCTTGCTTTGACTCTCTGCCTGGACATTATTGGTGTATAGAAATGCTGCCGATATTTGTGCAATGATTTTGTATCCTGAAACTTTATTAAAGTTGTTTTTCAGTTCTACCACTCTTTTGGTGGAGCATTTAGGGTTTTCCAAGTATAGAATCATGTTGTCAGTGAAGAGAGATAGTTTGACAACTTCTTTTTCTACTTAGATGCCTTTTATTTCTTTATCCTGCGTGATTGCTCTGACTAGGACTTCTAGTACTATGTTGAATAGGAGTAGAGAGAGTGGGCATCTTTGTCTTTTCCAGTTCTCAAGGGGAATGGTTCCAGCTTTTTCCCATTCAGTATGATGTTGGCTGTGGGTTTGTCATAGTTGGCTTTTATTATTCTGAGGTATATTCCTTCAATGCCTAGTCTGTTGAGGGTTTTTTATAATGAAGGGATGTTGGGTTTTAGTAAAAGCTTTTAATACGTCTATCGAGATGATCATATGGTTTCAGATTTTCTGTTTATGTGGTGAATCACATTTATTGATTTGCATACAATGAACCAAACTTGCAAACCAGAAATAAAGCCTACTTGATCCTGGTGGATTATTATTATTATTATTTGGAAACAAGGTCTCACTCTGCTGCCCAGGCTAGAGTGCAGTGGTGCAATCTTGGCTCACTTCAACTTCTGCCTCGTGGG
Organism: Ateles fusciceps; assembly: GCA_036589455.1. Taxonomy (NCBI): domain Eukaryota; kingdom Metazoa; phylum Chordata; class Mammalia; order Primates; family Atelidae; genus Ateles; species Ateles fusciceps. The sequence continues at coordinate 77,994 of JAZHEH010002052.1, forward strand.
CTCAAGCGATCCTCCTGCCTCCAGGGCTCAAGCAATCCTCTCACCTCAGTCTCCTGAGTAACTGGGATAACAGACACACACCACCATGCCCAGCTAATTTTTTGTATTTTTAGTAGAGACAGGGTTTTACTATGTTGACCAAGTTTGTCTCAAACTCTTGACCTCAAGGGATCCGCCCACCTTGGCCTCCCAAAGTACTGGGATTACAAGCATGAGCCACCACACCTGGCTGTGAATTAGCTTTCTGATGTGCCGCTAGATTGAATTTGCTAATATTTTGTTGAGGATTTTTGCATCTATCTTCATCAGAGATATTGGCTTCAAGTTTTATCATGTGTCTTGACAGATTTTGGTATAAGGATGATACTGGCTTCATGGAATGAGTTAGAGAAGAGCCCCTCCTATTTGATTTTTTTGGAATAATTTTAGTAGGATTGGTACCAGTTCTATGTATGTCTTGTAGAATCTGGCTGTGAATTCATCTGTTCTAGAACTTTCATTGACTGTTAGATTTTCATTACTGATTCAGTTTTGGAGTTTGTTATTGATTGATTCATGTTTTCACTTTCTTCCTTGTTCAATCTTTGAAGGTTGTGTGCTTCCAAGAATTTATCCATTTCCTCTAATGTGTGTGCACAGAGATGTTCGTAATAGTCTCCAAAGATCTTTTGTGTTTCTGTGGGATCAGCCTTAATGTCATCTTTGTCATTATTGCACTTATTTGGATCTCTCTCTTTTTTTTTCTTGGTTAATCTAGCTAGCCGTCTCTGAATCTTGCTTGTTCTTGTGAATTACAAACTTAGTTTCATTGATCTTTTGTACGGACTTTTGCATCTCAATTTTGTGTAATTCTTTTCTGATTCTGATTTTTGTTATTTCTTTTCCTCTACTAGTGTTGAAATTGTTTTTTTTCTTTTTTTTTTTTTTTTCTGGTTCCTTATGATGTGATTTTTAGGTCATTAATTTGAGAGCTTTCTAACTTTTTTGTTTTTGAAACAGAGTCTCCCTCTGTCACCCAGGCTGGAGTGCAGTGGCGTGCTCTTGGCTCACTGCAACCTCTGCCTCTTGGGTTCAAGAGATTCTCCTGCATCAGCCTCCTAAGTAGCTCAGATTACAGGCATCTGCTGCCATTCCCAGATAAGTTTTGTATTTTTAGTAGAGACAGGGTTTCACTATGTTGGCCAGGTTAGTCTCGAACTCCTGACCTCAAGTGATCAACCTGCCTGGGCCTCCCAAAGTGCTGGGATTACAGGCCTGAGCCATTATGCACAGCCTCTTTCTACTTCTTAATGAAGGTGTTTAGCACTAAATTTTCTTCTTAACACTGCTTTAGCTGCACCCCCAAATATATTGGTAAATTGTATGTTGGTTTTCATTAATTTTAAATATTTTTTTTTATTTCTGCCTTGATTTAATTGTTCATCCAATAGTTAGTGAGGAGAAGGTTGTTTCACTTTCATGTTTTTGTGTAGTTTTGAGAGATTTTCTTTGTATTGATTTTTATTTTTATTGTACTAGTCTGAGAGCATGCTTGGTATGATTTTAATTTTTTTGGAAGTCGAGACTTGCTTTATGAACAAGCATGTGGTCAATCTTACAATATGTTCTGTGTGCAGATGAGAAGACTATATATTCTGTGGTTTTGGGGTGGAGTAGTCTGAAGATGTCTATTAGGTCCAGTTGGTCAAGAGTCAGGTGTAGGTCCAGAATTTGTTAGTTTTCTGCCTCAGTGATCTGTCCAATGCTGTCAAATAGTGTTAAAGTCCCCTGTTATTATTCTATGGCTGGTCAAGTCTTTTGGTAGGTCAAGAAGATCTTTTTTAATGAATCTCAGTGCTCCAGTGCTTGGTACATATAAGGATAGTTAAGTCTTCTTCTTGACTGAAACCCTTTATTATTTTGTAATGCCCTTCTTTGTCCTTCCTGATTGTTATTGGTTTAAAGTCTGTTTTATGTGATGTAAAAACAATGATTCCTGCTCTTTTTTGTTTTCTGTTTGCATGGTAGATCTATCTCCATCCCTTCACTTTGAGCCTTGTGTTTTTATCTACTTTGCCACCCTATGCCTTTGGAGTGGGACATTTAGACCATTTACATTCAGGATTAGTATTGATATGTGAGGTTTTTATTCTGTCATCATGTTGTTAGCTGCTTGTTTTGTAGACTTGGTTGTGTAATTGCTTTATATTTTTTGTTGGCTATGTACTTGAGTGTCTTTCTGTGCTAGCAGGTATCAGTCTTTCATTTCCATGTTTAGCACTCCCTTGAGGACCTTGTAAGGTTGGTGTGGTGGCAATGAATTCCCTTAATGTTTGCTTTTCTGAGAATAATTTTATTTCTCCTTTGCTTATGAAGTTTAGTTTGGAGGGGATATGAAATTCTTGGCTGGAATTTCTTTTCTTAGAGGATGTTGAAAATAGGCTGTCATTACTTTCTGGCTTATAAGTCTTCTGCTGAGAGGCCTGCTGCTACCTTCCTGAGATTCTCTCTCTCTCTTTTTTTTTTTTTATTGAGACCAGAGTCTTGCTCTGTTGCCCAGACTGGAGTGCAGTGGTGTGATCTCGGCTTACTGCAACCTCCACCTCCGGGATTCAAGAAATTCTCCTGCCTCAGCCTCCCAAGTAGCTATGATTACAGGCATGTACCACCATGCCCAACTAATTTTTGTATTTTTAGCAGAGATGGGTTTTGCCACATTGCCCAGGCTGGTCTTGAACTCCTGAGATCAGGTGATCCACCTGCCTTGGCCTCCCAAAGTGCTAGGATTACAGGAGTGAGCCACTGCGCATAGCTAAGATTCTTTTTATAAGTGACCTAACCTTTCTCTTTAGATGCCTTTAAGATTTTCTCTTTTGCATTGACCTTGGTGAATCTTACAACTATGTGTCTTTGGGATGGTCATCTTGAATAGTAGCTCACAGTAGTTCTCTGTATTTCTTGAATTTGTGTGTCTATCCCTCTGGTGAGATTGAGGAAATTTTCATGGAGTATATCCTCCAATATGTTTGTCAAGTTGTTTACTCTCCCTTTAGAAATATCAATGGATCATAGATTTGGTCTCTTTACGTAATTTCATATTTATTGGAGGTTTTGTTCATTTTTTGAAATTCCTTTTTCTGTAATTTTGTGTGACTGAGTTGACTTGAAGGACTGGTTTTTGAGCTCTGAGATTGTTTCATCAGTTTGGCCTACTTTGTCATTAATGTTTCTAATTGTATTATGAAATTTTGTAGAGAATTCTTTAATTCTAGAAGTTCAGTTTAGTTCTTTCTTAAAACACTATTTTACCTCTCAGGTCTTGAATCATTTTACTGGATCCCTTGGATTGTTTTTCAAGTTTCTCCTGGGTCTGGATGAGCTTCCTGGCCATCCAGATTCTAAATTCTATCTTTGTCATTATAATGATTTCAGTCTGGTTAAGAACTGTTGCTGGGGCACTAGTGCATTTGTTTGGAGGTAAGGGGACACTGGTATTTTCAGTTGCCAGAAGAAGCCAGAGTGTCTTACATTGATTCTTTCTCATCTGAGAGAGCTGGTGTTCCTTTAACTGTGATGTAAGATAAATATAGTCAGTTGGCTTAATGTCTAGGTGCTTTCAGAGTACCAAAGCTCTGTATAGGATCTATATTTGTGGCTGGATTTTTGCCTAGGGTTTCACAGGCAATGTGTACTGGCAGAATATTTTTGGCATTTATACTTTGGGCTGTGATCCAGTAGCTGGCATTTAACAGTGATGGCTGGCAGATAATCTCTTACTCAGTCATGTGGCCCTTTTGTATTTTAGCATGTTCTTAGTAGCGCTTTATGATGGAGGGAGAGAGATGACATCCTCACAGGTTTGTTCCAGAGTCTTAGATTAGCCTCCTCTAATTACTGGTGCCACACTCACATTTCTTTCCTTCAGGCAGAGGCCATGGCTGGCAGACAGGCCACACCTTTCGCGACTGGCCCTGCAGAAGGAGGCATATCTTGTTCCCCCACTGGCCCATGAATCCAGGTGTCTCACTCCTGTCAGTGTTCTGGGAGTGGGGGCTCCTCCCCCTGCTTCGGTGCCACCCATACCAGTGAGTCTTGTCTGGCTAGGAGCAGTGGGGTTGGCTGAAATGGCGTGGACTGATGTCCAGATGTTTCCCAGAAGAACACAGAACTGTGTCTCTTGGCAGAGTTCAGGTAGGAGTGGGGCTGCTGTGCTGACGCCTAAGCCAGCAAGTTCTGCCTGGCTAGCAGCAGTGGGGGGTTGGTGGAGTTGTACAGTCAGCTGTCCAAATGTTTACCATACTTCCTTGACCTACTCTTTATTTTATGAAATCATGAATTCTCATCTTTATGGCTTTGAAGAATGGCAACACATGCCATCCAGCAAGCCTTTTGAGGGTGGGGTTGATGACTAGAAACATCTGGAAACGTTGTGACCCTGTCACAGTGCCTTGATCAATTAAATTATTTTTTGAATGCATCAAAATCACAAGCCCAATCAAGGCCAAATTCTTCAGTGTCATATATGAATATTTATAATATACATTATTATTGGTAGGAGTACCCCTACTAGTAGTGTTTCGCCTTTTGTGTCTTTCTTTGTTTTGTTTCACTAGCTTAGATTGTATTGTTTTTTTTCTGTTTTTATTTTCTCCAAATTCTACAGTACTTCAAAGTTGGGATCCACAATTTTACAACTAATTATTGCCTCTTTCTCTGTCTGATTCAAATACCTTAGTACTTGTTTCTTACAATTTGTACTTAAATATCACCACAATCTTTTTATTTTATATAGATAATAAATATATATATTTATACGTATATAATACATATACCTATTTATATGTATATAAATAGGTATATGTATTATATACGTATAAATATATATATTAAATATAAATATTTAAATATATATAAATATATATTTATTTATATATAACCACTACACAGGTTCTTTTTATTTTATATATTATGTATATATTAATATATATTTTATATGTATATATATTATGTGTATATATATTTATATATAAATATATAAAATATATATATAATATGTATTTATGTATATATGTGTGTGTGTGTGTGTATATATGTATATGTATAATAAAAAGAACCTGTGTAGTGGTTTGCACAAAGTGTGAGCAGAAGGTACAGAGTTCCCATATATTACCTCTCATCTATTTTCCTCTATTATTAACATCCTGCATTAGCTTGGTGCATTTGTTAAAACTGATGAGCCAATATTGATCCATTATTATTAGCTAAAGTTTATGTTAGAATCCACTCTTTTACATTATGAAATTTGGACAAATGTATAGTGACATGTATTCATCAGTACAGTATCATACAAAATAGTTTTGTTACCCTAAAAATTCCTTGTGCTTCACCTATTTATTCCTTCTTCCCTTGAACCTTTGACAACAACTGATCTTTTTACTGTCTCCACAGTTTTGCCTTGTTCAGAAGGTCATATAGTTGAAATCATACAGTATATAGCTTTTTTTTTTTTTTTTTTGCTTAGCAATATGCATTTAAAATTCTTACATGTCTTTTGGTGGCTGGGTTGTTCATTTGTTTTTATTGTTGAATAAAATTCCATGGCACTAATGTGCCACTGTTTGTCTATTAATCTGTTAAAGGATATTTCAGTTATTTCTTAAGGAATAATCTTTTTTAATGCAGTGTTTAAATTGCTTTAGTGCAGAGGTAGAAACTAAAACTTATGGAGTTTATTATTTCTAGAAGCCAGAGAAATCAGAAAATATGCCTTATAGTGGAGCATTCAGTTAAAATTTCTTTAGCTCCTCTGAGGTCAATGCTTATATTACATCAATGTATGACAATATTTACATTTTCAATTATTAAATACATTTATTAAACATTACAATTGTTAAAATACATTATTTTAATAATTAGAAATGTAAACATTTAAAATCTTTTTTCGTTTTCTGCATAATCAAGATTTCCCAAAGCATGACAGTATAGAGAGAAGTCTTTTTTTTCCTTATAAATGGTTATCTCTTTATTACGTTCCATAAAAAAGTTAGAGCTTTTAAAATATGCTATGGTTTGAATGTTTTGTTCCACTCAGAATTTGTTTGTTGAAACTGAATCCCCAATATGACAGTATTAAAAGATGAGAGTCTTTGGGAAGTGATTAATTCACAAAGGTGTAGCCTGTATGAATGGATTAATGGCATTATAAAAGAGGCTTTAGAGAGCTACCTGGCTGTCTTTCCCTTCCCTGAGTGAGGATGCAACAGCAAGTTGTCATCAATGAGGAATGGTCCCTCACCAGATACTGAATCTGCAAGTGCCTTGATCTTGGATTTCACAGCCTCCAGAACTATGAGAAAATAAGCTTGTATTATTATAAATTATCCAGTCTGTGGCATTCTGTTATAAAAGCACAAATGGACTGAGACAAATGTATATGTTGTTAAGGCTTGTATTACAGAATCCTCGAATGCAAAAAAGGGGCCTAGGGCCATCTGGTCCATTTGGTATCCAATATCTGAATTTCTTCTCTGACATAGTAGGCAGGTGGTCTTATAATATATGTTTGGACATTTCCAGTGATAGGAAAATTACTCTCTTATAAGTCAACTGGTTTCACTTTTTTAGATAACTCTAATCATTAGAAAGGTCTTTCTTTTATTCAACTAAACTGTTTTCCCATAATTTCTAACCATTCATTCTAATTCTCCATGAATAATAAAGGATAAATTTAATCTTTTCTCCAATGATAGCCCTTTAAATATTCAAAAGATAGCTAGAATGTCACTTTCCATATTAAACTTCTTAAGCACCTTATCATGTTAGACATTTCCACCCGAATGATTTTGCTGAACAGTTTTTGCAGCTCTCTAAAAACATTTTATGGATGCATACCTATATTCTTTTTCATTCATTCATTCAGGAACTATTTTTTGAGTGCTACCTGCCAGACACTGTTAGGAATTGAGCATATAGTGGCAAACTAGACAACAGCTGGCCTTTACATCATGCAACATGCAAGGGACAAAGATAGAGCTTAATGGGGTGGGGAAAAGCAAGATATTCAGGGAAGGTCAGCCAGGGGGAGAAACCTCCCAGGCAGGTGTGTGGACATGTGAAATAACTTGGAGGTGAAAAGGAGTTTATCTAATTCTAGGAACTGAAAGAAGATCACTGGGACTAGAACGCAGTGAGAAAACATGCATGTGGTGGCTTTGAAATAATTACCACTATACATTAAATGTGTTAAAACATCACTATATACCCCATGAGTATGCACAATTACTTTTCAATTAAAAAATAAAAAGAAATTTAAAAATCTGCAGATTTTTAAATAAGATGGTACCTAATTTCCATCTCTTAAATCTGGGCTGGATTCAGTGGTTCTTTCCTAGAGAATAGAATGTGGTAGAAGTGTGTTACGTGATTTCTGAGGTTAGGCCATTAAAAAGAACAGCTTTTACTTGACTCACTTGCTGTTGGATCTCTCATTCTGGGGAAAGTCAGCTGCTATGTTGTGGGGGACTTGCAGCAGCCTGCAGAGAATCTCATGTGCGAGGAGCTTGAGGCCTCTGCCAACAGCAAACATTAATTTGTGAATGGGAATGAACCATTGTGGAAGTGGATCCACCTGCTCTAGTTAAGCCTTCCATTGACTGCATCCCCTAATCGACATCATGTCTACAACCTCATGAGACACCCCCCAAATCAGGACCACCCAGCTAAGCCACTTCTGAATTCCTGACCCAAAGGAACTGTGAGAGATACCAAGTTTATTGTCATTTTAAACCACTAAATGTTGAGATAATTTGTTATGCAGATAAAGGATACAGATGTGGCAGTTAGTTTGCTTCTGGCTTTAAATAACACAAGACCCAACTAAAGTTATGAGGAGTTTATTTTGTCCCATAATAATAAGTGCACAGGTAGGACACCTTAGCATTGTTCAAGTCAGTGACTCAGTCAATACCCAGGTCCTCACCATCTTTCTGCTCTGTTATTCTTGCCATGTTGATGATATCTCTTCGCGGAACCACAAAGCAGCAACAGCTTCAGTCCTCCCCCTGGACAAGAGAGGCATTTCCCCCTGTGTCTTTTTATAGATGAAGAAAATCTTCCCCCATTCTTGGTGGTCAGAGCTGGCTAAAATATCCACTCTTCAACCAATATCAGACAAATAACACAGATCAGAGTAAACAGAACATGCTGACAGTTTGGATGTGGGGCATGAGAAGAAATGGAGCATGAGAAGGATGACTGGATTTCTGGCTTATGCAACTGGGTGGAAGGCAGTATCTTTTTTTTGTTTTGTTTTGGTGGGAAGACCAGAGTTGTGTGGAAAAATTAAGAGTTCTATTTTTTATCATTTTGTTATTTTTTTTTTCTTTTTTTTTTTGTGAGACAGAGTCTGTCTCATTTGAGACAGTGCAGCCTCATTGCACTGCACCAGGCTGGAGTGCAATGGCAGTCTCGGCTCACTGCAACCTCCACCTCCCAGGTTCAAGCGATTCTCCTGCGTTAGCCTCTCAAGCAGCTGGGATTACAGGTGCTGGCCACCACACCTGGCTAATTTTTGTATTTTTAGTAGAGACAAGGTTTTGCCATGTTGGCCAGGCTGGTCTTGAACTCCTGACCTCAGGTGATCCACCTGCCTTGGCTTCCCAAAGTGTTGGGATTGAGCCACTGCTCCTGGTCAAGAGTTCTATTCTATATATGTTAAATCTGAGAGGTCTGTCAGACAGCTAAATTGAGATGTCAGGGAGCATTTGGATATTTATATTTGGAATAAAAGAGGAGATAAAGACATAAGCATAATGAGCCAAAAGATGATTTTTGAATCCATGTAGTGGATGACTCAACTGTGGGGGACTGGATGAGAGGTGGCAGAGGAGGCCCAGAGCCAGGCTCTGAAGAACCCCCACACCTTAGCTCAGGGAAAGGAGGAGGTGGCAGCGTAGGGAGACCAGGAAAGTGGGCAGGATAAAGAAAGGCAGAAAATAGTATTGCCAGGAAAGCCACAAAGGGAGCAATTTCCAAGAAGGAGGGAGTGGTAATTGTTTCCTGTTTGCCAAAAGGTTGAACAGAATGAAGACATAAAAGTGACCTTTGGATTTAGCACAGCAGTTTCTTCGGGATGGTGGGGGAGAGAGGGAGATTCCTAAGGGGCTGATGAGTGAATAGGACACGAGGAAGTACAGACAGTATGTGAATACAACTGCTTGGAGAAATTGTACTGGGAAGGAGCAAGGGTTGCTACAGTGGGGTGTTGGATCAAGGAGATGGAAATAAGGAGTAGGAGAGATTAGAGCACATCTCATGCCAGTGGGAACTTTCCCATACAGAGAGAATGACTGATAATGCAGGAGGAACAACAGACAGCAGAAGGAGTAAATCCCTGCAGACAACATGCACACACATCTATGTACATTCATACCTAACTTTAAGATTAATTAGTAGAGAACAAATAGAATATTTGTCTGTTGGGTCTGTTAACCATTTTGTTTAGCAAGGCAATTTTGCACAGTGGCTAAGAACCCAGATCCCTAGATGGAGATTAAATCAGCTGTGTGACCTTGGGGTATTTGGGGTATTTACTTAACCTCTCTGTGCTCCAGTTTCCTCATCAATAAAACGAAGGTAGTAATAACTGCCTTTTTTTTTTTTTAATAGAACAAGAAGTTTATTACTCCCACTCAGTAGTTCCTGGGGGGCTTTGATGTAAAGTCATACATAATTTGAGAAATACCAGGAATCTTCTTAATCTCAGTGACCATCTTTAACACCACCTCTACAGGGATCTCATTGCCAGGTGTTGCAGGTATACCAGTCATGAAGTCACTAGTAATAAAGGTTCGAATAACCACAGATCTCTGGCATGAAGGCTGTTTTTGAAGTGGGTCCCGATCAAAATGTAATGGTGTCAAAATCACTGGCATCTGGCTGATTTTCCCAGCGTACCCAGACTCCATGAGAATGTTATGGGCCTCAAAATCAGCTTGGCATAAAGTACTGAGCACACCCGTTGTCAAGAAAGTGGGGAGTAACATCTGTATGATGTTCTTTAACTGGTGGACCAAATATATAAACAACTCTGTTAACGTTGTGACACTTGCGAGGTATAAGCCCCCAAGATTGCCACTCGAGGCCCATCGGGGTCAGCCAGCAGCCGGCCCGGGGGCACTGGCCACCCCACCCAAGTCCCCAGTCTACCTGTACCTGGCCTATCTGCCCAGCGGAAGCAGCGCCCACCTGGTGGATGAGGAGTTCTTCTAGCATGTGCGCGTGCTCTGCTGCGTCATCAGTGGCCAGGACCAGCGCAAGGAGGAGGACATGTGGGTAGTCCTGGACGCGCTGCTGGCCAGCAAACAGCAGTGGGACCGTGACCTGCAGATGACCCTGATCCCCACCTTTGACTCAGCGGCCATGCATACGTGGTACGCAGAGATGCACGCCCGGCACCAGGTGCTGGGCATCACGGTGTTGGGCAGCGACAACATGGTGTCCATGCACACGACGCCTTCCCCCGCTTGCAAGGTGGAGTTCTAGCCCTGCCGCCGACACGTCCCACACTCAGCCAACCCCGCCCTGTCCCTAGATTCAGCCGCATCAGAAATAAACCGTGACTTGAAAAAAAAAAAAGAACCCAAACCCCTAGACGGAGATTAAATCAGCTATGTGACCTTGAGGTATTTGGGGTATTTACTTAACCTCTCTGTGCGCCAGTTTTCTTATCAATAAAATGAGGGTAGTAATAACAATACGTGCCTCATAGAGTTGTCAAAGTGACCTAAGTTAATATTTGTAAAGCATTCAGAGCAGTGCTGGTACACGGAAAATGCTCTATGCGCCAGGCACCTATTTGCTAGTGTTTGCTGGGTTTGGTTCTCCTAAGTAACTTAGGTTGAGGTGTTATCTTCAGAAAGAAATTCTTGATTTAAATTTTATTTTTATTTCTACATGCTTTTCGGATTGTTATGTGTGGACCTTTATAAAAAGTCCCATATATTGAGGTGCAACCTCAAGAGATGAAATGAAATTTACAGTTTCAAAGATAGTTATCTGACCATTAGTAAAAAACATGGGTTAGTATTTGATATTTATTATCATCTGCCTGTTGGAGCTCTTGCATTGAAGTAGAAAAATATTAAAAATGTGATATCTAGACATTCATCAGAAAGCATCCAAAGATTATTTGGGTGGAGCAGTCCAGGTGTGAAATTAAACAACATAGTATGAGCTGAGTAATGGATATGAACCTTGTATTGCATATGCAGCACTTTCTTCCTCTGTCACTGAATGTTAATTTCCACCCAAGACTGTATAGCCATTTTCAGGAGTCTGCAAAGATAGAACATTTATAGGAATTAATGCTCCGTGGGTGTACAACTCGGAGACCCTGAAGAACTGAAAAAGCATGAATAAATGTATTCCAATTATAGGCTAATGCAGGTAATGGGTTTATAGTACTTAGAGGTCTGGATCTGTTCTCTGACAGCCTGCAGACATTAGGGGCCCCTCATGGCTCGGCTGCAATGTAGGCATTATGGAGTGATTTTTACTTTACTGCCTTTTCCATCAGATCATCCCCTTTCTTTCACACACAAGGTTAATTCACTTCTTGATCACATTATTTCCTCACTGCTCTTTGACAATATAAAAATTCTGAGTGGACAGCTCAATCCCTCTTCCATCTCAGATTTGATTGTTATGGTATTGCCTGGCATCCCTCAGAGGCCTCCAGCAGCCTTTGCTGCACTTTATGACACTTAAATGGCTCGGCTACAATTTCTCCATCTATTCACGAAATGTGGTTAATAACTCATTTCCAAAGAGGCCCTTCTTTATGTCTTGGCATTAAAGGAATTTTTATTAGGTGCCAGGATAGGTGACACACAGCCCCAGTAACCAAAGAGTTAATTAATCTGTTGAAATTTATTGCCTTTTATACTGCACTCAGTGTGACAGTCCCTAAGAGAAACAGATACTATATTTACAGCCCGAGTTGAAATATTCAGTAATATAGTCTGCATACTGACATACTCCATCAGTGTATGCCTTCTGCTGGAACATCCATTAATCACAGAAGATGAATTTGTGTAATCTATCTTCTTTCTTATTCTGAGATTCCAATAAATATTGAAATAATAATTTATTGATTACCTTGCAATATAAATGTGTAGTAAAGGCACCCAAGACATTTGCATGGTAATGCATTTTGGAAGTTTTTGGCATTCTATGGGAATGAAAGGAAAAACTGTGAGAGAGGAGTGGCATGGAATACTCTTGTGGTGAAACTCCAAACTGATTTCTTAACGTGTGGAGAGAAATGAGAAGAGTTTTTGAACTACCAAAAGTCATAATCATAGCCATGATCATTGCATTCTTCAAAGTAAACATGAGTATTTACTGAGTCTTAGATTCTTTGAGCATTATCCCCAGAATGTTTTAGATCACAAATAATTTTCTTGTGCCACAATTTCACTTGTAACGCCACCTCCTGCCTGTGTTTAATCCAGGCAAAGATGAAAAGGGTGTAGTCATGTGGATGCTAGCTTCTATGTAATACCAGTGAAATCTTCTGGGACCCTTCTATAAATTCTTCAGGCCAAAACATATATTTCCTAGGACCATACTTTGAATAATGTTTTGGGCTCTTGGCCTAAATCTAAATTCAGTCCTACATTTTCATGAGTTCTGTTACTTATGGAGGTGTTAGTTTTGCCACTATGCTAGGATCATAATAATTTTTGCATCAAATCTAACTTGATCGAGAAACATTAAAGAAGAGTATGAGAAGTGTTATAGAACGTGAAGATCCCTTGTGGATCAAACATGCTTATTTTTAAAAACTCTAAAAGTCTAAGTGTGTCTGTATCTGGATATATTTTCAATGCTGTATTGGGTAATGGTAAGCAGAGTAACCAGCATTTTCTATTCTACATTTGTGTTACTATCACCAGCATTACATGACAGAATTTGTCATAGGTTCAGTTCTTCTAGTTGAATTCAATCGTGCACTGTCAATGTAGCCCATTTCTGGTCACCATAATAATTTATCTTAGTTTTGGGCCACTATAGTCTGGATAACTCTGTAGAGTGGATGAAATTCTAATGTGTGGAATTTGTTTTCTAGTGTTTTACTGATAGGGTTAACTAGATGGTGAAATGTAATAGCTTGGAAGATATAGTTTTGATATACAGTACATCATTTCTGGAATGATCATGAAAAAGCAAAATCAACAGAGCTTTTTAGATTCTCTCTTTGGTCATGAAATTGAAAATATACCTTTTTAGAGAACAGAGAAATATCTCTTCATAGTTCTCCTGACATTTAAACTGCTTGGCTATATATTTTTAAAAGAAGAAAAACTGTTTTGAAAATGTTGCTATAAATTTTTGTATATTGTAAATTTATATCACATTTAAAAAATGAAAGATTATGAAATTTTTTATGTCACCTGAAGGAATGTCTATGATGTGAGTTTCAAATAAAATGGATTTTCCTCAATATTTTTACTAATGGTGATATCAATTAATTCCCTAAGAAATTTCTTCCAAGACATTGAATTTTGATGAAACTCACAAATCAGTGATTATCAAAATATTATAATTAAGCAGCCCTGAAGACTATTATGCCATAACATTTGCTAATTTGGCACAGATATTCTTTGAAGATGGGCAATATACATTTTTTCATCTGTTTTGATTTGCTGATTTGGATTATTTTAATTATGGAAATCTATGAGTATCTCACAAATTATGTGGATGCATTTAACTATAGATTTTTCTTCTGTGATTAGATTTACTATGAGATAGCACATTACTGCATAATTGCTGTACTCTTTTTGGTGCTTTTTCCTTTTTACTTTCAGTGTTAATCATTGCTCTTTGTTCTGGTCACATAAAGGTACATTCTGATTTAAGTTCTCCCTGGTGTTTGGCTAATTGGACTATTCACTTAAAGCATACTCTGTTTTATGTCTTTATCTTCCACGGTGTTTTACATTTTGGAATGACTGATTCTAATTCCTGTTCCACAGTAGCATAATTTCACAGTAGCATAACCTTGGGAATCCATTAAATTTGGCCTTTGAAACACTGCTTTGTTTTTCTCCACACAGTAGTGAAAAGGGGTGGCATTTTCCAACACGCACGTTGACTCTTCTCCCTTTTTTAGTAATGCTACTTTTCCTTTGCTTCTTAGTTCAAATCAACACAAAGTCTATTTCTTGAGCATCCATTACATGGCAAATTTTGTGTTAGGTACTGAATATGTGAAGTTGAATAGGTGTAATTGCTACTCTCAAGCTGTTCAAAGTCAAAGTCAGTTGCTTGAGACAGAGAAGTAGCCAATAATGATTTTTAAAAGCCTTTTTACCTCTTAGTGCATTAAGTCCATAACTTTGGAAACTTACTGTTAAATAAGGTTGGGAGTTAGCCATTTATTGAGCAGTCATCCAAGGGCAGGCACTTCTTTAAATACTAGAAGTTGATTGCTTCACTTCATCTTAACAAGGCCATGAGGCAAGGACTATCATTCTATCATCCCCATTTTACTGCTGAGTGAAGTGAGTTACAGGGAGGTGAGGGGACCCAGGCCCTTACTCTCAGTACTTGGAGGAGGGCTTGAAATGCAGCCCCCTGACTCTGAGGATGGGGCATTAATCACTAACTCTCTGCCCTTTGGGAAGACACATACATTATTCCAAGTAAGAATTAGCCATTCTGTTTGTGTATTTATTGTCTGAGTACCATTTATTGAGTCCTTTCCCCAGAGATTTGCAATGTCCCTCTATCACATAACAAGTTTGACACATACATGGGACTGTTTCTAGGCTATGTTTATTCTTAGGTGATCTGTATGATTCCTTTTGTTTCTTTGTCTATTCCTACTCTATTTCCACAGTTTTCATTGTTTGGATTTTATAGAAATTTTAATGTATGATTGGGTGACATACACACACACACACACACACACACACACACATACACAGACTATTGTTTTCTTATTCAAAATATGTATTCTCTTTTGGGATTTTTACTTTTGCTTTTTTATCGTTAAATTTATTGTGCATACAAAAGTATACATAAAAGTTTATGTCCACTGCAAAGAGTAATAATAAAAAGAGCCACCATGAATTCATTACCCAGGTCGAGACATAAAATATTGCCTTCATGTTACTCTTGTGACCCATCCTTCTTGATTTCATTCTCCTCCCAACCTCTCCCTTCCTCCCAATGATCACAGGATAATGGTTGTTGTGTTCACTTTTCCTTGCTTTTCTATATAGTTTTCCTCTCTATATGACTAATATAGGATTTAGGCCTGTCCATTGATGACATTTATTTACTTATTTGTTTTGACATGGAGTCTCGCTCTGTCACCCAGGCTGGAGTGCAGTGGCACAATCTCGGTTCAAGCAATTCTTGTGCTTCAACATCCTGAGTTACTGGGACTACAGGCACATGCCCCCACACCCAGCTAATTTTTATATTTTTGGCAGAGACGGGATTTCACCATGTTGACCAGGCTGGTCTGGAACTCCTGATCTCAAGTGATTCACCTGCTTCAGCCTTCCATAGAGCTGGGATTACAGGTGTGAACCACCATGCCTGGCCTCCATTTATGATATTTACATAATGAAAACAAATTGCACAAATTTTCTCTAACTTATTTTGTTCAATGTTATGGTTTTCATTCATCTATGTTGGTGTAAATATATGTAATTTATTTTCACTGCTGCATACTGTTTCACTGTATGAACATAAATTATTTTTCCATTTTACTATTGATTGGTATTATAGTCATTTCAGGTTTTACAATTATGAGCAATGCTGCTATGACTATGTTTGTACTCATACTCTAGCATGCGTGTGCAAGAGTTTCTAAGCATTCGCTTAGGGGTTGACTTGCTAAATCATAAGGTAGGTACATGCTTAAATTTATTAAGTGATGTCAAACTGTTTTCCAAAGATGTCGTATCAATTTATATGCCTGCCAGCAGCATATATCTACACTTTGTTAACATTGTATTGTCTAATTTTAGTTTTTTTAATTCATTGGTATAAAACAGTGTTGCATTGTGGTTAATTTTTATTTATCTGATTACTATTGAGGTAGTGAGGTTGAGCACTTTTTGGTGTATATACATATATAAATGTAAAATTACACACACACGTTTTGTTTCCTCTTCTATGAAGAACTAAGTCATTTTAATTTGGGGTTGTCTTTTTTTTTTATTCTTAGTTTGTTGTTGTTTTTTGAGACAGGGTCTCACTCTGTTGTCCAGATTGGAGTGCAATGGCATGATCATGGCTCACTGCAGCCTCGACCTCCGAGGCTCAAGTGGCCTTAGCCTCCTGAGGAGCTGGGACCACAGGTGTACACCACCACACCTGGCTATAAAGAACTGCATGAGACTGGGTAATTTATAAATGAACGAGGTTTAATTGACTCACAGTTCAACATGGCCAAGGAGGCCTCAGGCAACTTACAATCATGGTGGAAGGTGAAGGAGAAGAAAGGTGTTTTCTTCACAAGGCAGTAGGAAGAAGTGCTGAGTGAAGGGGGAAGAGCCCCTTATAACACCATTAGATCTTGTGAGAACTCACTCATTATGACTAGAACAGCATGGAGGAAATTGTCCCCATGATTCAATTACTTCTGCCTGGTCTCTCTCTTCACCTGTGGGGCTTATGGGAATTACAATTCAAGATGAGATTTGGGTGGGGACACAAAGTTTAACCATATCACCTGGCTAATAATAATAAAAAAAAATGTTTGTAGAGATGGTATCTTATCATAATGACCAGGCTGGTCTTAAACTCCTGGCCTCAAGTAATCCTTCCACCTTGGCCTCCCAAAGTGGTTGGATTATAGGCATAAGCCACCCTGTCTGGACCACAGGATTCTTCATATATTCTCTACATAAGATTTTTTCAATAATGTGTTACAAGTACCTTCTTTTAGCATGGAGTTTGTGCTTTTACTCTATGGTAACTTTTAAAGATCAGTCATTTTAATTTTTAATGAGGCTTTATCATTTTTTTTATAGATTCATTTTATGTCTTGCTTAAGAAATACTTTCTACCTTAGTTCATAGGATGCTTTCTTATATTATCTTTTAAAGACTTTATATTTTTGCCTTTCATATTGATCGTCAATCAATCATTAACTATTTGTTTCTTTTGATATATGCATGGTGTGATGTAGGAATCAGATAACATTTTTTGATAATTTAAATGCCTAGTAGCTTTTGAATACCCCATCTTTTCCCCACGGATCTAAAGTTTCATATGTAGTATAAATAATTACAAACCATTTTTGCATACATTTGTTTCTGGACTTTCTATTTCATTCATGGGTCTATTTATCTGTGCATATATATAGACTACAGTTCTTAATTATATAGCTTTATAATAAGTCTTCAAATCCATTTGCTTAACATTCCTCTCTAACTTGGTTGCTATTTGGGGACTTTCGTTCTTACAAATAAATTATAAAATCAACTTTTAATTTCAAAAATAATAACAACAATGACATGCTTTTGGGATTCAAATTGAATTCTCTGTCAGTTAAAAATCAGTTGACCATACATATTTAAAACTATTTTCTCAAACTTTGTTAAAGATTTTTGCATATATATTTATGAGGGGTAGTGATTTGCATTGTTCTACTAATGCTGTTACCTGGAGTTAGTCAAGCTTTGAGGTTTGAGGGCACAGTCCTCCTGACCCGAAAGTCTTCTCAAGATTTCTAACGCCAATGCAAGTTCAAGGGTTTCCGCAAATCACCTTCAGATTTGACAATCACTAGGACTCACAGAATTCACTGAAAGTGACTGTATTCACAGTTGCAGTTTATTATAGGGAAAGGATACATTAAAATCATCCAATGGAAGAGACATGCAGGGCAGAGTTTGGGAGAATTCCAAACATGAAGCTTCTATTGTCTTTAGGACCCATAACCTTCCCAGATCAATGTTTTACAATACATGTGGAGTATTGACAGCCAGAAAAATTCACCTGAGTTTCTATGTCCAGAATTCATTATGTAGGCATGATTGATTGATTTAGCCCCACTGTTCTTAGAGACTGGGCTGAAATGCAGTCTGACAGACCCCACTGTGAGTCATCTCATTAACATAAGCTATCAGGTGTGGTCTGAGGGGCCAGTCATGGAAAACAAAGACAGTTCTATTACTTGGGAAATTCCAAGGGTATAGAGGTTATTTTCAGGAGCTGTGGACAAAACTAGACCTCTCTTAGGAGAAGACCAAATTCTTTACCACATAGTCATCTTATAGTTTTGATATTATGTTAATTATGGTCTCATAAAATGATTTTGAGGGTGTAGAGTTTGTGCTATTACTTTCTTATATTTGTAAAATTCACTACTGAAACCAGCCGATCCTGGAATTTGTTTGAGGAAAAGATTTTTTTCTATGAAGTAAATTTCTTTAATAGGTATAAGGAGATTCATTCTTGAGGAAGCTTTGATAGTTTGTGTTTTTGAGGGAATTTTTATGATATTTAAGTTGTGGAATTTTCAGAACACTCATAATATTTATTACTTGTCTGAATGTCTGTAGGATCTGTGGTGATGCTCTCTCTTGCTTTCAGCTTTTGTTTTTACTATTGCCTTGCTTCTGTTTGCTTTTGGTTTAATTTGCTCTTTTTAATCTTTTCTGGTTTCCTAAGGTGGAAGCTTAGATCACTGGTTTGAGATTTTTCTCCTTTTGTTAAGTATTTAATACTTTGAACATCTGCGCAAGCACTATTTTGTTTCAGACAAATTCTGATGTTCTGTGTTGTCTTTTTAATTCAGTTTAAAATATTTTAAAAGGTTGGGTGTGGTGATTTATACATACAATCTAAGCATTTTGGGAGGCCGAAGTGGGTGTATCCCTTGAGCCCAGGAGTTCAAGACTAGCCTGGGTAACATGACAAAACCCCATCTCTACAAAAAAATACAAAAATTAGCTGGGTGTGGTCGTACACACCAGTGGTCTCAGCTACTGGGGGAGACTGAGGTGGGAGGATCACTTGAATCCGGGAGGTCAAGGCTTCAGTCAGCCAAGATTGTGCCATAGCACTCCAGCCTGGGTGGCAGAGTAAAACCCTTGTCTCAAAAAAAAAGAAAATAGTTAAAAATTTCACAGGTGATACCTTCTTTGGTCCATTAGTTATTTAGAGCGTGTGGTATGCTAGATACCTTTTGTGCATTGGTGTGTGTTTTAATTCTGTTATCATTTTATAGTATTTGTGACCTGTTTTATGACCTAGAATATGTTGTATCTTGATGAATTTTTTATTTATGCTTGGAAAGAATGTGTATTCAGCTTTAGGGTGGAATATCCTATTAATATTAATTAGGGCAAGTTTATTGACAATATTGACTTTTTAATAACTGCACTAATTTTCTTTCTGCTTATCAATTATTAAGAAAAGAGTGTCAAAATCTCCAACTATAGTTGTGGGTTTTTCTATTTCTCCTTTCAGGTCTATCAATTCTGCTTCATGTATTATAGAGCTGTTTTTTTAAGTGTGTACAAATTTAAGATTGTTCTGGTCTCTTTACTAATTGACCCCTTACTGTTAAAAAAAATAGCAGCAGTAACAATCCTATTTTTCCCTGGAAGTAATCTTTGTTTCAATTTTTTTTTGTCTGTTATTGATATCGGGTATTATTTATGTAATGTTTTATGGTATGTAATATTTCCCCTCCTTTTGTTTCATTTATTTTGTTTTATTTGTTTGTATTCTTTATATTTAAAATGGCTTTCTTGTAGACATTGCACAATTGGGTCTTGCTTTTTAAAATCTAACCTAATAATCTCTGCTCTTATTTGGAATGGTCAGACCATTTTATTATTGCATAATTTTTGTTGGATTTATTTTCTATTTAATACATCTATTGTTCTTCTGCTCCTTTGTTCTCTTTTTCTGTCTTCTTTAGGGTTAACAGATTTTTTATATTACATTTATTTACTATTAGCTTATTAAATTATCTTTTCCTGTTTTTGTGGTTGCTTTTGAGTTTACAGAAAACATTTTTTAACTTACCCATTGTACCCATATCAACTTTACATATATTCTAAGAATCTTAAAACACTGTACTTCATTTATACTTTCTAGTCTTTGGACTGTTTTTATTATTTATATTATTTCTACATATAACTTTCCTAATTCATTGTATTATTTTTTCTTTAAAACATGAATTATATATTTGTTTATTTTTAATTTTTGTGGGTACATAGTAGGCATATATGGTTATGGGGTACATGAGATATTTTGATACAGGTGTACATAATGATCACATCAAGGTAAATGGAGTATTCAATACCTCAAGAATTTATCTTTTCTTTGTGTTACAAACAATCCAATTATACTCTTTCAGTTATTTAAAAATGTATAATAAATTATTGTTGACCATAGTAACCCTGTTGTGATATCAAATACTAGATCTTATTCATTCTCACTTTTTATACTCATTAGCCATAGTTATTCCCACAATCATGAATTATTATTTAAAGAGATTTAAAAAAATGAGTAAATGGGCCAGGCACAGTGGTTCATGTCTGTAATCCCAGCACTTTGGGAGGCCAAGGTAGGTGGATCACCTGAGGTCAGGAGTTCGAGACCAGCCTGGCCAAAATGGTGAAACCTTGTCTCTACTAAAAATAGCTGGGCTTGGTGGCATATGCCTGTAATTCCAGCTACTCGGAAGGCTGAGGCAGGAGAATCACTTGAACTTGGGAGGTGGAGGTTGCCGTGATCCCAGATGGCGTCATTACACTCCAGCCTGGGTGATAAGAGTGAAACTCCATCTTAAAAAAAAAAGAGCAAATGTATTTTATATTTATTTACCACATATTTATCATTTCCATTGTCCTTTATTACTCTGTTTAGATCCAAATTTTCAGGTGGTAGTAGCAGCAGCTGCTGCTGCTTCTCCTTTTTCTTCTTTTGCTTGGAGAAATTCCTTTCACATTTTTATAGTGCAGTACTGCTAGTTATTTAATTCAGTTGCTGTTAGTCTGCAGTTCTTTATTTCATCTTTATTTTTGAAAAGTATTTCCTTTTTGTTTGTTATTCTAGACAGTTTTTCTCAGTATTTTAAAGATATCTCTCCATTGCTTTCTAACTTGCGTAGTTTCTGGTGAGAGGTCTATTTACGTTCTTTTAATTGTTCCTTTCTATGTAATGCATCTTCTTTCTCTGCTGCTTTTAAGATTTTTTTTATTACTTGTTTTCAAAATTTGATTATTTTGTACCTGGTGTGATGTTTCTTACATTTCTTTTGCTTAGACATCATCGAACTTCTTAGATGTTTTGGCTTACCATTTTAATCACATTCAAACATTGTTAATTTATTAATGTTATTTCTTGAGAAATATTATCTGCCTTCTTCTGTTTTCTTGGTTTTCAATTTAACGTATGTAACACAGCTCAATATTGATGCTCTGTTAATTTTTTTCATTCTTTTTTCTCTTTGTGTTTTACTTTTGAAAATTTCTACTGCTATGTGTTCAAGTTCACTAATATTTTCTTCTCCTGTGTCTAATGTGCTGTTAATCCTATTGAGTATATTTTCCATTTTAGATATTGTATTCCTTTTCTCTAGAAGTTCCATTTGGGTCTTTTAAAATATCTTTTAACTCTCTTCATCCTGTTGTGTACCTTCTTGCACTTATGAATTATATTTATGACACCTGTTTTAAAATACTCTCTTACTAATTCTATCATCTGTGTCATTTCTGGGTCTGTTTCTATTGGCTAAATTTTTATTTGTATATAAGTGATATTTTTTTCTTCTTTACACACATGATTATTAATAAAATTCAAATTATTTTATATGACTTAATTTTTAAAACA
Source organism: Ateles fusciceps (assembly GCA_036589455.1). NCBI lineage: Eukaryota > Metazoa > Chordata > Mammalia > Primates > Atelidae > Ateles > Ateles fusciceps. The sequence goes on from JAZHEH010002052.1 coordinate 99,846, forward strand.
TCATGAATTACTAACGGGCAAGGAATATCAGAATGTCCCAACTTTGCAAATGTAGAAATCATTGTTGCATACCAAATTGATATTAACATTTTTAGGTAGAAAATGAATATAAATGTTTTTGCTCAAATAATTTTTCCTTCTTCATGTAGCCTCCACTGATACCAAGAGTGAAGAGGGGCTTATTACTACTGGGCAGTGATGATATTCCTGGGTCCTGACTCAGAAACCAGGACCTGAACCTGGCTTCATTACAGTTAAGTGAAAGTGAAAGTCTAGGCTCCCTACTCAGCATTTTCTGAGGGAGGGTGTAGGGCTGATGTCTCTTTTCAGTGTTTGACTAGAATAGGGTGATAGTTGTCTAAAGGTTTTCTGTCTTGCTTGAGTGCCATTCTCTAGGTCCTTTGGCTAGAGAAAATGAACAGGCTTTTCTTGGGGCTTTTGTTTGTCTGCCTCTATTGGTATTTTTGGTTTGCTGGCGTTGCCAGCACCCAAACTGGAGTATATTAAGCAAAAAGAAAATCCACACAATTAACTGACTGTTAAATGTTTTTTGGATCTTAAGGTAGTCTACCTTCTTCTTTCCACATTTCAGTCTTATGCTTAATTTATAAATAATGTCCAGGGTTTCAAGCTGTATCCCATTGGAAGACTAGGAAGAAGTGTGTTTATACCATTTTTTCCTGGAAGGAGTAAGCATGCTTGGTAATTTTTGAATGGATACTAGACAATATGAATTTAGTGTTCTTTGCTGTTGATTTTTATACTCCAACAACTGTTACTGGGATTGATTCTGAGATGAAATTAAGTAACTTTGAACCAGTTTTACTCTTTGTAGTCTAGCTTTTTAACCTTGTTAGGGTTGTTCCAAGTCTTTGGAGCTAATTTAACTTCACTTCTAATGCAGCACCTTCTTTAGTAATTTACTAATGCCCTGTATACTGGGATGTCTTCCCAAACTGGCTACTGGGAAAATGAATTATTCCCAGATGTTTTTGAGCTTCATAGGATTATTCCTCCTACTCCTTATAGGTGGCTTTTTCTTAGGCCTTGTGTATATCCTCCTATCAGTTCTTATCTGCAATCTTTAGTGATTCATCTTAAGATTTCTGGAGGGAGCTCTTTCCTTGTCTAGTTCCCTCTCATATTTACTTCTGTCACCCCCAAATTTCAGCACTTTTGCCCTCCGATCTGTCTCTTGGGTTATGAATCCTGCTTGAATTTTTCTTTCCTGTGCTGCAATTTGGAAATTCTCTTCAGGCAGTAACCTGGGACAATTGTAGCATTCACCTCCCATGTTTCCCTGCCATTCAGTCTTAAAAACTGTTGCATCATACATTTTGTCTGTTTTTCTAGTTGTTTAAGGCAGAAAGGCAAATCCTCTCATTCTTAATCCATCCTGGTTGGAAGTAGAAGTCCTTCCTTGCTCCTTGGATTATCACTTTTCCCCTTCTGGTTTCAATTTCTTCCAATTAACTTCTTATTTCGATTACCTTTCAATTACTTGTAGTAGGCTATCTATCTATCTATCTATCTATCTATCTATCTATGTATCTATCTTTTTCTCTAATTTTTTGCTTGTGTTGATGCCAGAGTGACATGCTGTATGTTCAGTTGTCTGACAACATCTTTATCAGGTTACCAATTGAGTGATATTTTAGGTTAGTATACATTCTGGAGTTTCAGTTATTTTACTTCATCACTTTAAATCATTTCATTCCATGGAATTCTGGCATTATAAGCCAATATCTGCTTATACAATGTCTGTTGTCAAACTAACTGGTTTTTTTCTTGGTGTAAGTTATTTATTTTGCTCAATTGCTTGTAATAATTGTTTTATTAATTTTAATGTTTTATGGTTTTACTATCACAAACCTAGGTGTGGACTTAATTATATTTATTTTGTTCAAGACTGATTTTTTTTTTAATCTAGATCTAGGAGACTTTTGTTTCTTTTTAGTATTGTAGAATTCTTAATCATGTTTAAAAATATGGTGTCGTCTTATTTTATCCTTTCTTTCTTCTAGTGGTCCCATTGAATACATGCTGAATTTTCTCATTCCGTCTTTCATGTTTCTAAATCTTTTTTTCTTCACATTTTTCTACTTCCTTTAAAATTCTGTATTACATTTTGTGGTTATTATTTCAAATCTATTTTTCAGTTTATCTGAAAAATGTTATCTTCAGCTGTTTCTAATATGCCGGTTAAAACTCAGAAATTAAGTTTTAATTTTAGTACCTGTGTTTTTCATTTGTTAAAGTTCTAGTTGTTTCTTTTCTCAAATTGTCTTTTTAAAAATAATTCCTGGTGCTTTTTATCATGGTTCTATTAATTCTTTATATCTTTACTCATTTAAAAATACTATATCGTATGGCCATTTTCATATCCTATGAAATATAGCTTCCTTATGCATTATTGTTCCTTCAGTTACTTGTTATCTTTAATTATGAGATCATCTTCAGTAGGATTTGTTTATTATGTGGAGTCTAGTATACCTGGGGTTGTTTGTGTGTTCCTTCAGAATAGATTTTCTTGCATGAATTTCAGAGCATGTGGTTTAGTTTAATTTATTCAGTTTAAATTTATTGTCTATTTCACCTGTAACTTCTTGCTCGTCTCTTTTACCTCTATATTTTATTCTGAATGATCCTTTTTCCCCAGTTTTATAATTTATTGTAGGTTGAAATTTCAGATAATCAAGCCTATGAGAAGTCTATTTAAAATACAATTTTTTTTGGGAAATGCTCAACTAGCTATAGGGCGTTCTTTATCTATGTACAGGCCAATATTTTTCAAACAGTTAAAATTGCCTGAAATCTGAATTTTAGTTCACTAATATGTTAATGATTTAAAAATAATAGACTTTTTATGTTATAGGAGACTACACACATAATTTAATTGTCATCTTTTTTTATTTAGTAAATGTGAAACTGAGACTCAACATAATTGGTTTTAGGTCACATAGTATCAAAGCTGATTTATGTCCTAAAGTTGCAGTTCAGGTTATCACTGGTTTCAGTTATTATTCATTGACAGTCTTAGAATGACCCACCAGCATGGTTAACCTCTTCCTGACTCACCTATCTTTGTAGATAATTTATTTGCTAATAAAATAATTATGAATTGTCACTTGCAAGTATTTTCCCAGAATTTTAAAAGGAGAATCAGCTTTTCTTTTTCCTGGTCCAATAGAGAGAATACAGAAAGTAAAAATCAAGATAATTACTGTTTATTTTAGCATCTTCTGTCTAAAATTTAGGCCGTACTTTTGTTAGGGGTCTAATATTACTCCAAATAAATAATCATGACGTATTAGTCCGAACAGTTTGGGAGACGGTTTTTACTTTCAAAATTAAAATCATATAACTGAAATGCTTGCTTTCTCTCCTTCTAACTTGTAAAATTTCTGCCCTTCCTCCATTATTAGGTGAAAATGTTGCTTATTCTGTAGTGTCTTCTCCAACCCTGAAGGTAGAGTCCATACAATGTTCCTTTTATCATATTATAAAATTAAAGATACTGCTGTCCCTAACAAAGTGAAAGGAATGAATTAAGACACCCTAAAGTGTTTGTGGAATAACAAGTGGATGATTGAGGAAGAATATAAGATGAAAGAACCAAAAAAATTTTGTGTGTAAATGTTGGGAAAATTTTGTTACCATATTATTTTTGTACATTATAAAATAAAAAAAGGAAAAACTATTATAGCAAAGATGCTGAATTTTTAACTTTAATACAACCCATAATTAGAAATCTATTATCTAAAACTAAAGTGAAAAATTTAAAAAGTGACAATATTAATGCCTGAATACAGGAAATAGGCACATATGCTGAAAGCTTGACATTTGCAGATTAGTGGATAAAACATGTTGTTTAAAAAGTTAAATAAAAATACAATCAAAACTAGGTTATGGATATGTTAAAGCATGTAGAATATGGATTATTATTAGTTTATGTGTATCTTATCCCATTGACCTTGTGCTATTTTTACTCTCTGGGCTTTAATCATCATGAAATGATAGATTTCAAATACTTGTTCTCCAAGCTGTGATTCTACTCTGAACTACCATCCATTAAAACAAATCCTATAGGCTTTCAGGTGGAGAAAAAGAATATAAAAGCACTTTATACTAGACTGTATCTAAGTGCTTTGCAAATTTAATTGTTGGTTTGCTTTTGGATCTCCTCCACTATGCTATACAAAATGTTGGTGTACTTAAAAACAAGAAACAAACAAACAAAAACCAGAGACCAAATACAAACCCCTCAACAAAATACTAGCAATCAGCACCTAACAGCACATAAAAAGAAATATATACCATGACCATGTGAGCTTTATCCCAGGAATGCAAAGTTGGTACAACCCATGAATATCAATCAATGTAATACACCATATTCATAGAATAAAAAAGGAAAAAAAAACATGATTTTTTCAATAAATGCAGAAAAAGCATTTGCCAAAGTCTGACACCCTTTTATGGTTTAAAAAAAGAGAAAAACAAGGCAACCTTCTAGGAATGGAAAGTTCTATAATCTGATAAAGGGCACCTGCAAAAAACCCACAGCTAGAAATATGCTCAATGGTAAAAGACTGAAAACTTCCCCCCCCAGAGATTAGGAACAAGACAAGGATTTCTGCTTTCATTACTTCTGCTAAACTTTGTACTAGAGATTCTGGCTAGGGAAATATTGGCAAGAAAAGGAAATAAAAGGTGTGCAGATTAGAAAGAAGTAAAATTATTTTTATTCCAGATGACATGATAGTGAACACATGGAAAACCATTTCTTACATATAGGAAACCATTAAAACATTCATGGAAAGCTATTAGAGTTAATAAATGAAGGTAGAAAATTTCAGGATACAAGACCAATTTACCAAAGTACTTGTAATTCAGTACACTAGCAATTAACAACCTACAAATAAAATTAAGAAAACAAAACCATTTACAATAGCATAAAAAAACTAGGACACATAGGAATAAATCAAGATTTTTATGCTGGAAAGTACAAAACATTGTCAAAAGACATTAAATAAATGTATTTTATTTAAAGTATAAGTGGAAACACAATCTGTGTTTATGGATTAAAAGACTTGCATTGTTAAGATGGTAATATGCCCCAAATTGATCTGTAAATTCAATGTAGTATTTATTAAAATGTCAGTTGCCTTTTTTTTTTTACAGAAATGGGAAAACTGATCCAAAACTTCATATGAGATAGTAAACATCCCTAAATAGTCAGAATGATCTTGAGAAAAAATAAAATAAAAAGAACTAAGTTGTAAGACTCACATTTACTGATTTCAAACCTGCTAAAAAGTGAGATAAATCAAGCCAGTGTGGTACTGGCAGAAATAATAGACATTTATAGTTCAATAGAATGGAATTGAGAGTACAAAAATAAACCCTAACATATATGGTCAGTTGATCCATTGATTTTCAATCAGAGTGCCAAGATCATTCAATGGGGGGAAAGAACAGTCCTTTTTAAAACGGTGCTATGACAACTGGATATCCACATGCTAAATAATGAATTTGGATGTCTGTCTTACACTATATATAAAAATTAATCCAGAATGGAAGAAAACAGGTCTATATTTTGTTTACCTTCAATTAGGCAACAGTTTCTTAGATATGACACCGAAAACCTAAGCAGTCAAAGAAAAAATATATTAATTGAACTTTATCAACATTAAAAACCTTTGCACATCAAAGGACACTACCAAGAAAGCAAAAAGACAGTCTGCAGAATGGGAGACAGTATTTGCAAATCATGTATTTGATAAGGGCCTAGTTTATAAAGCATATTAAAAAACCCATGACAGTAATAAAAAGAGAAACAATCTAATTGAACAATGTGCTAAAGTTTTACGTAGACATTTCTTCAAAGATGACATGCAGATGGCCAATAAGTACATAAAATGATGCTCAACTGCATTTGGTGATGCAAGTCAATACCACAGTGAGATACCACTTCATACCCAGGCACTACTATGGCTATAATAATAAAAAATTAAAAATCACAGAAAGTAACAAGTATTGGCAAGGACGTGGAGCTAACGGAACCATCATATGTTGCTGGTGCTAATGTAAAACAGTATAGCTAATTTGGAAAACAGCCTGGCAGTCCGTTAAAATTTAAACATGCAATTATCATGTGACCCAGCAATTTCATTCTTATTATAACCCAAGAGAAGTGCACGAATATTGAAAACATTATGCCTAGTGAAGTAAGCCAGACAGAAAGGCCACATATCACATGATTTCATGTGTGTACAATATTTAGCAAAAGCAAGTGCATAGAGACAGAAGGTATAGTAATGATTTCCAGGGGATGAGGAAAAGGGAGAGTGGGGGAGTGGGGTTTCTTTTTGAGGGTGATGAAAGGATTTGGAATTAGCGGTTGTTGTTGCACGTTCTTTTGAATATACTAAACACCACTGAATTGTAGACTGTTAATGGTGAACTGTATGGTACATAAATTACATCTCAAAAAAATGAATAACCTAGAAAAATTATCTCAGACCAATTTGACTCAAATTTCTCTACTATTGTATGAAAATTATTAATGTTGAGGTGAAAAAGTTGTCAACTTAGCATGTTTTACAGAGGTCTACTCTATTTCAAGTGTAATGGTAATTTACAGCTTTGTGAATCCATTCTTGCCAATTGAAGATGATAAAAATTAAGAGGTCAGTACCATGATTATGATATAGAAGCACATGCACAAGGGAGCCAGTTAAAATAGTGTAAGATTGTAAATAAAAAGGCACATTTAAAAATTTATTCTTAAAAGATAGATATAAACATTAAAAATTGTATAATGGAAATCTGGACCTACAATCTGAGAGATAAAATTCACAAAGACTGAACCAGGTGGAGGAGGTTTTTCAAATAGAAGAAGAAATCAAACAGATTTATTTTTCACTTGTTATCCTAACCATTATGTAAATATAGGTTAATATGTTTAGAACAATCTTTTTTTTTTTTTTTTTTTTTTTTGAGATGGAGTTTTGCTCTTGTTACCCAGGCTGGAGTGCAATGGCATTAACTCAGCTCACCGAAACCTCCACCTCCTGGGTTCAAGCAATTCTCCTGCCTCAGCCTCCCGAGTAGCTGGGACTGCAAGTGTGCGCCACCATGCCCAGCTAATTTTTGTATTTTTAGTAGTGACGGGGTTTCACCATGTTGACCAGGATGGTCTCAATCTCTTGACCTCGTGATCCACCCACCTACAGCCTCCCAAAGTGCTGGGATTATAGGTGGGAGCCACTGGGCCCAGCCTCGTGAGCCACCGCACCCGGCCTTAGAACAATCTTAAGGATAATCACTAACTGAGCTGAAAATAAGAAAAAAAAAAACTTTCAAAAGAAAAGTCACACAACACAGCAAATTCTGTCATGTATAAAGCAAAGAGCAAAGAAACATCAAAACAGAAAACAGAACATGAAGACACATTAAAAAATGTATATATAAAAAAAAAAACACCAAATATAAACTTTGTAACTATACATGTGAATGCCTTAAATCTACAAAGACACAAATTAAATTAGGCAAGTGAAAAGAAACAAAACAAAAAAGAAATCAGTGCTTGAAACATTAAAACCAGACTAAGACCAAAATAATTAGGTGGAATAAAGAGAAGGCCTTTATACTGCTAAAGGCCTTTATATTAATATCTTAATATAAATAACTTGATGTGATTATTTATAATTAAGAACATCTTAATATAAAGAGAATGCTTTTATATTGCTGATTCACAATGATGATAAAAGTAACAATAGTTATGTGCCAAATAGCATATCGTCAAAATACAAGGAAGAAATGATGGAAACAGATTTTAACCTTTCCTACTCTATGAGGTCAAGTAAACATATAGAAGATCTCAGAAATGTAACTGGTGGGATTAATTTAACAGATACGTATGAAACGTTGTGGCTAACAAAAGCAAATATACCTCTTCCTATGCTAATGGAATAGTCACTGAAATTGGTAATTCAGTAAGCTCCCCAAAGAATAATCATTTCTTTATAATAGAGTTAAAATGAAAATTAGTAACAAATATTTAACTCCCTCAGAATCACAACTTAATCATTTAAAATTAGCTTTATTTTAATTCTTAGTTCTTTAGTTAATTCTTTATTTCACTTGATAAAATATAGTCCAAGAATGATTTTCTTAAAATACCCAATTAAGAGAGAAATTTTGGGCTGGGCGTGGTGGCTCACACCTGTAATCTCAGCACTTTGGGAGGCTGAGGTGGGCAGATCACCTGAAGTCAGGAGTTTGAGACCAGCCTGGCCAACATGGTGAAACCCCATCACTACAAAAAATACAAAAATTAGCCAGGCATGGTGGTGCGTGCCTGTAATCCCAGCTACTCAGGAGGGTGAGGCAGGAGAATCACTTGAACCTGGGGGGCAGAGGTTGCAGTGAGCCAGGATCTCACCATTGCACTCCAGTCTGGGTGACAGAGGGAGACTCTGTCTCAAAACAAACAAACAAAAAGACTGCTTGTACACCTCCAGGCATTGCATCTGCATTCCAGGAGGGAAGAAGGGGGATTAAAAGCTTTATCTTCTTGCAATTGTACCTTTTGATTTGAGACAAGAGCCCTCCCCACTGACTTCTCACGGATCAGAAATATGTTGTATAGATAATGCTAATTGCAAAAGAGGCTGGGAGATTAAGCATTCTTAGCTGAACACAGTGCTATGCCTAACAAAATGCTGGCAAAGGAGAAGCAACGGACATTGCATAGGTAACCAGCAGTGTCTTTTCTAGAGAGGTATAAAAAATTTCAATGTGCATTAATAAATTAAAATATTGTAATAAATTGAATAGCTATCAAAGAAATATCTGTATATGTAAATATATGTATATATATTTCCTTGATTCAAAATAAAGGAAGATTTGCTTTTTAATTCTTTGAGAATATATTTCTATGGTTTTTTAAAAGGTTCCAGAGGATGTAAAAATATAAGAAATATTTCTTTCTATTTCAAAGATGGCAAAACCTTGCAACCTTACAAAACTTGCTCAAAGAAAAAAAATATTTATTCATAGAGATAAAAATGCTAAATAAATAAAAGTAAATACATTTCAGCATGAAAATTAATAACAAGCTGTGATTAAGAGTTGATTTCTAGAATTTAGGAATGTATAAATAATTGGAAATCTAATTATATAATTTATCTCATCAGCAGATAAAATGTGAAAAATGATTTTTTCCACAAAAATTCCTAGTGTCTCCTATAGATTCTTCCCTAATATTATAAAGCATGTCCAAAATCAGCAATGGCCATCATTATAGTCAATGACATTTCTATCAAAATCAGGAACAAGACAATAAGGCCCACACTATCACCAGTGTTGTTTTATCCTTAAAATAAATGAGTTTGAGGACAGAAGCAAAATATTACTTGTCAATGATATGCTGAGGTATCTGAAAACTTTCATAGATTGTAGAATAAGCCTACTATAGCATATTAGCTAGTAATGCAGAAATATGTAAACTTTAATAAGAAATCAGTGGTTTGAAAGCCATGATAAAACAAAATCCCAATTCAATAGCAAATGTAACCCAGGCATTAACCTAACAAATACAAATAGATGTAGAATCTGTCCAGGAAACACTTCAGACTTCCCAGAATAATGTAAAGGAAGACTTGAACAGACATGGAAGCTGTCTATGTTATTCACAGGCAAGACCTAACATTAGAAAAATAATACTTTTTCCTAATTAGCCTATAAATCTAATATGTTTTCAATGAATTCTATTGGGATTTCTTTTAAAAACTTGACAGACTATTCTTGAATTCATAAGAAGAACAAACAAGAATAGCAAAGATAATTTTGATTAAAAAGGTACTAAGGCACTCTTTGGCCTCCTAGAAATTAAACATATGAGGGTTCTAATAATTAAAACAATAAGATAGCAACAGAGGAACAGACATATTTTCAGTAGAAAAAGAAGTCCGTAAAGAAACTTAATTATGATAAAAAATTCATCTTAGGATAGAAATTGATTGTGTGTTTTATCTTCACACAAAAGGATACTTCTTTAAAACGGCATTGGAAAAAAATAGTAAGGAACATATAATATTCCAACCCTATCTCAGATCTTATCCCAAAAGAAAATTCAGATGGATTAAAATCTTAATGTAGGAAATGAAACTATAAAATGACCAAAAGCAAGTATAAAGAAGCTTTTACATGATTTTGGGGTGGAAATTTATTGTACTTTTGTTCTACAAGTACTAACCCAGTAGGTTTCAAATACATATGTTACTCCTTATATTTGCAAATGTGTGGCCAAGACAGGAAATGGGGGGGAACAAATACTGTCACAGTGATGTGGGGGTGTTGCTACTGACATTTAGTTAGTGGGTGCAGGGGATGCAAAAATCCTGAATGGCATGGGACATTCCCACATGGTAAGGAGCTGTCCAGCGCCAGATGCCAAAAGCAACCACACCGAGGATCACATGTTGTGGAACATTAAGAATTATTTTAAAATAATTATTTTAAAATAATTAAATATTATTAATCATGAAGTGGTCCAGTAACTAATATTTACTGTCTGAGGTTTTCTCCTTTTCTGCTTTTTTAATGGCAAATGCCTATAAATGACCAAAACATTTGAATAATGGCATTTCTGTCCCTTTCTACACACCAGCTTTAATAATTTGTCAAATGTAGGCAACTAGCTTTTAAAAATATAATGAGGAACCTATTGGTGGTGGTGTAAATTGGAGGCATTTGTAAAGAGAGAAGATTTCTGGACAAGCTTGCATTCTCTATGCCTCATTTCCTCTCCTTTACTCTGTTGATAAGGGGAAATGGTATTTATTGGGAGAGGACCAAAGAAGTTGTAATATTTCCAGTTTACACAATTACTGTAAAAGCTTCTCTCAGACAGTTTTACCTCAGGACATTTCGTGAGTCTCAGTGTAGAGGATGTCATTTGCCGATATTTCTAGTGTTCTTCTGATTGAAATGCCTTTTAAAAAACTTGTTTGAATACCTCAAAATAGGCATGGCTATTAAAAAGACAGGATTGAGTTCTGATAGCTAACATATAAAAGTTTAGTGTATGATAAAAATATTTTCTCAGAATTTTCAAAGGGAAAGGGACACTTTTGCTGCAACCAAGAAGACCACTTCTCAGAAGCAATTCTCCCTCTTTTTCAGAGCTCCCTGTTAACTCAGCAATGATAACATTGATTTCATACCTTATTATCAAGTTATATAAATAATTGAAAAGAACAGAATGCTTGACTAAAGTGTCTTAAATGAGTACAGGTTTATTTATTTATTTTTTCTCATGTAGCAAGAAGTCCAGAGGAAGACAGTTTAGAGCTAGTGCAGGAGCTCAACAATCTAGAAATTGGGTTCTTTCTGTTTCCTCTGCCATTCTTAGGACATTGACTTTAATTCACATGCTCGTTACCTCACAGTTATAGGGTGGTTGCTGCAGCTTTCAGTGATGTAACATCATTCCAGGCAGGAAGAAGATAAGTGGTGAGCAACCCCCTGGACCTGTGTGTGTGTTAGTGCCACCTATTAAGAGGGTGAGGTCTGTTTCTGGAAGCAAGGAGAAGAAGGAGATGATAAAGAGGGAAGAAGTTGGGAAGAAGAATGATGAGAAACCAGCCAGCCAGGAAAGGTAGAAGTGGTAAGACCATTGTACCTCTTAAACTTCAACGTGCACGAAGATAACTCAGGGGTTTTGTTAAAATGAGGATTGTGATTCAGTAGGTCTGCAGTGTCTGCATGTCTAAGGAGGTCCTCCATGATGCTAATGCTACTGGTCTATGGTTTATGCTCTGAGCTTGATAAAGTCTCTTAAGAGTTGAGTTACTTCAATATAAAACAATTCTAGTTTTTTTTAAGTCTCAATTCAATTTTTAGTATGTTCAGTGGTGAAATCTGGATATTCTGCTTTATTTAAAGTTCTCCCTCCCCCGTCCTTGAGTGACCTTGTGGTTGGGCCTGCAGCTGATTGTCTCATTCTTACGAGGCTTTTGTGCAAGACACTCTTCCATCCTCTGCATCGTGGGAAATCTCTGATTTTAACTTGGCTTCTTTATTTCCTCACAAATTCACTTTTCTGCATAAAATCATCTTTTGATCTCATGGCCACTGAAGTTGGCCGTCTTTTGTCTGGGCATTTAGGTGAAACTGTTAGCAGTATTAGCCTCCAGGTTCTTTTTACTGCATTTCTCCCTCCCAGAGGATCTACTTAGGGAAGACCTAAGACATCCCCCAGCCTTGCTCTGTTTCTTGAGTGGATCTTATCTGGTCCATAGGAGAAACCTCACACATTCTTTGCCCAGACACATTCTGTGACACCAGGCTATTTCCAATGGAGGAATGTCTCTTTTGTCCACTATCAGGGTAGATAACATATTGTTGATTCTTACATTAGATTTCTGAGGCTTGTGTCAGACCCTCGCCCACTGTGCAGTCCAGTCTCCAGATGGCCCAACTGATTTTTCTTGTTTTTCTTTTCTTGCTAAAGATAAGGAGTAAGCACATTTAACTCTCTCCCTTTGGTGCAGGGACATGCACAGCTCTCTTTAAGAAAACTCATAGTTTAAATGTAACCACCTTCTTGAATGTTTTAGACTTCTATATCTCGATTTCCAGCCACAACTTTGCAAGTTCTGCATAGAGGATCTGCTAATGGGTTTTGGAATATGGCAGCGGTTGTCACATTACAAATATACAGTTGTGCACCCTGTGCATTGCAGAGCTCTAGGGATGCCATTCAACTCCAAGTCAGTGCGGATTTGTACAGTGATGATTTTTTCATAATTGCATTTTGTGCAGTTAAGCAAAAGGAAGGGTTGCATTTTTCTTAATGCACACAATCCCATTTTGATCTACTGGCAGCTAATTTTGGTGATAGTTGTGTCAGGGTCATGAAAAAAACTGAGAATTCCCTTATTATCAGGAATGTTTTAAATTATGAAATGTTATGAGGACTTGTATATATTTGATTCCTTATTATTATCCCTTGAATACCCAATGCAAGTTTATTTTGTTAATTTTAAATCATTCATTTGCTTATTTTGAGAGTTTTTAAATTTAATTTTTGAAAAGCAAATATGAAACAGAAGGATTCAAATTTGGGTTGTTGTTTGCATTCAGATATTCTCCAATCAGTAAGTTGAGTTCCTTTAGTTGCTTTATATTTCTTATCAATATTTCAAAGAACTTGTGTCCACAAATTTTAATTTTAATAAAATTTCTTATTCTTGCATATAACTTCTAAAACCTTGCTTTTAGGCTTTGTTTTTTGGCTCTTACATCACTTACAAATTTTTAAAATTGATTACCTTGTTTTAAAGATTGATGAATACCTGCCCAACTCCATTCCCATCTGGCCTAGAAGGTTTAAATTGGCTGTCAGCCTTTTTCCATTTTGCTATTTTATTTATTTATTTTAAAATTTACTTTCAGTTCCAGGATACATGTGCAGAATGTGCAGGTTTGCCATGGTGGTTTGCTGCACCTAACAACGTATTATCTAGGTTTTAAGCTCCACTTGCATTGGGTAGTCCTAATGCTATCCCTCCCCTTACCACCCACCCCCTAACTGGCCCCAGTGTGTGTTGTTCCCCTCCCTGTGTCCATGTGTTCTCATTGTTCAACTCCCACTTATGAGTGAGAACATGCAGTATTTGGTTTTCTGTTTCTGTGTTAGTTTGCTAATGATGGCTTTCAGCTTCATCCATGTCTCTGCAAAGGACATGATTTCATTCCTTTCTATGGCTGCATAGTAATCTATGCTGTATGTGTACCATTTTCTTTATCCAGTCTATCATTGATAGGCATTTGGGTTGCTTCCATGTCTTTGCTGTTGTAAATAGTGCTGCAATAAACACATGTGCATGTGTCTTTATAGTTGAATGATTTATAATCCTTTGGGTATATACCCAATAATGGGATTGCTGGGTCAAATGGTACTTCTGGTTCTAGAGCCTTGAGGAATCACCACACTGTCTTCCATAATGGTTGAGCTAATTTATACTCCCATCAATAGTGTAAAAGCATTCCTATTTCTCTACAGCCTCGCCACCATCTATTGTTTCTTGACTTTTTAATAATTGCCATTCTGAATGGTGTGATATCGTATCTAATTGTGGTTTTGATTTGCATTTCTCTAATAATCAGTGATGTTGAGCTTTTTTTTCACGTTTGTTGGCCACGTAAATGTCTTCTTTTGAGAAATGTCTGTTCATATCCTTTGCCCACTTTTTGATGGGGTTGTTTGTTTATGTTCCTTTTAGATTCTGGATATTAGACCTTTGTCAGATGGGTAGATTGCAAAATTTCCCTCCCATTCTGTAGGCTTCCTGTTTACTCTGATGATAGTTGCTTTTGCTGTGCAGAAGGTCTTTAGTTTAATTAGATCCCATTTGTCAATTTTGGCTCTTGTTGCAATTGCTTTCAATGTTTCATCATGAAATCTTTGCCCATGCCTATGTCCTGAATGGTATTGCCTAGGTTTTCTCCTAGAGTTTTTATGGCTTTGAGTTTTACATTTAAATCTTTAATCAATCTTGAGTTAATTTTGGTATAAGGTATAAGGAAGGGGTCCAGTTTCAGTTTTCTGCATATGGCTAGCCAGTTTTCCCAGCAACATTATTAAGTAGGGAATCCTTTCCCCATTCCTTGTTTTTGTCAAGTTGTCAAAGATCACATGGTTGTAGATGTGTGGTGTTGTTTCTGAAGGCTCTGTTCTGTTCCATTGGTCCGTATTTCTGTTTTGGTGCCAGTACCATGCTGTTTTGGTTACTGTAGCCTTGTAGTATAGTTTGAAGTTAATATAACTTCTAAAACCTTGCTTTTAGGCTTTGTTTAGGTAGCGTGATGCCTCCAGCTTTGTTCTTTTTGCTTAGGATTGTCTTGGCTATCTGGGCTGTTTTTTAGTTCCATATGAAATTTAAAGTAGTTTTTTCTAATGCTGTGAAGAATGTCAATGGTAGTTTGATGGGAATAGCATTGAATCTATAAATTACTTTGGGCACTATAGCCATTTTCACGATATGGACTCTTCCTATCCATTAGGACAAAATGTTTTTCCATGTGTTTGTGTCCTTTCTTATTTATTTGAGCAGTGTTTTGTAGTTCTGCTTGAAGAGATCCTTCATATCTCATGTTAGCTGTATACCTAGGTATTTTATTCTCTTTGTAGCAATTGTGAATGGAGTTCATGATTTGGCTCTCTGCTTGTCTATTGTTGGTGTATAGGAATGCTTGAGATTTTTGTACCTTGATTTTGTATCCTGAGACTTTGCTGAAGTTGCTTGTCAGCTTAAGGAGTTTTTGGGCTGAGACGATGGGGTTTTCTCAATATAGAAACATGTTGTCTTCAAACAGAGACAATTTGACTTCTGCTTTTCCTATTTGAATATGCTTTATTTCTTTCTCTTGCCTGATTACCTTGGCCAGAATTTCCAATATTATGTTGAATTGGAGTGATGAGAGAGGGCATCTTTGTCTTGTACTGGTTGTCAAAAGAAATGCTTCCAGCTTTTGCTCATTTGATATTGGTTGTGGAGTTGTCATAAATAGCTCCTATTATTTTGCAATATGCCGCTTGATCAAATGCCTATTTTATTGAGAGTTTTTAACATAAAGGGATGTCGAATCTTATTGAAGGCCTTTTCTGCATCTATTGAGATAACCATGTGGTTTTTGCCATTGGTTCTGTTTATGTGATAAATCATATTTGTTGGTTTGCATATGTTGAACCAGCCTTGCATCCCAGGGATGAAGCCCACTTGATTGTGTGGATAAGCTTTTCAATGTGCTGCTGGATTCAGTTTGCCAGTATTTTGTTGAAGATTTTTGCATTGATGTTCATCAGGGATATTGGCCTGAAGTTTTCTTTTTTGTTGTGTTCCTGCCAAGTTTTGGTATCAGGATGATGCTGGCCTCATAAAATGAGGCTTTTTTTGCCCTCTCTTCACCTTTTGACATCACAGGGTGGAAAACTCCCTGGGATCTTGCTAATGCTGCCATTTTTGGTACATGGGACCCATGAAGGAGCATGTAGCTCTATTGCATGTGTGCATATTTCTCCTATCATAAATATTCATGCACCCCCTTTAGCTTATTAAATATGTATATGTGGCCACCTTGTTCCGTATAAATTCTTGTTCCGCTTTCCCCTCCCTTGGAGTGTTTGTTTCTGGCTTCTGGCAGAGGCTGTCCTTCCCAGTCCGTCACACAGCCAGGCCACCCTGTAGGCTGCAACCCTTTATGAGAAATAAAACTCTCCTTTACAAATTTAAAATATATGTGTGTGTGTGTGTACACACACACACACACATATATATTTCCAGTCTTCATCCTTTTGAGTAAAATATGGAATGAGATTTGTCTATATTTTTGTCTATAGGCATACAGATTTATAATTGCATAAATTAGGCAAGGAACATTTTATGAGCCTTTTTATAAGAGTTTATTTTTTCTTGAAATTTTCTGTAATAGATTTTTTTCAGTTGTTTGAGGGGGAGTCTATATTAGAACCTATAGGGAGATTTATATTATTTAAATTATCCCAATTAAGGGGAATATTTTTGAGTCTCTTGAATCTGATGATTTAATCTTGTCATTGCCCTTCATAACACTTGCAAAGCTTAGAAAGATCATGAAGTGAAATTGCATTTTGCTCTAGAACCTATGGTAGAAATCTCTGGAGTTTATCTTTGTAATTTCTCATTTTTTTCCCCTGTAAGAACCACCAATGCTCATTCCACTATCTATGAATAATTTTAGTTGACAGTCAAAATATATTAACCCCCAGTGACCTGAGAGCAATGAAATCCACCATTTCCTATTCTGAAGACTGTTCAGCAAACACAGATTTAAATCACTTTACATTTCAAAATTTTTTTACCAATGAAAAACTCAATGAAATTGCCTACAAATAATTTCTCGATAGTTTAACCTATGCTTTCTGAATTATAGTGCATTTTATCCTGCTGATAGAAAGTATAGTAAATTTTCATTGTTTAAGACCTGATTTTAGAGCTGCTCATGAAGACAATTCTGTTCAGATTCAGTAATAAAAATCAAACTTCCCTCCACTTTTGGCCAGAAGAGGGAAGCAGTTGACTGTATCTGAGGCATCTGTGCACGGATTCCAGGAAACTTTTGTACTTCAAATTAATTACCACTCAATAATGTAATAGTTAAAATAATACACAGCTCTCAAATGTCACTTTGTAAAATTACAGGAAAAGTATCAGATATATATGTTCTTTTCATTCATTCATGTCTTGAAGTTAGACTCTGTGTTTGTGAAATTTAATGAACACTGCTAACTGATAGTCAATCTCTGCTTTAAGTCAGAGCTTTACCATTGGATTTGAAAATCAACAACCAAACAACCAGAAGACTTGCCTTATTGATGTAAACTTTTGCCTCTGACATGAGAAAGTTATTTCCTAATGTTCCACACAGTTAAATGCAATCTCCTGGGAACATGGGATATGTTTACCTCTACAATTGCTTATATTAATATTAGGCTGTTGTTTAAATTTTTTCTTACTGAGGATGTGATCACTCCTTTAAATCTCCTTTACTGTCTTGTTCTTGCCTTATCTCTGGTGTATTTGGTAATGTTCCAGATAAACTTCAGGCTCATCTAAAATGTTTTCCTGAATTAGGTAGTGTTCCAAAGGCCATGTAGAGTAGAGCACTGAGGAAAAGTTTTCTGGATAATTCAATAAAAACAAAAACAAAAACAAATTAAGCCCCTATTATTGACTAAACATAGGAATTTAAATATTACTGTGTTGATAATTGTACACATTTCCTTTTTCATTTTGAGTTGATACTAGCTGTGTTCATGTAACCAGAGACTTTATATAACTGAATGGTAAGAATTCAGTCCACTTGCCACCATCGTACATTGTATTCATCTAGGCCCTTACAGAAGTAGGGTTACCAGATGACCCATGTGAATTTGTCACACACTGTTCAGTTACAGACCTTGTTTTAGTAAGATGATGAGGGTATTCATTTTCTTCACTGTATTTTTTTTATTCCTGAATATATTTAGTTTTAAACTTTTTCTTCATTTCACTCTGTTCAAATTCTCATAGTAGTAGCACTTTTGTAAAGAGCCTGAAAGAAAATCATATACCCAAAGAAGGCTCAGAATATTATTAGTGTCCAGGTGTGGTGGCTCGCGCCTGTAATCCCAGCACTTTGGCATGCTGAGGCAGGTGGATCACCTGAGGTCAGGAGTTTGAGACCAGCCCGGGCAACATGGTCAAACCTCGTATCTACTAAAAATACAAAAATTAACCAGTCATGGTAGCGCACATCTGTAATCCCAACTACTTGGACGCTGAAGCAGGAAAATCGCTTGAAACCAAGAGGCAGAAGTTGCAGTGAGTCGAGATCATGCCACTGCACTCCAACCTGTGTGATAGAGTGAGATTCCATCTCAAAAAAAAAAAAATCATTAGCTCAAAATCTGTGCTCTATTTAAGTGTTGGGGTGGATTAAAGATGGCAACATGTTCTTTGACATTCCTCCCAACAAGAGACGGGGTTTTGTCTTTTTTTTCCTGGAATCTAGGTAGGTTCTATTATTTTTTTGACCCATAGGATACAGTGGAAGTCAAGCTGTTGGTATTCTGACCAAGGCTTTAGGATACTGGAAGCTTTTGCTTTCTGTCTATTGAAACACTTGACCTTGAACTCCACCTGCCATGCTATGTGGAAGCCCAAGCTGCACTGTGGAGCAACCCATGTGAAAAGGAACAGAAGCTTCTGGTTGAACTTCTGGTTGACAGACAACACCAAATTCCCAGCCATGTCAGCGAGCCACCTTGAAGGTATCATCTCCAGCCCCCGTCTAGTTGCTGTCATCATATGGGGCACAGCTAAGTTTTCCTTGTTACGCCCTATTCAAATTGCTGATTTGTGAGCAAAATAAATAATTGTTTTTGCTTTAAGCAAAAAAGTTTTGGACAGTTTGATTTACGGCAATACGTAACTGAACATTATTCTTCAACAAAAATAATCATTTCTCAAAGAAGCTTGTTCATAATAAATTATGTAAAGCTGACAGTTTGGTCTTCAAAAGCCTCTCATACTGTTAGGAGGGAAATGAGGCAATCAATATAGGCTTGTAATCAGCATTAGGGAAAATAGAAAACTACTGATAAGTTTTAAGCCTTCTATTCTACAACACCACTTCAGAATTGAGTGCTAATTGCTTCATTGCTGCTGAACGGTGTTAGTAGATTTTGAATTTGTACAATATACCAAGCATGTAATTGTCTCATGACACCCATTCGTACACTGAACAGCAATGCTTAATGTGGACAATAGACTTGGAATGGATTTTAGAAATGCTAATTAACAAAAAAGTTCTTGTTGTATAATAATGTTTCAAGTGTGTTCCCAACAACTTTAATTAGCATAGAACAACTAAAGCAAAGAGCAGGGAAAGTTAAATAAAACTCTTTTTTGTTGTTTTCTGTATTCTAAGGATCTGCAGACTAAAACTAGAAGACATAGGAATCTTTTTTCATTGTTTTAGAAGGTAAATTCTCATTTTCACACTGATTTATTTTTATAAAACAACTTTTAAGGAACAAAATATTCATTTCAAGTTAGAGCAGTATTTCTGAAACCTCAGCAGGCATGAGAATTATCTGGAGAGCTTGTTAAAATATTGATTAAAAAGACCCAATCAGAGAGTTTCTGATTTGTTAGGTCTGGGATAGGGCCCAAGAATTTAAATTTGTAACAGGTTCCAAAGCAATGTTGATGTTGGTCCCAACACACGTTGACAACCACTGGATTAGAAAAAATAATGTATAATTAATGATTAGTACAGTCCTAGCTACCTAGAAGTGAAAGCTTAGCTGTTATTATTGCCTAAGGTTCCAAGTTTAGAATTATTAATAAACAGTAAACATTCTTTGAATGCCTACTATGAACTAGACACTGTGGTAGGTTTGAAGAGCTCATACCCTAGTTGAGGAGAAGTATGGGTTTAAAGGGGGGACAAATAGGAGGAAAATCACCTATTCTTGGGGTTTATGGAGAACTTCTTGTAGGAGATGACTCCTGAGTTAAGTTTTGACATGAGCAAGTGTTACCTAGGTCAGTAGAAGCCGGACAATTCTTATAGACAAGGGGAGTAAACCAAAACCAAGAAAAGGTTGAAACAGCAGTTTTTGTTACAACAATGAAGGCTTTTGAGGTTCGGAAAAGTAGGCAATGATCTAGTTTTGCTTTCAAGAAAGTAAATTTGAGGATAGAAGAGAATAATACAGTTTTGTTTTCAATTTGTGTGTTACCCAGTATATGGTAGTGGTTTTATTCTGTGTTATTTGT
Source organism: Ateles fusciceps (assembly GCA_036589455.1). Lineage (NCBI taxonomy): Eukaryota > Metazoa > Chordata > Mammalia > Primates > Atelidae > Ateles > Ateles fusciceps. Next base: position 120,221 of record JAZHEH010002052.1, read on the forward strand.
TGTTAAAAAGTGGCTTGGTTTGCATTTTGTTGGGGTTTGTAACATTCTCATGGCAATTCATTAGAAAAAGATAAAAAATGGGGAGAAATTTTGTCAAAACTATTCATTTCAGTGATTTTAAATAATCTGTACTCTCCATAAGTCTCAATTATGCTCAATATAGTCATTTCTGAATTTTGAATTGATTTTTTTGTGAGAGTTCTTTTACCTCAACTAATGTGAAATTGAGTATGTAGCTTAAAACAGAAATGGCACTTTAAAATAACTCTTCAATATCAAGTAATGTCAAATCATATTAATCAACTTGAGTATGTTAGAAACCAATTCTTTTTTGTCAAATTTCGAACTGCTTCATGGGCAATAGAGGGACTGCACATCACAGTTACCACCCTCCAAAAAATATAATGCTCACTTCAGAATAAAAACTTCCTTCTTCTTGAGATGAGAAAACAGGGTGGATAAGTTAACAGGAACTAAAAGCAGAGGCACAGCTACTATATAAATAAATAATACAAAAATGCATGAAACAGAAAAATGATCATGGCACCTAAAGCTAACATTAGTCTCTTTCTGTATCAAGCTGACATGTTAAAAAATAAAAAATTATATATATATATGATTTTCATAAATATGTATATATGAAGCACGTATCTTGAATAATAAAGGCATCTCAATTTTGAAGTAAGCAATTTTTTAGGTAAATTCAAAAAGCAAGAAAATGATTTAGAAATGACAAAATAGGTCTGTATTTCAAATAGAATATAAAGACATATTGGACAGGAAGAAAATGAACCAAAAAGTGTTCAGTATGATGAAAAAAAGTCTATTGCGTTAGTAGCTCAACAAGTCAGAATCCTCAGGAAGTGCACCATCTTTGGTGTGTTAATATGACTTCAGATGGAGCTGTTTAAATCATTTTCTAAGATTTAATAGCTAAACATGGGCACAATAACACCATCTTTTATAACCCTTTTGGTTCAAAGAATATTCACACATTTATTTGTGGCTAGAATATGCTTAACCCTTAACAATATAATGGTGCTGTTTGACATTGCAAGAAGGGTAAATAGTAACACTCCAAAATTATGACAACTATTTTAAAAATGGAATTAGTTTAATTAGAGTACCAGAGACAAAGACATTCTGGAAAAGGAGCAGCAGGAGAGCATTTCACTAACATCTTTCACAAATCTCGACTATAATTCAGTGTTTAAATAATGCTTTTGTCAAAATAGTGAACTGGCTTTCTGCAAAGGGCGTCTTTGAACTGGTTTTTACTTGTGGAGCTGTTTTGTGTACTGAAGAGTATCCACTTGTCAAGATGCCATTCTGAAACCCAGATGAGTAGCTGGGAAGCTCATTTTGCTTGCCCTCGGGACAGCTAAGCTTTACATTTTTGATGACAGTGGAATGCAGTAGTTTATGCCAGGGGTGTGTGTGTGTGTGTGTGTGTGTGTGTGTGTGTGCGCGCACGCTTGCACATACACACACGGGTGTTATTCTAAAGCTTCTGTTTGACGTTCACCTTACTTAATTACAAAGTAAGCATGAAGCAGGGAACACCCTTTGCAACTACCCTTCACTTTTCATCTTAGAATCATGCACTCTGCAAAAATCTTTCTCTCCATCTTAGTTTAAAAAATAGTTTATATAAAAACTAAAAAGCAACAAAACAGAAATTTTAAAAATGTACACTAAGGTGCTTTGCTTGCTTTAACGATAGAAACACTGTATTTCTTATTTCTATTGCATTTTAGAATTTAGAAAAGGAGAAAAAATCCTGAAGGTTTTCTATGTTGTTTTATTAAACAGTCATAGGTCTTGAGAAACTGATTCTATGTGTCTGTAAGTTTACTCAGAATTCCAGTGACACAAGTTTTACTTTTATAAAAAAGACATTATTGATGATTAAACTTTTGAGATTATTATAATTAGAAATTCAACAGTTATCATTGAATAAGGCAATAGTTTCTTAAGCTTAAGTATTAAGTCACGTATTTTATAACACCTATGTAGTTGCGCAAAATATCTGTATCATAAACTTTGGGTATACATAACTCAGGTGGTTTGTTTCTGAGAATACAGTCATAATAGGGAGAAACTCAGTGATGTAATAGTGACAAGAACAGCTTCAATGCCCCCTTTAATTGTATAATTTTGCTGAAGTTTCTGCATACAGTAAAGAAATGGAAATACATCTCTGAAATTCAGTTTCTAATTCATGATTAAATAAGTAAACAGATCCATAGGAGGGAAAACGCTACAAAAATTCAGGAAGCATGATTATCTCTCTTTCTTCCTTCCTTTTCCTTAGCTGTTTAGCTTATGAATCCTGCCTTTAATAAAAATGAATAAATTATATTAATATAGCACATGAGAAAGTTATGTTAATAGCTTAAAGAAGAGATGGAGAATGGTAAAGATACAATTCAAAGAAGCGAAAAGTATCTGGAATTAGGAAGTGATGCTCTGGTAGCAAGACTGAGATAGGAAGCTTTGAGGTGAAGGATGTGGGTAAAGAGTGTCAGGGAGTCCCTGGAAAAAAAAGCACAAGTGAATGGCATTAGTTGAGCAGTGGAGATTGAAAATTAGGTTTAAATATTTTGATGCACCCAGATCACAGCCACACCAATGGATACTGCATTTCAGAGACTCTTCCTCTGCTGAGAATTCAGTTTTTCTAGAACACCAGTCTCACCAGGTAGACCTCCCAGAAGATAATTAATTTTCTGCTCATGTAGCAAAATGTGTAAGGGGAAAATGCAAACAGATCCCTGGTCATATGGAGACAAGTAAGGCAGAAAGGCAATGTAGTATGGTAAAAAATTCACAGACTTGACATTGAGTCTTACAAGATATTTAGCATAGGGCAAGTTTTTTTCTTTTAATCCTTTTGGTTATCAATTCCCTCATGCATAAGATGGAGTTTATATCAATCTTCACATAGCATTGATGTGAGGATTAAATGAAGCAAGACCTGTAAAGCATCTCGTATAGTGCCTGGAAATAATAGGTGCTCTCCCTTCAGTTTTTCCTTTTTTCCCTTTTAATGCTTTTCCTTTTTCTTGCTCCTGATGTTTTTCCACTCTCTCACCAAGTAAGAAACAGAAGTTTTTTTTTTTTTTTTTTTTTGAGACAGAGTCTTATTCAGTCACCAGGCGCCAGGCTGGAGTGCAGTGGCGCGACCTCGGCTCACTGCAACCTCCGCTGCCCGGGTTCAAGCATTCTCCTGCCTCAGCCTCCCGAGTAGCTGGGACTACAGGCGCGCGCCACCACGCCCAGCTAATTTTTTTGTATTTTTAGTAGAGACGGGGTTTCACCATGTTGACCAGGACGGTCTCGATCTCTTGACCTCGTGATCCGCCCGCCTCGGCCTCCCAAAGTGCTGGGATTACAGGCGTGAGCCACCGCGCCCGGCCGAAACAGAAGTTTTTATGTAGAATATCCTCTTAACATTCAGATGGCCTGTTGGGTTGCTCCTCAAGGTGTTGGAGTCTTAGAGGGGGATGGTTCTTCCTAAGAATCCCTCAGAACACAGTTTCCAGTAGCTTGGACTCCTGAGCTGCTCTCCAGGGTGCTGCTGCGCATTTTTAAGATTCTCCTCTCAATGAGGAGTTGCTTTTATCTTCCTAGTGGCTCTAAAGTACTTCCTGGAATTAGAGCTTCTGTAGAGATATTTATTGGCAATGACAGACAGAGCTCTTTATCTTTTCAAAGAGCAGCCCTACCAAGAAGGTATTGTTTGGCCATGTCTAGGAGTACAGGGGCAAATCTGGACATGATTTTTACTGCTTGAACTGCAGAGCTATTTGGGTTAACACTGAAATTAATTAATTTTTTTCTGAGCTATGTTCGATTGCATTATATATAAAGTTTACTTTGAAACCTTCCAATGGCACCTCTTGGTTTAATCAAGATAGACATTTTTAGTAATACCAATAAAGACTCTATTTAGGGTACTGCATTAAAGTGTGTCTCAAAAATACCTGAGAAGTAGGAGTCTATTTGGATCCAGCCATTGTGCCTGTTCAGTTGTTCTTGCCTGAGAGTCAGGGGAACACAGGACGTTTTTATAGCATTTTCAAATCAGTTCAGTTTATGAGGGGTGATACTCATCATGTACTTGTAGATTAATGGGTGCAAAATACAGATTCTACCCTCAAAAAGTGCACCTTTGAGAGAGGGTGATGTTCCAGATCTATCAGTGTGAAATTTAGGAAGTAGAACTGGTATGATTTGGCTCTGTGTTCCCACCGAAATCTCTTACTGAATTGTAATTCCCAATGTTGGGGAAGGGACCTGGTGGGAGGCGACTGGATTACAGGGTTATTTCCCCCCCTTACTGTTCTCATGATTGCGAGTGAGTTCTCACTAAATCTGATAGTTTAAAAGTATGTTGCGGCACTTTCCCCTTTGCTCTCTCTCTCTTTCTCTCTCCTGCCGCCATGTGAAGACATGCTTCCTCTTTCCTTTCTGCCATGATTATAAGTTTCCTGAGGCCTTCCAGTCATGCTTCCTGTACAACCTGTGGAACTGTAAGTCAATTAACCCTCTTTTCTTTATACGTTACCCAGTCTCTGGTAGTTCTGTGTAGCAGTGTGAGAATGGATGAATACAGAAACAACTAAAGGGTTATTATTTACAAGAGAGTAATTTTAATGTTTTGCTTGTGAAAATGTAGTAGTTCAGGTAAAACAAAACAAAAAAAGAAAAAGTTCAAGAGTATAGATTGGTGCAAAAGTAATTGTGGTTTTTGCCACTGAAAGTAATGAAAATAGAAAATGTCTCTGATAAAGTTCACCAAATAGTAACAAATATACTTTCCACAACATACTCTCACAATTTTATTGAAACAATTTCTGGAACTCTGGATAGTTTTCAAGACTCTGAGGATGAGCACAGTAGTTATCACTGGCAGACATGGGAGGAGCAAGTAGCTTGGCTCCCTCTCTGGGGAACATTGAGAGATTAATACAATGGGCAGCTCAAAATCTAGAGCTGGTTGAAGCCATCAGAACTCTTGGCCTGAGCTTGTCACTTTAGAGTGGGCACCACATAACTGATTGACTTCCCAAGAATTGGGGTGGCAGGTCCTGCCACCTGGTTAAGTAGGGCTCCATCTTACCTGCACATACTTTTTGTTCTAGGACATAAGTGAAGAAGAGCTAAACTCTTAATGAAATACACTTCCCTTGAACATGTACCTCATAGGCTGTTTGGCTGTTATGGAAAATGTCATCTACAGAACAGAATGGTATACATGTTGCTAAGAGACATTAGATGTTATTGCTGGAGTCAATGTTTTGGAATTCAGTATGGTAATCTAACATTACTGCTTTTAGCTGTCCCTGAAGATCTTAAATTGAATTATTATTTTAAATTTGTAGATTACAGCATAGTGGGTAAAATAATTGGGTAAAATTATCATTTTAAACTTGTAGATTACAGCATAATAAGTGAATATGGGCTCTGGCATTAAACTGCCTAGATTTCCTACTGGACAAGTTACTTAACCATTTTGTGCCTCAGTTTCCCCATCTGTAATATCCCTTTCCTCATATGGTGGTTGGAAAGCTTACATAGTCGATGCATACAATAGTACTAAAACCATGCCTGGCACATAATTAGCATTATCTGAGGGTTTGCTGTTAATACACAAACTTAACCGATCCCACAATTCCCAGTAATTATAACATCAGGATACCTACCTACCTTTTAGGATTGTTTGAATGAGAAACTGCACAGGATCTGACGTGGGTTACTGTTTCAAATAGAATGTGAAGGAGGTGAACATATGACAAACAAGGTGTGTCTTTTAACATTGGTGCTTTATCTAGGAATTACAATGTTATTCTAGAAAAGTATTTGTTACATTGTATTGACTATATTACATGCAGTATATATGAAAACTAATTGTTCACATGAAAGCATTGGCTGGCCTGGTGGTAATCTCATAAGTTTGAATTTATCTCATTATTGAAAATGTCATAAAGAGATATCAGATATGCTTGGTGGCTCAGCTCATTGTCAAAGGCATTTAATTTTTATCATGAACCAGTGATTCTCCAGATTGGTTCTATGGTTAAGATCAACAGCAGCAGCAACAACAACCACAACAAAACTTCTTGATCATTGCAGTAATCTTTTAAAGAAAACTTGAAATGTTTCTAGGTTTATCTTAAACGTGTCTGAAAAAAAATCTCAATCCTGCTTTAATTATCTCTACCTAATATTATCTCTACCCTGATAACTCAGTGCTGTATAGAATAGAGAATCAGAGTTTGGCGGACAAGATTCTTGAGGTACCTAAAAAAAAACTTTTTAGAAAACAGAAATATTAAAAAGACCTCTTGTATTTTGTACTTGTATTTTTACAGCACACTCCCTGTATTTTTCTGTTTAAATTGACAAAAAAAGTATCTTTTTCTTGCCCAAAGACTTTTGGCCAAAAGTCTTTACTTCATTACTCAATGAAGGAATGACTATTAATTCACTTATATGGATTTGTGTTAGCTTGATTCTGATTAGTAGGGGCTTATATCTTAAAATGATACATAATCTCACCAAATAAAACACTACTGTTTCGTATATTAATATAACCTATGATAATTAAAAAATTAAGCGTTTTTCTTACAGTTTTCAAGACAAAATGTTTAGTTTGCACAATTTTTTTTTTTTTTTTTGAGATGGAGTCTCACTCTGTTGTCCAGGCTGGAGTCCAGTGGCACAAACTTGGCTCACTGTAACCACCTCTCGGGTTCAAGCGATTCTCCTGCCTCAGCCTCCCAAGTATGCTGGGACCACAGGTGCGCACCACTGCACCTGGCTAATTTTTTATTTTTTTGGTAGAGACCAGGTTTTACTATGTTCGGCAGGCTGGTCTTGAACTCCTGACCTCAAGTGATCCACCTGCCTCGGCCTCCCAAAGAGCTGGGATTACAGGCGTGAGCCACTGCACCTGGCCCAGTTTGCACAATTTTTAAGACTGACCAATAAATTACATTATCTTAATTAAGATGTTCTTAACAATTTTTTCTAACTTATGAACATCTTTAATTTTTAATTTTATTTGAAAATACTGTATGTTTTATGTAAATGAAAAAATAGTAATAGATATTTCTAAAATTTATAGGAAATGCTTAGTTTCTTATAAAAATATCATAGTTTCTCAATACTTTATTATTATCATTATTTTTATGGTAATTATTTCAATTTATTTAATTGAATTTTATGTTTATCTTAGAAAAATTTAAAAATGGATAATATATTGTTCAATTATTTCCAGGGTCATAATAGTCTGGAGCTTCTATTTTATTATATGAGGGGTTTCATAACATTAATTTTAATTAATGATACCATTAACCAAAATATTCTCTGAATTATTAAATATTTAAATTACCTAAATTATGGTAAAATTAAATATAAGACTTTAAATCTACTTTAGGGTTCATTTTCTTCCAAAAAATTCTCCTTCCTTGATACTACATTCTAGCTCAGTTCTGTCTTATCACATTTTCTAACTGATTAATACTTATCAATTAATTATTTCCTGAGTTCAATTTAATAACTGTGGCCAGTTTCCAAAAGATGACTGAATTTGACCAAAGTTACGGATAAGGTGCTTACAAAAGAAAGCCTGGGCATAGAACTTTGTTCTATTGGATTTAACAGTTAGAGTGTCAATCATTGTGCTTATAAAGTAGCAAACATTTCAACCTAGAGAGAAAAGTGCATCATTATTATCAATGACTACTAACACCCAACAACTCTGCACTGATGGCCATTTAAAAACTCAAAACATGAAGTTTTCTTTTTGAGTGACATCCAGGCAGTTTCTCCCTTAGTTTCCTCCACTATCTATTATACCAAGACACAAAGGTATTTCAGCCCTAATTATTAGTATTCTTTGCTGCTGGCATCTTGCTGGCAGTTTTTTTTTCATAAACAGACTTCCAAAATATTTTCAGCTTCTTCATCGGCTGTTAGCTGTCAGGAGCACAGCTGTTTCTTTCCCTTCTTCTGAGTTAAGGATTACTCCCCCAAGTCAGAAATAAAGAATTCTTAATCACAAAGGACTTGGCATGTTTTAGAATATAACAAGACAGCATCATAATTAATTTTTAAAAGATAGAACAAATACTCTGACAGATTAGCTTGAATAATGAAAGTTTTTAAGATAATAAAATTATTTTTGAAACTACTAAATAAGAATTCTGTATATTTTCCATTTGCTGTAACTATCTGTCAAAGTTTGATAAGGTGAACTTTGCCCCAAAGAAGTTTGTAGCTAGAGTGTAAGCAAGAAGTTGCTGTCACAGCTGATAGGAATTTTAATTAGGATGGGAATAGATGCCTAGGATTGGGGACAGACTTTTCTGCCATGTGTAGCATTCTGAAGAAATAACACTGAATTTCTAAGATGCTATTGTCATTACCATTTTCAAGGGGTGGGGAAGGAGAGAAAGCTCAGAGAAACAAATTCTAAAACATTCCTGTTCTCCATAGCTGACAAAATCCAACCACATTCTGATTAAGTACAAGGCAAAATAGTAAGTTGCTTTCTGAAACACAGAGAGATTTTAGGTCACAACAAGTAATAACAGATAATTTTGTAAAACATGCAATGACAAAAAATAGCATGGATGTGTTCATAAAATGTTCTTAATAATTTTAATTAATTGATTTTTTGCTATTGAACTTTTTTTTTTTTTTTTTTTTTTGAGATGGAGTCTCACTCTGTTGTCCAGGCTGGAGTCCAGTGGCACAATCTTGGCTCACTGCAACCTTCACCTCTCGGATTCAGGTGATTCTCCTGCCTCAGCCTCCCGAGTTGCTGGGACCACAGGTGGGTGCCACCACGCCCAGCTAATTTTTGTATTTTTTAGTAGAGATGGAGTTTCACCATGGTCTCGATCTCACGACCTCGTGATCTGCCCACCTCGGCCTCCCAAAGTGCTGGGATTACAGGCTTGAGCCACAGCGCCCAGCCTTTAACTTTGTTTTTGATGCCCTGGAAGAGTCTTCAGGTTTAGAGATATACTTTCTAGTATTTTTTCAATGCTTTGTTTACATTATCTCATTTAATTCTCATATTTTTTTCAGAAATGGAGAAATAAAGCTTAAAGAGATTAAGTAACAATTGGTGGTAGAGCTCAGATTCAAATTCAGTTCTATTTGCTTTTACATCAGAGAGATTTTAAAATAAGACATTTACTTTCAGATTTAATGGAATAACGGGGACAATATTTATACTCCCCACCTGAAGCAACCTCTGCCCCCTCAAAAATCTGAAGAATTTCCAAATATAACCAAAGCCATAAATCCAGAGATCCACAAGATAAAAAAATCTTAAGCATAAGAAATATGAAGATAATTGCTCCAGTGCATATTGCTTAAAACAAGTGATAAAAGAAAATATTAAATGCAAGGATGAAAAAAGAAACTATATATATTTAGCTAAAAAATAGTAAGCATGATAGCATATTTCTTATCAGAAGTAATGCAAGTCAGAAGATAGTAGAGCATCATATTTAAACTGAAAAAAAGAAATGGTTATTTTTAGAATTCTCTATATACTGAAAATATGTTTTTAAAAAATAAGACAAATTTTTTCAAACATGAAAAAGCCAAAAGAATTCATAGCCATTAGACCCACGATATAAAAAAATGTTAGGAAAAAGTCCTTTGGAAAATGATACTAGATAAAAACCTGCATCCACATAAGAGAATAAAGAATGCTGAAAATGGTAAATATGTGGCTAAATGTAAAATACTTTTTTGATTTTTGTTCAGTTTGTTGATCCTTGATTGTTTAAATAAAAATAATGTATTATAGGATTTATAACATGTGGAAAGAAAACATTTGATAGGAGTAGCAAAAAGTCTGGGAGATAGAAAAAGAAGTAAACTTTGTGGGTTTCTTACATTGTACCTGAAGTGTTATTATATTACTTGAAAGTAGACTGTATTAAGTTGAAGATGTATACTATAAACCTAAAAGTACCACCACTAAAAGGATAAAAACAAATATGTAAGTCTTTGTTAGTTAATAAGATAACAAAGAGGATAAAGTACAATCATAAGAAAAATTAATCCAAAAAAGGTAGAAAAAGAGAGCAAAAACAAGATGAACCAAATAGGAAACAAATGGCAAGATGGTTAGTTTAAACCCAAGAATATAAATTATCACGATAAATGTGAATGCTCTAAATTTCATATTAAGATGTGAGATTGACAATCTGAATTAAAAAAGCAAGGCTAAACCATATATTGCCTATAAGAAATCCAATTTAAATATAAATAAATAAATAAAAATAAAATAATGGAAAAAGACATACTACCACTAATCAGAAGAAAGCTGGAATAGTTATATTAATCTTTATAAGTAGATTTCTGAACATATAATAAGTCAAATCGTTTATGCATTGAATAGCAAAGGTTATTAACAAGTTAATAACAGAGATAAACATTTCAAAATAGAAAAAAGCTGATAGAACTTCAAGAAATAGAAAAATCCTCAATTAGCATCAGAGATTTTAATATTTCCTCTCAATACTTATAGAATAAGTAAATGGAAAATCTATAGGATGTATATTTGATTAACTCCATCAACAAACTTGTTCTTTTATTTCTAGAACCCTATATTCAATGAGCAGAATACATATTCTTTTCTAATGTATGGAATACATTTATTAAAGTAGACTAAATTCAAATCTTATAAAGTATATTCTCTAAAAATATAATTAAGTTGGGAATCAATAACAAAAAAATCTTAAAAATTCATAAATATTTGGAAAATAAATTATATAATTCTACATATCCCATGAGTTAAAGAAGAAATCAAAAGTGAAATTAGTATGAAAATGAAAACACAACATATCAAAATTTGTAGACTATAGCTAAAGCAGTGATTAGAGTAAATTTTATAGCCATAAGTGTCTATATTAGAAAAGAAGGAAAGTTCAAATCATTGACCTTTGATTATATTTTAAGAGACTAGAAAAAAGTGCAAACTAACATAAGAGTAAACAGATAAAAGAAAAATACTTTGTGGGCAGAAATAAATTTTAAAAAGAGAAAATCAATGACACCGAAAGATAGTTCTTTGAATGAATTTGCAAACCTGATAAACCTTTAGCCAGACTGCTCAGAAAAAAAAAGAGATAACACAAATTATCAATATCAAGAATACTAGAGCTGACATAGATACAGATGCTACCTATGTTAAAAGGACAATAAATGAATAGTGCAAACAACTTTATGCCCCCAAATTTGATGGTTTAGATAAAATTGACAAATTTCTTGAAAGACACAAACTACCAGAGTTCACTCTAGAAGGAATAGGTAGTCAGAATAGGCAATGTTTGCTAAAACCTTCCCACGAAGAAAGTCCCAGGCTGAGGTGGATTCACTAGGGAATTCTGTAAAATTTGGAGGAATAAATAATACTGTCTACACAAACATAGAAAATTGAAGAAAATGGAACACCTACCAATTTATTCTATGAGATTGGCATTACCCAGATACCAAAACCAGAAAAAGATGTTAGAAGACAAAAGATTATAGACCAATAACCTTCATGAACATAGATACAAAAACAATTAACAAAATTTAACAAGGTAATACAACTTGATCAAGTGAGGATGATCCTGGGAATGCAGGTTTCATTTAACATTTGAAAATCAATCAGTGTAATTTATCATATTAGTAAACAAAGCCATATGGTTAAATTGATAGAGATTAGAAAAGCCACTGACAAAATTAAATATTCACCCCTGATAAAAATTCTCTGAAAACTATGAATAAAAAGGATATTTCTCAACCCGATAAAAGGATCTATGGAAAACCTACAGCTATGCCATCCTTAATACCAACAGTCTGGGTGCTTTCTTCCTAAGATCAAGGCAAGAACATTCTCTTTAATCCCTTCTATTCAACATCATACTAGTAGTTCTAGCCAATGCTATAAGGAAAGACAAAATAAAATACATCAAAATTAAAATGCTAGAAGAATAAAATTCAGTTTTATTTCTGTATAAAACTGGAAGACTTACAATGTCTGTTTTTCAAGACTTATTACAGGAATCAAATAATGTGGTAGAAAAGAATAGAGAACTAGATCAACAGAAAAGAATAAAAAACCCAGAAATAAGCTCAAAATCCATGGTCAAATGATTTCCAACAAAGACAATTCTGTGAATAAAGGATAGTAATTCCAATAAACGATGCTGGAACAATTGGACAGCCATCTGTAAAAAAATGAAATTTGACCATACATTGCAACATGTAAAAATTAACTTGAAATGGTCCCTAGACTTAAGTGTAAAATCTAAAAAACATAAAACAACTGGAGATAAACATATTTAAAAGTCTTTGTGATTTTGGGTTAGATCATGAGTATTTAAACATAACATCAAAAATACATTGCAAAAAGAAAAAAGTAATATATTGGCCTTTATCACAATTTTAAAAATTATTTGAAAGACACTATTAACAGAATGCAAAAATTAGCCACGGACTGAGAAAATATATTTGCAAATTACATTTGTTAAAGCACTTATATCAGAGTATTAAAAGAACTAAAAATATGGTTGTAAGACAGCGAATAACCCGATTTTTAAAAGCCAGAAGATTTAAACAGATCATTTACCAAAAGATATATGGATGGAAAATAAACATATGAAAATATGCTCAACATTATTACTCATTAGGGAAATATAAATTAAAACTGCAGTGAGACACCACTACACATCCACTAAAATGACTATAATCAGCAAGACAGAAAATAGAGTTGGTGATGATGTGGAGAAACTTGAACTTTGTTATACTGCTGGTGGGGTTTAAAATTAAACGGTTTGGCAGTTTCTTAAAAATGTAAGCATTCATTTACCACAAATTCCAGACATTCATGGAGAAATGAAATTGTATGCCCACACAAAGACTTTTACATGAATGTTCTTGGCAACTTTATTTATAATAGCTAAAAACTAGAATCAACCCAAATATCCATTGCTATGTGGACATTTGCTATTATATGCGCATATTTGCTCTTATATGTCCTTATAATGTAATACTACTCAGAAATAAAAAGGAACAACTGTTAATTTATGCAGCAACATAGATGATTATCAGAATTGTTATGCAGAGTGGAAAAAGCTAGACAAATAGTATCGTAAAAAATTCAAACTAATCTCATGACAGAAAGCAGACCAGTGATTATTTCTAGAAAGGGATCAGGCAGTGGGGGTGTACAGGTGGGAGGGCTTAAAAAGTAGCATAAGGACACTTGTGAGAGTGATTTATTGCCTTGATTCTGGTGATGGTTTTGAGTGTATACATGTATCATAAGTTATTTCACGGCACGTTTTAAATAAGTGGAATTTATTATATGTTTATCATATTAAATACAGCTACAGATAAATGTATGAGAGACAAACATATTACTCTAATTTATTTGAATATTTTGAATTATATCTTTAGGTCTGTTTGACTTGAGTTCCCCTCATGTCTTTAACTGTAACTGCTTGAAAGTCCATTGAAATTCCATTGAAAGCGCTGGACAGACTAGCACATCAAAAAACTTACCCACCATGATCAAGTCAGCTTCATCCCTGGGATGCAAGGCTGGTTCAACATATGCAAACCAGTAAATATAATCCATCATATAAACAGAACCAATTACAAAAACCATAGGATCATCTCAATAGATGCAGAAAAGGCCTTTGATAAAATTCAACATCTTGCAACCAGGTGAGAGAAATAAATAAAGGATATTCAGACAGAAAGAGAGGAAGTCAAATGGTCTCTGTTTGCAGACAACACGTTTCTGTATTTAGAAAACTCCATCATCTCAGCCCCACAACTCCGAAAGCTGATAAGCAACTTCAGCAAAGTCTCAGGATACAAAATCCATGTGCAAAAATCACAATCCTTCCTTTACCCCAACAATGGACATGTGGAGATCCAAATCATGAATGAACTCACATTCACAATTGCTACAAAGAGAATAAAATACCTAGGAATGCAGCTAACAAGGGATGTGAAGGACCTCTTCAAGGAGAGCTACAAACCACTACTCAAGGAAATAAGAGAGGACACAAACAAATGGAAAAACGTTCCGTCCTCATAGATAGGAAGAATCAATATTGTGAAAATGGCCATACTGCCCAAAGTAATTTATAGATTCAATGCTGTTCCTATCAAACTACCATTGACTTTCTTCACAGAATGGGAGAAAATTTTTGCAATTTACCCATCTGACAAAGGCCTAATATCCAGAATCTACAAGGAATTTAAATTTATGAGAAAAAAAAAAACAATTCCATCAAAAAGTGGAGAAAGGATATAAACAGACTCTTCTCAAAAGAAGATACGTATGCAGCCAACAAACATATGGAAAAAAGCTCAACATCACTGATTATTAGAGAAACGCAAATCAGAACCACAGTTAGATACCATCTCATACCAGTCAGAATGGTGATTATTAAAAAGCCAAAAAACAACAGATACTGGCAAGGCTGTAGAGAAATAGTAACGCTTTTACACTGTTGGTGGGAGTGTAAATTAGTTCAACCATTGTGGAAGATAGTGTGGCAATTCCTCAAGGATTTGAATCAGAAATACCAGTTGACCCAGCAATCCCATTACTGTATATATACCCAAAAGAATATAAATTATTCTACTATGAAGACACATGTACACATATGTTTATTGAAGTGCTATTCACAATAGCAAAGACATGGAAGCAACCCAAATGTCCATCAGTGATAGACTGGATAACAAAAACATACACCATGGAATACTATGTAGCTATAAAAAGGAATGGGATCATGTCCTTTGCAGGGACATGGATGAAGCTGGAAGCCATCATTCTCAGCAAGCTAACACAGGAACAGAAAAAAACACTGTATGTTCTCACTCATAAGTGGGAGTTGAACAGTGAGAACACATGGGAGGGGAACATCACACACTGGGGCCTGTTGGACAGTTTGGGGTGAGGGGGAGGGAACTTAGAGGTTGGGTCAGTAGCTACAGCAAACCACCATGGCCCACATATACCTATGTAACAAACCTGCACATTCTGCACAGGTATCCTGGAACTTCAAATTAAACAAAATAAAATTTAAAAATAAATACATTAATTAAAAACAAAAAAGAAAGTGCTGGGTAGAACAATTAGCAGTAATTCCAAACATTGTCAGTATAGGAGTAAGAAAAACAAGAACATGCTCAGTTGTTTGGGCAGCCACTCTTTCTGGTTTATTAAAGTTATTAGTGTCCATCCTTAAACATTACTATGCTTTAGATCATAATTATTTTTAAAATAATTACAGAAGCCAAGATATCAAGAAAAATAATTTTTTAAAAAACAATTATGGTTACTCACTCAAAATGAACATTATACAACTTTGAATCTTCCCCCTATAAAAAGAGAATCTTTGCAGGATCAAAATTATGTAATGGATTTTGTTTTTGTCAGAGAGAAGGAATCTTATATTTAGGAGCCATGATAGTCCAACTTCTACCTCTGATTCACTGTAACCAGGGGCGAGTTTCTCAAACATCTCTAAGGCACACCAAACTCTTGTATGAAGCTCTTTCCTCCTTCCTGCACAAATAAGCCACAGTGTGTGGAGAAAATTCTAGACTGGGATTAAGAAAGATGCCTCTGGATCAAATGTGTACACTTCTGCAAAGGAGTATTATACAATCACAAAAAGAAAACAGACCAATATTTCCTCAAAATTGAACTGATTGTTGGTATTTTGTGTTCCTAGGGTTTACTGAGGCACAAAAAGTTATGATTACAGTTGCTTTTTGATGATTATTAAATTTAAAATACGCCTCTTCACCTGTTAGCTGTCTATGTGTGACTGGAAGACCTGAATCAGATTTTGGACATCTTGCTGGAGACCATGATATTTGTTGGGCTTAGCAGAAAGAGCCTACAATAAAATTTCCCTCACCCACAGGTCCAGTAACAATTGTCATGGGAAGGTTCTGTCAGTTACCTTACAATAGTGCTTCTCCAGTTTAAGTGCTGATATCCAGGAATCCTGTTAACATGCAGATTCAGGTTTCATATGGAGAGGACTGACATTCTGAGTTGGTATTGAACTTGTAGCTGATGTCATTGCTGCTGGTCAGTGAATCACATTTGAGTAGCAAGGTCTCAGATTTTTGTTGGACTATTCATGAAATGTGAGGATTTGTTGTTCTGTCTCAAAGAGCAGCTGTAAAAAATGGGGGCCTGAAATTGTCTGTGGCAGTTGGGATTAGGATTGGTTGTAGGTACCTATTAGTGGCTTAAACAAGGTAATTTCTTTCTTGAGGTAAGGAGTCCAGGGCTGGTAAAGTGGTGTCATTGCATCAGGACTCATGGTCTTTCTCTCTTTTTGGCCAGTCATATTTAGCATATCACTTTAGGGCCCAAGATGACTATTTGTCAGCTGCTTAGTTTTAACTGAGTCAGCAAGAACAGTGAGGTAGCAGAAAAGGCTATGACTTATACCTCTAGTGAAATTGTTGGAAGCTACATACACAATTTCTATTTATATGTTACAGGTCAAGTGGTCTCATAGCCACAACTGATGCAAGGGAGACTGGGTAGTAATGTGCTCATCTACAAAGTGGAATTCTGTTTCAAGACAGGAGGCTGGACTTTGGGAGGCAACTAGCAGCCTCTGCTACAGTGTCTGTGTATTGATTTTGGTTAAAAGGACTGCAGTTCTCAATGCATAAAGCTCAGCAATGAGCCATGTAACCTTGGACTTAACCTATAGAGAGCTTAGTTTTTAGGTTTGTAAAAAGGGGCTTACACCAGGACTGAAATAGCAGGAAAGCTGTAGAGAGAGGAGTGGAACAGTCTCAGATGGTTAAAACATACCTGAGGAAACATACCTGTCTTGCCAGGCAAGAAGAATCTCTATTTCCACATACACTCAGGCTTATAGGTTACATTTTCGTCGTCTTTCCTCTCTTATTCTCCCATCCAGCCTGCCTTCAATGTGCAATATAGTTTATGTGGAAATTATTTCCCATTATGGCTCTATTTCTTTTCTTCAATAGGGACAATACTTTCAAAATATTTAGTGAGCAGCAGTGAAAGGAAAACATCAACTAAAATTTTTTAAATGTTGTTAATGCTTTTTTTTCATAAATTACTGCTGATTTTTACTCAAATAGGGTACCTATTTCCAATTCTGACTTTAATAGTTTCTTTAAAAAAGTGAAGGACGGCTGTACAGCTTCTGAGGAATATAAGAAAGTATGTATATTTTTGTTAGATGACATCATCTTTCAGCTAAGTGAAAGAACAAGTTAGACAAGTATTGAGGATCTTATTTAGCTTTTGAAAGTTAAGGAAGGGGATTCAAAAATATATATATTTGTTGTACAATTTAAGGGAGTCTTTTAAAAGAAGAAAAGAAATCATTGTGTGACAAAGTTTATTGTATGTTTTGCATTAAACATAAAGCAATCCATAAGATTCATGGGGTCTATGAAATACCATATTCTAACCAGAAAGTACCCAGGCCTAATCCTGTTTAAGCTACTGTCATTGGAGGTATAAGGCCCTGATGGTTTATACATATGAGCAACTTCGTATGAAGTCTGTAACTGTCTACATGAAGGCGTTTTACTGACCAATTTTCATCCTCTTATATAAAGGAAATTGGACTCTAGGGGCATATGTATTTATTAAATTCCATTTCCCTCACTTGCTCATTAAAAGTCTGTCCTTTTAAAACAATTCCCTTGTATAAAAGTAGAAACTAAGGAAGCATACTTTTAAACTGTAGACTTTTCTGTTTTTTAGCATTTCGAGGAACAGTAAGTCTCGAAATTACAAGAACTCCCATAACATTAGAACATACAAATATAAATGTTAGCGTAATTTGAGGTTATAGTAGATATATTATTTAATTTTATTAAGTTTCTCTGACCTCTCAAGGCCCACCAAACTTTTATGTGGGAGCTCTTGCCGCCTTTCTGCACAAATAGTATTGTAGAAAATTCAGACTAATTTAGCCACAGTGTATGGGAAACACTTCTTTTTAACCACTATTCTTATTCAGGGTCTAGCTGGGAGACAGAAAACACACAGTAATCTGAAAAACTAAAGTTTCTTACAGATAATTATCAATTAGTAGCTAGGGCTTAATTACTAAGCAGTAAAGAGAACTTCTAAGAATACAGGAACAGCAAAGAGTGCAGTCACTGACTCCATGGCTAAGTCCAAGTACCCGAGGAAGGACTGAATCTGGAAGTGGCCCCTGCCTCCATGCTGAGATTGAGGCCTGTTGGAGAGGGTATGGCTGCAGCCCAGTGGATGGAGGGGAAGCTAAGCTCCCTGAAGTGGGACAGACAAACAGGAAACCTCTTGCTGGGTTGCCAGTGAAACTTACTGGGAAATCAGCTAGAACACAGGCAGAACACTGTAGGGAACCATTCACTGGGATGCCTGCCAGACTTTCTGGGTTGTTGGCTGGGGTGCCAGTCGAACTGAACTTGGTAGGAAGCTGCCTGCAGGGTTGCTGCTGGATTGCTGGGTAACTGAGCACTAGCAGTGTCCCACATGCTGGTGGACACTGCAGGAGCCAGAAGGGGAGAAAAGTGAGTGAGAAAGAGACATTCTTTTCTTCTCCAGTCCTCTACTGATAATGCTTACAACTTTGCCAGTCAACAAAGGAGAAATGTTTAGAGGGTTCAGCTGCAGTATCACAAGGCAGTATCATAAGGGATTTGGACTTGAGGAGCAATAAATTGATAGCTGGCACAAAACTGTTTTTCTTTTAATTTAAGTAACTGAACACGACTTTGAATTATTAAAATGGAAAAATGTGATGCTTGTTATTCCATAACCATAACCAGATTAGAGCCATATTCTGGTTATATATATGGTTGTATAACCATATTCCATAACCATAACCTAGAAGAATTAAAAACCTTGAAGAATTAAATGACTTATTCAAGGCTAGAGAGTTAGTAAAAGATATAACTGATTTGCTCAATGGCTATTTATTTATTTAGTGCCACCAGATGCTGTTGGTCCAAGGTCCAGAAGATACAGCAGTGAACAAAATGGAGGCACTTCCAGCACTCACGGAGCTTACATTTGGTAGAGGGAATGAGACAACAAACCGAGAAACAAATGAATACATAGTAATTTGGGTATTAAAGGTGCAATGACAAGAAAAAGCAGGGTAAGAAGATACAAAATAATGTAGGTGGGATAGGAGAGGGGAGGCTGTGCTGTTTATATTTGGTGCCATTTAAACAGAAACTTGAATATTTTCTTAACTTCTAATCCAAAACATTCAAACATCAAATTTAATATGTTTCCTAATTATAATCATACCTTTTTTATTTGTATTCATGTTTTTCTGAATAAGAATACATTTGTATCCTTCTAGGAATCAAGTTTGAAAAATGTCACAGTTTCTTTCCCTCTCTTCTTTTTATAAAGGAGACTACAGGTATCTGTTTTCAGTGTTTCTAGTGATCACACCTCAGGAAGCTAAGCAGATGTTACTTACAGGAAACCTGGTTAAAATGGACACAATTTATATACTCTGCTTTTTCAAAACTCAGACTCATCACATATTTTGGCAAGTTTCAACTGGTTACTAGATTTCTGGCTGTTCAGATATTATACATCTCCTAAGGGCAATGTTGAAAATGCTGAAAATCATTCAACAGTTAAAGCCCCACATAAGATGATATTTCAGCACTGAGATATTTCTTAATTATATGTGTTTCCACTGTATAAGTAAATAGGGAATAAAAGTTGCTGAAATGCCATTAACAATAGCTGTGGAAATTTTGCTGTTTTGAAACTATATACACAAAAAGAGAGTGGAACATTTCATGGTCAATAGGCAATTGGGCTATTTCCTGACACACAGAGCTGACTTGAAGGTCATATAGTTGATATTACTGTCAAACTTTAAAATGTTGTCTTAAATAGGCAGTGGAGTCGCAGAGATACAATGGAGTTTTCCTAGTTAGAAGAAAAAAAATTCTTCATTTTAAGTGTTTTGAAAATATCACCAAATTTTAATTTGATTTCAACTGGACCTTTTGCAATATAATTAGAAAATATAGGACTAATCTGTATTTCCTTACAGCTGGTCATTTATCCTGCCATGGCTCTTTTGGTTTGTAACTCCACTAATCAATGTAAAATGAATTGCATTGAAGTTTCAATGTGACAAAAAATTGGTAATTTCAAGAGATCACATTCAAATTCTGTATTAGTTAACACAAAATTTAAAATACCTCATTGGTTATTAAAATCACTTTGCTGAATTGTATATAGATAAATGAATACATCTGTTAAATTTAGTTGAAATTGTAATACAATTTTAACTTTTTTTAAAGGTACTTATTACCTTGTTTATATCTCTATTTTAGAGAGACATTTTGTCATTAATTTAGCACACTGTGTGCAAAAAGACTAAACTTTGCAAGAAAATCACTATATAATTCAAAGCACTGTATCATGAGAATACTAACTAAAACTTCTTAAGTTTTTTGTATCTCTTTACTCCTGTGGGCACAAAAGTTGGACTCATGCATCTCAATGTTTACCTTACAAAGATCAAAAGAACAAAACTCAGACGACAAAAATATATTCTTCCCTAATTAGAAAAATACTTGCATAGTGTAAGAAAAAGTGTAAAGAGACTACCAAAATTGTAATTCTCTCTTGTGTCTCATCTTAGTAAGTTTTTGGTTAGTTTTTTGAAGCAAATCAGGTGATAATTAAATGTGCCTGGGGGGACCACTGAGAACATCCAGTTATTATCCTAATGGACAAATTTCCCCTCAGTTACATGATGAGAGCCAACCACCGGGCCATGGATTTATGTTAGCCACATAAAGGGGGAAAAATATTTTGTAAAGAGCAATGAATGAAAAGGGACAAAAGTTTTAAACAAGTTCCTTATCGCCTTTTAGTCCTCAGATACCTTATGTTGAATAGCCAGATCATTTTATTATTGCAAATGCCATGGCTGTAATCTTTTATTGCTTGCAGTACAGGCCTACAGCATTAAGTTAGTATAAAATTACATATAGTTTAATATATCTGTACAACACCTTTAAACAAGCTTCTCTAGGCAAGAAGGTTATCCGTCTTATAAATCTATTATTCCATTGTACATCTTGATAGCCTAGCATTGCTCCTAGCCATGTTTAAGCATTAAATAGTGCATTATTATTTCACATAAATCAACCAGAGATGTGTGAATTCATAAATTTTGCATTTGCACAGACAGTATTTTAAACGTTTTACTGCTTCGTGGGAACTCAGAGCACCAGCCTGTACACAAATCAGGACCTAAGAAATTTCAATAAAATTTAATATCACAATTACATCTTCTCAAAGTCAAAGCAGGCATATTTTGGAAGTATTTTAACTGAGTCCAAAAATGAAAGTAAGACGTGAAGAGTGGCTTTTTTGTTTGCATTTAGTCAACTATTGTTATAATAAGCTAATAAACACTTTGCTTTTAAAATTCTTTATAGCAAAAGGTATAGAGAAAATAAAGGTCTTAACCAAATTTGAGATGAAAGAAAAATATATCAAGATTTAAGTAATTATTTGTAATTTATTAAAAGTAATGAAGATAGAAAGTAATACAAGACTGACAAGCTTATGTTACAATTAACATGCAGCTTTACAGTTGAACCTGAAATAGGTCATTAAAAAATTCATAATTTACATTCTAAGTTACCCGAGGGTAAGAAGCAGGCCTTTTCTGGGGGTTCCTAGGTGATTCTCTTTGATTTGTAAGAAAACTATATTCTCTTATTCCTAGGCGTTTGGGGGAGGTGATAACGTTTACTGCTTCTTCAGAGTTTTAATTATTTTTCTCAGAAATTATTTTTTTGAGGTTTCACTTTGTAAGAAATGGCTATGAAATTTAATGCATGGGAGTTGTGTGTTTAGGGAAGATTTCTGCTTTTGTATGTGTGTGGTGAAAATTATATTCCTGTTGCAATGATTTTTAATGCATATAATTAACTGCACAAATGCCACACTAATTTGAAAATGGCATATTTATCACCTAGAAACAGGTGATGTAGAAAGATGAATTGCTGCAAACATAGAACTTGCTTCCAAATACGGTTAAATTCTGTGCAGACAGCTGAAAGGATAGGAGAGAAAAGAAAAAAACTTCTGCTGAATTTTTTGGATTATTCTCAACTGAGACTGTCATTATTAGTGGGTAAATTCTGGGTGAAGAAGTGAAAAAGGATAGGTAAAAATAGTATTTTACCATGAACGTTTCTTTCTGGAGTAATTTTTTTTAATGATGAGGACTTCCGTTTTTCTTTATAAACTGTAGATATTTTCTCTACCATCCTGAATCCTGCCCTTTCTTTCCTGATGAACTAAAAAGCTCAAACCTAAGGTTAACAGTACCAGATTATTGTTTGGAGATGAGTGTCTTTAGAGTGATAAGCAAAAGACAGACACAGGGAGTCTTTAGACCACTGCAGCTGATCAGAGTAATGGACAAGCATTGCCAGACCAGGCAGGCTTGGAATGTTAAAGCAGATCTAGTTACCATCCATAAAAATACTAATAGCAGGGGATGGGGGATTGGGGAGGGATAGCATTAGGAGAAATACCTAATGTAGA
This sequence comes from Ateles fusciceps, assembly GCA_036589455.1. Taxonomy (NCBI): domain Eukaryota; kingdom Metazoa; phylum Chordata; class Mammalia; order Primates; family Atelidae; genus Ateles; species Ateles fusciceps. The sequence goes on from JAZHEH010002052.1 coordinate 142,872, forward strand.
TGACGGGGTGAGGTGATGGATCCAGCAAACCACTATCGCACGTTTATACCTCTGTAACAAACCTGCACATTCTGCACATGTACCCTAGAACTTAAAGTATTAAAAAAAAAAAAAAAAAAAAAACTAATGGAAGCTTCTCTCTTATTCTGATGAATGTTGAAAACCAAGTGGCTTAAATAAAAGAAACAGCAGCACACATTTTTTTAATGACGATTTTTGACTATTTAGCATTCATTAGTTTAGAATCCACTCAGTTTTTGATAGTGTTGCTATTCCTAGTTTCCGTGTGTGTGTGTGTGTGTAAGTTTTATCTTGTTGTGTGGGCCTTGACTATCAAGATACAAGGACAAAAATGATTTATTATAGAAATTACATTTTCTGAGCTGAGCCAGAAGGCATTCTTTACTTTAGCTCTTGTATAAGCAAGAGTTAGTGTTATATATATATTTTATGTGTATATAATGTTTACTTACTAACATATATATTTATGCCACACAAGTGGCCCATGCTACCATTACGTAAATCCCTCTTTTTTTCAAAGACTATATGGCTGAAGAAGAAGCATGTGTAAACAAATATGTTTAAAAATTCTCGGTGTGTGTCAACACCATTTAAATAAATACATGTTTTTTCTCATAACACTAACTTTACTGGTTAGAGGGGAAGTTAGAAGAAAAAATGGACAATGAATACAGGCATATATCATGTTATTGCACTTTGAAGATACTGTGTTTTTACAATTTGAAGGTTTGTGGCAAACCTGCATCAAGCAAGTCTATTGGTGTCATTTTTCTGACAGCATGTGCAAATTTTGTCTATGTATTATGTTTTGATAATTATAGTAATTTTTCAAAATTATTATTATTGTATCTGTGATGGTGATCTGTAATCAGTGATTTTGATGTTATTATAATAATTTTTTTGGTGTTCCATGAATTGTGCCCATATAAGATGTTGAACTTAATCAATGCTGTGTGTGTTCTGACTGTTTCACTGATTGAGTGTTCCCCCATCTCTCTCCCTCTTCTTGGGACTTCTTATTCTCTGAGACACAAGAATATTAAAATTAGGACAATTAATAACTCTACAACAGCCTCTAAGTATTCAAATGAAAGGAAGGAAGAATCTCACATCTCTCACCTTACATCAAAAGCTACAAATGATTAAGCTTAGTGAGGAAGGTGTGTTGAAAGTTGAGATGGGCTGAAAGCTAGGCCTTGTATACCAGTTAGCCAAGTTGTGAATGCAAAGGAAAAGTTCTTGAAGGAAATTAAAAGTGCTACTGCAGCAAACACATGAATGATAAGAAAGTTAAACAAGCTTATTGCTGATCTGGAAAAAGTTTGAGTGGTGTGGATAGATCAAATCAGCTACAACATTCCCTTAAGCCACGCCTAATCCAGAGGCCCTAACTCTCTTCAATTCTATGAAGGTTGAGAGAGGTTAGGAAGTTTCAGAAGAAAGGTTTGAAGCCAGCAGAGGTTCGTTCATGAGATTTAAGAAAGGAGACATCTCCATAACATAAACGTAAAAGGTGAAGCAGCAAGTGTTGATGTAGAAGCTACAAGTTATCCAGAAGATCTAGCTAAGATCATTGGTGAAGGTGACTACACTAAACAGCAAATTTTCAATGTAGACAAAACAGCCTTATATTGGAAAGAGGTGCCATCTAGGAATTTCATAACTAGAGAAATCAATGCTTGGCTTTAAAGCTTTAAAGGAAAGCCTGACTCTCTTGTTACGGGTGAATGCAACTGATGACTTTAAGTTGAAGCCACTGTTCATTGTCCATTCTGAAAATCTTAGGGACCTTAAGAAAGATGCTAAATCTCCTCTGCATGTGCCGTATAAATGGAACAACACAGCTTGGATGATAGCACATCTATTTATAGCATGATTTACTGAATATTTTAAGCCCACTGTTAAGACCCACTGCTCAGATAAAAAAGTATTCCTTTTAAAATATTACTGCTCATTGACAATGCACCTGGTCACCTAAGAGTTCAGGTGGAGGTGTATAAGGGAATTCATGTTGTTTTCATGCCTGCTAACACAGCATCCATTCTGTGAGTAAAATGCTATCAAACAGCATCTCATGCTACAGAGACATTTTTCATGAAAGGAAGAGCCAATGTGCCAAATTTCATTGTTGTCTTATTTTAAGAAATTGCCACAGTAACTCTAATCTTCAGTAAGCACCATCCTGGTCAGTCAGCAGCCATGAATGTCAAGGCAAGACCCTCCAGCAGCAAAATGATTATGACTTACTGAATGCTCAGATGATTGTTGGCATTTCTTAGTAATATTTTAAAATTAAGGTATACATACTCTTTTGTTAAACGTAGCTATTACACACTTAATATACTACAGTATAGTGTAAACATAACTTTTATATTCACTGGGAAACCAAAAATCTCATGTGACTTATTTAATTGCAGTATTTCCTTTATTGCAGTGGCTTAGAACCAAACCTGCAGTATCTCTGAGATATGCCTGCATGTTGAATTCTAAGACAAAATGAATATTTCATTTTTTTTTAAATAAAATATTTGGTTGCAAACATAAATGTTTCTATTTGAATTGAAAAAAATGGATTCTTTTGTTTTCTACCCTTACGGATTCAATTTCTATTGGGTAAACCACAATTATACTTTTATATACATAGAGAGCAGTGTTTCATTGTTCTGTCTTCTGTTTGCATGATTATGAATTCACCTCAAAATGTTTCAGCTAAGGAGAAATCAAGACAGCAGGTCAAAAGTAAACCAATAATTGGTTAGTCTTAATTTTCCAAGTTTTGCCTCTCTTTATTTTAGACATGTTCATTAAAAATGTAAGCTGTTAGAATGAAAAGTTCCATGTCCTGGACATCATTCATATCCTCAAGTGAACTATATATTTATAGACCTTACAGTTTTATTAGAATATGTGCAACTAGGAAATATGAATGTGATATTGCTTTTTTTTTTTATTGCATTTTAGGTTTGGGGGTACATGTGAAGAACATGGAAGATTGTTGCATAGGTACACATATGGCAGTGTGATTTGCTGCCTTCCTCCCCATCACCTATATCTGGCATTTCTCCCCATGCTATCCCTCCCCAACTCCCCACCCCCCCACTATCCCTCCCCTTTTTTCCCCCGACAGACCCCAGTGTGTGATACTCCCCCTCCCTGTGTCCATGTGTTCCCATTGTTCAACACCCGCCTATGAGTGAGAACATGCGGTGTTTGATTTTCTGTTCCTGTGTCAGTTTGCTGAGAATAATGGTTTCCAGGTTCATCCATGTCCCTACAAAGGACACGAACTCATCGTTTTTGATGGCTGCATAATATTCCATGGTGTATATGTGCCACATTTTCCCTGTCCAGTCTATCATCGATGGGCATTTGGGTTGGTTCCAGGTCTTTGCTATTGTAAACTGTGCTGCAGTGAACATTCGCGTGCATGTGTCCTTATAGTAGAACGATTTATAGTCTTTTGGATATATACCCAGTAATGGGATTGCTGGATCAAATGGAATTTCTATTTCTAGGTCCTTGAGGAATCGCCACACCGTCTTCCACAATGGTTGAACTAATTTACACTCCCACCAACAGTGTAAAAGCGTTCCTATTTCTCCACATCCTCTCCAGCATCTGTTGTCTCCAGATTTTTTAATGATCGCCATTCTAACTGGCGTGAGATGGTATCTCAATGTAGTTTTGATTTGCATTTCTCTAATGACCAGTGATGATGAGCATTTTTTCATATGTTTGTTGGCTTCATGTATGTCTTCTTTTGTAAAGTGTCTGTTCATATCCTTCGCCCACTTTTGAATGGACTTGTTTGTTTTTTTCTTGTAAATGTGTTTCAGTTCTTTGTAGATTCTGGTTATCAGCCCTTTGTCAGATGGGTAGACTGCAAAAATTTTTTCCCATTCTGTTGGTTGCCGATTCACTCTAATGACTGTTTCTTTTGCTGTGCAGAAGCTGTGGAGTTTGATTAGGTCCCATTTGTCTATTTTGGCTTTTGTTGCCACTGCTTTTGGTGTTTTGGTCATGAAGTCCTTGCCTACGCCTATGTCCTGAATGGTTTTGCCTAGATTTTCTTCTAGGGTTTTTATGGTGTTAGGTCTTATGTTTAAGTCTTTAATCCATCTGGAGTTAATTTTAGATAAATTTAGATATTGCTTTTTATTAAAAACCAAATACCATATTTTATAAATAAAACTGGCTACAATAGGAAGGCATGCAATCTGATTTTCTGTTTTTGTGATGAGTTGTCATGGAGCTGCTTATATCTGCTGAGAAACAATATGGCATAGTAGAGAGGACACAAGCTGTAGTGTCACAGTTCTGTGGTTGGTCAGCTAGCTCTACCATTTAACTTTCTCATGCAGAGATGGCTGACTGCCCATCAATCTTTCACTCCACCTTTCATATCATAGAGTGGTGACTGGCAAGTATGCACCCTGCCAGAGCCCATGCCCCCATGTCCTTCTACCCCTTCCATATAACTGCAACCACAAGACTATAGAATATGAACAGAAATGGTGGATGTCTCTTCTGGGCCAAACCAGTTAAGAAGCAGTTATGTATGCTCCTATTTTCTTTGTGTATTCCTCAAGGCAGATGATAGTGAGGCCTTAGAGGAGGGCAAAACCACAAAACACAAAAAGTCATGAATATTTGTGTTGAAAGAGGTCACTGACCATCGATTACAGTTACAAGTTCTGAAATGTTAGCATTTGTTACAGCAGCTAACACTACTGTGCAAACTAATACATACAATGTAAATCTTGGCATTTTTTTTAACCTCTCTTAAATGCAACAAGAATCTGTAATGTAAATAAATGCAAAAGGAAGAGGCCTACCTCATAGAGTTGCTAGGAACCTCAAATGAAAAGGCGTATCACAAGGTGTTTCATAGTGCTAACCAGATGTACAAAATTTACCATAATTTTTTATTGTTCTCTCACTTGGCCTCTTAGCAAAAAATTTTTTACACCTATGAGTTGTTATGGAAGTGTATCAACACTTTATTCTGCAACATTGTAAGAAATTACTTACAGCTTTTTTTTTTTTTTTTTTTGCTCAACATACTTTGAATCCCCTCTTCTAAATTACTAAGCACAGTACCTTACTCTGTTCTGAAGAGTAATCAATGTACTATGGCTTTTTCTGTGTCACCACTTTTATGGGCAACTATTTTATGTCCGACTGAAATATCCTAGCTTGGCTGTGGTGAATACATTTTAAACAATCCTGCCAACTCCATTTTACCCACCCTGAGCTATGTAGGGCATTCTGTTCTGAGAACTTTGTAGTCTAGGACACTTGGCATCTTTGTAACCAATTTTCTGAGAAACCGGGCCCACTGGTCCTTAGATCCTGTACCTGCAACTATGTAACTGCCTACCCCACATCCTGAGTGAAAAAAAACTTTAAATAGAATTTTGTTGTTAGGCACCTCCCCCCCCCACTTCCCCTAACCTGCTCCTTCTGTTTCTGTAATAATCTGCTTACTATCCCTGACTCTAAACTGATATAAAAATGTTGACCGCCCTTTGTTCTGGGCCGAGAGGTTTGAGCTCTAGCTGGCTCTCGGACACTGGCCATTAAAGTGGACTCTCAACAAACTCAGAGCGTGGCACTTCTGTTTAAGCTCGCTCGGGTATAACAGGACATTGTACCATGTTATGCCATTTTGTCATCACCACAACAGCAAGAGGTAGATGCATTATTCCTTTTTACACATGAGATGTTAAATATCAGAAAGATCAAGTGAACTGCTCAGTCATGTAGCTAGGAAATGATACCATTGTGATTCAGCTTGGTTCAGTTTGACTCCAATGGCGTGGATTACTATCACTGTATTCTCATCTACTAAGTAATTAATGTAGTTTGCCCCTTGAATCCAAAGGAATGGAAACTTCAGAAACCTTATCTTAGCCCATCCCAGGTTCTTCAGAAAACAGAGTTTAAGGCTATGATTACAGTGCTGGCACTTGATTTGAAAGATGAAAACTCAGGCCAAATGATGAGGATGGGAAAAAGGGGAAGTGAGAGAAATGAAGTAAGGAGCAATGGGAAACAATGTGAATGGGTTGTGACCACACTTGGCTTTTGCTTCAGAACATGCTACAGAGATGTAATATTGGGGTTCAGGGGTTCAGGGTGCCCGCAGCTCTGCTGAGAGGATGTTTCTCCAGGTTCTTGCTCTCCTTCCCTCTCAAGAATGAGAGAGGGGACCACGGCGCAGTGCGCAGTAAATGCTGGACTCAAAAGTGTTTGTAGAAAGTGATTTATTTAAAGAGAGAGAGAGAGAAACAGGAGAAGGAGAGAGAATGAAACAGCTAACTCTCACACTGAGTGAGAGAATCCAGAAAAATGGAATCCAGGAGAGGAAAGCAGTTTCCACGAGAGTGTTAGGGAATAAAGAGAGATGGAGTTTAGGAGGAGAAGACAGGCTTCCACGAGACAGTGTGGAAGGGGACTCCAGAGGGGAAATCCAGGAGAGAGAAAGATGGCTTCCACGAAGGGAGTGTTTGTGGAAGGGGACCCAAACGTGGAGTCCGAAGGGATGTAGAAGAAGGGGACTTTTAACCTGGGAGGAACCCCCCACCTTCTCTAAGACCCCAGGCCAATGAAAGGAGTTCCTTAGAACTTCTGCTGGAGTGATTGACTCTTAGTTTCTTCCCGTGCCTACGAAATTCAAACATAAACCATTAAATCTCCTGAATGGAGAGAGATGGGAGTGGGGCGTGGTGCTAGGAAGTTTTTGTCTTTAAAACTATGCCCCCTTGTGGACCCGGAAAGAGAACACATTCCCTTAGAGAGACCCAGTAGGCTGTTTGGCAAATGTGTTGGCCTAGCCCAAGGACTATCTCCAGACTGGTTGCAAGGAGAATTCGTATCATTAAGTAGTTGCGGGAGTGAAGAAAGGGTGGAATATAGCTGGCTGCATCTCCCCTCTTCCTCATTTCCTATTGTTCAAAGTTCTTGCCACAGAAAGGAGTTAACGTCTTTGTCTTTTTGGGTTCATCATGTGGCCTGTTGGGTGGTCACTTAGGATGCCAGATCTCATATCTTGTGTGGATGTGGTGACTCAGCCAAGTCTGGAAATGACTTATAGGCATGGCTGTATGATGAGAGCTAATGAATAGGGCTTGGCACACCCAAAGCTGCTATCTGGAAGGCTCAGGCATGATTTGAATTGTAGGGTCTGAATGGAGGAAGCTGCTAAGATTCTAGAAATTGGAAAGTGTGAAGGAAGTATGAGGAAACACCTAAGACAGGTCTGATAGAACCTTTACATGATTCATTCAGTTAATATTTATTGAATGCCAATGGTATGCCCGGCACTGTTATAGGTGTTGGAGAAGCATCAGTGAAAGAAAACAAAGTTAAAAAGTCTTTACTTTCATGAAGCATACATTCTAGCAGGGAGAAAGAAAAAGGTAAGATGTATAAATACAATATATGGTATGTTGGAGGAAGATCAAGCTGGAACATGGATATGAAATGTTTAGAATAGGGAGTAGTCAAGAAATTCTTCATTGCACAGATCACATTTGAGTAAAATCTAACAGAAAGGAGGGACAACCATGACAATATTTGGACACAAGCATGTGCAAAGGTCCTGATATTGGAGTGTGTGGGCACATTCCTGAAACAGAAAGGAGGTAAATGAGGGAGGAGAGGAGCTTGTAATGAGGAGAGTAATATGAGAAAATGTCTGGATGATGTTGGCTCATGTGGGTAATTATAGGGACTTCATAATTTTGATTAGTTATATATTTTGGCTATCTCATTTATGTATCACAACAATGGAAAGATGGACAGCATTATTCCCATTTTATGAATGAGCAAACTGAGCTGCATTCCAGTCAAGTTAAGGATCCAAAGTCATATCTAGCAGAAGAGGACAAAGTGATTACTAGAAACTTCATTATTAGGAGGAAACACACTTGATCAAAGGAAATCCATTCAGTTCCAACTAGCTTTCAGAATTGAAATGCTTAACTAACCAAGAATGATGACAACTTCCATGAAAAGCTGTTCTTATTTATTCCTTGAAACAATCCTCTGAGATGAGTACTGTCACTATTTTCATTTAATGGATGAGGAAATTGAGATATTTTAGTAACTTACCAAAATAAAAATATTGGAACATGACAAATCAGGAATGAAACATATGCATTCAGCTTTTAGAAATTGTACTATGTCTACAAGGACAACACAATTGCCTTTACAAATTCTTTAGTTAATGTTATTATATGTCATATTTTTTCCCCCCCAGTCCTCCGTATCTTTCTTCTCCTTTAATTTAAAAAAAAAATCATATAACTCCTTGTCTCTTTCAAATAATTTTTTCTTTCTTTCTTTTTTTTTTTTTTCTTGAGATGGAGGCTCTGTCTTGCCCAGGCTGGAGTGCAGTGGTACGATCTCAGCTCACTGCAGCCTCTACCTCCTGGGTTCAAGGCTCCCGAGTCTCAGCCTCCCGAGTAGCTGGGACTATAGATGTGTGCCACCATGCCCAGCTAATTTTGTATATTTAGTAACGACGATTTCACTGTGTTGGCCAGGCTGGTCTCGAACTCCTGACCTCAGGTGATCCACCCACCTTGGCCTCCTAAAGTGCTGGGATTACAGGTGTGAGCCATTGCACTTTAGGAGTCCAAAAAAATACTTTGTTTTTTGTTATATCTCTAAGGCTGTGACAAAATGTTTTTATCTAATTTTTTTTTCTAATTTTTCCCAACATTGTTACTTGCTTTCCTTACTTCTTACTGATTACATCTTTTGCAAAATTTTCGGCAACTGTCAGTGAATAGGAAACTTTCTCAGTTTGTCTTCAGGTGAATTTGTATTTATTTTTGCCTTTGTTTTCAGTGATAATTGAGCTAGGTATAAACTTTTATGTTAACAGCTCCTCAGTGGTTTTCTGGCATCTAATTTTATTGATAAAAATACTGCTCATTATTTAACTTTTTCTTCTAGACATTCTGGTTTTCTACCTTCTTTTTAGATTTTTTCTTTGTTTTTGAAATTCTGTAGTTTCACTGCAATATATTTTGAAGAAAAATTAACCTACTCACATTTATGTTTCTTTTTGTCATATAAAAATTTATTTCTTCCTTTGGTTCTAGAAAATTCACAATTTTCTTTATTTCTTCTTTGTTCATCCTGTTCTTGCTCTTTGAAATTTTTGCTAGATGAATATTATTTTTCTATTTTCTAACTCTCTCTCTCTCTCTTTCTCTCTCTCTCTCGAGACAGGGCTTCTCACTGTGTCACCCAGCCTGGAGTGCAGTGGTTTGATCATAGCCCACTTCGGCCTCAACCTCCCAGGCTAAAGCACTTCTACCTCAGCCTCCTGAATAGCTGGGATTACAGGTGCTTGCCACCATGCCCAGCTAATTGTTTTCATTTTTGTTTTTGGAAAGATGGGGTCTTGCTACGTTTCTAGGGCTGGTCTTGAACTCCTGGACTCGAGCAATTCTCCCTCTTGGCCTCCCAAAGTGCTAGGATTACAGGCATGGGCCACCATGCCCAGCCTATTTTCTAAGTTTCTTTACTTTTTATATTTGTATATTTTACTTCACTGATCTTTCAGCTTGTCAATTCTCTCTTCATCTCTACCTAATCTGCTATTTAGCCAATATATTGAGTTTTATTAAAAATCAAATTAACTGAAGTAAAATTTACATACAACAAAATACATATATTTTAAGTGTATCATTTGATAAGTTTTGAGTATACACACAGACACACACGCACACACACACATACACACATATAACTATCACCCCAGTGAAGATAGATAATATTTTCAATATCACAAGTTACAATAAATTTCTCATTCTCTTTTGCAGTGAATTTCATCTACTGCCTATCCCAGGCAACAACAGATCTTATTTCTATCACAATACATTGGTTTTGCCTGTTATAGAATTTCAATAATGTTCTAAAAACACACAAATAAAAACATATGTATAGTCTTTTGTATCTAGCTACTTTCAACTCAACATAATGTTTTTGAGGTTCATCCATGTTATGTTTATCAGAAATTCATGTGTTTTAATACTATATGATATTTAATTTTATGAATATACTGTCATTTAATGATAAATACCTGATTTTATTTCTCTTCAAACGTTTTCCTCCTAAGACCCATAACAAACTGGTAGTATATATTAAGCTATGCAGGCCCCACACTTTAAGTATTATAGGATACAAAAACACCAACACTTTTGAATTACTTAAAGTAGAATAATAAACCAAATTCTAGAATGTGCCTGACACTGAGAGTATGGGCAGAAAGGCCAGAGAAGGCTTAAAAATTTCATGAAAAAGAATAGATGAATGGAGACACTTAGATCAAGCACAGAAATTACTTCTGTAAGAAAAAATCCAAGAACAGGTGCCAAAGTTCCGAATACAGAGCTGGGACTTGGTAGTTGATTGCTCTGTCTATAGGGAAGGGCCTTGAAAGAGAGTCAGACCAACAATGACATCCTTGGAGAAGCATTGGTCTTTGGGAAAATCAAATAGATAGTGAAAGGTGGTGGCTTTTGGAGATGTCACAATTAAGGCAAAGAAGGAAATAAGAGTGAAGAAATTAAGAATCCTACAGAAAAGAAAGTGGAAAAAAAATGGCAATACTCTCTCCTCCCCTGTCATTACCCACTAAAGCATTTGTGTTTTGTTAAACTAACAGAAGAGGGCACTCTTGAACTAGTAACCTCATTGATAAGGACTAGAAAAAAGCAGGTCACATTCATATAAAACTTACGTCAAAAGAAAAGAGAAAAATCTGAATAATTTCAGCTGTTGAATATTCTCCCTAAACAAAAACAATCACAAAGCAGAAGAAAAGTATAACACAACATCTCAAATTGAATATTCTCCAAAAAGGATCTGGGGATACTGAAAAAATATATCTTAAATTAGAAGTTTGAAAACTAAGAAAATAAATGTCCAAAAAAGAGTATGAAATTAAACAAGAGTTGATTGATTTCAGGAATTAGAATAAAAAGGAAAAAAAATCAGATATGAAGACTACATTACAAAACACCCAAGAGAGTAGATTTAAATAAATACTGACAATTAAAACGATTGCTGTCATCCTACAAGGAGAGAAAATCAGACAATCTGCAAAAATTCTCAGGACCAGGGACTATTTTGTGAAGGCAGCTAGGACTGGAAGTGGCAACTGAGTAAGACCAAATATACCTAGCAGCTGATGTGGCTGGGCATAGAAGTAAAACAGATTCTACTGCATGGTTGGAGTAAGTGAGAGATGATAAACCCATCTTTTCCCATAATCTTATGGCTATATCCATATCTATACTATTAGAGGCCTGCTGCTACTGATTTAGGGGAAATTTCTACCTCAGAATAACCAGAGATACAAGTCAGAGTTTTTTTTTTTTTACTATGGAGAGCAAAAGGAAGCCATGTCTGAGGTTATCATATCCAGAAAATTCTCTTTACTTCCCAACAACAGCATGGAGTAACAAACAGCAGTGGTCCACCAGTAGGGGAATCCCAGGAGGATGGAGAAATAACCATTAAATGACAATGTGTGGAGGGATGATGAAAATTTAGGTAGAACAGAAATGCAGAGAAAACACCCCAACATTGATTCTAAACCTCAAGGCAATGGCAGTCCACCACTAGAAGATTTGAAGCCTGTGGTGCAAAACCAATAATCATAGTAGTATCACAACCCAAATAGTTCAATGCTTGACTAGTTTGACTCAAATCACTACACTAATGGTCCAATTATTACACATAATGTCTCTATTACACACAATCTTTAATAAAAATTGTAAGATGCACAGAAGGCAAGGCAGAACAATCAGTTGTCAACAGATAAACCAGTCAACAGAACCAGACTCAGAGATGATCAAAATGTTGGAAGTATCAGAGATTTTAAAATAACTGTGATTAATGTCAAAGGATTTAAAACGAAAAAGATAGAGTGTAAAATTTCAGCAGAGTTAGAAACTATAATACAGAGTGAAAGAGAACTGCTAGAATTATACACACAAACACAAACATGTATGCACACACAAACTCCTACAGATGAAAGATGAAGTATGCCTTTGAACAGCTCAGCCAGTAACTTCATACAGCTGAAGAAAATATTGGTGAGAAAAAATCATGAAAGCATTAGTTTTTAAAATAATTTAAAATAAAACATATGGAGAAAAGAGCGGGAAATGAAAACAGGGAGGGGAAATTCAAGAGCTGTGGGTCAATATCAAATGATCTAGCATATGTTTAATGGATCCCATAAAGAAAAGAGTGAGAGAAGAATAGAAAATGGATTGAAGAAATATTGAAAATATAATAGGTAAGAACAGGAACTCTCAACCTATATTTTGTACTATATAAAAAAATGAACTTGAAATGAAAAATAGAACTAAATATAAAGCCCAGAACTTTAAAACTGCATAAGACACTAAACTAGAAAATATAGGAGAAATAGTTCTGACTTTGTGTTAGGAAATATTTCAAAGACATAAAATAAAAATCCCAAACCATAAAAGGAAAAAATGATAAATAGGACTTCTTCAAACAGAAAACTTTCTTTCTTTGAAGGACAATGTTAAGGAAATGAAAAAGCAAATGTCATAGACTGGGAGAAAATATTTACAAGAAAATACTTACAAGACATATAACTGAGAAGCAGTCTTTTATAGAATATAGAAATATTTTTTAAGGCTCAATAATTAGACAATAACCTAATTTAAAAATGAGCAAAATATTTGAAAAGATAATTCACTGCTCTACAGATAGTGATTGCAAGAAATCACATGAAAAGATGCTCAAAACCATTTTTTTATTTATTAGAAAAATGCAAATTGCAACTACTATAAGATCCACAACACACCTATTAGAATACTTAAAATTAAAATACCGTAGCAGACAATACAAGGTGTTGGGATGGATAGAGACCAACTATAACATTCACATATTGCTGGTGATAATGTGAAATGGTACAGCCACTTTGGAAAACTGGTTAGCAATGTATATAAACTTAAATATATACTTGCCAAGTGATCAAACAGTTCCAGTTCTACACACTTACATGAGAAAGAAGAAAACATACACACACACACACACACACGCATGCAATGCCCCCAAAACTCTACCTAAATGTTTATAGTAGCTTCGTTCCTAAGTTATCCCAACTGGAAAAAAAACAAATGTCTAGTATCTGGTAAATGTATAAACTAACTAGACTCTGTTCTCTTCCTCCTCTTCACCAATGCACCAACTAAATAACAAAAGCAATAGCAGGAATTGTTTTTGACCTATTCTACCCATCTCCATTTTAACAATAAAATAATAGGAAAAAAAAAGAAAAAGAAAATTTGCAACTATGATCCTTAATTTTCAATTCAGATTTAGTCATATTTATATTTGTAGGATTTGTTAGGAACCTGGAATCTCTTATGATTAAATACATGGAAGCTTAATTACATTAATAAAAACACAATACTATTGAAATTTTGCTTTCTGTCAGCTAAAACAGTAGATTATAGGAAATTAACCATTTTATGCCCTTTCCTGAGTATTCAGTTTCTGTGCATTGTAAAATTTATTAAAAATAAATCATGTTGAAAATACCAATGTTGCCACCCTTTGGAACGACATTATTTACATACAAAAGAAACTACTGCTAGAATTGTTCCCTTCACCTGCTTTCCAGTATGCCCACTATTGGATAGAGGAAGAAGCCAGGGTGCCTTTCCTACTCTCATGCAGCCAACACAACACTTCTGACCCCAGAGGTGTGAGGGTGTTCCCCCTTCACTAGCCAAGGTATTCCTCAAGTAGACATCAGATAAGTGTTTGACAATTCAATTCAATTCTGACACTACCTACCTGGAGATAGTCTCAGATTCCACAGGTTGAGGGCTCAATCTCACAAGCCTGTCCCCCAACTTCAGATGCCAATTGCAAGCCCCAGGTTGTGGCTTGGCTTCTAACTGACTGGCTATAAACTAGGGTTTCCACGATCTTCTCCTTGGGTTAAATTAGTTTGCTAGAGCTACTCATAGGACTCAGGGAAACACTTTACTTATATTTGTAGGTTTATTGTAAAGGATATTACAAAGGACATAAATGAATAGGCAGATGGAAGAGATGCATAGGGCAAGGTATTTGGGAAAGGGGGCACAGCTTTCATGCCCTTTCTAGGCATACCACCCTCTTGGAACCTCCATGTGTTCAGCAACCTGGAGGCTCTCTAAACCCAGTCCTTTTGGATTTTTAGGTAAGATTAAGTAGGTAGGCCTGGTTGATTAAGTCGTTGACCTTGGTATCAGTCAACTTAACCTTCAGTCCTCCACCCCTCTTCAGAATTTGGGGGGATGGGACTATATATTCCAAATCTCTAACCAAGCCTTGATCTTCTGGTGGCTAGCCCTCATTCTGAGGTTGTCTAGGGACTCAGCAACCAGTCATCCCATTAACATAACAAAAAACACTCTTACCACTCCTGAGATTCCAAGCAATTTAGAAGTTGTGTGACAGGAAACTGGATGAAGACCAAATATGTAAATCTTCTTATAAATCACAATATCACGCATACATGGATCCATAAACTGTTGTGGATAATGAAGTTGGTTTAAATGTGGAGACAGAAAAGGGTTGTCAAAATCTTGCCTAGCTCAGGGAAACCGACACAGTAGATTTCTTGACAGTCTCTTTGTGGTTGATAGATTCTCAATGTCAAATATATTTCCTTTACGCCTCTATATTTCTTTAACATTTTCTTTAAATTTGCACAATTTAGAAATTTCAATTAATTGGAAAAAAATTATGCTATGAAGGAATCTTTCTTAAAAATTAGAGTACACTTTAGTATTTTAAACTTTCTTAAAGCTACATTCACATGTTAGCATGATTTTGTTTTAAATACCCAGCAGACATCAGCCATGCTGGATTGATTAAGATGAGATGTTGATAAAAATTGGAGCTCAGAGCAGGCCTGGCTAGATTGCTGTTATGGGAAGATTTGAAGAGCAAACGCAAGAGTACTGAATGTCTACATAGGGAACATTGGGATACTGAGGGCATCACTCAATTTGTCCCACCTTTTTCTCTATTAATATTCCTAGCTTCCTGTATATGCCTCAGCACACCGAATTCAAATTAGTCTATAACAAAGAATAGGGAATTGAAACAAACATACATTAAGCCTCTATATTTCATGGAAAAGAACGACAATTAGGCCATGTACCCAAAATCTTACTGTTTTCTATGATCTTATGTATCCCACACAAAAATGCTCATATACGAGAAATACAGGGTTTACTTGTATTTGTGAGCCAAACTTACCTGGCATGGTACTTACCGATTGCAAATACTGTACGGTTTCTTACTGGAACTATGCTTTTTTGGATTCTGAATAATATATGAACAAACTTTTGAAAGGGAAACTATTTAAGACTGCCTATAGTTGAATTTTATCAGTAATTTGCAAAATTTAAGCAAGTACTTTGTGTAATAATTTCCTTAGAGAAACTTCCATATCTCAGGGAGCAATAGTACTGCCTTTGTGTCACACTCTCAACACTTGCTTTTTCATAATTTCTCTACCCTTTAAAACTCCTCAAGTTAGAACAAGCAAATAAACAAACACATCATCTCTTCTCCTCTTCAGAATCCCCCAAATACCATCCATAACTAGTTTATAACTTTGTGAAATGTTAATCAGCAACTATACCTGTGCATAGCATCAGCTGGGAATTTATATCTATTTAATTCACCAGCCAGGTAATAAAATATTCTGGGTGCAATTTTCCCTAGAACTATGATATATGGACTCAAACTGAAGCAGACATAAAAAAGTGTGCTACTTGTTTCCTTGGCAGACTTTTCAAGAAATCACAGAAAACTAAAAACTGAAAAATTCTATAAAGAGTAGCCTTTGCTTCAAGATAGGGGTCTATTATTGGGATGAATGTTTAATTATGAGCTTCCTTTAATTTCAAAAATGCAATATGTGTTAAACCCATGAGAGGTAAATGGATAACCAATTTTTAATATCCTTTTATAGAAAAAAATTTAAACCACAGACTAGATTAGAAACTGGGATATAATTTCCCAGGCTTTTGTATGCAAAGCTTTACAAAGCTTGCCTAAATCTTGAAGACGTAAGTGGTTTGAGAGTCATATCTCTGTCCATATTTCATAAAAAAGGAGAAAAGTGGTATTTAGTTCTTTGGAAGGTAATGAGAGTCTATCATTTAGTTGACCAAAACAGCTTTCATCCTCCCCCTTACTCTTAATAACATCCAGGAACTTGAGGATATTTCCATAAAGAATATTGAGAAAGAGATAGCTTGGTGTTTAATTAAATATCTTGAAGTAGCAGAGTCCAAAGGCTCACCTGTCTTCATTGTGTGAGGATGGAAATAGTGACTGAGTTAAACATCCATTGGACAAGTGAAGATTTAAGCACTGTGCATTTCCACCCTCTGTACTATATTTACATGGACAGAGCTAGGTGGTGTGCATTCCTGCAGACTTGGTAGGTTAACCTCTGGGAGTAGGCAGGAAGCACCCACAGAATGATGAGACAGGAAGACATAAATTGAGGCTACAAAGACACAGAAGTCAAAGACAGCCTGAGGCCAGACTCTTGGCAAGCCAACAGAAAACATGGTTTTCCTGAAGGGCCATAGGCAGCTCCCTCCCCTCCGCACAACTCTCTCTCTGCACTCTCCAATCTCAGTTTTGTCTGCATATCCTACAAGCTCATTTAGTTGGCTTTCTGCTCATGTGTAATTCATTTTCAGGGCAGTAATCTTGAAACCTACCCTTTGAATCTGGTCCTTCCCCTGTCTACTCTACCAATCTGTGTGGAGCAAAACTTGGTAGCTCTCTACTCTCCAGCCAGCTTTCCTGTAAAGAACACAACAATTCTGGCTTGAATGCTCCTCCTTTCCCCTTACTGCTGAGTTCCTATCAACTTTTGGACCCATCTCATATGGAACCTCTCCAAGGAGTCTTCCTTGATCTCCTGGACTAGGTCTGATCTCAAAGTGAAGCCCATTCTTATTTCTCCATCCCAAACCCACCCTACGCCACTCTGTAGCACATAGAATTTTAACAAATAATTAGCTGTGCAAGTATTTACTGTCTGTCTCTCTTATTAGAACCTAAGCTCCCCATGGGCAGGAACTGTCTCTGTCCTTATTTACATTCTTACTATATATATAAGAATATATTGGAAAGAAGGAAGGAAAAAAGGAAGGAAGGAAGAGAGAAAGCAGGAAGGAAGGAAGAAGGGAAGGGAGGGAGGAAGGAAGAGAGGGAGGGAGTGGGGGAAGGAGGGGAAGAAGAAAAGAGGGAGGGGAAGGAGGGAAGAAAGAAAGAAAGAAGGAAGGAAGGAAAGAAAGAAAGAAAAAGAAAAGGAAAGAGAAAGAAAGGAAAGAAAGAAGAAAGAGAGAAGGAAGGAAAAAGAAATAGAAAAGAAAGAGAAAGAGAGAGAGAAAGAAAGAGAGAAAGAAAGAAAGATAAATAGAGAGAGAGAGAAAGAAAGAAGGAGAGACCACATTGCATGAGAGTGGAACGACCTCATCTTTATCTAGAGTGTGGACGTGGGCTGAAACACTGGACTTATGGGTATTTAGAGTAGAAGGCTAACAGGAGCCTCCGTAAATCCAGCTCACTGTGGTCAGGCTCACCTGAGAACTTGACTAGCCTCCAAATCCCCTGAACCAGAAATATCCTGCCGTTGTTGGGGCTGCATTGTACACTTGCAGGACACTCGTTTTCCTTCACTGCATATCAACAGGAATTAATTGTTTGGGCAATTATTTGTTTAACATCAGCTTCTCCCAAGATTGTAAACTTGTGTCTGTCTTGCTCAGGGCTGGAACCCAGTAGCCAGCACACACCTAGCAATAAATATCCCTAAACAAAACAAAACAAACAAAAAAAGAATATATTATATATAATTGTATTATCATTATATATCATATTAATATGAATATATTATAATAGTTAATATTATACTAAATATTAATACTAATGATTAATATAATTAATACTAATATAATTTATAATTATATAATTTTAATTAATTAATTAAAAAATAAATTTTAATTAATATTATATTAATATTAATTTTAATTATTATAATATATAAATACAATATATAATTATATATTCTTATCTATTATATATTCATATATATAATAAGATAAGAATATAAGGCAGGCGAGAGACAGTCTTTTAATATAAGTATATTCTTAATATAAGAATATAGTGCCTGCTATAGTGACTTGCCATTATGGATGCTCCTTAAATGTTTGTTGAGGCCGGGTGTGGTGGCTCATGCCTGTAATCCCAGCACTTTGGGAGGCCGAGGCGGGTGGATCACAAGGTCAGGAGTTTAAGGCCAACCTGGCCAAGGTGGCAAAACCTACTAAATACAAAAAAATTAGCCGGGCGTAGTGGTAGTTGCCTGTAATCTCAGCTACTCTGGAGGCTGAGGCAGAAAACTGCTTGAACCCTGGAGGCAGAGGTTCCAGTGAGCTGAGATCATGCCACTGCAGTCCAGCCTGGGCCACAGAGTGAGACTCCATCTTAAAAAAAAATATTTGTTGAATGAATGAATAAAAAGATATCTCTTTTTGGAAACGATCATTCTCATTTATATCAGATGGTAAGGCTATTCGTAAATATTTCTAAATGGGCAATTTTTTGGAAGTTCTTTGCTATACATACGAATTCTTTCTTCTTCATTTTCCTTTAATTTTTGAAATACAAACCTGAACAAAGATCAAAGGGCTAACATGTACTTATAATCCTGTTTCTGTAACTTATAATTTACTTTTATTACATCAATCTGAGGTCATTCTGAGTCAAATAGGGTTATTCAAACTACCTTTGCTATGATGTAAGTCATATACCCTATATTAGATAACTAGTAGGCATTTAAAGATATTTCAAAACAATTCTACCATTTAAAATAAGACATACTATTGAGAATTCACTGAAAAATTTATATTTGCATATGTGACATTAAATTTGTAATTGTAATGTTTGTTACTGCAATATTTTAAATATGAAATATGTCTAAAAAGCCTTTTTAAAAACCTTTGTTGCTCAATGTGGTGGGTCAAAGGCCTTTGCAATCCTTACTTTTCAGTTGTTACTGGTTCTTTATGTTTTGATATCAGATAGTTTACAAATACATTTAACAATTTATAACTCACAAATTGGAAGAAACAACTACATCTATTTTCTGTAAAATATGTGCGTGTTTTCTAGTGAGGAAAAAGACCACTAGACTGGGAATCTGGAGGGCTGGAGTTTTGGTGGGGAGATTTGTTCATAAATGGCTGAATGGGGCAGTTTAGACCTCTTGTACCTCTGTTTCCTCATCTATAAAATGCAGCATTTGATAGTGATTGCTAAACTGCATTGTTCTTGAGGAACTTTTTGGTCCTCTTGTCCCGTATTGACTGTGTCAAGACAGCATTGTGCCGGCAAACACTGGTGAATATATCTTCTTTAAAATATCTTTTTGTCTGTCTAAATACTCTTAGTCTGAATCCCAACTTGCATCTTTCTCGTGTATCCCAAAACTCCCAGTCCTATGTGAATTGATGAAAGTCCAATGTTAAGTAGATGGCAATAACAATCACATGTATCTACTACATGCTACCAAAGGAAATTACAAAAGGAGATATTACCATTGGCAATGTGGAATGAGGGTACAGAAATGGAATTTAGAGATAGCTCAAAGAGATACATCCTTGTACTTTCTGAGAAGCCAGGACGAATAATTTAGGCCCTTGTCATGGAGGGACTATTTTGCGAATGTTGATTTTGCCATTATCAGCTTTGTCAGCCTCAAGGATCTCTCCATACACTGGGGTGTTTATCAGTGGTCTGATGATGCATACAAGGAGTAAACTGAATGTTTAGGGCAGAGACAGACCTGACTGGGATGGGATACTGGACACATCTGCTGTGGAAGGCGAACGGTGGCATGAAATAGGTCTCTAAAGTAAACACACACAATTACAACTGCATTTTGGAAATTTTCATGTAGACTTTTCTTTCATTTTCCTCCAGATATAGCTTGGCTTACCCTTGTACTCTTAAATTAGGTAATTAACACACGTGATTTTACATCCAAATGAGGCTTTCAGGGTGATCTCCGTTTGGCTCTTATTTTTTTTTTTTTTATTTGAGACAGGTTCTCAATCTGTCTCCCAGACTGGAATACAGTGGTGTGATCTTGGCTCACTGCAGCCTCAACCTCCTGTGCTCAAGCCATTCTCCTGCCACTGTCCTCCTGAGTAGCTGGGATTACAGGTATGAGCCACCATGCCCATGTAATTTTTGCAGTTTTTTTGTAGAGACAGGGTTTCACTCTGTTGCCCATGCTGGTCTCGAACTTCTGAGTTCAAGGAATCCCCCTACCTGGGCCTCCTGAAGTGCTAGTATTACAGGCGTGAGCCACTGTGCCTGGCTAGCTCCTAGGATTTATGACTTGTGATTGGTTAAATTTGGTGCTTACGTCCTACTAAAATATTGTCCTGCTTCATTAAAATTTATGTATTTCAGTTGTTGGATATGGAAGGGCAAAGTAGGTCCGAGGGCATATAGAGCTATCTTCAAGCTTAACACTGCCTCTTTGGAGGTATCTCAGTATACAACATTTAATTTCTAGGTAATTCCAATATAATGAAGAGCTTACTTATGGACAATCATTCAATTGTTATTGATAAAACTTATTGATTCTCTAATCTATGTTAAGAGAATTAATTTGCTGTAATCAGTTGCTTACTAAAATAAGGTGAGTGGCTATACCAGATAAATGAGGTCATCTTCAGCTATTTCTTTATAGTAAAATAAAAAGAATATGAAAGGCCAAGTACCAAGAATTCCCTTCACCTGAAATATTTGAGTCACTATAATATATTTTGAGTCACTATAATATATTTTAAGTATTTCCATTTAGGAGCAAAGCTACCTGAAATCTGATTAAAAGTCATGAGCTTCATTTCATTAATCACATACCAAAATCAGCCTGTATATCACAGTAATCCTTTCATACAATGACAGGCAATGTAGCATGTTCCTTTGAATCTTTTCACCTTTTTTTTTTGGGAGGGATAACACAAATGAAAAATTAATGATATTACCTTGATGAAGACACTGCTTGATAAACACACTGTGGTCTAAACACATCTGACTTCTTTTTTCTTAATTATGACAACATTCCTTATTCAGCTCATTTAATCTGTAGGGCAGATTTTGCTTTTGTTAGCACTCGGGTAGGCAATTATTAAACTTTTCATTCCACCGTTTATAACTACTTTACAGAGTCGCTAACCAGATTATCATTTAGTAGGACTAGAAAGTTGGTTCTGTATATTTCAGATTATATTATCTTTAAAATAAATTATTCAGATGATCACTGATTGTTTAATTTTGTAGACTTGGCCAAAATGTTACCCTTTTAAATGAAAATGCAGCACAGGAATGAAAATTAAACACAGGAAATTGAATGAAAATTTCAACACAGGAAAGTAAAGTTAATTGCACATAGGAAGTTTCTTTATGTTTATTTCTGCTGAAAAATAACCTTGGTGGCTTCCGTTACTTGAGATTCAGTTAAACTTGCAAATCAAACTTAGTTTTGTATCAGCAAAACATCTCCCTATAGGCTAATTGCATATATTGTAAGGAGACGTGATCTTTTTTCATTCTTTAAATTACAACTCATTTATTTAAAGAAATACTTGTCAAAAAAAGCTTTAAGTAGTGAGTTTAAAAAGCAGTGTTAAATAATTGAATTGACTGTGATAAAATTGCCTTAGTTTAAATAGACTAGTCTATTTAATGAATCGTGCTTTTATAGGGTGAGATAAATCTATGTGAACTCAAGTGGTTCCACCAGAAACACTGAATTTGGATAGATTAGCAGAAAGTCAAGAAGAGGCATTTATAATAATGCAGTTTTATTTTATTAAAATTACACCCAGTTATGAAACAGTGTTTTCTGCCAGATTAATAATAAACTTAAAATATTATCAAGAACCTTATACACATATTGAACAATTCAGATCCCCTGAAGAGGAAGTAACCATATTTGTTCTTTTTCTCAAATAGAAATCATAACTTGATGCTTAATTAGAAACACAGCATTTAATTTCCAATTTTTAGGAAAAGATTCAACTTACAAATCTTCAACATTGGATGAAATTATTTTGGCAGTGAGACTGCAGCAGGAAATTAATTTCATATTTTAAAGTAAATTTGGCAGGTTTACTTTCCTGTTTAGTGTTGAAAAGGGTTTTTATAACATGCTATTAAGCTACCATGTAGGCCCGCCTGTGTAGCAATACTTGGTTATTACTTCAAAAGGGAAACTTAGCTGGAACGTTTTTGTATCTTTTGATTACACTTCTTGTGTTGTTAAGTGTTGAAATTCATTTTATGTGCTTAAAATCAGAGAAGCAACTTGAGACAAAAAGATGAAGACAAGTACAAACACAAGGATCTGTTCTCATCAAAAAAGAATCACAGACTAAGACTGCGAATCATGTAGAAGGTTGGCAGTCATTTCACACTGGCTGAATATTGAAAACCAAATTCCTTGTTACATAGGTCAAGGCTGAAAGAAAGAAGTAGGAGAAGATAATATCAGTTCACACATGCCAATGGACCATTCCACAGTTTAAGAGTTATCTCTTCTTTTATCTGACCCATGAAATTCCTATTTTAGTACTTACTATCTCGGAAGTAGCTTCTTTACTTAAGGCAAAATTCTTTTCACCTTACACACACACACACACACACACACACACACACACACACAGACAGAGAGAGAGAGACAGAGAGAGTGAGTGAGAGAGAGAGAGACTTCCTGCTTGGTATTTTATGCTCTTACTTTGAGGAGCTTCTAATGGTTACAGTGAAAAAACAGAAAATCAAATTCAAGTTTAAAATACGTAACAGAGATATTAAATCCTGATTTTAAAGTCATGATTTAGTTTATCCTAGCAAGCAAAATGGAATGTGTATATAAATAATTCCAGGACTTCACCAATCCTGATGTTCTTAATATTTCAATTAGACTTTTTTGGCAACTAAGCTTTTTCTTAACATAAGAGTTATACATGCTTGCTGTAGAAAGTTAGAAGAGAAGAAAGTAAATAATATCCAGCAACAATTTATTCAATTTATTGATGGCCTAATAGGTGCAATACACATTTCATACCTTTATGAAGTTTTTGGTCTATTAGAGATAATAGATACTAAAATAGATTGCCACAAAATGACTTTATTAATAAAATAGACTTAAATGCTATGAAAACTGAGTCCAGAGTTCTTTGAGGATATCTAATGAGAGGACTTATGGTAAACTGGGGAGAAGTTTGGGCTCCTATGAGGATGTGTTTTATTGTGAGGTCAGAAGGAGAGTCAGGGGAAGGTGGTAGGGATGGTGAATGGGAGAAGAACATTCTGGATGGAAGGAACTGCAAATGACCAGGCTCTAAGGCTGTAAGACTATTGGTACGTTTTAGGAACAGAGCACAAATTAGTGGACAGTAGTGAGCAAAAAGGAAAGTGACAAATAATAAGTTGGAATGAGAGGAACTAGATAATCACATGGGACCTTTAATATAGGAAGGAGCTCATACTATGTTCTAAAAACAATCAGAAAAAAAGAATGCCAATATTTCTTTATCAGCTAGGTTCCTATTGCTTGTCTTTTTCAATATTTTAAGAAGATCAGATGTTAAATGCTGTGTGAGGATCAGACTATGTGAGAAGATGATTTTTTCTTATACTTAGTAATATATCATTCTATGTTTTATTAAATGTTTTTCCACAACAATTTTTTTGTGGTTAATTAGTTCCGCTACATAGACTTTTTATAGTTTACTTAGCCACACTCTTATTTTGTACCTTTGGATTTTTTAAAAAAGGTATAATTAGCAATGATGTGATGGACATCTCCTTGTAGACAAAATATTTTCACAAATCCATGATTGCTTCCTTAAGAAAAATTTATACAGCACAAACAGGATCTCTCTGATAAAGAGATAATGGTATTTGCAAGCTTTTAGTATGCATAGCCAAATTGCCTTCCAGAAAGGCTGGTGCAGTTATTTCTGTAGCAGTATAGAAGACCATCTGTAATAAATACACTTTTTAAGCCTAAATTACAGAGATGATGGGGTACAGGGGAAGAATTTTAGATTCTAAAATATTACCTTGAATAGTTATTGACAAAACTGAAATCTACTTAAAGATTCTTATTTGATGATATAATTTGAGCCATGTGATTGGAAATCTTTAAAATTCCTGTCTTCCTCTTTGTTTGTTTTAAGTTAAGAATGACATTGTTTCCCTATGATATCACTGTGCAATGATCATGAAAATTTATTGCAGTTTCAAGGTTTATAAGTAATGTATAACTTTAAAAATTTGTATAGAGAGTGAAAAAAAATGTACACAGTAAAGAGAAAATATAGAGACGTTAAAACTTAAAATTTGAATTTTGGGCAAATTATTGGAATTAACAATCATCTTCAAGACTGTGTCTAAATATACAAAAGACAGTAGAAATAAAAGCAAAAACAAAAGGGTGTCAAGATAAGTGAGAAAAATGTCTTTCACTCAGTATGATTAAGTCTAGTTTCAGATGTTCCAAAGCTATTTTTAAGCAATTGCCTTAAATTGTCAACACTAGGACTGATAGGCTACCACTGGGTTTCTTCTCACTAATCCCAGCTCTGACTCTTGGCACTATACCCCAGCTTTGATCTGCCTCTGGCTCTTTGGCTTCTAATTCCAAATACTATTCTATCCAGCTTTTACTCATTGCTTTCCTTAATGGATTTTGGCTTCTCTTGACTTTCTGGATTTCTTACCCTGTACGACCTCTGGTGGGCAGACCCCTCTCACCCAAGTGCTCCATCTCACCCTGCTATAGCTCCTTAGAAGACATGACCCTGGCAGTCACTGCTGGGACAAGCTTGGCCATACCATCCTTGAGGTGGCGCAGATACTTGGACAATTAAAGTATATAATTTCTTAAAGGATTCACATAATTGTTGAAATTTCACAATAAATCATCACATATTTATGGTAATTTTTCTCATGCAAATTGATCAAAAAAATTAATAAAAGGCACCCTTACTATCTCTAAAACATTTAAATCTATTGGTATAATGACATGCAACTTTGATCTAATGAATTCATATTTTACTTGAATCACTAAATGGAGATGTAGTATTTTGTAATGCAATTATCCTGAGAGTAGATACACACATTGCAATGATGCAGCCATTCTTCTAAGTGTATATAGAATTCCTCTAAGTGTCTATAGAAATGGGAGTGGGCATGGTAAATTTAGTGAAATGTGAGATCTATTCCCTACTGTTCCTTCTTTCTCTTATAATTATGCTGACTTGTATGCTGCTGACATACATAATTTAATGCTAAATTAAGTGGCTAATTCAGCAAGGGCTCCAGGAGTTCAAGGAAGGAAGGGTACTCAATGTGTGTTTGAACAGTCAGGGAAAGTTTCTTAGAAAAGTTGGGCCTTGAAGAATAAATATTATTTAAGTATGTGGAAAGAAGTCAGGGTTCTGATGAAGAAAATCATTTCGGCAAAATGAAAGAAATGGGGCTTTTCAGAGTTGTTATACTTTGTGCTATGATAATAGACAAAGTGTACTTTTCTACATACATTGAATTAATACATGCAACTGACCCACCTTTGTTGGCTTTTTAACTGTATTTTTAAATAATGATAATGCCTTTACTTTCTCAGTCTTTTTTATTCTAGGAACATGTGAGGCTCATAGAATGAGATTTTGAAAAATTATTTTTTCTATGCTAAGCAAATTAAATGGAGCAAATAGTTATATAATTTTCCCATTTCTTCAGCTTTTTGGTTTTCTTGTTTTCTTCCTCTTTCCTTTCCCTTGCATATTTACAATCAAATATCTATCAACTTTTGTTGAATTTTTTTGTTCTATTTTCTTTCATGTTTTTCTTATTTAGGATCCAATGACTTCAAATATGGAATATGATAATCCTCTTTCAACTGATCTCTCTGATGCCATCTCACCTCCCTCCAGTTCATGCTAGACATCACAGCAATTAACATATTTTAAAAATACTCTTCATTTACGTCATCTCCATGACCAAAATGCCTATATTAATTTTCTTTGACCTGAAAGGTGGAGTACCCCAAATGGATCTCCCACTAGTGCTCTCCAAGATTCCTCTGACCCAAATATTGTTCATCAAAAGCTCCCTGGTGAAACTGCATTATTTTTGGTTCCATTCACCAATGTGAATTACTTCAACATCTCTCTTCTGAATCATCATGGCCAGTTCAAAATTTACCCCTTTCCCCACTAAACTAAGAGTGCTGTGTAGATCCTACATCCTGGTTGACTCCTTTTTTGATTAATCTTTTTCACAGGACTCTCTTCCATTATTTTTAAAGTTGAATAAACAAACTCCTGTGGCACTTACAATCTATCTTGTATTGTCACTTAAACTTCTTCATATATTTGGTTGTTTCAACTAAAAGATAACCTCTTTGAGGACAGAGACTGTAGTTCTAGTCAAGAATGGTATTTTTCCACATCGTAGGACTTATTTGTGACATTCATGACATCAGTGATGATAAACATCTCTACATGACTACAGTCTTAAGAAAAATTAACCCATCGGCAAAGAAATTAGGAAGGCTTAATCTATACTCTGTTTCTTGGGCACCCCATAAAGGTCTTGTGCTTTAGTAATAATAGGAAAAAAAAAAAGGGAGGAGGGTGAGAAGGGCATCTGCTTTGTATACTCTAGATGGCTAAATTGTCAGCATTTCTTGGGGTAGGCCAAACTATTTAACTGTTGTCATCCATCCTGATTTCTTCAGTGGTATTTCAGAAGTTAATAACAAAAACTACCACTAACACCCCATGGTCACTATGTGCCAGGCTTCATACCTCGTGTTAGCGTGCATTACCTCATTTAGTATCCGTGCTCTGCCTGTAAAACAGACATTATTATCCTTTTGCTGAGGAGGAACTGGAAACTTTTAGACCAATACCACCCTGAAAGTCCACAGTAAGGCTAAGATTTTAATTCTGTTTGGAGCTGGATTAAACACTTCTATACCTTCCTCAGATTTCCTCAAATTTCTGTTATCAAGTGGATTCCTAAATAACACAAGGTAGAATCCAAGAATGTCTAAAAAGCTGAGTGAGGAAGTATAATGTGGATGATAAGCAGAAAGAGGATGAAAGAATCATTTTCCTTTTGAGGGGAAAGCATCATTCTTGGATGACACAAGGTGCTAGGAGGTAGATGAAAAAGCAAGGTAAGTATTTGTTCTGACCTGGGGAAAGACTGAAAGGTAACGAGGCTTTTATAGGTAGACATGACATTTGCTGGCTCTTGATCTTCCGGTTCCAAAAAGAAATAGTTCTTAGTTTCCTGCTCCTAGCCACAAGATTATTGATTTCTCTGAAAGATATGAGAAGACACTGGGAGTGGAATGCAGGAGATTAGAAATGGAACCATCTGAAAGGATGAACCATTTCAGAAAACTGATGAAACAAAAAGATTTTTATTATCCTGCTTCTTCTTATTCTGTCACTGTGAACTTCTTTCCCCCTGTAAAGGAATATATCTTCCCAAGTGGGAAAAAATGATTTTTAAAAAGATAAGCCTGAAAAAATTAATTTAAACGTAGCCATATTAGGGTAGCATTAAGGCACTCCCGGGTACATTTTATTGGCCCATTAATATAGGGCCCGAGTGGTTGAATACACCTAAGGCATGTACTATATTAATGAACCAATAAAACATGCCCTGGAGTGTCTTAATGATATATTACAACCATTTCTATTACATACATAAATGCACTATTTGCTGGCTGTCTTGCATAGTTTTAAAGAAAATCTTCAATTAACCAAAAATATTGCATCAAGAACTCTTACTCACAATAAAAAAGAGCAACAAAGAATCCTGTAATTAACTTACCAGGCTAGTTACTCATGAGGTGATTCTGGATTGATTTAATCTTTGGTACTTTTTCACTTTAAATATTTTGGAAGGACTGGTTCTTTGGATTTAAAATTGAATACTTTCAGGAAAAGAAACAGACGAAAGCTGACAGAATTCATACTGCTCTCCTTCCTTACTTAAAATATCCAACTGTGGGTGGTGGTTATAACACTAAATAGGTATTAATGACTGGATTCAAATAGTAACTCTCTATGCCTACATTAGAATGTTATATTTTAGGCATTTGGGGACATTTTCTACAGTGATAAGGAATGCCACACATTCATGTATGCAAGGATTGAGACCAACACGTGGAATCTTGTAAAAATGTCTTCTCCTAACAAACAATTGTGTTCCACAATTATTTATAAACTTAGTTTTAACCCTACTGTCTTTTCACTGGGTTCATATAAATTGACGCATTACTATGAGTAGGAGAAGCTGAAGGAGCACATGGAAAGAGGAGAGATAATGATAGTGGATATCACTTATTGAATGATTGTTATACATCATACAATGTTCTAATTATTATTACATTTATTATCTCATTTAATCTTTGCAACAACCCTACAAGGGAGATACTGTTATACTTGTTTTATAGATGAGGTATCCAAGGTAAAAGTAGAAACTTTTCCAAGTGGTGAACTTTGGGATTGAATGCAGACTCTCTGAGTCCAAAGCCCATACTCAAGTGGGTAAAGCTCGGGATGGCCGCTATGAGAAAAGCAGAGAAAAACATGAGGTTTATGCTCTATATAGGGAAGAAGTCCTTTCTAAACTCTATCTACCAACATATTACATTCTACATTTTATTCTTCCCCTCCACTTCCTCCTTACAGAGGCACATAAATAGAGCAGAGAGAGCTAGTGGACATGAAGGGGCCTCATAGCAGTCTTAAAAGATGCAAAGTGACTTCCATGGAGCAATGATCTAAGATCCAATGAGAATGGGCACATGGTGATATGGTTAGATACCAACGACCAGAAACAGGTAAAATGTGAATGCTTTATCATCTGATCGCAGGGAGAGAAGATGACATCCTCCCATCCTCACTGAGGATGGCACTTCGGTGTCACCAAATAGATCCTTGAAAGTAAGATGACAGCCCTCAGATAATGAGTAGAGAACATTGTCAAGCTAGTCATATACTGGGGAAATACTGCACTGACTGATTAACCCTAAATTTGACCACTGAGTGGAATAAGGACTCAAGGCAGAAAAAATATAAAGTAAAAATTATTTGTACACACATTTGAAACCTGAAATTTATATCCTGAGTTGTTTTGTTCATAAACTTTTTAATTGTTGCAGATTTGCATCCTAAGAGAACCTGACCATGAAATACTTACAAAGGCTACTGAAGTGACTGCAGTTATTATTGGTTTTAGGGTCATAAGTTAGGTGTCAAATCATAAAAAAAAAAAATCTGGTCTTTCTGAGGAATTGCATTTTAGTTTAATTTCTTCTTCAAGATCTATAACATACTAGGAAATTCATTATTTTGTAAACTTACTCTATACCAATTTCCCCAGCTGAATTTTACAAGCCTGGAAAACAGTTGCTAAAAGGTCTTTGCCACCTCCACTTGATTTTTACTCATGGTTTATATTGGTTTATATTTGCCTTGCACATCTGGTAGTCAATGATATAATTCATTTTGGCTTTATTTGCTGAAGGGCTTGGCCCTAATGTTGAAATTCATACTACAATATTGTTTACTTGACCTTTAGAAGGCAGAAAAGTTGTTAAACATAAGCCCTAGTGCATTTTAAAAATTCTGAAAAAACACAATTTTAGCAAAATATATTTAAAAATCCCACATATACAATTTATAAATAACTTTCCTTTCTTTATTTCAGTTATTTTTTAAGACCATTAGGTTGGTGTTTTTTATGGTGAAGTGGTAATTTAACACCAGATAGTAAATTCATCATCATGATTTCAGTGGGCAGATAACTACCTCATGCAATTTCACTGTGTCTCTTAAGTGATTCATCTGCTGGCTTATGTTCAATGTAGGAACCAGGTCATCAGCTCTTCTATAAGCTGACCAAACAAGTCATCCCAATGCGATATAAATAAATATGTATGAATAAAGCAACACCAATATGTGGGGGGTACTAGTGATGGCTGGACATTTGCAGTGAGTAATTTAGTGGACATATATTATCCTACTGTTCTTTTAAAAAATTTGATGCCGGTTTTGCTGATGAAGGCATCTTTGCTGACTATAATAACAGCAACCTAAATGTGTATGGTGCTTTAAAAATTTTTGAAGTACTTTCACAGGTGATATTATCTTGTGGAATAATTTTCCACAATCCTACGACACAATTGTGAACCGTATTGTCCTCATTTTCAGATGAGGAATTGTTACTCAGAAAGTTTAAGTGTTTTGCTTGAAGTCATTGACCTGCTAAATGGCACAGTGGATTAGAATCAGGTCTTCTTGGAGTCATGTTCTTTTTATTTTCCCCGTAAAACTTGAACATCAACAGGTCAAGGCACTAAAGCTTTATAAGACTAAATGATATTAAGCTGAAAATATTCTACTCTTTCTAGCCTATTACAGTTTCATATGACTCAACCTAATAGTAAAATAGATGCTTTGGGTATCCGTGGTCAGAAAATCTGAGAATTTAGTTGAAGTAAATGAAAGAAGACCAGGCAGGCAGGGACTGTGGCCATGGATCCAGAGTCCAAGATGGGTGTACATGGAAACTGACAGGAAAACAGAGAAAAGTGAGAGCTGTTTCACCTGTGAGTTTTCTATGTTTTGGGAATAGATATTTTCTTTTAACACCATGGTATTAACTTGAAATGCTTCTGAGTGAATGACTTTTATAGATTAGAGATTTAACTGAATCTAAAAGCAAAATAGATCTATGATTTGAAGATCAGATGAGATTTTTAGCCTTATTTATTTAGAAAATTTTGTATGTTTTGGGACTCTTGTCCAGTAAATTTTGACTGTACCTTCATGAAATAAAATAGTGTCATATAGGTGTTGATTCACATCAACAAAAGCAGGAGGCTGTCATGAGACAGAGGGTAAAACATGGTTATCATGTCAAAAGGCTTCAGTTTAACACCAAATTCTCCTACATGATTTGGACAAGTCATTGAACCTCCATGCAGATCAATTTTCTTAATTAAAAATGGTTATAACAATACCTACCTCATAGAGATGTTGTGAGGATGAACGTGTGGATTACTGGAGTTAGTAACCCTTGATGGATTTTAGGACATCAATGAACCCTGCAACATTGAATATAGTAGTATACCTATAGACCCATGCACAAAATTCTGGTGAGACTGTTCATTATTGTCATCAGATCCTTTGAAAGACTCCACAAATTGCAAAAGGTTAAGAACTACCAATGTATGTGAAAAGGATTGGAAATTGTGAAATGCTACGTAAATGTTAGAAATTAAGGATAATGATGCACTATCCAGGCAAGGAAAACAAAACAGTAATTTTTAGGGAGACAGAATGTTTATCTGTCTCCAACAAACTTGGATTGGACTTCTAGGAGATAATTTGGTAGGTCAAATGTACATAAAACATAAATTACCTCTAATGGCAAAATTACTTTTATTTGTAATAATTTTAAATATAGGCTTGTTAAACAATGCTTTTGAACATATTTCATAGATAATAATCTGTAATTTACTAGTTTCTCTTTTTGAAATTTTAATATATATATCTGTGATCCTTTTATGATTTTTTTCAGGTGAGGTCATTGAACTCTTAAGTGTGAGATGAAACAAGTCTTCCGGGGTTCCAAGTAGGTAAGTAATCTGTTCATTTCTTAACTAGCTAAATGAATTGCTTTATTAAGATACTGAAGATATGTCAGGCCTGTCAAGGTCTAGTACCTGGAATCACTAATCAACTCTCTATGAATATTATTCATATGAAGATTTTCCTTTCAGCACACTGAATAAAGATAAACTCAACCTCGGGGAAGATGGGGGAAGGTAATGTGAGGAAGAAGGAATAATATCAAAGACCTTGCTTTCTCAAAGTTCCCTAAAGTAAGAAAGAATCAGTACCGCAGTTTTAAACAGGCTGGGGTTGGACAGAGGAGCAACAAATTTGTAATTTAGGAGTGCTATTGCTTTCTCAGACATAAAGGCATTATTATCTGGGGGGGAAAGAGTTCTATTGTATAAATACTGTTGAGAGGATAGTGGAATTTAGATCTTCAGCATCTTCCTTGATTTTGGCAAGGCTGAATGTAAAGGAAACTGCAGTCGTTCAGGAAGAACACTATGTGTACAATGTCATGTTTTATTGATAGAATGAGTAAACCAGACAGTACAGGCTGTAAAAACCTATCAGTCAGTATTACAGCAGGAAACAGATGGCTTGTTCCAATAGAATAATTCAAAGAATATCCAATAAAGTGGCTACTTACAAAAATGTAGATAGGAAATAGGGGGAACTATGAGATAGAGTGTATCCAAGACTAGTAACACAGGGTCCATTTCCACCCCTAGGCTTGAAGGGGTGAGTTACCTTGAAAGACAGTCTCCTATGGCAGGGCCACCTTAACAAGAGCCGTGGTCTTCATGGAGGGAAATGGGAACTTCTGAGCTAAGGGAATGTAAATACTCCTGTCTCATTCACCTCCCTCCCTCTGATCTTCTGCCATGTCTCTCTACTATTAGAACCCAATCTGGAGCCAGAAGGCAAGAGAGCTAATTGACTGACTTTTTACAGTCTGGCCCCCTGCAGCCAACTAGGATGAAAAGTATGATCTGGAGGAACAAACAACTCCCAAAATTTGGTGGCTTATGGTCCCAAAGGCCTACTTCTCACTCATGCTAAATGTGTAGCAGGGATCACTAGGGAGTGTTTCCACTCCATGTGTCCTCACTCTAGAACTTAATTCAGAGATGGAGCAGACATTTCTTCAGAATATAACCAGTTGTTTTGATAGAGGGAAATAGAATTCGGGATAGTCTGTAGCCAGCAATGAAATGTTTTGGTCTTAAATAATTTGACATTTGTACTTACCCAGAACTAGTTCAGGGCCCTATGCAAGCTTCAGGGAGCCAGAAAGTTGAATTCTACCAGGTGACTGAACGAGAAGGGGATGTGATGAAGCTGAGCAGTGTGCATAACCACCACGGATAACTTTTCTGTTAAAAGCATGCTGGCCCCTAAATTAAATTAAAGCTGGAATATGGATTGGCAGAATAATTCAGGCAGAATTTAGTTTACAAACAACTTCTGAGCAACTTGCATGATATTCAGTAGAGCTATGTGTGTAGATTATACCAGAACTTTTTTTTTTTTTTTGAGACAGAGTCTTACTCTGTCGCCCAGGCTAGAGTGCAGTGGCACGATCTCAGCTCACTGCAGTCTCTGCCTTCTGGGTTCAAGATATTCTCGTGCCTCAGCCTCTCAAGTAGCTAGGATTACAGGTGCTGGCTACCATGCAGACTAATTTTTTTATTTTTAGTAGAGACAGGTTTTTGCCATGTTGGCCAGGCTGGTCTCGAATTCCTGACCTTAAGTGATCTGCCGGCCTAGGCCTCCCAAAATGCTAGGATTACAGGAGTAAGCCACTATGCCCAGCTTACACCAGAACTTTAAAAAAACCAAATCCATACTGTTGACAGGAATGAAACCACAGAAGAATTTTTGAACATTGTTAGGATCGAAATATTAATACTTACATTAAAAAAAAAAAACTTTTGTTAAGTGAATGGTATGATACTAAGCCTTTAGTCAAATTTAACAAAATTATCCCTGCCCTCTAGTAGTTTACTATCCAGGCAATATTGACTTAAATACATGCAATCAGTTCTCGATTATTTGCAGGAACTTTAGCTTCTCTTAAATTGATCTATGGCAATTTTTGGAATGCTTAAATTATATATTACTCAGAATGCAGCTTAACTGTATTCTTTTTCCTCTAGTGATATTACTATTTGTAAATGGATATAAAGAAACATTAGGAATATCTAGCACCTTTGGAAATGCATGTAATTTATGCACAAGTGGGATAATGTCACATACTATAGGTGCAAATTTAGAATTGGAGCACTGTAGGGAGACGGCAGCCTCATCTGTGCTTAGAAAAAAGTTGTTTTGTTACAAGTTGTTTTGGAAGCTGAATATTGGATTTTTTTCTGGACATAAAGCATGCCATTAGTTTGCTAATATCTTAATAGTGAGAAAACACTTTCATATAAATACTGAAAGGCAAAACTGCTGGGAATAAATCCGAAATATTAACTGATAATGTTTCTTGAATACCCTGAGGAATGCTGATGGGACAGAAGTTCTGGATATTTTAAGCTCAGCAGCTTCTACCTATGAGTCTTTCTTCTGACAAATTGCATGGTGGATAGAGTGCGTGCTGCCCACATCACCTGGGTCCTTACCATTTTCGTACGATCCGGTTTGATTTCCAATTGCTGGTGACTGCGTCTTGGCCAGTGGGCCTGCAGCAGTCTGGGAGTACTGGGGAAAGAGTGCCATCAAGGAGCAGCCCTCAGTTACAAACCCAGAAGATGAGGTCTGTGGGTCCCAATGGGTGAACCAACATGGAGGAGCACCACGTTGAGCATCCATCTTAGTTTCCTAAGGGCACAAAGCTATAGTCACCTGAGTAGCAACTTGCTTGACAAAGTAGCTTTTCCTGACTTCCTTCCCATCTTTACCTCACTCCCCCTCTTTCTAACCATTGTTTCTTGGGATCAGTTTCCAAATAAACTACGTGAACTCAAGTCTTTGTCTTCGGGTACGTGCTGTTGGGGGAGGAAGTAAAACTAACACAGTGGGCTATCTCCCTAGCTACAGACCTCCTTTTTCTTGTACTGTATTGTGGGACCTGAAAAAATATATAATTCAGACGTAGTGGCAGCATGAAGTTCCTTAGGTAAGTACTTTTGGTAGATAAAGATGAAATAGGTGTAGACAAGCAAAGTTGCCTAGAGCACTTTAATGGAGACTTTGATATAATCATATATATATGATTATATATATATATATAAAAGGTTCATACAAGGATGATGTGAAAATACTATAGAATCTTGTCTTTAAAAATTCCTGATGTTAGATGTTACTTGAAGCATTAAAAAGCAAAACTGTTGAGTGTCTGTTGGAAGTAAGCTAAAGATAAAATATATTTAAGAGTTATTCATATTTGTGTCTGTGTGTATGTATATACATACATGTACACACACACAATATGTTTGCAAAATATTTCATACTCTAACCTATTAACATGAAAAGTTACCAATTATTTATTAGATTGGTAGATTAGTTGCAAATTTTCTGCCTCCTCTACTCCAGCCACGTGTGTGGTGGCACCAGGACAGGATACCTGAAATAAATACCTCAGGCAGAAAACAGAAAATTGGAATGTATGCAGTAGTCACTGGTCCGTGGTAATGACGAAATCCTGTGGACAGCCAGTATGAAATCTTGGCAGTGAGAGAAATGCCATAGTCAGAAGTTGATTCTGTTCTCAGGGAGGAATTTTCCCGTCCATTGTTCTGCCAGGCCTCTGCTTCTGCCATCTGGGAAGTTTTGCTTGTCTGTTATCTGCCATGGCCGCAGTGGCCATCAAGGTCTCTAGAGGTTTTGCTGCCTCCTGCCTGTATGAGTTGGGTGGCCTAAGATTTGCTTCAAGGCTCAGCCAAAAGCTTTTAAGCCCTAGCTCATGGTTGTTTTTGCAATATAATTGTCTTTAAAATTCATAAGACTTTCATCTCTTCCAGGCACAGGAAGACAAATGTTGCATGTTCTCACTTATATGTAGGAGCTATAACAAATCTCATGGAGGTAGTGAATAGAATGGTGGCTACCAGAGGCTGGGAAAGGTAGTGGGGGTCGGGGGATAAAGTTACAAAAATAGAGTCAGAAGGAATAAGATCTAGTGTTTGGTAGCACAGTAAGGCTACTATAGTTAAAAATAATTTATGACACATTTCAAAATAACTAGAAGAATAAATTTGGAATGCTTTCAGCACAAACAAATGACAAATGTTTGTAGTAATTGGTGATGAATACCCCCCAATTACCATTATACATTGATTATTATACATTTTATGCTTATATCAAAATATCACGTGTACCCCATAAACATGTGTAACTATTATGTATCCATAAAATTAAAAAATTTAAAAATAGAAAACAACTAATAGACTTTTGTCTCTTTGCTTACAATCAGTTCAATATGCCAGTTACCATACCCATAGTTCTTTCTTAGACATAATTCTTAAAATAGTATTATTTCTTTTTCTTCTCATCATCATTTATTTCTTTCTCAACTCAATGACATCTCCCCCAAGGCCGTGAGGTTTGGGTCGAAGGCCTGGCTCAATCTGAGTGTTGTCACATACTTATAACTTAAGGCTATTCATTATTCAATTTCAAAAATTATGTATTAATGTTTGAGTTAAGCATTCCCAACTTTCGAGGCTTAAAATTTCTGGATGCTTTCTTAATACCCTTTCATTTTCATGTGTATTGTGGATAATTCTTTCTTGTGGTCATTTCTTTTTCTAATATCTTGCCAAATGAAGCTAGTAACGATTAATGCATGCTCACATAATTCTATTTTACAATCTCTTTTGCTACAGCACAGGCTAGGAAAGTTAGTGGCCTGCCTCCAAAGATATCGTGGGAATCATTGTTACTGAACATTTTGCCTCTGCTTAACTTGGGGTTTCATGTTTCCAGCCTCTGATATTAGTTTCCTAGTTATCTTCTGCCAGTGACACCAGTTTTAGGGGTTTTGCTGTTGTTAGTGTCCATTCTTGGTACCAATTTCTATTTTAGTTACAATAACACCAATTAAAGAATCAGATAAACCTTGAAATGTAAGTGGCTTAACATGTTAAAATGTTTGTTTCTTGCTCACGTAAAACCCAAATAGAGGGGCTGAGGGTTCTATTCTATGCATTTATTAGCAGCCCAAATTAGCAAAACTGTTGTATTCAATATACAGTTTTTAAGGCACCAACATTCAGCCAAAAGATAGAACCGTTAGCTTCTTCTCTTTCTGACCCTCCTCTCTACCTGTGCTGACATCTTAGATGTCCACTGGCTTTCAATATCATCTATTTGCTGACAAATCCCAAATCTTCTTTTAACAAACTCCACCTCGCCCCGGATTTGTATATGTAATTGCCTATACAACAACTCCAGTTGGATATCAATCAGGGATCATTAACTTAATATGTTCAAAATCAAATGTTGATTTCTCCCCCCAAAATTGCCACCCCTTAACATATTTGGGACTGTGATTTACCAGTTATTTAGGATACAAACCTGGAAGTAATTTTTGAATCTTTTTTTCTTTTAGTATCATATAGTACATAGAATCAAGAAACAAATCCTATCAGTGATACCTTGAAAACATGTAGAATTCAGCCATTTCCCATAGCTCCACAGCCATCAGTTTTTACTTGTTGTAGTGTAATGACAATCTAACAGGTCTTGTTTTCACTCCTGCCTTCTTTGAATGCATTTACCACACATGAGCCAGAGTAATATTTTACAAAATAAATGGAATTACATTGCCCTTCTATGTATAAAACTCTCAAAAAACAAAGGTTTTCCCTGATAATTTGTTTAAAGTACTTGATAGCATTCATCATTATCTGACATTCGGCCATTATATTA
Organism: Ateles fusciceps; assembly: GCA_036589455.1. NCBI lineage: Eukaryota > Metazoa > Chordata > Mammalia > Primates > Atelidae > Ateles > Ateles fusciceps. The sequence continues at coordinate 180,590 of JAZHEH010002052.1, forward strand.
TACATTTGTTTTGTTGTTGAATTTTCTGTCTTCCTAACTCAAGAATGAATATCTATGTCATAGACTTTTCTTTATTTATGTCTGTCTTTATAACACCCAGGATGGTGCTTGCCACATGGGAGATGTTCTAGTAGTTTTGAATGAAAAAATAAATGAATAAGTTACCTGTTATGCCAATTTTTTGGTGCTTTAGTCTTTTTGTATGTATTTGTGTGATTTTTTTATATTAACTGTATGTAATCATTATCTCATTAGTATTAAATGAATTTCTAAATTCACAATTTAGTTTACATGTCTATATATCCAGCTAGCTAGCTAGTAATATAATAATAATTATTGGTTTCTTCCTCACAATATTTTCCATTATTCTTTACCTTAGAAACCCCTTCTCTGTCATGAGCTTGGCTATATTCTCATATATTCACCTAATGTCTTCTCATTCTTAGTGTAATTTTAGAGAAGCATGGTGACCAGTCTTCATCCAGATGTATTCTAGGATTCACAGTAAATTCTCCAGATCACAGAACTTACCTTGAGAAATACTGCTTGCCTGAAGGTTTCTAAGAAGGCTTGAACCATGAATGCTTTTTACTGGAAGCAGGCAGGCCAGATCTCTTTCTCCCAGGGATCTCTAAAGAGGTACCAGGGGTGCTGCCTATTGTCCTAATTCTTTCCTTCTTTGCCCGACTTCCTAACTAAAGGGAAGGAGGCTCTTTCCAGAGCTGACAGTATACTTTTCTTTCATTCAGCAGCTACCAGACTTAATAGAAAACATATAATGTCTAAGTCACGTTCCTGGATTTTATAGCGTAAGTTGAATGCTATATTTTTAAGGGAAATCTAGAAAAAGAATTTCCTTTTTCGAAATTCCACCAGATTCATTGATACTTGTAAAGCCAGCGGTCCTGGTAGGGATGTGAATGTGTGTGTGTGTGTATGTGTGTGTGTGTGTGTGGCTTTTGCTTGTAGTTTTGTAGATTAAACCATTTTGGAGAAACCATTTATCTCACAGTCATCAATATTTATATAGTTATTGCCAAAATATCCCAGCACATGACAATAAAGTGTCTTGCCTTTGTCTTATGCTTGACTTACATGAAATCACCATATGGGCTAGCTGTGGGGTTCTATTGGGTTGGGTATAGGGAAGGAAGGGAGAAGGAAAGTGGGAGTGATAAGCAGGTGGAGATTGAGGAGGGCAAGAGAAATTTGCCTTTCTGGGGATTTGAAGTTGTCCTGGATATGCAGAAGATGGAGAAATCAGACTTAAGGCATCTTGTGCAATTGTGGTAGAATGGAGAGGAGGTCAAGTCTTGATTAAATTTAAACAGCAGAAACCAAACCTTTTTTTTTTTTTTGTAAGATTTTATTCTACTTAACTTTCATAGTACTTCAAGTCTTTTTCTAAAATGTGACAGAAAAATCACATTTTCTAAAATGTGACAGATCACTTTTTTTCAGACTCCAGTATATTGTAAAAACACTTCTCTGATTTTTACTTTTTTATATATTGTAAAACTCTTGCACCATAAAGTTCAGAATCCCAGAGACTTACCAGTTAGAATAAGGCACAGGTTACTGAGGATAGGTGCTGTTTTGGGAGAATATGTAAGCCAGCCACAGAGCCTTGATTTAGGGGCTAAATCTCGGAGCAAACTAAAGGGAGACAGACACAAACAGACTCAGTGTTACTTTTTACAAGAAATTGCTTTCTTTTGGAAAAAAAGGCCATAATAAATACCCGTTTCCAGAACTGTATCCAGTAACAGCAAGGACAAATTCCTGTAAAATTTAAGAAGTCTTATTTTTTTTTCATTTTTTTAATGAATTACTATCATAGTTTCTTTCTTACCTTTTGAATATATTGACTTCAGAATGTTATTATGATTCTGAAATTCCAAGCTGCTTTTTCTAAAATATCATTTTCTTTGTTTAATAAGAAAACAATTCTAGGAATTTAGAATGTGATATTTCATCTCTGTCTAGAGACTACAAGGTTCAAATAAATTCAACTTTTCCTTTTTCCTTTCTCGTATATTTAAATATTTTAACAATATTAATTTAGAAATGTCTAAATTTTTCTACTCTGATTTATTTACATCCAGTTTAGGGGTTGATTAGTAATACAGTAAAAACTTATTCTCACATTAAATCTATTATATTGTTGATTATTCAAATAATTTCTGAGCTAAAGAGCTATGTCAACCATTGACCTGGTACAAGGTCCATTAATATAGTATGATATATGTCTGTCCCTGAGGACCTTAATCTTCCTGGTGAGACAGATTATCAGGCATAAAACTTTCAATGATACCAGCTTTTTTTTTTTTTTTTTTTTGAGATGGAGTGTCGTTCTGTTGCTAGGCTGGAGTACAATGGCGTGATCTCGGCTCACTGTGATCTCTGCCTCCCAGTTTCAAGCAATTCTCCTGCTTCAGCCTTCTGAGTATCTAGATTACAGGTACGTGCCACCATGCCTGGCTAATTTTTGTAGTTTTAGTAGAGATGGGGTTTCACCATGTTGGTAAGGGTGGTCTCAAACTCCTGACCTCAGGTGATTTCCCTGCCTCAGCCTCCCAAAGTACTGGGATTACAGGCGTGAGGTACCGCACCTGCCCGATACCAGCATTTATAGAGTTACAAAAAAAAAATGACATTGAACACAAAGGTGGGATAACTATGTGAGGAGTTCATGAAAGGCTCCTCAGAAGAGATGACATTGGAACTGAGTCTTAAAAGCTGAGTAGGCAGCTTCAGTTAATGAAGGTGAGAAAGAACATCCCAGGAGAAAGAGCATGCTTATTATGGCAAGTCTTTATTTATGTGGTTTTTATTTTTTTTAATTTAAAAACTGCTTAAGTTTTATTTTAGGTTCAGGAGTGCATGTGCAGGTTTGTTATATAGCTACATTGTGTGTTGTGGGGGTTTGGTGTACAGATTATTTTGTCACCCAGGTAATAAGCATAGTACCCTATAGGTAGTTTTTGGGTCCTCATTGTCCTTCCTCTCTCCCTCAAGTAGGCCCAGATGTCTGTTGTTCTTTGTGTACATGTGGACTCAATATTTAGCTACGACTTATAAGTTAGAACATGCGTATTTGGCTTACTGTTCCTGTGTTAGTTTGTTTAGAATAATGGCTTCCATCTCCATTCATGTTGCTGCAAAGGTTTTGATCTCATTCTTTTTCATGGCTGTGTAGTTTTCCATGGTGTACATGTACCACATTTGCTTTATCTAGCCTATCATTGATGGGCATCTAGGTTGATTCCGTATCTTCTTCTTCTTGTGGAGACAGAATCTTGCTCTGTCACCAGGGTGGAGTGCAGTGGCGCAATCTTGGCTCATGCAACCTCCACCTCCTGAATTCAAGCAATTTTCCTGCCTCAGCCTCCTGAGTAGCTGGGACTACAGGCATGCACCACCACGCCCAACTAACTTTTGTATTTTTAGTAGCAATGGGGTTTCACCACGTTGGCCAGTATGGTCTCTATCTCCTGACTTTTTGATCCACCTGCCTCTGCCTCCCAAAGGCATTACAGGCATGAGCCACCATGCCCGGCTGATTCCATATCTTTTGTAGCAGGTTTTGATGTGCTTAAAAATGTTGAAGACTTTTGTATAACTGAAATGAATTTAGATGAGTATTGGTGGCTTAATGGAAGCAGAGAGGAGTTTAGATAGAATTACCAATGGGATATTAGGCCAGGAATAGATTGGAAGGGACTTGAGAGCTAAAATAAGAAATTTGGGACTAAATCTGGAAGGAATAGGAGCCAAATGGAATTTTAAAGCAAGTGGTTGACATGATCAGATTTAATAATTAGGAAAATAGCTAGTGTCAGTCAATACTCTCTGACTTGGTCAGGTAGTTATGAGACAGGAAGCTATTCTAAAAAACCCAGGTAAGATATTATAAAATTCCAAAATACAGCACAAAAGGATGGGACAGAGGATTGGATTTAAGATGTTTCTACTACATATCCCAGAAAGAAATAGAATGTTTGGAATTTAAACCATTTCAGGAGGGAACATAAAGTGAGATAATATGTGAATTTCATACTGAGATTAAAAATTTACAGCTGAACTTTACATCTTACCAAGGGAACACATTTTAAATAGCCTTTTGATCTGCTAAGTTATTTTTAAATGTTAGTAGTGTCCAAGCAAGAAGAGTCTTTTCCTTCCAAAAAGAGTGCTAATATCCACTTAACACCTCCCTAAAGATCTACAGCATGAAACAACCTATGCAGACATATCTGGATCTCCTGGAGCTATCAGTGCCTTTTGTGTTGTAAGACAAAGGCAATCCAATAGACATGTCTGTTCCCAAAGTGCTCACCAAAGTTCACAGATCAGAGAGTGCAGGTTACAGTTATGTCTTTTCTGAGTTTTACGTTTTAAAGAATATGATAATAAAAAGGAAAAACAAGCTTCCTGGTAAACTATATTTACAGCCTCATAAACTGTAAAGGTTTCAAAGTTTAAAGACACTTATAGCAAATGTCTTTTTTTTTCAGCATTAGCCTTTTTCTCCAGCACCAAAAGTGTGCAAGGCAAAAGCCTGTGAAAGACAGGAAGCAGTGTAAGGTAGTGTGTGAGGTGTTCTAAGTCTGGGGCTCATGATCCTCTAAAATATATGGATCTTCAAGTCTGCAGACAAGGTACAGAAGGCCTTCCAGCTCCCCGAAATTGTGAAAACAACTGTGGCAGATGCATGGATGGCCATTTTTTTTTTTTCCTGGGGGGAAATACTTCCTAGCCTTCATTAGAATCTACAGCCTTAAACCTTTGACTATATAAATGGACACATGCAGCATGTGGCTTTCATATAGATGAGTATGTTATTGGAGCAAAAATAATGATTCAGATAAGTTCTTGCCACTTTGGAAGATACAATTAATTTGTCTCAATGGATATGAGAGTGATCTATTTAGTTGTGCATATTTGTAAAGTTTGTTTAAATAGCTACACAACTTTGGGCATACTTACCTCTCCCAGCCTTTTCTTTTTCCCCATTACTACCTCCTAGGTTTGCTGTGAGGTAATTTATGCCAACCAGTTTGCACAATCCTTGGAAAATATCTTAATTATATATTTATGACAAATTTGGATATGACATTTGTTATACATCTGTATGCAGAGCAGCTATAAATATAAGACTTAGACTTAGTGAATTGTTAAAAATTAGTCATATTTCATTTATGATCATCTCCTTTTGGAAGCTGAAGAAAGACCAAGGGATGTTTATATTTTCTAAGTATTATTTTTAGGAAGTTAAACGTTAGTTTCTGGTGTCATGAATGAAGAATTGAAGTAAATGACAAATTCCAATATGTGGCATGCTTTGGAGTGAATGGCCAAAGTGTTGTGATAAAGTCACTAACCTTTGGAAGGATGTATAGCCAATAAGAGTTAGGCCCCATTTTCAATGACCAGACCCCATTTCTGATGACAAGAGATATAAGAACCTACAATAGGAAGATTGAACTATGGTCAAAGGCCGGGGCTGCTACTGTCCACATCCTGCTTTCTGGGTATGGAGCCAGCCCTGGAGCCCTAACTTGATTCTTCAGCTTTGGCAACACAAGTGTTTGAAATGTGAGACAAAGTGGGGCCCAGCCTCATTAAGTCATAGTCTGAGAGGTCTTGGTCACTGCCATGACCTCCTTCACCAGCTCACCAATCTGAGGAAGAAGCCCAGGCTACCACAAGGCCTTGTCTTACAGGCAAATAATTAATTAATATGGAAAATTATATGTCTACTGACCTCCAGTGATTAGGCCTCTGGTTCAAGACCTGAGTTTTGAGGACTTACTTAAATTAGGAAGACTGTGATGGTTGTCCTTCCTTTCTCCCAGTGTCCCTCATCCCTCCATTATTCCTCTGGGTAGCTTAGAGGTCACCTGTGGAACATTTAATGGCCCTTTTATTAGATTTTTTGGGACTTATATATGTTTATCTTCTCAGGCAAACTTTTCCTCTGACAGAGAAGATTTTAAACACATTTTCGCCAAACAGAACAAAACAACCCAGGCATGAGACAAACTGATTATTAGTTGGAGATTTGGTTGGAAGATATTAGCTAGCCCTGAAGCAAAAACACACTTTTCTCCATGTTTTCTATAACAATATTCATAAAGTCACAAGTAAGTTGGACAGCTTATGGTTGAGCAGTGACTAAGAAGAGAAATTTGGCTGCAACAGAGAGCACTTGCATTGCTGCCAGCCAGCCAGGGCTTGAGACCAGGCTCCTGATGCGTAGCAATATAACGGTGGGAAATTTACTTCACTTCCTGGAAATGTCCTCTTCTGGGAAATGGGGGTGATAATGCCTCAGCAGGTAATCTTAAGAATTAAAGCAACGTGCCCGGAACTAGTGACTACTGAGTAAATTAAAAATATTTTATTTTCTTAGTGTTCAATCTTTGCTCTGCCTTAAAGAAATTACACATCAAATACTTTATTCTTATGCATGCGGCGCATTTTTGTAAATCATCTGTTGCATGTACTGTTAGATGCTTGAAAACAAAGAGGAGTAATGCAGATCTTTTATATTCAAAGAGTTACTAGCCTAGCTGTGTTTGGGGTGCTTGTGTACATGTCCAACAAGTGAAGCATAATCATTCTTTGTCATTTTGAAAATTTTATCTTAACAAAACGAAATCAGTGAGTTAAAATTTTTGGAGTGCACATGTGACATAGATGTTCATAGAAGACTTTTACGTAGGATAGGAGGGTATAGAATTCTATACAGATGAATCCTGAATTCTGAAATACAACACTAGGGACTAGCTCTTTGTTTGCGTGATTAGTTTCCATATGGTATACTCCCTTTTTTCCCAATAATAGTTTAAAATTTGTCACATAGTATTTTATCTGAACTTGTTTACAGTTCCAGAGCCTTCCTGAGTCAATCAAGTTCCCAAAATAGATTTACACATTTTTAAAAATAATCAGGTTTTGCTTTGCATCTCTGTTTTGTCTTTTTTTCCCCAATGTCCAGGAAACTTTGTAACACCTACTTTGCAAAATAAGCAAGTAATCATCTATTTTGGGAATGGAAAATAGAGGAGGTGAGAAATGAAATAACTGGCTTCAACTGTTACATTTGGGCATAAAAATTATTTGTTCAGTGATGTTTGCCACAGCAATAGGATTTTTGCATTGCTTTGACTTCTCCATATACTTTGGAGAGACAGGATAGAATATTGCTCTAAAAAATCTTGTTTCAATTCAAGATAATTATGCATGTATTTGGGCTAAGTAGGGAAGAGGCATTACTGAAATAAAAATGTTTTTAATACAAGTTGGAAGACATAAATCAACACGTTGAGAAGAAAATGAATCAATAATTTTATTTTAGAATTGAAGGGGATTTTAGAGATCATCTTGTGTAACTGCCATGTCCAGAGATGAATGAACTGTTACGTGTTTTGCCCACAGTAGGTTACGCAAAGGAAGATGTCCTGACTTCCAGAATAGGCCTTTGTTCCTCTCTCACTATAAATATGTGACTACCCTGCAGAATGGCCTCGTAGGTATTGTCATGTTGCGGTTCCTGGTTGGGAGGACTGGGCATGTGTACAAATAAAGTTTACATAATACCTGATACAGAAATCTTGGTGCCCTAAAGTAACTATTTAATGATGATGCCTTTGCTCTATTCAGACCAGTGAAATGAGCACACATTTCTGGCTCCATTTAATAAATTGCCTCCTTGAGGGCACTAAATCCTGCTCTTCTGGAAAAGCTCATTCACCTCACATGGGTAAACAGTTTGCTTCTTCATGAATTCTGCTGTTTACTCACAACAGTGTAAAGCCTGTTTTGTGTTATTGCTGTTATTGCAAATCTGGAGACATCACTGCAGGATTGGAATGAGGTGGTGGGAGACTGTTCCTTAAGTGAGTATTGTTCAGCACAGCTTGATAAAAAAGGTTGACCAAATGTGTTAGAATTACCATTAAATAAGTTCATTTAACTGTGGTAACTTTGAATATGTCATTAGGAATGGAAAGATTTTCAAATCTAGTTAATTTTACCTTTCAAAGTCACTGTGAATGGGTGAAAAGTAAAATGGCTCATCTGTAGATCATAAGTGAATATTTCTGAATTTTAAAAAATGTGATCAGTCAGAAAAATGTGCATTGCTATCATCTACATTCACTTTCTACCTTTACTTCATTACATTCCTTTACACACTGACCTTTAATTTTCCCAGGGGCAAAGTTTCAAGGTCAATTATGTGAAAGTAATTTTAAAAGAAACCAGTCCAGACATGGATTTGTGAAAAATAAAAAGAGTTTAGGCAGTCAGAATTCTGTAGTATTCTTCACTCTTTTCTCTATTTTTCAAATAAAACTTTCTAAATATTGTAGCTCAAGCTGGTTTGATTAATGATTCCAGTTTTTCAATATATTTAAATCTCAAGTTGTTGGGTTTTTACAAATTTGGACTCCTTCCTTTCTCTTTCTCTCTCTTTTTTCACTACCTCCCTCCCTCCCTCCCTTCCTTCCTTCTTCTTCTCTTTCTTTCCCCGTTTCTCTCTTCCCTTCATTCTTTCTCTCTTTCTCTCTTCACAGTGTAGGTTAAAAAGGAATAGTAAGAGATGATCACTTCTACTCCTATTGCTTCACTCTGGAGAATTCTTTCTTCTCCTCATCCATTCCTTAGCCAAAAGCTACAAATGAAAGAAATTTCAACCCCATGTAAATTTTTTGGAATATTGTACCATATCAGTGGACCTGATACAGTTTTGAAGCATTAGGTTCTTGTTAAGAACAATTCATTAACATTTTTCTATTGGATCAGACTTACAGATAAGGTCTGCTTCTAATGAAGCCATCAATAAGTGTTTCAAATGGGAAATACATTGTGTTGTTGATTGTATATATTCAGGGAGTTTTAGGTAATTTAATAGAGAATTATGAGTGAATCTGCCATTAACTATTTTAAAACATGTATGTATTCATGAAATTCTTTAGTCCTTAAGGAGCATAATAGGATTGAATTATTCTTCTGTCTTAGTCTGTTTGGGCTGCTATAACAAAATACCATAGACTGGATAGTTTATAAACAACAGAAATTTACTTCTCATGATTCTGGAGTCTGGGAAGTCCAAGGTCAAGGCTAGCAGATTTGGTGTTTGGTGAGGGCCGGCTTTCTGGCCCATAGATGGCACCTTCTACTATGTCCACACATGGTAGAAGAAACAAGCTAGCTCTCCGTTTTTCTTATTTTTTTCAATAAAGGCACTAATCTCATTCATAAAGACAGATCACTTATTACCTAGTCACTTCTCAAAGGCCCTGCCTCCTAATACCATCACTTTGGGATTAGGATTTCAATATAGAAATTTTGAGAGGGCACACACATTCAGACGATGTAGCACCTTCCTTTTAAATTTTTTATTATTTTAGAGACAGGATCTCTTTTGTTACCCAGGCTGGCATGCAGTGGTACAAACACAGTTCACTGCAGTATGAAACTCCTGGGCTTAGAAATTCCCCTGCCTCATTCTTCTAAGTAGCTGGAACTACAGGCACATGCCACCTGGCTAATTAAAAAATATATATATATTTCTTTAGAGACAAGGTCTTGCTATGTTGCCCAGGCTGGTTTTGGATTCCTGATTTTAAGTGATTCTTCTGCCCTGGACTCCCAAAGCATTGGGATTACAGCTGTGAGCCACTGCACCCCACCCATAGCACATTCTAATATTACTCTTCAGAATTTTAAAATGTTATTTATGACTGGCCTTGTTCTTGTCTTTTCTGATAGAAGAGTTATATTTTCAAAAACAACCCCAGCACGCTGCAGTCTCACCATTATATGAGTAAACTCTTTGGTGTTTCCTTGGCCTCCCCCAGCTTCAGCATGGTCCCTAGTATAAGTGCGTTCCAAAAGAGTCAGGGTGCCTTGCAGGCCCAGAGAAACCAGGAATCTGTATGATGAGTATAGACGGTTTTGAATTTTATTCCCGTAACATTTCTCATTTCCTCCCTCCCTCCCTCCTTCCTTCCTTTTTTTGCCTTTCTTCCTTTTTGTTTTGTATTTTTGGTAGTAGTTGCAGTCCATTGGGATAGAGAAATTGGAAGAAAAGCATTACATAGAAATCAGGTATACAAACTAAAGTGACAGCAATTAAAAAACAAATAGGAGTTCAATCACTACATATTTCTTTTTCAAAACTGGTAAAAACTTTAGTTTTAAAAATGAAAAAAGAGAGTATAGAAAGTACCTAATGAATACAAAATAAGTGAAATTTAAATTACTTTATTTGCATTACATTTCCTTTAAACATTTAAAACATCTTTTTACCCTCTCCTTAAGGTATCCAGCCTTGTTTCTTCTGATCAGCTCGCTGGAGTTTTCCTGAAATTACACCCTCCTTGGCACCTATCCCCTTAGCCTGATCATACCAATTTTAAAATATCCATGTCGAGTTCTGAGAACTTCTAGCTTCTACTTTCCTTCATCAATGAAAATTTTAATCAGATATTGTTATAGTTGTTTGGATGTTTATTTATCTAAAACCCTCTAAAGTTTGAGAGAGAATTCCCTTCCATTTCTTTCCCTTCCCCCTTCCCTTCCTTTCCCCATTCCCTTTCCTTCCCCCTTCCCTTTCCCCTCCTTTCCCCTTACCTTGTCTTCTCTCTTTCCCTCCCCCTCCCCCTTCCCTTCCCTTCCCCGTTCCCCTTCCCCTTTCCTTTCCCTTTCCCCTTCCGTTCCCCCTTCCGTTCCCCTTCCCTTTTCCCTTTCCCCTTCCCTTCCCTTTCCCCTTCCTTTTTCTCTTCCCTTTACCCTTCCCTTCCTCCTTCCCTTCCCTTCTCCCTTCAGTTCCTTCTTTTATTCCTAGCAAAGTGCCTAAATGTTTCCATCAAGAAACAATATGTGCACTGAATACTAATTCCAAATGATGTGTTCTTCACTTTTAATATTGCTAGTGTATTAAAAATTGGTTCATAAAATGTTTGTGCATAATAAAACCTTAGGAATACTTCTATCCATTTCTATCACTTATTGATGAAGAACTACAACCTAGAGAAGATGGAAATGACTTTTCCATTTTGTGTTTGGCCTCTCCATGGGGGTTTTGAGGGGGGAGCCCTGCCCTCGAAAACTGCCAGGTATATACTGGACACACCAGTCATGAATCTAGACTGGGAAGAAAGAATGATTACCAATTTTTGCCATCTTGAGGGGTAAGAGTGCAGTGATTTGGAGTCTCTTGAGAGATTAATGTGGGAAGCTGAGTACGTAGAAGATCCAGGATTATATACATACAAACATTTATATATACCCACACACATATGAACAGACATGTAAAAATAGAACATGTTCTGATTTGTTAATATTTTTTAATTCTTACTATTGAGATTAGAAGTAGAAATATTAAAATAAAAGTAAACCAAATTAAAATTTCCAAATCCGCTGGTAAAGTTCACTTGTAACATGATGAAAGGGGATTTTCAGATAAGATTTTAGAACATCTTCTCTAGAACTAAAAAACAAAACAAAATAAAATGAAACCTCTCAAAAACTCCTTTGAAGCAGGCGTTCTTGTTCAAATACTAAATCTATGACCAATTATTTCAACATATGAGGATTTAGAAGTATATATATATATATTTAAATGTTTATATGATTTGGTTCTCTCATAGTTTAGTTGCTTGTGTGTGTGTGTGTGTGTGTGTGTGTGTTGCTACCACTTAACTCAATGCATATATCCCACAGAAACAAAATTTGTCCACTTAGTTCATGAGGTTTTTGAAACAGTTGGTGTCTAAGTAACTTCATCCTTGGTGGAAATAACTTCCTGTTTTAAAAGAAAATAACTTAAAAGGTCGTTTAAGGAAGGCTCATAAGGTTTCTTGGGAATCAAACAGTTCTTACAAAACGTTTTGATGTGTTTAGTACAGAGGAATTAGGAACATATGGCTTACATTTTCCTTAAAATGCACATGGTTTTTAAAAATTAAGGGGTAATGTTCTTGGCAAAATAGGTTTTGCCAAACCCAAACTGTTTAAAGAATTGTTCAAGATGTTCAGTCAGGCCAAAAAGCCCCAGGCTTCCACAGTCCTAATAATAGAATCAATCAGGAAAACCAGAATGAAGTCACTAAACTCATTTTAACAGTCTCTTGAAATAACCAACCAAAATAAATCTCAATGTCGTAACAATCACAAGCAATTAGAATATAATAACTTTTATGCTCATGCCGAATAAAACCCCAAGCTAGTAGTTAAAATCGTTCTAGGAATTCTGGAAAGTTGACAATGTATTTTGTTTGACTAAAATAATTGATTACATCTATAAAAATAGCGAAGAGACTAGAAGGGATTGCACAGATTAAGTGCTTATCAGAAATAATTCCAGAATTTCACCATGGTTTCTCAAGGAATGGAGGCTGATGTGCTTGTTTAAAACCCACACATTCTTTGGTAGAAAGATGTATGTGGAGATGATAACCACAAAAATTTCGTTACCCTGGTACTAAGCACCACTTCTCTTATCTGGAAAGAGTCTATTAAATCACTTAGTGATGGACTCAGAGATGATGAGATGAAACAGCCAGTGACATCAGACCAGAGGCTGTATATGTATATGGCATGAAACAATTGGGTAATTCTTTTGAAAGGGAATCCAATCTCTGTATGGTAGTATTTGCTTCCCAACACTAATCTGTTTAGAAATGACATCACAGTCTTGCACATAGTAGGGTTGGTAAAATTGTCTTGATTGATTTTGATTTCTTCTCATGAAAATATCTTCACATTCTCTTTCAAGATCTCTGTTTTCTACTCGTGACTTGCCTCTGGGCGTTATGAGTAAGCCACCGGGGTTCCCTCTGCTGGTTGACTCCTTGGTGTTTTAACAAAAATTGCTGCAGGACATTAAATAATTTTTTAAAAAATCTTTTGTTCTTTTCTGACTCAGACTTTATGTAATCACCTCCAGCTAAAGACAGAAACATGTCTATCAGCTGAGCCAACTGAGCCAATAACAAAAGGGTTCTGGAATTCTTCCAGTTTCCTTTCTCCCCTCCAGAGATTCCTGGCATTCTCTCCTGCTGAGTAGAATATCAATTACTGGACAACCTGGGTACAAGGCGGTTCTGATCAGCAGACATTTGCATGGCTGTAGCATTTGTGGAGAGGCAAAGCACTCAAGGAAGTAGCAGCAGTGTTGCCCCTTCCTGTCCCACCAGCTCTCTGACAAACTATGTTTTGCAAGGGCATGGGAGTAATGTATTTTAAGGATTTGGAAGGTTGTCTGGGTTGTGAATTAGGGGTTGTGGTTGTGAGAATTATTGGGTGTATGCAGAGTTGGAGGGTGTTTGACTTACTTGCCTCTAGACCTAAGCCCATAGGGGTTTGTGTGTGTGTATGTATGAAGTTGGCTTCATTAGATTTACTGGGTGATGGTATGGAAGAAAGAGAGGATCTCAAAGGGCACTAAAAAGGATACTGAAGCTATGAATGACTGACTGAAATTGATTCAAGATGAGTGATATAGTTTCACTGTCCAAAAGTATCTAAAGGAAATTAGCCTTTACATATCAAGGAATAGTTTAATTAGAACATCTCCAGAAGTCCCTCTCATAATCTTTTCACTCATGTTCCTACATAAACCCAGGCTGGTTAATTCCTTTTGGTCTGTATATGCCTTTCTGATTTCCAACTTGGTCCATGTAGTTCCCACCACGTTCTCCTCTGCTTTCCCCCTCTGCTCATTGCAGTCCTGTTCTTCTTTCAAGGAACTGTTTGATCTCTATCTCCTATGTGAACAGTGGCTTTAAATATTTTGGTCATGACAACAATAAGAAATGCATTTTATATTGAGTCCCAGTGAAAACAAAATGCATGCACACAGACATCTGAAACAAAACTTCATTAAATTATACATGCATGCTTCTATCCTATCCTGTAAAGCCTAGTCATAACTTGTAAAATAATTTCATTACCACCAATGGGTCTTTATGCACTGTTTGAAAAATACTTCTCTGTGAAGATTTCCTTCATGATTCCAGCACAGTGATCCTTCATTTGTCTAAACTCATAGAACTTTTGTCATTCTCACAATTGTTGGATACATGTCAATATATGACATTAATATGTCTCCTTGTCCCCAATTAGGTTATGAGTCACTCGATGGAGGAGATTGTATGTTATATATTACTTGCATTCTTCACGCTGTCTAATATAAAGGACACAAGTCTTTTCTAAGAAAAGGGTGCTGGGATTATCTCTACAACTCACCAAATTATCTTCTGTCACATTTCCTGTCTACACTCTGAAATATAATCCAATTTTATTATTTGTGAATTTGGGATCAGAGTAGAATCTCATTCTCCTCAAATCCTTTTCTGTAATGAATGATGTTTCTTCCTAGAGTTCTTAGTATGTTTCTGAGGGCTTTTTAAAAATTTAGAGCCAGAAATAAATAAGGTGAGGAATGTACAACATATACAACTATGGCCTAAATTCTTTTTTTTTTCTTTCCTTTTTTTGGGGACAGAGCCTCGCTCTGTCGCCCAGGCTAGAGTGCAGTGGTGCAATCTTGGCTCACTGCAACCTCCATCTCCCAGGTTCAAGCAATTCTCTTGTCTCAGTCTCCTCAGTAGCTGGGACTACAGGCGCATGCCACCACGGCTGGCCAATTTTTGTATTTTTGGTAGAGGCAGGATTTTACCATATTAGTCAGGCTGGTCTCGATCTCCTGACCTTAGGTGATCCCCTCACCTAGGCCTCCCAGAGTGCTGGGATTATAGGTGTGAGTCACTGCACCTGGCCAATAGCCTAAATTCTTGAGTAGAAGTGGGGATAAGGGTAGTTAGGCTAGTAGATTACTGTGAGAAAAAGAAAAGATTAGTATTTCCAACATGTTTTTCTTCCATTACATTTAGAAAGGGTAAATAAGTTTACTCAAGCTGTGTCTACTCATGCAAAACTGTGAAACCAGAATAAATGGAACCTCCTAGGGTACTGAGAGAAACTGAAGGAATCATTAGCTTGAAAGAGAAGTTTGCACTGAAAGGATCACCAGGACCCAGGCAGCAGAGAAGAGTGATTGAAAGAGTTGAAAGACAGGTTAAGTGTGATCAATGAGGCTGTGGTTATTAGGAAAATCAGGGTTAAGTTATGACCCTGAGCTCATTGGCCTCTTAGAAAGAAGTAAAGGTGCTTCTTCATTTTATTAAATACAAAAGAAGACATCCTTGTGGTGAGCAGGTTTACAATAAGAATGCTGAGACTATGACTGAGACCTGTGTCTGGCAACTCATGATGACATTTCATCTAGTCCTGGTGAGGAAGGTTTGGTTACTTTTAAAAAATAATATCTGTGTTATTATTAATTATTAATCAGTAAAATCTAGCAAATACTTGCATCAGTAGTTTATACATATATTATTTTGAGACCACTGTTTAATTAATTGGTCTCAAAATAATGTATGTATAAACTATTGACCCAAGCATTTGCTAGATTTTCGTTAATTAAATTGGATAGATTTGTTTATTCATTGGAAAATAGTGTTTGAGCAAGATAGAATTTGGGTATCTGAAAGGAAAACAGGACAGGTGATACCTTGGAGCCTACCTGGAGCCAATCTTCTCCTTGGCATTCTTTTGGTTTTTGTAAATGAATTTCTTCCTTCTCAAGCCTCATGGTAGGATTTTAGTATTGATACCTGGACCTACCTTTGGCTACTTGGTCATGATGTTGGAGGCTAAGCAGAGAATACCCTAGATCAATGCCAAAATAGGCAATGCTCCTGAACAGGTGCTTTCTGGTACGCAATCCAAAGGTATGAACCACCTCGGAATCCAGATTAGGTATTTACCACAAGCTGCCTGATTTGAGCCCCTTTTTTCATTCAGTAGAGAAGGGGTAATTCTCTTTGACCTATTTTATAGGGTTGTTTGGTTGAGACCATTTCTAAACTAGGAAGAGCTATATAAATATGAGATATTGTAACACTTTAATTAATTAGTACCTTTTCATAAGCAATGCTGGTGAGCTAAAGTTATTTAAAACAAGGCGAAAGCTTCTCTTTAAGATAATTTTTGCATTTTATGAGTTCTTACAGAGTCAACCTTACTATGATCCAAAACTTATGTTCTCAGAAACATTCAAAATATTAAAACATGTAGCAGATTGTGTAAGTCATGTCTGTGATATTAATATTTGTTAGGTTTACTATCTGATGTGCCACTTTCCCTACTCAATCTTCTAAAAATAATATTAAATCACATTTTGATATGATATACCAAAGCAGTATCTTTTTGTTGTTTTTGTTCATTTTTTGAGACAGGGTCTTGCTCTGTCACCCAGGCTGGAGGGCAGTGGCACAAACTTGGCTCACTGCAGCCTCCATCTCGAGCCTCCCACCTCAGCCTCCTGAGTAGCTGAGACTACAGGCCCACACCATCATGCTCGGCTAATTTTTTTTTTTTTTTTTTTGAGGTAGGGTCTCATTTTGTTGCCCAGGCTGGTCTCATGCTCCTGACCTCAAGGGATCCTCCTGCCTTGGCCTCCCAAAGTGCTGGATTTACTGGTGTGAGCCACTGCATCTAGCGAGAACAGTGACTCTTTTTTAAGATGGAGTTTTGCTCTTGTTGCCCAGGCTGGAGTGCAATGGTGCAACCTCGGTTCACTGCAACCTCTGCCTCCCAGGTTCAAGCGATTCTCCTGCCTCAGCCTTTCAAGTAACTGGGATTACAGGCATGCACCACCATGACCAGCTAATTTTTGTATTTTTAGTAGAAACAGGGTTTCACCATGTTAATCAGGTTGGATGGTCTTGAACTCCTGACCTTGGGTGATCCACCTGCCTCGGCCTCCCAAAGTGCTGGGATTACAGGCATGAGCCACTGTGCCTGGCCCAGAACAGTGACTCTTAAATGTACTTCTCCAAATGGTGATGACAAGGGGTTAAGAAAAACAACAATGTCTTGAATGCTGAAAAATTTCAATGTCCAGGTATTTGAGAAGATGTGGAAGAAATGTAGCACTATGCATCACTAGAATTAAAATAATTATTTACATTAGATATATTAAAATATCATCATAAACCAGCTTGCTAAAATTATAAACTTAGATATACATGACTTCTGTCCTTTTTTCAAACATAATTTTACTTTAAAATTCTAAAATGTTATGACCAAAATACTCATGTTTCCTGAAATCAGTGTTCTAACAGAGCTCTCAGATCCTCTTAGTTGGGCAAAACAGTTCGGTCTTTGTGGCCTTGGTTGCCAGCTTGACAGATTCCATTTGACCAGGCCTATCTTCTCATGCTTCTGCTTGGGCCAGTCAGTTTGCTAATAAGGAAGAACAGGAATGGAAAATATTGTTCAGTTTCTGTTCATATATATTTTTAAGGATTATCTGGGATTATTGAGAACTCAAACACCATCCCAGAATGTGAGCCCTGAGAAGGCTATGAACGATGGCAGTGTTTAGATTGAGAAAACTTTAAGTTCAGAAATTGAAGTCCAGGTTGCTTAAATATTTGTTTGCTGTTTCTAGTTAAATGGATGAAATTAGCTCAAGCGACAAAGTTGAGGATTCCTGCCATTTTCTAGTTTAAACCTTTGCTCTTTGATATGAGTTAAAAGCCTTTTATCTGTAAGAGAATAAAACCCAACTTATGCTGGTTGAAGCAAAACAAGTAAAAGCAGGTTGGGAAGGTAGTGGGGGGACTCAGTGGCACCTGTCACTGAATTGCCAAGGGCTACTCTGAATTCAGGCATGATCCAAAGACATGGGTAATAGGAAAAGCAGCAGCAGCAATCTCTCAGTTGCACTGTCTTCTGTGTGGTTTCATCTTTTCAGGCAGGCTCTCCTTATAAACTGACAACATGGCTGCTCTTAATTCATATACTCCAAACTTAGTAATTTCTAGGAGAAACAGAAAACTTCTTCTTGGCAGACCAGTGATAGTTCCAGGATTCAATCTCTTTTTGTGTGTGTACTTTTATTTTATTTTTTATTATACTTTAAGTTCTGGGATACATGTGCAGAATGTGCTGGTTTGTTACTTAGATATACATGTGCCATGGTGGCTTGCTGAACCCATCAACCCATCATCTACATTAGGTATTTCTCCTAATACTATCCCTCCCCTGACCCCTCTTGCCCCAACAGGCCCTGGTGTGTGGTGTTCCCCCCTCCCTGTGTCCAAGTGTTCTTACTGTTCAACTCCCACTTATAAGTGAGAACATGTGGTGTTTGGATTTCTGTTTCTGTGTTATTTTGCTGAGAATGATGGTTTCCAGCTGTATCCATGTCCCTGCAAAGGGCATGAACTCATCCTTTTTTATGGCTGCATAGTATTCCAAGGTGTATAGGTGCCACATATTCTTTATCCAGTCTACCATTGATGGGCATTTGGGTTGGTTCCAAGTCTTTGCTATTGTGAATAGTGCTGCAGTAAACATGTGTGTGCATGTGTCTTTATAGTAGAATGATTTATAATCCTTTGGGCATATACATAGTAATAGGATTGCTGGGTCAAATGGTATTTCTGGTTCTAGATCCTTGAGGAATCACCACACTCTCTTCCACAATGATTGAACTAATTTACACTCCCACCAGCAGCATAAAAGTATTCCTATTTTCCCACATCCTCTCCAGCATCTGCTGTTTCCTGACTTTTAATGATCACCATTCTAACTGGTGTGAGATGGTATCTCATTGTGGTTTTGATTTGTATTTCTCTAATGACCAGTGATGATGAGCTTTTTTTCATATGTTTGTTGGCCACATAAATGTCTTCTTTTGAGAAGTGTCTGTTCATATCCTTTGCCCACTTTTTGATGGGCTTGCTTATTTTTTTTCTTGTAAATTTGTTTAAGTTCTTTGTAGATTCTGGATATTAGCCCTTTGTCAGATGGCTAGATTGCAAAAATGTTCTCCCATTCTGTATGTTGCTGGTTCACTCTGATGATAGTTTCTTTTGCTGTGCAGAAGCTCTTTAGTTTAATTAGATCACATTTGTCAATTTTGGCTTTTATTGCAATTGCTTTTGGTGTTTTGGTCATGAGGTCTTTGCCCATGCCTATGTCCTGAATGGTATTGCCTAGGTTTTCTTCAAGGATTTTTATGGTTTTAGTCTTTCATTTAAGTCTTTAATCTATCTTGAGTTAATTTTTGTATAAGGTTCAAGGAAGGGGTTCAGTTTCAGTTTTATGCATATGGCTAGCCAGTTTTTCCAGCATCATTTATTAAATAGGGAGTCTTTTCCTCATTGCTTGTTTTCGTCAGGTTTGTCAAAGATCAGATAGTTTTAGTTGTGTGGCATTATTTCTGAGGCCTCTGTTCTGTTCCATTGGTCTAAATATCTGTTTTGGTACCATGCTGTTTTGGTTATTGTAGCCTTGTAGTATAGTTTGATGTCAGATAGTGTGATGTCTCAAACTTTGTTCTTTTTGCTTAAAATTCTCTTGGCTATTTGGGCCCTTTTTTTTTTGGTTCCTTGTGAAATTTAAAGTAGTTTTTTCTACTTCTGTGAAGAAAGTCAATGGTAGCTTGATGGGGGCAGCATTAAATTTATAAATTACTTTGGGCAGTATGACTGTTTTCACAATATTGATTCTTCCTATCCATGAGCATGGAATGTTTTCCCATTTGTTTGTGTCCTCTCTCATTTCCTTGAGCAGTGGTTTCTGGTTCTCCTTGAAGAGGTCCATCACATCCCTTGTAAGTTGTAAAGACCAAACCTACATTTGATTGGTGTACCTGAAAGTGATGGGGAGAATGGAACCAAGTTGTAAACACTCTTCAGGATATTATCCAGAACTTCCCCAACCTAGCAAGACAGGCCAACATTCAAATTCAGGAAATACAGAGAACAGCACAAAGTTACTCCTTGAGAAGAGCAACCCTAAGACACATAATCGTCAGACTCACCGAGGTTGAAATGAAGGAATAAATGTTAAGGGCAGCCAGAGAGAAAGGTTGGGCTACCCACAAAGGGAAGCCCATTAGACTAACAGTGCATCTCTCTGCAGAAACCCTACAAGTCAGAAGAGAGTGGGAGCCAATATTCAACATTCTTAAAGGAAAGAATTTGCAACCCAGAATTTCATATCCAGCCAAACTAAGCTTCATAGCAAAGATGAAATAAAATCCTTTAAGACAGACAAATGCTGAGAGATTTTG
The DNA here is from genome assembly GCA_036589455.1 of Ateles fusciceps. NCBI lineage: Eukaryota > Metazoa > Chordata > Mammalia > Primates > Atelidae > Ateles > Ateles fusciceps. The sequence continues at coordinate 200,757 of JAZHEH010002052.1, forward strand.
TCACCACCAGCCCTGCCTTACAAGAGCTCCTGAAGGAAGCACTAAATATGGAAAGGAGAAACTGCTACCAGCCACTGAAAAAACATAGCAAATTGTGAAGACCATTGACACTATGAAGAAACTGTATCAAGTAACATGCAAAATAACCAGCTAGCATCATAATGACAGGATCAAATTTATACATTACAATAATAACCTTAAATGTAAATGGGCTAAAAACCCCAGTTAAAAGACATAGACTGGCAAATTGGATAAAGAGTCAAGACACATGGGTGTGCTGTATTCAGGAGACACATCTCACGTGCAAAGACACACAGAGGCTCAAAATAAAGGGATAGAGGAATATTTACCAAGCAAATGGAAAGAAAAAAAAAGCAGGGGTTGCAATTCTAATCTCTGATAAAACAGACTTAAACAAACATTGATCAAAAACAAAGAAGGTCATTACATAATGATAAAGGGATCAATGCAAGAAGAAGAGCTAAGTATCCTAAATATATATGCACCCAATACAGGAGCACCCAGATTCATAAAGCAAGTTCTTAGAGACATACAAAGAGAGTTAGACTCCCACACAATAAAAGTGGGAGACTTTAACACCCCATTGTCAATATTAGATAGATTAACAAGACAGTAAATCAACAAAGATATTCAGGACTTGAACTCAGCTCTGGACCAAATGAACCTAATAGACATCTACAGAACTCTCCACCCCAAATCAACAGAATATACATTCTTCTCAGCACCACATAGCACTTATTCTAAAATTGACCACATAATTGGAAATAAAACACTCCTCAGCAAATGCAAAAGAACGAGAATCATAATAAACAGTTTGTCAGACCACAGTGCAATCAAATTAGAACTCAGGTTTAAGAAACTCACTCAAAACTGCACAACTACGTGGAAACTAAACAACCTATTCCTGAATGACTACTAGTCTTGAATAACCTACTCCTGAATGACTACTCCTAACAAAATTAAGGCAGATAATAAGTTATTTGAAACTAATGTGAACAAAGACACAACATACCAGAATCTCTGGGACACAGCTAAAGCAGAGTTTAGAGGGAAATGTATAGCACTAAATGCCCACAGGAAAAGCAGCAAATTTCTACAATCGACACCCTAACATCATAATGAAAAGAACTAGAGAAGCAAGAGCAAACAAATTCAAAATCTAGCAGAAGACAAGAAATAACTAAGATCAGAGCAGAACTGAAGGAGACAGAGACAGGAAAAACCCTTCAAAAAAAAAATCAATGAATCCAGGAGCCAGTTTTTGAAAAGATTAACAAAATAGACCACTAGCCGGAATAATAAAGAAGAAAAGAGAGAATAATCAAATAGACACAATAAAAAATGATAAAGGGGATATCACCACTGATCCCCACAGAAATGCAAACTACCGTTAGAGAATACTATAAACACCTCTATGCAAATAAACTAGAAAATCTGGAAGAAATGGATAAATTCCTGGACACGTACACCCACCACCCCCAAAGACTAAACCAGGAAGAAGTCGAATCTCTGAATAGACCAATAACAAGTTCTGAAATTGAGGCAGTAATTAATAGCCTATCAACCAAAAAAAAGCCCAGGACCAGGCAGATTCACAGCTGAATTCTTCCAGAGGTGCAAAGAGGAGCTGGTACCATTCCTTCTGAAACTATTCCAAACAATAGAAAAAGAGGGACTCCTCCCTAACTCATTTTATAAGGCCAGCATCATCCTGATACCAAAACCTGGCAGAGACACAACAAAAAAAGAAAATTTCAGGCCAATATCCCTGATGAACATCGATGCTAAAATCCTCAATAAAATACTGGCAAACTGAATCCAGCAGCACACCAGGATTCAATCTTACTGCAAAGACTTTATTCAGTGCCTATCACCAAAGCAGTCCCTGTTGACAGGGGGATGGATTTTCTTGGCTGGGTGTGGCTCATGATTCCATATGGTTGGTGAGAAATAAGGTGAGGATAGTAGTGGTGATTGGGGAAGGGATTTAGATGCCCAGAACAACATGAACTGAGAGGGTCTAAGTCAAAGTACTATTTACCAAAAGGAGGGGATAGCCTGAGAGCAGAAAACAACAGATACTTATTGTATGTGTTTGTAAATTACTTAAAAAATGATGGTTTTCCCATAAATTGATTATATTTTTAAAAGACCAGAATTCAAGTGCCAATGCCATTTGCGTGGATTCTCAGTTTGTTAAGAAACTGAAAATGTTTTGGAAACCATAAAGCTCTATATTCGTGAAAGTGACGTATTTAAAAGTTTTTTTTTTAACTTTTCAAACCCTTTGAATTTCTTTTTTTTTTAAGTTCTCTGGTATTAATTATTATATGTCACTGTCATAAATTTAAATAATCATAAGATAATACCACTCATGATTACTTGACACTTTACAGAAAAACCTATTTCTATTTTTGAAACAGAAGAATGGTTATTATAAAAGTTAGGATGGTGTTAATACAATTTTAAAGGAGATAACGAATGAACCTTAGATCATGAAATTACTTAATACTCTATAACATACTGTAAGGAAAAATCTTGTCTTTAAAATATTGTTCTTTCTTATTCTAAGACTGAAACTTTAGTCACATATATAAATTTGCCTTTTACTGTTCTAAAAGTATGTGAATAAGTACAAGTACAAACACAGTAATATATAAAATAAATATAGAAAACCTATTATTGAATTTCAGCCATTTAGAGCATGGTATAGTTCTGTTAAATTTGGAAGTTGAATATAGAGATAGCCGTGGAAACAATATATGTTTCTTGATTTTCTATTACCAGTGTTTTAAGAAGAGATAGTTGATCGTAGCCCAAATTCCCACTCTGTTACTAGTTAGCTGTTACCTTGGATGAAGTTACTTCATCTCCTTAGGCCCAGTTTCCTCATCTGGAAATTTGAAGAAATTTAATTAGACTCTGTGTAAGTCTACCTTCAGTCCTGAGATCCTGCAATTTATGCAAGTTTTGAAAATGCTAGGTCATAAAATATTATTTTTGGGAGGAAATTAACTAGGTAAACTGCCAATGGCAGAAGCGCATACTTTAAATATTCCCTGCATCAAATATTGTTACTTGATTCTGTTTAAACTACTGTGAAAACACACAGGTGATTGTGTAGCTGTTTCTGTGATCTGCATGTTGAAAGGTTTAAATTCTCAGATGTTCCAAGAGCAGCCATATGATTTTGAACAGGAAATTTGATTCAACTTTTCTTTCCAGTGGGAATGAAAGTCAAGGGTAGGTGGATAAGGATTACAATGAGTACCTATGGTGATCAATTTGAAATGTTTCAAATAACACATGGTTGGTTATTTGAGAATAATCTTATTGAACTGACCCGTCCATGGCGCATTACTTCATGTTACCAGATATGCCAAATTCCTTGCCCCCTTTTTTCTTGCCACCTTCCTCTCTCCTGTTTTTCTCTCTCCTACCTCTCCTATTCTATTTGTAGGAGATGACTAAATCTGCCCACTCCTTTAGTTATTTATTTATTTTTTTCACCATCTAATTGATTCTGCATGCTGCTATACAGGCATAGCCCTTTGAGAATGTTTCCCAACCGGAAAAGTACACAATAATAGAAGTGGCTGCAAAATATAATTATTTTTTTCTGACTATTAATGCAAGAGGAAAATGTCTAATGGGTTGCAGATTTCTTCCTATTCAAATAGCGTGACCGTGACCAATTAAAAAGGAACCCCTCAGCTGAAGTTGCATTTCTTAGTTCCCCTCCATCAGGGCAGGGCCTGGGCTTGGGTGAGGGTTGGCTGGTGTTCTATGTATAGAAAGAGGAATGATGTGAAAATGGGGGAGAGGTTTCAGTGACTGGGGAGGAGAGCAGAGTTCTTTAAACTATTATTAACAATAAGGCAGCAAGACTTCAGTTGCCTTGCTAACCGTTAAATATTTTTGGCCGTCTGCCAGCATGTTTCAGTATTTCTTTGAAGCTTTCTTGTACCTTTTGCAGTAGAGTAATTAAAGTGTACCTTTTCATCTTTACCTACACAGGTAAAAGCGCACACACACACACACACACACACCAGTCCATTTTGCTCTGACATAGACTTGCTAGGGGCGGGGCTGGGGGTTCCAGAGGTTGGAGGAAATGCAAATCCTCTCTGGAGCCCTCCTGAGACCTAGGAATGAACTGCATCTAGGAAATGTCTTAGGGCTGGGTCTGCAGCACTGATTCCTTTGAGCTCTTTGGTTTCTGCATCTCTCTCTTTAAAATATTTCTCTAATACATCTAAAGAAGTTTCATAAGTGATTGGGAGCTGACTAGATTTTACAAAGAAGGTGCATCCCAGTGGCATTTAAAAATGTACACCTTGGTGGCCAGAGAGGCAGTTGAAATTTCTGCTTCCCAATTTGGTATTTTAGCCTTTTATCTGATCAAATGACACTTCTTTTGGAAGGATAAAATTGAACCATATATACATCATATATATGATATATATATGGTATATATATAATTGAACCTTTTATATATATACCATATATATATCATATGTATATATACGATTCAATTTTATCTTTCCAAAAGAAGTATCATTTGATCAGATAGAAGGCTAAGGTTTGATATATATATAATACATATTCAATTACTTGGAAACCTCTCTCTCAAAATATGATCTTTACCATAATTACATTGATAATATTATTTTTTAAACCCAAAAATGTTTTTCCTTTTATCTCTCTTTCTCTCCACTCAGCTAAAAATACTTAAACCATCACCACTTCCACTGCCACAAAAACAATAAGAAGATACTGAAAACCCAAAAGTTCTTTTCTCTTAGGATATTTCAGCTTCAGTATTAACAAAGACTATGGTGTTGTTTTCTAATGTTTGGGTTTAATTTAATCAGTAGTCCTGGTGAGGAAGGTTGAACAAAAACCCAGAAAGATATGGAAGACAAAGCAAATTGTGTAGAGGAGGATGTGATTTTTTTCTTATGTAATCTTGAGTAAGTCACACAAATTTTATTACACTTGACCTTTTACTTATGGTCTGTAATAGAATAATGTTGAGCCTTAAACAAATTCCATGATAATAGCCACAAATCTTTCATTATTAGACGGGACAATGCAGACGCACATTAATGACTACTGTTGTTCCAGGAAGTAATTCGAGTTCAGCATATCTCATGGCAAGAGAGGATGCCATCTGTTGCTCTGAAGACAAAATTCTTGCCTTCCCTCCACTCCCATGTGTATTCAGGTGTGTAAGAAATGGTCTGATTGTCTTACACAAAAAAATGTGTAAAGAACAAGATCATTTTTGGTTGATGGGAAATAGACGAAAGGAGAAGATAGGGGGAAATCCCAGGACTGTAACTCTTAGATTCCTTATAAAACTATTGCCAACTTTCTACGAAGTCTCCAGGTGTTCTAAGGTGGCAACATTTTAACAGAATAAATTATACCTGTAAAAGTTTGCCTTAAAAGGCAAGTTACAACACATTTGCTTTGGTAACTGTAAGTGTTGGATTTTCCACTGGCAGGTGAAGGGACACTTTGCAAGAGTGGGCTGTAGGCACAGTGCCAGCATGCCAGCTCCTGGCAGCTGGCTGGAAAATTGATCTGTTTTTATGGACATGTTTATTAATACTAATTTTCTCTGGCACCTGAGCCACTAAATTTATGGCTTTCAAATTTCCAAGAGGGTTGATTATAATCTTTAAGGTCTCTTCCAGCATCATGGCATTGATTTCAATGACGATATGAGGGAAATGGTTTCATTTTGATGGCTGGATTGTCCTAATAATGACTCTACCCTAATTGCCTTCATGAGTTACAGGATCAGAACTTTGGTGGAGAACTCAGACCGTGTGACAGCAGACACTGTATATCCCTGCATGAGTAACATTTGGATGCAGTGGGTAGAGTTTGTGAATTTGTACGTTATGCTTGGTTGTGACCTCTGAGGGCACCAAGAAGCAGTTCACAATCAGAAATGTCAAGACTGATCCAATATTTAGAAAAATCTAAAGACTTAAGCAAAAACCTGTCAGAACTGATAAACAAATTTGGTAAAATTTCAGGGTACCAAATCAACATGCAAAAATCAGCAACATTCCTTTATACCAGCAGCATTCTTATGCATCAACAGGAAATAATCTGAAAAATAAAGTAAGAAAGCAATCTTATGTACAGTAGCTATAAAAAACTTAAAATACTTAGTAATAAATTTAGCTAAAGAAATGAAAGATCTCTGCAATTAAACTATAAAACACTGATGAAAGAAATTGAACAAGACACACAATAAAAAGGGAAGATATCCTATGCTAATGTATTGGAAGAATTAATATTGTGTAAAATGTCCGTACTAACCCAGTGATCTTTGAATTCAGTGCAATCCCCATCAAAACACCAAAGACATTCTTCAAAGGAATAAAAAAGCAATCCTAAAGTTTGTATGGAATCACAAAAGACCCCAAATAGCCAAAGTATCCTGAGCACAAAGAACAAAGCTAGGAGAGAGATCACACTACCAAACTTCAAAACATACTACAAAGCTATAGTAACCAAAATAGCATGGTGCTGGCATAGAAACAGACACATAGATTAATGGAACGGAACAGAGAACCCAGCAATAAATCTACACCTTTATAGTGAACTTATTTTTGACAAGGGTCCCATGAAATTTTACTGGGAAAATCTCTTTAATAGATGGTTCTGGGAAAACTGAATATCCACATGCCTAAGAATGAAAGTAGACCCTTATCTCTCACTATGTAAAAAAGTCAAATAAAAATGTATTAAAGATTTACATGCAAAACCTGAAACTATGAAAAAACTAGAAGAATACACTGGGGGAAATGCTCTAGGACATTGGTCTGGGCAAAGACTTTCTGGGTGAGACTTTAAAAGCACAGGCAACAAGAATAAGAATTGACAAATAGGATTGCATCAAGCTAAAAAGTTTTTATACAACAAAGGAAACAATAAACAGAGTGGAAAGACAACCTACTACACAGCAAGTCTACCCAGCTCCAGGCTGGTACTGGAGGTTGTCTGCACAGACTCTTGTGATGTGAACCATCTATGGGTCTCTCAGCTGTGAATACCAGTGCCTCTTCCAGTGGAGGTGGCAAGGGAGGTGCAATGGACTCTGTGAGGGTTCTTAGCTTTGGTGGTTTAATGCTCTATTTTTGTGCTGGTTCACCTCCTGCTGGGGAGGTGGCGCTTTCCAGAGAATATCAGCTGTGGTAGTATGGAGAGGAACCAGTGGCAGATGGGGCCCTAGAACTCCTAAGATTATAAGCTCTTTGTCTTTAGCTACCAGGGTGGGTAGGAAGGACCATTAAGTAGGGGCAGGGCTAGGTGTTTTTGAGCTCACACTCTTCTTGGGTGGATCTTGCACTTGCTGTGGGGGATGGAAGTAAGGTTTCCAGGTCAATGAAATTGTGTACCTAGGAGGATTGTGGCTACCTCTGTTGAGTCATGCAGGTTGTCAGGGAAGTGGGGGAAAAGCTGGCAGTTATAGCTTTCCCCCACTTTCACCCAGCTCCCACAAAATCTGAAGGGCCCATCTCACTCCCACTGTGCCCCCTCAACTGCCCTGAGTCTGTTTTCAGGCAGTGGGCCAGGCAGGCTTGAGAACTTGCCCCAGGCTACTCACCTTCCAGCTGCGAAAGTAAAGGGCTTGGTTCTTCCCCTACCTGTGGAGTCTCCACACCAGATTCACACCCTCCCCAAAGTTCTGGCCAGGAGGCTTCTTGCCCCATTCAACTTGTTACAAAGTTTAAATGGAAATTTCCTTCTCCCTGTGATGCTTTCCCCCTCTGCCCTGCTCCTCTGGCTGCCCTCCTGATGGATGCCTCTGGTGCCAGGCAGGAATGGCCTGCTTGGGGACCCAGCCGAGCTCCCAGGCTTTTCTACTGCTTCCTCTATCCCTGTGTTTTGCCTGGCTCTCTAAATTGACTCAGCCCCAGGTAAAATAGGTAACTTCTCTTGCAAGCAGACCTTCAGTTTCTCCAGGGGAGTGTGTGTTCAGGAGAGGAGGCTCTTTCTTTCCCACTTCCGCAGTTGGTGCACTCACAGTATCTGAGGTGTCTTCTGGGTTCTGCAGGAGCAGTCCACTTCCTTCAGAGGGTCTGTGGGTCCTCTCAGGATTGCTGGTTTGTTCTTGCAGTTGATCTGGAGCTAAAATTCACAATGTGAGCCTCTGCACACTGCTCTGACCATCTGAGTGGAAGCTGCAATCTAGTCCTGCCTCCTGTCCACCATGATGATCTCAGTCCCCAACTTTATTTTTAATTAAGAAGCATAAGGAAATATTATGATCACTTCTTAAGAGAATATCACTAAATAATAAATGAACGAATGAATAAACAAATACTTCTTACTAGCATATGTTACTAAGATTTGTGTACATTTCTTTGTTTCTTTTTCTTCCTTTTTCCTTTTTTTTTTTTTTTTGTTGAGAGCGAGTCTTATTCTTTCTCACTGAGGCTAGAGTGCAGTTGTGCAATCATGGCTCATGGCAGTCTGCAGTCTCGACTTCCAGGGCTCACATGGTCCTCCCACCTCAGCCTCCCTAGTACCTGGGACCACAGGTGCACACCACCATACTCAGCTGATTTTTAATTTTTTTAGAGATTGGGGTCTCACTATGTTTGAGAGTCAAGCTGGTCTCAAAGTCCTAGCCTCAAGCAATCCTCTTGGCTCAGCTTTCCAAAGTCTTAAGATTGTTATAGGCATGCATCATCACACCCAGCCTCCTTCTTTTCTCTCTTCCCTTGCTTTCTCTCTCTCACTCTCTTTCTTTTTATTACTTCCCTCCTTTCTCCTCCCTCCCTCCCTTCCTTCCTTTCACAACAGGAGAGTTCGAAGCTGACTTCCCCTCACAGAACAAAAGTGCAACAGGGGTTTGACTAATTTATTTGGCAACTGTGTGTTCAAACCCCTTACAGGAAGGGAAGCATGCAGGTGAGCAGGTGCAGGAGCCAGGGTGAGTGCTTTTGGGCTCTGGTCAGGTGCAGGAACCAGGGTGAGTGCTTTTGGGCTCTGGTCCCACGGCAGTGTTTATGGGTGTTACAATGCTCTTTTAGCCCTGCCGTCTGGGGATTGCTTGAGTGTTAAACAGCTCAGTGAAGAGTCAGTGTGACAGCCTTTTTGGGTTCCTGCACCCAGTGTGTCCTGAATTCTAGTCCAGTGTCCAGGAAGAATCAATTCGTAAGGACTTGAAGGATGGTGAATGCAGGGATTTTACTGAGTGATGGAGGTGACTCTAGCAGGATGGGGAGCTGAAGAGGGAATGAAGTGCGAAGATAATCTTCCTCCGGAGTTGACCCTCCCACAGTTGATCTCTTCTCTGACCAACCCCAGTCGAACTCCTCTCAATGTTCAGTTGCTTCCTCTCTTTTCTTCTTCTCTGTTGCACTGCTCTGCTGCTCTTTTCCTCGTGGAGCCTGAGGTTTAGAGTTTATATGGGTACAGGATGGGGCAGGGGGTATGGTGGGCCAAAAGGCAACATTTGGGCATGAAAACAGAAATGCCTGTTTTCATATAGGGCTGCAGATTTCCAGACTTGATGGTGGGGGCCTTTGCCAGGGAATTACCCTCTTCTACCCAGTATTTCCCTGCCTTCTGTTCTTTCCCTCCCTTCCCTCCCGTGATGTATGAATACCTAAAAGTTATCAATCAAGCTAACACACTTTTAAATATGTTCCATTCCTTTACCTTGACAAATATACCTTTATAATGACAAAATTGAAAAATATGTTTAAAACTATAGCTTTTGTAAGTTGGAAAATTATTAAAATATTGACAAATTTATTTATAATTGTACATCTGAGTGTTCTGTTGATGGATTGATGATATTTACATGACATACAATGCAATAAAATTCAATACATTTTGTTATATATTTCATTCATTTATTTTTCTTGATTTTATTTTTGCACAATCATTAATTACCTTTTTATGATCAAATTTTCATTATTTGGTTCCATTGATAGTAATGCCAAATGAGATAACCTTTCCTGAATTATTATAGTTTTTATATATTTTCCCTTTGTTTCAATCTGGAGAAATCTTGCTATGCAGAAAGTTTAGCAAACAAAATTGTCAATAGAAATTGTAAAACAATATTTAATTTGAAATGAATCCATGACTTTTTTATGCATGTGGAAACATTATAATGGTATTGTTGTAAAATAGTGTAATAAAATTGTTACTAAACACACTATTACCAATTATTCAAGTTCATCATGTCAATATTATTACTTATACCATGGGTAAGGTGGTCATCACTGTGTTTTTTGTTCCATACAGTTTATCTTCAGTTTTTCTCCTTTCAACTTTTCAATTCTCAGATATTATATTTTTAAAAATGAAAATATAGCTATGCCCTGCTTAAACTGTTCAGACATCTCTTTAGTGAAAACAATGCCTTGATTCATAAGGGCCAAAAATGGCCTCTTAGAAATAGTTTGGAGATTATTTCTACATAAATCTTCTTTGCAATCAGGCAGTTTTGTTTCCTTGTTTTAATTTTATTTTTAATTGAAGTGTTACAATTTTCTACATTTCATTTGCAGCCTCTTTCAATTTAGGCAAACTGTAATTTTCCAAAATTAAAAAAAAAAGATCCTTCAAAAAATAAAATAACCAAAGTTCAATTTTTGTTTGTGCTAATATTTAAAGCAATTCACTCTTTTTTTTTTTTTTTTTTTTTGAGATGGGAGTCTCTCTCTGTTGCCCAGGCTGGAGTGCAGTGGCATGATCTCGGCTCACTGCAACCTTCACCTCCTGGGTTCAAGCGATTATCCTGCCTCAGCCTCCTGAGTAGCTGGGATTACAGGTGTGCGCCACCGCGCTTGGCTAATTTTTATATTTTTAGTAAAGACGGGGCTTCACCACTTTGGTCAGGCTGGTCTCGAACTCCTGACCTTGTGATCTGCCTGCCTCGGCCTCCCAAAGTTTTGGGATTACAGGTGTGAGCCATTGTGCCCGGTCCAATTCACTTTTTATTTGAGCATCTTCTCTTGAGCATCTTGTGTTGATTTGCTTAACATTGTGTATACCAAAGTGGTTGAGAGATCAAAGTTAACATGTGTTTCACCAAGATTTTTCCCTCCTTAAGGCCAATCCAGAAAATACTGTATATGATCTATGACTTTTCTGAGGATTATCACTGCCATCACACAGGTGAAGTCCTGCCTCCCATGCGTCATATACATCTGTTGTGAATACTGACCTTGTTCTTGACCTCCCCGGGAATCCCATACTGGAACATGAAGAGAAACAAGAAAATGGACATTTAGCACTCGTAGGATAATTCTATTGTTTTCCTGCCCAAAGAAAGAATTTCATCCACTGAGTGCTTCCTCTGCTTAAAGCCCCCCTGCTTTGAAGTGGTGCCCATCTCTAACATCAGCAGTGGGGCCACCTCAACCCACAATGACACTGAGAAGCAGTCATCTTGTTTTGATCTTTTTAAAGGATCACAACGTATGTGAGGTGTCTCCTGGCACCTGAATGGTGCTAGTCATGAGAGTAGATGTTTAGGTTATGGACATGCTGTGCCAGCCCTGGGCACTGGATCCCAAGCAGTGGAGTTGCCCATGTATTCTTATCTCACAAAACCATCCGCATAGGCACTTGGCTTTTTATGACTCTGGGAAAGTGTCATTGGAAGAATTAGGTGGATTCACATGTTCCAGTTTTACATTTCTAAATTCCGTATAAATACGATTATATTTGGTTGGTTGTCTATACGATTTTTGCTAATTATTTTATTTATTTATTTTACCTTAAGTTCTGGGATACCTGTGCGGAAAGTGCAGGTTTGTTAAATAGGTATCCTTCCCTTCCTTCCCCTTCCTCCCCTCCTCTCCCCTCCCCTTCCCTCCCCTCCCCTTCCCTTTCTCTCCTTTCATTTTCTTTCTTTCTTTCCCTGTTTCTTTGATGGGTCTTGCTATCAAAGGGTCTTGTGGGACTCAAACTCCTGAGCTCAAGTGCACCTCCTGTCTCAGCCTCTCAAGTAGCTGGGAACACTTTTGTTTCTTAACTCCCATTTCTTACTCTGGATTAGACTTTCTTTAAAATTATTCTTTAAACTGAGGACCCATGGGTTGTAGTTCTTTTTTTATGTTTAAAATGACTTACTTGGGGTTCATTCTTGAATAAGGTTTAAATACAAAATTCTAGGCCGACAATTATTTTCTATTAGCTTTGAAGATACAATTCCATTGTCTTCTGGCCTCTATTATTACTGATATTCCTATCAGATTGTCCTACTTTGTAGTTTATCTTTTCTTTTAAAGGAAATTTCCAGAAATTGCTGGGACGGCAGTCTTGCTGATTGGTGTAGAAGTGAACCTTTGTGACTATGTAGAGGTGAATGCAGCCAAAATGGTTAGACATGCAGTCAACGCTAAAGATGTTGTGATAAGGGCTGAAAATTAAGAAAGAGACTTTAGTAGATTACTGTGTTATGGAGAATAAATTACGAGGAGAAATGCACCTGAAGTAGTCTCAGGGATCTGTTTCACATTAAAACAATGTACTTTATTTTTTAAAGCAGTTTGAGGTTCACAGCAAAGTGAAATGGAAAGTACAGAGATGTCCCACCTACCACTACCCGACCCGTGCACAGTCTCCTCCAGTACCATCATCCCTAGCTATATTAGCTATAGTGAGAATTTGTTACAATTAGGAAACCTGGTTTGGCACATTATTCTCTCTCAAAGCACACAGTTTACATGAGGGTTTTCTCTTGGTATTTACATTCTCTGGATTTTGACAAATGTATAATGTTGTCTGTCCACCATTATAGTATCATACAGAATAGTTTCACTGCCATAAAAATTCTCTGCGCTCTGCCTATTCATCTCTCTCTCTCTCCCCTCCTAAATCCCTGGCAACCACTGATCTTTTTACTCTCTCCATGGTTTTGTCTTCTCCAAAATGTCATATAGTTGGAATTGTGTAGTATGTAGTATTTTAGAGCATCTTTTTTTACTTAGTAATATGCATTTGTGTCCTTCATGTATTTTCATAGTCTGATGGCTCACATCTTTTTGGCACTGAATAATATTTCATTCTGTGGTTGTACCACAGTTCACTTTTCCATCCACCTACTGAAGGACATCTTGGTTGCTTCCAAGTTTTGGTAGTTATAAATAAAGCTGCTACGACTGTCCATGTGAAAGTTTTGTTTGGGTGCAGCTTTTCAACTAATTTTAATAAATGCCAGAGTGTGATTGCTGGATCGTATGGTGTTACACTTTTCAGTTCTGTGTTGTAAATGTTATTTTAAAAAGATGCTATGGTATATGCTGCCCTGTACAGAATGTGTGGATAAAAACCAGGCAAATGAAATGTTCTCTGAGGCTCATTCATGTCAGTGTTCACTCCTGCAATGCAGAGAAAAATCTCTAGGATACAGTTGTAGTTTGCAATAACTAGAAGTAGGTTTCCACAAATAGAACAGGATTGACATGGATTTTTGATGCTACTATTACTCCTCTACATTTCTAGTATAAAGGGAATATTATCTCTGGCTGGGCACTGGGTAACAACCTCATAGTCTTTCTGAGGCTTCCTAAATTACAAAGAAGCTTTCGAAGATTTGATATCTTGACCTTTGGAAATGTTATTTCTTCTATTAAAATATTAAATAAAACAATGTTTTATTTGATCTACATTGGATATGGCAAAAGGTTTTTATGTCTATACATATATATATAAATAAAACTTTTATCTGAATATTATACCGTAATTGTTCTAGTGACTTAAAACACTCATTAAGGTAATATTATGAGCTCTTTTCTGAGGAAATTTTATAGGTACAAAAGCCATTAAAATGATTTAAATTTCCTCTTGGTTTCTGCTATTTCTGCAGATGTCTTGGTTCCTAAGAACAACAATACTGTTGAATCTAGCTAGCAACATGTATTAAATGCATCATACATCTGTCTAAATGAAGAAAGTCCTGAAATAATTCTTACACTTTTTGTCTATGCTACTTCTCTTTTCTTTTACCTTCCCTTCCTTTTAAGAAAAACATAGTGCTTTGAAACAAATTGATTTTTTTAGATAGTGCATTGACCATACCCCTAGCCTGGGGTTAGCGCATAACTTCAAAAACAATAATAACTAAGACAATCATCTAATTTTACTGAAATAAAACTGAAAATGGACATCCTACAGAATCATCCCTGAGACTACTTTAGGTGCATTTGTGCTTGTACTTTATTCTCAATGACACAGTAATCTACTAAAGTTCCTCTCTCAATTTTTCTCTTTGCAATCTGGAAGAACAGATTCACCAGTGATTGTACTCATTTATAAAAGCATCCAAAACAAAATTGAAGCCCAAGGCTGATAAGCTATAAAGATGCTGATCAGATCTGAGCAGAATGGACCATGCTTTGGGGCTTGCTCAGCTAAAGATGATTCTAGAAGACTGATGACTTTATATACACAATTATAAACACCACAGCTCTGTCAGATGAATGGAAACTCATGAAATATGAGCTGGTCCTTTATTAAGTAAAGAATGGCATTTTGTAAAATACTTCTTAAGATTTAGTAAGTTTTTTGCAGGCAATTACCCATTCTTTGGCAGAAGTCATAATCAAACAATCTAACAAGAAAGAACAATCCAATAGTATGTTTATAAAATAGTATACAAAACAAAGACTAATTGATTTTTTAATGGCTCAAACTAATAGGAATGAACCTTGTCAACTTTACATAATTGTTATCCATAAGAAGTGTAAGTCATAATCAATAAGAAATTAGAAATATGCTCTTTCCAGAATTCCTCTCCAAAAGAGATTGGATGTAGGAAAACAACTTGGAATTATTTTTTTGTTATTTTGTTTTGTTTTGTTTTCAATAACACAAATAGCTAAATATGTAGTAACAGGGAGGCAATATATTAAAAACAAGATTGGTCTTCAATTAGAGATTAATGCATGTTTATCCGGGATGGTGTTAGTTCATATGATCAGGGTTGACTAGACTTGCTGTTGGTCATTACATCTTAGCATGTCCCATGAAATTTCAGATTCATATTTTATTATAATAAGATCTTGAATTTGCATTTCTGGAAATACTTTTTGCCAAGTTAAAATTTTGTTCACTGACCAAGTGAGTCAGTATGAACAGCTGTGTAAAATTCCTAGATTCTGCAGATTTTAAGTCATAATTCTACCAGTGAAACATGATGAGAATTTGTTATTACTTGGAGTGGCCCTACTTATTTTTCCTGCTCTTGGATTCTTTGTTGAGAACCTTTATGCTCAGCTCATCCTATGTCCCCAGAATTCTCATGGTTTCTCTTGGCTTTGCATTATAAATAAGCTAACTCAGAACCCTTATTTAGACAGACATACACATGAGTAATAAGAAAATGAAGTTAAAATCATCCAAGTCCTTCAAACACTGAATTTAACAAATGCTGGTAGTCTCAGAGAATAATTCAAATGAAGGTGAAAGAAATTAAATACATTGTAGTATTTAGCAGCAAATTGTTTTTGGGAAGATGTTAACTTGTTTTATTGATGTGCAAATTTAATCTGAATTAAAATGTCAGAATAAGTATATGAGACAGACTGGCCCCTTATATTTTGAAGGCCCACAGCAGGAGTGTGCTAATGGACATCCATATACCCAATGCATAAATTCTTAAAAATAATAAATCAAACTAAAAAGTCCTTAAATACAGTTAACCCTTCAGATCTTTAGGTTCCAGCACATTGTGAATTCAACCAACTGCGAATGGAAAATATTTGGAAGAAAAAAAAGGGTGGTTCTAGCTGTACTGAGACTATACAGACGTTTTTTTCTTGTCATGATTCCCTAAGCAATACATCGTAACTATTTACATTGCATTCATATTGTATTAGGTGCTATAAGTAATCTGAGATGATTTAAATATATGGGAGGTTGTGGGTATATGCAAATTATGCACCATTTTTAATCAGAGACTTGAGCACTTACGGATTTTGGTATCTGCAGGGGGTCCTGAAACTCTTCCTCCATCGACACCAAGGGAATCCTTACTGTATGCTCTACCCTGCTACCTTGGCAAATATAAGTTATAACAACCTGGATGGCCACATTTTAATTTGAGTGCTAGAGCTTCTAGGAACTCAGTACTGTGATGTGATGCCCAGGAGGGCTACCAGCCTCTGGCTGTGCCACTGTCTTCTCTCCCCTCCTCTTAGTGCACTACTAGATGCAGAGGCTGTGTGGGAGATACAGCCTGCATCCCCTTCCTGGCTGCATACAGTTTCAAGTATTTTTTTCAGTATTTTTTTAGTAGGGGAATTTGTAATCAATCCATAGTTTAGATTAAGGGGTAGTAGGGATAATAATTGCTCTCCTCACCCTAAAAGGTCCACATCCTAGTCCCTGGAATCTGCAACTCTGTTACATCACATGGCAAAGAGGAAATAAGGTCGTATATGAAATTAAGGTTGCTAATCAGCTTACCAGACATGATTACAGGGTTCTTAACAGTGGAAGGGGAGGCAGAGCACATCTGAGTGAAGTGATCTTGGAAGGCCTCAACTTGCCCTTTGAGGATCAGGGCTCCCCAGTCTCTGGAACTGCCACATGGCCTGTTAGGAAGCACGCCACACAGCAGGTATGAGTAGTGAGTGAGTGAGTGAAGCTTGATCTGTATTTACAGCAGCTCCCTATTACTCGCATTACTGCCTGAGCTCTGCCCCCTGTCAGATGAGTAGTGGCATTAGATTCTCATAGGCTAAGCATCAAACATACTGTGAACTATGCATGTGAGGGATCTAGGATGTGTGCTTATTATGAGAATCTAATGCCTGATGAGCTGTCACTGTCTCTCATCACCCCCAAAAGGGACTGTCTAGTTGCAGGAAAGCAAGCTCAATGCTCCCACTGATTCTACGTTATGTTGAATTGCATAATTATTTCATTATATATTACAGTGTAATAACAATACAAATAAAATAGTAAATATAATGCACTTGAATCATCCCAAAACCATCCCTGCTGTGCCTTTGTACATGAAAAAATTGTCTTCTACAAAACTGGTCCTTGGTGCCAGAAAGGTTGAGGATCACTGCTGAAGATGGAGAAAGGTAGTCACCAGCCCAGGAATGTGGCAGTATCCAAAAATCTGCAAAAGACAAGAAACAGGTTGTTCGATACAGCCTCCAGAAGGGAATGCCAACCCTACAAGTACACTGATTTTTTAAAATTATTATTATACTTTAAGTTCTGGGGTACATGTGCAGAACATGCAGGTTTCTTGCATAGATATACACGTGCCATGGTGGTTTCCTGCACCCATCAACCCATCATCTACATTAGGTATTTCTCCTAAGTTATTCCTCCCCTATCCCCCTACCCTCTGACGGGGCTCAGTGTGTGATATTCCCCTCCCCTGAGTCCATGTTCTCATTGTTCAACTCCCATTTATAAGTGAGAACATGCAGTGTTTGGTTTTCTGTTCCTGTGTTAGTTTGCTGAGAATGATGGTTTTTAGCTTCATCCATGTCCCTGCAAAGGACATGATCTCATTCCCTTTTATGGCTGCATAATATTCCATAGTGTATATGTGTCACCTTTTCTTTATCCAGTCTATCATTGATGGACATTTGGGTTGGTTCCAAGTTTTAGCTATTGTGAATACTGCTGCAATAAACATATGTCTACATGTGTCTTTATAGTAGAATGATTTATAATCCTTTAGGTATATGCCCAGTAATAGGATTGCTGGGTCAAATGGCATTTCTGGTTCTAGATCCTTGAGGAATTGCCACACTGTCTTCTACAATGTTTGAACTAATTTACACCCCCCACCAACAGTGTAAAAGCGTTCCTTTTTCCCCCACATCCTCTCCAGCATCTGCTGTTTCTTGACTTTTTAATGTTCACCATTCTAACTGGTGTGAGATGGTATCTCATTGTGGTTTTGATTTGCATTTCTCTAATGACCAGTGATGATGAGTGTTTTTTTCTGTTTGCTGGTCACATAAATATCTTCTTTTGAGAAGTGTCTGTTCATATTCTTTGCCCACTTTTTGATGTTTTTTTTTTTTCTTGTAAATTTGTTTAAGTTCTTTGTAGATTCTGGATATTAGCCCTTTGTCAGATGGATAGATTGGAAAAATGTTCTCCCATTCTGTATGTTGCCTGTTCACTCTGATGATAGTTTCTTTTGCTGTGCAGAAGCTCTTTAGTTTAATTAAATCCCTTTGTCAATTTTGGCTTTTATTGCCATTTCTTTTGATGTTTTGGTCGTGAAATCTTTCCTCATGCCTCTTTCCTGAGTGGTATTGCCTAGGTTTTCTGCTAGGGTTTTTATGGTTTTAGGTCTTACATTTAAGTCTTTAATCCATCTTGAGTTAATTTTTGTATAAGGTGTAAGGAAGGGGTCCAATTTCAGTTTTCTGTATATGGCTAGCCAGTTTTCCCAACATCATTTTGTAAATAGGGAATTCTTTCCCTGTTGCTTTTTTTTTTTTGTCAGGTTTGTCAAAGATCAGATGGTTTTAGTTGTGTGGCATTATTTCTGAGGCCTCTGTTGTGTTCCATTGGTTTATATGGCTGTTTCAGTACCAGAACAATGCTGTTTTGCTTACTGTAGCCTTGTAGTATACTTTGAAGTCTGGTAGTGTGATGACTCCAGCTTTGTTCTTTTTTGCTTAGGATTGTCTTGGCTCTATGGGCTGTATTTTGGTTCCACATGGAATTTAAAGTAGCCTTTTTTTGTTTTTTAATTCTGTGAAAAAAGTCAATGATAGCTTGATGGGGATAGCATTAAATCTATAAATTACTTTGGGCAGTATGGCCATTTTCATGATATTGATTCTTTCTATTCATGAGCATGGAATGTTTGTTTTTCCATCTGTTTGTGTTCTTTTTGTTTGTTTGTTTTTTTAGACAGTCTCACACTGTCACCAGGCTGGGTACAATGGCATGATCTTGGCTCACTGAACCTCCTCCTTCTAGGTTCACATGATTCTCCTGCCTCAGCTTCCTGAGTAGCTGGGATTACAGTAGCACACTACCACACCTAGATAATTTTTTGTATTTTTAGTAGACACAGGGTTTCACTATGTTGGCCAGACTGGTCTTGAACTCCTGACCAAACGTTCCACCCACCTTGGCCTCCAAAAGTGCTGGGATTGTAGGCGTGAGCCACTGCACCTGACCTTTGTCCTCTCTTATTTCTTTGAGCAGTGGTTTGTAGTTCTTGAAGAGGTCCTTCACATCCCTTGTAGGTTGTATTCCTAGGTATTTTATTCTCTTTGTAGCAATTGTGAATGGGAGTTCACTCATGATTTGGCTCTCTGTCTGTTATTGGTGTATAGGAATGCTTGTGACTTTTGCCTATTTCTTTCGTATGCTAAGACTTTGCTGAAGTTGCTTATCAGCTTAAGGAGATTCTGGGCTGAGATGGTGGGGTTTTCTAAATACACAGTCATGTCAAACAGCAACACTTTGACTTCCTCTCTTCCTATTTGAATACCTTTTATTTCTTTCTCTTGCCTGATTGCCCTGGCCAGAACTTCCAATACTATGTTGAATAGGAGTGGTGAGAGGGCATCCTTGTCTTGTGCCAGTTTTCAAAGGGAATTCTTCCAGCTCTTGTGCATTCAATGTGATATTGGCTGTGGGTTTCTCATAAATATTTCTTATTATTTTGACTTATGTTCCATTAATACCTAGTTTATTGAGAGTTTTTAGCATGAAGGGGTGTTGAATTTTATTGAAGGCCTTTTCTGCATCTATTGAGATAATCGTGGTTTTTGTCATTGGTTCTGTTTACGTGATGGATTACGTTTATTGATTTGAGTATGTTGAACCTGCCTTGCATCCCAGGGATGATTGTTGTGGATAACTTTTTGATGTGCTTCTGGATTAATTTTGTCAGTATTTTACTGAGGCTTTTTGCGTTGATATTCACCAGGGATTTGGGCCTGAAATTTTCTTTTTTAGTTGTGTCTCTGCCAGGTTTTGGTATCAGTATGATGCTGGCCTCATAAAATGAGTAAGAGAGGAGTCTCCCTTTTTCTATTGTTTGGAATAGTTTCAGAAGGAATGGTACCAGCTCCTCTTGTACCTCTGGTAGAATTTGGCTGTGGCTCCAGCTAGTCCTGGACTTGTTTTCGTTGGTAGGCTATTAATAGTTGCCTCAGTTTGAGAACTTGCTATTGGTCTATTCAGGGATTTGACTTCTTCCTGGTTTAGTCTTGGGAGAGTGTATGTGTCCAGGAATTTATCCATTTCTTCTAGATTTTCTAGTTTATTTGCATAGAGGTTTTTATAGTATTCTCTGATGGTAGTTTGCATTTCTGTAGGTTCAGTGGTGACATACCCTTCATTGTTTTTTATTGTGTCTATTTGATTCTTCTTTTCTTCTTTATTAGTCTGGCTAGTGGTCTATTTTGTTAATCGTTTCAAAAACTGGCTCCTGGATTCATTGCTTTTTTTGAAAGGCTTTTCGTGTCTCTATCTCCTTCAGTTCTGCTCTGATCTTAGTTATTTCTTGTCTTCTGCTAGATTTTGAATTTATTTGCTTTTGCTTCTCTAGTTCTTTTAATTTTGATATTAGAGTGTTGATTTTAGATCTTTCTCACTTTCTCCTGTGGGCATTTAGTGCCATAAATTTCCCTCTAAACACTGCTTTAGCTGTGTCCCAGAGATTCTGGTATGTTGTGTCTTTGTTCTCATTGGTTTCAAAGAACTTATTTATCTGCCTTAATTTTGTTATTTACCCAGTAGTCATTCAGGAGCAGGTTGTTCAGTTTCTATGTAGTTGTGCGGTTTTGAGTGAGTTTCTTAGTCTTGAGTTCTAATTTGATTGCACTGAGATCTGAGAGACTGTTATGATTTCTGTTCTTTTGCATTTGCTGAGGAGTGTTTTACTTCTAATTATGTGGTCAAGTTTAGAATAAGCATGATGTGGTGCTGAGAAGAATGTATATTATGTTTATTTGGGGAGGAGAGTTCTGTAGGTCTATTAGGTCCACTTGGTCCAGAGCTGAGTTAAAGTCCTGAATATCCTTGTTAATTTTCTGTCTTGTTGATCTGTCTAATATTGACAGTAGGGTGTTTAAGTCTCTTACTGTTATTGTGTGTGTGGGGTCTAAGTCTCTTTGCAGTTCTATAAGAGCTTGCTTTATATATCTGGGTACTCCTGTATTGGGTGCATATATATTTAAGATAGTTAGATCTTTTTGTTGTGTTGATCCCTTTACCATTATGTAATGCCTTCCTTTGTCTTTTTTGATCTTCGTTGGTTTAAAGTCTATTTTATCAGAGACTAGGATTGCAGCCTCTGCTTTTTTTATTGCCTTCTATTTGTTTGGTAAATAGTCCTCCATCCCTTTATTTTGAGCCTGTGGGTGTCTTTGAATGTGAGATGTGTCTCCTGAATACATCACACCAATGAATCTTGACTCTTTATTCACTTTGCCAGTCTGTGTCTTTTAACTGGGGCTTTTAGCTTGTTTAGATTTAAGGTTAATATTTTATGTGTGAATTTGATCCTGTCATTATGATGCTAGCTGGTTATTTTGCCTGTTATTTAATGCAGTTTCTTCATAGTTTCAATGGTCTTTATCATTTGGTACATTTTTGCAGTGGCTGTTACTGGTTGTTCCTTTCCTTGTTTAGTGCTTCTTTCAGGAGCTTTTATAAGGAAGGCCTGGTGGTGATGAAATCTCTCAGCAATTGCTTGTCCATAAAGGATTTTCTTTCTCCTTTGTTTATGAAGCTTAGTTTGGCTGGATATGAAATTCTAGGTTGAAAGTTCTTTTCTTTAAGGATGTTGAATATTGGCCCCCACTCTCTTCTGGCTTGTTGAGTTTCTGCCAAGAGATCCTCTGTGAGTCTGGTGGGCTTCCCTTGTGGGTAGCCCGACCTTTCTCTCTTGCTACCCTTAGCATTTTTTCCTTCATTTCAACCCTGGTGAATCTGACGATTATGTGCCTTGGGATTGCTCTTCTTGAGGAATATCTTTATGGTGTTCTCTGTATTTCCTGGACTTGAATGCTGGCCTGCCTTGCTAGGTTGGGGAAATTCTCCTGGATAATATCCTGAAGAGTATTTTCCAGCTTGGATTCATTCTCTCCGTCACATTCAGGTGCACCTATCAAATGTAGATTAGGTCTTTTCACATAATCCCATATTTCTTGGAGGTTTTATTCATTTCTTTTCACTCTTTTTTCTCTAGTCTTGCCTTCTCGTTTTATTTCATTGAGTTGATCTTCAATCTCTGATATCCTTTCTTCTGCTTGGTCGATTTGGCTATTGAAACTTGTGTATTCTTTGCGAAGTTCTCGTGCTGTGTTTTTCAGCTCCATCAAGTTGTTTATATTCTTCTCTAAGCTGTTTATCCTAGTTAGCATCTCATCTAACCTTTTTTCTATGTTCTTAGTTTCTTTGCATTGGGTTGGCACATGTTCTTTTAGCTCTGAGAAGTTTGTTATTACCCACCTTGTGAAGCCTTTTCTGTCACTTCATCATATTCATTCTCCATCCATCTTTGATCCCTAACTGGTGAGGAGTTGTGAGCCCTTGGAGGAGGAGAGGCGTTCTGGTTTTTGGCATTTTCATCCTTTTTGCACTGGTTTCTTCCCATCTTAGTGGTTTTATCTACCTGTGGTCTTTGTAGTTGGTGACTTTCAGATGGGGTCTCTGAGTGGATGTCCTTTTTGTTGATGTTGAAGCTATTTCTTTCTGCTTCTTAGTTTTCCTTCTAATAGTCAGGCTCCTCTGCTGCAGGACTTCTGGAGGTCCACTCCAGATCCTGCTCACCTGGGGATCACCTGCAGGGGCTGCAGAACAGGAAGGGTTGCCACACATTTCTTCCTCTGCTCTCCTCATCCCAGAAGGGTACCCGCCAGATGTCAGCCTGAGCTCCCCTTTATGAGGTGTCTCTTTGGGTATACCCCCTGTCAGGAAGCTGCTTGAGGAGACAGTCTGTCCCTTATAGGAGCTCAAGT
Source organism: Ateles fusciceps (assembly GCA_036589455.1). Taxonomy (NCBI): domain Eukaryota; kingdom Metazoa; phylum Chordata; class Mammalia; order Primates; family Atelidae; genus Ateles; species Ateles fusciceps. Next base: position 223,742 of record JAZHEH010002052.1, read on the forward strand.
GCTGTGCTGGGAGCTCTGCTGTTCCATGCAGAGCTGCTGGGCAGATACCTTTAAGTCTGATGCAGTTGAGCTTATAACTGCCTCTTTTCCCAGGTGCTCTGTCCTAGGAAGGATGGTTTATTTATAATCCCTGTTGTGTTGCTGCCTTTTTTTAGAGATGCCCTGCCCAGCATGGAGTAGTCTAGTCACAGTCTGCCAGCAGAGGTGTTACTGAGCTGCTGCAGGCTCTGCCCAGCCACTGTGTGAACTGCCTCGGTCGTGGCGGACTGCCTCGGTAGTGGGGGGTACCCTTCCCCCCACTGAGCTGGCCTGTCCTGGGTCCAGCTGCACTTGCTGCAAAATTCTCAATCCAGAGCATTTCAGATTGCTTGTTTTGTGGGGGGTGGTACCTGCCGAGCCCTATTGCCTGGATCCCTGTCTTAGCCCCCTCCCTTTCAGTTGAATGGGTGGCTCTGTCTTCCTGGCATTCTGGAAGCCAGCTGAACAGGCAGCGCAGACCTGTGTGAGTTTCTGTGCGCTGACATGGCACCAGCTGAAACTGCCATGCTGAAAACTCGTGGCACTTTTCGTCCCTGGAATCTCCTGGTCTGTGGGCAGTGAAAACTGCCCACAGTTTGGAAATGTGCTGAGCACTCACCCTCTGCGCCGCTCTCGCTGGGAACTGCACTCTGGAGCTGTTCGTGTTCGGCCATCTTGGATCCCTCCCCCAAGGAGTTGTGATCTTTTGGAGGAGAAGAGGCGTCTGGTTTTTGGAATTTTCAGCTTTTTCAAGCTGGTTCGTCCTCATCTTTGTGGATTGATATATGTTTGGTCTTTGATGCTGGTGACGTTCAGTTGGGGTTTTTGTTTGGACCTCCTTTTTGTTGATGTTGATTCTGTTTTTTTCTGTTTGTTAGTTTTCCTTCTAACAGTCAGGCTTCTCTGCTGCATGTCTGTTGGAATTTGCTGGAGGTCCACTCCAGACCCTGTTTGCCTGTGTATCCCCAGAATAGGCTGCAGAACAGCAAAGATTGCTGCCTGTTTCTTCCTCTGGAAGCTTCATCCCAGAGGGGCACCCCCAGATGCCAACTGGAGCTCTCCTGTATGAGATGTCTGTCAACCCCTGCTGGGAAGTATCTCACAGTCAGGAGGCATGGGGGTCAGGGACCCACTTGAGGAGGCAGTCTGCCCCTTTGCAGAGCTTAACCACTGGGTTGGGAGATCTGCTGCTCTCTTTAGAGCTGGCAGGCAGGTACATTTAAGTCTCCTGAAGCTGCACCCACAGCTGCCCCTTCCCCCAAGTGCTCAGTCCCAGGAAGATGGGAGTTTTAACTAGACCTGACTGGGGCTGTTGCCTTTCTTTCAGAGATCCCCTGCCCAGAGAGGAGGAATCTAGAGAGGCAGTCTGGCTACAGCAGCTTTGCCGAGCTGTGGTGGGTTTTCCACCCAGTCTGAACTTTTTGGCAGCTTTGTTTACACTGTGAGGGGAAAACCACCTACTCAAGCCTCAGTAATGGCGAATGCCCTTTCCCTCACCAAGCTGGAGTGTCCCAGGTTGCCTTCAGACTGCTTTGCTGGCAGCAAAAATTTCAAGCCAGTGGATCTTAGGATGTTGGACTCTATGGGGGTGGGATCTGCTTAGCTAGACCACTTGGTTCCCTGGCTTTATCCCCCTTTCCAGGGAAGTGAATGGTTCTGTCTTGCTGGAATTCCAGGTGCAGCTAAGGCAAGAAAAAAAAACTCCTCCAGCTAGCTCAGTGTCTGCCCAAATGGCCACCCAGTTTTGTGCTTGAAACCCAGGGCTCTGGTGGTGTAGGCACCCGAGAGAATCACCTGGTCTGTGGGTTGTGAAGACTGCGGGAAAAGCTTAGTATCTGGGCAGGATGCACTGCCCCCTCATGGCAGGGTCCCTCAGGGCTTCCCTTGGCTAGGAGAGGGAGTTCCCCAACCCCTTGTGCTTCCTGGATGAGGTGATGCCCCATGCTGCTTTGGCTCACCCTCCGTGGGCTGCACCCACTGTCTAACCAGTCCCAATGAGATGAACCAGGAACCTAAGTCAGAAATGTAGACATCACTCACCTTGTGTGTTGTTCTCACTGGGAGCTGCAGACTGGAGCTGTTCCTGTTTGACCATCTTGCCAGCCGCACCCCCAGCAGATTGATTTTTAGTTCAGTGGAACTCATGTCAGATGTCTGACTTCTAGAACTCTAAGGTTTTAAGATGCTAGTTTATGGTAATTTGTTACATTAGCAATAGAAAACTAATACCAAGGAAAAATATATGTGATGCTTTGGAAAGCTTAAAATGTTATTGAAAGCTCTGTAATGGGTAGCATGTTTTGAGTCCTTGATAAATATTTATTACATATAGATGAATCCACAATTAGTATAAAAAACGGTGTCAGCTGTTTGGTGGGAAATTCTGTTACAATGTACTTATATATTACGATGTAGCTGGTGGACATATTATGTTGTATTTTGCATTCTTGTCCCATAATAAATTTTAGCTTGAATTTGGACCTCTAACAGAGTTTTTGAAGTGTTTTCAAAAAGATTACTCTATGATGCAGCTACAGCATCATAGAGTATTAAAAAGATACTATATGCAAAACTTATGAAAGCAATATAATTGCCAAACCTTTTAGAACGGTTTGTATAACTTTCTAGAAGTTGTGACAAAGTCAACTGAATACTGTTTTTCAGCTACTTAACACTATCTGTCCAAAGCATCTAGTTTACTTTCAAGAGAAGCTTATCTAAATGCTAATGGGTAACTCAATTAAGAAAGAAATGATGAGTTTAACCAAATAGTTAATGCAGGAGAAATCTCTGTAATCCTCAAAAGGCCTCACATACACACTGTCAATCATAAAGGTAAAAAAGTAGTCAAAGTTTTGGGCATGGTGATTAAAAAATGCCTTTTTTCTATAATGCTCTGCATACATTTGAGTGTCTAGAATGGACTCAGAAGGATTTTCATTTATGTTTTTTTAATAAGAAAAAGATTTGTCACAAACTTCAATCATAATTGAAGGTGAAACGTGGAATTTGTGATGACTATATTTGATAGTTTATTAATTGGAAGATATATCTATGTATCTTCCATTAATATATATGAATATAGTCATATTCATATATATTAATATACATATATATCTATATATGTATCTTCCAATTGATATATATGAATATAGTCATGAATATGACTATATTCATATATATTAATATACATATATATCTTCCAATTAATATATATGACTATATTCCATAGTTTATTAATTAATATATTAATAATTTTTATTTTATTATTTTATTCCATAGTTTATTAATTGGAAGATATATATTATTAATATATATATCTTTATTAATTCGTAATCTTTATTATTAATAACATATATATCTTCCAATTAATAAACTATGGAATATAGTCATTAAATTGCTGATCATTTCTCCTGAAAAGTTATCATTAAATCTCATATATCTAGGCGTGTGTGTTTTCATACATATCAATTATATTGGGAATTATGGCATTAAAAGAGGGAAAAATACAAAAATCTACACAATCTCCAATTTCTGATTTACCTGGTATATACTGAAGTTATAAAAATAGCATAGTATATAATGAACAAAATAGTAAGAAAAATGTAAAGCAGTGAAATCAAGTAGATATCGAAATCTAAATCCCTTAAAAACTTTATCCTTAAAATCAGTGTGAAAATCAGAGAATTAATGTTACAATAAACTATCAAAGGCATTTCTTAAACTGAATTTTCCTCACACCAGGTGGCTTTCCCTTTCCCTCCTCTCATTTTTTCCTTCCCTTTTTAAAAAATCAAGTCTAAGGAAACCTATAGTGAAGTTCCTTAATAGCAAACTATAATGGGGCCTCCTACACCAAGGTATGGAAAGGGCTGTCTAGTCTATTTTTAAAAGTCTCCAGGGAAGGAGCTTCTACAACTTTCTTGTGAATCTCTGACTTCGTACCTGGCAATATTCCCCTCCCAGGGTCCCCAGGCTGGTCTTCCTCTCTTGCTTAAGAATTTATTATAGATCAAATTATTTTAGGGTTCTGAATATATTGTTATATTTAAACGATACTTTCCCCCCAAAGGGGCTCAATTAAAAGAGTGCAGGATGTCTGTGCGGCTGAGTGCTATCCTCAAAGAAAGGTGTTCAATTAATATAAATGGGTGAGATTCAGACCATAAACAGAACTCCTAATGTTTTAGAAACAGCTGGAATCTGAAGTATGTCTTCTCCCTCCTGGTTTTTTCTGGAGTTACACACTTTTGAAGACAGATGACCCCAGCCTGACTAAGTCCATGGGCTACACTCTTGACCACACTATTTCTTCATCAGAGGGGGATGATGGTGCTTATCTACCTCCATTTTAAGATGAGGATTAATTAATATTTGTATGGTATTTTCAAAGATGTTAAACCTTTAGAGGCTCTAAGGGCTGATGTTTCTCAAGGTGTTTTTTCTTTTATTTTGTATAAAAAATATGGAAGTTTTATTCTTGCTGTATAATTATGTGTTGGCATTTGCAAGGCAAAAGAAAGTCTTTTTAAACTTTTTCATATTTTTCTTAATGTTCTTTACTACCTTTATATTGGCATTTTATCTTAGGAAAAAAAGCACCACAATATAACTAGAACATTTTTATGTTTACATTGGTATTTAATATTATCCATGGACTTCTAATTAAAACATTAATGTGGTAATCTAATTTAAACCCCCAAAGTATTATCTTATACACTTATGTTAACTATTGTTCACTTACTTGAGTTTTTGGGAAAGAAAGATACTCTCTTTTTCCTTTATGTTTACTTATAATTCAGCTATAAAAGTTTTTATATCTAAGAAATATTTAGATTCTAATTTTTGTATTACAACTGCTGTAAGGATGAGCATAAAAACAGATTTTAGATTGATTACACTCTTCAAAGTTTCTTTTGCTTCCTTTTAAGGATAACAGGAAAGTCATCTTTATGATAAGCAAAATATTTTTATCTGCTGATACATTGGTAATAAAGGAACAGATTACTTTTAAATATTTGAGGTCAATTTGTTTTCATGGTTATCATTTGTTCAAGGAAGGCATTTAGAAGCCTGTTTGTCTACACAAATTATTGAATATATTACTGGAGTTCCATGGGGAATGGGAGGTTTTGGCCATTGCGTGGTTTGTCTTTCATTTTTGGACACTGTTCCCACTGTTCCATTCCAGAAACAGAGTGAGTACACTTGCAGCATACACTTTTTTTTTTTTTTTGAGACCGAGTCTCACTCTGTTGCCCAAGCTGGAGTGCAGTGGCATGATCTCTGCTCACTGCAACCTTTAGGCCTTCTAAGTTCAAGAGATTCTCCTGCCTCAGCCTCCTGAGTAACTGGGGTTACAGGTGCACAGCAAGCCTGGCTAATTTTTGTATTTTTAGCAGAGACGGGGTTTTGCCATGTTGGTCAGTCTGCTCTTGAACTCCTAACCTCAGGTGATCTGCCCACCTTGGCCTCCCAAAGTGCTGGAATTACAGGTGTGAGTCACCACACCTGGCCTAGCGTACAATTTTCGAAAGTGTTAAACATGAAGTATAACAAAGATGTACTTCTCTTTTGCTCTTTTTCAATTCAGCTATATTATTATTTTAATATAAAGAGCCTTATTTAAAAAAAATTATTCAGATCATTGTTTCTGTTCTCCCTTTTTTTTTTTTTTTGCATGAGCAGCTCAAAACTCAAGGTGCTGGTTGGAGCTACAGGAACAGTTGCAGACTTTCTTTGCTTTCTGCCTTGCTGTCTTACCTGCATCTGGCCCAGGAAGGTGGAATCTGTAAGGAGAGTTAGAGTGTTTACTCTCCCCTTCGTTTTCTAGGCACATTTTAGAGTCAGAGAGGCAGAATATTAGTATAGTATTAAAAGGAAAAGTAGCTTGGGAATGTGATTCATTGTGCCAAGACACACATAATTTAGCCGAAGTTCATATCACAGCAAAAACTGGACACAGAGTTTCTTACCTTTTTTTTTTGTAGTACTTAACTGTTACTTATCTTGGGTGTATAATTTCTGAAGCCCATTTTCTTCACTTTGAAGAACAGATAATAACACTTAATCTCAGAATATATTTTTAAAACGCATTGTAATTCTTAATGAAATGTGTTACAATAATGCAAAATCATCTCTTAGTCACTATTCATATTGTTCAATTAGTTAGTCTTTTTCTTTCCAGTAGTAATCCATCCCACTTTTTAACAGATTGCAATAGGGGAGCAGTGAGAGAGAAAATAGATGGATAATATATTTCATGCTTTACTCTATTCTATATAATTTATGTTGGGGGTGTGTGTGTGTGTGTGTGAGAGAGAAAGTTTATATTACTTAAATTACTTTAAGCTAAAGTCACAATTCTCAGTGGATTATTACTTGAACAATAGGAAAAGAGATTATCTTATTTTTTACTACTAGAATGCACTTAAAAATATGTCCCTAACTTCAGTGATTTTCAAATAAGAAAATTATATTATTTATAATACTTCATTTTGTTAATCTGATAGTATAACTACCCAAAAAATATTTCCTCTGTTGTATTGGTATCATGTACCAGAAAAAAAGAATACATATGTGTAAAAAAACTCATAATGTGCATTATTAACCAAAATTATTTTTAAATCCTTGTTTCCTTGTATTAGGTGGGTCTTCAGGTCTAAAACAAATATTAAACTAGAGTTTTGTTTGTTTGAAATATGAACTCGGTACAAGATAATTGAACCTGCTTTAGAAAAAATATCATTACGAAATTTATATGAAGGATCTATTGCGTTTTTCTCTTTGAGGTGAGCAAAAGCAAGTCTGCTATTGCTGATACCACTTGAAAGCTTATTAAGGGAAATGTTGTGAACAATTTCTTTGTTTCTTAACAGAAAACTGATTTTAAATGTTGAGGTTATAAAATCTACTCAACATTTTTAACTGCTCTAACTTTAATTCATAATTATAAGCTTATTCCAATCTCTGCATAATGAAACCACATTTTAGACCAACAGCTGTTATCTACTTTTGCTGGTAGCCTTGGGGTATGAATATTTTAATATTCATTTTATATGTGCAGATAAACTAAATACTTCCTACTCGAAGTCTATCAAATTAATCGCAAAAGTCTTAGTTGCTGTTCTTTCTTCCATGCAACTCATTTTTAAAAAACTGCTCACTTTATGCTCCATTTTCCACAAACCTGAAAGTGATTTTTATAAAACGACAAGGGAGAATGTAGAGAAATCCATGGATATAAAGGATCATGGAAAATATTTAAACAATACTGTTTTAGTGACCTGCCCTCCCTTTCATTTTGTGCAAATTCAGTTTAAGATTCACTGTTTTGCTTATGGCAATGTTTTAATAGCTGGTTTTGCTGGAAGGCTGTGATTTTCACTGATTTAAATGGTATTAGGTTGTCATATGTAAATGATATGGCCTAAAGGTAGAAGCCTCCCCCTACCCCTCCAGTTTTCCCAGTATAATCTCATAAACACCATTGTGATGTACTATAAAACATGCAGCAACTTTCATTTTTGGATGGCAGTGAATGATTAGAAAAGAAAAGTTCTGTAGCTCAGTAAAATCTAGAAGTGTTTATTCTGAAGTAGAACATAAAAGGATGATGGAAAATACCTCAAAGAAAATAGAAATAGATGAATTTGTAGCTAAAGTTGGTGGATATTAATAGTAGCGATGGTTCACATAGATTCTTCACATTTTTATGAATTCTGTAGTAAGATGCTTTCACCTATTCTGCATTTTAACAGAATAATACTACTTATATCATACAATAATCAATATTTGGGATGGAAAACATAATCTGTATCATTAGCAGGTCAAGATCAGGTGCCTCATTAATGTTAAACCATGGCTATTTAAACATGTTTGAGAGGCCTGAGCATGGTGACAGAAAAATAAAGATGGGGAAAAAAAGCCACATAAAATGGTCTACATAGTGTTTTTCTAGTTACGAGGACCAGACTTCTGTGAAGGCCTATTTGGCCTTAGTGAGCACATATGTGATGATGTCTTATGTGATCTTTCTTTCTGACTTTATGTTCTTGGCTCTTGGGATAACAGAACACAAACATTCAGGCCCTTTGTCTTTGAGAAACAGATGCTTTTCCTCCTTTTGTTTAGTGGAGATGTCTTACGGGTCTTGAAGATGAGAGGAGACAGACACTTCAAATCTTTTTCAAGGCTCGCTACAGCTAACATTTTCCTGCTCATCTCTTCTTTGGACATTTACCACTATCATACTTTTCCCTCATTTCCCTTACTCATTCTGATTGTTACTTATGAAATCTTCGATCGGATACTGAGGAAATTCTGTCTTTCTAAGCCCATTTTTCATTTTCATTTTTTCCTTTGTTCTTATGTCTTAACAGACACATGCCTTTCCCCTCTGCCATTTTTGATGGATCTTTCCAGAATACTGCCAGATTTCCATCATTCCTTATGTTTCAGTCTTCCAGGTGCCTCTTTATGCTTCCTTTCTTAATCATTCCAGCTGCCTGGAGGGCTCCCAGCATTTAATTTTTGTCCTTCTAAGGGTATTTCCTACCATTTACTGAAAAATTACTCTGTGCTGGTGCCATGCTAAGCGCTTGGTGTGCCTTATTTTATTTATTCATCATGATACTTGAAGAGGTATCTACTTATTGTTTACATTCTGTAGCAGAGGAGAAGGAAGCTCACAGTGTTGAATAACTTGTCCAAAGATAACTGTTAAGTGGCACGGCTGGGAGTCAACCTTGGGTCTGTTTCAGACTTTACCCTTCTTAGTCACTATTAGAGTATTTGATTCATGTCTTCTTCCTTTCTGATCATTGTTCTCAGTAACATTGACTTTCCTACTGAAAGTTCATCAAGCAAACTTTATGGACTCATAGTGGCAACAGTCGCAGCAGTCCACTCTTCCTGTGTGGCTGCCATGCTCTGGAATTGCTCATCCTCTGCTGCTGAAATCTCAGAGTTGGTGAGTTCCTTGCAGACACACTGTTTTGCTTGCCATTTCTGCCTCTTCTTTATCCCCATTGAACCTACCTCTTAGTATCTCTCTCCCCTCCTGATCCACACTGGCTTCTATTTGCTTTAATTTTGCCCCAAAATTTCATGTCTTTTGATGACATCATCTTTCCCCAGCTGAATGATGAGGCTGTCTCTAGTTTTAGTGGCTCATATACATCAGCCTAGACTCCTAAAGTCTCTTGATTTTAGACAGGCCTTAAACATCAACCCCCAATCTAAAATAATTCTTAAACATACATTATTCACACCTCACTTTAGATCATAGATTACCACTAGGAAAAATAAAAAGATTCCTGGGATATCTTATAGCTTTACATTCTGTTTCTAGAAAAATGTGAACTTAAATGGCAGATGTTGTTTCCACCTACATGTTGGCACTTGCTGCTTCTTGGAAGCTCTTCTATTTATCCCCTCTGATTTTTTACTACTTGCATCTGTGGCTCTGTTCCAAACCAACTCTTACTTCCTCTCTCTCACAGTCCAACTCTAGTCATTGCAGAAACATCCACTTTCATCTCCTTCTCCCACTCATCTCTTCCTCTGTGCTGAGCTCTCATGCTGAGTCCTGTTCACTGTAACAAACACTCCCTATTTGTGTTCTATCTAGGTTCTGGCCAGTTGTGATTTTGAGGTATCTCACTCTGAAGCTTATTTGTTCCCTTGACTGTGATTTAAGTCTTTCTCATTACAGCGATTCCTTTCTCCTTGCCTTCAAACACTCAGACTCTCCTTTTTTAAAAAGTTCTTCCCTTCATAGTCTGCCTCTCATAGCCATCATTTTATTTCATCTTGGTTTAACTGCTGATGTATTAAATAAATGCTCTCAACTGCTGTATTCATCCTCTAACAATCTTTTTTTAAATCCTTTGAAATTTGAATCTTATGCACTCAGCATTTTTGCTGGGATGACAGTCACCAATAATTGTATTTTTTCTAGATCTTCCTTCTGTCCTCATTGTTCTTAACTTTTCTGTAGAATTTGGTTAGAATTAGCTAAGAAGCAAAGGCAGAACTTTACTCTGAGATGCTGGGGCAGTCCAAGAAGAAAAGTACAAGGATTGGGCACAAATGCCTGGAAACTTCCCAGGCTCCAGAACTGCGGGGAAATCAGTATTTGTTTTTTAAGCACACAGTCTATGGTGTTCTGTTACAGCAGCCCAAACTGAACAGGACAGAGCACCTATCAGGACCTTACTGATATTCCAGACACATCATTTCTTGATTCTTTCTCCCTCCTCCTTCCCCCTCCTTCCCTCCTTCCTTCTCTTCCTTCCTTCCTCCCTTCCTTCCTTCTTCCCTCTCTTCCTCCTTCCTTTCCTTCCTTCCTCACTCCCTCACTAACTCCCTCCTTCTTTCCCCTCCCTCTCTTCCTCCTTTCCTTCCCTTCTTTCTCTTTCATTGTTCAAATTGCTGAGTGATGAATAAATTATAAATGCCCTACCTTTTATTACAGTTGTCACATACCAAATTTTCTGATATATTATCAGCCTCATTGCTGACTTCAGCCTTCTTCAGCCTGTTCTTATTGGTCTATTTTCCATGTTTCTTCAGCAGCAGTCAGGGAATACCTCAGCTGTACTGGATATTAGCCACTGCTTCAGCATTCTTGTTAGCCTGTAGTCACTCAAAGGCATACTTATGAGAATTCATTGCATGGCATTTGTTATGACTGTGCTGTTTCATACCGTATCACTTGAATTGTTCATGTGTGTAGTGAGCATGGTCAACAAACCTGCCATCTTAACCACATATAAAGGCAATGTGGGAGTGTCTTCTTTATTCCCTGATCTGGCGCAGTCTGGCATTCTGTCATTCATTTATAGCTGGAGTCCAAGAGTACAGAAGTAGTCATAGCAATTCTGTGGATCCTGATGTCTAGAAGCTAATCTGTGGGCACACTTTCCAAACACTGGATTTGCTTAGAGGTGTTAAATTGAGTATGAGGAACCTAATTATCCTCACCTCGTGAGATTTTATCTTTTGGACCTCTGATCTCAGAAGGAGTCACCACTGTATTTTTTCTGGTAATGTTCACTTCAAGATGTCAATTAAGCATCGAGTAGAGATATTGATCATGTAACCGAACATATGAGATTAGAGCACAGGCAGGGGTCTGGATCAGTGTTCTAAACTTGAGAGTCTTCATCTTACAAAGCCATTGGAGTCAGTGAGGTACTAAGCTTTCGTAAATAGGAGAAGAAGTGTGAAGTGCCTAAATAGCTAGGTACTAAGCATTAGTAAATAGGAGAAAAAGTCTAAAGGCTTCTTTTGAAGGATATTAGGCCCTTCAGAAAGGCCTTATCTATAAGACCCTGGAGATAGTCAACATCAAGAGCTAAGGAAACGATGGTGGTGCCACAGAAGAGCCTCAGTAGAGTTGCTTTACCCTCTGTCTCCCTTTTCCCCCACTCTCTCTTCTATATTTAGCTTGAGTAACAGAATGCAGCCCTAATCCTGGTTTGCAGTTTTATGAGTTCTGGGGTACATGTGCAGATCTTACAGGGCTTTGCATAGGTACACACATGCCATGGTAGTTTGCTGTCTCCATCCCCCCCGTCACCTACATCAGAAATTTCTCCCAATGTTATCCCTCCCCAACCTCCCCCACCCCCCTGCTGTCCCTCCCCAGCACCCCACCCCTCAATACACCCCAGTGTGTGACGTTCCCCCTCCCTGTGCCCATGTGTTCTCATTATTCAACACCTGCCTATGAGTGAGAACATGCGGTGTTTGGTTTTCTGTTCTTGTGTCAGTTTGCTGAGAAGGATGGTTTCCAGATTCATCCATGTCCTTGCAAAGGACACGAACTCATCCTTTTTTATGGCTGTATAGTATTCCATGATGTATATGTGCCATATTTTCTTTATCCAGTCTATCATTGATGAGCATTTGGGGTGGTTCCAGGTCTTTGCTATTGTAAACAGTGCCGCAATGAACATATATGTGCAAGTGTCCTTATAATAGAAAGATTTATAATCCTTTGGGTATATACCCAGTAATGGGATTGCTGGGTCAAATGGAATTTCTATTTCTAGATCCTTGAGGAATTGCCACACTGTCTTCCACAATGGTTGAACTAATTTACACTCCCACCAACAGTGGATGGAGAGTTCTGTAGATGTCTATTAGGTCCGCTTGGTCCAGATCTGCATTCAAGTCCTGGAAATCTTTGTTAATTTTCTGTATCGTTTATCTGTCTAATATTGACAGTGGAGTGTTAAAGCCTCCGACTATTATTGTGTGGGAGTCTAAGTCTCTTTGTAGGTCATTAAGAACTTGTTTTATATATCTGGGTGCTCCTGTATTGGTGCGTATATATTTAGGATAGTTAGCTCTTCTTGTTGCATTGATCCTTTTATCATTATGTAATGCCCTTCTTTGTCTCTTTTGATCTTTGTATGAAAATTGGCAATAATAATTTGTTTGGGCCAGTTAACACTTAAGTTTATAATAAATTAACACTAAAAGATAAGCTAGATTTGTGCTGGCTTCCTTCCAGAAGTCAGTGGAATGATTTCTGTGTTAGACCTTAGTGACTATGAAAAGCTTTTCTACTGTCTTCCCTTAGCTAATCTCTTTCTAGTTTCCACTTCAGCATAGCCCATAGTCATTTTTTGGCCCATCCAACAAACAGCATCACCCCCCTGCTTAATGACTGGCACCCATTAAGCAAGAGCAGGGGATTGGAAGATTTGCCATCAGGTTGTGAATTGAGTAGACAATCAAGAAGTAAAAAAAATGATGAGAACAGGCTATAGCTTTATAGTTATGGGCAATGAGAACTTAGGTAGAAATTAGAGACAAAGTTAACTGGAATAGGCAGAAGAGATCCAAAGTAAATACCAACAATTATGACTTTGATGAGGACACGAGGCTACTGCTGTGGTCCACAAATCCTTGACACCTCTAATTGAGAAATGTGGTAATATCAACTTGAGTCTGGACTCTGTGCCTGCTTGTTCAGTAGTAGAAGTGATGCCATGGCAGTTTCTGGGTCCAGGTGTTAAGAAACTGTCAGCTTCCATTTCCTGTCTCTTGAGACCACAACTTAAAATCCAGCCACCGTATTGAAAGGAAGCCCAAGAAGTCAATGGAGAGGCCACATGTAGGTGTTCTGATCCACAATCTTAACTGAGGTCTAGATGATGCTCAACCACCACATATGTGTGTGAATTATCCTCCAGATCAGTGGTGCCCAACCTTTTTGAGACCAGGGACCAGTTTGGTGGAAGACAGTTTTTCCACAGACAGGGTGGAGGTTGGGGGTAAAGGGATGGTTTTGGGATGAAACTGTTCCACCTTAGATCATCAGGCATTACTAGATTCTCATAAGGAGCAAACAACCTATATATCTTGCATGCACAGTTCACAGTAGGGTTTGGGATCCTATGAGAATCTAATGCTGCCACTGATCTCACAGGAGGCAGACTCAGGCAGTAATGATCAGTTGATGGCTACTCACTTGCTGTGTGGCCTCGTTCCCAACAGGCCACAGACCACTACTCGTCTGTGGCCGGAGATTGGGGATTCCTGCTGTAGATGACTGGTCATAGCCTGCAGTCTTGAGTCTCCCCAGCTGAGTGGCCAGATACAGAGCAGAGGGAGGCAAGCCACGTCTGCCGCACACTCTCCAAATCTGACTCACAGAACTTGTGACCATAATAAAATGGTGGTTGTTTTATTCTGCTAAGTGAAGTGTGTTTATTAAAATGTAGAAATAGTAACTGAAAAACCGTTGTCAGGCACAAGTGTACGACTATCGAACAAGACCTGCTGTCTCTGACTTGATGTAAATCACTTGAGAATCCTATGAGTATATAGCTGTGCATCAAAAATCAATGGCTTGAATCCCTAAATATAGTAACCTCTGAATGTATTACTCTGAAAAGATAAAATTCTCTTTGAATAAGAAAAACTTTCCTAAAAATTTATGGAGATTTTTTTCACTTACAGGACAAACAAACCAATATGTAAATAAATTTTCAAGCAAGAACATGTTTCTTTGATGTTGTCACTTCCTTTGCTTGTACTTTGCTCTTCTAAGCATTTTTGATAAGGGCAACTTTAAAAATCAGTAGATTGCAGCTTGTGGCTGAGGCATCTGGATAGTTAGGTGGCCAGCTTTGAACTCTTTTACTATTGCAAAGTTGAAAGAAATTGCTTTACTTCTCTACCAGTAGGCTTGTCTGCCAAATTTAACTTGTACGTTTCTAAATCACTTACATATTTTAAAGGATTAAAATTAAAGATGAGATTAAAAACTTTTCTCCTTGCTTCAAAGGGAGAAACAAAATCTCCACAGAGCCTAACTGGCAACCTTTGTTGCTGTTTGGAAAGTGGGAGGGAAAAAAAGAATTGCTTCAAGTGTTTTCTTAGTTCTTAAACTCTTGTTTTCCAGCCACTGTTGTTTTGGACTAAACATTGGAATGTTGAGATAGATTGTGATGTTTACCTTGACTTTACTCAAACCTACAGTGACATTGAAGAAATTGATACTGAGTATTTGTCCATTTCTGAACTTGGCTGTGACTCCAGTCCTTAAGAGGATGGTTCATTTGACATGTTCTGGCAGAATTAATTTTGTTGCCGTACCAGTAACTTTCTTCTAATAAATTTTTCTCTCTGGAGGTTTCAACACTTCAAAAGATGATACAGCGTACCTTTTGCAAAGCAGAGGATGATAACGTTCATGTAGGCAATGGAGTCGATGATTACTTCTGCATCCCCAACATGTAATTATAGAGCAGGACAAGGGAACTTTGAACATGCTTGCTAGTGGCACAACTGAACATGGGGAGAAATGTCAAGTCGGGGTTGAGGTTCAAAGTTAGGAACGGGTTTCCAGCTTTGCAGCTGCTGTAATTACACAATTCTGTGCATTGAAGCCATTTATCTCCTGCCAACTGTGGTAATTAATTTTGTTTTCAGTTAGTGGAGGGGGATTGATCTTCCCTTTGTGAAAAACTTTCTCACGCAAATGTTTTCCAGTGTTGAAATGTTGAATGGCTTTTCTCCTGTTGTACAGGTATTTACTGGAATCTGAGCTCATGATTCTCTGAATCCATGACTAATGCAAGTCAGAACGAAGTTTGTTGATGACTTCTATTTCCCTCCTTAGAGATCAAAGTTTTTCAAAGCATACACTACTTAGAACTTTTAAATTATCTTTAAGTCTATTTGCATGTAATGCAAGTATAGCAGCCTGTACAGATAAGTACCTTTTAGTTGCATAGACAAGAAATACAGTCTCATGCAGGCATACATTTTTGGATTAAACATTTCTTATAAATGTATAGACTGTGTGCCTCATGGAGTTCTTCAACCCAAATACATCCCAGTGGCATTGTGGAGTTGAGTTAGTGTTTACAAAAAGGCTTGTCACTGGGCAGCTTTATGTCAATATCCAGACCATCACCACTGATATTTTTTTTACTCTGGTTTAGTGTGAAGGCCCTTTTTTTTTTTTTTTTTTGAGATGGAGTTTTGCTCTGTCACCTAGGTTGGAGTGCAGTGGCATGATCTTGGCCCACTGCAATCTTGGCTCCTGGGTTCCAGTGATTCTCCTGCTTCAGCCTCCTGAGTAACTGGGATTACAGGTGTGTACGACCACGGCCGGCTAATTTTTGTATTTTTATTAGAGATGGGCTTTTTCCATGTTGCCCAGACTGGTCTTGAACTCCTGACCTAGAGCGATCCTCCTACCTTGGCCTCCCAAAGTGCTGGGATTACAGGTGTGAGCCGTCACGCCCAGCCTGATTTACTGTGAAAGTCTTTTGATGTAATTTCCCTTGAAAGTTGGAGAAATTATTACATAGATTGTTTTTAAAAAGAGGAAAGTTTCAAAGGATATGACAAAATATCAATGAACTGAATTATAATTTGTATTTTGGTATTTATAGAAAATCACTGTGAATTAAAGACAGTATATAATTTTTGTTTGATTTATTTATTGTGTCTTCAAAACCTTTGAAGTGCATCCATGTCTCAGTCTTTTTGGGCTGCCAAACAGAACAGCATAGACAGAGTGGTTTATAAACAACAGAAACTTACCTCTTACCATTCTGGAGGCTGGAAAGTCCAAAATCAAGGTGCTGGAATAGTCAGTGTTTAGTGAGGCCCCACTTCCTTGTAGATGGCGTCTTCTCTTCACTGTGTCCTCACGTGATGGAAGGGATGAATGAGATCCCTTGGGGCTATTTTATAAGTGCACTAATCCCCTTCATGGGGCTCTGCCCTTGTGACGTAATCATCTCCCAAAGTTCTACTTCCTACTATTATCACCTTGAAAGATTTCAACTTATAAATTTTGGGGGAACACAAACATTCAGCAACCTGAAAGGTCATAATTGATATGATTTGGCTCTGTGTCTCTACCCCAATCTCATCTTGAATTGTAATCTCCATAATCCTCACATGTCAAGGGCAGGATCTGGTGGGAGGTGATTGGACCATGGGGCTAGTTTCCTTCATGCTGTTCTTGTGATAGTGAGTGAGTTCTCATGAGATCTGATAGTTTAATGAGGAGCTCTTCCCCCTTCCCTCATTTACAGTCCCGCACCTGCGGTCATGTAAGACGTGCCTTTGTTCCTCTGTCACCTACTGCCATGATTGTAAGTTTCCTGAAGCCTCCCCAGCCATGCAGATATGTTAGTCCATTAAACTTCTTTCTATTATAAATTCCCCCAGTCCTGGGTATGTCTTTATAGCAGTATGAGAAAGGACTAATACAATTATGATTAAGCAACACTGGAATTTCTCAGTGAATTTATTCTAAGAAATTAGATAAATCAAATAATATGAATGATAGATAAAATGCAATTGGAGTGGAGGATAAAAGGAAAATTCGTGAGCGGTTGGAAATAAAAGGATAGTGAGGAAAAGGTAAAGTTGAGCAAGAGTTTAATATATTTTTTCCAAAATATTTCAGTTAATTTCTATGTGCCCTTCTATTCACTTTAGTCCTGGCATTTTAGACCTGGAAAGGGCATTAGGGGCATTTCTGTACTTGCCCTTTTCAAACTTCAAGGCAAATATGAATCTCCTAGGGATCTTGATAAAATGCAGATTTGGATTCAGGAGGTCTGTGGTGGGGCTTGAGTTTATGCATGTCTAAAGCACTTCCTTGGACCACATTTTGAATATTGAAGATTTAGTCCATTCTCCATTCTTCCCTCTTTTTATAGATGGGCATAGTGAGGGCCAGAGACACTGACTTTCCCAAGGCCACAGAGTCCCTTAGTGCTGCACAGATGAGAACCAGACTCTCTGCTCCTCTGGTCAATGTTTTCTATGTGGAGCAAGAGTTTTCCAGTCTTGTTCTGCCAGTAGAAAGTCACAAAAATCATGCTGCTCTTTGTGGAATACCCTTAAACACTCACACAATCAATTAATATTTCTCAACTTTGTGCTAAATCGAATAGCATCTTACAATAGATTCTAGCAATCAGAGTCCATTATTTAACATCGGCAGCAAACACGTCAGTTAACTTAAGAGGAGATCCACATTTGTGCATCCCAAAGCTTACATTGTTTGAGGAGTTCTTTAAGAAAGGTACTGAAACTTATAAATATAAATAAATATGGAAGTCAATATTTATGTAGAATGGGAATAGAAATGTGAACATGTAACAGGAGCTTTGGAGATCCCATGCCTCTTCCTTCTTAAACCACTTGTGGCAATTTATAAGGGGTTTGTCCTAATTGTTGCCCGACTTCCCCTGCCCAACCAGTAAGTACTAGCTCCCAGTACTTTCAAGAGCCTGGGCCATTGAGGAGTCCTGAAGCTTAAGCATTGTTAGCTTCACTATAAAGCTGTTTCTTGTCTGAGAGCCAGTGTTGTCTGCATGAGGTGGGCTTTTCTGGAGCAATTAATGCCCTGAGTACAGTGGTCCATGTACCCTAAGACCCCTTGTATACCCATTTCATGGAGTGGATAATCCGTTTGCTGGTCCTCCACACGATTAGAGCTACTGAGAATCTTAGCTAGACATACATTGCTGTTAGTACAATTGACGGCATTGTGTTAATTCTCACTCAGCTTCGTCACCTCATTGGAAGGCATAAAGACAAGCCAACAGACAAACTAGAAAAGCAAAAACCAGTTGACCAACTTGGAGCTGATCATGCCACATGAGAAATGTGGTCATCTGAGCTCCAGCAATTCCAGCATATATTTTTTAAATCATCCCTGGACCATCCCAGTTATTATCCAGCTTTTGATCTTTTGCCAGTGTTCATTACTTTAGGTCAATAGAGATTGATAAAAGTAACTGTCAAGTTGAATCATAAAATAGAGACCCAAAATGTAGCTGAAAAAATATGCATGTGTTCTAATACTTCTCAAAGTTCTTAGAAAATTGCTAATCTGAATTTAAAAGTATTATTTCCTTTTTAAAAAATACACAAGATATTTGTTTCAGAAGAAACTTGTGATGTTATATTTTGATATTCTAAATAATCCCCCTCGTACAGCAGTTTAGCGTAGTTTCAATGCAACAAATATGATTTAGCTCAAATTAGCTGAAAGCATAATGGATATTAAAAACCTTCTGAGATACAAAGTTAAGAACATTACACATTTCTTTGGTATTGACTTTATGTGATGAATCATATTAACACATCTCAAGTCATTAATCTTGTCTGTCTGTATTTACTTAACTGGGATATGTAGTTTTGTTATATTCAGTGTTTACATTGAATATAACAAAACTACATATCCCAGTTAAGTAAGTTATGGCTGATGCTATTTCACATATATCTAAAATTTGTTTACATATCAAGATGATTTATTTAAACTACATCAACATCCACATTCATTTATGCTATGGAAATCAGCTTTGATTGTCTTCGTAGCCAACTTGGAAAAAAAAATCTGGTGAAATCATTTAGTCTCTGAGCTTGCTTTACGAGTGATTTTCTCTGGGAAAAGAAGCGGGGGGGGGACCTCTGCTAAATTGGGGGATCTGGGTAACCGAGCATCTCTGGGAGGAACAAAGGAATAGAACAGAGGGGCTAATTGTTTAATTAGTAAATGTCTGCTTGGTTAATGACATATTAATGAGTTTTTGAGACCGTCATATCATTTACCATAAAAGACCCATGTGCCTATCCCTGGATGTACTGTATAATTAAGTAATGTGGCCCAGAGGAGTTAATCATTTAAAACCCTGTCATCTTTCTCAAGTTTGCAGATAGAAGAGCTAGCACAGAAGGCATCTGCCAGGTAGAGTCAGGGTGGCACATAATTCTGAACTAAATTGTCTCTCTGCAATGGCTGCACAGTCAGATGTCTGCCCAGAAGCAGAATTTTTTTTTCTTTTGACAACTGAAAAAGCTGCTAAGAAACTGCCATTTGCTCCTTGGCACTCAGTTACTGGCAGTGAGAGTATGTGTTTGCAGAACAGGGACCATATGAGTGGCTTTTGAGTACTTTAAAGAGTGTGGAGACTCAGAGGACTCAGAGATTCTAGAACTGTGCTATCCAATATGGCAGCCACTTGCCACGTGTAGCTATTTAAATTGAATTAAAATTAAATAAAATGTTTAAATTATTATTTTTTTCAATCACATCAACCATTTGTCAAGTACTCAATAGCCACATGTGGTGAGTGGCCCCTTTATTGGTGGCACAGACATAGAACATTTCCATCATCACAAGTGGGATGGGAGACCACATTGTCACTGAATGCAAATTGTGGTGGGGGCCACCAGGACATTGGCAAGCAGTGTTCACTCTGTGTTCTCTACTTCCATCCCTGAAAAGCTGAAGAGAAAATGCATTTCAAACCCTGGAAGGTCAGCCCCAGTCCCACAGGAATGGATCCTATCCTTTCTTCATGGTGCAGAATCTGCACAAGAATATTTGCAGCCATTTGTTTAGACTAGAAAATGATAATTTACCTTACCACAGAGCACACAATTTGGGGGATACAAATTAGGTTCTTATTGGTAAATTATAGAGCTTACTACCACAAGCAGCACTATGAAATTTTCCAGCCCCGCTCTTTGTTCTAAGCTATATTCCTTAGACCCTCTGGAGCTACTTGTTTCAGACCCATAGAACTGAATTCAAGTCAAAAACTGTCATTCCACTGCTCTTGCATATGTCTATGTGGTTTTTCCACATAAGGTAAACTCTATGCTCAGAAAATCTATGCTTTTGAATACCTTAATTTTCTTAGACATTCTGCAGAAAGAAGAGTTCTCCAAATGGGTTATTTTAAACAATTTACTTCTCATTCCTGTTTCTTGAGCTCCAGTCTGCAGTCTGATTTGCATTAATATTTTCTTGCATCAGATCTCTCTCTTCCCGTCCTCTATTTTTCTAAATATTTTTGTCATCTTTTGGTCATTTTAAATTTAATATCTTTCAAATTTCTAATTAATTATGTAAGCGGGTACCACCTTATACAACTGGGGAGTGATTCCAGTGTGTCTTCAGGGCGGAAATACTTGAGACCCTCTTTCTGATCGCTGGTAGTAGCAAGAGGTCTAGGAGCTCAGTCTTTTTCCCTTCAAGATTTCTGTTGAATCTTGACAAGAGGACAAGAACCTTGTCACCTACACTGAGAATCTTTTGCTGGAGCTGTGTGATAATGGTGCTACTGCCAACAACTTGGCACTGGCCAGATCACACCTGATGCAAATGCTCCAAATAACATAGGCACGGAGTCCCAATCATCCCCCAAATGCTAACACATCAGACACCTTCTGCAGTCCAAGACTTTCTCTGTGTGATTTGCAATGAAAGAAGAACAGGCAATTTAATTTCAAAAATATAGTTCCAGAGGTCAGTTAACATACACAGCTCAGATGTAACTCTCTGGCTAAGTGCACATCCATCTTTCTAACTTGGAGAAGTCCTGAAGACAGTATTGCTTGAGCATGAAAAGTGTTATCATAAAATATGCTATAAAATTTATGTATTTTTCCCCCCTTTGACATCAAATAGGGTAGATAGATTCTGGTACACAAATGTTACCTCTTTCCCTACTTCCACCAATGAAGTGGATGTAACACTTCACTATTTGATGTAACATATGTGTGCAATAATCTATCTACCCTATTTAGCTATTTCTCTCCTTGCCCCTATGACTTTGTCTCATGGAGGATGGAGTGTTCTTTTCCATCCCTTGGTCTGGAGCTTGGGTATGTGTTTTACTTTGGTCAAATAGATGTTATCACATACAATTTGACCAGAGGCATAGCCTGTGCTTGCCCAGTTGGACTTACACTCTTTTATTCTTGCCTTTTGTCATGAGAAGATACTTTGAATAACTTTTCTAACAAGATAACAGAGACACGCTCACAGAAAAACCTGGACCCAGTCTGAAACCTGGACCCCAACCCAGCTGGGGCTGACCTAGCTCAGATACATCCCAGCTACCCTGAAGATGTGTGACTGAGAAAAAACATGCCTATTTTTGTATGCCATTGAGATGGCTCTGTCAATAACTGAGACATCAGCCAGCTCATCTTTTTAATTATTAGCAAGGCCATATTGATTGTGTGTGAATATAAGATGGCAACTGAGGTTGTACAGGCATGTTGTTCTTTCTGGCTTTGTACTTTCATGGTTGTGAAACACTTGGAGCCAGAGCAGGGGGAGTGTTTGCCAATTCAGCACTCCCCTTATACACTGACCATGGTAGAGAAGTACAAGAAGATGGTCTTAGTTTTTGTCTTGGTGAGACACGTCTGAAATGCAGAAGTGAGTAAAGGCCTTAGTTCTTGTGATGCCTGTGAAGATGGCTTTGATAGCCATCAGGGAATTTTATAAATATCCTGTTTCTCCTCTTTCCAGGACCATGCTATGTTTGCATGTCTCCACTCTTCTTAAAGTTGTCCTTGACCAATTACTTGGTTTGGACAATAAAATGTAAGTAGGTGTGATGTGTGTGATGTGCCGCCTCTGGGTAGAAGCCCTAAGAACTAGTGCTTACTTTACCTTCTCCTTCCCCTTGCCATTGTAGCTGGCCACTTCCCACATGGTGGAGGATGATGCTATGGAAGCCAAGTTCAGAGCTGATGGACACACAGCATGAAATGGAAATATACATTTGCTATTGTAACTCACTGAGAAATTTTTTTATTACCCCATAACCGAACCTCTCCTGGACTCTTACAGTTTCCTATATTCAAGATGATTGAAATCTAGTAAAGGAGATGAGACAGATTCCTATTCAAATCAATATGGGAATAGCACCATGAATATATGGTTCAAAGTAAATTTTATTCAAATGTAGAACAAAAGAGAAATTGCTTCTGGCCAAGGTGATCAGGAAAGACATGATTAAAGATGAATAACTTGAGCAGTCATTTGAATATGATAGGATCTCAGTAGACAAATTATAGAGGGAGGCATTCAAGAGAGATGAAATGGGAATGGAGTTGGAGAGCCCAAGGGATATTTAAAAAACGGAGAGCAGACAGATGGACTTGCATTCAAGCCTTTTTAAAACAGGCTCATTGCATATAGCTGAGCAGGCTTTGAGTACAGAAACTCATGCTGTGGCCTTGAGTATAAGGCCCACATAATACCAGATACAGAGACCAGGGCAGAAGGTGAAGAGCCTCGAATGTCAAAGAAATATGAACTATGTGGTATTAGCAATGAGAGTTATCAATGATCTACGTATAGTGCAGGAGTCAGAGGAAAGCAGTGTTTTAAGAAGATTCCTCTAGCATGGTCTACATGACGAACAAGGAAAATGTAAAAAGGTGAATTCTCTAATTTTCTCTCCCTCTTGCTTTGTCTAGAGAATCCACCAAAACAATTGAAGAATGAGATGGAAAGGCTTGATATAAGATTCAGAAATGGGAAGATAAAAATGAGAAGGCACTTCTAGAGGGAAATGTGTATCATGGAGTCACTAGTCTATTCGTTCTGTCACTTAGAAGGCTATGTAACCATAGGCAAATTACTACTATATCACTTTAAGCTTCACATTCCATACACGCAAAATGGTAGTAATGCCAGTACACATTTCATAGACTTCTAGGGGAGTGGGTGGTAAATGAGAAAATTCACTCATCCCAGTGCCTGTTTAGCCTGTATAGTAAATACCAACAAATGGAGGCTACAGTTACTTAAAATAATGATCATTTCGCTTTCTCCCAAGGAGTATGATGATATTTTTCTTCCTACTAAGCAGTCAGTTTACTGTTTCTATGTGACACTTTTTGGAGAGGAAGATAAACTTCCTAAAAATGTTAAGCTGTCAAAATAAAAATGGAAAAAAAAAATGCACCTTTCTCTTATTTCAACATCATTCGTCCATTAGACCAGAAACACCAAGTAAGCATGACCATCAAGGCAGTTCTTTGTGCAGTTTGGCAATTCCTTTTAAGGCCCCCAGGGAGGCTGGTAGGGAAGAATACTGAATAGAAAAGCAAACAAGATTAGGTCAGCACCCACTCTCCCTTTGGGGGGGGATTCACAGTACTGTTTTTGTTTAAATAAGCAAAGCTCTTGCAAAAGTTCGGTTTGTTTCTCACTGAATCCAACGTCTTTTCCCTATCCTTCGGCTAATATTTTAAAAAGTAAAGCAAACATTCAGAAAGGTAAAGTGGCACTTAAAAAAAAAAAAGTGGAGAAATTGTTTTCAAAAGGCAGAGAAAGTCTGCAAAAATAGTACCGCCTTCTTTAATTGTATAGACTGAAAATTGGTGAGTTAAGCTATGGAAATATCTATGTACCTCTTCTCTGCCTGAATCTATCTTGGACATTTACATCTTCACATCAACCAAAGTAGTAAGGAAGTTATTACCCAATTTTACAAATGAGAAAAGAGCAATTAAGTAAATTTAAAAGCATGAAATAAAAATGTGATATCACTCATTCATTAAACAGAGATTTATGAGTGTTGATTTTATGGCAAACACTGTTTAAACCACATAGATGTAACCTTGACCAAGTCACAGAATAGCATTTCAAGCAGCTAGAAGTGTAATGATGGGGTGGAGAGGTAGACGAATAAACATAAAAATAGTATGATGAGGGCTTTGAAGGCTCCTTGGAGGAGGTGAACTCAAGCTTGGGTCCTGCTGGGTGACTGTGGGTTCGCATCTGCTAGGGTGAGAGGGCAGGCCACCAGGGGAAACAGAGGCAGGTCAAGGTGGCTGGAATGTGGCATAAGAGGCAAGGAGTGACCAGGGGACTTGGAACATGAAGTTCCGTCCACATTACGGCATCTGGACTTTATCAGAATACGTCACTGATAGCCATTGTCTTAGAATCTGATAAATCCTTAACCTTTCTATCACTACCCCTCCATCCAAGCCATTATTCTTCCTTACTGTGATTATTATCATATTCTTTTGTGTGATTTCCCTTCTGATCTTGACCTCAAGTCTATTCTACCACTGCCAAAGTAAGCCTGTTAAAATGTAAGTTAGATTATGGCACTTTTGCTTAAAACTTCCAATGTTTTTTACTCATTAAGGAAACAAAAAAGTACCTAGATCCATATGTGGCGGGGGAGACCCTGTGGGAGACCCCACAAGTGCCGAGGCAAGAATCTGAAGCCTCAGCCTGTTCCCACATGAATATAGAACTAGAAAAGAATTAGAGATACAGTCACATAGTTATTCCTATATATAATCACAAATAATCATGTAGTTATTCATATGTAATCACAGAAATATATATATTCAATATAACCTTTTAATTTTGCTAATGATTATCGGTTTTGAAGCATGGAACTGAGGTGACATTGTGAA
Organism: Ateles fusciceps; assembly: GCA_036589455.1. Lineage (NCBI taxonomy): Eukaryota > Metazoa > Chordata > Mammalia > Primates > Atelidae > Ateles > Ateles fusciceps. The sequence goes on from JAZHEH010002052.1 coordinate 248,504, forward strand.
CAAAGCGATCCTAAGGCAAGATGCTGTAGGCCCTCTGTCACGCCCACATAAGGGCTGCTGGAGGGCGCCTCGGGCTGTGCGGCAGCGCCAGCTCTGGGAAAGCGCCCGCTGTTTAGCCAGCTATGGAAGGAAACGCCCCAGATGTCCGAAACCTCTCCTTCCTCGGGGGAGTTAGGAGAAAACTCTGCTCCCCCAAGCTCTTGCGGTAGGCCTGACGGCTGTCAGGAAAGCCCGCAGGCATCTGGGGGCTTAACTGTCTCTGTGTGATGCTGTGCTTCAATGGCCATGCTCCATGTCTACTTTCATGTTCCACTTCTGTACCTGGTCCCTCTTTTCCTTAGAAGACAGAATCAGTAATAGCAACATAAATCTTAATGTCTTTGCTCTTTCTTTACAAATATGAGAAAAGTGCTAACGCATTAGGTTTTCTACTCGCCTTGGCTAGTTGAAAGACCTGGGCCCCTATCTCCAAGACGTGATTTATCTGACCCTGTCATTGACCACCGTTACCTCACCCTACCTTTCCTGCCCTCTGCTTTCTACTCAATAAAAGGCAGAGGGTCCAGACACTCCAGGCCACTGCCGGACTCTGGGCCCAAACTCTGTTTTCTCTTTCTCGGTGTCTTCTGTCTTATTTCCACACTTTCTCATCTTTGTAGGGCTGGACCCTACATCCATATAGCCCGTATGGCTTTACTGGATCTGCTACCTTCTTTCACCACTCACTTTTCACCATGAACTCTCTGATCTCACCTCTTATTGCTATTCCCTCTCCTCACTCTGTCTGGTCCATTGATGCAGCTTTCCTGCTGTTTCTAGAGCACACACAGTGCCCACAGCATGCTCTTTGCACCTGCCCACAGGACCTTTGCACCTGCTACTCTCTCTGCTTACAATGCTCTTCTTTCTGACCTCCTTAATTTAGGTCTCTACTTAAATGTCACCTTCCTGATGAGGCTTCCCCAATCCCCTTTATGTAAAGTTGTAACCCATCCTCCTACCCACCTCAGGAATCCCTTTCATGGAATTCACTATCTAACGTACTTAGATTTCATGTGTTTCTCTTGTGTATTGTCCATCTCCTCCTCTAGCATATGATCTCCTCAAGAGGAGGCATGTCTGCCTGTTTGCTCACTGCTGTGTCTCCAGTATAGACAACAGTGCCTGGAAAAGGGTGGCTTCCCGCTGTTTATTGACTACATGAATGAGTACACCTGGACACAGCTGGAACAGTTGCATATGACTTCTGAATGGAGCTTTCATTTCTTTGTAAGACAAATAGTAAAACACTGAGCTTCTGAGTGTCACCATGTCTGATAAGTTAAGTCTAAAAAGTAAATCTAAATGTAAAGGAATACAAAATGTTATAATTTAGGGAGGATAGAGACAAAACCCAGGCAGCTGAGATCTATAATTATTACTCTGAAGGTCAGAAATAGGAGCAAAATACTAATATCGTAATCCAGAAGGGGAAGAGTTTTGAATACGTATAACATGCTTGGCTTATGCTAGTTCTTTATTTGTGGCAGTCTCTTTGTTTCCTTCTCCTAATGAAACACAATATTTATTTGAGCTGATTTATCAGCATGGCTCTGATGCTTAATTTTTTTGGTTACTCTGCCAGCTAAAACTCTTCTTTGTAATTTTGAAAAATGACAATTCCTTGGATCTTATTGCTCAAAAGTTTGTGATAGGACTAGATTTAACTGTAATCTGATCTAGAACCTTGAATGATGTCATTAGTATTCAATTTTCCTAGGCTTCACAGCTTAGTCTGCCCCCTAGCCTGGCTTCAGTCTACACAGTGTCTTCATAGTGGCAGGACTGCTGCAGCAGCACGAGCCTCAGCTACATTTAAGTCTGCAGCAAGGAAGAAACTTTTCTGGTAGCATCCCTTGAGAGTCATTCTGATTTGACCAGCTTGGGTCACTAGCCACCTTGATTTGTGGCCAGGGAAAATGCAACATAGTGATTAGTGCACCCATGGGTCACATTCAGGTCTTATGAACTGATAGTGAGTTAGATGCCAAATAGAAATCAGTGTCTGTTCCAGAAGAGGGCCATCAGGATGCATGAGGACAGTCCACATATGTCATCTTCTGTTTTCTTCTAGAATTTTCCGAAGTTCATTATTGTTAGGGATCTTAGCAACCAGTTTTTGGATTTAATATTAAAACAAAATAAAATGATAGCACCTATTGTGACACATTTTTTAGTAACTTTCTCCATATTTTAGAAAGTTAGTTAACAGATATAAACATCAGTAATTACTGGACAGATCACTAAGGGTTATGACTTCATGGTTACTTATTTTATTTATTTATTTAGTGATAGGTTCTCTCTATTAACCAGGCTGGAATGCAATGGCATGATCATGGCTCACTGCAACCTCAACCTCCTGGGCTCAAACAGTCCTCCCAAGTAGCTGGGATTAAAGGTGTGCACCACCATGCCGAGCTAATTTTTGTGCTTATTGTAGATATGGGGTCTTGCTATGTTGCCCAAGCTGGTCTAGAACTCCTGGCGTCAAATGATCCTCCTGTCTTGACCTCCCAAAGTGCTGGGATTATGGGTGTGAGCCACGATGCTTGGCCTTTGTGGTAATTTAAATTAAGGCTTTCCTGAATAGAAATTTCTCTGATGATGATGATAATAACAGATAATACTCAGACATTTGGGCAAAATGTAGGTTTGTGTATTCTTTGTTTGTTTTTGAGATAGAGTTTTGCTCGTGTCACCCAGGCTGGAGTGCAGTGGTGTGATCTCAGCTCACTGCAACCTGTGCCTCTTGGGTTCAAGAGAGCCTCCTGAGTAGCTATAATTATTGGCACCTGACACTACACCTAGCTAGCTAATTTTTGTATTTTTAGGAGAGATGGGGTTTGGCCATCTCTAACTCCTGACCTCAGGTGATCCGCCTGCTTGGCCTCCCATAATGTTGGGTTTACAGGCGTAAGCCACTGCGCTCAGCCCATTTTTGTACTCTTTAAGCCACATTCACAGAAAGGTTGAGGTTGGTGCCTTCTGGGAATGTGAATTTTCTTTGGGAAGGCAAACTGCAACTGCTGGGTAAAGTATGTAGCAAAATAAAAAACACCAGATACTCTGGTATGCCATTCAGCAAACTGATAGAGCTTCTCTTCTTATTTTTTGGCAGTATATTTTATTATTCTATTCCTAACTTGATAGCACTTCTCTCCAGATATAAAATCAAGAAAAGAAGTTAAAATTTTAGGAATATTCCCAAACAGTAAAAATCTGTGGGATATTTCTATCAGCCTCCATGGTTGTTCCTACTAGAGCCAATTCAGTGCCTGGTGGTATTCACACAAAGAGAAAATATTTTGCATAACAAATCTTCCAAGCAGTGATTATCCCTTGCAGGCTGTGTGTTTTTCCAAGTGGTCCTGCTGCTTAGAGGCTCTGAGTGAAATCTGTGCTAGTTGATAACCTGGCTACCTTGGTTTTCTACTACATTAAACCCCTTTGGTCTGTTTGAACAGTAGCATTCATGCCAGTAGACTTTCCCTGCCTTCAGAAGCTATGTTTCCTTGCCAAGAATTTAATTCTTACAGGTCACCAAAAAGTAGATGGTATGTGTTGGCAACATTAATATCAGAATGTAACTTTTGAGATTATGAATTATCAATAGAGTATCACATATTGCATGCTTTTGTAGTTAAAGTTTCAAATAATTAAATGAGTATTGAATTAATGTTATTGATCATCACCATCTTCACCAAGTAGATGTAGCACTCCCCCAATTCTATTACAAGGCATAATAGTCCTATTCAGTGTCCAATGTTAGAGAGTTAGATGGAGCAGAAAAAAATACCAGGGTGTTTGAGAAATGTTTACAGACTCGTAACATATTGGCATATTAATGCCTTGAAATATCATTCAGCATCTCTCAAAGTTATCATTTTTCCCACAGAAGCTCTTTTGCCATGTGACAATTTTTAATATTCATTGAATTTAATTTCCATGGAGTACACATTATAAGATGCTAATTTAACAATCACATGTGTGGTCCTGTGTGCAGGAAGCTTGCCTCTGTATCACTGTGGTGTTCATAAAAAGACAATAACAATCTAGGTCTTTGACCTTTTCATCTCTGCTCTAAGCCACAGGTCAGAAAACTTTTTCTGTAACGTCCCTTGACTCTGTGGGCCATACAATCTCTGTTGCAATTACTCAGTTCTGCCCTTGCAGCCACAGGCAATATGGAAACATAATGACCATGACTGTATTCCCATAAAACTTTATTTATGACTAATGAAAATTGGATTCCCTATACTTTTCACATGTCAAGATTTTTTTTTCCTTTTGATATTTTTCAACCATTCTTTGCTCATGGACAATACAAAAACAGGCAGGGGGGGTTGGATCTGGTCTGTGGACCACAATTTGCCAAACTCTGCTCTACACTAAAATGGGTCACCTAGATGATATCTGTGCTTCTTTCCATACTAGCTAGATTGGAATTCTGTATTACTGTTTTCTTACTTTTCTTTTGTGCTTTTGCAAAAATTTTGAAGAAGACAAACCTTATAACTCTACCCCTCCCTCAATGCTCATTAAGTTCCTACTGCCTTGATTAAACTTTTCCTTTACTGTTCTTTCGTATGGAAGTTTTTCTACATGACTCCTTCAGAATAGGTATGTCAGGGTCACACCAGTAGCATGTCTCCTCTGACATTTTGAAATAAATTTTGTTTTGCTACACACAGTCAAAGAACAGATGTTTGGTGTTCTCTGAATTTTTAAAAATATTTTTTAGAGCACAAATCTAGTCTATGTTACTTTATGACACCACTCCTGAGCCAAGCTACCACATAATTGTATATTTATTTAGCAATCAACCAACACATGTTATAGAAAAACAGTGTATAATCATATGAGAATGGATGGATGTTGTATTTGTAGTTTTACAGTCAATACTCAACTGTCTGCATATTTAATATATGGCAAAGTATAACTGACAAGGGGCAGTAGTAGGGATGTTATTACATTTGGGGTAGTATGGTTTATTCTCAGATGTACATCTAATGAAAGCGGGTAGTTGGCTTGTCTTTATTCATTTGATAAATAAATGCTTATTGAGTTCCTGTATCATAGGTCCCAGCATTGAAGCACATCTGGGTTGTTGTTCTCATTTGTACATCATGACATCACCTCTGGGTCCAGCTTCGACTGAGTATGCCTCTGAAACATCTCACACATCAGACTTCTCCTCCCCTCCATGCCTGCCTCTGTTAGCCTCTCATTACTGCTTGATTCAACAGTTGTTTTTCCTTCCTGTAGTCAGTTGGTGTCTTTCACCTTGTACACAGTTGTCGGAGTGATAATTTTATGAGGTATAACATATCATTAATGTGTTGCTAATTTCCCATGTCTAACTGTTTAAAGATTTGCATAGCCTGCAGGATGTGTAAACTTCTCAGGGTACACAATGTCTCCCATAAAGACCCTGCCTCCCTCATCTCTTTCATCTTGTACTAGTTTGCTAGAGCTTCCATAACAAAACATTACTGACTAGGTGGCTTACAGAGACAGAGATTTGTTTCCTCACAGTTCCAGAGGCTGGAAGTGCAAGACCATGGTGCCAGTAGGGCTGGTTTCTCCTGAAGCCTGTCTCCTTGTTTTGTAAATATCACATTCTCTCTTTGTCCTCACTGGGTCTTTCCTCTGTGCACACACATCCCCAGCATCTCTCTGTGTGTTCCAATCGCCTCTTCTCCAAGGTAGCGGTAAGGTTGAATTACTGCTCAATATAACAGTCTCATTTTACCTTAATTACCTCTTTAAAGACCCAAATTTCGAAATACAGTGACATTTTGAGATATGGGGTTAGGATTTCAATAAGTAAATTTTTGGGAGGCACAGTTCAACCCAGAATGCATCCTTTACTTTCTTCCTTCTCCCTGACAAGCATTGTCCACACCTGATGTTTTTCTGATTGCACCAAAGCCTTCCATACCTCATGCTTGCTCTGCCTTCTTTCTTTGCATGAGATGCAATTGTCTTATCCTAGACCCTTTTTCTGCCTAATGAACACTGATAATATTTCAAGACGTAATTTAGAAATCACCCTTGGCTGGGTGCAGTGGCTCACACCTGTAATCCCAGCACCTTGGGAGGCTGAGGCTGGCGGATCATGAGGTCAGGAGTTTGAGACCAGCCTGGCCAATATGGTGAAACCCCATCTCTACTAAAAATACAAAAATTAGCCAAGTGTGTTGGCATGCACCTGTAGCCCCAGCTACTTAGGAGGCTAAGGCAGAAGAATCTCTTGAACCTGGGAGGTGGAGGTTGCAGTGAACCAAGATGATGCCACTGCACTCCAGACTGGGTCACAGAGTGATACTCCATCTAAAAAAAGAAAAGGAAGAAAGAAATCACCCTTTCTGTATTGTCTTTCTTGATCTGTTAGTGTCTGTGGAGACGTTCCATAGTTGCACCTGTGACAAGTGTTGTACTCATGTGGGTGCATCTGTCCTTCGTCCTAAACTGAAAAACAGAGCCTATGTTTCATTACTGTTCAATGAAGGTTTGTTGAATGAATGACTTACAGAATCTTTTCTGACCCTCTTGAATTTTGATTGGTTGGATGAATTGTTAGATAATGAGGTGACAGAAATGTTGCAGTTCCTAGGTCACCAAAGGAATTTTGTGAAGATATTTATACGGAGCAGGATACGCTTAAGATGTGTAAAGTGCAACCATGGACACTGAAAGGTAACATGATAGGTTGTGCATAGAATTAGACACAAACTGAGTCAAGAAACTTTTACTTTAAACTAAACTATTATTTTCTTAGATTTATTTACAATAAAATGATTAGAGTAAAAATTTTGCTTCTAAAAATCACTTGAAAAATATCCCAGAGTCCCTTTTATTTCTTTTTCCTCTCAAACAAAAAGAGCTAGCTTTTCCTACAGGAGTTTTATCCTAATGATTTACTAAGGGAGACATTAGATAATTACTTTTACTTTATATTAGATTTTTATATGGCACCTCAGGACTTGGAAATACAGCTTTCTTTGAGGAAAAAATGTTTTGAAACACAAAGCTTCAAAGACAAAGCTGTACCCATTTTCTAGTGCAATATATAGCAACTTCTAGAATCTCATATACAAGACGGGAGTTGAAAGAATTTTATAAAATTCTCATTTATTTAGCAATATTAGAAAACTAGTTAATATACTACCATACACCCTTTCTTTCATAGATGTTAGACAAAAAAATAATAGATCTTGATTTATTCTGACACTAGTTCCTTTCCTTAGACACTTTGCTCCACGAATTGTTTGGTCTGTGGATCCCTATTTTTTGAAATGTAAATAAAACCTATCTGTATGAACCATAAATTATAGTTCATTATAAACTATAGCATATAGCAAATGCTAAACAAGAATGATGAACTACTGCAATTCGGAGGAGATAAATCCCCTGCCTGTTTGTAGGACTACATCAAGGTAGGTAGTTATGTTTCTTTGGAAGAGTCTTAAATCATGTCATTAAAAATGGCAGTACTATACATATACCTGCTGGCTTTGTCCCTTGGTTAGGCTTTTCATTCATTAGTAAATTCATCAATTTATTTCCTCCATCATTCAATTCATGTTTCCTACAAGCTTGTTGTGTGCAGGATACTTTGCTACATTAACTATGCAGTGCCTTATTGTATGCAGTTATTTGCCCCATTTATTTTCATGATAAGGTTTCAAAAGAAAACTCTTAATATATCCGGTGAGGGCCTTTCCACTTGAAAAAAATGCCAAACATTTAACCTGACTGAAAATGTATCACCCAAGTCCTTGGCTTCTGGCATAAAGCAGGGACTATGTATAAACACATCATCAAAACAGATAAAACAAGAGCAGAGAGCCCAGAAGGGTAAAGTTGTCCTTTAGATACAGTCATGGTGACAACCCAAGCAGTGCCAGAGGATAAAGCAAGCTGCACCAGACTTCAAGTCAACAGACATTTATTGAACTCCATTTCTGCATGGAGCACTGTGATAGTTGCTTTTGGGGATACAAAGATGAGTGAGACATCATTTCTGCCCTCAAGGAATTTACAAGGGGGAGACAGAGATACACAGAACTGCCATACAAGGCAGGATGCATTAAGTGCATGAAGAGAGATATAACTAAAGTGCTTAGGGATATGCAGGAGAAAGTGGTTAATTTTTACCATAAATATCAGGGAAGGCTTCATGCAAAAGATGGCCTTTGAATTCTCCCTGTAGGTTTAGGTCAGATTCTGAGAGGCAGAGATATGGGAAAGAGTGAAATAAATAGCACTTAAGAACAGTCCTGAAGAAGGCAATTTCAGTCTGCAGTGTTTAGAGCTTGGGTCAGAAAAGCAGGTCCACTAGAAGTGGGCGCTGGTTGCTATACACTGAATGTTTGCACTCCACCAAATCCGTATGTTGAAACCCTAATCTCTAGTGTGATGGTATTTGGAAGTGGGTCTTTGGGAGGTAACTGGGCTTAGATGAGGTGATGGGGGTGGAACTCATGATGGAATTAGAGTCTTTACAAGGGAATGAAGAGACAAGAGCTCTCTTTAGGCCATGTGAGGACACAGCAAGGCCCCAGTCTGCAAGCCAGGAAGAGTCCTCACAAGAACCAGACTATGCTGGCACTCTATTCATGGACATTTCAACCTCCAGAACTGTGAGCAAGTAGGTGGTGTTCAAGCCACCCAATCTTTATTATTTTTTATAGCAGCCTAAGTGGACTGAGACATGTGAAGCAGTCAATGTGGGGCTGTTCCTTTGCTATCTGGTCCTGGAGCCTTAAGTCCACAGGGCAGGCAGTTGGGAGGAAAGAGGGTATGACATAGAGAGGGGTAAGAACAATCTGGAACTCCTGAGGCTGAGCCGGTTCCCATAAGGACCAACTGGGACTCACTAGCCTCTCTTACTGCCTGTCAGCCTCCATCTTTGATGATGGAATCGATTTGCTGGAGAAGCTGGAGCCTTTCCTCATGAAGCTAAATCTGCTGCTGCCATGTGAAGTAAGCTGAAGGAGTGGGGTGGGAAGGAGCTGAGGAGCTGCACTAGGCTGCTACCCCAGCCAACCAGCTGAGCTGGCACTTGAACAACCACATGTCTGAGGCACAGCCTGGCACAATTGTGGACCTTTATAGCATGCAGAGTATGGCTGCTATTCACTTTCACCTTTCAAATCTTGTGCAAATTCTCTTATGCTCCACCCCCAACCCAGAACTCTGCAGATAAAGGAATTCTGGGAAATGTAGTTCCAGTTCCTCTAAATTGACCTACTGCAAATCCACAACACAGCATCAGAATACTACCTAGGATTACATTCTACCCGTTCCAGTGCTATGGAATGTTTTGTCTTCTCAGAAACTATGTAGTCTCCTTAGAACATCACAGTGAGTGCAGCACCCACCAGAGCTAACCTGTGTGGTTGAAACCATTTAAGGAACAATTTATTCACTTGCTAAAGATCAATCAACTTGTTAATTTTTCAGTTGTTTAGGCCCTTGCTGGAAATTAACACAAGGCAGAGAATAAGATTAGAGTAAAAGAGAGAGTTATATCAAGTTGATTCTCTTCTCCCTTATTTTTTTTAAACCATTGAAAAGTTAATGGAGAGACCATTTTTCATTTTTGCTGGACAGCTTGCAAATTCTAGATACACCAGAATTCTTACATACAGATGTAGAACAATATGGTCCTAGGAAGCTAAAAATACTAACTGAAACAAGCAGGACAGGGAATGAGTCAAATGATTAATTTTTTTATGGTGATACATGTCTTACAACCCTATGTTTCCTCTTCCTAGAAATGCATATGTATTTTTGGAAGAAACTCTGAAGTAAAGGTGACAAGATTCTTTGTTTAAAACATTAAAAACAAAACAAAACATTAAGCAAGAAGTTTTCTGGCAACAAACTAAGCACAGCATTATTTTTTAAGGAACACAAATTAAATGTTCAACTTGCGACAAATTTGTACTTTCTCCCTGAATTATGTCGTTATCAAAGAAAAAGATTGGAAGAGGCTGGTAAAATATCATCAAAACTGAAACTAGAATTAAACAAAACTAAATTAAAATGAAAAAAAAATAGTATCCATTCCTAATTCATCCACAACTGGGCCACTAGTTTTTTGCATCTTGGTAGCCAATATTTTTGTCTCTAGAGCATAAATTATGCATCAGGTACCTCTGAAACTCAGAGACCAAGGAAAAAGGAGGTAATTTGGAAGGTGAAATACATGTGAGCATTCTGAAGAAAGGGTTGAATCTGTACTTCAGGGTCAAAAATGAAATTCGAAAGGAGTTAACAATGCATAAGAAAAAGTGTTGAATTTAAAGATGGTTTTATTACTGTTGTTATTTGAAGCAAGAATTAAATTCAGTAACTCTAGAGCAATTATCATAATTCTGTACTGTTGTTTTTCTGTTTTAGAATTCAGTGTGCTATTTCCAAGAGCTTGGGCAAGGAAAAAAAGAGCTTGACTCTAAATCTCTAAATCTTGGAGACTGGATGCACTATTCATGTGATAGGCTAAAATAACTACTAATACCTTATGTTCGAACAGCACTTTATGAAGTGATTTCACATAAAAGATCTTTTTTGATATAACTGTTACATGGCATATCTTCCAATTTATGGACAGGGTGAGTTGTTTGATGTGTAAGATGAGCTGAAATAGAAAAAGTGACAGGAAATTTACAGACCTTTGGAATAATATTCCACAATGGGGTATTCTTTATAATTATCCAGGCTGAATAGCACCGTCCAAAGTTCTTAAATCATCAACAATGCCATTTTTACTGTAGAGGATAAGAGTTATGATCCTTTGACTCTTTAAATTTTCTTCCTTGACAAAAGTGATCTACCTTTCTAGCCAACCTGTCTTAATGATCCATAACGTTGCTACCCTGGTGCCAGATGGATATGATAGAAGGCTCCTAAAAGGCTCTTGGTTTGAGGAAAGTGTTGCTTATACACCGCAGGAATCTTCTGGGATTTAAGAAGTGGGGAAATATTAGTGTGAGTCATTAATAACTGAATTCAACTAAGTTTACTTTTATAATGTTAGCATTGCTATTTTGGTTTATGTAAATTATGACTAACATTTTTAAAGGTACTGAACATTAATATTGATTCCTTTATAGCATGGCTTACCTTTAAATATTGTACCATGTCAATAGGTGCAATCTGTCCCAATTTATTTCTATTGAGGACCCAAAATAGGCACTAAGATGTACAGCTGTGCCAAAGAGCTATTTATCCCTCTTCTTGATCTAATCAACCATAAAATCTGGTCATTTCTTATTATTCCAATGATTACTTCTTGCCTATAGCTGGTACTCAGTCAAAACAGTCTGCTATCAGATTAGCTACATTATTTAAACCAAATTCCTCTGAACTGCCTACTAGATTTCTCATCTTTGATGCCCCATGGGTTCATCAAAATTAGGATGTCCGGAATGAAAGCCATTACCTTCTCCCTCAAAGATGTTCTTTCTTTCTAACATGATCCTATCTATGTATGAATGGCATCATGATCCCCTGAATCTTCTAAAATATTCACTTTGGAGTCATCCTTAGCTCCATACCTTATTTGTTAATCACCTCGTCCTGTTAAATCACAAATATGTTTCCAACCCAACTTCTCCAATTTATTCCTACTGATCATGCTATTCCAGGTTCTCTATTTATTGTCTGGATTTTCTCAGCGTTTTCATATCTAGTTTCTTTGTCAATAATCCCTCATTATTCTGGCCCCCAGGCTGCCAATGACCTTGCTTTAATTTTAGTGGGATAGTTTCAAGGGGATGGATTTTGGTGAAAACAATTATCTGCTTCCATATTTAAGCTAGAATGCCTTACAAACTGCTTAGCAGAGAAAAGCAGCTCTTCACAAATTTGCCCCATATGGATCCTGCCCATAAGGCAGATTCAATAAAGTAGACCAATGACTGTCGGAGTGATGTGCAGACAGGGGGAAAGGGAATTGAGGCATTGGCAAAGCTGGGAAGGCTGATGATACTTATTAATAATGTGAGGTAATGTATCTAAACTGAGGTGAAATCTAGGAGAACCTGGATTTGCTTAATGGGGCATATTAACTGGGCAGTAAACCTGGTGTGCAGAGAATGAAGAAAGAGGTGATTGCAAGTGGGGTTGCATGTAACAGGACTCTTGTGTGGCATTCATGTGCCATCTTTCCAGTTACTCTGACACGTGCATCCTTTGATTTAGCTGTGTGATTTCTTTTCATTATTCTTCTTCAATTTTTAAATTGACAAATAAAAATATGCAATTATTGTATACAAAATGATGTTTTTACATATGTATGCATTGTGGAATGGTTAAATGAAGCTAATTAATATTTGCATTGCCTCACATATGTATCTCTGGTGTGTGTGTGTGTGTGTGTACACTTAAAATCTACTCTCAGCAATTTTCAAGTATACAATACATTGTTATTAACTCTAGTCACCATATTGTCCAATAGAACTTTTGAACTTTTTCTTCCTGTCTAAATAAAACTTTGTGTCCTTTGACCAACACCTCCCAACTTCCTAACTCTTCTACCCCTGGTAACCACTATCCTACTTTCTGCTTTTATGAGTCTGATTCCTCTAGGTACCTCATATTAGTGAAGTCATGCAATATTTCACTAATTTCTGTGAAATTCTAGTTTAAATAGGGAATTTCTGTGATCCACTTATTTCACTTGGCATAATATCCTCAAAGTTTATCCAGGTTGTTGCAAATGATAGATTTCCTTCATGTTTTTAAGGCTGAATAGTTTTCCATGTGTACCATATTTTCTTCATTCATTCATCAATGAACACCTAGGTTGCTTCCATATTTTTAGCCATACAATTTCTTAATGTTACTTGAGCACACCTAAGACTGCATTTCTGTCATTTGGCATTTTCAAATTAAGACATTTTGAGAATATTCGGGTCATAAAAAGTTGAATACTATTATAAATTTCCTATTGATTGTAAACTTGATCAATGTAAAATTACCCTCTTTACTCAATTTCATATTTGTCTTGACAAAACAATTATTAATTAGCTGACTTATTCACTCACTCAACAAGTATTTCTTGAATTGTGATTGCATTCCAAATGCTGTTAGGAGGGTATAAATAAAATTCACTGTCCCCATTTTGTAGAGCTTACAGGGAATGTAGTCATTACTACAAATAATACTGATATCAATATTTGTACTCTGGGTTTTTCTTTGAGGTAGGAATTGCATTCTAGAGCCTTGTGTATGATATTTTCTTGTGATACCTTATTTTTACGATATTTTGTATAAGAAATAATAGATTATTATTTTCAATTGTTTCTGAGAGTCTTCGCCTTGTAAAGGGGAAATTTAGACCCTTTACTTTTGTTTTTCTGTTATTCCTTTGTCATCCTGATTTATACTTTTTAAAATGTGTAATTACTCTTGCCTTTTATTTTTATTTCTGCAAGTAGAAAGGTAACCACTCTCTTTTCATTCTACCAGTTGCAATTTCAGTCTTCTTCAAGAGAAAGCTAAAACTTTATGTAACTATCAAGGAGAGAAACAAAATTATGGCTTTTAATGCTCACTTTGGGAAAGTCAAGAATTTACAGCTTTTATTTTTATATTTCTCCTTAATTTAGGTCTTGATCAATATAACTGGAGCCTTTGGGGTATGTGTATATAAAATATAGTTTAAATGTACTGATTTAAAAGATTAAAAGTGTGTTTAGTCTAGGTCCAGGCCAGCAGAGTTCATTAGCAGTAAAACTGGACCAGAGACTGTTTCTGATACCAGATTCAGTCTTCTTTCTATTGCTTCCAGCTGCCTTTCATCTTAGTCATAAGTTTGTGATTAAATAGCAAATGTGTTAGAGATTTCACTTGAAAACTAGTTCAACTCAATGTGGAGCAACTCATGTAAAACTCTGACATTTCTTCAATGAATAAACCAGCCTGATAAATTTAGCATCTTCCAACATTAGTCAACAAAAATGTTTTTGACTTACTGAAAGGACACATATTTTCCAGAAGAAGCCCACGATGATCATGCATCCTAAGCAATCCACACTCTTTAAGCAATCTGTTGATCTATTTAAACAAACACATGCAAGTTGCCGTCTCAGTGACAACTTTTCTCCGTGAAACACAATTTTTCCTTGGCCTTAATTTGATGCATTGGGTGCATTTAGTTTTCTGCACTACATTTCATTTCGCTTCTGTGGAGTAATAATACAGTTCATTAACATTAAACCTCGAAAACATTCATGGAAAGGCATTTTATCCTACATTAGCGGCATCTTTAGATAGCCATAAAGCTCTTACTCTTGCCCTACAAGATAAATAAACAAATCCTTCAGATGGCTGAGGCATATCTCTGCTCCTGAAGTAAGTGGATGCATATTATGATCTGGTTCTCATTTTCTGAATATAGACAAGGCATGTTATATGATAGAGTCCCTTCTTCAAAGAAATCAGAAAAATCTTAAATACTCATTTATTGTATGAAAAATCCTCTTGAAAATCCTAGCTCTTTTAAAACATTCTTTATCATTGGCTCCCAGCCAATGATCACTGTAGTAATTTAAAGAGATAGGTGTGTTCAAGATGATTTTTCTGTTTCTGCAGGGATGCCTGGATTATTAAGTATTCTACATCATGAGAGTAATTACTGGTGTTCCTCAGTAGAAGGCAACCCAATGAATAGAATTTTGTGAAACAACTTGTTTGGTATATAATGGATTCAATTACACTTATTAAATTGTTCAGAAATACACCTGTGACACTGTAAATTAACAACGATGAAGTGAGCCAGCTCTAGGTTGGGGAACTCCCATAACAAAGCACAGGCCAGCTGTCAGGAAGGGAACCCTGGCTGTGGATGAATCAGTACAACATCGGGGAATCCATGTCCAAGGAGCAGAACTCAGAAGGGAGAGTGGAGTCCGTAAAGAGCTACCAGCAGAGAAATGAAAGCTGGAAGGCCTGCTTTTAGAAAGAAAAGCTTTAATGAGCTAAAAGAAAGTAAATCCCATGAGCCCTAGGAGTTTTGTAAATAAAGAGACCAGCCTTCCCTTGGGTGTTAGGCTGGAAGCCAGCTTCCCGTTTAGAGATGCTGCTGCAATCACGTTTCGTGTGCAAAGTAAGCTTGTCTGGACTCCTTGTACTCCCAATTTTTCAAAGGAGTAACCAGATACCACTTGAAAATGTTGTTCACATTGCTCAGGATGTGACCCATTTGAGATTTATTTGGATTTCCAAGGAAATGCACCACAGAGGTTAAAGGGTAATTAGTCACTTACCTCCATAGGAATGAATTAGGCACTTTCCTCATACTATCTAACTAAACAGCAGGAAAGGAAAGGAAGTTTTCTGGAGGAATAGATAGGGGAGAGTAAGGCAGCAATAGCCCTCCCCTCTAAGGTGGCAGCTGGGGGAACTAGAGGAAGAGAAATGAAGATATCAGGAGAAGGGTCAGGTAAGGGAAGTGAGAGGGGCTGACGCTAACATCTTGCGTGTAACCTTGAATCCTGTCAGCTTACAGTCTCCCTCCTCCACCTGCTATGGACAGAATACTTGTGTTCCTGGGTCCCCCCCTAAATTCTTATGTTGAAGACTAAATTTCCAACGTGATGGTATTTGGAGGCCGGGCCTTAGATTTTGAGAGCGGAGGCCTCATGATTGGGATTAGTGTCCTTAAAAAAGACATGAGAGATGGTCTCCCTTTCTCTGCCGTGTGAGGGCACAATAAGAAGACAGCTATCAATGAACCAAGGAAGGGTCACCAGAGCTCCTCAGTCATGTTGGCACCCTGAACCCAGACCTCCCAGCCTCCAGTACGGTGGGAAATAACTTTCCGTGTTTAAGCCACCCAGTCTATGGTGTTCTGTTACAGCATCCTGGACTGACTGAGACACTATCCCAGTGTGGCTAGAATTAAACTCTGGATTTGTTCTTTACTTCATCTCTCCCAACCCACCCATTTTCTGCCCTGTTGTAATGACAATAATCCATATTTATAAATCCTTCAGAGTGGGAAATTTGAGTTGAGCCATGACATATGAAATAAGCAGCAGCAATGTATGGACTTACTTTATACCTCATGTTACTACAGACTCTTACGGTGGTTCCCTGGAGACCCTTGGTCCTCCCCTTTAGGTATTCAGCTATCGAGAGTACGAAGCAAATCAGTTTTCAATATTAAAAGATTTTCCCTCTCCGTATCCACACGACATGAGTGTAAGGCCTGGAAAAAAGGCACCTTTGAAACAAACAAAGCTAATTCCCCCAGGGGTGGTACCTGACAACATGAATGACTCTGACTCTTGGTTTTTCCCATTTCAAAAAAAGGAGGTGAAGAGAAATAAGATAATAAGAATAAGAACGCCATTATTAAACAGAAACCCTGTGACCCTTTAATTCTTACTAAAACAAGCATATGAGGTATGTACTTTTTACCCAACTTTATATAGAAAATGAAATCAAAGCCCAAAGCAATGAAGCAACTTGTGTAAGATCATACATCTTAAACAAGATGAGAGTTGTGAGAGGTTCAAACTCATGCCTTTGCCCTTAAACCAAAAATATCTATAATGTTCCTTCTGACTCCCATTCTCTCACAGTTTGATTTTATAATCTTCATGGCACAAATTGCTGTGAAATAAAATCTAATATGCAGAGTAGTAATGAATTTACATAGATTGAAGGTCAACTGCAAAAGTGTAATTCAATAAAATATTTTAATTGATACTTATCAAACACGCAGGTCTACTACAATTCAATTATTACTTGTAAGGAATTAAGTTTCATCATTTTTGGCAATTTGGTTTTTTTTTTTTTCTTTTGAGACGGAGTCTCTCTCTGTCGCCCAGGCTGGAGTTCAGTGGCAAGATCTTGGCTCACTGCAACCTCTGCCTCCCGGGTTTAAGCTATTCTCCTGCTTCAGCCTCCTGAGTAGTTGGGATTTCAGGTACACACTCCCATGCCCAGCTAATTTTTGTGTTTTTAGTAGGGACAGGGTTTCACCATGTTGGCCAGTATGGTCTCGACCTCCTGACCTCATGATGTGCCTGCCTCAGGCTCCCAAAGTGCTGGGATTACAGGCATGAGGCCTGCTCCTGGTAATTTGTTATTTTTTCTTTTTTTTTTTCTTTTCTTTTTTTTTTTTTTGACAGTCATCAGTCAAGAAACTGTGATGTAGTACGTATTACATGGAGCAAGCCAGGGGACCATAATTTTGTCTTTGTAAAAGTAGGGATCAGAGTGTCTCCAAGAAAGTGAAAACAACTTGTAATAGCCTTATCACTAAGTAGCTCACATTGGAGAGGCTATACAATTTCTTACATTTATGTCATGCTTTGATAACTTCAAAAGTAAGACTCATGTAGACATATATAGATGTGTGGATGTGGGGATTGTTTTGTTTGAGATAGGGTCTCAATTGTTGCCCAGGCTGGAGTGCAGTGGTGCCATCGTGGCTCATGGCAGCCTCAACCTCCTGGGCTCCAGAAATCCTGCACCTCAGCCTACAGGGTAGTCAGAACTAAGGCTTGCACTGCCATACCCAATTATTTTTGGATTTTTTTTTTTTTGTAGAGATGGGGTCTCACCCTGTTGCTCAGTCTTGGATGTGGAGTTTCAGGGTTTTTTTTTTTTGAGATGTTGGACACTTATAGAAAATTGGGGCATCATCTATAAATAATTTTTCCCTCATCAAAAGAGTTATACCAATCTCCTTAAAATATTTGCTAAATTATCTTAACTATGTAAATTCTTCATTGTGTGGCTTCTATGTGCCACTAAAGAGTACCATATGGTGTAAGTATAAGCATATTTTTTTTTTTTTTTTTTTGTTTTTTTTTTTTTGGAAAGAGAAAAAAGGAAGAAAAAAATAAAAAAAAAAAGAAGAAAAAAAAAGGGGAGAGAGAACGGGAATCTACTCTATTGCCCAGGCTAGTTACAGTCTACAAATGGATATTAAAAGCTTTTTTATACTAATAATTGTGTTATATAATGGAGACAGGAAGGAATAAGGGAGGAAAATAACAAACAGCCAGCCAAACAATATTTCATTTAAACCTATAAATGCTATGCAATTGCTAGGGAGTATTTACTCCCAACCATGTGGTCACTTTTAGGATAAATGTGATGTGTTACTGAAAAAAAAATGTATATTTTGTGGATTTGGAGTAGAGAGTTCTGTAAATGTTTATTAAGTTAACTTGTTTGAGGTTTAAGTTCAAGTCCCGGGTATCCTTCTTACCTTCTGTCTCATTAATTTGTCCAATATTGACAATGTAATGTTAAAGTCTCCCACTATTATTGTGTGGGAGTCCAAGTCTCTTTGTAAGTCACCAAGAAGTTGCCCTGTGTATCTGGGTACTCCTATATTGGGTGCACATAGACTTAGGGTCGTTAGCTCTTCCCGTTACATTGATCCCTCTACCATTATACAATGTCCTTCTTATCTCTTTTGGTTTCTATTACTTTAAAGTCTATTTTATCAGAGATGAGAATTGCAACTACTGCTTTTTTTTTTTTTTCTCCATTTGGTTGGCAAATCTTCCTCCATCCCTTTGTTTTGAGTCTCTTATATCCTTGCATGTAAGATGGATCTGGATGCAGCTTACCGATGGGTCCTTTGAAGTGGCTGATACTGGTTGTTCCCCCTCTATACATAGTGCCTCCTTCAAAGCTCTTGTAAAGCAGGCCTGGTGGTAATGAAATCTCTGAGTACTTGCTTGTTTGCAAAAAATTTTATTTTTCCTTCACTTATGAAACTTAGTTTGGCTGGATATGAAATTCTGGGTTGAAAGTTCTTTTCTTTAAGGATGTTGAATATTACCCCCACTCTCTTCTGGCTTGTAGGGTTTCTGCTGAGAGATCAGCTGTGAGTCTATAGGCTTCCCCTTGTGGGTAACCTACCTCTCTCTGGCCGCCCGTAGTATTTTCTCCTTCGTTTCAACCCTGATGAATCTAATGATTATGTGCGTTGGGGTTGCTCTTTTGAGGAATATCTTTCCGGTGTTCTCTGTATTACCTGGAGTTGGGTATTGTCTTGCCTTGCTAGGTTAGGAAAGTTTTCCTGGATAATATCCTAAAAATCTTTTCCAGCTCTGGATTCATTCTCTTCGTCACATTCAGGTACACCTATAAACGTATATTAGGTCTTTTCACATAGTCCCATATTTCTTGGAGACTTTGCTCATTCCTTTTTACCTTTTTCTCTAATCTTGTCTTCTTGTTTTATTTCATTAAGTTGATCTTCCACCTCTAAATCCTTTCTTCTGCTTGATCAATTCGACTGTTAAAACTTGTGCATACTTCTCGAAGTTCTCGTATTGTGTTTTTCAGCTCCATTAATTCACTTATATTCCTCTTTAAATTGTCCATTCTCATAACATTTCGTGAACCTTTTTCAAGGTTCTTAGTTTCCTTGCATTGGGCTAGAACATGTTCTTTTAGCTTACAGAAGTTTCTCATTATCCACCTTCTGAAGCCTGATTCTGTTGATTCCTCACATTCGTTTTCTATCAGGCCTTGTTCAATTGGTGATGAGGCACTGCAATCCTCTGTAGGAGGAGAGGCATTCTATTTTGGTGTTTTAGCCTTTCTGCGCTGGTTTCTTCCCATCTTCGTGGATTTATCCACCTGTCGTCTGTGTAATTGCTGACCTTCAGACTAGGTCTCTGAGTGGACGTCCAACTTGCTAGTGATAAAATTTCCTCTATTTCTTAATTTTCCTTCGGCGGATGCCCCTCCCCCACAGAGCTGGACCTTCCCGGGTTCAGCTGCACTTGCTGTGAAACTCTAATCTTCAGCAGTTCCAACCGCTGTTTTTATTTTTATTTTTTTGTGGAGGGGGCACCAGCCTTCCCCTGCGGCGACCCCACTACGCCGGCTAAACAGCAGCGTTAAGATTCGTGGCGCTTTTGGCCCGGGAATCTCCCGGTCTGGTTCCCCACTTCAGTCCCTTTTTAATCAGCTGAATGGGAGACTCTGCTTTCCCGGAGCTCCAACGCCAACCAAAGGGCACTCAGTCCCGTATACTCCGGACTAGACCGCCGCGTCGGGGCGCCTGCAGATGGCCGCGCCCTCCAAAAGGGTCGCGCTGGCGACCCGTGGGGCTCCTCCGCCAAGAATCTCTTGGTCCGTAGGCTATGAAAATTGGTCTGAAAATGTGGCGTCCACTCACTCTCTGCGCTTTCAGTGGGAGCTACAATCCTAGCTGCTGCTAATCGGCCATCTTGGATCTCTCCCAATTTGTTATTTTTTATGTCCATTTTTTACAATGTATTTTGAGACAGAATGAAGTGAACTCTTCTTTTTTCAAAAAAATTTCAACTACCTTGTCCTTTTGTTTCAATATGGATATAAGATGAATAAAGTACTGTGTTTAGTAACCTCTGATTTTATTTGTTTCAACTACATGAAACTTCATTGGTAAGAAAAAAGTCTAGATTGTTTTGTTAAATTTTCAATCTCAAATATAAAATGGCCAATTATTCATGAGTCATTTTCTTTTATTTTCTCAGTTACCACTTTAGGGCAAATCATGCTATGTGAGGATTTAGAATAAGTATTAGTTAAATAACTTATGAACCATGAATGATTTCTTATAGGTTATGTGATATGCTTCCATCTTTAAGTTCCACATGAATCAAGTTAATCACAAAGTCATAAATTAAGTCAATCATAAAATTAAGACTATGTTTTGTTCTTTAGGCAACTACAAAGAACAGAGAATAAAAGGAAAAGGAGGGACCTATTGAATAAGGCAAATCTAACAAGATGCCATTCATGAATCCCATTGTCCTCTTGACACTGGCAGTTGGGGCTTCCTGATATGATATTTGATGTTAAAATTGGTGGGGAAATCCCGAATTTTACTGCCAATAACTTGTTTTATTTGGAAAGTTTTTTTTTTTTCTGTTAATAGTATGGCAGTGCTATCAAATAAAGGCATACCTGTCCTTTTCTATTTTTAGATTAATTCTTAGAAGAATATTGAATTTATGACCATTGCCCAATGGTATATCATGATGCTTTAAACAAAAATGTCTTTATCCTTTTACAAATTGGATAATAACTAAGGCACTGAAATCTATTGAATACCCTCTATTTTTTTTATTTTTTATTTTTCTGAAGGTGTGTGAGGAGCATTGAGTTTTAAGAAATGTACATCCTTGGGGCACTCTGCTCAGACAGGCAGTGGAATGAGCAGGGGTCAGGGAGCCAGGGGTTTTGGGCCCCAACCAGGCTATGACTTTGGAAGGGGCTCTCATCATACTTATCATCCCCCTAACTATTCTTTTCTGTATACGAAATGAGAATGAAAGCAAGAAATTGAAAAACTTCTTTCTAGTCTTAAAGATCTGGGATTCTCAGCAGATGAAATAAGAAAAGTGATTTTTAGCTGTTAGTCCCTTTTTTTTTTAAAGAAAACAGCAAAATTGGGGTGCAGAAATATGATAATGAATTGTATTTATTCTTTATGATAGAAGCAGAGTGATGGCTTTTAAAAATTGCTAATTGCCTAGAATTGAAAATCACTTTCCTCCACTGTCGAGGAATATCCGGTGGATAAGTTTGCCTTTGATGGAAGGGCAAACCTTCTATATGATGTTTAAAAGTGTAGGCTACACAGATAAGGCTGCTGGTTTTGGGATCCCAGGTTTACCCCTCTCTGATAGGTTGTCTTATGACCACATTCTCTAAGGTCATCACCAGGGACTCAAGGACTTGTGCTTTCAACACAGGAGATTTCTTTGCCCTGGAGGGCATTGGGAGACTGAAGGTAGATATAACCGAATTAAAGAAGAGTAACAATTTAGTTCATCCTAGATTCTAAGGTAGATTTGCTCTTGTATTCAAATAAATTCCTAACTTTAATTTAGGGCATTTGATAAATTGTTATGTCTCAAACTAAGATAGTTTTTATCTCCTTGATCAAGATTTGGGAAATATCAGTCTACAATACCAATAATGTGAACATAACATATTATCTAAATACAAATACATGGCCTCAAAATTAGCTATTAACCTGTTTACAATCTTCTTACAGGTTATGTTTCCTTCTCAGCTCTGTGTTTTTCTGTCTGAACACTGCAAAACTAAGTTCACAGCTGCAATGCAATTAGCAAGCTCTCTGATAAACCACCTCCGTTTGTGGCTGCTAATGTATTTGCTATAGATTTTAGTGACAGAAATAGTGATATTAATGCTGTCAACATCTATGTCACTGCTTGCAGGCATCATGTAAACCAAAAGGTTACATTTTAAATTATGAAAGCCTGGGTTAAAAAAAAAGTCCTTCATTTTTCTGACTTGTCACATTAGAGTTTAAGATTATATTATAGGTGCTCCGAATTAATCATAGCATGTTAGTTTAGGTAGAAATAAAATATCTGGAAAGTCCAAATAGCTGATTTAAGTATTTTAAATGTTATACTATATTCTCAATAATAAGATAAAATTCAATTTTATGAGTAGCCTCAACATTTAGCTAGATAATTTGTTTTTTACTATCAGACTTACCTTATTTCTATGTACATTTCTCTGCTTTGAAATTTTGAATGATATAATAATAAAATTTTAGATTTTAGAAAAATCTATGATTTTTAAACTACTCAGTGCAACATACACACACATATATGTATGTATGCAGAAAGTATATAAATTTTGTATTTACTAGATGCTTGTTTAGTATTCTTCGGAATCACACAACTAGAAAACGATGGCACTAAGGGTAAGATGAAGGGTTGGTTTCCAAAATCAATTCTGTTATCTTTGATTCATATCTATACTCATAACAACTTGGTTAATAACTAAGGCAGTGAAGTCTAATGAAGACAGGTAAAAATATTCAAACTATAATTTGTTATTTGTATCTATTCTTTCTATGGTTTTGAACACCAATTTTCTTCTTACCAGAAAATACAGTTTGTTTTGGCTCTCTCTAGGAAAAGGTTGAAAAATCTTGCAGATGGTTTTTTTTTTTAATTTTTATTTTTTGGTGGGTATGTGTGTGTGTGGGGTGGGGGAGATGATAATAATTTTCTGTGGATACTTGAAGGCTGAACGAAGGCATCTCTCTGTGGTCCTGTTGCTTGTCTTCATTATAGTGACATCATATTCTGGAAGCAGAGGCATAAGAGGCTTTTCACTTCTTCCTTTTTTATCCTTTTGAAAACTGGAGAAAAGGTACAATAATTAATAACTAGCAGTTGGTCCATGAGACTTAACAGTGCTTTAAAAAAGATTGAAAATTGGACTTAATATCTTATTAAATAGGGGAATTAAAAACCTGATTCAGAAACCCTGATATACATGATTAAGTTACTATTTGAGATATTTCCTTTTCATGTGCTACTTGATTTCAGTTTCCCATTCCTACACGAAATATAGAGATCATATCCTCTACATTTGTAGGAACTTCTTTTTATGGATATGAATTTTGAAAAAGCTGCCCATCACTTAATACTTAACATGACTAAGATGTTTATTTATTCATTCATTTTAAATACTATTCATTTATCAAATACTTGCTAAATACCAGTTGCAAGCTAGGCATCCTGCTAGATGCTAAGAATAGAGCGTATTAGAAAGAAAAACTAATCAGAGAAAGCCAGATTGACACATTTTGTTACTTATAATTACAGAACTCTCTAAAATAGAGGTTATATTCAGTGAAGTGGTGGACAATGTCTTCAGCTTTATACTGAAACCACTGTAAGACTTGTTTTAAGATTATTTATGCTGTAAGTCAATGCTGACTCTAGTAAGAAAGCTCATTCATACAACATTATAGAATTTGGAAGGATCTATTTTATCAGGAAGTGAGATCCGGTTATATTTTTCCTAAAAATCACTGCTAAGTTTTATTTTGTTTTTAAAACTCAGATCAAAGACAAATGGGAAGCTATGCAGGAGAAAGTAATGCTTCTGTTGTTTCAGGCAGTTACTTTTAACTCATGTTTCAGGTCAAGCTTTAGTGAATGATGAACAAAAAGATACTTCAGCCTCATGTTTGGATTCTCACATTCGATGTCGTTTATTCTTTGCGGGCTTATGGTTTCAAATGAGGTCATTATGGACTTTGGCAAATCGGTTTTTTGATTCTATTGTTTTATCAAATAATTCATTTATTAGAAGAAAGCATGAAACTTCAGACTAATCAAAATATACTGGGAGAAAAAATCATTTGTGGAACAGTTCCAATGCCAGTGACTACAGCATTTTCCAGCTCTGAAAAAAAATAAGTAACTAGAAATGAATATTAAGTTACTAACTGAATTTCTTCTGAAATCCCCAGAAACAGAACAAAAGATCTGAGATGTTTTGCAGCTTTCTTTTTGAAGTCAATCAAACAGTAATGGTTATTGTCACATTTGGTCTACATAGTATTAACTTTTGGCTGTCGCATAGATTTCGTTAAATTCAATGAGATTTCTGTCGTGCAGAACTTGCCAAAGAAAATTTGCATACCAGAAAGTAGTCATGGAATTTATCCATTAGCTTTTTTTTCCTCCTCCACCAAAGGTCTGCAAACGCGAAGGTTGGATTCTGGATGGAGTTCATTTGGATGTGTCACCAGGAAGGGTATCTGCATTGCAGGGTGCCTAAATTTGGAAGAATTCACCCTCATTGATTGTCTTTGTTCTTTCCTGGTTTACACAGCAAATATAATGGAATATCATGGTCTGCAAGTCCAGATATATAAATAATTTCACCATTTCAATGGCAGTTGAAGGCCTAATCCATAGCAAAGTAACTAAGGAAATAGTTTTATAGATATTTAGTTTTTTTCCCCATGTTTTCTTGATCATCTTGCTCCTAATTAAATCACTCACCTCACTGCTGATACTAAGAATGGAGGTAAAAATGATTTTAGCCTTCATTGATTGATTTTAAAATGACAAGGTTTTTGTTAGTTATACAGACTAGCTCTTAAATTATTATTTTGAAAAGTGCTTTTTCTTTGTCTCATGATTTGAGAAGTGGTCTAAAAAAAACAACGGTATTCCTCATGCTTGTAGTCAAATGGAAGCTGAGATCTGCCACTACCAAATTTAATTTAGAATATTATGTTCTTCCATTTCTCAAATAGCATAAATTCAGTAATACCATACTTTTTAATAGTGATATTGTTTAGTTTATGAAAATTGTATTTTTTGAAAAATTAACATTATTTTTTCAAATCTACTTTTACTGTCATTAGATTTGTCATTAAATCTCAGATCTTGGGAGGGCAAAGAGGGAAATGTATTGATAATTAAAGTCCATTTAAGACGGAGGGGGAAGAGAAAGGCAAGACCAGTCCAACTCAATTGGTAGTTTTACAGAATCATCTGGAGAGAGTTAACCTCCAAAGAGTGCTGAGTACCTTGTGGGCTGAGGTTCTATTCACGGGCCTTCCTTGAATGGGGGAGATGGAAATATGGGGCAGAGAAACTAGGCAAGGTTCATAATGAAATTAAAGGCAGAATTTCATGCCTGCAAATAGAGTTAAAGGACAGAATTATAAAAAAATGAAGCAAGGGGTTTAACTTTACTCAGTATTTGGTATTTGAACATCAGGTCCTAGCTTATGTTTTTTGCCTTAGCATGCCCAGAAACTGGAGAATAAAAAAAGACAAAGAAAATTAGTCAGGGTGTGAAACTCCATCAAGTATAACAGAACAGTTGGGTTTGCAAAATTTAACTTCTGAAGATGGCTAGTCATTATTTTTCTGTTTGGTTCTGTAACTGAAACAAAAGTCTGTGTGTTGACTTTTGAGAGTCAGAATATTCTCGGTGATATTGGTGTGCTACAGATTTCAGAGGGATTCTGTGGTACAGTGCACTGTTCTCAACCCCCAAGTCTTCAATTTGTCTCCCAATAATAAATAATGTAAATAATGCTAAAATTAAATGAAAGCCCATTACACAAGAAAACAAACAAACCCCTAAACATTAAAATGACAGAAGAGCCCCCAAACAGAGTGGAAAGCCCTGGAGTGGTGGCCTCACCATGGTAAAACTAAATCATCAGTACAAGCAGGTTTCTAATAAACCATTCAGCGTGATAAAGGGGCGCTATTATGTTGCAAAGCCCAGAAGGCTCTGCTACTGCTGCTACCATGAAGTGAATAGGTTAAAAGATTTTAAATGGGATTGCCATGGCTTTCTACAGCAAAAATGTAGGGCTACAGGCAGATAATATGGCTCTATTAATGCAGATGCTGCGACACTAATACAAATTAGAAGTATCTATGATATTAGACAATCTGGTTTGTCTCATTCAAAAAATTAGGGGGGCCTTGGCCAGAAAGAAAACCCATTTACAGAAAGGATTTTAATAAGAGTCTTTTTGGATAATTAATCAAGTTTTTCTATTGAATAGTAGCTTCTAGAAGTAAAGTAATTGACCAATTCATGTTTGTTTAATAATATTTTTCAGTGCCGATGATGTGCTAGGTACTATGCTGGGTACTCTCATGCTTGAAAAAGTCACTGTGTTTGTTTATGATATAGTCTCCTATCCATGAGGCCCAGCACTGGGCATACATTTATTCTAACTTTAATGTGGTTAGATGTATATAACCATAGAAACCTTAAGAATAATAATAAAAAAAAAACTCTTTAAAAAAGTTCTCCACCCATTATTTTGACATTCCTCTCATTTTTGTCCCTATGATTCTAAACATTTCCTGATCTTTAGTGTGTCAAGGTCAAACAAAAAAGAAATGAAGGTGAAGAGACTAACATTTGTAAATGTGGGTCAATATTCTTGTGCAACATTATGTAAGAGACTGGCATCTCTTAGCTGATCACTAAAATTGGTTATGTTATAAATATTACCCGATGACTTGACATAGAATTTTGTTCAGTATTAGAAAATGGAAAAAAGGCATGTGAAATACTCTGTATTATTTTGATATAATCTTCTGGCAATAGAACCCTGGCACTGTGCTACTGTCATGCTTTCAATTATGTGACTAAGTAATCACACATTAAAGTCTCATGGAAAATGATCCTTTATTCCCATGGCACCCCATTCTGTTGTTTTCTAAATGGGTTTCTGAATAACGATGTGAACTTGGATGGAAAAAAGTTATTTATGGTATTATACTCTTCTTTTTGTGCTTCTCATGTAATATAAAGATACGCTGTGTTTTTTAAGTTTTAATTTGAGCATGTTTTTTAATAGTGGAAAGGTAGTTACTCATATGACAAATTTTTCTTGGTGTGAATCAATATTATTAAACTTTACTATGGCAACTGTTGATGCAACTTACGTTAATAATTCTCCAGGAAAGAGTTCTTTCACTTATTTCTGGGGGGGCAACCTATTAAAGACAACCTCTTTAACTTGTTTTCCCAACTAATTGTGTTTATGTGTGCACACATATGCTTGTGTGCAGTTGTGTATGGTGTGTGTGTGTGTGTGTGTGTGTGTGTGTGTGTGTGTGACTGTGGGGAAGGTTCACCAGATTATCTTTGATTCTTAATCTTCTTTCAGAACTGGGACAATGTTACAGTGGTTACTGCATAATATGAAGTGACTTAGAGGGTCTCTTTAAAAGCATATAAGGATAAAAACTTAGGGCGAAAAATATTTTTATTACTTTAATCAAAAGCCATGAACATAGTGGGTGTGACTAATCATTGAACAACAAGAGCATTCTGCACTTGGGCATGTTTTTAAATGGCTTTTGGCCTGACCTCTGTTCACACAACCATCACTAGTTTTATATGGTAGCTTAGAGTTAGCCGGCTTTGTGCAATCACAATGGTCAATGAAATAATTCTATATGTGTCTACCTGTATAAATGGACTTTCAAATCAGAATTTTTCAGGTTTAAAATAGCATGTAGCTAACAGATGCTGGTGTAAACATTTACAAGTTCCTGTGAAAGTATGGAAAGACCAAAATTGCCACACACAAACACACACACACACACACAAAACCCAAAAAACAAAGCACACACACAAAAAAACACAAAAGAAAAACAAGCAAACATACAAACAAATAAAAATAAACACACTAGCACTAATCCAATTTCAGAATCTGGAAGGATGTTGTAATAACCATAAGGATGATGGAACTAAACTGAAAAGGCAACCATGCTCTAACTGTAATAAAAATTACTGGGGAAATCTGCTTTCTTGCAGTGTCTACTTCCTCGTTGGTGAGACAATTGTCCTGCAGAACTATCACTCTTTGAGGCACTGTATTGGCCACCTGTCTATGTCTCCTCTAGTCAGAAATGCTGAGCCCCACAAAACAACCAGGTGGCCTGGGGGTTGGAGAATTGGTAGCAATATATTATACTATGGGTGATATTGTTTCCACAAGAAGATCTAGGATGAATTGTGTGGATGACATTTTGTACTGACAATTACAGCTTTCTATACCCTTCATCCATCCATAGTACAAAAGGTCTGACAATTGATGCAAAGTTTAAAAAGACCCAGAAAAAAAGTCTACTGGAAAGTGGTAATTGGGCCCTCTTGATTCAATAGGGGCATAAAACCAGCCCGAGTGTGTGGAGAGCAGGTTAATGGGTAGGGCCCTTTTGCTGTTCACTGGTAAATAGTAAATAAGTCAGCACAGGTATCTCCTGATTTCTGGATTAATCAACAGAAATCAACAACTAAACTTAAATAGGGACCATAAAGGCTCTCCTTATCAAGGCACACAAAACATTATTCTGAAATATCAGAGCCAGTGTATCATGAAAATGATTTGTGTGAGGAGTTAAAAAGAAAACAAAACTATTTAGGCATTAATGGTAAGATTCCATGAAGATGCAGCTTCTCTGGAATAGTCATAGAATATCAAAAGACAAAAGGCAAAATGAAAGGAAAACAGTGCCAGTAGGAGATGGATAAGACAGCGACGAATTTCTGTGCCATGATAAATTGAGTAGGATAATTAAAATTTATATTGGAGACGTGAAGAACAGAGCTGACACTTGGAAACTCACATCAGTGAGTCCAGGCAAATTTGGAAAGAAGAAGTTCCATATAGCAAGTGAACAAGCAAATTCAATTGAAATGCTGGATTTCAAAAGAAGATGACACATCTGAAGAACAGAGAATGGTGATTCTAACCTAACTATAGCTATTCCTAATGGGAAAAGTAAACAAACTTTAGGGTCATTCGTGACAATTTCACTAACAGAAAAAATGGTATAAACATGCAGATCAAAAGGCTCTGTATAGTTCAGCTAACATTAATAAGGAAGGTCACAGATAAAAATAGAGGCTACTAAAACTTCTTTCCAGCTTTATTGAGATATAATTGACAAGAAAGAATTGTTTAAAGTTAAGGTGTACAATGTCATAATTTAATATACACAAATAAATTAAAAATAAACCTTTAAAGCATCCAGGCACAACAGCAACAAAAAAGATACTATTAAAAAAAAAAATCAAACTGATTTCATACATCTCTGAAAAGCTCAGTGTCTTAGTCCATTTTAACGCTGCTATAAAGAACTGTCTGAGACTGAGTAATTTATAAAGGAAAGAGGTTTAATTGACTCACAGTTTAGCATGGCTGGCGAGGCCTCAGGAAACTTACAATCATGATGGAAGTCAAAGGGGAAGTGAGGCACCTTCTTCACAAGGCAACGGGAAGGAGAAAGAATGCAGCAGGAACTACCAAACTCTTATAAAACCACTGGGTTTCATGAGAACTCACTCACTATCATGAGAACAGCATGGGGGAAACTGCCCCCCATGCTTCAATTACCTCCACCTGGTCTTTCCCTTCACCATGAGGATTATGGGGATTACAATTCAAGATGAGATTTTGGGTGGGGGACACAGCTAAACCATATTACTGAAATAATGAAAACAGTTTCAAATAATTTTCAAATAACTCAAATTTCAAGTAACTTAAAATGATGGCAAACTTGTCATAGATCCCTAACAAGAAAAATATTTCTGTCTCAACAATTATATACCTGACCATGTTAAAGACACGGTTCAATTTTTTATTGAACAAAGGTTTAAAATATATTATCTCATGTTGATTAAAAATTACTTCCATTGATTATGAGATTAATCTACATTAAAATCTTAAAACAAGATCCTAGACTCCATCCCAAGGAAATAATAGAACATGTGGACAATACTATCTCTCATAGCTACTTCATTGTTGTAAAAATCACAAATCAAAAGTGTTACAAAAATCACTTCATTGTTATAAAAATCACAAATGTTCAACATTAGGAAGCAGTTTCATATTTTGGGCAATGCAGACATAAAAGTTACCATCACAGAAAGGTTTTCCATGGCACAGTAAAATGCCTGCCAGCAGTCCACTGTGAGCTTCCTGAGAGCAGTGCCATGTGTGTTTTGCTTACTGTTGTCTCCTCAGCACTTGGCGTGTTTTCTGGCACATTAAATATTTGCTGACTGTAATAGTGAATAATGATTAAATGTGGCAAGAGATAAAATTGTATGCAGAGTATCATATTACATATATTTACTCCTGGAAAAAAATCCTGGGCAAGTTAACTTCTCCTAGTCCCTTGTTAAGGTGAACCCATCAGGAGCTGAGAAATATTGACCCATGGCTAGTGGGGGAGAAGTGAAGGATTCTGGACCTAGGTTTTGCTCATAACAGCGACAGTTGGAGTAGACTTCCATGGAATGCTGTGCATGTCTGGAATTACACTTAGCACACATTTGCAATTATATGTAGATCAATCTGGAATGTAAATCTCTTCAAAGTCTTCTGACACAAAGAAGATAATCATATGTTTGTGGAATGAAGCAGAGCTAAGCAGTTCTGTGTTTAGTCAGCTCTAACAGGGTGAAGAATGACTTATTGGGCATCACTTTTGTGATAGAAATGTGTCTTATGTCTGGGTTAATATTAGATGGAATGTTTGTGTCTGGCCTCAGATTCATATGTTGAAGCCCTGATTCCTAATGTGACTGTATTTGGAGATGGGGTCTGTGAGAAGGTGATAAAGGTTAAATGAGGTCACAGGGATGGACACCTTATTCGATAGGGCTAGTAACCTTGTAATAAAAGACAAACAGAATATTTCAAAACAACATGGACACAGTAAATATATGCAATTCTTATTTGACAAATAAAATAAATAAATAATAATTATGTTTAAAAGAAGAGGAAGAGACATCAGAGCTCCTTCTTCCTCCATGTTACCATAGTGAGGGAAGGCCATGTGACATCACAAGAAGGTGACTGTCTGCAAGCCAGGAAGACAGCCCTCATCAGAAACTAAGTTGATGGTCTCCTTGAGCTTGGACTTCTATTCTCCAGAACTGTGAGAAAATAAATTTATGGCAGCCTGACTAACACAATTCATTAGTAATTTGTGCTAGTGTATGTGGAATATTAACTTTATTCATGGTGAATATTTCTAAAATCCCAAAGCCAAATATCTTGAGTGAAGTCCCATGCTGGCCCCTGCATTTTGGTTATGATCTAGCTTAGTGTTTTTCACACCGTAAAGAATGGCTTAGTGAAAAGTTCTTGAAAGGGGGAATGGATGCAGAATGGAGGAAATGAAAGTGGTGTGGAGGTAGGGTAGTGCCAAGCTTGAGGTCTGCTTTTTTCTAATTTTAGGATGCTGAGTCCCATATCTCAAATCCTAATTTCCTCAATGACACCTGTGTTTTCTACTCCATGGGTGTCCTGGGATGATCAAATGACATCATGTGTGTGTGAAACAGCTTTGTTGATCACAATTGCTATGTAAATATAAGGGATTTATAAAATATGCCACTCTTAGACCTATGAAGGGAAGCCCCCAATGAAATGCACATGCTCCATAGGACCTGCTCTGACTTATTCTAGCCATGCCCCTCCTCACAGCATGAGGAATCCCTGGGGTCAAGGGAAAGTGCCTGCCAGAGCCCAAGCTCTGCACCGTGATCCGGGTACCTGGGGTGCTGAGTTTCCATTTCAAAGAACCTGAGTCCGCTTCCTGGCTTTGTCTTGATCTCTTCCCCAGGCCCATCCTCTCAGCTGCACCCATGACTTACTCATTTATAAATCTGAGGGGTTCACAAGTGCTGAGGTTTGGGGAACATGGGCAGATCTTGGACTTACAGGCTGAGATGCTCACAGTGCATGCATGCGTGTGCATGTGTGGGCCTTCATGCTGCATGAAGGAGCCAGGAGAGGGAAGATAAAAGGGCAAGGCTGGGGGCTGTAGTATGTGGTCAGTGGCATGGGATATGTTGACCTCTGTCCTCTCTGCCAAGCCTTGAGAATGTTAAGGTAAGGCTGTATATGAATCTTGGCTTTAGACTAACTGATTTGTGGCTAATTAACTAGTGTATCTGGCCCTCAACTTCCTCAAATGAAAAAAAAAATCGATGATTTGAATCTCTGTCCGCAGATTTGGGTACATGAAACTTGTACTATTTATAAAATTCTGCCCCAATTCTACTTCTGTTAAAATTCTGGCTTTGATATTCATATCTATACTCCTTCATAAAAGTCATCTATACATCAATTTTGTTGGCTTTCCAATATCCACCTCAATACTTACATTAAAAATCACCATTTCTGGTTCTTAGAGGTCTTAATGGACTTTATTAATGACCTTCCTTCTAGCTTACCTAATATGAATATTCTCATTTTCTTTTTTTAGACTATATAATTAGTATTGTGAATTTTTTAATTGTACATCATATTTTATCAGTCGTCATTACATCTGATTCTTTTGTTGCTTAAAAAATAAAATAACATTTTTCTTTTACTTTCTGCATGATTTATATTTCATCTTTGATTACCCTATTTTAATGAGATTTATGCCCACATTTTAACATAATTTGTATACAGCTTGTCTGTGGCACAGATCATTGTAACCCATTCAAACTTTGAGACTTCAAAGGGAGACTTGAGATTGAATTTTTTAACTTAATTTCGCTATTATAATTAGGGATATTTTATGAATAAAATTATCACATAATCAAAAAATGTTTTCAGTGGGTAACTTTGTTTTAACTTAAATTGACATAAGGGAGTCTATGGGCTGGCCTAAGATTCATAGCGTTTTTTCTCTAAGAGAATCCCAAGTGGTCAGTTCATAAACAAGTAATTATTGAACACACCCAAGAGGATCTGGATCTTATTCCCACATCTGCCATTAAGCAAATTGCTTAATACCCTTGTCTTCATTTGTACAAGGTTGCATTGAGGATAAAGTTAGAGACAATAGATCAGGCGATACCTGTGATTTTAGTTTATTATTATTAATAATAAAATTACTATATAATGTTCATAATGCATAATTTATACAATCTAAAACTAAATTATATTTTCATGAGAAACTTTTTTACAAAGTGAAACACTTTAATGTAATGGAGACTTTATGGCTTTATGACCAGTTTAATGTCGTCAGCTTATTTCAGGCAGAGTTTGGCTTAAAGAGAACCACTCTGTCCCCCTGTTCATTTGACAGATAAAGACTACACTGTTAAATAAATTGTATTTTTTCCTCTCAATTTGTTTTTGTAAGTTGTGACTACGTGTGGTGAGTAAAATGTAAGCGAAATAGTCACCAGATGAGTGATCTTAGATGAAGAGCTTACTGACTCCGAATAGAAAAGGTTTGAATACCTTAACCTCTTCTAGCCTCCTTGCAGTCACTTGGGGCTTCAGAAGGTTGCGGTGCTGTCTCCTGTGATCTGGGTCTACCATGGTCTGAGTCTACCGTGGTCTGATCCCACATTCCCATTGCTGCCTCACCTCTCTCCCCCACTGGCATGTTCCTCTCATAGAAGGAGAGAACTCTCTGCTGTTCCCTAGACATTCTTTGCTTATCCCCCACCTTATACTGTCATAATGAGGTTTATCCCCATTGGGATGCCCCTACCCTTATATTCTCCAGTTCTGAGTCATCTTTCCAATTGTCTCCAGCCTTCCTAGTGGAGACAATACAGCCTGATTGTTAAGAGTAGATGCTTGTGAACCAGACTTGCTCATGTTTGAATCCCAGGCTGACTACCCAGGAGATGCATAATTTGGGGTAAATTCTTAGTTATCTACAAAATGTGGATAATATTAATATTTGCCCATTAGATTGCTGTTGGAATTAAATTAGCTAATGTGTGTAAAAGGTCCTAACTGCTTAGTACATAGTATTGGGTCTAGAAATGTTAATTATTTCGTGACTGAGAAATTTGCAAATAATGAACTATTCACTTTAGATCTCAATAATTTTAAAAATTATTTAAAAAATTGTGATTAACAATACATAACATAAAATTTACCAATTTAACCATTTTTGGTGGACAATTCCGTGACATTCAGGACATTTACATTGTTGTGCCACCATCTCCACCAACCATACCCAGACCTTTTTCATCATCCCAAATAGAAACTTTGAACCCATTAAATGCTAACTCCCATTGCCCTCTTTTCCTAGCTGCTGGTAACCACTACTCTATTTCTCTATTTTTTTTTTTTTAAGATGGAGTCTTGCTCTGTTGCCCAGGCTGGAGTGCAGTGACATGATCTCGGCTCACTGCAGTCTCTGCCTCCTGGGTTCAAGTGATTCTCCTGTCTCAGCCCCTCAAGTAGCTGGCACATGCCACCATGCCCAGCTAGTTTTTTTTTTTTAATTTTTAATTTTTAGTAGAGACAGGGGTTTCACTATGTTGGCCAGGCTGGTCTCAAACTCCTGACCTCAGGTGATCTGCCTGCCTTGGCCTCTCAAAGTGCTGGGATTACAGACGTGAGCCGCTGTGACCAACTGATGTCTCTGTTAATTTGAGTACTCTAGACACCTCCTATAAGTGGAATCATACAGAATTTGTTATTTCAATAGTAGCTACACTAATGGGTGTGAGATGATGCCTCATTATGGTTTTGACTTGCATTTCCCTGATGATTAGTGATGTTGAGCATCTTTCCATGTGCTTTTTGGCAATTTGTATATCTTCTCTGGAGAAAAGGCTATTCAATTTCTTTGACCATGTTTTTTTAAAATCAGGCTTTTTTTTGGTAATTGTTCAGTTATAAAAACTTCAATGTCTTTAATTAAGAAAACACTTTCTCTACAGTTGTCAACGTGCCTGGTAAGGTCTGAGAAAATCTGCTATGTAGAGGATAGTCTCAATTCTAAGTACTTATATTGAAATGCACAAATATTGCAAAATAAATATTTTCACAAATATGATTAATTTTTGTCTTCATTTAGAGACATTTTCTTCAACAAAAAAGAAAAATAATCAAACCCCCCCCCCCCCTTAAAAAAATTTAGACCCCCCCTCCCTCATAAGAGGGACAAAAAAGGCCCCCCCCCCCCCCCCCTTATTCAAGAGAAAAAAATTTCTGCAAGTAATATTTTTCTCTAGAAAGGAACCCCCCATTAGGGGGACCCCCCGAACGGGACAGAGATTTTCAAAATTAAATCTCGTCCATCTCCCCCCCCCTCTCTTAAAAAAGAGAATACACCCCCCCCCCTCTTGGGAGAGATTATAGAGATCCCCCGGTCTAAAAAAAGATAGCCCCCCGCATTACATCCAACTCCCCGGGGGGGGGGTGGGGGGGAATGGGGGGCCCCCCCCCTGTCTAGGAGGGGCGGGGGGGGGGGCCGCGGGGGGGGGGGGGGGGGGGGGGGGGGGAGGAAGTATGTAGGGTACCGGGGGTGGGGGGGGGGGGGGGAGACCCAAACCACAATGGGGAAGGGGGGGGGAAAGCCCCCCCCGTTTGGGCTGGGGGGAGAGAAAACTAGAGGGAGCGCTCCCCATCCTTAGAGATAATGTAGACTACTAAAACAAAAATTGGAGTCAGGAATATGAATGTTTTACGAGATAAGATTTAGGAAAATGGGCTTAAGACAATGAGGCAAGAGTGGGGCCCCAAATTAGAATGACATCAAAGGTAAAATGAATAGTAAACTTCACTCTGGAAATCAGCCTGGGTTAGAATAAGGAGTTACGGATTCGTCAAACTAAACAATAGAACTTTTTTTAAAAATAATTTATTTATTTTACTTTGGGGTGCATACTATATCTGGCATTTCTCCCCATGTTATCCCTCCCCCACCCTCCCCTCCCCTCCCCCACCCCCTATTGTCTCTCCCCTTCCCCCCCCTCTGAACTGTCCCCTGTGTGTGATGCTCCTCTCCCTGAGTCCATGTGTTCTTGTTGTTCAACACCCACCTATGAGTGAGAACATATGGTGCTTGGCTTTCTGTTCTTGGGTCAGTTTGCTGAGAATGATGGTTTCCAGATTCATCCAAGTCCCTACAAAGGACGTGAACTCATCGTTTTTTATGGCTGCGTAGTATGTAGTACATGGTGTATATGTACTACATTTTCTTTGTCCAGTCTATCATTGATGGGCATTCGGGTTGGTTCCAGGTCTTTGCTATTGTACACAGGGCTGCAATGAACATACGTGTGCATGTGTCTTTATAGTAGAACGATTTATAGTTCTTTGAGTATATACCCAATAGTGGGATTGCTGGGTCAAATGGAATTTCTATTTCTAGATCCTTGAGAAATCGCCACACTGTCTTCCACAATGGTTGAACTACTTTACACTCCCACCAACTGTGTAAGAGTGTTCCTATTTCTAAACAATAGAATTTAAAACCAACGTTCAAGTTAAGAAGTGGAGATGAACTAGGAAAGATACACCAGGTTCATTCACAAGGAGTCGCTCTTTGCTAGAGCAGGTCAAACCTCACGTTGACCACAGATCACTGTTTCGACGTCATTTCAACCAGTAAGGATGGCACTGGGCCCTGGATGCTGATCGATCTCTGAAGGAAACTCTGAGCCACCCATACCTGGTAACTGACATTCAGTAGTTCCTGACATTCTCCTCTGAGGAATGTTGGGTTTCTCTGATACCACCTTTGTTTCTGAAAAATGTAGCCTACCACATATTTATAAAAGAAGGTGAATTTCCAGATGATGAATTTCAAGAAGGTGAATTTTTTCTTATGAATTGCTTTAGAGAGTCTCAACCATTTTGTGCTCACACCTGTAATCCCAGCACTTTAAGAGGCTGAGACGGGCGAGTCACCTGAGGTCAGGGGTTCGAGACTAGCCTGACCAACAAGGTGAAACCCCGTCTCTACTAAAAAATACAAAAATTAGCCAGGTGTGGTGGCAGGTGCCTGTAGTCCCAGTTACTCGGGAGGCTGAGGCAGGAGAATTGCTTGAACCTGAGAGGCGAAGGTTGCAGTGAGCCGAGATCATGCCACTGCATTCCAGCCTGAGTAATGGAGCAAGGCTCTGTCTCAAATAAATAAATAAATAAATAAATAAATAAATAAAGAACTACCTGGGGCGGTCTCAAAACCAGAAAAATTTAGGCCATTCTAAAGGATTTTCCTAAAACCTTTTCTGATCATTTTTAACTTATGGTGGGGGGGGGGGGGTGGAATCAAAGTACTACGTGGTGCTTATCAACTGCTACACTTCATTATTAGTTTTGAGTGAGACACAGAAAATCTGTTTCCAGGTTAGATTAATTTTATGCAAATTGTGAAAACCTTCATCAAATAGAACCTTGCTTCTATAAGAAACACCAGTGACCAACTGCTTAACACTATTTTCACTGAATCTTTCAGGTTTTAGGGATGAAAATGTAGTGGAGGTAATGTATATGGCTTACTGCATTTGAATCATTATATTCAGGAGAAACTGTTATCCTCCCCGTTCTAGAATGCACACACTTTCCTTAGAACAAGCTTAGTAATTACAATCTGACAAATTTATTTAATGCATGTGTATATATACAAATATATGCATGCACACATGTACACACGCACACACACACACTTTTCACTATTTTTCTCCCAATGAACATACTTGAAAATTCCAGCAGCCAACTCTGGTGTTACGCCTATCAATTCATTGAGCCTTGCAATACTTGCAAAAAGCTATAGAAACATTCTTTCAAAATGTGGGGAGATCTGAGTTTATAGATATATTTACCCAAATGTTTGTCAGTTATTCATAGGCCTCAGTAGGCAGTTTTACAAATTTGTGTAAAAATAAGCCTAAATCTATAAATCTTCAGCCTATTTGCTTAGAATTTGCTGAACACAGCATTTATATTGATTAGCCAACTAAAAAGTGAAAAGAATATCTATCAGATGGAACACTTTGGGGGTAAGTATCATTCATAAGACATAATGAGTGGCTTGAATAGCAATAGGTAACATGATAAAAATAATTATTGATAATTATGAAAATTTTAATTTTTTTCCTAGGGTATCTCTATGCCTGTTTTCTGAATGTACATCAGGGTTTGACTAATCAGCTTTACTAGTAGTTCCTTACTTCATTTGTTCAACACATATTTACTGATTACCAACTATGTGCTAGGCATTGTGACAGATTCTTTAATCAAAAGGAGTAGATACCTCCTCTGGTCTCATGTATCTTGTAGTTTAAGAGAGAATATTGACAGACAATTGCAAGATGGGGCTATGATAGGGTAAGCTTTGAAAACATGTAAAGAGGAACCTAACTTGGATTCATGGGGATCAGCAAAGACTGCTTTGAGGAAGCTGCATCAAATTTGAGACCAGAAAAGTGAATAACAGACAAGGGGAAAGAGGAAAAAATAAATTTTCAAGCGAAGGTAACAGCTTACTCAAAATGTTGCACAAACAAGAAAAAAGCATAACACATAGAGAAACTGAAAAAGGTGCCATATAACTGGAAAATAAAATTCTCACAAAGAAATGATAAGAGACAAGGCTGGAACTGAAACGATAGTATCTATTTGAAGTATTATATGCAATGATAAGACTCTGGATTTATTTAGGAGCAATGAGAAATCACTGAAAGATATTAAGCAAAGGAGTAAAACATGGTACTTGTTGTGTCCTGGAAAGATTACTGTTGTGATAGCACAGGGAATGTATGGGAGGGGGGGAAAACCTGGAGATAGGGAGTCTAGTTAGAAGCCTGGTGCAGCAACCCAGAGGAAAGGGAATGTCACCTTGATGGGGCAGGGGGGCGGGCAGTGGAGAATGAAGAGACATGGGAAGACTTGAGATCGGCAGGTAAAATCAGAAGGTAAACACTGAACTTGCTGTTTCACTGTTAATCAGTGAGTGAATGGAAAGAAAGACTCAGTAATGATGATAGAATTTCCAGCTTGGATAAATGTGGTTGAATATTTTTACTATTCCTGAAAACAAGAGCAGGTGTAGGGAGAAGGATGATGAACCCAGTTTTGCATCTGCTGAGTTTGTGGGGTTCGTGTGATGCCCAACAGAGATTTTCAATTAGCTGGTTAGTAAGCAGATTGGATGCTCAGAAGGAAGATCTGATCTGGAGTGAAATACCTGGGCTTCAGGAGACAATGTGTGATGAATACAGACTTGGAAACCATGAGATCACTCAAAGAGAATATCTACAGTAAGAATGGAATGCAGTGCAGGGAAGGATCTGAAGAACACCGACACCCAAGAGGCCAACAATAGAACAAGAGTCCTCAAGAGAGACCAAGACATTAGGAGGCTGGGGAAGAGGAGAAAAACCACAAGCAGAGCATCATAGAAACCAAGGTCTATAATAGCTTTGGTCTTAGAAAACATGGTGCCAAATAAGACAGCACAGAAAATTGAATAGTTATGGCTCAAATGCCAAGGGGAGCTCCTTTTACCTGCATGCATGAGGAATGGGTGAAAATCCTTGCTTTACAGATCAGAATGACCACTTACCCTGTTCCCGAAAGCCACACCACTAAACACGTAATGAATAATAACTAATAGATCTTTAATTCATTGATTTTTGAATAAGCAGTGATTGCCTACCTCTAACTGGATGCACGTGTAGATTAGACACACAATTTCCTCTTTCAGTAACTTACATTTTAGTGGGGGAAAATAGACTCATGCACCAAAGACCCACATACATGTCTGAGGAGTGAAGTGGGATTACTTTCATAAAAGTGACACTGATAAGACAAATGAGAAGGACTCATCTCAGCTTCCCATGGGCAGGTTGCTCAAAGGAGTGATGTTGGAGAAGAGTCGCTGAGTTCATTGCTTCCCTCAGTGGTTTTGCATCTTTGGGGAACCATGTGTGCCTGCTTTGGCCCCACATTCAGCCCTAACCTTTTCTTGTAGCCCACCAGTAGGAGTTTGGCCCTCTTGCCCCACTGTTAAATCTCACTGCTCACAGAACTTCCCCCCCATGGAATTTATATATTGATTAATTCTTTAGTGCGTACCTATGATATACTAAGTTGTTACCTGGTGTTACAGAAGTGAACAAAACAGTTCTCCAGTCTTTTGGATCTTCCTTGTTGATGACACAGGCAACCTAAAAAATTGTACTATTTGTGGAGATGATAAGAAATATATATAAAATAAAACTGAACAAGCAAAAGAGACTGATGTGGGGGGACAGGGGTTCTGTGAGCTGTTTGAAAGAGGGTGGTTTTTATGTGAGGAGGATAAGGGTACCTAAAATTAATTCTTCTTGAGTTCAGCCATCTTAGGATTTGTGGATAAATAACACATCTCCCTTCACCTTGACTGAGATTTCTCTGAGGTGAATGTTCTACACTATTTTTCAGAATCTCCCAGTGGAAATAAGCTCCAAATATCTATAGTGACATCTTGCTTGATAAAACACACTGTAATTATCTCCTACTAATCCTGATCCCATTTCTTCACCTCCTAAATAAAGTACTGACTCTAGAGTCCTAATCTCTTGGTTTATGGGCAACCTAAATTAAAATAGTAAGTGAAACATCTAAAGAGATTTGTGAAATATTCAGTCTGATTTTGTAAATGTTTGAAACATCTACTAGGCTTTCAGTATAATTTTTGGTGAGAATAGAAAACTTATCCCATTGTAGAACACTGTCAGAGATGCTGCTGTGTTCCTCAGTCTTTCTTTGTCCTAGTTCCCTTCATTCCTGTGTCCCACACAGCCTGGTTACAACCAAACACAGCACAGAGCTAGTTTCTGCCCCCACATTATCCCTACCTTCTTCATCCAGCAGCATGGGTGTGGCAGGGCTGTAAAACAAAACCGTTTCTGTGACATGTAAAATGAAGGCTGTTCACCTAGTAACTCTGAATTTAAAAAATTAAAAGAGTATTTTGATATCTCTATTCACCCTGTTGGTGAAGAAGGAATCCCACATTCCAATTACAAGGTGACCAAACACACAACACCCAACTCTGGGACAATAAGATTGATAGCAGCTTATTAGCCATACATATTTGCAGTCCAGGGGAGGAGGACACTGTGCTCCAGGCAGAGCCACATGAGGATGGGCTCAGGAGAGTGAATCTGAAAGGGCGTGGCAGTGTAGGCTTTGTAGTAAGAAGAGGGTGAGGTGACCCCTGGTTTCTATGGAAGGATGTGATTGGCTTGTTTGTATAATTTCATGGGCTGTCAGGGAAGTGAAACCTGTTGGGTGGAGGATTAGGTGGAGTGCATCTGGCCCAGAAGATAGGGAGACTAGCTAGGTGGGGAGATTTTCCTTTTGAGGGCAGGGGTTGCATATCTGATGAGAGCAGAGAAACTCATGGTGAGGCCTTTGAACACTTGTGGGACTCAAAGATGTCAAGGCAGTACAGGAACTTTTAGAATTTACAACACAGAGAGTTATTAAAAGTTTGCTTGAGCTGTAAACAATCCAACGAAAGCAAATAACATCAATCAGAATAATAGTTGTGAGGTGTGATTTCAAGAAGTTTAGATAGAAAATTTAAATTTGTTCCATATTTATTCATTTTTTTAAAAAGCAAGTTACTGTAGAGAAGGTGGTTGATCAGGCACTTCAATATAAAGTACTTTTTTATATAAATAAAATGGATTTTGCTGATACTTGTGAATATTTCATATTGTAGGTTATCATGATTTTCTGTGTTTTCTGATTTTGAACTTAAGATCCATAAAGATTAGAGTCTATGACATTGAGAAATTGTAAAAGCCTCCAGGGATGTTTCAGATATAAGAAAGTGCAGTGAGCTTGTCTGTATAACTGATCACACCTCAACTTGGCTGCTTATTCAGAAATCAATGCCACATGCAGATACACTGCCACAATTTCTGATGAGAAGGGGATGGGATACAAGCTATGCTGTAGGTATTTGGTGGCATTTAGTCTTCAGGTCTATATATGACAATTAAAATGGATGTTCCAATATTTTACATTTAGAGAGAGAAAGGAAGTTTTCATCATTGTCCACATTATATTAAATGGTTTATTTGCATAGAAAAATACATCAGGAGGGTGAAAGATTTTAATAAAACTTGACAATTGCTTCAAAGTCTTTACCAAAATATTGCAATCATATAATGATGAGCTACTTGGTTTTTGTGTAAAGATATCTGAATAGGATGCCTTTAGTTTCAATCCAATAAATCTATCGATTGCATCGTATAATGGTAAGTAACACCTTATCAACATATTATACCACCCAACACAGTCAATTCTCAAATAACTATTAGTCTCCTGACTCTTAATTTCAAAATATTCCAATTTCAGAGGTTTTACTATATATACTGGAATCATAGTACAGTTTTAAAATATTTTTATTCATTTCATTTTACATAGGTTCTGTATAACCTAACATTGAAAGAATAGATGAACCTCAATTTGCCTAACAAATATGCTTCTGAGAAGTTATGAATTGAATGATATTTTAAATGCACTAAGGGAACTGATTATTTGAAAGCACACTGTGGTGAATTCTTTTATAATTCAAGTGTTATGTAAGTTCGTGTTACTTTGGATTGGATTCTATTAAAACGGCACTTCTTAGTGCTAACACTGGTGAGAGAAATACTTCACATCAGATTATAAATGTTAAATGGAAGTGCAGAGTATTTAAGGAGGAAAAAGAAACTTTTGCCTTTCAAGGATGTTTAAACACCTGGTTGAAATGTAAAGGAAAGTTAACGTCAAGTTCAGGTCTACAAGCACCCTTCCCAGTTTTGAAAATATATCTCTCTTTCTAGTTAGGTTTCTATATAGTCCTCGCAAGGCTGGGGATTGCCCAAGTGACCTTATTTTAAGGTCTTTTATAATTCTTTTACTTCAGTCCAGACAAAGAAATTTTTAAAAAAAGCCTTCTCTTTGTACTGGGCAAAAAAAAATAAAACATGCATCAACCTCTGAGATGGCATTTAAAATAGAAAAAGAATCCTTTAAAGATCATTGTTCTCATAATTATTATTTCATCCCCATTTTATTGACTAGATTTATGTTTTTGTTGCAAA
Source organism: Ateles fusciceps (assembly GCA_036589455.1). Taxonomy (NCBI): domain Eukaryota; kingdom Metazoa; phylum Chordata; class Mammalia; order Primates; family Atelidae; genus Ateles; species Ateles fusciceps. The sequence continues at coordinate 291,719 of JAZHEH010002052.1, forward strand.
TAGATTGCAAAATTCTTTAAAAAATAAGCAATTTTCAGAACTTTTTTTAAACCAAAGGACTGTAACATATTAACCAATCTGTGCAGCACTGCAATGAAAGACTAGAGATTCAGAAAAGACAGCTTTAAAACTCATCTATTTTTTCTATCTACATTTATCTTACCAAGAAAATGTAAGAAATATGAATAAATTGTAATGGAAACCTAGGGGCCCTTTTATTTGCAAGTATTTTAATTAAAATTTTGTTTCTCAAGATGAATATGTCAATCTATCCAATAAATACTCACTTATGTCTACCCCACCATGGGTTAGAAAAGGTGAATCACCTCATGATGGATATGACATGGTACCTGACATCAGAAAACATATAGTCTACCAAGAAAAAGAAAACGGCCGGGCGTGGTGGCTCACGCCTGTAATCCCTGCACTTTGGGAGGCTTAGGCAGGCGGATCAGGAGGTCAGGAGTTTGAGACCAGCTTGGTCAACATGGTGAAACTCCGTATCTACTAAAGATACAAAAATTAACCTGGCGTGGTGGCACACACTTGTAATCCTAGCTACTCAAGAGGCTGAGGCAGGAGAATTGCTTGAACCCGGTAGGCTGAGTTTGCAGTGAGAGGAGATCGTGCCACCGTACTGCAGCCTGGGTGACAGAGTGAGACTCCATCTCAAAAAAAAAAAAAAAAAAAAAAGAAAAGGAAAAGAAAAAGAAAGCACATGTACAAATACAGTATTACTGCTATTGAGGGATGCAGACAGAGCGCCAGAGTAGGGAGAAATTATCTACACCTGTAGGAAATAGGAATTTGCACACAAATGTGTTTGAGAAGACATTTGCAGTGGGAAGTCATCCTAGGAGTCACAGCTCAAAGCTAGACAGGAGGGGTCCTTGGGAGGAAATTCAAATCACATGAGGCCTTGAATGTCAGGCTGAGCAATTTAACTTGAATTTTCTGTGCAGTAAGGGAGTTACAGAAGGTTTTGAAGCAGGAGAGGATTATGATACAATATATGGTACAAGAAAATTAATCTTACATGGGTGAGTAACATGGACTAAGAGAAGAGGAAGCTCTGAGGTGAGGAGAAGTGCAGGGAATTTCACAATCACTCAGGTGTGAGGAAATGAGAACTTGAATAGGAAAAACCGATTCCAGGACCAAAGTCAGAAGAATCAGAAGTAGTAAACAGCCAAAAGAATGGAGGATGTTACAGGGAAGGTTGGAGGGAGAAGCTAAAAGGCATTTCAGTATTCATCTCTATGCCTGGGAGAGTGAGGTAACGTTGCATCCATAGAAATGGGAATCACAGGGCTAGAAACATGTTTGGGAATAAAATTGTAATCTTACAAATTGGTAATCTTGGCTTACATGCATTGCAAAATGTTTGATGTAGGTGTTTCATGCAGCAAAAAGTAATGATTTTTTAAATTTATTATTCAGGCTTTTACACATTTAGGTGATTTTTTTCTAAAAATTATGTAAAGATTTATTGAATGTGATAGATTACATTGCCAGAATATGGTAATCCCCAAATATTGGAAAGTTATATTCTTTTCCTTCATAGGTATTTGGCACCAGTCAACTCCCAGAATCACAGCAACTAAACTCTAATTTGCGAAAATAATGAAAGGAGTGTAAATCACATTCCACTTTTTGAAACTTCATAATCTATGTGCTCTGGTCCCTCATTTTAGAGTTATTTGAAATAGTTTGTCTAAGGAGTACACAGAATAAGTTTATGATGTGTGAATATATGATGACTTGGGTGATGTTTCATTACAACAAAGTCTCCAATGTTTTTCTGAAAAGGGGCTCATTTTGTTTTTCTGAAATTTTTTGATGAGTGGAGGATGGAATATGAGGTTAAAAAATATTGATTATAAATGTAACATTGGATTGCAAATAGCATTATCCATAAATTTACTGTATTATTAATGCTACTGCAGTCGATCTAAACACTGGAAATGAATTTGTTAATTTGCACAAAATGGTGAAAAAAAATACTATATATCCAATTGATTGTCAAAAGCCTAAGAAGCTCTTAAAAAGTGTTGGCTAAGCATGTTTGTGACGACAAATATTTTAAGTGTCCCTTTGAGTAACTTCAACATAAGTAAATCAGAAGAACTGGGATTATGTTTACTCTTTATATTTGCTAAAACACGTGTCAAGGATTATTGATCTTGATTGGTTGTCTCTGCTCTTTTTCTTACCTTTCCTTTTATTCCTTTTATCATTCAATATTTTTGCAATTTTTTAAAAGTGATCATATATTAACTTCAAATGACTGGGAACACTGGTTTCTTTGCAGGGCATAGTGGCAAATTATGGCTTTCCTAAACTCATCCCTGATTCATAAACCATTACTACTGTTCAATGGGTCTACTTTGCATGACTGATCAATACTCTTTGAGCCACATGACTAAAATTTACAGGATTCTCTAAGAAATCTTAGTGATAAGAGGGTGCCTGACTAAGCAATGAGATTTTATGGTAACTGATTCAAGTCTCCTATATGGTGCAGCTGGGCTGGGAGCATCTTTCTTTGGAGTTCCTGAGAGGTTACAGTTATTTCACACTTAACTTCATGGGGAGAATATGGAAACATGGACATGCACTTGACAAATAGCCCTTAAGTAACCAGGGTCCACTTAGTCACTTTGGAATCTTAAATTAATGTTCTATTATTAAGGAAAAATCCTCACTTCTTAAGTCCTTGATTTTTTGTGTTAACTACCAACAAAGAAAAACAATAACAACAAAACCCATCCCAAGCTAAAAAGCTTACAGCTCCTCTTGAATTGAGTAAAACCCAATGTGTTTCATAGATAATGTATTTCACTCATGAAATGTGGTTGATCTTACCAAGCATAATTCAATGAATATAATGCAATTTTTCTACTGTTTCAATAATATTTTAATATTGGAAAAAAAGTGGAAGACTTAGTCAATTCTGCCAAGAGTAAAACTTAATTTCATTTAATTCCATTGAACTCCATTAAATCTGGTGAAAAAGACTGTACTGTCATTTATTCCCATTCTTAATCATTAGAATGAAATGAAACATATCAGTATACTTAAAAAAACCTTTGGATTATGAATCAAATACAAAATTACAATTAGAAAATAGTACAGAAGAATATTTTAAAATCATTTATTATAAAATCAGCAAAAAGAAAACAATGAAACAGTGACCATTTGAGGTTTGATTGTTTCTTTTGTTCTTTCTTTGAAAATAATTTCAAACTCTTTCACAATGCAGTTAATACGTTCTGGAAGTAATAAATATCACACTATTTAGTTATTACTTAAGCAGCATATAGAAAAAATAACACGGATTTAGACACAAGTTGAAGAAAATAATGGAATTATTGCTACCACATATAATTTATAATTTAATTTTACTTTTTAGATAATTGTGAATTCACACACAGCATAAGATGTAATATGCAGAGTTCACAATACCACATACCCACTTTCCCCAAATGGTAACATCTTAGAGATACCGTAGTACATTCTCACTCTCAGGATATTCACACTGATACACGCAAGATAGAGAACCTTCCTATTACCACAAACATTTCTCATGCACTTTTAGTGCCACCTGCCTTTCCCCGCCTGCCTGCATTCCTTCCTTAATTCCAGGTAGCCTGAATACTATGTTTGTATCTATAATATTTTCATCTAAAAGTGTTGTATAAATTGAATCATGAAGTTGTAAATTTTTGGACTGACCCTTTTCACTCTGTCTCATTTTTTGGAAATTCATCCAGGCTGGTGCATGTATCAGTAGTTTATTCCTTTTTATTGCTGAGTGTGCAATACATAGTATGAATATTACATAGTTCAACCACTGCCTCATGAAGAACATCTGGGTTGTTTCCAGGCTATTGTGTATAAAGCTGTTATGAACAATTGTGCTCATGTCTTTGGGTGAACATGTTTTTATTTCTCTGAGAGAAATGTCCAAGAGTAGAATTATTAGGTTGTGGGAGAGTTGCATTATAGATTTCTCAGAACCTACAAACAGTTTTCCAGAGTGGGTCCACCATTTTATATTTCCACTTACAATGTAGTTGTGATTTGGTGGTTTCTCTGCATTCCTCCCAGCATTTTGTCTTGTAATGATTTTTTATTTTAACCATTCTGATAAATTAGATATCTCATTGTGATTTTAATTTAAATTTTCCAAGTGACTAATAATATTGAGCATCTTTTCTTGGGCTTTTTTGCCATCTGTGTATTCTCTTTAATGACATATCTCCTATCTCTTTGCCCATTTTATAATTGAATTGTTTGATTTTTTTCCACTGTTAAATTTTAGAGTTTTAATATATTCTAGTCCTTTGTCAAATACGTGGTTTGCAAATATTTTCTTCCCAGTCTGTAGTTTGTTATTTTGTCTTTGTAACAGGGCATTTTGCAATACAAAAGTTTTTAATTTTGATGAAGTCCAACTTGACATTTTTTTTCTTTCTTTGGATTGTGCTTTTAGTGTAAAATCTAAGAACTCTTTGCCTAGCTTTAGATCATGAAGACTTTCTCCTACTGTTTTCTAAAAGTGTTACAGTTTTACTTTTTACATTTAAGTTCATGATCCAATCTATTTTGAGTTTATAGGATATGAGACTTGAATTTGGGTCTCTCTCTCTCTCTCTCTCTCTCTCTGTCTTCCTCTTCCTCTCCCTCTCTTTTGCTTCTGAATATCCAATTGCTCCAGGATCATTTGTTGAAAAGGCTACCTTTTCTCTATTGAATTGCTTTTGCATCTTTGTCAAAAATTAATTGGGCATATTTGTGTGGGACTATTTCTGGGATCTCTGCTCTATTCCACTGATTTATGAGTCTATCTTCTGCCAGTACCACATCATTTTAATTATTGAAGCAATAACGTAAGTCTTAAAATCTAGTAGATGAATTCTTAATGCAAAATAATTTTAGCTTTTTTGGTTCTTTTGCCTTTCTATACACATTTAAAAATCATCTTGTCTATGTATATAAAAAATCTTGCTGGTATTTTGGTGAGATTGCCTATTGATTTACAGAGAATTGATACCTTTGCTGTGTTTAGTCTTTCATCCCATGAACATGCTATAGCTATCTATTTATTTCAATTTTCTTTGATTTTCTCTATTAGTTTTTTGTTTTCAACATACAAATCTTATATGTGTTTTATTAGATTAACACTTATGTATTTATTTCTTTGAGAAATTTAAAATTGTAAATTATATTATATTTTAAATATTTGTGTTTGTTGCTAGTATAGATAAATACAATTGATTTTTGTATATTTACCTCATATCCTGAAACCTTCTTGAGTTTACTTATAAGTTCTATAATTCTTTTGTTGGTATTTTATGTTTTTGTTCATTTTGTTGATTTTTTGGGATTTTTTTATTCAGATGATTATGTTATTTACAAATAAGGACTGTTTTATTTCTCCCTATCCAATGTGAACACTTTCTATTGCCTTCTTAAACTAGCTAAAACTTCCAGCATGGTTTTGATTAAAAGTAGTGAGAGTGGACACTCTTGCCTTCTTTTTATTCTTACAGGGAGATAATTTGATCTTTCACTATTAAGTATAATGCTAACTATAGGTTTTTTGCAGGTGCTTTTTATTAAGTCGAGGAAGTTACCCTGTATTCTAAATTTTCTGACAGCCTTCTTTCCTTCGAAGAGGTGTTACGTTTTGTTAAAATTTGTGTTTATTTTTCTTCATTAGTGTATTAATATGGTGTACTACATTGATGTATGATTACTGAACCAGCCTTGTGTACTTATCATAAGCCACACTTAGTCATGGTGCATAATTCTTTTCATGTGTTGCTGAATTTATTTGCTAAGATTTTGCTAATGATTGTTGTGTCTGTATTAATGAGAGATATTGGTCTGTAGTTTCTATTTGTACTGTCTTTTTCTGGTTTTGGTGGTAATCCTAGCTTTATGGAATGAATTGAGAAGTGTTCTGTCCTTTCTATTTTTCTGAAAGATATTGTTTAGAATCAGCATTAATTTTCTTTAAACATATGGTAGACCTCTCCAGTAAATTCATTGAGGTCTGGAGATTTGTTTTGGGAATTTTTAAAAATTACAATTTTAATTTTCTTAGTAGTTAAAGAGCTGTTCAAATGATTTCAAGTTGTTTCTTGTAGTTGCGTGTGTGTGTGTGTGTGTGTGTGTGTTTCAGAGGATTGTTCCATTTTGTCTAAGTGGTATCCAACTTTTTTGGCACCAGGGACTGGTTTCATGGAATATAATTTTTTTCATGAACAGGGGCAGGGGGTCATGGGATGGTTTCAGGATGAAACTGTTCCACCTCAGATCATCAGGCATTAGATTATCATAAGGAGTGCACAACTTAGATTCCTTGCATGTGTGTTCGCAATAGAGTTTGCATTCCTATGAGAATCTAAGGCTGCTGCTGATCTAACAGAAAGTGGAGCTCAGGTGGTGATATGGTTTGGCTGTGTACCCACAAAAAATCTCATCTTGAATTGTAATCCCCACGTGTTGGGGGAGGGACCTTGTGGGAGGTGATTGGAACATGTGGGTGCTTCCCCCATACTGTTCTGATGATAGTGAGTGAGTTCTCATGAGATCTGTATAAGGGGATTTCTCCCCATTCTCTCTACGCTTCTCTTCCTGCCACCCTGTGAAGAGGTGCCTTCCCCCATGATTGTAAGTTAACTGAGGGCTCCCCAGCCATGTGAAACTGTGAGTCAATTAAACCTATTTTCTTTATAAGTTACTCAGTCTTGGGTATTACTTCATAGAAGCATGGGAACAGAATAATACAGTAAATTGGTACTGGGTAGTGGGACACCCTGTAAAGATATGCAAAAATGTGGAAGTGACTTTAGAACTGGATAACAGGTGGAGGTTGGAACAGTCTGTAGGACTCAGAAGAAGACAGGAAAATGTGGTAAAGTTTGGAACTTCCTAGAGACTTGTTGAATGGCTTTGACCAAAATGCTAATAGAGATATGGACAATGAAGTTCAGGCTGAGGCGGTCTGAGATGGAGATGAGGAACTTGTTGAGAACCGGAATAAAGGTGAGTCTTGCGATGCTTTAGCAAAGAGACTGGTGGCATTTTTCCTCTGCCGTAGAAATCTGTAGAACTTTGAACTTGAGAGAGATGATTTATGGTATTTGACAAAATAAATTTCTAAGTGGCAAAGCATTCAAGAGGAATCAGAGGATAACAGTTTGGAAAATTTGCAGCTTGACAATGCAGTAGAAAAGAAAAACTCATTTTCTGGGGGCGAAACTCAAGGCTGCTGCAGAAATTTGCATAAGTAACAAGCAGCTGAATGTTATTCATCAAGACAATGGGGAAAATGTCTCCAGGGAATGTCAGAGATTTTCAGGGCAGCCCCTCCCATCACAGGCCTAGATACCTATGAGGGAAAAATGGTTTTATGACCCAGGCCCCAGGACCCCGTGTTCTGTGCAGCCTTGGGACATGGTGCCCAGCATCCCAGCTGCTTCTTTCCCAACTGTGGCTAAAAGGGACCAATGTACAGCTTGGGTCATTACTTCAGAGGCTGCAAGCCCCAAGCCTTGGTGGCTTACATGTGGTGTTGAGTCTATGAGTACACAGAAGTCAAGAATTGAGGTTTCAGAACCTCTGCCTATATTTCAGAAGATGTATGCAAACACCTGGATGTCCAGGCAGAAGTTTTCCACAGGGGTGGAGCCCTCAAGGAGAACCTCTGCTATGGCAGTGGGGAAGGGAAATGTGGGGTTTGAGCCCCCACACAAAGTCCTCAATGGGGCTCTGCCTAGTGGAACTGTGAGAAGAGGGCCACTGTCCTGCAGACTCCAGAATGGTAGATCCATGATAGCTTGTACTGTGTGCCTGAAAAATTGCAGACACTCAGTGCCACCTTGTGAAAGCAACTGGAAGTAGGGCTGTACCCTGGAAAGCCACAGGGGCAGAGCTGCCCAAGGCCATGGAAGCCCACTTCTTGCATCAATGTGACCTGAATGTGAGACATGGAGTCAAAGAAGATCATTCTGGAACTTTAAGATTTAATGACTGCCCTAATAGGGCATGGGGCCTATAGGCCCTTTGTTTTGGCAAATTTCTCCTATTTTGAATGGGTGTATTTACCCAATTCCTGTATCCCCATTGTATCTGGGAAGTAACTAACTTGCTTTTGATTTTACAGGCTCATAGATGGAAAGGATGTTTGACTTGAACTTTTGGGTTAATGCTGGAATGAGTTAAGACTTTGGGAGACCGTTGGAAGGGCATGATTGTGTTTTGAAATGTGAGAACATGAGATTAGGGAGGGGTCAGGGGCATAATGATATGGTTTGGCTGTGTCTCCACCTAAAATATCATCTTGAATTGTAATCTGAATTGTAATCCCCATGTGTTGGGGACAGCTATAATGAATATCAGGCTCAGATGTAATAGGGGCAATCTAGCTTGTTCTACTAGCTCTGTTGTATAACATCTTTGCTAAGTTGTGCCTATTTAGCACACCACAATGTATTAGACTGGAGTAACAGAGTGCATGAATGGATCTGAGTGGTACAGATGGTAGATTATATTGTATCTCTCAAAATTATCCTGGCTCCACCTCTTACCCTAGCTATTATACAGGCTTTGATGAGCCTAGCAATCATCCAGTGGTTCAGCTTGAGCTACTCATCTCACCTTTTGGCTCCTGCCCTGGTGTTCTCTGATGCCTTTTCAGGTCTTGAGAAGCCACTTTGCACTCATTTGTGAGCAATCCAGAAGTGGATAAACTACCACCTGTGGGGCTCCTCTTAACCTCTTTTGCCTCCTGACCAGGCAATTCTGTGATGTTTTTTGAATGTCCCCTCAGTATTTGCCAGGAGATCAAGAACCAGCTTCCTATAGCATTTGCCAAGCAGATAGAACATCTTTGTGCTGGTTTTCCTCTTCTTCCCTCTTTTATTCTTCAGCATGTACTTCTCCCTGGGACCAAATTCCCACGTGAACAAGTGCAAGCAAACCTTTGCATTAGATCCTGCTTTGGGAGTAATCCAAGCTCAGAAAGAAAAGCCATTTGATTATGGCTTTAAAGTGAGAAGCCTCATTGTAAAATAGAAGTTTTATCTTTCAAAGTTGTACACATTCTTTTTAACATAAGATAAAAAAATAAACATTTAAAAATCATAGTTGAACTCCTAGACTCCCAAGTAATCATCAACCACAGTTTGAGAAACAATGGTGTCAGATCTCTTTTTAAGGAGAATTTTCAGCAGTTTCATAGAACCTATGGAATGACCAATAACCTATACTATGGGTCAGGAGTTGGTCATTTGCCGCAATGTAGCTGTGAAGTGCACAATTTTGGTACAATGTCCACAGCTCAGTTGCTAGGGGAAAAGAGGAAAATGACCACTGGATAGGGAACAAGAATGCTCTGACATTGGGACATAAATGATTGATGTTAATAGATTCAAGTTTTCCCAGAATTTTGTTAGTAAATATTCATTCTTACTCAGAATCAGAAATAGCCAAATGTACTGGACTGGTTAGTACTCTGTGTTAATGGCATACATATTGTGAATATGGCTTAAAAAGAAATACAAGTTTATATCTCAACATTAATCTAGTTTCTACATGTTCTTATTTGACTTTCAGCAAAGGTAATACTAGCATTTAGGTTTTAGCAATTTACTTACTGTTAAATATGGCAGCATGCAGTTTCAATATTAGAAAATAGGGACAAAATTTAAAAGACCTTTTGTAGATTTGCATTAAGTAAGCTAAGAATATGTTTTTCCACTGGTTGGTGGCCATTGTTAAAGCAATTGAATTACTATACTCTTATCCATCATGTAGCGTGTGGATTTATGGGAACATAATCAGACAATAGATAAATATGAATTTTAAAAGAGAAAAATCAAGTCTACAAATAAGAAAAAGAACAATCACCTGATTGTTATGAACCATCTGAATATAGTTTTCTAGGAATTCTTTACTCTGAACAGACAAAAAATAAAATGACTCCCACTGGGTAAGGAAAAAAACCAATAAGATCTAAATCTTAATCAAATGTTGTTCAGATCTCTATAGCTGGGGGCTGGCTTTACAGGAACATTTAGAAATTTGTGTGTGTGTATATTTTCAGGTCTCCATGTTACATTAAGACCTTATGCAGGATACAATTACACTCAATAGTTTCATATTGTTTAACTAGAAATTCAAAGCCAGCAACAAATATTTTTGTCTTCTTTCCAAATAAAGAATAATATCTTCATTGACTAACAAAAGAGATTCTTCTGAGCATGGATTATGCCTTTAGGCTCTAGGATGATGCCTTTTTAGTGTCTATATGCAAACTTTAGTTGAAATTACGACCCTAATTGACAGGATTTTTAAATTGAGCACCCCACAGGCCACGTTGCTACATAGTACATTGTCATTTTCTTCTACATTGAATTAATTTTCAATCAACATAGTTAAAAAAAAAAAAAAGAACAAGAGTAGAAACTGGCTACCAATACTCTAAAGCTATTTCAAATCCCGAAGCACAAAGCTTAATTAAGAACCAATTAATATAGAGAGTATACGTCAAAAGAAGATAAGGAAGATATGATGAGGTCAGGGTAAAAGTCGTTTCTGTTTTCTTTTGAAGCTTAGATATATCTCAATTGTTAAATAGAGGAGAAAATAAAACATTAACTTGTGAAATCTGCTTTATTTTAAAGAAATAGAAATGAAATTTACTTTTGAGGTTACTGACCCATAATCTTATTACAGAAGAAAAAGCATCAAAAGCATTCATAAGACACTTCTTGTAATTTCTTAGGGAATCAGTGTAGTGTTTGAATCGTTAGGATTAATTCATTGTGGCATATAGTGTTGTTTTGCTGAGACAGAATCACTTTTGCCATGTGAATATGGAATTAGGTGTTGTTGCCGCCAAAGTTCTTTCAAGTTTAACAAGCTCATACTTTTATTTTCCAGTAATGGGTAGATTCCATCTTCATATTGATTAATTTAAACTACTATGTAACCTAAACCTTTGTTCGGAGTTGTGATGCCTTTTAGCCTTCACTTGATGGTGAATGCATAATTTTAATGTCAAGTTCACCTCAGTTTTTATCTTTCTAATCTATGACATGGAAGGTGGAAATATATGTTTTCAACGAGGTCTTAATGCTGACAAAAATGGAAATCAAATGAGTATGGTTAATTTGAAGTCATGTGAATAAGTATTTTAAGGAACTGGAAGTGATTAACTGTATCATCTAGTGTCTTCATTTATTTGAGCTGCTATAACACAATACCATAGTCTGGGTAACATAAGCAACAGAAATTTATGTATCACAGCTCTGGGGCCTGGGAAGTCCAATATCAAGGGGCCAGCAGATTCAGTGTCTGGCAAAGTTCACTCTGCCTCAAAGATGTTGCCTTGTTGCTCTGTTCTCACATAGCAGAAGGATATAAAGGGGATCTGGGGCTTCCTCAAACTTCTTATATACAGTTAGTAATCTCATCCAAGAGGGCAGAGCTCTTATGATCTAATCACTGCCTAAAGGCTCCATTCTTTAATACTGTTACATTGGGGATTAAGTTTTAACATGAATTTTGAGGGAACACTAACATTCACACCATAGCATAGCTGAGAATTAGCTACTGAGTTTACAATGTGGAGGTCATTGCTGACCTTGAGCAGTTTTGATAGAGTAAGAAGGATGGAGTGATAAAACTTGAGTGAAGTGGATGCAATAGAGATTAACAAGAGACAAATTAGGAACAACTCCTTTGAGGAATTTGCAGTAAAAAGAAGAGTAACCTTTAGTAATCAAAACAATATTGTACTGGCATAAAGACAGACATATAGATCAATGAAACAAATAGCAATCCCAGAAATAAAACTACAAATATAAGGTCTGCTGACTTTCTAAGAGGATGCCAAAAATATAAAATGAGGAAAGTCTTTTCAATAAAAGGTGTTGGGAAAACTGGATAAGAGAGGTGGTAGCTGTATCAGATATTGGGACCAGATTGTTTTTAAAATATGCTATAATGTGTTCTTTGGAGAAATGTTGCTTCAAGTCCTTAGCTCATTTTAATTGGGTTAGTAGTTTTACTTTTTGCTACCAAGTTGTAAGCATTTGTTATATATTTTGGAGATTAACTTTTTATCAGGTGTGTATGGTTTGCAGATATTTTTCTCCCATTCCATAGATTGCATTTTTACTCTGTTGATTGTTTCTTTCACTGTGCAGAAGCTTTTTATTTTGATGTAAGTTCAACTTGTTTATTATTATATTTGTTATCTGTTCTTTAGTAGTATATCCATGAAATTATCATCAAGATAAATATCATGACCATTCTATGTTTTTTTGAGATTTATAGTCTTATGTTTAAAGCTTTTAACCCATTTTGAATTGATTTTTGTATATGGTGTAAGATTAAAGTCCAATTGCATTCTTTTGCATACAGATATCCAGTTTTCCCAACACTTTTTGTTAGATTTTCCCTATTTTATATTCTCAACACCCTTTTAGAAGACCAGTTGTCCATATATTTGTAGTTTTCTTTCTGGATTTTCTGTTTTGTTCTGTTGGTCTATATGTCTGTCATTGTACCAGTACTATATCATTTTCATTAATGATATAGGTTTGTAATGAATTTTGACATCAGAAATTGTGATGCTTCCAGAAGACATACAAATAGCCAATAGGTATATAAACATTCTTAATGTCACAAATAATTAGGGAAATGCAAATGAAAACCACAATGAGTTATCCATTCATACCTGTTAGGATAACTAGAATCAAAAGTAAAACCAAAAAACAAGTGTTGGCAAGGATGTGGAGAAATTGAAACACTTGCACACTGTTGATGAGAATGCAAACTGGTACAGCCACTATGAAAAATAATATGGCAGTTTATCAGAAAATAGAAAAACAGAACTACCATATGATCCAGAATACCACTTATGGGTATTTATCCAAAAGAATCGAAGTCAATGTCAAAGAGATAATAAGCATTCCTATGTTCATTGCAGCATTATTCACAATAGCCAAGATGTGGAAACAATATAAATGTCTATTGACAAATGGATGGATAAAGAAAATGTGGTATACACATGCAATTGAATACATTCAACCTTAAAAAGGGAAGGAAATACTGCAAAATGTGACAACTTAAAGGAACCTCGAGGACATTATGCTAAGTGAAACAAGTCAGTCACTGGAAGATAAATACTGCATGATTCTACTTAGATGAGGTGTTTAAAATAGTCAAACTTAAGAATCAAAGAATAGCATGGTGATTGTTGTGGGGGGACAGAAAGTGGGAAAGTACGAATCAATGGGTATAAATTTCAGTCAAGCAACATGAATAATCTCTCTAGAGACACTGTACAACATTGTAACTAGAGTAAAAAATAATATATTATACACTTAAAAATTTAAGATGGTAGATATCATGTCAAATGTTATTTATCATAATAATAATAAATGAGAATAATGGCATGTTTGTATATTAGTCAGAATGATTCAGTGGAGAGGAAAAATCTGATGATGCAGGGAAGAGAGGCTTGGATACTTGGACCAGTGACCTTGGATGAGCCTGAGGGAAGGGTCTGTAGTATACAAATGAAAAGACTGGCTCTAGATAGGCACATTGATCATTTACCCATGGTAGCAGAAGAAAAAGCAAGGATATGCTGATAGATTCTAGTTGGTGGGTAGATATGGATACTGTGTTCTGATTGCTTCAGTTTCTCAGTCAAATCTCAAGCAAGTTCATCAGCAGAGAGTAGAATGGAAGAAGTTGTATTAGTGGTCTGAAAACCAAAGAAATTTCTCTATTTAGAGTTCAATTGATTTCTGTAGTCATCAATTAATGGAAGGGTTGGCAACTTATTCTGGAAAGAGTCACATATTTTAGGCTTTGTGGCCCCTTAGTCTTCTGTATCTACTTGATGCTACCATTGCAGTAAGAAATCTTCTAAAGACAGTATGTAAACTGGAGTCGTCATAGACTATACAAAAATGGACAGTTTTGCTCCTTCCTTCTTAAAGACTGGGGTCAAATGCCATTGCCTCATTGAAGTGTTGCATGAATTTCTTGGGCATAATCAGTTAGGATTCTTTCTGTGGTTCTAGATCCTCTGTTCAATACCTTTCTGCCACATTCTTCACACTATACTGTAAGTGCTGGAGCTAATTTTTCTTGGTTCAAGAGAGCCGAGTATTAAATTTTCTGGATTTCTTTGAGTCAGTTAATGGAACATCAGTAGACTAAAATCACGCAAATTGGCAAAATCTACAAATAAAGGTTTTTCTTACTCCCAAGTGCCAGTTAAACATTTATTTGCCAGATCACTTGCCGTAATAAATTTGTTTGCATTACTGTCCCCTACGCTAGTATCAATTTCTCAAGAATACTGACCGTGTTCAATTAATGTTTCTATCTTCTCCACCTACAGAACCATGGGGTACTGTAGTCAATGCTGAAAACTGTTAAAGACAATTGTGAATGTTTTACTTTTTTCCTAATTAAATCATTCAAATGCAGAAAATTTCTTCCAGTTTAATAATCTGTCCAAAACTCAATAAAGTGTACCAAACCATGCATTAGAGGACTAAAGAAGACATTAGGTGTTTATGAGATTAACCGCATATTGGATTGAACCTCAACCTATCACAGTTTTCCCTGAGGTGACTTTGGTTTCAATCTCTAGTCACTTAACCTGCTCTGTCATCTTTGGCCTTGACAAGCACTGTGCCTCAAATCTGATGGTAAAATTCATAGTCTGTTAGAGCCAGGCTACCTCCTGACAGTGGACAAGTTATGAAACATGCATGTTCTCATAGGTAGAAAGGAGTAAAAATGATACGTCCCTTGTAGAGTTCCTGTAAGGATTAAATAAATTAATCTTTGCAATGCACTTACAGCAGTGTCTTAGCAATGTTACAGCTAGTTCTTATTATTAACCAATCTCCCAGATGTCTCCTCTTGGCTATCTAAAAATCCGTTCTCCCCAAAACATCCAGAGTGACCTTTAAGAAACAGAAATCTAATCACATTATCCCTCTCCTTGAAAACCACCAGTGATTTTTAATGCTGGAAATAAAAATCCAGCATTGAAATCCATGGTCTCTAGTCCTGTCGTGATCTGGCCCTGTGGTTCCTTCTTGCTCTCACCTCATGCCAGGCTCACCTGGTTTCACTAACTTCACCCATATGGTCTCCTTCTGCTTCTTGCGTGTACCAGCTTGCATCGTACCCTTGGCCCCCACTCTTCCCTCTGCCTGGAATAGTTTTCTCTTAGTTCTTCTTGTCATTTCTTTGTGTTATTCAGATCTTGATCTGGATATCGCTTCTTCATGAGGTCTCTCCGGAGCACTCATTCCAAAGGAGCTCAACCCACTCTCATTACATTATGGTCTTTATATCATTTGTCCATGTCTGAAATTATTGTATTTATCTTTTTATTTGTTTGCTTTGTTTTTTTCCAAATGGATATAAACTCTGGAGAGTATGGATATTATCTATATTTTTCACTGCTGAATCTCTAGTTCCTAGATCAACCAGTCCTCAAAACATTATCGTTGAATCACTAAATGACATGAAGAATGATTATAACTTCTTGTTGTTCTACTTTGGAAACCCACTTGATCCCTTGCCCTCTTTCTGAATGGAGTCATTGTCATTCATTGTAGAAGGCAGAAAGCTCAGGGTCATCCTTAACTTGTCCTTATCCATCATCCTTCTGATGCACTCCTTACCTTCAGTCCATTCTGCTTCCAAAATCGCACATGAATCCCTCTACTTTTTCCTATCTAGAATCATTCTTATGTATTTGTTTTTCTACTGGGCATTGTTTTTTATGCTCAGCTTCAATCTCTTTGCTTAACTACAGTCAGAATAAACTTGGCAAATCACAATCTGATTGTGTCTTTTCATTGCTTAAAACCCAGTAACATGAAAACAGTTACATGGAGGGGGGAGACATTATGAATGCACAATCTAGCCCCATATCCTTTGTATCCATCAGCATCTCTGAAGTTGGGGGCAGTATCTCAAAAGCCACGGGTCCCGTATGAGTTATATGATCTCTCTTTGTCTCTACATCAGGGCTTTCTCTATACCATGGAGCTGCTCACCGCACAGTGTGGCACCCCTGGGGCAACTCTCACGCAATAGAGGATGGCATCAGTGGATAGATGTGCCAGCCTCTCGCACCAACCCAGCCTCCCAGGCTTCAGTGGGATTCTTCTTAGACCCTTGAGGGTACTGGAGGCCACGACTACACATGGTATCTCAGAGGGATGCCATGTAGGCATATAGGGTTGAGGCCCATTGCCAATAATCATGATTAGCTCAATAACACACTGTTTTGTTTTTGTTTGTTTTGTTTTATCTTCTTTCCTTATCTCACTTTTACGTCTTCCTTGCTTGTGCATTCTGAAATTAAATCTTAAATAAATGACCTGTATCCAAGGCCTGTCTGGTGTTTCACTCTTGGGAAAACAAACTAGGATACATGACTTATAACATGCCTTGTGGTCTGGCCTTTACTTCCCTCTCCAGCTTATTTTCCTCAGTCAACAACCACTTCCTACCCTCATCAACCTTGTTTTGGGGCCATATTAATTTCTTGAGTACACCATGCTCTTTCTTACTTTCTGTGTCTTTGTGTACTTTTGGCTGCAACTTAAATGCTACTGCCATCCCCCAGTGGATAACCACGTGCCATGTTCCAACAGGTGTTCAATGATTGCTCCTTCAAATAATTGGAGTCTGAAATTTATTCCTGCTCATGTAATTCCACAGTGAAGTCTTAAAATATTTCATTTTATTTTTACACAGTGGGTTATAGGAAAATTGCTAAAATTCTGAGAAGATATACAAGCAGAAATATTAACATATAGTAATTTTTAAATTCCAAATTTATGTTTTTCTTATTTTTAATGGGCTTTGAGTTAACCAGGTGCAAATGATCTACTATTTTTACTTGGAAACAATGGAACATCCAGCTGTCCAGAGAAGAAATTTGTGTGAATTGCATGATTTTAAAAGTACTAGCCAATATTAGCTTAAAATTTTCTTTTTACAGTAAGTGAAGTTCTTTTTATGGTAGACTCACATTATGACTTTTATTATATATATATTTTTTTTTCAAAAAATGTTCCCTAGAAGTAGCATTTTCTCAGTTCTAAATAAACTTTTAAGTTGTACCAGCAAGAGCCAAAGTGATGATAGAATTAAACTCATTATGCTTTTATTTTACCCTGATACACTTAGCAAGAGATATAGCTTATTCTGAACATATAGTTAGGGCATTTGAGGTAATCCATGCTTTAATAAGATTTGAGATGATAAGTGCTAGTTACAACAAACACGTTACTGCTCTTTTTATTGTTACTCCTTTTCTCTTTATTGTCATTCACTAAATACTTGGATTTCTTCTTTGTATAATATTTTAATTTTGATAAAAATCCAGAGTTTTTATAAACCAGTGATATTTATTGGCCTGAAAACATTTGAAAGAACAGGTGGTCTTCTTGCTGCAGAGTCCAAATCTACTATCAATATGATTTATAATATTTCATGTATAAGTGAATTTTCATTTTCAAATTTACATCTTCACACTTTAAATCTGGATGATTCTTTCCTACTGTTCAGAGTGCAAAGAAATTTCCCATACCACTGCAGCATGCCTGAGCTTCCACGCAGTGTGTGTTTCTCCCTCACGATCTATTTTAGACATTGGTAATTATGTCTTTAATGTACAATTGTTCACCGCATGACAATGTTTCAGTCAGTAATGGACTACAGGTATGACAGTGGTTGCATAACATTATAATGAAGCTGAAAAATTCTGACTGCCTACTGATACCTTTTTTTCTCTCTTTTATTTTACTTTAAGTTCCTGGATACATGTGTAGAACGTGCAAATTTGTTAGATAGGTGCATATGTGCCATGATGGTTTGCTGCACCCATCAACCCGTCATCTAGGTTTTAAGCCTCACATGCATTAGGTATTTGTACTAATGCTCTCCCTCCCCTTGTCTCCCACCCATGACAGGCCCCAGTATGTTCCCCTCCCTGTGTCCATGTGTTCTCATTGTTCAACTCCCACTTATGAGTGAGAACATGCGGTGACATCTTGATGATCCTGACCTTGTGTAGGCCTAGGCTAATGTGTGTGCTTAAGTCTTCGTTTTTAACTAAGAAAAATGTTTAAGAAGTAAAAAAAAAATTGTTAAATTAAAAATAGAAAAAAGCTTATGAAATAGGATATAAAAAGAAATATTTTTTAAAGCTATACAATACATTCATGTTGTAAGTTAAGTATTATTACAAAAAAAGTCTAAAATTTAAAAAAAATAAAAAGTGCACAAAAAGATTACAGTAAGCTAAGGTTAATTATTGAGAAAATAAAAAATATTTAAAAATAAAGTCAGTATAGCCTAAACATACAGTGTTTATAAAGTTTACAGTATGTACAGTAAGGTCCTAGGCCTTCGTGTTCACTCACCACTCACACTGACTCACAGAGAGCAACTTCCCGTCCTGTAAGCTTCATTCATGGTAAGTGCTTTTACAGATGTGCCATTGAAGATCTTTCATACAGTATAAAAGGTGTAGATTTTCACTATACCTCTTCTATGTTTAAATACACAAATTCTTACCATTGTGTTATGACTGTCTACAGTATTCAGCCCAGTAACATGCTGTACAGTTCCGTAACCAAGGCTCAATAGGCTCTAACACATAGCCTAGGTATGCAGTAGGTTACACCACCTGGGTTTGTGTAAATATACTTTATGATGCTCCCACAATGACAAAATTGCCTAAAGACACATTTTTCAGAACATGTCCCTGTTGCTAAGTGATACATGGCTGTTTATCTTCTCTACTTGACTGCAAACTAAATGATGATCCAAATTGAATTTTGTTTTTTTTTTGAATCATCATATACCTAGCTCTTTAACATAGCACCTGACACATAGTAGGTACTCAAAAGATGTTTGAAACTTCCTCCAGGATACATCTATATTTATTTTCCCAGCATACATAGAACTTCAGTTGATTACATCATTCATTTATACTTTTATGCATTTAAATTTACTTAAACATTCATTTATTCTGCAAACTTTTATTGAGCTTCTAGTATGTGCCAGTGGATATTAGACCATATAGTGGTATCTTAGAAATAAAAAACAGATTCTCTTTTCTTTAAAAAAGAAGACAGAGAAATAAAAGAAAATTAGCATATAGTAGAATAGGTAAGCAGGGGAAGTTAAGATTAAAAAAAACAAAAACAATAATACCTGACTTGAATGTCTTATTTCACTCTTCTGTTTTCACTATAGAGATTCAATTTCTTTATTGTTTTCAGCATGGTTTATGGTTCAAAATAGAGAACAGTGACTAACTACAGGAAAGGGGAAAGAGTAGTTTGCTGAATCATTTCAGAAATATTCAGAATGAGGGTAGCATGGTCCAGCCTAGCTTTATGGGCTAGAGTCTCCAAAGTGGCTT
This sequence comes from Ateles fusciceps, assembly GCA_036589455.1. Classification (NCBI taxonomy): domain Eukaryota; kingdom Metazoa; phylum Chordata; class Mammalia; order Primates; family Atelidae; genus Ateles; species Ateles fusciceps. The sequence goes on from JAZHEH010002052.1 coordinate 311,223, forward strand.
CACTCTAAGTCAGTGTTTCTCAAAGTGTGCTCTGGGGATTACCACCTGTGAAGTTGCTTGAAATGCAAATACTAGGCCCCTCCCGGGCCTACTGAGACAGAGACTCCAGCATTCTGTGTTTTAACAGGCCTCCCTGGGATTCTGACGCCCACACTGTAATGTAAGAGACCCCTGGTACAGACATTGCTCTGCCTTCTTCCTCAATGCAGATTTCCTCCATTCAAAAGTACTACCAAGTCCAGAGTCAAAACTAACCCAGCTGTAGTTCTGAGGTGCAGGATTCAGTCTCGTGGCTGCATAGCTCAGAGTGGTGAGTTCTTAGATCACTAGCTGACCCCTTTTAGGGAAAGCCTGTACCAGAATAATCCTCCAAGCCTTGTTGCTGACTTCCTCCTGGCTTCCTGTGGTTTTCCTCGATTTTGTGTCTCCAAAGTCTCATAGATGAACCTATTTAAGTTATATGGTATATAGGCTTATTAATGGTAGAGAGAGTAGAATTCACTAATTTAAAGGGAAAGCAATAGGAATGAATTTAGTATTATATATTTTCAGCAAGAAACATGATGGTGATAAGTCAGAGACATCAGTTTGGACATATTAAAGGCCATTTTACTCTGTCAATTTCATGACTATTGACTTTAACTTTAATGCATACTATCTTGAAAATATGTGACTATAATCAGAATGGAAACAAATGAATTTACATACATCAACATAGATCCTAATTTCCTGAAATATTCAGCACCTACATATACTTACACACACACACACACACACACACACACACCCACTCTGGACCCAAGCACACAGCTATTTTTGTTCTTTAGTATGTGGTTTCTTTTACAAATATATTAATGAGGCATTTTTAAGGTTTTAAAAATTGTTTGCTTTGTAATGGGTGGCCTAAAAATCTTAGTTTTATTACTCTGGAAATTCTGACTTTTCCCTTATTGTCCAATTGTGGTTTTTCAGAGAGGAAAGGCTTGCTATTTTCCAACTTAAAGCAAATAAATCTATCTTACTGTTCTATTTTGTATACCTTCTCAAAAACACATTTGATAGCAGTGCAAATGCTTTTTGAAAATTAAAATAGTAAAAGTACCACAAGGACTTCAATTAAAAACATCTTGCTTTGCCCTATGTGAGCTCTTTTCTATTTATCAGGATGTTATTTAAAGTTGGAAAATTAATGTAAATGCTCTCTGGAGAAGTAAATGGTTCCATGTAGATAGGTGGAATTTCCTAGGAAATTCCAGAGACTACCAATCTATCAATCTGTCATTCAACAAATGTTTCAGAAATGCCAACTGCATGAAAGATACAGCTTTAGATTCTAGGTGCAATTGAAAGTGACCCTTAAATTAAATGGAAAAATACACATGCAGAGTTAAGTTACGATGTTAATATTAATGATTGTTTGCTTCTGTAGAGCTTTTTTGGTAAGTTTTTAAAATTTTGTTGAGTTATTTGACAGAAACTGTAAATATTTGAGGTGTGCAATTTCATGATTTGATGGATATATGCATAATCACCACAGTAATGCTCACAATATATCCATTACCTCAGATAGTTTTCTTACTTACCTCCTTTTTCTTCCTGGTGAGTAGATGGTGAGAATACTTAAGATATATCCTCTTAGCAAATTTCAAGTTGTGTAGCTTACTTAAATTATATTCTTTCAACCTATAAGGCAGGAAGGGAAATAATTATTATCCTTATTTTCAAGTAGAGAAACAGAGGCTGAGGTTTGCAGACCTCAAGTGCCTTATCCAAGATCATGCATCCTTATGCTAAGTGGCAAAGTTGTGATGAAAACTAGCTCTGTGGACTCCTAATACAAGACTTGGTTATGACTTCCTGTTACCCCTTTAAAAAACAAAACAACAACCAAGATGGTCCATGATAAATTTGTGAATAATACAGTTATATCAGAAAAATGCTTTTTTTCTGTGGCAGTGATGACCAAGAATTCCCCCCCCCTCTGTGAAGGAGAGAGTGATGCATTGAGTTTTGGACCAATTTATCTAAAAGTGAAAGAGCCTGGTCTTGGGGTAATGATCTCACCAGTGGTGGAAGGAGGAAATGCGCAGTCGAGACCCGCAGTAGATCAATCGTCTGCGATGATTGAAGGCGTCCTTGGACTTAGATGGCCATCCTGACATTGTCTAGTCCTGACTGTTCATTTCTCAAGATTCTTGTTAGCTGCCAAGGTCTAGTAGGGTGAGAGCTTGCGGGCCACATTAATGTCAATGAAGTCCAGTTAGTTCGAGACAGCTTTGTTCTTCTACAATTAAAACAATGAGGCGATGACTCTCAGTCAAGATTTCTTGGGTCTTTTTCCCCTGGATACTAATTAATGGTGGTTCTAATTCTTTTAAAACAGACTATAATTTTTTTTTTCTCTCTCTCTCACATGAGGTCACACATACAAATACATGTGGTTTGGGTCCACATACATTTTATATGACTCTGAAGTATAGCATTATTGGTGAACATAAAAGCAATCAGACTTGATTACCATTCAAGAGGGACTCTGGAAGGAGTGTCCGTGTATAATGCCCTAGACTGCTGGAAAGCTTGGTGTATCATTTCTTGTTTTTTTGTTTTTTTGTTTTTTTCTCCAGAGCACTGGGCCTTAGACAGTAGATGGCAGTGTGAGATGGGAAATTTAAGTCTTGGCAGCGATCTGCTTGAAACTAGCCCAGTAAAAATGGCTTTTTGACTTAGAAGCATTTATGAAATGAACTTTCAGTTGGAGTTTTGTCTGACAGCCGGGATTTCAACCTGCGAGGTGCTGGCAACCCACAGGTGAGCCTGTGTTAAGTGCTTTGTTTGAACCGAAGCTGTTGCACTGCTCGGAAGCAAGGTGGGGGAGCATTTGAGCAAATTCATTGTCACAGAGCCAAGCAAACTGCCGCTCAACTCTCTTGGCACTCCTCTTCCCCCTGGCAAAGTTACAGCCTCTCCCCCTTTGCCTTTCTGAGAAATTCACTGTGTTTAAATCTAATAAGTAGAAGCTTTGATATAACCAAAATGTTCATGCTGCTTCAGGTTTTTACTTAATCTTCACTTTCCTTTCTATCCTAAACCCCTTAAAAGTCTGAAATAGTGAGTGAGGGGGTTTCCAAACTGAAAAGCAAATTAGATTATTCATGGGAGAATTGCTCAATCTGAAAGCACACTATCCCCCATGGCTTACGAAAGAATGGATTCTATTTAGATTCTTTAAGAAATCATGGAAAATAGGACAGAGTTGAAGTTGGTTTGGGCTTCTCTCCTATTAAAGACTCTTGGCAGTGGCAGGATTTGGTATCTATAGTTACCTAAACCTGTATCCCTCTAGAACACCTTATAACAAGCAGGTATATTTTAAGCAGAGAATTAGCATAAAATATTTGTTTTACACAGTATTTTATTTCATAGAGAAGAGGTTAGAGGATCCTTGCTGTGCATGCAATCATTGAAGAATCAGAATAGAGTGCATAATGAGTGTATCCTAAGGTTAGTAATTATTTTCCTTCTTCACCCTATGTGAAAACTACATTCTTTTAATTTTAGGTGTAATTTCTAAACTAGTTAAATCTCAGCTCTTATGTGATAGCATATACATTACTTAACCCTCCCTAAGATCTTGTTTCCCCAACAATAAAATGAGGATAATAAAAGGGTACTTGCTTCGTAGAGCCTGATATACAGTAAGTATTCCTATTATAATACAGCTTGATATACAATAAATATTAGCCATTATTATTACATATATGTTGATGAATGCAGGCATATTTCAAACCAAATTACTTTCTCTTCACTTCCCAAAACAATTCAAGAGGATAGTGAACACTAGTAATACTCCAAGTTAAATAAAATTAAGTAGATAAGTCTGTTCAAAATATACTGTATACACAATTAAGTGCAGGAAAGTTTAAGACTACTTATGAAAACACTAATTTTCATCTATGTGCTTCATAGGAGAAGAATAGAATGTTACACAAGCCTCCACACACATACTGTGTGTCTGCATGTGCATGCCCATATATTTTGATTCATTGCTTAAATCAGTGCTTTGGTTAACCATGTGTGGAGACACATTTTCAAAACAAAAGAGAAATAGAAGCATGAGAATAAAATATTGCCAGAGTCACATTCACCTCTTCTTATTAACAGGCAGAGTTTCTTTTTATCAAGTGAGATTGGGGTTAGAGCTTGAAGGGGTAGAGTGAGCATAAAAACAGTTGCAGGCCAGGTGCGGTGGCTCACATCTGTAATCCCAGCACTTTGGGAGGCTGAGGCAGGAGGATCAGTTGAGGTCAGGAGTTTGAGATGAGCCTGGCAAACATGGTGATACCCCCATCTCTACTAAAAATACAAAAATAAACTGGGCATGGGGGCGGGTGCCTGTAATCCCAGTTACCCAATAGGCTGAGGCAGGGAATCACTTGAAACTGGGAGGCGGAGGTTGCAAAGAGCCAAGATCATGCCACAGCCTGGGTAACCATCATAAAACTGGAAACTTCTTTTGAGAGAGATGTACCTAAGATAATCTGGAGGAAAAGTAAGTTGAGAGTGATTGACCTAGTGAATTATGGTGAAGTATCTTCCCAACTCCCCTACTGTCTGATATTTTCCTTAAGTTGTTTTTTTCATTTTTGTTTTTGTTTAATTAACTTTACTAAGGCATATATGTCTGGGTTCTTTTCCTGGCTCTGCCATTTCCAAGTTTTGAGATCTTGGGAAAGTTGCTGAATGTCTCTGTGTCCTCACCTATAACAGTAAGGAATAATAACACCTCAGCTTGTTGTGAGATGAGATTAGCAGATACATGTAACACCCACCAGCTCAGTGTGGGGCATAAGGTAAATTCTTATTCCATAAAAACAGAGATGAAAAAGGATCATTTGACTTGGCATTTATAGAATTAGAAAACTACATTATATTTGAAAGAAGCTCAGAGTTAATCATTACCCCTTATTTTATAGGTGAGGACACCGATGGCTAGAAATGTTAAGATTGGTAACACTGCTTGCATTAGTAGGATTCTCCAGAGAAACAGAACCAGTAGTATTTATTTATTTATTTGTTTGTTTATTTAAGCATCTTTTATTCATTACAAAGAATTGGCTCATATGATTGTGGAGGCTCAGAAGTCTCATGATCTGCAGCCAGCAAGCAGGAGATCCAGGAGAGCCAATGTGTAACTCCAGTTAACGATCATCCAGCTTGAGATTCACTAGGAGCCAATGTTTCAGTTTGGATCTGAAGACAGGAAAAGACTAATGTACGAGCTCATGGCAGTAAGGGCAGGAGCAGTTCCTCTTACTAGTAGGAGGGTTGGTCTTTTTGTTTTATTCTAGCCTTCAACTGATTGGTTCAGGCTCACCCACATTAAGGAGGGGAAAACAATCTGCTTTACTTGGTCTCTTGATTCAAACATTAATCTCATCCAAAAACACTTTCACAGATGCATTTAGAATAATATTTGACCAAATACCTGGGCACCCTTGGTCCAGTCAAGTTGACGAAATTAACCGTGACACTGTTACAAACCTAGTCTCTACCTACTTTTAAGCTTCTAAAACAATCAACTCAAAAGAAATTTGACTGAACTCTAGTGGTCCCATTTGCTAAAGTATTACATTTGTGTTTTATTCTAAACAAGTTTAGGCTTTTCTCTTTGCTAAGGTAAATTCACATTTTTAAGCTTTGAAAATGCCATATATATAATATTGAATATATAATATTGTATTTATTATATACATATATATTTTTGAGACAAGGTCTCACTCTCTTGCTCAGTCTGGAGTACAGTGGTGTGATCATGGCTCATTGAAGCTTTGAGCTCCCAGGCTCAAGCAATTCTCCTGCCTCAGCCTCCTGAGTAGCTAGGACTACAGACTCATGCCACCATATCCTGCTAATTTTTGTATTTTTTGTAGAGACGGAGTTTCCCTACGTTGCCCAGGGTGGTCTTGAACTCCTAGGCTCAAGTGATCCACCCACCTCAGCCTCCCCAAGTGCTGGGATTACAGGCATGAACCACCATGCCCAGTCAAAAATGCTAATTTGTTAATAGCTTCTTAGAGTTTATGTTTTTGTTATGTGCCCTTGAAGGAGAACAGATCCATGTTAAATAAACAAATAAATGAATAAATACTACTGGTTCTGTATCTCTGGAGAATCCTGACTAATGCAAGCAGTGTTACCAATCTTAACCTTTCTAGGCATTCGTGTCCTCACCTATAAAATAAGGGGCATTGATTAACTCTGAGCTTCTTTCAAGCATAATGTAGTTTTCTAATTCTATAAATGCCAAGTCAAATGATCAATACATTATAGGGGTTACCCTAAAACTTTATTTGTACCTTTCTGGCATTATCTTTCCCTCTCAAATGGCATAAGGAGGCAGAAGCATGTTGTCTTTTTTCCCTGACACAGGGAAATCTAGGAATTGATTATCTGCCTTCAGAGAAGGCTGGGATGAGAGTACAAGGAAACTCTGAATCTCACCACCTTGTTTTGAGAGCATGTTTCCCAGGAGAAAATGAATGAGAAAGAGTATGAGTTCAGATCAGCCTGGGAACTAAAGCCATGGTCATGTCTGGGCAAAAGGAACTTAAGGTGAAGACAAAAATCAGTGGGGGAAGTATACACTCTATTATCAACAAAAATCAGATGATCAATTTGTATATATTATAGGACCAGAGTGTACAGAACTGAGTGGCCTTGGAGGCAGCTCAGGGCATTGGACTTAGCACTTGATTCTTTTGGATAAAACCATTCAGTGCCACACCACTAGTGTGTGATGATTGCACCTGGCAAGTGTGGTGGCCAAGGTCTACACTGAATTTACTGAAAAATGTCTCCTCTTTTCTTCTCAACTACTGTGGTTATTAGGCTACATTCTTTAAGTATCTTTACACTTTAAAAATTTATTAATTATTCTTTTTTTCTTCTGTTATTATTTCTATTGATAATAACATAAAATCGTAAGTCTTAATACATTTCTTGGCATTTTTGGGGTTTGATCATGTTTTTGCTTAGTTTGAAGAGTTATTGCTACAAAGAATATTATCAATGGAAATTTATCTAACATGATTAACTGCTTTTATCTGAAGGGTGATATTTATTTTAATGTATTGAAAGTATTTGAGTGTTCCGTTTGCTATTTATTTCTTATTATTGTTAATTTGAATGATGTTTATTATTTTGGGGGACCTCATAAGCAATACACAGTTAATACTTGAATTTATTTTAAAAATTGAGTATATCCTTAGATTGGATTGCCAAAACACTTTGGAGTAAATCTTTGGAATGTATTAAGTACTTTTTAATTGGAATTATTTATACTGAGGTAATGATGAGGGTAATACTATTGTTAATGATTTCTATAAAATTCATTTTAATTTTATTTACCAATTCCATTTGGTTCTTAAATTAATGCTGTCAATTACATACATGCATGTGAAATCAGTTAGTTGGACATCTATAATAGAATGGTAGACTTGAAATTATATATGTTTTAATGAAAATCTTATATTTATGTTATCATTTTGTAATTCTCAAAATGATTTCATTAATTATATTTTCATGAATATTATTGTGTACTTACAACCAGAGGCATCATGTTTTTCAAACTCTATACTTACAACACTGAATGTGACATTGTTTCTGCCTTTAAGAAACTTATATTACACTACTGTAGACAGATAAGTAAAGAATTACTGATCCAGGAAGACCATTATTATAGGAGAGGCATAAATACAATATCTTAGAAGCAGAGGATGAAGCTACAAATTGTTTTGAAAGAAATAGGGATGGGTCAAAGAAGACTATGAAGACAATTTAGTATTTTGAGCCAAATTAGAAAAGATGAGTTGCTGGCTAGGAGGAGAAACTGGATAAGGGAATTCTAGGGAGATGGACCTGCAAGGATGTAGTATCTGCTTGCACACAGGGTGTTGGAAAAAAATAGGTAACAATTTGGAAACAAAAGGAGAGAGTCAAGATTTAAATCTAGAAAACAAAAAGATCAGAACCAGATAGTGGAGGGCCTTACAAATTATTCTAGATATGTCTAGATATGTCTTCCTTTTCCTAGGTAATGGAAAGCCAGTGGAGGTTTAACCCTCCCTTATCATCCAGCTACTTTAAAATGTAGGAAATGCAAATGATCTCAAGTTTATGAGATGTCATCAGCTAACAAGTATCAACCAAGTGATAGCCTTCTAATTTCTAACCCTGTACAGTTCAATACCTTACAAATCATTCTGGGTCTACTTGAACCATGTAAGGGTTATTGCCGAGTTTAAGATGAAGAAACTGAGGCCAGTATAAGAAAATTAAATGCCAGTTTATTCAGCTCCCAGGGTGAGGTCTATGGTCCGGGGAAGGGGGGGCCAGAGAAGTCGCCCTGACTTCCTGGGGCGTGGGGTTTTATGGCTATGAGGAACGAGCAACAGTAGGGCACTCTGATTGGCTCTGGGGGAGCGGGATTGAGACGGGGCAGGCCGCTATTTGTTAGCAGGTTACCGGCTGGGTTTTTAGTGCAAGAGCCGGCCAGGGTTGCATCAGCCGGAGCTTTTTTGGTTTCAGCTTCTTGGCCCTGGGTGCAGGTTTCCCGACGTCACGAGGTCCTCTGAATGAGGCCGCCAGCCTTACAAACCAATGTTCCAGTGAGTCAAACAGCAAATGTAACATAAGTTGCAAGGGGTCAAATTTTTGTCTGTGAATTGTGTTCCATTTTTGGTATGTTATTTTACAAATTGTTGCTGAACAAGCAAAGAAAAATATGGTACTGATGGTTCTGGAGAATATCATCAAATGTGGTCTAAAATGACATATCTTGAGGAGATTAGAGGAGACTTATCTTCAAGTATTTTAAAATCTATCACATAAAGGAACTAGATCTATTCTGGAGAATAATCTCTGGAGAGTTTACTTAGGGTCAATGTTAAGAGTTATATTTTGTTTTAATATGTGAAAGAATTTTTTGACAATTTGATTTAACTAACAATAGAGCAAGTTAATATGGGATAAAAATAAGCTTCAGTTAACTCATGATATTCAAACAGGAACTGGGGGGGCCATTGATTCTACAGAATAGAATATAGAGGTATATATGATATACAAGGTTCTGTGAGCCTAGTAGAAGTTGGTAGACCAGTTGGATAATTTTGATTCAAGAGGGGCAAGTACTGATCTACTAACATGTATGTTTGGAAGTAGCTGGTCTGTTTCAAATCAGCTTAGAACATCAATTTAAGAGGGAAAAAAGGCTCTTTGGTGTTTTCTCAATGCCGTTTCCAAACCAAAGCAGAGTATCCATAGTTTCCTTAATGTCTTCTCTCCTGTTTATGAGGAATGACTCAAGGGAAGTTTTTCTTTAATTCAAAACAAACAGATTGTTTACATGACGATGGATGGCCAGTACTTCAAAGTTTCCTGAGACTGTTTACAGCCTATCAGTTGTTGTTTACCTGAACTTCTGGTGACTCAGAGAGAAGAGGCAGACTCAGGCCATGAACTCCAACTACTAACTTTCAGCTTCCTCTGTGGCTGATTATGAATTTGCTGAAAAAAGTTGTTATAACGCCTTACAAGCAACTGATAGTTTAGCAAGCTGTTAAACTGCAGATGGACTTTAATGGCTTGGGATACTGGTAATGGCATTGTTACACTTCTGTTTCTGGAGCTCCTCTTGCAGAAGGCTCTGAAGAACAGGGACACAGTAATTTTCCGAGGATATATGTGGACTAGGGGTTTTGAAGCATCATGCTTGGAGAAGACTTTCTTTCTTTTCATTTCCTGTTTTCTCATTTGCGACCTTAATGGCCACTGCTAGTCAGCCCCCATTATTGGCCAAAAGAAAGAGAAGCCAGGGACACTGTTGCCATTAAAGAATGTGGACACCTGAGAGATGGTGACGCTAGACACTCTTTCTTCTGTTCTTCTCCATCTGCACTGTTGGATGTAGAACTCAGGATTCCCTGAGTGGGCTCCAGATCAAATGCTGGTAGTGATTTTCTTTCTCCTGTGGTAGAGGGTAAGAGTTCAATAGTTACACAGCCAGAGAGATGAACTGGCCTGATGGTCTAAACCTGACTTAGGGAAGGTCCCATCTTCTTAAGTACTCTAGGGGAAGCTCTGTTAGATCATCATTCATGGCTTTCTTGACATGGAAACTCAACTTTTATGTGAAGAAATTGTAGATTCTTAATGTCTTCCCTCTGAAATTCCAATTAGGATATACAGTGGGTTAATGGTGGGGTGGTAGCCTTAAAGGTTTATGGGTGGAGCTGTGAAAAAACTTACACTGTGCAAGTAACTTAGAAAATAAAAAAAAAATCTTTTAAAGTATATATTTGCCTGAATAATATTTCTACAAATATAATATTCACTCCTACAAACTATCTGCTTCATCTTTTAGATCTCATATGAATATCTGGAGACCTAATGCTTGGCTTTTTATTCCAGAAGTGACTGGTAATAGGTTTACCATCCTCCTTTGGGATGAAGGGGCACTCTTTCATGAGTATAGTTTCTGTAAAGTTCAAAATTGTTTGAGAATGTTTTAGTGGCTAGAGAGAGTGGGCATAGATTCAGAACATAGAGGCCCCAATATCCTCTCTGCCACTAATGTCACCCTGACAGGCTACAAATCATTACCTCTCTGGGCTGGTTTTTTTTCATCAGTCAAAATTTAAAGTGGACCTTGATGGCTCTTAATCTCCCTGCAAACTCTAACATGAATATTTTTATATTGACACTATTTTCATAAGGCAGGAGAGCCACTCCTTGAGAATAGAGTATATTATATAGCATTTAAAAAAAGAATAAAAGAAGGTGCCTATATCAACGTAAAATTTCAAGCAAATAATCCCTTTCCAAGTAGCAAAGTAATAACAAAATTGTCTATCTTTGGAAATACATTTTGGAAATAGTCTATCTTTGGAAATACATTTTCACAAGACGTTTTTATTTTGTGGATTTTTAATAAATACCTTTTTATTAAAACATACTAATGAAAGAATTGGAGAAAAGCTAATGTTCTTTCAGGGCATGTTATTTGTCAAAGCTGTGATTGAGACTTGACAGTTTTCTAACATTTTCTCCTTAGCTTCTTTAGAGAGTTTTATTTGCTAGTTTATTTTAGGTTTATTCTCTTCGATTGTTCATCGCAGAGAGGAGAATATGAAAACGAATAGATAACTATCTAGATAAAAAGCTCCCCTTGCCCTTCTCAATGTTATAATAGTTTCTCATATCCTCTTACTTTTTCAAATATGCCTTTTGTTTTCATACCAGTGGTCTATCCTGAACCTCTTATTTTTTCCACTCTGACACTGAAAGCATCATTTGCTATTAGCGGACAAAGAGTCCCTCTTACTTACTCTTGGAGGAGAGCTGCAGTGCAAGGGTTTAAGCAAACACATGTATTAGGCTGTGTATGGTTTGGCCTGGGAAGTATCTAACAAGCACAGGCCTCCCACCATTTTCCTTGGGAACCTTTTCTGAACGTCCTCTGTGGCTTTATTTCCTCTTCGGTTAAGTCAGGCTCTTTCTATTCCCAACTGCCCTACTCGTCTTTGGTAGTAAATTGTTACTCAGGTGCATGCTCTCATTTGCAAAACCAGGGGTCACTTGTATGTTGTGATATGTTTGAATCACCTGGCATCCTGTCATCATTATCTCATGTTAGCACTAACGCCCCTTTTCTCAGCCTTAACTCTCTTTACTTAGAGTCCATATTTCTGCCCACTGCATCTGTTTTCACTACTTTGAAAAGAATAAAGTACTAGTTTTGATCCCCATAGGGGTCCATTACCTTCCCCATGCTCACCATCACTTAATTCATCTCCAACTCAAACTGCCATTTTGCACGTGGGGTGTTCGAAGTCACCGTTAAGGAAGGAAGGAAGGGTAGATTGGAGTCAGAGAGAAAGCAAATATTTTGAATAGATTTGTACAAATCCGTCAGTGCACCTGGAAAAACTGCGTAGCAGAATAGACAGAGCAGAGGTATTTGAATTAGAAAGTAGCATTCGAATCTAGGCTTTGGGGCATATTCACTGTTTGCCCTTAGGAAGTTGCATAACCTCTATAAACACAATTTCTTTATGTATACACAGTAGACAATGATGACAATCTTACTGGATTGTTGTAAGGAGAAAAGATAATAATGTATTCAAAGTGCCTGCCACTTGAGAGAGAAGCCCTAAATAAATCACAGCGATTAGTATCACTAATACTGCAATAGCACAGTCCTCAATGTAATTTGACAGTTATTCATTGAACACCTAGATATTCTAGTCTGTGTATTAGAGTTGATAGAGTGTATAAAAGAGGTATAAATTGCAACTCTTTTTACCTTCACGTCATCTTCAGCTTTGCCTACTGAATAATATCCAATACTTTAGCAAGATAGTCAAAGTTCTTTCAACTTACCCTTAGCCAAATTTTTTTTCAAACTGCCCCTTTTCCCCTTTGCTTCCACAGTTTGCATTCTTGCCAAACCAGGGAGCTCACATCCATATATCTCTTTTGGTTTCCTTTGGCTGAAGATACCAGAATGAGGCAAATCCTACTGATTTAAAGATCTGACATAAATGTAACTTTCCCTGTGGAGTCTTTCTTTTCTACCCCACCCTCACACAGGAAGGGTGATTTATGTGAAACACAGCATGGAAAGCCCTGAATACATCTTGTTCCCTGCTTCTCATCTCTCTTGCTTTTCTTGTCTTTCTTACCTGTCAGTGTAAGTTTCAGCTAGCAAGACCTCTCCTTCTTTAGCAGAGGGAGCAAGAAGAGAATTCGAGCTCCACTACTTATCTGCTGTGTGCCCTGGACAAGTTGGGAATCTATTTTTACATCTGTAAATGGGGGTTGTCAATGACTTGTGGAACTGAGCAGATGTGTATGATGCACCTGGCATATAATGGGAGATTACTTTTTAAATATGATAGTGGCACTTCTACCTGGATTTATACATGGTTGTGTAAGTGCCTGTCACTAGATTTGAGTTCATCAAAGCCAGGGACAACCATTAAGTATCACTGGATCTCCATTACAGTCACAATGCCTGATAACTGTTGGTTAAATGCACACATGCCTTCATGTCTTTCCCTCTTTTCTCCAGAAATACTGTCCCTCGGTAGGCTCTCATGCACTGAGGTGGCTCCAGCTGACACCTAGGTGTCTGTGTGCTTACTTTCCTAAGATCAGAACACCTTCTGCTACTTTTACATAGTTGGTGGCTCTTGATGGTTCTTAGAATTAAAGTGAGAATTTTAAACATCCTCCATCTTTTCTTTTCTTTTTCTCCATTTCCTCCACTAAAAGAGACCTTCTTTGGTTCTCTAAGCAGGGTTCATATATTTAACCATATGTCTTTCATGTCATGGAAAACTAAAGTTTATATGCAAGCTAAATAATAGGCTTCAATGGAGCAATATAATTCCAAATAAAGGAAAAAAACAGGGCGATTGATTAGTTTACCTTGATAGAAATTAAAGTTTTAAAATAAGATTTGAGCAAAAGAAAAAGACTGCTTTTAGCATTCTGGCTTGGGGCTTTTATGGTACTGCTTTGGCATTTATTTATTTATTTATTTATTTATTTATTTATTTTAGAGGTAAGAGAAATTTTTATTTATTTTTTATTTATTCTTAATTTTTTTTTTTATTTCCATAGGTTTTTGGGGGAACAGGTGGTGTTCAGTTGCATGACTAGGTGCGTTGGCTTTTAAAAGAGGTTAGTCACTAATCTGTTGGGAAAATGTGCAAATGAGGACACAAGCAAAATATCTGATAAAAAAAATTAAGCATGCTTTCAAAAGGATATTAAATGCAGAGTTTGTCTCTAGGTCTGACGTGCTTACTCACTTAAATGGGGTCATACATTTTTGGGAATCAGAATTCTTCCTGGTGAGTGGAAGCTTACCAGGAAGCTCTAAAAATCTCTGATAGTTTTCACTTGCATGTTTTTTGTCAGAGGACTTGTGTCGATTCAATTAATTATGCCCCCCACTCTGTGTTCCATTTTCATCTGAACCCACATGGCAAAGCTGTAAATGACACATGCAAATAAGAATTCATCTCTGAGGAAAGCCTTCTTACAGGAATGCCAGCTTCCACTTTGTGGGATGCCAATAGTGTCCAAGGTTTCAGGGCTATTACTCCAAGAAAGGAGTTCATCTTGCCTTTTCTCCTGTCTTCCAATGCCAGTGCCAAAGTATCTTATTTTATGTACATTTGAAGAATAAGTTGAGGCTGTGAAAAAGACATTTCTATTAAAATTAAAATGATAGCTCATTTATTTTAGGAATGTTGTTCTATCCTAATAATGTTGAGGGATATATCAGATTGTCTTGACTTTCACCTATGTGTCACCAAAACTCAAGCAAGCATCTTATACTCAGCTCAAATCTTTCTAGTTTGTTAACATTTTAATTAAATTTATATTTCACAAAAATGAGATTGGAGTGGATTTAACCTCCGGAATGATTCATTTCTCTTTATGGAGAGATATTTTTCAAAATTCAAATAAGGTATTACATTCATTTTATAAACAAAGAAAATTGAATGCTAAGCCAATATTTTTTTATATGGTTCATGAGACTTTATTTTAATTTTTAGTTTTAGGCAGCACATGCAATCATAATGAGAGAGCCTCCTGAGATTCAGTTTGCTTTTGATTTATGAATTTTCTAACTGAAATGCCAGTCATGTAGATATTTTGCTGGGGTCCAGTCTTTCCAAGGCATCAATTTAGGGTTGTCAGTAAATTTTAGGTTAGAAAGTGTATCAATGCACAGTACATGCTGTAATGAGCTCTAGGACAGGCAAACTGAGGCTCAAACCCAGCTCTATTCCTTGGGAAATCTGTAACCTTAGCCAAGTTTCTTCTCCTTTCTGTGTAAATGGGTGTCTTCATGTCTACACTGCAGAGTGATGTTGAGAATCAGATATTTTACAGTATGCAGAGATCCTCACATTGTGCCCGGCATATAACGGGGTGCAATTGCTGTGTTATTTTGTGGTCCCTGGAGGTATAGCATGCATGCCACCTGGGAAATGGTGAGAAATGCAAATTCTGCCTTACCCCAGATCTGTTGAATCAGAAATCTGCAATTGGGGCCCCAAAACTCATATTTTAAGAAGTCTTCTAGGTGATTCTAATGCCCGCTCAAGTTTGAGAAACTGTCAGAGAGTCTTATAATCTAAAGAACGACATTTGCTGACTCAGTTCAATAGCAATTTAGAATTATCCTAGAAAGTTAGTACCTAAGGTGGCTCATACTTATTTTAAACATCATAATGAGAAGGACGGTCTTCCTTTTAAGTATAAAATCTTCATATATAGATAAAATAACTAAAAATTGTTAATAGTTTATTATTTTCTATGGCTTACAAAAGGTGCAGTATACCAATTATCTTATTTAATCCTCAAGACAACCTCAAGAAAGAGTTGCTCTCAGCAACCATCTTTTACTAAGCCAGTAACTTGGATTACAGAGGCCAACTGAACAAAAGTGATAGAGGTGGACCTTCCATTCTAACAAATTTCAGAGATTTAATGCCTAATCCCTACTAGAAAAATAGTCTATGAAATCAAACTGAACATAGAAATCTTCTTAATTTTGATGGGATTGCTAAACAGACACAATTTCATTCCAATTTTTAAGAAAGTGTTAGACTTCCCCCAGAAAGTCTATGAAAGAGCTTTTCTTCCTGTTCTGGATCATAGCAAACTTTTTCACCTTCTTTCTGGAATTTATCCCCAACCTGTATCATTTATGAATATTTACACATATGCACATAGACAAATGCAAACATATATTGCTAGGAACTTCATGAGACCAGAGTCACATTTATTTGCCTTATTCACCCTTTTGTAGCCCAGTGTCTAGAACAATGCCTGGAACATTACTTGAACTCAAACATTGTTTACTTAATATAATAAATGAATAAGCAAATTTCTACTGGTGCTGGTAAAAATTTCAAAGACTCACAGCTCTGAAAAACAGTCTTTTCTCTAGTCCTGTTGAACTGAAGAAACTGTGGCTGAATCTCTATTTAGAAAGCAGATAGATTGATTTTAGTAGTTTTAACATTAACATGGCCAACACACCCACAAGTCATGAGATCAATGTGACATTCATTCAGCCATTAATCATTGAGACATACGCTTTGAAGTTGAAAAGTACCTTGGAGAACATCTAATCTCTCCTTGTGCAGATTGGGAATTTGGGCCCAGGGGTTAAGTGGCTTGTTCAAGGTTAAATGCTGATCAGGGGCTAGGCTGGAAGTGATGCTGGAAATCGAGGTCGGCTGATTCCTGGCCCAGCACTTTTCTCACTCTAGACTGTCTTCATTAAATGTACTGGCCCTGAATGCATGTGAGCATGTAATATCTAAACTGCGGTCGCACCCCGTATCCTTCTACAGTGCCGTGTTAATGTGAGTGACAAATGCAAATGGAATTTTTTTAAACTGGCTTTGCCACTAACAAGCTATGTAGTCTTCAGCAAATTACTTTAACATCATTGTACCTCAGTTTCTTCTTCTCTAAATTTTGGAAAAATAATAGTTCCTACTTCGCAGGATTATGAGGATTAAAGGAGATGAATTGTGTAAAGGGTTTACAATGGTACCTGACACGTAGTAAGCTCTCTGTAAGTGTTAACAATTCTTACTAATATTATCTTGGGTGGGAAAGTCTGCAATGGGATATTTTCCTCTGAGTTTGAGCGATGAACAGATAAAAAGCGAAACTGAGGCTAACAGTGAGTTTTCATAGAACTCAGACAAGCAAGATCTTCACAATTTCTATCTTTGACTAGATGAACAGGCAGAATTCTTTCTTGCTTTTAGTTCCACTTGACTCTTGGGACTGGGACTATCAGTTCATATTATTTATTGAACGTTTTGGACTTGGGAAAATTTGACTAAGCACAGCAGAGCAGGGTACATGGAGTGACCTAAATTCTTACCAAGAGTTTTGGATTATGAGCACAAATTCCATTTGAAATATGCAGTCCACAAACAAGAAATCCATGTGGTTGTAGTTACGGTTGATACCTGAAGAAGAGAAGTTCAAAGTCTCTTACTTAAGCATGTAGTTTATGATGAGGAAAATAAATGAAGGTGAATCTTGCTTGAAAAAAAAGATATGTTTCTGAACATTTATACAAATCAAATCTTTAAAGTTCAGATTTAAATATTGCTATAAAGTTGTTTATTTACTTAAAAATCACAGTGGAAATACATTATAGCTTTTTATTCTATTCTAGAGCTAAATCTACCTTAATTTGATTGAAAGATGAGAAAGATACCTTGTATGGAACATTGTATATAGGCTGGGCACAGTGGCTCATGCCTGTAATTCCAACACTGTGGGAGGCTAAAGTAGGAGGATAGTTTGAGGGCAGGAGTTCAAGACCAGCCTAGGCAGCATGGTGAGACTCCAAATCTGGGAAAACGAAAAGAACCTTGTGTATAATATACAGTATATATAGTATACATAGTGTATATATACTGTACATATACATACCTGTCTATGTATACACATATATAAACAAACACACATACATATACATATATAGACACATATGTACACATGTTTGTATTTGTGTCACATTTAAAAATGCATCTCTGCCCATTACAAAATAAAATTCTAAACTGAGCTGAGACGGTGAGTTCATGTCATTCACTGATCGCTATGCAATTAGATTTACAACAAACATGATAGATTGTTCAGGTTAAATTGGTAAGAAACAGGCTAAGGCACTCTGGTGGCATTTTCCACTGCCATTATATTCTCCTAATTAGGGAACTGTAACTACTTAAGCCATTTACAAGATGGTCAATAAGAGCATTCACATCAGAGGAACTTAGCACACAATGTAAAACATATTTGGAACATAGAATGTTTGGTTAGAATCTGGCATTATTCTTTTGCTTTTAAAAACAAAGAGATATAAAAACCAGTTTCTCTTGTTTGTTTTAGAATTTCATTCTGTGTAATTCTATGTAAATGTGAACCCCAAAAATGCACAGTTACTTCTTATAGGCAGATCATGTTTACATTCCAAAACAAAGAAAAGACCTGTGTTGAAGGCTGCACTAGCCCAAAATGGGAACTTCGAAATTGACTCTGAAGATTCCATTAGAAGAAAGAAATGGTCAACTATCCATAATTAATATTTACTGAGGACTCAAGGGGACTTAGCAGGTATGAGAGAATGTCAAACACACCCCACAAAAGCTATGCGATTTCAAGTTAAATATAGATTTGACTGCAGTTTTCCCACTAGTACCGTATTTTTTCATTCCTTTAGGAATCTAGTTATATATTTTTAAAGAAGGGTTAACTGTATATTCTTTAACTTGTTTCTTTCTTATTTCTCCCCGAAGCAAAAAGAAGCAACAACAACAAAAATAAAAGTTTTTATGATCCTGCTGAATAAAATACTAAAACATGAGTTAAATGAAGAGGCGTGGCGGTTTTAATGAAGAAAAAAAAACCAATTTAAGCGTTGCCAGGTGGAAAATGAAACAATCTCTTTATATGGAATGTGTAGAAGGGGATGAGGCACAGGGATGTTTTGGAAGGCAGTTTCCAATGTCAGGAATTTTTTTGCCATGGTCTTTGATCTGCAGGCCAATTTTAATCTTGGTCTAAAAGAAAAAATGAGGAGGAAAACTATTACTTGGTTTAATGAAAAAAGTCTCAGTGAACCAAGACTGACTATGGAAAAACAAGCCAGGAGAAAGGGTGTTGATTCAAATAAACAAGCCTTAAAAACAAAAATCAAAATGAAACTAAAATTTCCCAACACACACACACACACACAAACACACACACACCCACACACACACACTTCCCAAACATCACCACCACCAAATGCTTAATATGCTGTCCATACACAACTGTACTATTTTTAGTATCCTCTGGCTACAATTTCTTTTTATTGAATAGGACTTTCTTTCTTTCCAGGTTCAGTTATCAGTGCTATCTGATAACTTCACTATCCACATAATT
Organism: Ateles fusciceps; assembly: GCA_036589455.1. NCBI lineage: Eukaryota > Metazoa > Chordata > Mammalia > Primates > Atelidae > Ateles > Ateles fusciceps. The sequence goes on from JAZHEH010002052.1 coordinate 330,258, forward strand.
TGGCTTCTAAAATTATGTGAACAATCACCTGCCTATGAAATACGGCCCATGGTAATTGATGTTTTTCATTGTCACTCTGCCGGTAGAACGTATTCTGACTTTGTTGCATGGACTGGCTTTTACAAGTAAAAACCAATTGACGTTAAAGAAAAAGTGGCAGGAGAGTTGTTGCCTATCATTGGTGCCCTGCCATAGACAAAGCTGACTTGGGCGGCTATGGCGGTATCCCAGATATATGGAATTCTGGATAAAATTCAGCTTGTTTAAAACAAAACAAAGCAAAATATTTGCCTAAGCTCAAAAACATGAAAGGGAAATTCTTGAGTTGCCAAAAAAAGAAATGCAGAGTCATGGAGATGAACCACAGTCTGCATAGGGTGTTTCAGGGCTATCAGGCTGAATATTTTTCTCAGGTGTCTGGGTTTCCATACCAATGGTGACCAGGGTCTAAGACACTCTGTGGAACATGAGAGTGTTGTATCATTTTTTTAACTTGGATAAAACCAACACTAAATCTAGTGTCTAAGGAAGCCTCATGGAAGCCATGCACCAACCTTTAGTTATAGATAGAAACAGAGGCCCCTGTGAGAAACTAGAATTCCATGCCCACCGTGAGTACAGGTAAAAAAGTTCTATAACATGGACAAGAAACTAATACCATAAAACTAACAGATAACCCTAAACTAAAACTGAAAACCAAATGCAAACAATAGGAAAATCCTCTTGAGACTGCAGGTAATAGAGAAATCTGGAAAGGAACTTAAATGATAATGTTTAGAATTTTTATGGATGAAGAAATGGATTCTACCTATGTTACAGAAACAAAGAAAGCAGACTGGAAAGTGAAACAAATAGAAATTTTAAGAGTGAATTTAAAATTAAAAACTTAAGTGAAAAATATTTTAGATATATTTCTACCAGTTCTGGAATTAGATATATTTCACAAAGGGTGTGGGTAGGGGAAGTAGAAAGTAAACTACTATTTATTGAAGAGTGACATTAAACTCAATAAACCAACAGTTTTTCAGCTGAGGGCTTTCTTCTTAATTCCTTATAAAGTCATCTAGGCAACAAACTTATCTAAATTATTTCCTTTACATTCTTCAAATTCTAAAAATCATAATTGATTTCCAAACTGTAACTCATAGCATTATTTTATTTTTTGTTTTATTTATTTTTATTTTTTTTTGAGACGGAGTTTCACTCTTGTCACCCAGGCTGGAGTGCAATGGCCCGATCTCGGCTCACTGCAACCTCCACCTTCGGGGCTCCAGGGAATTCTCCAGCCTTGCATCCTGAGTAGCTGGGATTACAGGCACCTGCCACCACGCCCGGCTAATTTCGTATTATCAGCAGATACAGGGTTTCACCACATTGTCCTTTTGTCTTGATCTTGTCTGAGAACTGAGCATGATTTCTTTCATTCTACAATGCTATGAAAACATGCTCAAGAGCTTATTGCTCATAAATTCTTGAGGCATTCTTTTTCTGTTATTTTCTAAGAAGAGAACTGAAATAAAGCAAATCCAATTCTGCATATCCTTGTTCTAGTGTGCCCATTTTTATAGAAAAGGTTCCTGCATCACCCACATTCAGAGGTCTATTTGCAATCAATGTTAAACACACGTCACTCTAAAATAGCTAGACTGTATGCAGTTTCCTTTTCCCAGCTATTCTTCTGTTTGTTGTTGTTTTTCTTAAGGCACATACCAGCAGTCTGCTTTCATTTCTCTGAATATTCATTTAGCCCAGAGGTTCAGTCTAAGCAGTCATAATGCCCCTTTCTCAGGACATCAATAAATCTGATATATTTTGACTATTTATCTCACAGACAATAAATACCCTTATACAAAGTGCATTTCATAAATTAGCTCAAATTACATTTGGACTGCTTCAGAGCTGCAGAGAAAGGTACCAAACATTTGATACGACACAAAATTGAATTTAACTTCAGGGGCAAACAAAACTTTGGATTCTCTCATTAAAAGTAAAAGTGAAAAATCTGTGTGTGTGTGTGTGTGTGTGTGTGTGTGTGTGTTCAAATCAAGTCGTTTATTTTCACTTATCTGTCATTTTTATTGAATGGCTTCATGGTGATGTATGTTTCCTGAAGTTTAGGTGTAAATTAAAATGAGCCTATGTATTTAAAAGTGTATGTTTCATCTTTTAGATGGTTTATTGCCTGCTGTTGATTATGAACTATTAAAAGAATGTGAAATATTAGAAAACATTGGTTCAAGCTTGGCTTTGGCACACTCTACCTCACTTCCTTTTATCTGTCTTCTCTTTCACTTATTGGTGGTTTTCTGCCTCAACACTGAACACTTTAGTTGGCGATACTGGAATAGTGAAGTTTCCTGCTAGTTGGAAATTTAAAACTTGCTATCATTATGCCTTGCTTCACTACCGAAGAGCTTCACAATTTTTCTTAACCAACTTTTTTGGTATATGACTGCCAAAGTTGTATTGTGAGAAATTCTCTTAGGGATAAAATTTAGCCTCTGAATCTGGGGGGAGCTGAGCACTATGTTGTTCAGCCAATTTACTGATTTTTCTTGTTTTTCTTTTCCTGATATCTGGAGCCCTCAAACCAAAACATTAGCCAGCAGGCATTTCTCAGAGAACAGGAATTCAAAAATGAGTTCTCCGTGATGTAGTGTGTACTCTTTGGAATTCACAGGATTTTTATAATCAATATTTTCCTTCCTCTCTCATGATGGCCCTCAAATATAATGACAGTAATCAACTAGCAAACTTGGATATATCCTTCTAAACTCCAAAAAAAGTAAACATAAAAATCTTAATTGATTTTATTACAGTTCAGTCAAATTGCATGTTGTGTTTTTTTTTTCCAACAAAGTAATGAAAATGTGTTGAATGTCTACTATGTGAAAAGCACTGTGCTTGCTGCTGAAGAGGAATTGAAGTATATGTTACGTGTGGTCCTATGTACATCAGCTTTGTCGGATATAGGAGCCTCTACGTTTTATTCTGTGTCTGTGATTGAGAAAGTCATTCTACTCTGGGAACCATAAGCTAGTCATTTGTGTATGAGACTTTAATTATCTAATTGAAGAGGTCTGACTCTGAAAACAGAGACCACAGTGGGAATGGCTGTATGTTCTGACCATCTTTAGCATCCTTGACTGTCATTTTAAGGAAACAGTGATGAGCAAAACCTGCAATCAGGGGTATTTGCAAATGGTCAGTGGGAAGATTGAATTTGCAAGTAGTCGCTGAGAAAATTCAATGCTATTGTGAAGAAGTCTTTGGGAATCTTTGGCACAGGCTCTTGCTGACTTTTTTTGTGGTATAATTATTATTACATTCTTATTATTGAATTATTATTGATATAACGATACCAATAATATATCTGGTACAATTGAATGCAATTAGTATTGAATTAAGTATTCAACTGGGTAGTATTTATTCTTTTTCTATTATATGGAAGAGTTTATATAAGAATAGGCTTGTTTGTTTCTTAAATGTTAGGAAGAATTCACTGGTGAAGATTTCTCATCTGTGTATTTCCTTTGGGGAAATATTTTAATAACAGATGCAATTTCTTTTGTAGATACAGGCCTATTCAGATTTGGTATTTCTTCTTGTATTAGTTTTTAAATTGTGTTTCTTCAGGAGCCTATCATCAAAATTTTTCTACTTACTGGCAAAGAGGATATTGGCACAGTATACTATACTTTTAATACTTTAAAAAATATCCATAGGATTTTCTTTGGCTATCATCTAAAATGCATGCATACAGCTTGTAATATTTGAAATACAATTTTTATGCTCATATATTTATTAGATCTTTAAATAACAAAAATAATAAAATATACTTGTTTATATATATTTGTATATGCTGTTACTTAAATATATATAAAATAATTATAAATGATGTATATATTTTTATATGTAGCATTTATATGTTATTTTTTGTTTTATGTATTTTATGCATAAATTCACAATTATCTAAATATTCTTATAAAATATTTTAATATGTGCATATTTAAAATACATAACATATCAAAACTTGTGTGTTAGACAAGAGAAACTTTCATTTTCACTCAGTCAGGACCTGAGCTGCCCTGAGCCAGGTTACAATTTTTGTAAGGCTCCTCTTAACTCATATCCATACTGCTCCAAGGGTTAGTCTCTAGAGATTGGGGGTGTTTACTGAAATCCCCAACTCCTTGGTGGGTTCTGAACGCAATATTTATTTCCTAGGCCCAATAAAACTGCTGAAAACTCTGTTTTAATTGTCAGAGTCTCAGTTTCTTAACCTCTTGCTTCACAGCTAAAGAATTTGGTGAAGACTTTGACCTTGTGCTCATTTGTTCATCCTCCCCTTTTTTACAGGATGTAAGCTGCCTTAAGGCCCTGAATTCAATTTTTGTCTCTCCATTGCTGTGAAACTGAGATGCTCAGCTGGTCTATTGGCCTCCTGGCCCAGGTCTTGACCTCAGATTTTTCACCTTTTACCCAATGCCAACAATCAGCAACTGCTCCAAGGGAAAAACGGGTCTAAGAAGTAGGCTTCTCTCTCCTTGGTTCTCTTCTCTCCAACATCTTGGCCCCTCAATTTCTAGTTGTCTCAGCAGCTTTGTGCTGCTTTCAAAGTTATAACTGTGTGTTTTATCTCACTTTTCTCATTGTTCTTGACAGGGGTTTCATTGTACTCCTATATACTCAACATAGCCAGAGTGGAAATCCTGGCATGACTAACACAATTTTTCACTCAGCATTTCTGTGTGGTATTTACAGTGCTAAGGTCTCTTTTTAATTAACACAAGACAATTTTATTATCTTGTAATTATAATTTGGATTAATATTATATTATACATAACAGTAAACATGCATTCTTTAAGTGTATAAAGGTTTAGAAAACTTATTTGTGGATAATGTTTAAAAATATAACAGATCCTCACACTTGCAAGTCCAAGTCTATGTTTATGAAAGCATTCTAGTTACAGAACTAATTTTATGAAACTAATTTTTGTTCACAATCCACATATATACTTTTTATTTTGGGTTATTACTATTGTTGAAACAATATTGTTATTAACAAGTGATCCTATTCATATTTCCTGTTCCAGCATCACTTTCAATAAGCCATGTAGTTCAATATGACAATGTAGTATATCAGTTTAGATATAAACAAGTACACATTAGACATATTGATATACAAATTATTCATGCTATTTTAAAATGACAGAATAGAAATAATGAAATATTTATTTTAATCTCTGATTTTAGTATAATAATTCATTAAATACACCGTGACTGTATAAGTGGGGTATTTTTTAAAGGCTCATTGACAAATTCTGAGGTCTCCAGAAAAGTGATAATGTTAAATCAATCAGATTTTCAAGCCAATTGGATATGAACCTAGAATTTGGAGGTAAGAGTGATGGACAAAGATTAAATAGCCCATTGTTAATTGGCCAGTAGCAAAAGCCCTACTGCCTTTGAAAAATATTGATTGAAGCTGATTGATGGACTTCATGGATGGAAAGAGAAACAGGAACTGGATACATCAACTCATGAAGCTAGGCTCATTCATTAGGGAGATGTAAAAAAAGTTGTACTATTTATACATGCTGTCTGATTCACTTCAAATATGTTTTTATTTTAATAGTTTTCCAGTCTTTCTGTCTACATTGTGCTGAAAATACATGTGCTGAAATAATACCTTTATGCACAGAAAATAGAAAAAGGGGAAGGTAATTGTGCAGTCAGTTGTTATTTTAAGCCAATTAAATTCCTTCACAGGGAGATGCCTCTTTGTGCTCCCAGTTGCTTGCACTATGTGTTCACTCATCAACATATAGCTCTTAATTTTGCCATTTCATTTGACATCAATGGGGAAACCGCAAGTAATTTAACTATTAATGCAGCTGCCATACCATTTCAAGTACAGATAACACATTATTATTATGTATGCACTAAATCAACCAATATTGGGCTACTATGGAGCATGTATGGACAGAATGTTATGCAGAGACTGGGGAAAATACAAAAGAGGAACTTAAAGCCTACTGTATCTACTAGGAACCTATGCATGCTCTGCATTCATATCAAAACCCCATCTTGGCTCTTAAGATTCTTAGGGAAATTACAGTCTACAGTTCAGATCTGAATACTTGGTTCTACCTATCCTTTCTCTCCAGCATATGACCCCATTTTCCATTGCCAAAGAGAAGCAGAGCACTGAGGTCGTTAACTTCAGTCGTATCTGAGTCACAGGGTCTGATAAATCACAGGACTAATTTCTTTCACCTCATATGTTCATTAAAGGTCTGACCACAGGGGGGATGTTCAGAGGAGTGGCAGGAATGAGTTTCTGATCAAAAGGAGAAAAAGAGGCTTTATAAGATCTTTCACTTTGTAAACAGATATGCACATGATGCAGCTTACTGACCTCCACCCTCCATGACTGCTCCTCTGTATAAATTTCCAGTATATCACAAAGGGAAAAAAAATAGACCTCCTGTTTAGAAAGCTACTTTAGCTACTGTAAAATTGTGGTCTGACTAGGCAAAAATGAGAAACACCAGAGGACAAGTTTTCTGGGCAGTAAGGAGGAGAGGCTTTTCCTGTCTTGTGCATCTTACAGCACATCTAACTTCAGTATGAGCTGTGGGTACAACCACTGTGGAGGTGCAGAAATCAATCTTGTAACCAGCTCTTCCTTCTAACACCTGAGTAAGCCCTACTCATAGCAGTCCCCACAGCCATCTTCTACCTTTACTTTCCTCTCAACGCCCACCCTCATACTTGTCCAGAGTATCTGGGTACCACTGGGAGGGGGCTTTGGCCTGGGGGACCGCAGCTAGGATGTCAGTGAAAGCAGTGCTGTTTATTATATTGATGTTTAAGAAGAGACAATGGCCCAGAAATAAGGGCCTGGAAAAGTAGATAATAAATTTCAAGATAGCATACTCATGTATGAGGGAGTTGGCGAGTCTGACACATTAGGTAAATGAAATTTGCATGTTTTTATTGTTTTCTTTGTGAATTCAAGTTGCTGGTGGCTGGCCAGCAAGCAAGTAAAAGTGCTAGGCAGAGGACAAGCTAGTTCAGGAAGTTTCGGTGGCAGGTGAGCTTGTAGTGGACTGAACATTTGTGTTTCCCCCCAAATTCATAAGTTGAAATCCTAACTCCCAATGAGATGGCATTAGGAGGTGGGGTGTCTGGGAGATGACTAGGCCATGAGGGTGGATTCTTCATGAATGAATATAATGCTCTTATTATAAAAGGAGCCACAGAGAGCTCTCTTTCTTTCTTCCACCATAGGAGGACACAGGAGGAAGATGTGATATATGAACCAGGAAGCAGGCCCTCTCCAGACACTGGATCTGCAGGCACCTTGATCTTGGACTTCTCAGCCTCCAGGATGGTGAGAAATGAATATTGTTGTTTAAACTATCTACTCTGTGGTATTTTTGTCATAGCAACCCAAACAAAGTAAGACAGAGATATTTTTAGAGATGAGGTCTCTCTGTGTTCCCCAGGCTGGTGTTGAATCAAACTCCTGGCCTTAAACAATGCTTTTACCTCAGTCTCTTGAGTAGCTGGGATTGTAGGTACATGCCTGAAACATAATTTAAGATCAAGTATTTACTGATTATTTTATTTAATAAACACTTGAATAGAACTTAATTGGTGACATACTCTGCCATTAAAAACTAAAAATATTAACTAATACATACTCTAGGAGTTTGGTTCCGTTATTGTGCCTGTACCATATAGGGAGGAAACTGATCAATCAAGAGGTTAAGTGGCTTTGCCGAGGCTTGTAACCAAAACGTTGCAGGGCAGGGTCTGCATTAGGCAGGCTGCTGCTAACCTGGTGCCCTGAAGCACTTTACTGAATCTCAACAAGCACTGCTTAACCAAAAGTTAGGGGATGGATCTTGCTTTCAATGAGAACAGAGACAACTTCTCCGAAGACTAGCTGTTTAGGGAGCACTAGCTCAGCTTTGGGCTTGGGAGTGGAAAAAGGATGAAATCCAAAAAAGAAATTTCCAGCATCTGATTTAGAAGGAGGAGGGTAAAAACAGATGTGGCTGAAAAGGGAGACCACTCATGGAGTGACATGAAACAGAGAACCCATCACTGCGGAATTTGGAGAAAACCGGAGTCCCTGACATTTTGACCTTGGGCTGACCTAGGAGTGACTCTCATGGGAGAGGCACTGCAAGGCAAGTGGAATTACAGGGTAAAACATTTTATGCCAAAAAAGCAAAATCTGGGAAACAAGCAACCTGAATGACCTAGAAGAAAAAGCGTGGGGCAGGAGCTGATGGAAGGCACTGGGATTTCTAGTTTGGCAGGCTCTCTCAGGCACAAGTCTGATTATTTTACCCCTACCCTCCACATCACCACCTCCTTTTCCCTATCCCTGCTCCTCTCCTGCCTCATCCATTCAAACCACTCATGTAGCTACTGCAGCTGCTCCCTGGGACGGCCGCCCTGCAAATACTCCTCCAAGCCTTGCTGACTTCTCCTATCCACACAGCCTGAACTTAGCTTCATGCCCCAGTGGCTACTTTTTTAGGCGAACAGAGTCATGCATCACTTGACAACAGGAATACGTTCTGAGGGACATGTCAGGCAATTCCATTGTTGTGTGAACATGAACACCATAGCACGCACTCACACAGACCTAGGTGATGTAGCCTACTGCACACCCAGGCCATGTGGTAGAGCTACAAACTATAGCTCTCTTAGGCTATAAACCTGTACAGCATGTGATTGTTATGAATATTACATGAAATTGTGATACAATGGCAAGGATTTGTATATCTAACATAGAAAAGCTACAGTAAAAACACAGTATATAATCTTACGGGACCACTATCGTGTTTGTGGTTTATCATTGACCAAAATTTTATGTTATGACTGTATATGGATACTTAAGGGTGCCTTTTCTAATTTATTAGGAGGGTAAGAATTAAATTTAATTCAGTGAATATAAAAGAACAAATCTATGGCAGTTAGATTCATAAACAATCACAAAACAACATCATTTGTACTATCATTCTTATTGTTATAATGGATTACTAATACTTGCTAAAAAGAGTCAGACATGTCACAGTTAATCTTTACAATAACCCTGTGTAATAGTCACACTTCCTATATTTAAGTGAGGAAACTAAAGGAGTTTAAGTAATTTGCCAAGAGTGGTAAGTAGGTGAGCTAGGATTTGAACTCAGACTTATTACAAAGCCTTTGGTCTCAACCCTTAGGTTATATCGATTCAGATATAAATTTAAACTGGGACTCGTAAGAATACATGTGCAGAAGATATATGTAGTTAGGTGAAACTGTTAATTATTTCTACGTATAAGAACTTACCATTGATAAAATGGGGGATGAGAATTACCTAGCTCACTGGATTTAAGCTAGACACTATTAATGAAAATGCCTTATAAACAATGAAGTGTAAATAATTACAAAATGCTACTACAATGGATTGATAATGGCTATTGGAGGCAGACGTGCACATATCTATACTTATACATACATATATTGGCAGGAGGTTACAGCTTGCTTGAGTGACTGGGCAAGCCATATGTAACCAGTCAATTAGTGCACTGAAAATTCATGTGCAATTCATATATCATAGGTACTATTGTAGAGAAAAAAACAATAGAAAAAATTTTCCATGAAGTATCAGATTAAGAATGAAGAGCTAATGAATTGGAAGAGAAATCAAGAGGGAATAAACTTACAAAAAGAGTTTCCTAACCATCTAGTTTAATGAACTCACCAAAACTTTGAAAAGAAAGTGGCAACTGATTTAACTATTTCATAAGAAAATGTTTGAGAGAAATTTTGAATTTTTATCTGATTTAATAAATGTGAAACCCTGGGATCGCATAGTTTTCTTCCTAGCTATTGACATTAATGAACTTTGGACACCTCAATGCATCACTAAATAATTTGCCTGTTCCTCCAATGTAGAAAATCTTTGGATGAGTCCATTTTAATTCAAAATTTGTATATCCAGTGCTTTTTGTTTATTTATTTAGACTTCCAGGGTCAAAATTCTACCACTGAAAGTAAAAGCATATAACATCAATGAGAATTTTAATAAAGATAATTCATATTTATGCCTTTTTTGTTCTGGAACAGATTTTGAAGTCTCTAGTCCGCGTTTTTCAGAGACCTCATTCTAAAAATTATTTATCTGTGTCCAGCTCAACACCTCTGCAAGTAAATCACTCACCAATAAACTTGACTTCCTGGACGGAGGACTGTAAGGAATGGGTTACAGGCGATGTGAATCTGCAACAGCAAATGTCATGGATGTTTGCTTGTTGCAGCTTGCCAAGATGACCCAAATCCAGGAGAGCCTTTGCTTTCCTGCTAACCACCATTTTTCCTTGCCATTTTTCTCTCCTTTCCCCTCTTTGGGTAGTGTAAAGTGTCTTTCAAAGCAAAAGTTAGTATTCAAATTGTTTTCTGCTAAATCCAATAAATCTAACAAATTTTGACTGATGCCTGCTAAGTACAAATGCTAAGAGCAGCATGTGAATCTGAAGATTTTCAAAAAGGGATTCTGCAATTAGCATGTGGTCCTGTATTCTTCCAGCAGGTAGTAAAAAGAGAAACATCTAACAGTAGGGTTTATATCTCACCAAATATCAAGCAGACCTAAAATATGCATTAGAATCTTGGCTTCACTTTATGTCTGGGGGTGATCTTGTAAGTTTCCATCCTGGGCATGGAAGAGAAAATGCTCCTCTTCCCAGGGAGACATGAAAGCCCCGATGACTGCTGCATTGCCAGGGGCTGGCTGTGAGGCAGGCAGGAGCCAGCCCTCATTCAGTGCACACTGTCTATGTGCAGAATGCTGCAGGAACATGCAATGAATAGACAGGGGAAGGACAGATTTGTAAGCCACATGTGGAACTTTATGCCTTGTAATTCTGAAGCATGCCTCTTTGATTCTTAAAATCCCCTTCTGAAAATATGGTGAGTCACTGCCTCTGACCATGGCCTGTCTGCTCCAACACTGTGAAACTGTTTGAATCTTGGAGGAGCAGAGGCATAAGTGCCATGTTGGTTTTAATTAAATTTTGAAAAAGACTCAACCATATCCTGCTTTTTCCTTCCAACAGGGGATCCTACAATTATTAAATTAGGCTGGTGGTGTCTACTTTCAGAATCATGAATTTTTACCAGCAGATAATTTCTCTTTTTTATTGTTGGATACTTTCTTGGTGCATTTTACGGCTCTCATCTTTGGCAGAGTTAATCTGGTTTTCGTCAGCCACAGTTCTGCTTGTTAATCTATTTATGGATTTTTACATAGTTTCTCCTTGGATGGTAAGTGTATTACCTCCAAGGATTCCTTTCAAGCCACTTAGTAGAGCTTGCTCCTCTTTCTCTGTCCATAGTATGTGTTTGTATCACCGCTGCCCTGCTAGCCTTTTGAACATTTTATTTCAGGGCTTGGCTGAAATGCTGTTAGAGGAACATATTCAAAAGCGGGCATATTTCTGAAAAGCTTTGTATTAGTTGATTTACATATTTTTTTAATGAATGTTCTTACTTATCTGGAAATTTATCCAAGCATTTATAGATCTCTTTTTCTGTGTCTGGTACCCTGCCAAGCACAGTGAGGGATACAAACAAATACACTCACCCCAATCCCACATACCCTAAAATGGGAAAATATAATGACATTTTTGAATTCTACCAAATGTTGAAAAAAGAATTAACCTCAATCTTTTTCAAATCTTTCCAAGAAACAGAGAAGAGGAAATATTCCTAACTCTTTGTATTAGGCCAGTACTCTGATACCAAAGCCACACAAAGACATCACAAGAAAGAAACTACTGCCCGTATCCCTTATGAATAGAGATGCAAAATTTCAACAATAATGAGCAAACTGATTTCAATAGCATATTAAAAGGATTATACCACATGTCCAAGTGAGATTTATCCTAGGAATGTGTGGGTGGTTCCACACACAAACATCCACTAGTGTAACATACCGTATTAGTAGAATGGAGAAAATGAAATGTGTGGCCATATTAATTGATGTGGAAAAAAGCATCTGACAAAATATAACACTGTTTCATAATTCTTTTTTAAAAAAAAGCCCATAACTAACTAGAAATAGAAGGGAAAGTCCTAAACATTATAAAGGGCATTAATGAAAAACCCACAGCCAACCTTATACTTACTGGTGAAAGAATGAAAGCTGTCCTCCTATGATCAGGAATGAAACAAAGATGTCTGCTGTCACCACTTCTATTCAACATTGGTACTGGAAGTTCTAGCCAGAGAAATTAGGCAAGAGAAAAAAATAGAAGCCATCCAGATTGGAAAGGAAGAAGTAAAACTATCCCTATCCACAAATGACATGATCTTGCAGAAAATTCTAAGGACTTCACCAATAAAACTATTGAGACTAATAAACAAAATCAGAAAAGTTTCAGGACACAAGACTAACACATAAAAAGTCAGTTGTGTTTCTTTACACTAGCAATGACCCATCAAAAAATAAACTTCAGAACATCCCATTTGCAATATCTTCAAAAGAATATAGTGTTCAGGAATAAATTTAACCAAATATAAATTTATATTTGCCCACTGAAAACTATAAAATATGGTTGAAAGAAATTAAAGGAGACCTAAATAATTAGAAATAGATCCTTTGTTAATGGAATGAAAGACTTAATATTATTAAGGTGGTAGTACTCCCCAAATTGATCTATAGAGTAAATGTAATCCCAGTCAAAACTCCAACATTACAGGGAACCCCAACTATCCAAAACAATCTTGAGAAGGAACAAAGTTGGCTCATATTTCTTAATTTCAAAACTCAATACAAATCTATAGTAATAAAAACAGCATTGTATAGGGATAAGGATAAATACACAGAAAAATGGAAGAGACCTGTGAGTTCATAAATAAACCATACATCTAAGGCCACTTAAGTTTCTTACATGGAAGCCAAGATTATTCAATGGGAAATAATAGTCTCTTCAACAAATGGCACTGGGACAACTAGACATCCACATGCCAAAGAATGAATTTAAATTCTTACCTTGTGCTATATTAAAAATTAACTCAAAATAGATCAATAGCTTAAATATAAGAGCCCAAATTATAAAAGTATTAGAAGAAAGCATAAGGTTACATCTTTATTAACTTGGACTTGGCAATGGTCCTTAGATATAACACTAAAAGTAAAAACAACAACAGAAATATATAAACTAGACCTTCACCAAAATTAAAATCTCTTTTGAATCACATGACACTTTCAATCAAGTGAAAAGATAACCAACAGGATGGCCAAAACATTTGCAAATTATATATCTGATAAGGGCCTATCATCATCCCTAATATGTAAATAGCTTTTAGAATTCAGTAACAAAAAGGCAAATTATCTAGTTAAAAATGGGCAAAGGGCTTGAAAAGATATATCTTCAAAGAATATAAGAATGTCCAGAAAGCACAGGAAAAGATGCTCAACATCTTAGTCATTATGAAAATGCAAATCAAAACCATCATCAGATACCACATCACACCCACTAGGATGACTAGACTGAAAGCACTTAAAAAGTGTTGTCAATGATGTGAAGAAATTTGGACCCTCATTAATTGTTGGTGGGAATGTAAAATGATGCAGCTGCAGTAGAAAACAGTTTGGTGAATCCTTAAAAAGTTAGACGCTGTATTACCATATGACACAATAATTCCATTCCCAGGTACATACCTAATAGGATTGAAAACATATATTCAACCAAAAATATGTGTACAAATGTTGATAGCAGCACTATTCACAAGATCCCAAAGGTGGGAATGATATCCAGGATCTAATGAATGGATAAATAAGAAAATGATAGATTCATACAAGAAAATATTATTCAACCATAAAAATGAATGTGTTGCAGCATAGATGACTCTTCAACACATTATGTTAAGTGAGAGAAGCCAGACAGAAACAATACATATTGCATAATTTCATTTAGCTGAAACTAACAGAAGGTAAATCTATACATACGTAAAGTAGATTAGTGGTTGTCAGTGGCAGAGAGGAGGGGAAAAGGTGGAGTGGCTGGTTAATGGTTGTGGGATTTTCTTTGTGGATGATGAAAATGTTACAGAACTAGATAGTGGTAGTGGTTATACAACATTATGACTGTATTAACAGCCATAAATTGTATACTTTAAAATGGTGAATTTTGTATTATGTGAATTTTACCTCAATAAAAATATTATTTAAAGTGTACCATTTTCAAGTAGTTCTCAACCTAGCTGGGATGAAACATATATGAAAAATCAAGTAGAGGCAGTTCTCATCACAGCAGTGTGAAACCACAAAATGGCAATGCAAGCTGAAATCATACAAAGAGAGCTTAACAATCAGGAGGGAAAAATTAATGGTGTTCTTGCTTAAAAATTTGTTAAAACATTAAGAATTCTTATACTGCAATCAGAAATGACATAATGACATTACAACTGATTGCACAGAAATACAAAAGAGACTACTTTGAACAACACTGGTCACAGCAGTTGGAAAATTTAGAGGAAATTATATATATATATAAAATTCCTGGAAACACACAGTCTTCCAAGGTTGAATCAGGAAGACATTGAAACCCTGAATAGATTAGTATTGAGTTCTGAAATTGAATCAGTAATAAAACCTGCCAACCAAAAAAAGCCCTAGACCAGATGAATTCACAGCCAAATTCTACCAGATACACAAAGAGGAACCCATATCAATTCTACTAAAACTATTTCAAAAAATCGAGGGGTTGGAGAGCTGGCTCCTCCCTAACTTATTCCATGAACTCTGATACCACAATCCGGTAGAGTCACAGTGAAAAAAGAAAACTTCAGCCCAATATCCTGATGAACACTGATGCAAAAATCTTCAGCAAAATACTACCAAATCATATCCAGCAGCATGTCAAAAAGTTAATTCATTGCAATCAAGTGGGCTTTTTTTCCTGGGATGCAAGGTTGGGGTTGGTTCAACATACACAAATCCATAAATGTGATTCACCACATAAGCAGAATTAAAAACAAAAACCATATTATCATATCAACACATGCAGAAAAAGCTTTTGAAAAAACACAATACTCCTTCATGATAAAAACCCTCAACAAACTAAGAGTCATCTACAACATAGGTGTCATCTATGACAAACCCACAGCAAAGATCATACTGAATGGGCAAAAGCTGAAACCATTCCCCTTGAGAACTGAAACAAGACAAGGATGCCCACTCTCTCCACTCCTATTCAACATAGTACTGGAAGTTCTAGCCAGAGCAACTGGGCAAGAGAAATAAATAAAAGGCAGCCAAATTGGAAAAGAAGTCAAACTATCTCTCTTCATTGATGATATGATTCCACACCTAGAAAACCCTGAAGAGTCCACCACAAGGCTCCTAGAACTGATGAATGTCTTTAATAAAGTTTGAGGATACAAAATCAATGCACAAAAATTAGTAGCATTTGTATACACCTATAACATCCAGGCTGAGAATCAAATCAAGAACACAATCACATTTACAATAGGCACAAAGAAAATGAAATTCCTAAGTATACAGCTCACCAAGGAGGTGAAAGATCTTTATGAGGAGAACTACAAAACATCACTTGAAGAAATCAGGGATAACACAAATAAATAAAAAATTCCATGCTCACGAGTTGGAAGAATTAATGCCATTAAAATGGCCATATTGCCCAAAGCAGTTTACAGGTTCAACATTATTTTATCAAACTACCAACATTATTTTTCACAGAGCTAAGCTAGAAAAAATTAGTCTAAAATTCATATGGAACCACAAAAGAGCCTGAATAGCCAAAGCAATTTTAAGCAAAAAGAAGAAAGCTGTAACATCACACTACCAGTTTCAAACTATACTATAAGCCTACAGTAACCCAAACAGCATGGTTTGGTACAAAACAGACACATAGATTAATGGAACAGAATATACAACTCAGAAGTAAAGCTGCACATCTACAACCAGCTGATCTTTGACGAGGCTGACAGAAGCAAGCAACGGGGAAAGGACTCCCTACTCAATAAATGATGCTGGGATAACTAGCTAGCCATATGCAAAATGAAACTGGACCCTACCTCTCACCATATACAAAAATTAACTTAAGATGGGTTGAATATTTAAATGTAAGACTTAAAAAATTATTTAAAAAAAATCCTAGAAAAAACTCTAGGAAATACCCTCGTTGATACTGTCTTTGGTAAAGAATTTTTGGCTAAGTCCCCAAAAGGAATTGAAACAAACACAAAAATGGGCAGGTGGGAGCTAATTAAACTAGAGAACTTCTGCACAGCAAAAGAAATTATCAGCAGAGTGAACAGAGAACCTACAGAATTGAAGAAAATATTCACAAACTGTTCATCCAGCAAAGGTCTAATATCCAGGATCTACAAGGAACTTCACGATGCAACAAGCAAAAAACAAATAATCCCATTAAAAAATGGACAAAGGGCATAAACAGAAACTTCTCAAAAGAAGGTATTTGATTGGCCAACAGACATAGGAAAAAATGTTCATCATTACTAATTATCAGAGAAATGCAAATCAAAACCATATTGAGACGCCATCTCACACCAGTTAAAATGGCTCTTAATAAAAAGTAAAAAAATAGCGGATGCTCATAGGCTGTGGAGAAAAGGGAATGCTTATATACTGTTGCTGGGTATGTAAATTAGTTCAGCCACTCTGGAAAGCAATTTGGAGACTTCTCAAAGAACTTAAAACAGAGCTACCATTCAACCCAGCAATTCAATTGGAAAAGAAATCATCCTACCAAAAAGACAAATGTACTCACATGTACTTTGCTATGCAATTCACAACAGCAAAGACATGGAATCAACCTAGGCATCCATCAACGGTGGATTAGAAAAGAAAATGTGGTATATATACACCATGAAATACTATGCAGCCATAAAATAGAATGAAGTCATGTCCTTTAAAGTAACATGGATAGAGCTGGAAGCCATAATCCTAAAATTAATACAGGAATAGAAAACCAAATACCACACATTCTCACATATGAGTGGAAGTTAAATATTGAGCACACATGGAAATAAACATGGAAAAGGTAGACACTGTGGGCTAATAGAGAAGGAGGGAGAGAGGAGGTGTGGATTGGGTACCTATTGGGTACCATGCTTGCTACCTGGGTGACAGGATCCATACCTCAAACCCTGTCATCACACAATATACTATGTAACTAACCTGTACATGTACTCCTTGAATTTAAAATAAAAGTTGAAATTTAATAAAAGAATTATTGTGTTGTTGATTATAAGTGTAAAAGCATTTGCAAATGAAATAAAATAGTAAAATTAATATTTACTTACTGTGGTGTAATTTAAAATATTAAAACCATTAAGAATTAAAGTTTTTAATTAAAAATGTATCTAGATTTGCTTAAACACTGCTTGCCTTTGTTGTCTTTGTATAGCTTCTGTTATGGAGAGCTCATGTTCTCTATGCCTTGGCAAATTTTCATGCTCTTTTCTCAGTTTGGATCAGCCTCTGACATTTTATCCTTTGCATTTTCAATGTCATGAATTATCTGTGAAGTTGTCTTGTTTTGTTCTGTTACATGTTCATCCTTTTCATCACAACCACATTCTTCTTTTGTCGGCAAGTTTGCCTTCACCAAGTTCCTCTGGCTACACATCTAGAATTTCAAGAAGAGTGGCAGCATCAACATGGTCAGCTATTTTTTCTATAACTCTGTTTACATCTGACCCTACTTTCATTTTCAGTATTACCACTTTTCACTTTTTGCTACATTGTCATCTAGGTTGACTAATTTTCTCTTTTGATAATGCACATTTGTAAAATGTTGCTTGATTGGTGAGAGATTAAGAGTCAACATAGCTACCCTCCTTGCTGTCTCTGTGTGAACTGATAACAGAGACACAGTGACCAATTACCAACAGACCGTGGAGGAAGTGACATGGTTGCTCACTGATCATGACGTAGAGCTTTAACTAAACTTGAACTAGAGTTAGCAGCATGGTTTTTCTTTGTGCAATTACTCACAGTTAATATGCCATGGTAGCTGAAATTGGAACCATGTTGTTGGGGGAATTGATGTTATTTAATGAAATCAAGATAATTGTAATTTGTGCAAATTGAAGCTGTGCACAGTGATGACTATATGTACTAAAATTATGCAGAATTAAGTAATATTAAAACAGAATTTTAGAGGTTGTATTAACTAGCTTTTAAATGATGAGTTGGATTTATTTAAGGATTAAAGCATTTCTTGTAGAACAAATGAATGAACATAGGCATTGAGGAGGGAAGAAACATGAGGTGAGTGGGCCAGTGAGCTGTTTTACCTGAATGTAAAAGAGAAAGTGCACTCTTACCAGTGGATAAACAAGAAAGGAGAATCGTAGCAAGACTTAAAATGTAAAATTGGCAAGTATTCTACTAAATTATTTTGAGAACTTTAAACAGGAAAAACGTTCCAATAAAATGAAAATCCATGCGTAAATGCTTAATGGAAGCAGAAAACTTGAGTTTTTCCTAGGCTTTAGCTACAATTTGAATGTGTTCCCAGTGAAGCAAGTGTTGGAAACTTAATCCGTAATGCAATAGTGTCGGGAAATAGGAGAGTTTAGGTGAAGTGGAACCTCGTGAGTAGATTAATGCCATTATAGAAGGGTTCCAGGCTACTATTTAGATCTCTTGCTCTCTTTCACCTTCTCTTTGCCCTTCTTCCATGGGATAACACAGTAAGAGGGATCTTGTGAGATGCTGGCCCCTTGATCTTGGACTTCTCAGCCTCCAGACCTGTGAGGCAATAAATAGCTGTTCAGTGTAAATTATTCAGTCTCAGGCATTCTGCTATAGCATCACAGAATGGTCTAAGGCAGCTTTGTTGCTTATTCCATTTCTAATCATTAGATCTTTGGCAAGTCATGGCCATGAGTTTCCTCATTTGCAAAATGAAGGTAATCATATTTAGTCCAAATGGCTGAGTATGAAGGTTCTTGAAAGCTGAGAAAAACCTTCTGACAGTGTGTATTCTTCAAACAGTATTTGCTAAGTGCCTGCTTTGAGACAGGAACTGGTTTAGTTATTTATGTCCCAGAGATCATAGGGGATCATCCCACATTGTAAGGGTTGGAGAATAGGAGGAGTAAACCAACATTGAAATACAAAAATTACTAAACAATCTGGTAGGTGCTATTAAAGAGGTCATCATAAATAGTTGAAGAGAAAGTAAGCATGATAAAATATCACAGCATTTACAAAGAATTCTATGGTAGCTCTTTACAGAATAAGTTAAAGAGGGAGGGATGTCTAGTTTTAGGAAAGAGTTTTGCTCTATGTATTGATCCCAGGTCTAGAGTCAAACCCTTGAAATGAGGAACCAATGCGGACTGAAAGAAAATTTGAAATTAAAAAGGTCAATATACTGGAAGTGCAAAGAGTTCCATGGATCATTACATACACAGTAAAGTTCCCGAGAATAATGGCAAGACTAGTCCTCATTTTAAAAGATGTATCACATGTAGAAATAAGTTCTTGTTAATGAAGAGGACTGCCTCACAATCCTTGACTAGTGATCCTAGCCTGAAAGAAAGATTTCAGTAGGCAGTAGGTGTGTTCATCACCTGCAGTATGCTACATCAGTCCTTTTCAAACTTTAATATGCATGGAAACCACCTGGAGTCTTGTTAACATCAGATGATGATTAAGTCATTCTGGAGTGGGACTTGGGATTCTACATATCTAAAAATCTCACAGACGGAGGCCATGTTGCTAGTCCACCAGCCTGGCTGCACAGTTGCAAGGTGCAACATTTCTCAGAGGTACTTGCAAGTTTAATAACTTCTTAAAATCCACTAAAGTGCTGAAAACAATGTTTTATAATCTTTATAGGAATTATAATGGAAATAAACTAAAATACTTTTCATTTATCATTTTTTAATAATAAACCAGATATAAGAATTTTAGTTTTTTTAAATGTTTAAAATTATTCTGTTCTTCTGTTATTCTTCTTTTTTTTTTTCAAGACGGGATCCCACTCTGTCGGCCAGGCCAGAGTGCAGCGTCATGATCTCGGCTCACTGCAATCCCTGCCTCCTAGATTCAAGCGATTCTCCTACCTCAGCCTCCTGAGTAGCTGGGATTACAGGCACAAGCCACTATGTCTGGCTAATTTTTGTATTTTTAGTGGAGACAGGGTTTCCCCATGTTGGCCAGGCTGGTCTCGAACTCCTGACTGCAAATGATCCACCTGCCTCGGCCTCCCAAAGTGCCGAGATTACAGGCTTGAGCCACCATGCCTGACCTATTTTTTTTAAACAAATATGGAAATAGTGGTTTCTTATACTCAGTTCTCTAACAAACTTCATTGAATATCAATAAAATGGATAGTTGCAGTATAACAGGCTACTAATACATGATTCCCCTTTTCTTATAATAACTTTATTTGCCAGAACATTTGAAGTAACACACAAAACAGTTCTAGGTCATAAGTTGAATAAATTTAACTTTAAAATGATGAAAATAAATAAAAAGAGAATACTTAACATTTTTAGTTTTGAAAGGCATTGGTTCTTACTAGAACTGTTGGGGTGAAAGAATGAGTCACCTAGCATTCAAAAAACACTTCCATGCATTTTAAATGCAATCTTGACCCTAAAAGTGATTTTATGAGTCAATTGGTTTTCATATTATTAGGTACATGTAGATTAATATAAATAGAATATTAGTAGTAAGAGTGAAATGCTATAAAAATTCAAAAGAGGGGAGCTGATCAAGTCATTTGAAGGAATCAAAAAGCGACATGTGAGCAACGTTGTATTGGAAATAGATCTCAAAAGATGGAAATGATTTTCTTTTGATATTTTAAAAGGTCATCATAAACTCATGACTTTTTAAATAAACTTAATATGTTGCAATCCTTTTGAGATATTATCCTTTTTGGCAAGCAGAGCGCAATCTTTGGCAAGTGGAAATTCTTCCAGTTGTTTCCATTCCCTAATGGGACTCTAGAAATCTTTCACAGCTTTGTTGCTCTCCGATCAAGATTTCTGGGTTCATCTTAAGTATTTCTTGTCCTAGACTCAGAATAGTCATGGCAACATGGCAAAAAAAAAAAAAAAAAAAAGAAAGATTTTAAAAATTTAGATAGTCAAGGAAAGCTTCGAAAGGCAGAGGAAGGAACATAAGTAAAGAGTAAAGGGGGTTGTTTGAGGTAAGGAAATGCTTCTGTGGGTCTGACTGTAATTGGAGTAAGGAAGTGGAGTGTAGGTGATTGAAGGCAGAGTATGAGGATGGGGAATTGGTTCTAAAAATTGTTGGTAATAGTGAATTATCTTATAATTCTTATTTAACTTTTTTAAACACATGAAGACTTGATTGCAATTAAGTTTTAGCAAGGAAGATTCAAAGACAGTAGGTTTGATGAGAAGATGCTGCAAATAAGTCAATTATAGGTTATTGCAGTAAATTTGAAAGTTGACAAAAATTGTAGGAGAATTGGGCAAGATTGGTTGGATGTGTGAGATTTTTTAGAGGTAAGAAAAAATGCACAATATTTGGCTACTTGGTAAAGATTGGTAGTCAAAAACACTAATGAAACTTCGGACTCTGAGAAAGTAGTTTTCAATGGACTTTTAAAAGACCAGGAAGAATAACTGGGCTTGGGGGAAACTTTCATTTGGAAGATATTAAGGTAGGTAGGCATCCAAATATTAACGGCCAAAGGCCAACAAGAAACTTAAGTCTGAAGCTAAAGAGAGAAAGGAGAAAGAGATTTGGTAGTTTTTGATACTGAGACTGCAACAAATCCACAGCATGGCATATTAATTTGAGAGACTGTACAGAAGGAGACAAAGATGGCTTATTAGATAATCTTGCATAATACTTTTCATTTAAGGGGAAGAAAGACTATGAGGTATTGCTGAACAGGACTAACAGAGAGATTTCATATAGTTAGAAAAAATCATTTCCACACACTTAAGCTATGAAATCCAAATCTTGTAAAACATCACTTGAATTACACTCCAGATATACATATAATTGTGGCTGGAGTTTATGTTTCTTAACCTTCCCACATCAAACATCCAAGCAGAACATGGCATTTTATATACATGCATCTTAAATGATTACTTCTTAAGTAAGACAAATTTCCTCTTACTCTTTATAAACCAAGTTTATGTATTTTGTGATCTCTTGATGCATTTCACCAGGTTAATATCTTTCAAAAAATTGTAATTAAAGTCTGTTGTACCAAAAAAAAAAAAAAAAATCAAGATAGCTTTGTAACGTGCAAACTAAGAAGAGAGGTTCTTCAGGATGAACCAGTACTCAATTGAAAGATTGAATAAAAGAGGCAGTTGGGAAAGAAGAAATTTTATGTTGCAATTATGCACTTATAAACTCGATAAAGAATCTGGTATGGATAGAATACCTCAATCATGGGACTGACCACTGACCAGAAACTCTGTACCTGAGTTAACAGAGTAAAGAGGTTGAAGCTGGAAATTCTTGTTGCCAAATAGGATCTGAGAGATGATGCATCTCGAATGGTTTATCATAGAGAAGCTGTTAACTAGGCATGAGCAGCATCCAAAGGCCAGATTCAGAATGCTAACAGGTGGTCAAGAGCTACGGACAAGACAGACGCAAGCAGATTCCCAGGACATGGAGTGAATAAGCTAAACTATGTCCAGAGTGGAGAGAGATCATGACATGGGATATTCTTTAGACATCCTTTGGTGCCACTTTTCAATAGGAGCTTGAGGTTCTTAAGCACAGTTTGGAAGTGATGGAGAGGTAGTCTGCTGAGCATATGAGAAACTAGAATTAGAACAGATAGTTTTGCAAGATTTTTTCAGTGAAGGGAAGGAAGAAATAAATAGAGGCTTCAGGATGAAATAGGTTCAAGGAAAGACTTTTATATTTGGTAACAGGAGAGTTGAGCATATTTATAGGCAAAGGAAAAGGATTCTGGAAAACATGGGAGATATGAGGATGGAAGTAAGAGGAAGAAAGTATCAAAAGAGACAAAAGAAAAAAACAGTCAAGAGAAAAATATAGCCCAAACCAATTAAATTTTCTGATTATTGGGCCGATTTTCTCATTTGGTTTTCAAGATGCTATTATGTTCATTATGACATAGGACCTGATTAACCAATAGTCTCAAGTTTAGTTTAGTCTATTTGATTGGCACCTGGCTTGGATTCTAGGTGACATACAGGAAGATTTTTATTTTACAAAGCTGACACACTTTAATCTTTGTTCTGAGGAGATGCATGTGGGCTGGTTGTACAGTAGTGATGCTGGATTTGCAGTGAGGCGATAGTAATTTCTCAACTCAGTTTTCCTTTAGACCATGGCCATGCATTTTTCATATAGTTGCCAGAAAATTTTGGTACCCTCCGTAGCTATGGAACAAAGAAAGGGGAACTGTCCCTGTGAGAGGCTGAGTATGAACACCAATCTTAGGAGCAAGATGTCTTATCCACCAGGCTGTTTCTTACTGGGAAATGGGAAGATACATTTTCAGGATCACACTTTAACGACTCTTGAATATGTCAAGTGGAATCATTATTTAGCCAGTACACAATTTCCAATTAAACTAATTAACTAAACATCATACTCATTTTCTGTGAATCATATATCCTGCAGACAACCTTTCAGATCATTCCTCTTGACGCTGGATTTAGCTTAACCACTCGAGAAACGTCTGTCTCCAGTCAGTTGCAATATTTTCCTATTCAGTTAGAATGGATAGTTCATCTGGCAAGAATAAACATGTTATTGAAAAACAACTTCACAAACAGTTATCTTTTTCCCCTAAATTTGACTTTCTATATACCAGATGTTTCCATTCTGAATTTGTGAAGAGGAAAAGTCTTCTTATTTGTTTTTCCACCAGCTTGATGAGATGTATTTCATGTGCATCCTGGTGTCTGAAATTACTCATTGGAAAAACAGCAGTTGTATATGTTCACTCTAGCAGGTATATAAAATCCACCGAGGAAGGTGGAGACCTCAGAAACCTTTTAAACTATCTGGTGATCTATAGGAACTCACTAAGGACATAAAAATAAAAGATTGAATAGGGCAATCTTCTTCTTTCGCTCACTTTTCTCATTTCTCTTCAGTCATTTGGAGCTGAAGCTGCTAGTGGGGTTAATTCCTTGACTGTTCTGTCAAATGTTAGGCTCCAGTACACATACTTGTGTATATATGAACAACTGTTTTTTAATAACCTGCCAAGAAGCTATAATCTTCCATTGCAGTCCCCTGGGATTTAATTAGAATGGTTTTCCACAGCCTGACATGTTTATGGGGCATAGGTAAAGAGACAGTTCATAAAACTGTCAATTTCCTGAGAAATTAAAGAAAAATTGGGCTGCTTAGTGCTTTGGCAATTCTGTGCTGCTGATACCAGCATTGCAAGCAATGAAATCAAGGGAAACATAACAAGATACTGATGCATTAGATATGGGCGGGTTAAAAATAATGTACAAGGGCATTTGTCAATTTGAATGCATAAAGAAGAAAGTAGAGAAAGTAAACCATAAACTGGAGTAGCTTGATTTTGGGGTGTTTGCGAATGAGGTGAACACTGAACAATAGTTTATTTGCATCTGGAAGATTTATAATTTTTCTTCTTAATAGACAAGATCAAGAAATGAATTCTAGGGAGGATGTAGTCTCCCTAGGGGAATGATAATGTGATGAGCAGTGCCTTCATTTGGGAATTCTTCATTTAAACTATTTTTGCCTCCTTTAGGTAAGTAAAAGTTATTAATCTTACATAGATTCTGTCTTAAGAGAACCAAGTGTGTTGAAACAAACGAGCCCAATGTAAACTGGTCAGGCCTGTCTTTGCACTCTATCTTTAATCATTGTGTCCACTCTCTTTTACCTGGCCTTCTCTGTGGCAGCTACTCATAATCATGGCACTGAATTTGCTCAGGAATTGTACCCAGCCTGCAGTAGGAAATAGAGCAATGTGACAGCGAGCATGATCTTAAGTATTAGGCACAGCCATGGAATGTTCTTAGGGTTACTGGGCGAAAGTTAATATTCAAGGAAGGCCTATTTTATCTCAGGGACTGTACTGGGCAATTTTTGTGCATTTCTCCATAGAATTCTCTCAACGACCTTCTGAAGTGTTATTTATCTCATTTTACATATGAGTAAAAGGACACATAGAAGTGTTAAGCAATCTGTGTAAGATCATTCAACCAGGAAAAGGTAGGCAGAGTTAGGATCAATGAATCTTTATGTATGTTTCTTTCATAATATTATATTACCTTTTTAAAAAGTACTTATAAAATGGTGGATTATGTGCAAAATATGTACCTTTGAAAGAAAAGTAAGTCCAAAACATTGACTGTTGTCAGAATAGCAGTGATGTGAGACAGAATGACCACCCTGTGTATTTTACAAGTCCTCATGATGGCAGATGACTGGAGCAGGTCTCCTGGAGATGAGTGACATCATTTTGCTATCACTCAGTACAGGGCTGGGGCTGGTAAAAGCAGGGATTACATGCTGGAGATAACCATGGTGTTCTCATCTTGTTTGTCAAGCATTTCATCCCTACTGCTTAAGTAGTCCAATTCATGGCCTGTGAGTTTTCGTCATCTATACCTCTATTCATTTACTGATTTAATGTTCCAGACATGGTGCAAGAAACTTGGGTTCAAAATGAACTAAGACACAGTCTTGTTCACACAGTGGAAGATAATAGGCTTTAGAGTTGGATGAATTTGGGGTCAAGATTCTGACTCTGCCACTTAGTAGCCATATGATCTTCACTATTACTTGACCTTGATGTAACCCAGTTTAATCACAGGGAAAATGGGGGAGAAAAATACTTATTTCAAAGTTGGAATGACATAAAAAGTATTAGTTTTATCTTTTTTCTTTTTCTTCAAGATCTCATAAATTAATGGTACATGTAGACATAATAGAAACCAAAAATGATATCTTACTATGAATTAATATGAGAATCATTAAAGCCTTATTTCTGGGATGTTGAGGGAGTCTTTGCAAAAGTCAAATATTTGAACAGCGTAAAAAGATATTTACACTGCACTGAAAGAATATATTCAGATGGACACCAAAAAGGAAGGCAGTTTTTAGGTGTTCAAGGGAATGTGGACCATCCATCTTCTTGAAACACAGTGTGTACGTGTGCACATGTGGACCTATGTGAGTTAAATAGAAGTGGTAAGATAGAAAAGCATCAGAAGTTGAAGATAGGTTGAGTCTCAAGAGTAAAAGCTCTTTTACACCAATACTTTTTTTCTCCTGGAATGGGAAGCCACTAAAAGGATTTTAATCAATAAAGTTAGAACAAAATATTTGTATAACTTCAACAAATGTTTTTTTCTTTTATTTTTTTATTATTTTTTGAGTCTCACTCTGTTATCCAGACTGGAGTGCTTTGACACCGTGTTGGCTCACTGCTACCTCTGCCTCCCAGATTCAAGCGATTCTCCTGCCTCAGCCTCCCAAGTAGCTGAGATTACAGGCGTGTGCCACCATGCCCAGCTGATTTTTGTATTTTTAGTAGAGATAGGGTTTCACATGTTGGCCAGGCTGGCCTCGAGCTCCTGACCTCAAATGATCCGCCTGCTTGGCCTCCCAAAGTGCTAGGATTACAGGTGTGAGCCACCATGCCACTGCAACAAGTATTTCTAAGTGATGAGAAGTTTGATTCTAAGCCACTTATCTTACATGTGGTTTCATTGACTATGTAGGTAAAGAAAGCTGTTAATTTCAAATACAAGAAACATGTAAACAGTGCTAGCAAAAGATATAAAACTGATGGTGTAATTCAATTAATCTGTGAGTTACTTCCAATGACAGAATCCCATTGAATTGTATAACGAATAAATTTGAGGGAAAATATTTTGTCGAATAATACACCCTATAGCAGAACATGGCCTTGGTTTAAAAAATGTAGAGATTTTTACCAAACAGGGACACCATAAATTGATGAAATCCATAGCATAGCAAGCATGGTCTAGCAACACAATTTTGCATGACTTCCAAGAAGACTGCCAACACTGGAAATTATCTCCAGAGTTAAATATCTCAAAGTTATAATCTATGTAAAGTCAGAATTAATGCAATGCTATACTCACAATTTTGCAATGATAAAAACAAGTTATCCTATAACTTGTTTATTCTAAGGATTTAAAATGATTCATAATAATTAACTAGTTAAACTTCTTATATCATCCTAAGATACACTAAATGGTATATTCAAAACTCAATACTGTCTGTAAAGTAAATTTAGTCTGCATTTCAAACTATTGGGTAATAAATAGGTGGTAGTGAGGGAGAAAATAAAATGTATTTATTTGGGATTGCATAGGTGTATTATATTATCTTTTCAAAATGTACTAATATTATATGTGATTGTTTATATGTGCCATTTCTAGCAAATATGACAGAGCATTTCAGAGTTGTGCTGATTCTGAAGGACAGGTGATTCCATGAATAGTAACTCTGCATATTAGGTGCTGTTAGGAGGTCAACTGTCTATATTTAACAAAAAACCAAGTTCTTTAAGGAATGTTTGGGCCTCAATAGGTGATATGAAGATAGAAACAAAAATGGTCCTAGTAATGATCCCCCTAAAAAGAAGAATTTGATTCTGGATGTACAAGTGTATAATATTACCAT
Organism: Ateles fusciceps; assembly: GCA_036589455.1. Lineage (NCBI taxonomy): Eukaryota > Metazoa > Chordata > Mammalia > Primates > Atelidae > Ateles > Ateles fusciceps. The sequence continues at coordinate 357,958 of JAZHEH010002052.1, forward strand.
TTTACAAGTGATTCATTAGCAGGTCTATGTTCTAGTATATTTTATTATTATGTTGTAATACATGGTCAAAAGTGAATTCGTCTTTATAACTTATTTTGGCACACAAATAATGTAAAGGCATGTGTTCAAAGAATGTTACTATTGAATTCATTTCAAACAGAAATGTATTCTCTTCTCCAGAAAAGTTGTCTAGTTTGTTAGAATTATTTAAGAAAAAGGCTAACCCTGTGAAAGTTTTAAACTGCTTATACTACTTATATCTTTTTTTTTTTTTTTTTTTTTTTTGAGATGGAGTCTCTCTCTGTCGCCCAAGGTGGAGTGCAGTGCTGCTATCTCAGCTCACTGAAACCTCTGATCCCAGGGTTCCAATGATCCTCCTGCCTCAACCTCCCGAGTAGCTGGGATTACAGGTGTGCACCACCATGCCCAGCTAATTTTTGTATTTTTAATAGAGACAGGGTTTCATCATGTTGGTCTTGAACTCCTGAGCTCAAGAGATCTGCCCACCTTGACCTTCCAAAGTGCAGGGATTACAGGCATGAGCCACCATACCCAGCCTAAACTGCTTATATTTTTAAATTTATTTTGAAATGAAAAGTTTCAAAGCACACAGTTTTTGCTTATTCTAATCTGTACTTTTAAAGTTATCTACAGAACATAAGTGTTAAAGTAAGGAACTTAGTATGCACACAATAAGTAATACTGTTATTATTCTGTAGCCATGGATTTATTATGATAAATTTATTTTTAAAAATCTATAATATAATAAATATACTTCTGCTTTACTCTATTAATGTTTTGTTGGTTTCCTTTATATTCTGTATTAAAGATGAAATAACAGAAGCCACCTTGCCTGTGGAATTTGTTTTCTCCCTTTTCTTATTCCTCCATTTATAACCTTTCAAAATTTTTTTTCCCCCAAAGAACATAGCATTTATTTTCATTATATACTTCTTTGTCTCCCTCAACATTTTGTTGATTCTTTTCTTCCAAAGTTTTAAAATCATTATTGTTACTCCCAGGAAAAATATAAAAAGTCATTAGATGCAGAATTTGTGTGATTTGTCTTTTTTATGCCTTAAATCATCAGAGGGAGAATACTCCAGCAGCCCAGGGCGTTATGGTTTTATTTCTTGCTAGTTTATTTAACTTCTTGTGTTTTTATCATTTTTTTAAGTTACTACAACTCTTATTGGTTTTTTATACATGCATAAAATAAAAGCAACTAAACATCTGATCTCTTTCTTTTTCTCTTTATATACACACACATACAGATATATGATATATAAGTTTATATATGGTACATAGTGAAAATGAAGAATGAACATTTATAGGCAGAAATAGAATACAAGAGAAAAGAATGGAAGACAAAAGAGATGTGCTAAAGGTCACCAAAGTAATATAGAGAATTTATTCAGATCAAAGAAAGTTGGGAGTTATTTGACAGTGTTTAATACGAAGCAGCTGCATTGGAGAGTCTTCTGTAATAATTTATTCTTCTTTTGACTTGCAGAGTACTGAGCTGTCTCCGAAGAATTCAGATTATTGAATGTAGCCACTGTTTTCTGATTTCCTTTGTCAATTCAGTTCAGGAGATGTGATGCAATATGATGTGTCAATGTATGTATGATCGCAGTGTCAGTCTCTGTAAGTACTTCACTCCATGATCCTGGGGTGAAGTGCTACGAAACACATTTTTGGTGGAGCAGAAATAGTGTTGCCTTCCCTGTGCTTCCCACCGCTCTTGTAGATGGAAAGCAATGAATTCAGAATTCTCAAGTCATCCAGGCCATCTTCTCAGTGAGCTTTGCCTCAGGCACCCTAGATATTACCACATGAGAGCTATATTTCATCTGTGCTTAAATTTTTGCGGCTAAAGGACCACATTTGAGGGTTGAAATTCCTGCCACACACCAACCTTACCACCTTCTACTATTCATAAAAAAAATCCATCAAAATTTACTAGAATTTATTGCAGGAATGACCTACTGTTTTATGAGCTGACAATGATGTGAAGCCTGGTTTTATCAACTATCCAAGTAAAGTAGTAACTTCAAGACTTTATCTAATAATACACAAAAATTGTTAACAGATCAACTATGGAACCTCCAATCGTAAAAAACTGATTCTCAGAGTATATTTTACCAGGTATTGTGAGAAATAGAGAAAAAACAGTATAACAATGAAAGTAATTACTGGCCTTCAAATTCATTATTAACAGCAAGTCTGAAATTGAAAGGTACTGGTTCTGTTCCCTGTCATTGACATGAGAGCATAGAAGTAAGTGGAGGAAGAGACTTGGATGCCATCTGCTCAGGCCCTCTCACTTTTTCTCAGAAGCAAAGTTGTTAATTGCTCAAGGCCTTCAAGGTCCCCACATTCCCTCTCTTTCCCTAGAACATACATGTGTCGATATCTTCAGATATCTTCACATATTCTTCTTCCATCTCTCTCATTTCAAAGAAGTGTTCCTTCTCAGGTATAAGGAGTGAGGCTAGCCTTGTCTTCTCCTGCTAACTCAGCTCTTCCTGCAACAAGTACCTCTCCTCCTTTCTGTTAATTTTCCTCTCCTTTCCATAAAAGGAAATCAAGTTGCATACCATTCAAATCTCCCATCAGCTTTGTGATCTTTGGAAATGTTTTTACACATTTTCTTACAGAAAATTTCATATACAGTATATACAAAGTAGAGTGAATAAAATAATAAGGTCCCACTTATACAACACTCAACTTCAAAAATTTCTAACTCATAGTCAATCTTGTTTCATCTGTACTTCCACTTACTGCCATTATGTCAGATAATTTTGAAACAAATCTCAGATATTATATCATTCTCTAGTATTTATCACTAAAATATAAGAGTTATTTTATTAAACATGAGAGTAATGGCAGGGCCTGGTGTGTTGTCTCACGCTTGTAATCCCAGCATTTTGGGAAGCCTAGGCAGGCAGATCACTTGAGGTCAGGAGTTTGCGACCAGGCTGGCTAATATGTCTCTACTAAAAATCCAAAAATTAGTTGGGCATGGTGGCATGTGCCTGTGGTCCCAGCTACTTGGAGGCTGAGGTAGGAGGATGGTTTGAGCCCAGTAGGTGAAGGTTGCAATGAGCCGAGATTGCACCACTGCACTCCAGCCTGAGGGGCTTTAAAAAAAAGTAATGTCATTATCACATGCAAAACTTAGCAATGATGTTTTCATACCATAAAATATCTATTCAGTGTTTAAATCTTCTCAGTTGTCTCAGACAAGTTTTTAAGTGTTGACTCAAGATTCAAGTAAGACCATAGTTTGCAATCAGTTGATGTATCTCTTAAGCCTCCTCTCTCCTTCCCCAATTTATTTGTTGAAAAATCTTTATTATTTGTTGTGTGGGTTCCCTACAGTCTGGATTTTGCTGGTTGTATTCTGTGAACTCTGTGCTTCCTGCACTTTTATAGTTGAATCTAGAGGCTGGATCATATTTGCTGTTGTTAGCAAGAACTATTTTTAGACAGGGCCTCGTATTGCAGTTAGTAGATGAATACTGTGTGGTTGTCTCTCTTGTGATATTGAAGTCAATTGCCCAGATCCAGGGGCAACAACCTGGGGGGAGAGGCAGTGGGAGTGGCCTGTTCTGGGTGCAGGCAATAAAGGGGGCTTTGCCTACAGCAATCTGAATCCTATTGTGGAAGACAGTGTGGTGATTCCTCAAGGACCTAGAAATAGAAATTCCATTTGACCCAGCAATCCCATTACTGGATATATATCCAAAGGATTATAAATATTTCTGTTTTAAAGACACATGCACACGTATGTTCATTGCAGCACTGTTTACAATAGAAAAGACCTGGAACCAGCCCAAATGCCCATTGATGATAGACTGGACAAGGAAAATGTGGCACATATACACCATGAAATAGTATGCAGCCATAAAAAATGATGAGTTCATATCCTTTGTAGGGACATGGATGAATCTGGAAACCATCATTCTCAGCAAACTGACACAAGAACAGAAAATCAAACACCACATGTTCTCACTCATAGGCAGGTGTTGAACAATGAGAACACATCGACACAGGGAAGGGAGCATCACACACTGGGGTCAGTTGTGGGGGACCTAGGGGAGGGACAGCAGGGGGTAGGGAGTTGGGGAGGTATAACATGGGGAGAAATGCCAGATATAGGTGATGGGGATGAAGGCAGAAAATTACATTGCCATGTATGTACCTATGCAACAATCCTGCATGATCTGCACATGTACCCCAGAACCTAAAGTGCAATTAAAATATATATATATATATATATATATATAATTGAAACTAACTAAAAAGCTAGTATACTTTTTATTATTACTAAGGTTGCCAATTCTAAATAATGCCTCTGAAAAAAAATCTTCTGTTAGACTAAGTTCTAAATAATTGCTGTGGTTGCTGCTGAGTTTTAATAGTATATATCTTGGCTCCAATTTCACACGTTTTTATTACTTATTCTTTATTAAAACTTCTATTCTTCATAGAAGTAAATTCAGAGAAATCCAGTTATACAGTTGGCCTCACACACGAGAATTGGGCTAAATGTTTTAATTTTGAGAATAAGTTCGTAAAAATTTGGATTCTTTAGAGCTTGTGCTGGGTGTAGTCCATGTCTCCAATCCCTCTGGTGCTACATGGTCCTCTGCTTAATTCTAAATCAATAACGATATCAGAGTCATTGTGAAGAGGAATACGCAGAACACTAGTTACTTTAATTCCATCAATTATGTCATTTTATGAAACCACTTGAGGTTATTTATTCTTAAATTTTAAAAGATTAAAAGAAAATATGAATTGCAAGGTATAAAAGCTTTGTTTGGTAAATGGAAATTTTAGTTTATATGTAAAATCTTATTGTATTTGATTTACATGTTTAAAATGGAAATTTATTCTTATATTAGTTGGAATACTAAAAAAAATGTATGAACAGGAAGGCAGGATAAATGCTTGAGTCTTTCTATTTATTTATTAGTTTTCAACATAATTGGATGGTTTCATATCATCATCCTTCAGAGATATCCAACTAACTCTTTTTTTAATTGTTAAGAACACATTTATTTAAATATATCTGATGCCTTTTGGAAGACCTTAAGCCAATAGCAGTCAGATTTAATTATTATCCTTATCAATGCCTCAAAAGTCTCTTTGGGACCGGGTGCAGTGGCTGACACCTGTAATCCCAGCACTTTGGGAGACTGAGGTAGGCGAGTCACCTGAGGTCCGGAGTTTGAGACCAACCTGATCAACACGGAGAAACCCCATCTCTACTAAAAATACAAAATTAGCCTGGCGTGGTAGTGCATGCCTGTAATTCCAGATACTCAGGAGGCTGAGGAAGGAGAATCACTTGAACCCGGGAGGCGGAGGTTGCAGTGAGCCAAGATCACTCCATTGCCCTCCAGCCTGGGCAACAAGAGCAAAATTCTGTCTCAAAAAAAAAAAAAAAAGGTCTGTTTGGCTAACACAGGAGTCTCTTCAACTCTTCAAGTTAGCTCCTGAGTCTTCTTGATACACCCTTAAAAGTCTTTGGTGGCTTTCTTGCTTTTTAATGTAACAAAATATTCCAGGCTCATTCTTGCTCTAGGCTTGGCATCAGTCATTTTTCAGAAGAAAACTGGTTTCTTTTAGTGCAAAATGGTGTTAGGCACTAATGGTGCTTATTGCTGGGTAATGGTTTCTAGGCATTTTCAGTGGATTGTGCCAGGTAAACAATTCTAAGTTAAAATGCATAAGTGCATACTAATCTTTCCTAATCAAATTCAGGACTTCAGGATTTTTACCCACCCTCATTCACAATAGTATATCTCCAAGTCACAATGAAAATTCCAGTTCTCAATAATGCCAGCATCCTCAATTGATGTATTACATCATCCATGCATAACAGTTTCAGAATAGCAATACCAATACTACCACCCACGCTATGCTTAGGAAAAACAGATTTTTTTCATGGTTATATTTGCCCACAGGGTCGCTCCCATTAGGGATGTATAGCCATATACTGTGTTTTAAAGTCATCTGAAAAAAATCTTCCTTTTTCTAATGGTGTCCACTTGACACATGTATAAATTAACTTATTTTATTTGGTTTTGGATATTACAATTATTTTTTAACAGTTAATTTTGTTTATGATTATGGGAACTATTTACCTATTTACGTGGTTCCAAAATAAATTCCACAGAGCAAGGTAGATTCAGAGAAGTCTAGCTTCTACCCCTGTACCTTTCCATGCCTATTTCTACTACCTTTCATTTTTAGGTGTCCTTTTAAAAAATTTCTGATTTGTCCTTTCATTTTCAATATAAGAAAATATTGGTTTATGCTTTCATTTTAATATATAAAAATATAAACAGTAGCAATATTAAATACAGTTTTCTTTCCCTTGGACATATTTCTTAAGGTCTCTCATTGTATCAGGTCATTGATATCTACTTTGAGAGCTTCAGTCTGTACTAAATGAAACTGTGCATGACATACTTATTACTGTAGGCACACATGGATTGTCGGTTTTTCTTCCTCTCTGAAGTCTATCAATCCAGATACTCCCTACATCTAAAAGACCTCCTGTACAAAAACAGCTCTGCTTCACACTTTCAATCTTTGTGAAAGTTTGCCAACTGAATTTTCAACCTCAGTCTTTCTTACTAATGATGCATCTTACAATTGGTGAGAAACAATCAAATTTTCCTAAGACCCAGGTTAAGAACACAAATATTAGATTCATCTTACAGTGTTGTTCTAGTGTATTTGGGTTTGCCTGAATATTTTTATGTACAAAATAGGGTAAACTATCTTTGAATATCAGATCACATTTTTAGCGTAAAGTATTCATAGGAGCAGAGATCCCAACTTGGGCTTCCCAAACTTCTTAAGACTTTGGGGTACCCAAACATCTGAAGACTTAAAACCTTTAAGAGAAAAGTTGAAATGGGAGATGTGAGGCATGCTTATTATTGGTGGATCATAGAACTACTGAATGAATATAAGGATATATTAACTTATATAGTTTGGTCCACACATTTTCCAAAGTCATGGGATAGGTGGAAGTATAGATAATTTTTTAAAAATGTCTTGATGTCATTTTTAAAAAATGTCTCCTCCTCCTCCTCCTTGATGGGTGTGTCTAGGAACTACTGTCTCTTAATCAGTCTCTCCTCCTCTTTGGCAGGGATAATAAGACTCTTCTTTTCTCAGTTCCTTTTGCCAGCACAGGGGAACAAATGACATGATATTTACTCTGCATCTGATAGCCTATCACTTTACAAAAACAACGTGTGAGGCCGGGTGCAGTGGCTTACACCTGTAATCCCAGCACTTTGGGAGGCCAAGGTGAGTGGATCACCTGAGTCAGGAGTTTGAGACCAGCTTGGCCAACGTGGCAAAACCCTGTCTTTCAAAAATTAGCCAGGGGTGGTAGTGCATGCCTGTAGTCCCAGCTACCTGGGAGGCTGAGGCAGGAGAATTGCTTGAATCCAGGAGGCAGAGGTTGCGGTGAGCCCAGATCGCATCACTGCACTCCAGCCTGGATGACAGAGCAAGATTCTGTCTCAAATAAATAAATAAATTAATTAATTAATGTTTGAGTACAACTCTAGGCTAAAGACCACCTGTTCTTGGTAATGACAACTGTCTAATAATTGTTCAGCTGGTACCAACAATGCTCAGAGAGGGCATGGTGTGATGACATACACTTCATGCTCAAGCAACTAACATTCAGTGCTTACAGGAGACAGGACCGGGCTGTGACCCTTGGCAAGCCTCCCAAGTAATCAATGATGTTAGAGAACCCACTTAGCCTCTCTGAAATTTACTTTTCTTGTCTGTAAAATGCAGCTATTGTACAGTTAAGTCAGATTTCTCCCAGCTCTCCGTGACTCTTGGTCTAGCATGAGCCTAACAGCAGTGAATGATGATATAAGTGTAAACTGTAATAGAATCCTCATTTTTCTCACAAGATCACTTTGATTTCAGATTTATAAGTCTTTTTCTGTTTGGAAAGGGACTTTAGAGGTGGGGTGTACTGATATTTGTATTTTCTAGCCAAGTGTATTGGGGAGAAAGAAGTATAAAAACCAAACACAAAACTATTAAGAAGGAGGTAAAAGTGAGTTGAACAAATTAGATTTTTTTGATTGAATTATGAATTTGAAAACTCGGTGCTCTTAAATATTCAGATCCGTGAAGTTACTCTTTTCCCTGGGGGATGATGAAACTTTCTTTTTTTTTCTTTTTAATTTTAAGCTTATTTTCCTTCTATTCTTTTGGTATTCAACACTGTTGATGAAAAGTATAATGTCAGTCTACTTCTCATTCTTTTATATGTAAACTGTACTCTCTTTTAGATGTGTTTCTTTTTTTTCTTTTTTTTTTAAGAAAGAAAAGAAAAAGAGAAAGAAAGAAGGAAGAAAAAGAGAATGAAAGAAAGAGAAAAGAAGAAGAAGAAAGAGGGAGAGAGAATGGGAATCTTGCTCTATTGCCCAGGCTAGAATGCAGTCTAGAAATGGATATTAAAAAGCTCTTTTATACTAATAATCGTGTTATACAATGGAGACAGGAGAGGAATAAGGGAGGAAAATAACAAACAAACAGCCAACCAATATTTCATTTAAACCTATGAAATGCTATGCAATTGCTGGGGGAGTGATCTACTCCCAACCATGTGGTCACTTTTAGAATAAATGTGATGTGTTACTGAAAAAAAAATTATGCTTTGTGGATTTGGAGTAGAGAGTTCTGTAAATGTTTATTAAGTTTACTTGTTCGAGGTCTAAGTTCAAGTCCCGGGTATCCTTGTTAACCTTCTGTCTCATTAATCTGTCCAGTGTTGACAATGTAACGTTAAAGTCTCCCACTATTATTGTGTGGGAGTCCAAATCTCTTTGTAAGTCACCAAGTAGTTCCCCTATGTATCTGGGTGCTCCTATATTGGGTGCGCATAGACTTAGGATTGTTAGCTCTTCCCGTTACACTGATCCCTCTACCATTATACAATGTCCTTCTTATCTTTTTTGGTTTCTATTACTTTGAAGTCTCAGAGATGAGAATTGCAACTCCTGCTTTTTTTTTTTTCCCTCTCCATTTGGTTGGCAAATCTTCCTCCATCCCTTTGTTTTGAATCTCTGTATATCCTTGCATGTGAGATGGGTCTGGATGCAGCTTACTGATGGGTTTTTTGGAATGGCTGATAGTGGTTGTTCCTTTCTGTATATAGTGCCTCTTTCAGAAGCTCTTGTAAAGCAGGCCTGGTGGTAATGAAATCTCTGAGTACTTGCTTGTTCACAAAGGATTTTATTTTTCCTTCACTTATGAAACTTAGTTTGGCTGGATATGAAATTCTGGGTTGAAAGTTCTTTTCTTTAAGGATGTTGAATATTGGCCCCCACTCTCTTCTGGCTTGTAGGGTTTCTGCTGAGAGATCTGCTGTGAATCTGATAGGCTTCCCCTTGTGGGTAACCTGACCTTCTCTCTGGCTGCCCGTAGTATTTTCTCCTTGGTTTCAACCCTGATGAATCTAATGATTATGTGCCTTGGGGTTGGTCTTTTGAGGAATATCTTTGTGGTGTTCTCTGTATTACCTGGAGTTGGGTATTATCTTGCCTTGCTAGGTTAAGAAAGTTTTCCTGGATAATATCCTGAAAAATATTTTCCAGCTTGGATTCATTCTCTTCGTCACATTCAGGTACACCTATCAAACATAGATTAGGTCTTTTCACATAGTCCCATATTTCTTGGAGACTTTGCTCATTCCTTTTTACCCTTTTTTCTCTAATCTTGTCTTCTCGTTTTATTTCGTTAAGTTGGTCTTCGACCTCTGAAATCCTTTCTTCTGCTTGATCAATTCAACTGCTAAAACTTGTGCATACTTCGCGACGTTCTCGTGTTGTGTTTTTCAGCTCCATTAATTCACTTATATTCCTCTCTAAATTGTCCATTCTCGTTAACATTTCGTCAAACCTTTTTTTCAAGGTTCTAAGTTTCCTTGCATTGGGCTAGAACATGTTCTTTTAGCTCACAGAAGTTTCTCATTATCCACCTTCTGAAGCCTGATTCTATTGATTCCTCACATTCATTCTCAATCAGGCCCTGTTCAACTGGTGATGAGGCACTGCAATCCTCTGTAGGAGGAAAGGCATTCTAATTTCGGGTGTTTTCAGCCTTTTTGCGCTGGTTTCTTCCCATCTTTGTAGATTTATCCACCTGTCGTCTGTGTAATTGCTGACTTTCAGATTAGGTCTCTGAGTGGACGTCCAGCTCGTTGGTGATAAAGTTTTTTCTATTTCTTAATTTTCCTTCGGTGGACGCCCCTCCTCCACAGAGCTGGACCTTCCAGGGTTTAGCTGTACTTGCTGTGAAACTCTCAATCCTCAGCAGTTCCAACTGCTGTTTTTTGTTTTTTTTGTGGAGGTGGGTACCAGCCTTCCCCTGCGGTACGCCGGCTGAAACAGCGGCGTTAAGATTCGTGGCGCTTTTCTGCCCGGGAATCTCCGGGTCTGGTTCCCCCACTTCAGTCTGCTTTTCAATCAGCTGAATGGGAGACTCTGCCTTCCCGGAGCTCCAAATGCCAACCAAAAGGGCACTCAGTCCCGTATACTCTGGACTTGAGAACCGCCGCGCCAGGGCGCCTGCAAAACGGCCGCGCCCGCCAAAAGAGTCACTCTGGCGACCCGTGAGGCTCCTCCGCCAAGAATCTCTTGGTCCATGGGCAATAAAAATTCGTCAGAAAATGTGGCGTCCACTCACTCTCTGCGCTTTCAGTAGGAGCTACAATCCTGAGCTGCTGCTAATCGGCCATCTTGGATCTCTCCGGGGATGATGAAACTTTCTGAAATCACAAGGAAAATATTGTACAGTCAGGTAAAAACTAGTAGCATTTATTGAGCAGTCACATGCTGCATGCTTTCAAATGAATTTGCTTATTTAAACCTTACAAAAACTCTGTGTTGTGCATTAGCATTCTTGTTTCTAATGTCAAGCTCAGTTATGTTTAGTTGCTTCTCCCAAGATCACACAGCTTGTAAGGAATTAGGCAGTGAGTGGACTTCAAAGGGTTAGAAGTCAATATGTTAAGGGAACTTAGAAGAGTGTTCAGTACCTACTAAGCACTATAACTTGACCTGTTCTCCTCCTCCTTCTTTTCTTTCTCCTTCTTTTTCTCCTCCTCCTCTTCCTCCTCCTTTCCTCCTCCTCTTCCTCCATCTTCCCCCTCCTCCTCCTTTTCTCCTTTTCTTCTTCTTCCTCCTCTCTTGTTTTTCCTCTTCTTCCTCCTCCTCGTCTTCTCCTCCTCCTCCTCTTCTTCCTCCTCCTCTTCTTCCTCCTCCTCCTCTTCCTCCTCCTCCTCTTCTTCTTCTTCCTCCTCCTCCTCCTTCCTCCTCCTCCTCCTTCCTCCTCCTCCTTCTTCTTCCTCTTCTTCCTCCTTCTCCTTCTTTTTCTCCTCTTCCTCTCCTCCTTCTCTTTCTTCTTCTCCTCCTCCTCCTTCTCCTCTCCTTCTCCTTCTCTTTCCCAAAAGTTCATTATCTCTACCTGGTGAGAGATAGTACAGTGATCTCAGGTTTCAGGGCTGGGTTGCCTTCATTTTAATACACACACTGCCATCTACGTGTAGGGCTGAGTGCAAACTGCTTTATCTATGCAGTCTGTAAAAACCTTGAACAACATGTGGCATATGCTGCATACACAGTAAACAGAAACTCTTGCTGTTAACATAGTTCTTTTATGTTGAACTAATTATGCCGAAATAATTATTTAAAAGCTACCATTCATGGTGTTAGTATAAATAGGATAGATAGTACAATAGATGCTAGTTAGGGTAGAAGATACTGATAACACTCATTTTATTGGTTGTACTGTTTGGTATAATGGAGTACAAAATGACTTCTCCTGTTGTCTTCATACTTAGAGACTTGAAGTCAGTGTTAAGTCACAGCTTTTTAAAAGTAATTCTCTGACATCTAGTTTTGATTATGATTTTTAAAAAGTCATTTCTAAATAAGGTCTATTTTTTTTCTCAGCAGTTGCCTATTTTTCTACTTTGAAATGAAGAGATATATTGTTGAAATGTGATAGTCTCAGTATCTTAATTTTTAGACATCCACCTACCCATTATTCTATTGTTGCCTCACCAAGCCCTTGGAATTGCTTTAATTGATTTTCAGAAAGAATCAATCTTGGTATCACACATCTAGTAGTGAAGTGACATTTTGCCTCTTGCTAGCTGTGTGATCTTGGAAAATTTACTTAACTCTTCTGAGCCTCAGCATTCTCAAGTGAACAATTAGATGGACAGTGCCTTTGTTCACTTTGGCTGACCAATCCACAATGAAGGCAGAGCAACAAATCTGTTTTCTTCCCAGAATGAGGTGCAGGCATGGCCATGCACAAAGTGTGTCTGGGTCAGTGTTTAGCTGCATGTGTTTTGGCCCATGACTTTGTCCTGTCTAAAATAAGAGTATCTTAGACTATACAGCTGGAAATGGCCTTAGACCTCATCCCATCCAAGCTTCTTATTTAACAGATGAGAAAATTTTGGTCCAGACAGGATAAAAGAGACATGCCTCAAAATCAAATCTGTTAAACTATAATGCATCATATTGTTTGTGCCTTTATTTTTCACTTTATCCTTTCCTTCCTATTTCACAATAAAAATGAGTACCCTCAGTTATCTATCTATAGAAAATAACCTTTCTCTGACAGTCGGTATTCAAGAAAGGTATATATTTTTTCTAATCCACTTTTTTCTTCTTACAGCATATCTTGGGATATTGAAAATATCCCATTTTTGCAAATAAATCTATAAATTTAAAGAAGTGTCAATCTAAATCTCCAAAATACACTTTATGGAACTTTGTAAGTCAATTATAAAGATGAGGTGAGGAAAAGAAACCATAGCAATGGGCAAGAAAAATTTTGAAAGAGAAGTGAAGGAGAACTTTCTCTACAGATATCAAAATATAATATAAAACTATAGTAAATGAAATTATGTGGATTTTGGCACTGACATAGAATAATAGATCAATAGAATAGACTAGAGTCCTGGAAAAAAAAACTATGACTGTAATAAAAAAAGCATTTTAAGTCAGTGGGAAGTCATTTAATAAATTATATTGGGATAATTGGATATACACATGGATAAGAAAGAATGAAACTAAAATTGGTCTTATGCATATGTAATGAATATTGCAATCTCATGTGCTTTTAAAATAGCCTGTGGGGTGTGTGTGTGTGTGTGTGTGTGTGTATGTATAAAATGTCAGGGAAAGAAATTATTAGAGTGAAGCAAAGAGGTTAAGAGAATTTTTTATTTTTTGACTCTTTGTAAGTCTTTTTAAAATATTTTTAATTTTCCTGTCACTTTTGTGATTATTGAATAAAGATTTCAAGTATAAAAATATCCTCATTACATTGCACATTTTCTAAAAAATTTCAGCAAGCTGTGTATGTGTGTGCATATGTTGTAAACCAAATCATATTTTGGATTAAAGTGGGGAAACTGCACTTTATTGGAATTAGAGTGCTTACTTTAAAAAAACGTTAACATTATTCCCTAGTCTCCCCTGTTCTTAGGTTTAGAATTTGGTGCATATGGTTTTCTTTAATTTTGCTTATTTCTATTAACCCTTGAAATTTGGGTGCCATGATGGAGATTAAGCATGTCATGCTGACTTCTGAAAGATCAGGTTTATCCTGGACCCTGTTGCCTGCTTCTGTTTAAGCTTTTGTTGAGGAACGTTTTCCACAGCTGAAATGGAATTTGAAGGCTTGAAGAACTGTGATTTTCATGTGACCTGGTGTAGCTTGGAAGAATGAAGTTCTGATTTGTAAATATAATAATTTCCTATTGTGGTAGATTAATAAACTTGAAATAACAGCTATATGTTAAATAAATATAATTAAACAATAGTAAATATTAAATTTAGAGACTATTTTTAATGCTCTGTTTATATGAACTCACTTAATCCTCACAACAGTTATGAGATTGTTTCACTCATGAGGAAACCACAGCACAGAGAGGTTGGTAACTTGCCTGAGTTCACAGAGTTAAGGATTGGTACCAGGATTGACGTTCAGGTCATCTTGTTCCTAAATCTATTCCCTAATTACAGCCAATGATGCAATGAATATTCTTGTGTACGTTTTCTTACATTCACATGTACAGGGTTTTTCCAAGTGTGGCATTCTTGGCTGCAGGTTGCACCCATCTTCAGCTTGACTAGCTATTGACAATTCCTCCTGTTTCTCCATATCCTGACACTTTTGAGCAACTTTTAATATTGGTCAGTCTGATGAGTATGAAGAATTAGATCATTGTGTTTTAAATATTCATTTCACTTGTAACTAGAGAGTTTGAAAATGTTTCCACTGGGTTTTGTCCATAGATTTGTAAGATTATTTTTTTATTCTGAATACTAAATCATACTTTCTACATAAATATCCCTGGGCACTGTGTTCTGTTTCTCTGCTCTGTTTCCCTAGCCCTACACAAATACACATCATCATAGTTACATGAGTTTTTCTTCTTTCTCCTCCTCGTCTTGCTCCTCCCCCTCCTCCTCCTTTTCTAAAACATTGTGTATATGATAAGACGAATCCCTTACCCTTTTGCCTTCAAAATAGAATTGATCATTTGTGGCCTTTTAGCTCTTTCATATAAACATTAAGATAAGGTTGTCAATATCTAGGAAAAGATTCTGTTGCATTGAATATGTGTATTAATTTAGGAAAATAGTTATGCTGATTCTATCCAGCCTGCATTTTCTGAAAATGGCGGAAGTTCTAGTTAAATTAGTTGCTGAAGCTTTAATGGTTAGTGAATCTTACCGGCTTTCCTGTGCTTGGTTACCAAAAGGGATTAACAGTTTCTCAAGTAACTACTTATGAGCATGACCTCTGTCATATGACAAGTGCTATGGCTAAAGTCTTATAAAATTTATTGTGGTTGCTGTTGTTTTAATAAATATTGAGGTCTTTCTAGATTGTGTTTTTTATTGATGTGATTGTTGCTATTTCGCTGAAGTAATATAGACGTTACAGATATACGGAGTCACAGTTGTACACTAGTAACCTCCATTTTTTACCCAAGACTGAGTGTTTGGGATTCTCTAATGACTTATTTGGCTCTGATTCATATAAGGCTTAGGGTGATTGTGAGTCCAGGCTCTGCTAAGCTGGGGCCAAGTGTTGCAATGTATGTTCCAAGCACTTGATGGTGTTGAATGATTCCAACTTAGAGATTGGAATGGAATGTTAGTGTATCTATGTAATTTTTTCGGGTTTAATATACAATCTAAAATTATGACAATTCAATCAGATATAGTCTCAGATAAACAAGTTTAAAAAGCCGACAAAAATCTCTGGAGAAGTTTGTATAATTTGGCTCTGCTGTCTTCAAACTCCTTGTAAATAAGAAACCAAAATTATGAGGTTGATACTTTTTCTTTAGAATTATGAACGTCCCGTTGTTGGAAAAATGAAGATTTCCATATATATTTCAGTTGCTAAGATTATTCATATCACCACTTGTTTTGTTAAGTTAATTTTGGACATGCTTTCTGAAACAGCCTCTACCACATGTCAAGTATTGTGTTTGACTTTTTCACATCAATGGTCTACTTTGTTCTTCACAGCAATCTTATAGACGACATATCAATTCCAAATTTATAGATGGAAAAATATGGTCCAGAGGGGGTTTCCTGAAGTATTATAGCTAGAAACAACAAAGCTGGGTTTCAAACACGGTTCTATCAAATTCAGGTCTGTATTGTTTTCTGTCATCCCATTTTGTTCTCCCAGTGCCTGGGAATTGAGTAAGAAAAAATAAAAACGACAAATCTATGTTTTATTTTTGAATGGGTGCTAACTCTTAAAATTCAAAAGAGCTCTTTCTGTAAGTCCACCAGTGATAGCCCAGCTAGATATTGATTATTATGCTGATTTTGTTACTTACCTTGCTCAGAAGCCTAAATTATCTGCTAATAAAAGAAATATTGCACAACTGGACATTCCTGTTAGTTACATCTGGAGGTGATCTCATTAAATGTTACAGATTTGGCTGTGTGATTTGGGGGTTTTCTGAAATCCTAACGTTTTGCATCCTTCCCCTAAAGGCACAGTTCATAAGCTCTAGATACATAGTCAGATTAGCCATAGCCATGACAAACAGGAACCTTTCCATTAGGTTTTTCTCTATATTTTATTTGAACTTTGGAAACAGAATTAAATGGAATTGAAAATAAGATGTTTTTGGATTAAAATCATCCTAGTTTCTGTATTAAATGTTAAAATAACAGAAGACTGTAGACCCAAGAGATTTAAAAATGTTGTTTAATTTGTTAGTAGCAGAAGAAATGATTAACAGACCAACACTCTTTCAAAAGTTGATGTAACACTTACATGAAAGGACCAGAGAAAAGGTCGGAAAGGAGGGCGCCAATCCAAGGGGCTTCAGGAACAAACTCTCTTTCCATGTAGAAACTTTTCAGTGGTTGACCTTTATAAGGAATGACACCAAAGAAACAGAAGATAAATCCATGCCATAATGTTCTGCTGCTCCTGCATCCAGCTACAGGGGTTAAGGGCTTAGGGTTACTTTAATGCAAATTATGGTTCAATTTTGTAATTCCATTTCACTTGAAAAGTAAAAACTGATAAAGTGTCAAGATTCTTGTCTTAAAAAGTCTTCTGTAGAGTGAAAAAGGAACTGTATTGGGTATCAGTGGCATTAGTGTTAATCCAGACCATATCTGGCTCATTGTGACACAGGCAAGCCTGTGCCTTCGTTCTTCTCTATTTCCTGAGTTGAGGACTGCTAATGAAACTGCCTTACAATTCATAAAACGTCTCTACATGGGATCTCTAAGGTTTTTCCTGCTCCAAACCTTTGTGAATCTCAGCCTGACAGGATACTAGGGTAGGATTAATAAGAAATTAATATCCCTAGCCAGTAGTTTCACATTGTAAAATCAAAAAACATTTCTATGAAGTGAACCTTATGTAGTGGTGTGTATCTCACAAAACACTAGAAAGTATAATTGGCTCTCTTTATCCAGAAACAAAGGGCAGGTTTTAGTAGACTGGAAAGATTTAGACTCATATACCAAATACTCAATAGCTAAGTTCAACTTCTGCCTCTTTCACATAAATACTGTATGACCTTAGATGAACCATTTAATGTTTATTTGTTTCGTGTCTGTAAATTGAAGGGACTATGTTATGTGACTTAAATTCTTAAACGTCTAAAAGCTAAAACACTTCTCAATCATTTTATATAAAATGCGGATTGATTTTGGGAAGTATATTATGGGTAGCTGATAAGATAGGGGAAAGATCTAACTATATTGGAGGAAACTAAGAAATGCCTAATATTATAATTAAAGCAAGTTGCCACATAAGTTCTCATATACTTGAGCGTAACTCTTCAAGCCCTCCTGAGCCTGCAAACATAGATCTTAAGTTCTTGAGATTATAATAGTATCTATAAAATCAATTTGTTCAAGAGCTTTTCAATTTTATTGTTTAATTTCCTGGGACATTTTGGAAAGCTATAATTCACATGGACGTTATTTAAAATCGTAGGGTAGGCCTTTTTCAGGCTGACACAATTTATCTGTAGCTCTGCTTAGAAGCTAGGATATGGATGATATGACTTCTATAGGCCCCTGCATGTCCCAGGAATATATGGGTAATTGCTTTTAGCAGTGCTTGAACAGCACATGGTTTCAGTATAGAGTAGGCAGAATTTGACGCCAGAAAAACAGACATAATTTTTATTTTTTTTTAATAAGAGCCCTTAAAGAAAGCCTGAAATAAATCCAGAGTTACTATAAACAAAGTGGTGGGAGTCTTACTCACCACAGAGAAAAGTCAGGCTCATTAAAGAAGGTAATTATTACCTTTGACATACAGAACTGTGTGCTGCTTTAAATTAAGGTTCTTAACGAGGCATTTCATTGTAAGTCCTTAACTGAGGGGTTTAAGGAGGGTGATTGTCTTCCACAGTCAGTGGTAATGGGTGTTCTACATTCAAGCGAATGTTTCAAGAAAGAATAGTTCAGGAATTTAAATACAGGAATGTTCACACAATTTCAGAACAAATTGCTGGTGTGCTGAAAGCCCACCCAAGCTATGTGCTTGTAAGTGGAAAATTTAAACTTTGCCACATGCTAATGATATGCTAATGAATTTTCATGTTAGACAAATGACAAGAGCATGGTCTCTGTCCTTTTTCTGTTAATGTAATGAATGAGCTTGAATAAGCAGTTTTAAGAGGAAGTTGTAAACAGGTTGTAAATGTTTACGTTTCCCTCATTTTTATTAGTTTTTCTTTATTTCACCTCTCTTCCTCAACAAATTTCTTTTGACTCTTTCTGTATTATATTGTTTATAGAATTTAAAGATGCTCTCATGCTCTTGCAAGATAAGAATTTGTCTTGACCACCAAGAAGAAACTTTTATCTATCTCAAAGCAACTCTTTATCAAAAAGTCTATATTGAGTACCAATATCAACTTCTCATGATGCTCATATACATAAATGGGTTATGTTTCGAGGAAAATAAATTGCTTTTTAGTGAATACATTTCTTTAAAAAGACATATTTTACAGCTCTGCTTTTCCAAATTTAAAAATGTCTCACCAAACCACAGTGCTATTATAAGAAATGAAATGGGGGTGTTGCTCAAATCTAAAGTTTGCATTCTAACTCTTTTTCCAAGCATATAGCTAAATTCTGGAAAACCTATAGCCCATTAACATGATTTCCCCAAGGATTTTTACCTGTTCCATCTAAGAGTAAGTGATCGTAGAGCAATTTTGTAACCTCATTTTCTCTATCTATCAGAAGAGCAGCAATGTCTACCGAGCACCCAAGAGACACGGTAGTCCAAGATAGAATCTATGATCTGTACCTACTATAGAGAAAAAAGGTCTAAATCTTTCTAAACTTTCTTATACGAGAGCATTTGAGTGTGACGCATAATATTACCACCTGATTAAAATCCATTTCCAGTTAAATTACAAAGTCCTAGTGTTAATCACACACATCTCACCATGGGACTTTCAAGGTGGGTTCATATCCTTGGTAAGTGCTCAAATGTTCTCTAAGGTCAAATATCCTGTGACAGGAACCATTATGTCAGTGTTTGACGCTGACCTAGCTTTAGTCAGTTACATCATGATGTCATGCTCAAAATATATGTTTAGTCTGTTTTTTAAATAAATACATCATTTTCTGATTCTGTTACATGCTATCATTCTGATCTTGACAATTGGTGCGGTGTTTATTCTTCCCTGCTTTTCTCTGCCTTGTTTACAGATCATAGGAGAGATGTCCTACTTTGGGCCATTTTAATTAATCCAGCTTCTCCTTATGTATGCCACATGATTTAAAATGAAAATTCAGTTGGCAGGGTGAGATGGTAAGGAAGACAGTTTAAAAGTAGTCGATCTGGCTGTTAGGGCTCTGAGTATGCCAGAGATGAGTACGTAGGAGGTGGGAGGATTCTTAGTTGATTAAGAAAGAGAGTTCCCTCTCTCTTTTTTTGGTGCTTCGCTGTTAGGTTCAACTGTGTCTGATATCTGTGAGCCCAGAGCTTCTCTGGTTCAAAGTATTTCCACAGTAAATGTCCCATCTCCCATAGGGTGGCAGAAATGTAGTTCCTTACCAGATAGGAGAGAGCATTTGGAGTTTATGAGTTATTTTTTTCTTTTAAGTTTTATTTTGTGTTTAGTTGATACATAATGATTGTAAATACTTTTGGGGTACAATGTGATGTTTTGATACATGTATGCATTGCATAAGGATCACATTATCCTTACATAAGGACATCCATCATCTCTAACACTTGTCATTTCTTTGTGGCGAGAACATTAAAAATCCTCTCTTCTAGCTATTTTGAAACATACATTATTTTTAACTATAGTCACCTTCCTGTGTAATAGAAGAGCAGAGGTTATTCCTCCTAGCTAACTCTAACTTTATACTTGTTCACCAACCTCTCCCCATGCCACATCCCACATCCCCTCCCTAGCCTCTGGTAACCTCTACTTCTGTAAACAGCTCGGTTAGATTCCCCATGTGAGTGTGAGATCATGGGGTATTATCAATTCCCCTTTTTCTCATTCCCATCCTATGTCCTTTCCTTTACATGTACCCACTGTCTCTAATTTTTGAGATATTCTGGGATTGCTTGGTGAAAATTGGCCTTGACCTGCTTCTTGCTTGACCCTGAATAGAGTGGAGAGATTGATACTTAAGGTTGCTATCACATAGCTATCAACTTTCCATTTTCCTGAGTAGTCTTGAAATCTTTCATCTGCTACCATTTTTTTCTTCCATGCTTTTTTATTTTGTAATGTTTTCCTTTTTAATCCCTTTACTGTTATTCTGATAAAATTTGTAAGAGAACAAAGACAAATATCTGTATTCACCTTGCCATGACTAATTAAAGAATTCCATTCCATTCCTTTCTTAAATATTAATGATGGTGTCTTTCTCCAAATCATTGCTTATTTACCATATTGATTCTTGTTTCTTTTCTTTTATTTTTTTTGAGACGGAGTCTAGCTCTGTTGCTCAGGCTGGAGTACAGTGGCATGAACTCGGCTCACTGCATCCTCTCTGCCTCCCAGGTTCAAGGAATTCTCTTGCCTCAGCCTCTCAAGTAACTGGAACTGTGGGCATGTGCCACCACACCCAGCTAATTTTTGTGTTTTTAGTAGAGATGGGGTTTTATCATGTTGGCCAGGCTGGTCTCAAACTCCTGAGCTCAAGTGATCCACCCACCTTGGCTTCCCAAAGTGCTGGGATTACAGGTGTGACCCACCACAGCCGGCCTGATCCTTGATTTTTCCATGACACTTGGCATTACTTACTATTTA
Organism: Ateles fusciceps; assembly: GCA_036589455.1. Classification (NCBI taxonomy): domain Eukaryota; kingdom Metazoa; phylum Chordata; class Mammalia; order Primates; family Atelidae; genus Ateles; species Ateles fusciceps. Next base: position 378,836 of record JAZHEH010002052.1, read on the forward strand.
TTTCTGGGTTGAATGACACTATAGCTTTCTATTTCTTGCTCTATGTCTATTTGTTCCTGATCTCTTTTGTGGATTTCTCTTTGAATGTGTATCCTCCAATATGGAAATTTTCAAAGACCATGTTTATATCTTTCTCAATTCCAGAGGTTTGAATTAGATAACATATGTTAGTCACTTATTGTGCTGTGGCATGAAACAATAAACAATCGGGAATTACTTCACATAGCCTTTTACTTAACCTTATCATGATGCTTACAAATTGAATTGTAATTTTTTTGAGGTCAGGAGTGAAGTTTAATTTGCCTCTGTATATGTCACACCTAGAACCATGATCCATATGTGTGTATATAAAAACATATAATATGCATTGGGTGTTCGTGGAGGGAAGCAAAAAGGACAAGAATAGACAAATGAAGAAAGAAATTGATGTCATTTGCAAAAATGTATAAATTAGTCATGTAACATAAAAATAATCATGATGCTGTATTTGGCTTGTGAATGAATTAAAATAAGAAAAACACATATTTTGGGAGAAAATGTCGTGAGAGTTTTTATAAAACCTATAGAGAGAAATGGAAAGTTTCATTTAGTTTCATGGCTTTCACACTTTGTTAGCCTCACTACTATAATTAGTTTTCATCTCCTATATTGTGTAGCACAACTTATGCCAGTAACTCCAAAAATACACACACACACACACACACACACACACACACGTACGTAAATGTAGCTAAAACCTACCAGAAATTATATATCTTCTTCAGAACTGTTTTAATGAGTCAAATACGTGAAAAATGGGTGTTTATACAAAACTTATCTTTTTTGTTGTTGTTATTGAGATGGAGTCTTGCTCTGTCACCCAGGCTGGAGTGCAGTGGAGCCATCTTGGCTCACTGCAACCTCTGCCTCCTGGGTTCAAGCAATTCTCCTGCCTTAGCCTCCTGAGTAGCTAGGATTACAGGCATGCACCACCACACCTGGCTAATTTTTTGTATTTTCGGTAGAGACGGGTTTCACCATGTTAGCCAGGATAGTCTTGATCTCCTGACCTCATGACCCGCCCTCCTTGACCTCCCAAAGTGCTGTGATTACAGGCGTGAGCCACTGCGCCCAGCCTAAAATTTATGTTTTCAAAATTGCATTGAAATGGCTGATAGAAGAGGATACAAAGGGACCTCCCCACATTGATCCTCTCCACTTCCCAGCCTTTACCCAGAGAATGTCATAGCATTAGTCCTATAGAGCAGGAATGGGAAGGCCAGGCTCATCCATGTGAAGAGAGAACAGATAAGTTGTGGATTTTATGAGGGGGAATCTACTGTTTTATTTAAAAAATATCAACATATGGCAAACAAATACTATATAGGGGATGTTTCCCTTTTTATCTACACCTACCTAAAGGATTTGATAATTATAGTCCAGAAAGTGCTATATATTCTTTAGTTATTTCTTTTCTTGCATCCTTTGTTTTGAGGTTTTCCTCAAGAGTAGAGTGCTTCTTAGTTACTTGACACATTCTTGATAAAAGAGCAATAAAACCATCAGTCACTATGTTTCCTGTCTCCTTACTAGGAGCAGTCTGAATATCTCTGTCCAATTTCTGGAAGAGAACATCTGAGAAATGACAGTTCACAGTATCTGTTAAAACAAATAAATTCTGTGAGATGTTTACAGGAATACTTAAAATTCATACAATCTGAGATTTATTCCCAGAAACAAATCATACCCACTCATTCCTCAGTTAACCAACAGACACAGCCCTGGTGATGGATTTTGGAGGATGGCATGATGGAGGCTTCTCCAACAGCTCTAAACTTGTTGTGGGGAAAACATCTGGCAGCCTCAAAAGACGGTCTTGTTGACCCCAATTATATCATTTTACAATTTTTTTAAATCAAAATCATTCTTAGCATGTTTTATGCACAAAGTGTTATTTTCCTTAGCAACATCATGGTATGGAGGGATTCCTGTAGGATAGGTCCTGAACATTCTTGCTTTTTCTCTGATTTAATTTTGAAAAAAGTCCTAGACTAAACTCAACCCTGCTCTTTTAAATATCTTCCTTAAAAATATTTAAAAAATCTTTTATCTCTGCTTTCCTTTGCACACGGCCCTCTACACAACATCCACAGATACAGCAGAGACACAGATTAAAGATGGGTGCAACCCAGAACAGAGAGGTATGGATATCAATTTCCGTAATTATCAACGTATCAAATTTTATAGCTTGACAAGGAAGTGTGGGCCCCAAGGTAGGCAGTACCTTTGGTTTGTTGATTGTCCACTGGCAAAGTTTGTAATTTTGAAGTTGTATTAACAACAACAGTTTGTTACATCATCTAACACAAATGAGTGCATCCATTTGGAATATACAGGAGAAGACCACATATTTCTGAGTAAGGGGCTCGAAGCACTCTTTCCTGGGGGAATTCAACTTCATATCAGTTTGGTAAAGTGGATATAAGAAAAATGCCGTGTGTGTGGAGAGCATTAGGAAAGGTCATATATTTCAAAAAAGAATATTGTTTACAAGGAGTGTTAATAGGTTTCAGGGGAAATGTTAATTTTTTTTTCCTGGATGAAATAGCTACTGTAAGTTTTTAATGGTTAATCATTCATTCTTGAATTTTTATATTAAGCATTTCATATTACTTTATTGACTTAACTTTTATGCTCTTCTTCATTTTGACAGTAAAGAATGACCAGGCTACACTCTTTGAAAATTGGAGACCATTTGCAGCTGCTCTTTGTTGAGGAAAGTGAATAATAGGGTGCCCTCAAGGAATTTCAAAGGTATCACTCAACAGAAACTTTTGTGTCTGAAGAAACTAGATCATTTTATCATGGTAGGCATGCTGATATGTTTGCTTTAATAAAATGCCATATTTCTGCCTTTAATCTCTTGTCAACCCGCTATTAAAAAGCCCCAAAGTGCATGCGTGCAGCACATGTAAACACTTGTGGTTTTGAGGTTACCACAGAACATACTAATAAAGCATGTAATTTGTGTTTTGTGCACAGACTGTAATAATTTATTGAGTGGTACAGAGAAGCTAGAAAAGGATTTTCTCTAACTTTAGCCAGCAAGTCAATTTAATTTTAGTGTTTTCTGCAGAGGTACATGTATACACATGTTTTTATGATGACATCATGTTTAAAAAGCATTAGGAAGCCTGCATAACAAAATGGGACAAAATATAAATTCATTTTGCACACATCGAGGACATTCTATCAAGCATGGTAATGTGGCTCCTATAAGCTGAGAGGTGTGATGTCTGTTCTTCCCCAAAGGGTTGTGTGTGTGTGTGTGCGTGTGTGTGTGTGTGTGCATGTTTGTGTGTGCATTGAATACTAACAATACATTAGCAGAATATAGATCAAGTAAATTAAGACAAATTGCAATTGCAATAGCAAGAACTCTTATAAACGTTATTAACATTATCCCCAGACCCCTGCAGAAGGAGGACAGAGAACAATGTTGATCCAACCTACAAAGGTTGAATCACTTCTAGAGGATCCTAGAAGAGCTCACTGCCAGACTACAGCTTCCACCATGATTGTTTGGGTAGCCAATTTATCTGCTTATGTAAGATCCTTACAGGTAAGAACTGTCTGGTTGTATACCACTCAGCTTTATACTCTTACTTCTTCCCTCATGAGGTACTTTGCACACAACAAATCATCCACACAGACAGATAATTTGAAAGGAAAGGCCTTGAGTTTGTGGAAGAAATACATATCAGTTTCTGGAAAATTCTGTAGCTGGAAAATTCTGTGAAATTCTATGCTTTATTCACTCAAACAAAAACATGCAGTTTAGAAATAGTGTCTGTGCCCAGAATAAATTGCTGTTAGATACTCAAAACGTGTTTATTCCAAAAAGATGCAAGATTTCTCTCCTGGAAAACAATTCACCACTCTCTATGCTTCTTTTTCTTTCTGAGAAGGCTTATACACGTATCGGGTTTCAATGCATAGCAGATTTGTGGTGCAAAACCTTTTACATTTAAGGGCTAATTAAATTGAATCCTTTGTGCCACCTCTAAGATGCAACTCACTCCTTCATGTTGTTCATTGATCTAAAAAACCAGTTCCAATTCATAGCTAGGGATTATAGAACTTTCTGTGGCCATTGGCTATCACAGAGGCATTGTGAAAATCTGTAAGGAGACAAGTGCACAGCAGCCTGGCCCGGAGGGTCCTCTTATTGGAAGTAGAACTCAAGTTGTGCCCAAGTATGTAAAGCTAATCCAGCCTAGAAAACAGTTTTGCAAGAGACTAAGCCAATTCTTCAGACCTCTAAGGAGGAAATCAAGATCCTTGTGGCTATTTGATCACTTCTGTGATTTGACTGTCTCCACGGTTTAATCATTTGCTCACATAACGAGGACATTACAGAAAGAAGAGATGAGGGTAGGGGAAGAGAAGAAAGGGAAAGTGAAAAATAAGAAGGAAAAGGAAAAGAAAGAAAAAGGAAACAAGTAGAAAGGAAAGAAGGGATGGAGGAAGGAGAGAGAGGAGAGGGGAGGAGAGGAGAGGAGAGAAGGAAGGAAGAAAAAGAAAAGAAATTGGCCAGAAAACTACATATCATTAAAATGTTGATCTTGCACATGTTGGCTGGTACTAGTTTTGTAGTGTCAGAGATACTAGAGTCAATGCTAATTTTAAAAAGCTAGGAACAAACATTTTCAGATTGTTAAAAATTATGATTTGGAAGACTTTATGATTGGCATAAAATGTAACAGATATAAAAAGTAGAGATTAGCTATTTGAGTAGCTAGGTTAAAACAAGATTAATCAGGGCTGTTTTGCTTAATAGCCTTTTAAATATTTATCCGTGGGTTTCTCAGCCCTACATGGATGCCAAATCATCTTTCGTGAAGTGTCTTTTAACTGATAAAATTTCTTTTAACATACACACAAAGATGGGAGTAAAGTTTGGGGGGGGCAACTACATACAAAAAATTCAGAGTCAAAACAAAGTTAGTTCCCAGGGTCATATTTTAAATCTGTAACTCTGTAAGGTTGCAAGGGTTCATGCATATCAAACTCGCTTAATTTTATTTTAATGTGGTAATCAAAACATCTGTTGAAATGTTTTAGGTAAAGATGGGCAGGTTTGAAGAATAACGACAAATGTTAATCAATTTAGAACACCAGGTATAGACTATATTTTAAGTTAAAATTACTTAAATATTAAATAAACACCCATTACTAGCTTTTTTAGTGCTTTTAGCTTTGTTAAACAAACATGTCGTACCTAAAGGTTATAATTCCTATTTAAAGCGGTTAATGCAAAATAATTCTGTGATTGCAATAGAAACCATTGATATCAAAACACACAGCGTAGACATCATAGGACACAATCCAAGTTGTAACTCATTAAATATACTCTACATAAACGTAGGATCTATAACAACCATTTTTTTTTCCTTAATAAGAAGACTGAAGAAAAGACAATAGTACTTTTCCAAAAAATTTCCCCCCCTAAGCTTATGTGTACATATTTCCTCATAATAAGCTCTAGAACTAACTAAAGAGTGAAAATCCCAGAGTTAAGAAAGAGTTGTCATAAGTTCAAGTCCCTAAGAGTTTGGATAATAACAGTGGTTTGTTAGTGTTTTATACTAATCATTGATCTTTCATAAGAATTTTCAAGTTCGATATCTTAGGATCACAGCTTTCCACAATTCAAGTTTAAGTAGATGTGAAATATTTAGATATAGATTCAGATACATCTGGACTAGATCTTGTTGATTGTGACCTCTGAAATACAATTACTAGCTGTATTTTTTAGAATGTTTTGCATTTGTTCAACTTTGGTGCATACCTTTTATATTCAAAGTAATCATTGATTCTGAATGAGCATTAAAAAATAATCCTAGGGTCTGTCAGACTTTGAGTCTAGCTAGTTCAAAGTATCAATAAATTGAAATGTAAGACCTCCTAAATTCCAATATTGAGAAAACTTCGTTAATTCATACATTCAGTCAGTCGTCCATGTGCACTTGGTAGATTCTAAATAAATATATGCTGAATGGAAGAATGAATGAATGAATAAACTTCTATGTATCTAGTGCATAACTCTCATATATGAGATAGTCACTAACTCTGAGCACTAAACAAAAACATTCTAGACTCTGGGGATCGTGCAGTAAGCATGACAGATTAAATTTCTTACCCTCATGGAGCTTACATTCTAAAGATGAAATTGGATCAAAAATATTTATTCATTTCAAACCAAACACCAAGGCAACTGGGCAAATACTTTTTTCTTATTTTCTTTTAGAACTCTTGTGGTTTACTTTTCTTTTCACCAGGAACAAGATGCGGATGCCTTGAAATTAGTATCTGCACAGGTGCCATCCTCACAGTGAGGACATATGCTGCTACTCTGGCACTCACGCTTGTCCCTGCTGTTTCTTATGTGGGTCATCTTGCCTGTAAGATCAGAAAAAGGGATTTCTACTTAGTATCAAGAAGTTGAAATCAAAGTAGAAAATATTCATCCATTGTTTTCCTCAAAGCATTCTTCTGTCCAGAAATGTCAGCAACTTAACCACATGCAAATACCCTTTGTGTACAAATGTGTACAAAAGGCATTTGGGGTTCCTCTCTTTGAGACTAGATTAAAGCCGACCACATACATAGGGAATAAAACAGTTTTTCTCTGTAGCATCATGTTGCTGCATTGCATATTTTCTGATAGAGTAGCATCCGGTCCTCTTTATTTAAATCGTATTTGACTTTTCTTTTCTGTTTTGAGGCAGAGTCTTGCTCTGTCACCCAGGCTGAAGTGCAGTGGCACCATCTTGGCTCACTGCAACCTCTGCCTCCTCGGTTCAAGGGATTCGCCTGCCTCAGCCTCCTGAGTAGCTGGGATTACAGGCATGCGCCACCACACCCAGCTAATTTTTGTATTTTTAGTAGAGCCGGAGTTTCACCATGTTGGTCAGGCTGGTCTCAAACTCCTGACCTTGTGATCTGCCCGCCTCAGCCTCCCAAAGGCTGAGATTATAGGCATGAGCCACTGTGCCTGGCCCATATTTGACTTTTCCAACAAAGAAATTTGGTGTGCAGAACTCTAATTAGAGATTTCAGTGACTTGTATCACCAAGAGGATGACTATCAGCATGTAGTGGAGGTCCAGGCCTCAGTCATGTGGGGCACACTGAGGAGTAGCATTATTTGCAAGCGGAATTAGGAGTCTTCCTAACAAAGTTCACCTTAAGGATGGGAGAAACCAAGGCACAGACCATAGATTCAAGAAAAATCACTTCTAGTCAGAAAAAGGTAATCTGAGGTTAGGGGAAGATGGGTCATCAATATCATCCCCTGGTCCAGCCCTGTGAAATCATACCTGAGTGGTAGAGAAATATCTATGAAAAAAATTATAAGATTTGTTTCTGTCTGGCAGAAAGGCAGCTGCATGACTGTCAGGGCTATGTGGGTGGAGGGGGGGTGGTTGCATCACATGTACACAGTGGCAGCAGGATGTCCCCCAGGTAGCAGAAAGCTCAGTTCATAGGTGGCTCATCAGAGGCCCTAAAGAACCAGTCCCCTACATGTAAGTGTCATTGGCTGTGGTCAGAGCGGCTGTAGAGAGTTTCTGGTTACACAAGATTAGTGTAGAAACTGCATGACCACAAGAAAAATCTGGGTAGACAGCCCTAGGTAGCTGGAGCAGAATATTAACAATAGTAGCCAGTACTTGTGTGCTGCCCATGTGCTTGAAAATGTTCTAGGTGATTTACCTTTATTAGCTCCTATAATTCCCTGAACAACCTCGAGTTAGGTTTTTCTATTATTCCTATTTTATAGACAAAGCAATGGAGGCACAGTGAGATTAAGTAACTTGCCCAATGTCACACAGTAAAAAGAGGCAGAGACACAATTTTAATCTGAATAGAAGAGGAAATAGATAATGCATATTCCGAGTTCTGAGAAAGGTTTGAGGTGAGTGGGAATGAGATGCTCTGCTTTGAAAGGGGCATCAGGGAGTACTGAAACAGACTGGAAGAGTGTGAAACCTGATGGCTGAAGCACTGACATCAGGCACTGGCCCAGGTGTGTGCCATGGGCTATTTTTGTATCTATTTCATACTTTAGGAAACAAACTTAGAGAAGCTAAGCAAATTTCCCAAGTTCCCACAGCTGTCAAGTTGCAGAAGCAGAATTCAAATGTAGGTCTACAAAATCCAGAAGTCATACTTTCCTCAGAGTACCACATCGCTTCTTCCCAAGAGACATGCTAAGGGGGAAATGGAGGGAGTGGAACAGGTACTATGCTTATTACCTGCCTGACAAAATCATCTTACACCAAACCCCCAGGAAACACAGTTTACCTGTATAACAAGCCTGCACATGTACCCCTGAATCTAAAAATTAAAAAAAATTTAAGATAAAAACTTGAAATTATCCATAGAACATATTAAATTTGTATTTCATTGAATTAAACATTGCCCAGGACACAATTGAGATTTTATTCCTCTATTTATTATATATTTACAAGAAACGAAAATCATGAGCAGTGCTTCAAAGTGTTCATCTATTAATCAGAAGGTTTTAACCAAATGCATCTCTGCTGGTTTTTTTCTTTTCTTTTTTGAGACGGGGTTTCACCATGTTGGTCAGGCTGGTCTTGAACTCCTGATCTCGTGATCCGCACGCCTCGGCCTCCCAAAGTGCTGGGATTATAGACGTGAGCCACCGTGCCCGACTTCCTGCTGCTTGTGATCAGGATAAGGACAAAGGTTAAATAAGTAACTTGCCCACTTGCTTAGGGAAGCAAACTATTGTGTAGAAACTGGTAGAGTTAGTGAAAACCACTCACGCACAAAGCATACTGTCAGATTCACTCCCAGTAATTTTCCTAAATGTTTATACTAATTAAATGGCCTGATGCTGCTATAAAATGTTTCTCTTCTTCCGTCTTTCTTAGCCCACATACCATGCTAAATGTCAGCTAGGAGAGCTCAGAGGGCAGTCCCTGATTTTAATGAGTTGTATTCTGAAAGTAGTTTAGAAATGGAATTCATTATTTCAGAAAATAATTGTTATAAATATAGGTAAATATGAAGCTAGTTCAGATTAAGTGAGCATAGCGAAGGAGTCTGAGAGCATTGAGCGGAGATAAGTTTGGTGTCCTGAGAACAGGGTTTTGAATCTCTGAGATAAGGAACATCGCTCCTCCTTCCTAAATCACATAAGCCTCATTCGTGAGAATGGAAATACTAGCAACCCCTCTCTAGCTCTTCCTTATGTGCCAGACACGGTTCTAAATCTTCTCTGTATTTATTCATTCTGTAACGGCACCAGACCAATCTGGTTCAATTTTTATGTAACAAAGTTGTGAATTGTTTTTCAGCTGCCATGGACCCCCAAGTTGAAGATCATGTAACCTCAGCCTGCCCAAATGAACCAAGCATACAACCACAGGGGGAACCTAACTGTTCCAGTCAAAGAGCGGGGACCAATTTGAGAGGTGGACACCATGTGGCAGAATCCAGGATCCAATTAGATTGAGCCCTGGGTCACCCTGTGGCAGGATCCAGTTGGATCATGCCTTCTGGCATCACCTATTACAAGATCCAATCAGGTAACACCTCATTATTCAATGCTTATAGAGCCCCACCTAACCCCTAGCCCAAGGATACAGATACGAGTATTTCCTCTTGTTTCCTTGCCAGTCGACTTCCAGTAAACCTTTTTTTTTTCTCTAAAATTAGTGCTGTGGGTATTGGCCTCTATGACCATTGGGTAGGAAGCTCATTGATTGCTTCGTAACAATTCCTACAACAATTTTCTGAGGTAAGGCCTATAATTGATCCCATTTTACCAAAGAGAAAGGGGAGACACAGAAAGGTCAAGGGATTTGCCCAAGGTCACACAGCTGATAAATGGAAACAACTCAACTGACATCAGGAGAGGAAGATATTCAACAGCCAGACACCCTGAACTTAGCGGCTCTTATTAACACATTGTGACAACCCTCAATGAAAGGCAAAGGCAAAGGCAAGGCTAAGAAACATCTCTCTGTGACAATCCGGAAGACTATCTGAATAAGAGCTGGAGGTGCAACAGGTTTACTGTTCAAAGCTAAGAGTTTCTACGAGCCTTCAAATAGTAATGTCGGAACACCCTCAGGAGAAAGCCACAATGCATAAGTCTTCATGGTGAACTTCAGCCTACAAAGATCCTAAATACTTGGTCATACACTGCTGGGCGCAAATGTGCTATGGCATGATGACTTTGTAATAGGTTGCTGTAAACATGTTAATTGTTCTTTTTTTCTTCCCTCCACTAGAACTTTAAGGCTACCCTTTCCTATTGCATTTCTGTAAAAACTAAAAGGTAGATTCTTATCTTTCACCAGGGAGACTTTCAGATATACAAATAATAGTCACAGCCCTGTGTGTTTGATTTATTGCTCAGGCCATGGTAGTGTTGTGCATGGCCATTGATGTTCAAGGTTTAAGTGTTGCATGCTTCCTAGTGGGACTATTATGTTTTGAGTACACTTCTGGAAATTCTTTTTTTTTCTTCTTTTCTATATTTAATCTCAGATTATACCATAAAAGTAACCAGCTGCAGAAACGGAAGAGCGTCCAAAGTCCTATGGAGGGGGATAACCTGAAAAGGCTGATAGGATCTTTTTAGTCTCAGCAGAGCAAGGCCAGAGGGCAGTGTTTGGTTTGGTTTATGCTAACCAGAGTGCTCTCCTTTCATTTTCACACCAGAGTCAGTCCTGTGACTTGGAGCTCGCAGTGTGCTGAAATGCGAAAGGCTGTCCTTTTATAGGTCTTATGTGTGACCAAGCCTGGTTTGCTTAATCACAAAAACCTGATGATGCCAGAGAACTGATAAACTATCAAGAGATTGAAAATCAGGTTTTGGGCATATCTCTTTCGTCTGATGCCTTTAATTCCGTGGAGCAGCATGGTATAGATAGGTTAATCTGGAAATGCCTCTAGGCAAATTCAGTCCTTTTCTTAGTTTCTTCCAAATACCAGGATCATTTTATACCCATGGATTATTTGTGCAATACTTTTCCTCGGTAAGTTAGTTAATGAAAGTAAAACCTCTGGAGGAACTACACTTATATCTTGTTTCTATATTGATCCATTTAATATCTTTTTCCTCTTCTTTTTGGGAATCTAATCCAGTAGACGATGTTTTTGTCTGTGACAACATGGTTAAAATAAATCTCAATTTGAGGGGGAGGGCATCTCCATAGTAACGAATTGTATGATTTAGAAGCGGCATCAAACATTCTGCCTCTGTTCCTCTTTTTGCAAAAAGGGTCATTCTTGTAGCCCTTGTAGGAAAGAGGGTAATGCATTACACATCCATGATAAAATGTAGTCGCCCAGTACCATCCCGTTTCTCTGCTAAATCCATTTATTCATTCTTTCAATAAATGTTTTTTGTATTCCAATTATGTATCAAGCTCTGTACTAGGTACTGAAGGTATGGCATTCTTTGTGTCGCAGAGTTTATATTTTTTTCAGGTAAGATAGACTAATACATAGAGCAAATAATAAAGTGTTAAGTGTCTTTGCAGGAAAAGCACAGTACAGGGGACTTTGGAAGCACATGGCAGACCTGTCTAATCCAGTGGAGAGAGACTTGAAAAATCCTGGAAAGGGAGATACAAACAGAATCTTAAAAGGTAAGTGAGAGTTAGACACACCAAAGGCAGAGGAATGTCTCATCCTGAGGGCACAGGCTGTACAAAAATGTAATTGTGAGAGACTATATTAAGGAAGCACAACTCAAAAGCCATCCAGAGAGCCCAGATAGCATTGTACAAAAGGAAGGGTGGTAAGAAATGAGGCTGGAGAGGGTCTGAAATGCTATGTCCGGGCTTTGAAGAGTGGAACAGGAAAGAGGGGGCTTAATCACCTGTACGGTTTAGAATGCTACCTCGGGGTCCAATGTGGAGAATGGTTGGGAGGAGATGGATAACTTTAGGGTGCTTAAAAATGTATTTTGTTGAATAGTATACCCTACAAAGCCTAAAAACATCAAATTCCCGCTACTCCCCACATAAGAGTCATTGGGAATGGATTCTTAGCCTACTTCATTTTTTTTATCACCTTTTTAGGAAGAGTGTGTTGTGGGGTTTTTATATTACCCATGACAGCAATAACAAAACATTCTCAAATGAAAATCACTCTTCCATAGGCTTATCTGGAAGTATATTTTTTAATCATCATCATAATCACCATCATTATCATCATCATCTAGCATAGATAGTCCCATAAATACGAGAGTTGCCTTTTGGAGAAGATTGGCCTTGGTGACACAATGCTCAGCAAGTTTAGTCATAATTCCTCCCTTTTTACTTCTATTTCAGTATTTGGATGGGTAGCTGAGAACGTCAGTTTTAGAAGACCCCTTCCTCTACATCTTGCACAATTGGAAAGATTTCTCTTAGTTGTCTTACCTCTGCAGGCTGGTTTGTTTCCTACTGCCTTATATGTATCACATGTATTCACCAGTTTTGATACCGTATATTGCTTGTTCATTAGATATCTGCTGGAATCCATATCCTCTCTTTGTTTTTCTTTAATTTAAATCTGGCCCCAATCATACTATACTATTTTAATTGAAGGTGTCAGTCCCTGGTTGGGCAGCTCCAGGCCTCACTCCCATCCATCCTCAATAAATGAAGAAACAAAATACCAAAGAGGTTGCTATAATAAAACTCGAAGAAAATGCCCTTTCCTTACTCTTTTTTTTTCTGTATCAGCTGTTTGTGTTCTCTGATATTCCTTTTCCAGAGATAGCAGTGAAGGAAACAGAATCAGTCTGTGAATATTCAAAAACAATACAAACAGAATAGATTTAATAGAAATAAAACAAATTCCTCACAGAAAATTAACTGTCTCTGACCCTATCTAGAAATTATCATAAAGAATTTGGTTATTAACAGTAACATATTTATTAGGAAATATAATTTTAAGGTTTTTTTTTTTTTATAAAACATTAGTATGAGCATGATCGCTCATGCCTGTAATCCCAGCACTTTGGGAGGCCGAGGTGGGCAGATCACCTGAGGCTGGGAGTTCGAGACCAGTCTGACCAACATGGAGAAACCCCATCTCTACTAAAAATACAAAATTAGCTGGGTGTGGTGGCGCATGCCTGGGATCCCAACTACTCAGGAGGCTGAGGCAGGAAAATCACTTGAACCTGGGAGGGTGAGCCGAGATCACAGCATTTTAAACTCCAGTCTGGGCAACAAAAGCAAAACTCTGTCTCAAAAAAAAAAAAAAAAATGAATATGGGTTCATTTTATTTAAGGCCTGTATGTGCTTCAGCAAAAATGATTTTGTGATTTAAAGCCATGTAAAGTATAAATTAAAATACTGACTTTTTGTTGTTTTATTTACTTTCTTAGCCTGAATATCTGTCTATCTATCTATCTATCTACCTATCTATACACATATATATACATATACATGCATATGTATGTACATATATATCTATATATAACTGAGTAACTTTCTACATCTATCTAGGTATCTTGCTATTACATAATACACTGATGACTACTAATAAAATCCTGAGGTTTAAAATAGAAGCTGTAGGATACTTTTATATATATTCATTCATCAACTTACAACATAACGGACTAAGAGCTTTATAAAAAAAGGAAACACATTTATGGCATTTAAATATTCTAATGACTTGTTTTACATAACTATTTTACATGTATACAGTCCCTGAGATATTAGGAAACATGAAGATTATTTGGTATAACATCACCAGATGGATGAATATCTCTGTGACAGCCATAATAAGAGGTCATCTCACTTTTCTGCACATACCTAGTGATGTCAAATATACCATCTCTCTTGAAAGCTAGACAGATTCTTCAGGGAAAATAATTATCAGACAGTCCTCTTGGTTTTTTTTTTGCCTTCCAAGAGTCTCAGAGAATGAATCAAACCTCTCTTTCACCTGACAATGCTTCAGATATTTTTGAGACCGCTATTACAGTTCTAGTCTTTATCCAACATTTATTAAACATCTTCAAAAATTTTAACTGTTACTTGGAATTTTGTTTGTTAAAGGCCTGTTGAACACCCCACGTCCAGGCCCGAACACAATGCCGCTGACCAGGACACAGCAGAGTCACCAGCCACCTTCACTGACTTTTAAATAACAAAAGAAGTTTTGTTCTTCATCTTCGCTGACAGACTTGCAGAATAAGGTGGGCATTTGATTGACAGGTATCTTTACAACCTTTTGCAATTGTCTTTTGATTTTTGACTAAGATTTGCATTGAAAGTGTATATGATAAAATATATACAAAAAGAAATGGAATCAGAAATAACATCAGGCTTTCATTTAAAAAAATATAAATTATTGCACAAATTAAAGAATTTCTCCTTGGAGCTTTGTTCTTTTAGGTTATCAAATAGAAAATAGGAAAATAGGAAATGTACCTCACTTTAAAAGAAAAATTTAGGACAAATTAAGTTTAACAGAGTTTAATTGAGCAAAGAATAATTGGTGAATTGAGCAGCCCACAAACCAATCAGAATACATTGAGAGTACTTCAGTGCTGCCCCATGGTTGGAGAAGATTTATGGACAGAAAAAAAAGATGCACAGAAAATGGAAGTGAGGTACAGAAATAGCTGGGGTGGTTACAGCTCCATGTTTGCCTTATTTGAAAAGGGTTGACCAAGTTGGCAGCTTGTAATTGGTTGAAAATCTGTAATTGGCGCAAGAGGAGGTCACAATCTGTTGACAGATCCAGTTAGGTTACAGTTCACTATGTATAGAAAAACTTTAGGAAGAACTTAAAATATGTAAGGAGCCAGCTTTAGGCTAAATTTAATTTAATATTCATGATGTAAGAATTATGGATGGACTGCAATTCACTTGTTGGTGAACATTTATTTGGATTTTTACCTGGTTTTGGCTACTGTGAATAAAGCTGTAATGAAGTCTTGAATTAGAAAACGAAAGGTATGTTGTTTAATTTCCATATATATTTAACTTTTCCAGTTTTCCTTGTGTTTCTAGTTTCCATTGTGATCAGAAAAGATGCTTTGTATGCCTTGAATCTTTTTAAATGTCTTCAGACTTATTTTGGGGCCTAATATAGATCTATCTTACAGAAAGTTTCATGTATACTTAAGAAAAAATGTGTATTCTGCTATTGTTGGGTGGTATGTTTTGTATGTCTGTTAAGTCTATCTGGCTTATAGTGTTGTTCAAGTCTTCTATGTCCTTACTGATTATCTATCTGAATGTTCTATCCATTATTACAAGTGGAATATTGAAAAAAGAATTTTATAATTATTTTTCGCTACAGTTTTGCTATTTCATATTTTATCTCTGAATATATTTTGTTATTTTAATTCATCTGGGGGATCAGCAGTTTTAAAAACATTAACTTTATTTTTTCCGAAACACAATGAAATTCATTTCCCAAGTTAAGATGTGTATTTGAAACTTTGAGTTGTAGTATGTCTGATCTAGCAAACCCGCCTTACTAACTTTCAATGCAGTGACAGAGTTCCTTGCTGTTCCTAAACTCACAGGTGAGTATTTGTTTTTTTATTGTCTTTTTCATTTATTTCTCCGTCCCCTTTCAGGGCATTCTTTCACTTTCAGGATTTGTCAACTGCTTGCTTAATTGTTTCAAATTACGTTCTAGTAAATGTGGCACAAATCTAACATAATGGAAGCAAGAAAACTCTTCATCTTATCTCACCTTTGGGAATGCAATGTCCTGCTGTCTTTCTGGTTTATGCCTAACTTCTACAAAGCAGAACAAAGGCAAGAGGGGTTAATTAGGAAGGGTATCTATAATAGGTATACCTCCTAGAGGTACAAAAGTAAGTGTGCAAAGAATGTTTATGTGCATTAGGTAAATTAGTAAGAAAACAGATTTATTAAATTGTACAATCATATGTTTTAGGGGTTTTGTACACAAAATGTGGCAAAATTATACACAGACCAGTTGTAAAGAATAAATAGATAATATCATCTACAGTATCTTTTCAGTATAAACATCCTTGGGTATCTTTTCACAAACATATGTAAGACATTTTCATGTCTACTTTTTGTCATTCATTTTGTGTTTTCACTAAGCTTTTAAAAGACTATGTTATTAATTGCAAATACAATCATTCCCCGTACAAAGAAACTTCATGTTAGTTACATGATTTGAAACAGCCCCCTTTTAAATTTCTATTTTCTCCTTTTCATACTTGAGTATCCTTCTTAGATAAAGAATATATAATTTTACTCTTTGCACTTACTAAGATTTAAGAGTAGTGGAGTTTCATATTTCTTATTGTTAAATCAAAAAATGAATAAAAATTTGTTTGTATCCAGGCTTAAGAAGTTATGGGGGGTATAAAATTTGTGTATACAAACAACCAAAACAACCACTAATATCATATGGATTGCGTATCAGCATCATGTACCCTTGATAGGATACACTGAAGGACACACATCACTTCTGTGGCATTCTTGCCAAAAACACATAGTCTTAATTGACCATCAGTTAAACCCAAGTGGACAGACGTGAGACTAGTACTCATTCTACAAAATAGCAGATCAGTGCTCTTCAAAATACTCTCTTAAGGTCACAGAAAACAATTAAAGACTAAGAAAATATGAGAGGCTGGAGGAGACTAAGGAGCTGTGACAACTAAATGCAATTCACAAATTGTGGGATCTTGGATAGGATCCTGGGACTGAAAAAAGACAATACAGGAAAAAGTATTGAGATCATAATAAAGTCTGTACTTCAGTGAATAGTGTAATACCCATTGTTTTTTTGTTTTTTAACTTTAGGTTCTGGGGTACATGGGCAGGTCATGCAGGGTTGCTGCATAGGTGCATACTATATCCAGCATTTCTCCCATGTTATCCCTCCCCACCCTTCCCACCCCCCGCTGTCTCTCCCCTACCCCCCCCAACTGGCCCCAGTGTGTGATGCTCCTCTCCCTGAGTCCACAAGTTCTCATTGTTCAACACCCGCCTATGAGTGAGAACATGTGGTGTTTGGTTTTCTGTTCTTGTGTCAGTTTGCTGAGAATGATGGTTTCCAGATTCATCCCAGTCCCTACACAGGACACAAACTCGTCATTTTTTATGGCTGTGTAGTATTCCATGGTGTATATGTGCCACATTTTCTTTGTCCAGTCTATCATTGATGGGCATATGGGTTGGTTCCAGGTCTTTGCTATTGTAAACAGGGCTGCTATGAACATACATGTGCATGTGTCTTTATAGTAGAATGATTTCTAGTTCTTTGGGTATATACCCAGTAATGGGATTGCTGGGTCAAATGGAATTTCAATTTCTAGATCCTTGAGAAATCGTCACACTGTCTTCCACAATGGTTGAACTAATTTACACTCCCACCAACTCTGTACACCTTAGTTTTTCCTCTTTATTTTATTCAATTTGAAGTTTGTGTTTATTTCATATTAATAGATAGTAGCATCGAATCCTAACTTAGATTTAAAAGGGAGCTTAAAATCAAGCAATTTAATCTCTTTATTTAAAAACAGTGACACTCATCTGAAAATAATGCATATAGATGACAAAGCATTTCCTAGTCGGACCATGGAACTCTGTAACTGAGCTGAGACCAGCACTCAGGAACCCTTACACTCAATGTGGTCCTTTTCCATACCATTCTGACTTCAGATTCCAAATTGTTACTAGCAGCATTTCTGATTTTATGATTTACCATGGGCATTTTTTTTGTTATTCCAGCAGTATTTATTGTGTACCTCACCTCTCAGGTGACAAGTGTACAACATCATCATTCTTTCCCCAGTCATGTTATGCACATGTTCATTCATTTATCCAGTATAATGGTTGATTTTACAGACATTTACCAATATTGTAGGGTTAAAGTCATGCTTTCAGAAATTAGATGCCTTTAAGTTCATATTCCCTTGGAAATTTACTAGCTGCGTCACCTGGGGCTTGTCACATAACTTCTCTAAGCCTCAGTTTCTTTCTTTGTACCATAGGCATTTTTAAATGACAAAGGATGACTTTAAATTATTTAAGACCTCCTTTACTCCCATGATCCAGTCAAAGCCAGTTTTGTTTTGTATTGTTTTCCATAAATGTATTCCCTGGCCTTGTGTTGCTAAATGAAATTCAAAACTAGTGATATACAAATATATTTATCAAAGGCAAACATTGTTTCATTTATTAGTGGTTGCTGGTGGCCCATAATCAAAGTACTATCTATTGAATGAAACAGATTGCTTTTTTGATTCTATTGATTGTTTCTTTGAATTTTCTGAGGATAATTTAGTAATAAAAGCCTTTCTCCCCGATTACTTCCAATACATATATTTACTCATGTATTTTTCTTTTACTTACACAGAGAAGATGAAATAATGAAAGCAGTTTTTCAATGTTTTTGCAATTCTCACTTAGATCTTATGAGGCAAACCTGTGGATCAGTTATTTCTTTGCACATACACTGTGCATGTGTGTGCTTTTCTTCTTCAGCTTGAAAGGACAGGGCTTTTGTCTCTTTTACAGAATTGAAAGCGAAAACTCAAAGATTCTTAAGGCTTCTGGTATGGATCTGAACCAATTACTAAGCTGCTAAGTAGCAAGACTACCCATATCATAGTAGTTTCTTATTGTATTTAAATGGCCATGTTCTTTAACATTTAATGTCTTAATAATGTTAACAAACTGTGTCTCCAGTCTTGAACTGAGGTGGGAAGGAAGCAGTGGTTATTTATTAGTCATGGCTGTTAACAAAAGGTAATGACATAATTCCTCTCCTTGAGCCTTACTGATTATTTTATTATTATTTTTGCAACTTCTTTGAATCTGTAAGAGTTTCAAAGACAAAAAGACTAGAAACAAAAGGAAAAGAGAATGCTCCAAGTCTTGAACACAATTTTGAAAGGGGTGGGTAGCCCTTGGGACATTCATAGGGTGTCTTAATTTATTTTCATGCTGCTGATAAAGACATACCCAAGACTGGGCAATTACAAAAAAAAAAAAAAAGTTTATTGGACTTATAGTTCCACATGGCTGGGGAGGTCTCACAATCATGGTGGGAGGCAAGGAGGAGCAAGTCACGTCTTACATGGATGGCAACAGGCAAAGAGAGAGAGCTTGTGCAGGGAAACTCCCATTTTTTTAAACTATCAGATCTCGTGAGACTCATTCACTATCATGAGAACAGTGCAGGAAAAACCCACCCCATAATTCAATCACCTCCCATTGGGTTCAACACGTGGGAATTGTGGGAACTGCAATTCAAGATGATACTTGGGTTGGGACACAGTCAAACCGTATCAGGAGGTATTGGTAGATACTTTGGCCTCCTCCTGTCTCCCCCTTGAGCAGAGTGTCAGAAATTCTAGCAGCTGCACATGGGCCTCAGGTCAGCAGGTCTTTTCTGAAGAACATGGATACATCAGAGCTGTGCCTCAAGGCTTCATGTCCTCAAAACACCCAGCTTGTTGATAGATGGTAGCTGTAATGGTGACCAGGGATGATTCCTTGCCTACATTTTCTATGAATTTAAATGGATGCTATTTTTTTCTTTGTTCTTTTCTTCTTCTTCTTGGAGAGGCTAAATTTTTTTCCTTCATTTTCAAAGATAATGGGACGATGTATGATATTCATCTTACTGGACAATGTAATGAACTTCAGAAGGTTAATTGTTTGCTGGTCAGGATTTCCAATATGGCACAAATTCAATTTTATATTTAAATTTGAGAAGAAAAAATAAGTCTCAGTACTCATTACCCAGAAAGCAAGTAAAGTCATCTTACAAACATAACTATTAACTCAACAAAGAAAAGCCTGAGAGGTACTCAAGAAATTCATAATTGAAGTAGTGAATAATCCTATAATTGCTACTTCTCAGAAAAGCTCTGTGTGTATGTGGAAAAAAGGCATCATGGAACATTACCCATCAAACCTACTTCTGTCAATGATGTTTAGTTGCTTTAAAACATATATTTTAAACAAGATAAGACTTGGGACAGAGATTTCAGCCAAAGCTATGAAGGAAGGAAAAAAAATAAACTTTCTGTAATTCCAAATTCATTCTTTTCTATCACAAGAAAAAGTAGCTTTATGAACAATGGCCCTTTGTGATGCATTCCAATGCAAGATAGATGTTGCAGGAGGTCACTTTATTGCATGGCCTCTGTCTCTTCATCATTTTCTCTGCCTCCAGTATGGGTCTCTTTTCATGGATCTGCCTCATGGCCAAATACACACAGTGCAAATTCTATTAATATTATGTCATTTCCTCCTTACGATCCCTCCACACCATATTCTTTAAAAAATTTTAAGCCTCTTAATATGAAATATAAGCCATTGACTAAATATCTTCTCTAATTTCCCACATTATTTCCTTCAAACTTGGTGCTCTATTAATCCAAATTTACACTGTTGCTTTTTGAACCTGCTATATTGTTTCCACAATGCTGTGAACTGGGCATGCTTTTCACTCTGTCTGGATTCCATTTCTACCCCAACATACACATATATTTTTCTACTACCTTTTAATTTGGCTAACTTGAACTCATGAGCCATCCCTGAACCCTCATGGGTTCTTCAGTGTCCCTAGTGCATTTCTATCAAAGCCCTTACTTAAACTAAAGAGTAAGAATTACCTGCTGACTCAAAATCACCCCTCAAGGCTGAGGTCCCTTCCAGGGCAGAGACAATGTATCCACATTTTTCAACAGCCCAGATACAGCGAATGCTCAATGAATAAAATGAATCTTTCCATTTACAATATCTCCTTTCTTACTCTTTATTAACTCAGAATCAGTCCTTTGAACTCCAGGAATTTTTACAAATTGAATAATTTTTACTATATTTATATTCTAGGTTTTCCTCAAAACTTTTGGGATGTTACCTATGTGATCTTTATGATGGTCTTTTAGGCAGTAATTAAATTTAGGAACTAATTTATATAAGGTTTATTGTCATAGCAAACTTTAATTTCTTCTGTTAAGACTATAGGTTCTTAGCCCATCAAGGCATCTCTGGTATTTGTAAAACTCCCAAAGTTTTTACCAGAATTTTGGGGTAGGTACATTTTGTGGGAAAAGAGCCAACAGCTTTCTTGAGGCACTTCAAGTAGTTTGGAAAGAAAAGGGAAAAACTAGTGAAATTACTGAATAGGAATGAAGGGCGTATGTTTAGGAAATGGAGGAAGGAAAGGAGAAAGTACATTTCTTTCATTTGTTTGCTTTTTTGAGATAGAGTCTCACTCTGTCACCAGGCTGGAGTGCCGTGGTGTGATCTTGACTCACTGCAACCTCTGACTCCCTGGTTCACGCAATTCTCCTGCCTCAGCCTCTCAAGTAGCTGGGATTACAGACCTGCGCCACCACACCCAGCTAATTTTTGTATTTTTAGTAGAGACAGGGTTTCACCATGTTGGCCAGGATGGTCTCAATCTGACCTCATGATCCTCCCGCCTTGGCCTCCCAAAGTGCTGGTATTACAGGCATGAGCCATGGCACCTGGCTGAGAAAATATGTTTTAAAAGCATAAAATGATAGTAAAAAAAGAAAATGCACAGGGCCACAGACAAATCTTGCCAAATCAAACTTTGTCTAGGGTTAACTTAGATGCAGGATGATACTTAGCCTCTCTTCTGAAGAACACACAATATCTGAGTGTAAATATACTTCTCTTTTTCTCACTAGAGTGAGAAAGACTAATAAAAAAAGGATATTAAACTTAGAAGCTTAATCTCTTGGCCAATTTTTTTTTCCTAAGTCACAATATTCCTTGGGTATTGATGAAGAGAGAGATACAGGATATCCATAACATATTCACATTTGATCCAAAGGATGAATGGGCAAAATTATCTCTAGCAGAAAGACATTTTATTTAAAATGAGCTGAAATTAAAATATAAATACCTTTGTTTTTCCTGTCAGGCAAAATGTTTACTGTCAAGGTGGAGACAAAATTTTGTAGTTTCCCAATGACATGACCATGCTGTCTAAAGCCCTCCAGGTAGGACCAGTGAAGACACTTCTCTGGGAAGCCTGATCTCAGATCTGATGGATATTTTTACTATGGAGGAACCAGTTAAAGGATTTCAAGTTCCAGAGAAAAGGGGAGAAGTGAATAAAATTCAAGATCCATCTTAATTAATCTCTATTAATTACAAAACAAACTGAATATAAATGAAAAGCAATTTCAACTCACTACTGAAATAAAAAGTCAACAGATTTCCAAGATTCCAACTTTAAGAAAGAAAAGCACAATATTTACAAATAAAAGTCAAGTTATTTATTCAGCCCCAAAGCTGCATTGCTTGGCTGCTTTGAGGATATTCACCATGCGTCCTTGTTTGGTTGAATGCAGTTGGAAGACTTCTGACCACAGGATTTAATTTACTAGATTCACATGTGTGCCAGTCATCCAAGTCAGAAGGATATGTAGAAGTATTTTTAGCAAACATTCCCGTGGCAAGCACCTTAATTTATTGTCTTGTAGAGGATCAAGAACACCAGCACATGTTTGTAAACATTCCAATTTTACATGCATTTTTAATACAATATGTTTCATAAAAACCTTGCCAAATGATTACATCTTGTTAGTGATGGTACTTCATCTCAAATCCCTGGATGGTTCTTTATTCTGGGAACAGAGCATGCAGGCTCCCCCAGGTACTATCTAGGAGAAATGACTGCATGATCATCTACTCCCATGTCAGTTCAAGTTAAAATATTTTATGGCACTATCAAAATTTGGTCAAGAGCAAATAACTTATTGTCATAGCCTATTGCAATAACAAATAAGCATTTGTCAATAACAATGCAAAGAATAGCTTATCCTCTCTGAGTTTCTGTGTGGGTGAAGCTAAATCAAATTTCTACAAAGAGAAGAAGAGAAGAGGATATTCTAGGATTAAATCTGGTTATGGTAGGCATTTGATATCTCTGTCGATGGGAAGATTCATGCTCTTAAATAACAGAGAAAGAGAGCTTTGAAGAATGAAGAAAAATAAGTCTCTAAGTGAAGACTTTCTCAAATAGAGCACAGGAGATTTTTAAGAATCTTTAAGTAGAGAATGTATTTGAAATATCTTACTGAACAATTTAATATTTATTCTACACATAGATACTTCATACTGAGGTTATCTTTACAGTGTTAATTTTTATGAAAACTGTAACATTTTTGCATTCCTAATTGTTAGGGTTAAAGGGGCATTTTGCAAGGACTCAGAAGCTCTAATTTTGATCTCCATGCATGTTGTTCCTGCTTTGATCTCCTCACCTTGTGATGGTCCAGAAAGGAAACTTTTGCACCTCAGCCACAGCAGGATTGTGAGAAAAATAGGATGTTTACATACTCCTTGCCTCTAAATGTCAAAGCCATTAGGTACTGCTAGCTTCTGAGACTCAACAAAGCACCCCAAGGCACTAATTCCCTGAAGCATAATCAGATCATAAAGTCAGAGTTAGAGTGACATTTGGGGCCATCTAATGCCCACACATCCTCTTAAAAAACTCTTCACATCAACCCCTGTGCTGACACAGCACACAGCCTCCAGGAGTGGGACTATCCTCTCTCTGGGACAGATAGTCTCATTAGAAACCCTAATGCAACACTTAGCCAATGTGCTAAGTGTTGGAAGATTCTTCTCTCGGTGTTTGTTCTGAGTGTAATAACATCTATCTACTTTTCTCCTTTACAGCCCTTCAAGAAAGCTATAACCTGTTCCTGAAATTTCCTTCTAGTTCTCCCTATAATGGTAGTGTAGTTTCCCTTTATGTAGTGTAGTTTCCAGTCACTTTCTCATCTTGCTGACCCTTCTCTTAACACGATTCTGTTTTTTCTGGTACCTCTTTACATCTGGAGCCTCAGCTTCCAAATGAATTTTGACCTTTGATGGCTAAGGACCATTATCTTTATTTTTTATTTTATTTATTTATTTTATTGCATTTTAGGTTTTGGGGGTACATGTGAAGAACATGCAAAATTGTTGCATAGGTACACACATGGCAGTGTGATTTGCTGCCTTCCTCCCCATCACCTATATCTGGCATTTCTCCCCATGCTGTCTCTCCCCCAACTCCCCACTCCCCGCTGTCCCTCCCCTGTTTCCCCCTGACAGACCCCAGCGTGTGATGCTCCCCTTGCTGTGTCCATGTGTTCTCGTTGTTCAACACCCGCCTATGAGTGAGAACATGCGGTGTTTAATTTTCTGTTGTGGTGTCAGTTTGCTGAGAATGATGGTTTCCAGCTTCATCCATGTCCCTACAAAGGACACGAACTCATCATTTTTGATGGCTGCATAATATTCCATGGTGTATATGTGCCACATTTTCCTTGTCCAGTCTATCATTGATGGGCATTTGGGTTGGTTCCAGGTTTTTCCTATAGTAAACTGTACTGCAGTGAACATTCATGTGCATGTGTCCTTATAGTAGAACGATTTATAATCCTTTGGATATATACTCAGTAATGGGATTGCTGGGTCAAATGGAATTTCTATTTCTAGGTCCTTGAGAAATCACCACACTGTCTTCCACAGTGGTTGAACTAATTTATACTCCCACCAACAGTGTAAAAGTGTTCCTATTTCTCCACATCCTCTCCAGCATCTGTTGTCTCCAGATTTTTTAATGATCGCCATTCTAACTGGCGTGAGATGATATCTTAATGTAGTTTTGATTTGCATTTCTCTAATGACCAGTGATGATGAACATTTTTTCATATGTTTGTTGGCCTCATCAATGTCTTCTTTTGTAAAGTGTCTGTTCACATCCTTCACCCACTTTTGAATGGGCTTGTTTGCTTTTTTCTCGTAAATCTGTTTTAGTTCTTTGTAGATTCTGGATATCAGCCGTTTGTCAGATGGGTAGACTGCAAAATTTTTTCCCATTCTGTTGGTTGCTGATTCACTCTAATGACTGTTTCTTTTGCCATGCAGAAGCTGTGGAGTTTGATTAGGTCCCATTTGTCTGTTTTGGCTTTTGTTGCCAATGCTTTTGGTGTTTTGGTCATGAAGTCCTTGCCTACACCTATGTCCTGAATGGTTTTGCCTAGGTTTTCTTCTAGGGTTTTTATGGTGTTAGGTCTTATGTTTAAGTCTTTAATCCATCTGGAGTTAATTTTAGTGGACCCTTCCTAGGGGTCCAGCTTCTGCTTTCTGCACATGGCTAGCCAGTTTTCCCAACACCATTTATTAAACAGGGACTCCTTTCCCCCATTGCTTGTTTTTGTCAGGTTTGTCAAAGATCAGATGGTTGTAGATGTGTTGTGTTGCCTTCGAGGCCTCTGGTCTGTTCCATTGGTCTATATCTCTGTTTTGGCACCAGTACCATGCTTTTTTGATTACTGTAGCCTTGTAGTATAGTTCGAAGTCTGGGAGTGTGATGCCTCCCACTTTGTTCTTTTTGCTTAGAATTGACTTGGCTATGCGGGCTCTCTTTTGGTTCCATATGAAGTTTAAGGTGGTTTTTTCCAGTTCTGTGAAGAAGGTCATTGGTAGCTTGATGGGGGATAGCATTGAATCTGTAAATTACTTTGGGCAGTATGGCCATTTTCATGATATTGATTATTCCTAACCATGAACATGGAATGTTTCTCCATCTGTTTGTGTCCTCTCTTATTTCGTTGAGCAGTGCTTTGTAGTTCTCCTTGAAGAGGTCCTTTACCTTCTTTGTTAGTTGTATTCCTAGATATTTTATTCTCTTTGTAGCAATTGTGAATGGCAGTTCGTTCTTGATTTGGCTCTCTTTAAGTCTGTTATTGGTGTATAGGAATGCTTGTGATTTTTGCACATTGATTTTGTACCCTGAGACTTTGCTGAAGTTGCTTATCAGTTTCAGGAGATTTTGAGCTGAGACGATGGGGTCTTCTATATATACAATCATGTCATCTGCAAATAGAGACAATTTGACTTCCTCCTTTCCTATTTGAATACCCTTTATTTCTTTTTCTTGCCTGATTGTTCTGGCTAGAACTTCCAGTACTATACTGAATAGGAGTGGTGAGAGAGGACATCCTTGTCTAGTGCCAGATTTCAAAGGGAATGCTTCCAGGTTTTGCCCATTCAGTATGATATTGGCTGTTGGTTTGTCGTAAATAGCTTCTATTGTTTTGAGATACCTTCTGTCAATACCTAGTTTATTGAGAGTTTTTAGCATAAAGGGCTGTTGAATTTTGTTAAAGGCCTTCTCTGCATCAATTGAGATAATCATGTGGTTTTTGTCTTTGGTTCTGTTTATGTGGTGAATTATGTTTATAGACTTGCATATGTTGAACCAGCCTTGCATCCCCCAGGATGAATCCTACTTGATCGTGGTGGATAAGCTTTTGATGTGCTGTTGCAATCGGTTTGCCAGTATTTTATTGAAGATTTTTGCATCTATGTTCATCATGGATATTGGCTTGAAGTTTTCTTTTCTTGCTGAGTCTCTGCCGGGTTTTGGTATCAGGATGATGTTGGTCTCATAAAATGATTTGGGAAGGATTCCCCTCTTTTGGATTGTTTGGAATAGTTTCAGAAGGAATGGTACCAGCTCCTCTTTGTATGTCTGGTAGAATTCTTCTGTGAACCCATCTGGACCTGGGCTTTTTTGGGTGGTAGGCTCTTAATTGCTGCCTCAACTTCAGACCTTGTTATTGGTCTATTCAGGTTTTCGACTTCTTCCTGGTTTAGGCTTGGGAGGATGCAAGTGTCCAGGAATTTATCCATTTCTTCCAGGTTTACTAGTTTATGTACATAGAATTGTTTGTAATAATCTCTGATGATGGTTTGAATTTCTGTGGAATCTGTGGTGATACCCCTTTATCGTTTTTTATTGCATCTATTTGATTATTCTCTCTTTTCTTTTTTATTAATCTGGCTAGTGGTCTATTTTGTTGACCTTTTCGAAGAACCAGCTCCTGGATTTATTGATTTTTTGAAGGGTTTTTTTTGTGTCTCTATCTCCTTCAGTTCTGCTCTGATCTTAGTTATTTCTTGTCTTCTGCTAGGTTTTGAGTTTTTTTGATCTTGCTCCTCTAGCTCTTTCAATTTTGATGATAGGGTGTCAATTTTAGGTCTCTCCTTGCTTCTCATGTGGGCATTTATTGCTATATATTTTCCTCTAGAGACTGCTTTAAATGTGTCCCAGAGATTCTGGTACGTTGTGTCTTAGTTCTTGTTGTTTTCTAAGAACATCTTTATTTCTGCCTTCATTTCATTGTTTATCCAGTCAACATTCAAGAGCCAGTTGTTCAGTTTCCATGAAGCTGTGCGGTTCTGAGTTAGTTTCTGAATTCTGAGTTCTAACTTGATTGCACTGTGGTCTGAGAGACTGTTTGTTATGATTTCCGTTCTTTTGCATTTGCTAAAGAGTGATTTACTTACAATTATGTGGTCAATTTTAGCGTAGGTGTGATGTGGTGCTTAGAAGAATGTATATTCTGTGGATTTGGGGTGGAGAGTTCTGTAAACATCTGTTAGGTTTGCTTGGTCCAGGTTTGAGTTCAAGTCCTGGATATCCTTGTTAATTTTCTCTCTGTTGATCTAATATTGACAATGGGGTGTTCAAGTCTCCCACTATTGTTGTGTGGGAGTCTAAGTCTCTTTGTAAGTCATTAAGAACTTGCCTTATGTATCTGGGTGCTCCTGTATTGGGTGCGTATATATTTAGGATCGTTAGCTCTTCTTGTTGCATTGATCCTTTTACCATTATGTAATGTCCTTCTTTGTCTCTTTTGATCTTTGTTGGTTTAAAGTCTATTTTATTAGAGATGAGAATTGCAACTTCTGCTTTTTTTGCTCTCCATTTGCTTGGTAAATCTTCCTCCATCCCTTTATTTTGAGTCTTTGTGTATCCTTACATGTGAGATGGGTTTCCTGGATACAGCACACCGATGGGTTTTGGCTTGTTATCCAATTTGCCAGTCTGTGTATTTTGATTGGGACATTTAGCCCATTTACATTTATGGTTAATATTGTTATGTGTGAATTTGATCCTGCCATTTTGATGCTAGCTGGCTGTTTTGCCTGTTAGTTGATGTGGTTTCTTCATTGTGTTGATGCTCTTTACCATTTGGTATGTTTTTGGAGTGGCTGGTGCTGGTTGTTCCTTTCTATGTTTAGTGCTTCTTTCAGGAGCTCTTGTAAAGCAGGCCTGGTGGTGATGAAATATCTGAGTACCTGCTTGTTCGCAAAGGATTTTATTTTTCTTTCACTTACGAAGCTTAGTTTGGCTGGATATGAAATTCTGGGTTGAAAGCACTTTTCTTTAAGGATGTTGAATATTGGCCCCCACTCTCTTCTGGCTTGTAGTGTTTCTGCTGAGAGATCTGCTGTGAGTCTGATGGGCTTCCCTTTGTGGGTAACCCAACCTTTCTCTCTGGCTGCAATTAGCATTTTCTCCTTCATTTCAAGCCTGGTGAATCTGACGATTATGTGCCTTGGGGTTGCTCTTCTTGAGGAATATCTTTGTGGTGTTCTTTTTATTTCCTGGACTTCAATATTGGCCTGCCTTGCTAAGTTGGGGAAGTTTTCCTGGATAATATCCTGAAGAGTAATTTCGAGCTTGGATTCATTCTCTCCATCACATTCAGGTACACCTATCAAACGCAGATTAGGTCTTTTCACATAGTCCCATATTTCTTGGAGACTTTGTTCATTCCTTTTTACCCTTTTTTCTCTACTCTTGCCTTCTCGTTTTATTTCATTGAGTTGATCTTCGACCTCTGATATCCTTTCTTCTGCTTGGTCAATTCGGCTGTTGAAACTTGTGTATGCTTCACGAAGTTCTCGTGTTGTGTTTTTCAGCTCCATCAATTCACTTATATTCCTCTCTAAGTTGTTTATTCTTGTTAGCATTTCGTCAAATCTTTTTTCAAGGTTCTTAGTTTCTTTGCATTGGGTTAGAACATGTTCTTTTAGCTCACAGAAGTTTCTTATTACCCAGCTTCTGAAGCCTGATTCTGTCAATTCATCACACTCATTGTCCATCCAGCCTTATTCCCTTGCTGGTGAGGAGTTGTGATCCCTTGTAGGAGGAGAGGCGTTCTGGTTTCGGGTGTTTTCATCCTTTTTGCACTGGTTTCTTCCCATCTTTGTGGATTTATCCACCTGTCATCTTTGTAGTTGTTGACTTTCAGATTGGGTCTCTTAGCGGATGTCCAGTTTGTTGATGATGAAGTTATTTCTTTCTGTTTCTTGGTTTTCCTTCTAGCAGTCTGGCCCCTCTGCTGTAGGATTGCTGAGGTCCACTCCAGGCCTTGCTTGCCTGGGGATCACCTGCAGCGGCTGCAGAACAGTAAGGGTTGCTGCCAGTTTCTTCTTCTGCTATCTTTGCCCCAGAAGGATACCCACCACATGTCAGTTTGAGCTCTCCTTTATGAGGTGACTCTTTGGATATATGGGGGTCAGAGAGCTGC
Organism: Ateles fusciceps; assembly: GCA_036589455.1. Lineage (NCBI taxonomy): Eukaryota > Metazoa > Chordata > Mammalia > Primates > Atelidae > Ateles > Ateles fusciceps. The sequence continues at coordinate 408,240 of JAZHEH010002052.1, forward strand.
TTGAGGAGACAGTCTGTCCTTTATAGGAGCTCAAGTGCTGAGCTGTGAGCTCCATTGTTCATTCAGAGCTGCCGGGCAGGTATGTTTAAGTCTGCTGCAGCAGAACTCATAAACCCCTTTTTTTCCCCAGGTGCCCTGTCCTGGGGAGTTAGGGCTTTATTTATGAGTTTCTGTTGTGCTGCTGCCTTTTTTTCAGGGCTGCCCTGCCCAGTGAGGAGGCAGCCTAGTCACTGTCTGCCTGCAGAGGCTTTGCTGAGCTGCTGTGGGCTCCACTCAGCTGCCCTGTGAACTTCCCTGCAGTCCTTTTTATACAGGTGTAGTTAGAACTGCCTCAGCAATGGCGGGCCGCCTTGGCAATAGCAAACTACCTCTGTAGTGGTGGACTGCCTCGGTAATGGCGGACGCCCCTTCCCCACAGAGCTGGACCATCCCGGGTTCAGCTGTGCTTGCTGTGAAACTCTCAATCCAGAGCGTTTCCGATTGCTGTTTTTTTGTGGGGGGTGGGACCAGCTAAGCCTGATCACCTGGCTCCCTGCCTCAGAGCCTTTTTTTTAGTTGAACGTGGACTGTCTCCCAGGTGTTCCAGTCACCTGTTGAAAAGGCACCGGGATCTGTGTGATTTCCCATGCGTGTGCTGGCTGAAACAGTGGTGCTGAGATTTGTTCCACTTTTTTGCCCGGGAATCTCCTGGCCTGGCTCCCCTGTTTCATTCCCCTTTTTAATCAGATGAATTGGCAACTCTGCCTTCCCAGAGCTCCAATCGCCAGCTAAAACAGCACCCGGACCCATGTATTTTGCATGGAGAACTGCCACGCCGGAGCACCCGCAAAATAGCCTTGCCGGCCAAAACAGCTGCGCCGGCCAAACAGCCGTGCTGGCGACCCATGGGACTCCTCCGCCTGGGAATCTCCTGGTCTGTGGGCAATAAAAATCCGTCTGGAAATGCGGCGTCCACTTCACCCTCTGCGCTTTCACTGGGAGCTGCAATCCTGAGCTGCTCCTAATCTGCCATCTTGGATCCCTCCTCCCCGTTATCTTTATTTAGCCAAGCATTATAATTATCTTAGTACAACATAAATTTGTCTTATAATTAATTATAAATGGCATAGACTTATAGGGTGCTAGTGGTGTGGATCTAGAAAGAGTGAGCCGATCTCAATTTTTTAAAACAAAGACTGGAATGTGGGGCATGTTGCCAACACAGGAACTCCAGAATATAGACATAGGCGCAAACCCCATTAGGAGAAGCAGAGCTCATGGGTAAACTTGAACCTGGATAAAATGCAGCACTATTGTAGAAAAAAATGGAGCACTGCCTCAGAGTCTAGCTGGCAAAAATCTTTATTAATTAAGTATATGATACTATTCACAACAACAATCAATGGTCATTCTTTTACTCTGTGCTAAGAGTTTACATACTTGTTTGTTTTGAATCTTATCTTTATAACTGATCTAAGAGGTAGCTATTATTAGCCTTCTTTTACAAATAAGAAAAGCGAAGTTCAGCATAGCTAAGCACATGGACCAGGTCACAGCTAGGTAATGGTGAAGCTGGAACGTAGACGGGATGACCTGACTACAGGGTGCATGCTGATAACTGAAGTGCACTAAGCCTGTTACATATGGCTTCCTCCCCTTGGGATTAATCCAGTGATCTGGAGGCATACCTGAGTATGAAAATAGAGCTCAGTGGCCCAGAGTTGATTACAAGGATAGATTATAATGGGTTTGGACTAGTGAAGCCTAAAATTTATGACTGACCTGGAAGATAGTTAACTATCTGACTAGCCAGGATGAGGTTACTGGATGAAGAGGATGACACCAGACCCCTGGAACAGGAAAGCGATTATATCACCCTTTGCTCCCAATCTGCCAAAAACAACTTTACTGGCTTCAGTAAAGAAGGTTAGGTTAGCATCAAACATAAACTGGAAAATAAAATTATGTGACAGGAAAGTCTCTACCCACACAAAAGGAATTAAAAATACAAAGACTTTAAAAAATAAAATAAAATTGCTGAAATCTGACAACTTATCAACCACTTTTTAAGCATATCCATTAGAATTATTATTACTATTATTCCGGTCAGCAGTTACTATGTATCTCCCGTTGTTCTAAGAGCTTTTCACATATTTATTTAGTGATTGTAATAATTCTATGAAGTGAGTACCTTTATTATCTTAATGTAAAATCGGGCTAAACTGAGTCACAGGTGAAGCAGCTTGTCAAATAGTGAGTCACAAGCTCGCACTCAGATCCAGGTGTCTGTAGAACCTCAATTTTTTATTCATCTCGCCTTTATGGACTCACCTCTATTCTGTGTGATGATACTATTCAATCTCCTGAGGGATATTCTTTTGGGAAAATGCTCTTGTGAGACACCAAGATAGTCCACCACTGAACTCTGGAGTTGAGCCCCACCCTGTCACCATGTTCTTAGATATTTGAGTCCTTGGGTTCAATGTCAGAAGTTTGTCTAAGAATATGCCCTTTTGCTGGTTTGAGCCAGACTGTTAACTATTCCTATAGGAATAGAAAAACCTTGATTTGGGTCTTGTTTTAAATCCCTAATGCAACATGTCATTTCCACTATTTAATAATATTTTAGTAAAACTAATTTTTAAAAATTTATTTATTTATCTATTTTTAATGTATTTATTATACTTTAAGTTCAGAGATACATGTGCAGAACGTGCAGGTTTGTTACATAGGTGTACACGTGCCATGGTGGTTTGCTGCATCCATCACCCTGTATTTAAATCACTTTTTCTAGTGGTTTCTTCATGAAAAAACAACTGATGCCTCAATGGTCTTGCATATTCCTCTGAGAAGTCTGTTCTATGGTGGTAGTCACCAGTGTTACAGATTTAAAACATTTCATTGACTTGGCTTCAATTTCCATTAAGAAAAAAAAACTTCCCCTGAAATAATTTATCCACTTATTTGGATGAATTATTTCAGGGGAAGTTTTTCTTTTACATTTTTTATTATGTAAAGAGTATTTTAAAGAATTATTATGGTAATATAATAATAATATTTCAGAGGAAAACAGCAGGTAACTAGTTTTGACTTTGGGCCCTTTGCTATTTTCTTTACTCCTTGTCTCTGCCTGGGTCTATGTTTATTGAACTCCACAGAATGCCAAGACAGCATTTGTAAAGGGGGGATTTATTTAATTCTGGGTGAGTTGTACAAATGCAATAATGTGGCCCAACTCTTGTTTAATTTTGAAGGCTCTCTCCTAGACAACATTGCTCATAATGGACGGTTCAAGCCAAATTATCCATTATTGTTCCCAAAGTTTACAATTAAACTATCGATCAAAACTGGCAGTGATTTCTCCAGCAGCCTGAGCCTAGAAGCAGCTGAATTATATCAGAACACGAGTTTGTGTGGAGCCAGAAGGTAACACAGACAGACACATGCCAGCCTGACAGTGGCACCTTTCACCAACCACCCTGGGATCCAGCCTTTGGTAATTTTCCTTGAGCTGAGAAGCAGGCTGCCACCCCAGCTATGTAGAGTGGGTTTGCAGTTTTAATAGCCAGAGGTGTCCGCAATTTGCGACCTCTATCCCTCGCTGTAAAAATTGGAGTTTAACAGGTTTGGCTCCATGGGGAACCGACCTCAGCTTTTAGGCTCCTTTAGACACTGCAGAATGCATCTTTTCTGGGGAATTCCACAATAAAATGACTGTTATTTATCATTACAAACCTCTTTATCATTTAGTCAATAAAAGGCCTCTCTCTCTCTCACTTTTTTTCCTGTGGCGTGCTCAGTCAGAAATCGGTATTAGTCTCTCCTGGCCTGAAGGCAGGAGATGTCAAAAGCTAAATCATGATCTACCCTGGCTTCCTGGCTAAATTGTGTATGAAGGCCTGAGGCAAAAAGGTACACATGCTCATTATTCGAAACTGAGATTTTCCCCCTCTTTTAGTTTTTCTTTCTTTTTCTCTTTCTTCTTTTTACATATTGAGACATAGAATACATATGTGGCTCAGAAGACATTTGATATAAAACACGACAAGAGCTTGACATGTCCCCTTCATATATTTTCTGATCAAGAAATAAAAAATGAATTGGAATTAAAAAAAAAAAAGGACAGTGGACTTTACCTCTTGAACTTTTTGCTTCTTGTGAAAAAAAACGGTGTTGCTTATGATTGGGGGTGTCAGTAACAGATGCCTTCCAAAAGGAGTGCAAACCTCAAGAAAGGCAGATCTTTAGTTGAGCATGAATAGTGTTATTTTTTACTTGCACAGAGTAAGAGGAATCCATTCCTTTAGATCTGCAAATAAGGTTTGCCTTGGGATTCACTCACTTCCTACAGCACTGCAGTGGTAGCTGCATGGTGGGAGGTGTCAGTCGCAAAATGTCAGTAGGAATGCTGAGGTAACAATATCTTTGGACATAACATATTTGGAGTGGCTCCTGCAAAGCCAGCTATCCTGATAATGGTCTGAAGCATCACATTTAAACCCAACGTAAAATTTGGTGGTCTTAGACGTCCTTTTCATTATATTATCGTGGGAATCTCCTCTCTCCTGATTTTTACATATAACCAAGAAAGCACTCTTCGGGGACATGGGTTTGTTCATTACTTTATTGTCTTTTTCAGTCAAGGCAGATTCTGAGCTCATTCTAGGTGCCAGATACTATGCCACCCAAGGGGACAGACCTTGTGAATAAGTAAGGATTATCGAGCATGACGAGATGTGTTGGAAAAAGCTTTTAATGACCCTAATTACATAGATACATGTCCAACTGTTTCATTTCTAATGGGTCAATCTACAAAATAAGAAAATTTCAGGGGACCTCTATTGTTAAAAGCTTGATATTTTTTCCCTGAATATCTTATTCCTGGAAGAGGTAACATTTAGAATCATAGAAACCTATATTTTCAGAGCTGAAAATAGAGAATATGTTGTTCCATACTCCTACTTAGAAATTAAGGCTAAAGAGAGAAAACTAACACAAAACAACAACAACAACAACAAAAATTGTCTGAACATTTAACTAGCAATTTTAGGAACTGAAACTTGGATTCCTGTCCATACCTCAATCTCTCTTCTGTATGATATGTTTAGTCTTATCCTTTTTTGTATAGCATTTACCAAAGATACACTCAAGGATTGCTTGGCAATGGTACGAAGACAGAGGAAGAAGTTGCCTTAATGTTATCAGACACTGCTCATTGTCATCATTTGCTCACCTGTGCTCTTCTTAAAAATGAATAAAAATTACACAGGTCTCAGGTGCATTAGCTGGGAAGTCCACTTTAGCTATAGAACTAAATACATATTTATTTACATAGTTAGATCTCACTGTATAATATGTATAAGTAGATACATGTAGATCCCACTATATATAACAAAATATATATCTAGAGAAAGATCTCACTATATATGTACAGTATGCTTTAAATATATAAATATGTATTTATTTGGTATGTATATAAGTATGTAAATATATACACGAGTACACACACGTGCACATGCACACACACATGCACATACTTTTTTCTTTGCTATTGGTCAGGGCCCTGAAATGTTGATGCTCACTTATTATTCCTGGCATAACATGGACAAATTAAAAACATCTGGTTTTTTTCTGGCTTTCTGACTTTGTTAGACTGGCTTGCAAGCTGCTCTTCCAAGTGATCTCCAGCGTGAAACAATGGTACATAATTCTGATCTGTAAGGCAGACGAGCCAATCCCCCCAAAAACTTAATCATAGATGGGGCCCTATTAATCTACAAGGTTAATATAAACAAATCTTGGTGGGGGAAACAGATCATGTTGTATGAACCCATGTGTGTGAGAAGAACTCTGCTACGAATTGAAATGATCCCAAGTACAACTGTTTCCCACTTCTCACCAGGACACAGGAAGGCAGTTTACACTCTTCCAGTTATTTATTTACATTCAAAACAACCTGATATATTTTCAATGTTTACAAAATAGATTGCTTTTAGACTGACACCATATATTCTCATCTTCAAGTGAAATTTATGACAGGTTATAAACCACTTAAAAATGAGATAGTTTGTGATAAGGATACAAATCTGGGATCTAGTAGCCCCTTATAGCTTGACAATAGAAAAATCAGATTTGTATATTCTTCAGTTCTGAACATGATATTTAAAGCAAATCTTACCTTTAAAGAGTGAAGAATTTTAAAAAAGAAATTTTAAAAACTGTATTTGCATTCCTCTCATCTTTTTTCCTTTTTCTTATGTTCTTTTTAAAACAAGACCCTAATTTAAATCTTCCAGCTCTAACTTGCAAACTCTAAGCCTCCAAGCTCTAAGTCATTTAAAAATTATTCATATTACTTTCTAAACTTATGATTATGCCTCTTTTCTCATTTAATTTTAAGTCCACATTTCCTAGCAATACTACTGGCATGGGGTCATAGCTCTGCCATCTAACCTATAAATAAAAGAACTGTAAGAGTATTGATGAATTTAAGTGCATGTAACATTCCTATTAAGTGTTTATTTCTTCCTCAAATTAAACATCAGTTTCCATGGCCTCAGGTGGCTTGGTGCTTACACACATGTGGTCCTGTTTCCTTATGAAGTGGGCAAATACCTACCTCAGAGTGTCAAATTGAATAGTGGCCCTTGAGCACCTTCCTTAATATTGATGAGGCTCTTGGTGAACAGTAGTAAATGCAGCACATGGGTATATGTAGTATAGAAGGACTATCTCAATGTCGTGCATGGGTGTGGGGTATCCTTTGACGTGACTTTGGTGCCCAGCTCTGTCTCACAGTCACGTGAGAGTGTTCACCTCCCTTTGAGAGTGTGAGGTCCTTGAAGGAGGGAGGTTCAATAAGTGCTTTTCAGATGAAATCAAGTTTGACATCTTGCCATGCAGGGGTGGACTATTCGGACTGATGGCACACTCAAGGGTGCTATTTTGAGTATTTTATGTTCATACAGTTTTCTATCCCAGTATTTTACTTCATAAAACTATGAATGGACCATACTCTTGAGATTGATTAATGTGGATTGTTCCTGCTTAAGTTCCCAAAGATGGTTAAATATCTTATGTATTATTTGTATCCCTGGCATCATTTTAAGTTCTTATTTTGGCTAGATTGATTTTACATGAGATACCTGTAAACTATGCACACATGTTTTCTTTAAAGCTCTCTGTATGATCAATGCAAGTTACTCAGTCTGGAAATTCTCTTAGAATGAAACAGTTATACTCTCTGGTTGATGCTATTGCTGTTCCCAGTCATCACTACCTCTTCCAGTAAAAGGACGTGTACCCATGTGGGTACACAGCATGTGACTTTCCTTGTCACATGACTTACCATATGACTTTAACTTTTTATGCCTCCTATGTGTTTCTGAGGTTGGGCTTGGTCATGTGACTTGCTGTGCTGACTACAAGTGAGGTGGTGGTCACAAGTGTGGTAGAAACCTGACAAGCCATTGTGTGTTTTGGCCAATTTTCTTATTCCTTCTCTCTGCCGTGAGAACAGCATGTCCCAAACAAAGACCGTTCCTTCAGCCAGAATGTTAAGTCACATAGAGAAGAACCGTAAAAACCTCAGCTTCCAGCATTTGACAAGGCTAAGAAAGGCCTTAAACAGCTGTTAAAGGCCACTAAAGTTTTAAGGTTATTTTTCTTGTAGCAGAGATGACTAATATCCTATTAACATTTATTTTTAAAAAGGATAATTAGGTTTTTCAGTACACAGAGATACAAAGAAGAAAAAAATAAACAAATGACTCATTATTTCCCAACACCGATGACCTTTGTTAATGTGTACATACAGTTTAGAAAATTCAGGCTAAACAGAAAAAGAGTTTGTTTTCAATTTTGAATTTAATTATGATATGGTAATGTGTTCCTTTTAAAATTGTCTTTCTTTATGTGACAGTTATGTATCATTAGAAAATTTTCTTCTGTGTGTTTTTTTTTTTTGAGACAGAGTTTCGCTCTTGTTACCCAGGCTAGAGTGCAATGGCACTAACTCGGCTCACCACAACTTCTGCCTCCTGGGACCACAGGCACGCACCACCATGCCCGGCCAATTTTTGTATTTTTAGTAGAGACGGGGTTTCACCACGTTGACCAAGATGGTCTCGATCTTTTGACCTCGTGATTCACCCTCCTCAGCCTCCCAAAGTGCTGGGACTATAGGTATGAGCCACCGCGCCCGACCTTCTGTGTTTTTATGTACAGTTTACCTGACTTTCCTGTGGGCGACTAATATTTGAAAGAAATAAATGATGACAAGTGAGTATTTTATTTGTATTTATTATTTATTTTTCAAAACCAAGTACGTATACTATTGATGTTCATAATATCTATATTAGGAATACACTTTTCTCTACAAAAAGTTGAGGCATTACTTTGATACTGTTTTGATTTATTTCCTATGAAGTAAAATAAATTTCCTTTCCACCATAAAGAAGATATGTTTCTTCTCTTTTTGTTTTGTTTTGGCAAATAATCATTTGAGAATTTGGAATTGGCCTCACATTTTATTCCAAAAGATGGATATCTTCAGAGAAATTTCAGAACAATTCCAAACCTAACTCTTACATACACATTTTTGGGGTAGATTCACAAAATAGTGCCAACAAAAAGTCTTTCCTTTTATTGCTCTATTCTTTGATATTTTTTCCCATTCTTTATATCTTGCTTGACAAAGGATATTTAATTAGTGAGAATCCATTTCATTTTATGCATTCATGCATGCAAAATATTATCTTTGTATCTCTTTTGCCATAGAACAGTTGAGAAGAAACCAGTGTGGGTGTTGATGAACAGGGATGATTAAACACTTTCTGAGAACTGAATATAGTGCATTTGAAAGTTGGACATGGTTTTCAAGCATACTACTTTTGAGATAATATTATATCTACATGTGTGTTTCATATATACAAAATATATGTGTATGTACATGCATATATATACATTAATTTTTATATGTATATATTATGTTATAATGTATATGAGAATTATACATACATGAATGTTTATATATGTAAACATACATATACATGTTTATTGAGCAGTTGCTACATAAGGCATAGTTTATAGCCTAGTGTGCCTTTTATATGTATAATAAATATAAATAAGGAGAGCTTGAAAAGTTAAATATAAATGGAGAGGGCTTGAAGAGTAAAAATACATATCCTATTTTCTTGATCATTCCAGATCTTGTACTCATTTCAACCTTCGTCACAGCTGACAGGAGATGCTTCCTAGGTGGATTATTATACTTTACAGGCACTTGGTACATTTTTCATTGATTATGTCCAGTTTTGTATGTATATATTATCACTCCAAAATCATTAAAACTTTTTTTTTTTTTTTGAGATGGAGTCTTGCTCTGTCGCCAGAGCTGGAGTGCAGTGGCGCGATCTTGGCTCACTGCAACCTCTGTCTCCAGGGTTCAAGCAATTCTCCTGCCTCAGCCTCCTGAGTAGCTGGGACTATAGGTGTGTGCCACCACACCCAGCTAATTTTTTTTTGTATTTTAATAGAGACAGGGTTTCACCATGTTGGCCAGGATTGTCTTGATCTCCTGACCTTGTGATCCACCCACCTTGGCCTCCCAAAGTGCTGGGATTACAGGCGTGAGCCACCCTGCCTGGCCCATTAAAACATTTTTAAGGAAAAGAGCAGTGTCTTATTCATCTATATGTATACATTTCTTGGCATAGTTCCTGGCTTCTGGTGGGGTTCAATTAATAATACCTGGTATTATGACATTGTGGTATATTATTACATCTAGGCCAATCAGCAGATAAAGAAACCCCTTCAGAGGGGCCAGCAGTCTTTTGATGAAAATATTTGAAGATATTCAAATATGCTTTTAATATTTGAGGGTAAAATGATTGGATTTATTCTTTGTTATTTTGGAGACTAAAACAGAAAATAGAGATTTCAGCCCAGTGTAAAAAAGTTTTCTAATACATAGGCTTTCCAAATTGCTCTTCACTGGGCATGCCAATGCAAAGATATCAGAAAATGGATTCCTGTACTGTGTGGCAGGTTACATACTAAATGGATTCTTGTTCCAAGTTCCTTTTATAGTTTCTTCTATTTTGCTTTGTTCTTTTCTATCTCAATTGATTATATATTTATTGAGTCCAAGGATCATGTTTTACATCTTTTGGTATCACTAGGCTCTAAACTCTACCTTATGTAGCAGCTGCTCAATGCATATTTGTGGAATATAATAATGGGAGGCAACTCAGAGATAAGGCAACATTAGGAATGCATGCACAGCTCATTTTTTATAGGACTGGGAAGAGTGTGGCCATAAGAAGGAGCAAACATATGGCAGTTTATTTCAAAGGGGAAGGCCACAAGAGGTGGCAAGAAGTAGGGATGCAGCTTTAGAGAGGAGAAGATGATGGGATTAATTTTGAACTTATTGAGATTGCTTTGCCAAGAGAAGATAGACAGTAGACAGTTGTGTAAGTGGTCTGATACTTGGGAAGGAATGCTGAGTTGAAATCTACAATTTGGTAGACCTGGGTTCCAGTTTTGGCTCCAATGCTGATAACCCTGTGTCTTTAGAGAAGGCATTTAAATATTTCAGGTCTCAATCCTTAACTGTAAAAGGGTAATAAATAATTTTGATTAATTGTTAGAGTTGCTATGGAGATATTCTCGTAGTGCCTACCAAATAGTAATTATCAATTAATATGGGTTTATTTACTACTGTAATAATTTTTATTATTAGTTTTTATTTTAGTGAAATTCATTTCAATAAGATGAGTGCTGAGGTCATATTTTAATAAAGATTGTTGACTAGTCCTTCTAAAATACTGAGAAATAGATAAGATTGTAAGTAGATGCAAGGAAAGAAAAAATGTGTATATAAAAGTAATGAACATCGTTTAATGCTGAGGAGAAAGAGCCAGGAGAGAGGGAAAAAGTTGAAAATAAGAAGGAATTAAGGGATCATGGTCTACTGAATGAAGGAATAGGTGAATGAGGGGACAAGTACCAAATTACATCTGGAGGGATGGGTTCTGACTAGGAGAAAAGGTGTCCTTCTTTGGAGATGTGTGGGGTTGAGAGCTGGGGCATAAACAGTAAGGAGGTAAAGATACTTATCTTATAATATCTTTAATAATTCAAAATACACTAATTATCAGAATACCAAATTCAGAGAGTATTTATTACTTTATGTAGGGAATTCTGCACTCTTTATTTTTATTTTTTATTTTTTAAATTTATTTATTTAACTTTAGGTGCATACTATATCTGGCATTTCTCCCATATTATCCCTCCCCACCCTCGCCTCCTTCCCCCACCCCCCCACTGTCTCTCCCCTACCCCCCCCCAATTGCCCCCAGTGTGTGATGCTCCCCTCCCCTGAGTCCACGTGTTCTCATTGGTCGACACCCACCTGTGAGTGAGAACATGCGGTGTCTGGCTTTCTCTTCTTGTGTCAGTTTGCTGAAAATGATGATTTCCAGATTCATCCAAGTCCCCACAAAGGACACGAACTCATCATTTTTTATGGCTGTATAGTATTCCATGGTGTATATGTACCACATTTTCTTTGTCCAGTCTATCATTGATGGGCATTTGGGTTGGTTCCAGGTCTTTGCTGTTGTACACAGGGCTGCAATGAACATACATGTGCATGTGTCTTTATAGTAGAATGATTTATAGTTCTTTGGGTATTTTTGAAGAGACTTTATCACACGTGATTCTATGAATAACATTAGGGGAAAGGGTAGAGAAATTAATATTGAAAACGACCTAATAGTCCCATACATAGTTTTTTGATAAGCATAGAAGTTGACCCTTCTGGTCTTAAAGCTTGAACCTTATATTTGCAGACCTTCAGGCCTCTCAAAGTATCAAAGAACTGAAACTCACCAGATCACCATATCCAGCCAGTGATATGCTGGACCCCTCATTCAGCATGATTGATTCCTTGCTCTGCCCTAGTTTCTGTTTTGTTACACATTGCTACATTTCTTCCCTGCTATATGCAACCCTAGGTCTTGTGTTGGGGTGGGTGAGAGAATGGACCTGGATTTGAGACTGAGCTCCCATCTCCTGAGCTGTAGCACCGTATGAAAACTTTCCTTGGCAGTACCGTCATCTCAGTCATTGGCTTTCTGTGCAGTGAGCATCAGGGCCTAGACTGAACCTCTGATGTTTTGGTAACAATATTATGCCCTTCAATCAGTGAAGAAACTGATACCAAGAGAATGAATGCAACCTATCCCAGATGATTTGGGTCATACTATCCCTGTAACTTTATGCAAATCTAACCCATTTCTGTAGTAGGAGCTTGGCGTTTTGATTCCATTATCTGATGGTTCAGACCTCACTTGGCGACCTTACTTCCCACCTCTGATATCTCGGTTTGACGCCAGAACTTTGCCTCCCCACAACCAAACACTGGTTTCCTTCATGGCATTTTCCTCACTAGCATCTGAATTGCATCTCTATTGTTTGTCTTGTGTAGTAGCCTCAGCTTCAGTTCTACAGAACCTAAGCCCAGATCAGTCTGGCTAGAACCTGGTGGGGTGCCTAAGTCTCTCCCTGTGTGGTAGTTAGTATGGTTTTATTTCACAGCTCACTGCATTAGGAGACAGGTCTCCTAAGCCCCTTGGGAGCTGAAACATATATAGAAGATATATATATATATATATATATATATATATATATATATTAGCCAGTTTTATGGGGACAAATACCAGTGAAAAGCTTTGCAATTTGGAGTTTCTACAATTTGGATTGGCCTTGCCTCCTTTTGCCTAGAGAGTAATCCAAATGATTAGCGGATATTTCCTTCGTTCGTCTGTCTCTTCTTATTTTAAAAGGTAAATATTCTTAACTTCTTAACTTGCTTGAATAGTGAGGCTGCTTTTATTTTAATTTCTTAGCTAACATCATCGCCTCTACTCTTTGGCAAGTTTGGATTTGTTCAAACTATGTACTACTACTCTATGAAGTGCTTGAATAAGCATTGGTCTGGAAGACTTGGACAACACTTCTAAACCAACTTTCATGCCCCAATGTCCAAAGTGGTATCATTTAAATTCTGTCCTTCCTATCTTCTATGTGCCTAGGGACACTCTGCTAAACCAAGTAGTATTGAAATTATAACACCTTTAGATAACACTTGTCCTTAGCAATGATAATTTTATTAGGCACCCTAAGAAATATGCAAAGAGGAAATAAAAGGACTCCAGTGTGAAATTCACAGCATCACCTCTTTTTCAACATGAGCTATGCCTAAATCCCAAAGGAGCTGGAACCAGGGTTCGGAACTGATTCCAAAGACAAACTGAAATGATATGCCTTCATGGAGAAGTGGTTAGAGCAGGCAGAACTGCAGACATTCACAAGTATAACAAAAACTATGAAACTGTACATTTTCAGTTCCATGACATTATAAAGCTGCAAAAATTTGATATCCAATTTAGAATAGAAAATTTTCTCATGCTTGCAGGTGATGCCTGGGTGTTGTTATTATGCTTAATTTCTTTTGTAATTATTTTCTTATAGTTCAGATGTGACTTTGGCTAACCAGTCCCCAAATACACCAGCCATCCAGGATTATAGTTATTGTAATAATAACTGAAAAAAAACCTCCACTGAAGCTGTTTGAATGTATTGTTAAAATAATTTATTGCTTAATCCACTGTCTGTTTAGATTAGGAGTTATGTTTCAGATTTGATTGTCATCCAAATGTTCTTTTTTCTTCCATAGTTAATGTCACTTCTTGTTCCTTTCCCAGAAAAGAGGAAACAAACATAATTATACTGTTGGGTGCTTTTCATTATTTGACCACATTTATTTTTTAAAGGCTTCATTAATTTTTTTCTGGTTACAAAAGTATTTTGTAGGTTGTAGAAAATGTGGAAATTTAGAAAATATTAAACACAACTAATAATCCCACTTCTCAAAAATAACATTTTTATTTATAAACCTGCTGATAAATATGACAAAAGTTTTCTTCTATAAAATTTATCCTTAAGTTAGTTAAGTTTCATCTTTCTATGCATCACTTTCAATGATTACATAGTATTTTATCAACACATGATCTTTAATTCCTTGAGTGAATTTATTATTGATAACCATTTTTAAAATTTTAATTTCTTTGTAATAACTCTATGGTGAACAGCCTAGTACATAAATATCCTTGTACTTATCCGATTATTTTTCTACAAATATAAGGATGGTGTTTATCATGTAATGGTTAAGATTTGAGACTTTAGAGTCAGGCCGACTTGGCCTAAATAGCAAGTTTGCTAAAAATCTCTAATAACATACAACATCATGGGAAACCTACTCAACCTAAACTTCTCTGAGTTTTTGTTTCATCATCTATAAGATACATATAAAATAGATTATAAGCATCTAAGATGATAATCGAGAGGATAAAATGGGACATACTTAGATGTTTATATGCATGTTTCATGGTCACTAGTATTCATGTATTATTTTAATTGTATGACAACTAAAATCTCAATGGATATTCAGAGTGAATCTATGAGGTAATACAGCTAAGGCTGCTATATGGTTATTTAATAATCTTTATTTTAAAAATAGGAACTTTAAATTCTATGATGGGTATACCATCCCACATCTATTACTTCATAAATCAAAAACTCTTACAGTTGTCTATCCTCTTGATGAATTATACCATTTTCTTGCTTTACTCCATATTTGCGAGTCTAGTCACATGGCTTTGGGGTGAAGTTGCTAGATTCAGCAGGTAAAAATACAGACTACCCAATTAAACTTGAATTTCAGCTACACAGCAAATTATTTTAAACATAAATATGTCTAATAGATTATTTGGGACTTATTTTTTATACTAAAACAACTTGGTTTTAGTATGAAATTCAAATTTGACTGGACTTCTTTTTTAAAATCTGGCAACCCTACTCTTCGGATTACTTACTTTTATAACTGCAGGTAGACTCCAGCTAGAAGTAGCCCTAGAGCTGTGCATGGCCATGGTGGGCCATGGAATGACAGTTCCAGAGCCTTGCAGAGGCTGGCAGGTCACCTCAGTTCTTACCTCAATTCCATTCCATCAATCTTATGGAAATTACCTCTCCTGAGCCTTAATTTCCATATATATGTATGTATATTTATATATGTATGTATGTATATATATTTATATATATATGTATGTATATTTATACATGTATATATATATGTATGTATATATGTACATATGTGTGTGTGTGTGTGTATATATATATTTAATTTGGTGGTGTGAACTAGATGGCATCTACTTGTCTTTCTTGATCTGGAACTCTCCTCTCTCTTTTCCTCATTTTTCTCCACATTGTCCAATATCTTTTCCGATGAACTTTCTGAATCTATCTTCAAATAGCAAACATTTTAAAAGGAATAGTTAATTAAAACATTTATCTATCTCTACTTTTAACTCTATATCTATCTACAATATGCGAAATAGTATAATAAAAGAAAAAAAAAAACACCAAGACCCCCTTCTCTGGGAAGTGATCCTTTCTGAGATGAACAAAATAATGAGGGAGTGAGGCATTTTAAAGGAGTATGTGGTCAGGTTTCATCCATGCTTTCCCAGCATGATTAAGCAAGTGAAATATGCAGAACTGCATCAGACTCTTAGTTTATCAATATGCACTTTAATATAGCCACATCTTTCCCTAGCATATCAAGACCTTCCTAGTCCCAAGTTAAAACTATAGCTCCCATAATGTGTCAATACATGCTCACACAGCATATTCCCTGTATGCAGGTTGAGTTCTCCCAGAATACAGACAGGAGGTTGCCTAGGAGTGCGGAAATCATGTCAATGCTGCTGCATTTGCACATTTCTTAGACCTGTGCTCCAATATCTGAGCCCATGAATCAATTTAAGGATGATTCCTCCTGCTGTTTTTGTCAGTTCCTCCTTTGTTTCTGTTGTCATGCTATAAATATTTTGCTTTGGAACTAGAAATTCTTGCTTCCACCTTGTAGACTTTTTGCCTTCTGTCTGGGACAAAGTGGCAATCTCACAAACAATCAAGAGAAGACAGGATTAAAGTGATTGGTGTGATGTAATTGAAGTTGAGTGACTGAATTTCCTCACTTTTTAGGCAATTTTGATTTGCTAACCAAAAAAGTAGTGTGGCCTTATATTGTGAAAGGCCAAAGGAATGTGTTAAATTTATAAAATAATGAAGACTTCTAAATTCTTTGAAGGAAACAAATAAGAAAACAAGATGCATAGATTTATAAGTTTTAATACCATTTTTTTCTGATTATATATTTCAGATATGCATATTAAAAATGAATATGAATACTAGCTGATAAATGTAGAAAAAGTGGTAAAATTACAAAGTTACCAGTTGGCAATGATTATAAAGATACTTGATTCAGACCAGGAAATGTCTAATGGGTGCTAAAACCAATGGATTAATTTTGATGAGAAATATGAAATTAATTTACCAAAATATGTCTCCACAAGACACTACAACTTTACACTGAATAAACCTGGCAGACACCTCCTTAATCAGATAATTACATTTAAACTCATCAGAAATGGGACAAATGAACATGATGTGACTCTTGATAGAATACACTGAGAAGGATACAATATCACTTCTATGGTATTCCTGCCAAACAGGCATCATCTGAGTTTAATCAAGAGTAAACATCATACAAATTCCATGTGAGAACCTTATGCAAAATAACTGGCCAGCAGTGTTAAAAAATGTTAGGTGGTACAAGACAATGTTTGAGAAACTATTCTAGGTTAAAGTAGACTAGATGTGACCACTAAATGCAATATGTCATTCTGGATTGGCTCTCACACCACATTTTTTGTTTCGTTTTGTTTTGTTTTCACTAAAGGATGTTAGTGGGATACTTGGTAAAATTTGAATAAGATTTATAGATTAGATTATAGTATTGTGGCAATGTTAATTTCCAGATTTTGGTAATTATATGTGGTTATGCAAAAAGAATGGTGTGTGTGTGTGCGCGCGTGTGTGCGCGCGTGTGTGTGTGTAAATATAGAAATACACACTGAAGTGTTTGGGTGTAAAGGGGTGAAAAGTGGGAAATACAGAAAATTACATAAAAAAGAACAACTCTAATCCACATTTTAGAATAAAATTCTCATTTAAAAAATATTTTCTATGGATAAATAGCCTATACATGATTTTGTATTCTCTTGCTTCTGCTATTCAGACATGTTTTAGTGGAATGTAAGATATTCTCACATATTGATTCACTATATAGAAAACTTTGTTTTAGTTTCATAGTTGAAAAGTATGTCTTATTATTTAATGTAAATGATAAACAATCCTCATTGATTGTTTTAATTTATTACTTGTGAATTATCTTTTCATGTATCTAGCTCATTTCTTTTGGAAATATTAGTGGTTTTCTTATTAATTTCTCTAAATTATTTTTATATTAAGGTTATCAATCCTTTCTGAAGTTCATTGCAAATGCACAACTTGTGTTCTTGTGAAATTATCCCTGATTCTAGTTATCCTGTTGTGTACCAGCCAGACCCTTTGATTTGCTGAATGAAGAGTCACAAGCTGTTTTTCTTACAGTTGAGGTTGAAAAGATGTATAAATATATAAATAGTGACTTCTTCCTTTGAGAGAGATACTGTGATCTAAGTCCAGTGGTCTCTCCTAAGTAATCTGGAAGCCAGTGAGGGAGGAGACTGATTCTCTTTTTATCTCAAAAGCTTATTTCCTGGGTCAAAAGAACAATATAATAGTTGATTTTTACATGTTGGTGGGTAGGTTTTCACAAGCTGGTGAGCAATCGATAGAGATGTGTGTAAACTCTGGGAAAGCCAGAGTATTCTCCCATTTATTTATGTGTTCCCAGAGCTGGATGTATAGCACATCTTAGGCACTCAATCATGAACAAATTAATGAGTTAACAAATGTAGTATTGCCTTTGGAATAATGCAGAAAGGCATCTGGGATAAATGAGAATTTGAAAAGAAGAAAAAGGGGACTGAAGAGAGGCAGAAAGGTGACAAAAAGAATCTTGACAATTTTGCCTAAAGCCAATTCTTCTCTCAAGTTTTAACAAGATTTTCTTTCATTGCCCAAATTCCTAGGGTTCTATTTCTAATATTTTTGTTTTGAACAAATAGTTTCCACTTGGGAGAGGGATGAAATTCACTTGAATAACAATGAAGAGACTTTAATAGAAGATAGTTTGGCTCAGGCTTTACTCTGTAGTTTATTTACTATCCCATGGGATTGTCCTTATAAATTATTCCATATCTCTCCTCTGTCCTTTTTATAACGTAACTTTTGTCAAAAATACAGAGTTTTATAAACTTCACAGATTTCCATTTCCATCAGTTTATTTTTATAAAGCCATGGCTTATGCACAGATTATACTAACAGCTACAGGACAGGCATCTGCAGTCAAGCAGGCAGAAAAGGCAGTGCCCAGTCTTGTAGAAACAATCTTTGATTGAGGGGTCACTGGACTTGGTACTTAGGAAAAAAATGAACCATTGGCTTGACACTCCAACAATTCAGAATGGTTCCTGGAAAGCAAACTTCAACTTTATCTAGGAAAAACATCTTGTGGGGGATTGATGGTGGTGGAAGTGGCAGCTTCCCATCTTCCAGAATTTCATTCATGCACCTTCTGGAAGAGAGAAGCTGAATTCCTGTGTTTCATAAAGTGAGAAGACTTTTGGATTGAGGCTGAGCAGTCTGAAGGAAATTGTCTTCAAAGGACTAGTGGGAGAGAAAAAACCCGGCTAAGGCCTAAGACCTGGTGTTTAGAAGAGACAGAAAGTGAGTGGCAAGAGCACATCACAGCTGACATTCATTGGGTGTTTACTGTGTTAGACATTTTTCTGAGTGCTTTGAATGCATTGTAAATTTAACACCCTAAAAATCCTATTAGGTAGGTAATATTATCCCTACTTTACACATAAGAAAACTGAGGCACACAGAGTTTAAGCAGCTCATTTAGGATTGCACAGGTGTAAATGGCATATTTTGGATTCAAACACCATCTGACTCTGAAACTTGCTTTTGAACCACTATGTAAGATTGCTCTGAGCCATCCACAGTAATCTTAGGGAGAACATTAATAACCCCATTGTATATGGGGTGATAATTCCGTTATTTTACTTTAATTTTAAAAGGGATGTGTAATTCCAAATGTCTGGAGGGCTTGGGACCAACCAGAGAGTATATAACCGGGTTGCACATAGACTGACTTATTTATTTTTGAGTATGAGTTAACTGTGGCCTTGGACCATTCCATGAGCTCTCTCCCAGTTCTAAAATGTAATCATTGTGAACCAAGCACAGAGGCATTTAATTGTTTATTATTCAGTCTTTAATGTTGATATGAGCTCAGAGCAGATTTTATTATAAAATTTCTGTTGTCTTATTAGGTGACTCCTTCATTCCAACTGTTAAAAAGCAGCTTAAGGGGAAACCTCAGAGTCCCTGAAAGACAGAAAATTATAGTAGAATTGACTAGGAATTAAGAGTTTAGCTTGGCTTTCCCACAGATATTAGACCAAGGCTCGCATAGCCAATTGCCTACTCGATGTATTGTCTTGAAAGTCCTACAGGCATCCAATATTCATAAAGTATAAATGTCTACAATCCAGCCTTTTGTGCACTTGACCTTCAGTATGCTTCTTTTTCTTTAGTCTATTCACTTCAAGGCTCCACCTTCTACCTAATCAACCATATGCAAAATCTTGAATCTAGTGATATTACCTCCCTGTATTTCTTGAATGTGTCATCTCACCTCCACAGAGGTGAGCTCGATCTCTCATTGATCTTGTTCTAGGCCTGGATGATGGCACCAGGCTCTTATTTGCACATCATGACTTCAGGCTAGCCCTCTTCCTATCTGGTCTCCACTCCACATCACTATACCATCCTTCTCCATTTACTGAAGGAACAGATATGGCCTGTACACTTTCATGCTGGAAACTATCCAGGGGCTGCCATTGCCAAGTCCAGGCAATTTTTCATAACATCTAAAACCTTCAATATTCAGGTCCTTGCAATCTGTCCAGCCACTGTCCACTTTTCATCTTGTGTTCTAAGACACCATTCTGCTTCCGTTCCTCAAGGTCTATGTATTTATTCATATCCATGCTTGAGCTAGTCTCTGTTTAAATGTTATCTTTCTTCCCTTCTTCTTCTTTGCTTAGTTCTAAATTCTCACGTGCTTCTTCTTTCTGTTTCTATAGCATGCTGTGATTTTTACGCTAGGATCACATTTTAAAGAAATTGAATTTATCCTCTTCCCTTGATTAATGGTAAACTTTTCAGAGGCTACTTTTATTTGCAGCTCTGTTGCATAACTCGGTGTTTAGGACATGGTCGATGTTCAAGGAATTGTTGTGAACCATAAAACTGAAATTATGATCACAGATGAGTTTCTTTTCCTTTCACATCTCAGGATCTCATTTGTAAAAGAAAAGCACTGACTGGAATGATCTCTAAGGCCTCATTCAGCTTAAACCAAACCAAACCAATCAAAATGGTACTAGTATAATGTGTGTTCAATTAATGAAGCATGTTTGGTACTTCTCCTTCATCTTGTTTATAATTTAATTTTTTTTTTTTTTACAAATCATATTCTCTAATTCATATGTGTTCACATTTATTTGGTGAGATGAAAGTCCTCCTGATATTTGGCCTTTGAAAGAATTTACAGAAAATCTTTAGATCAAATGATGCTAATGAGGAGGTTAAATAGATATCCTTTGAATGTCTCACACTGGCGTAAGTGTTGGCATTTAAAATTTTAACCAAACATCGTAAAAAAATCGTACACTAAAATGCAAGAAATTCTACTGAAAAGCATTATTAGAAACATACCATACTAAAATGTCTACTGTTAATATAATGAGCCCATAGGCATTGGATTCACACTGATTTGGTTAAAATACAGGATCTGCCATTCATCAACTCATCGACCTATGCAAGTTACAAATATAAAGAGATACATTATTCTTATTTTTGAATTGGGAATAGTAATACTTCCTTTCAAAATTATACTAAGCATTAAATATGGCTTCCATAAAGTAATAGCTTAGTCCCTGGTAGCTATACAACAAGTTGGAAATGATGCTTGTGATGGTGATGGTGATGTGGGTGTCATGATGACGGTGGTAATGGTGGTGGTGGTCATGATGATGGCAGTGGCAGAGGTAATGGCAGTGGTGATGATGATGGTAGTGGTGGTGGTAATGATGATGATAATGATGATGAAGATGATGGCAGCAGTGGTGACGATGATGGTAGTGGTGGAGGCAATGGTGGTGGTGATGATGATGTAATGATAATGATGATGGTGGATACTGATGGTGGTGTTAATATTGATGTTAGTGATGGTGGTGGTAGCCCTTTCTATCTCTGTGACTTTGCACATGGGTTTACCTCTGTGAGAGACGATCCCTCATTCCAAGGGCTATCATTCCACCCTCCTTCACCTGACTATATCTTATTCTTTAATCTTAAGGTTTCAGTTTCACATCACTTGCTCAGAGAAGCAGCCTCTGATTTCTCAAACTAAATGAAGTGCCCCTGTTTTAATCTCTTTTGGCCAGCATCATATACTTTTCCTTCAAAGTACTTTTCACAAATGTAAACAATTCATAATTTACAAAATATCATTGTAAAATCTCTCACAACCTGACTGGGGTTCAGTGTATCCCCAGCATTTAGTGCTATGCCTGGCATAATTCAGGTCCCTCCATAAATATTTGTTGAATGAGTAAAATTATGACAAAATCACAGGGACTATCGACCTGAAATCAGGGAGAGAGGATGGTATGTTCTACTTAATTCAAGGAATTGAACTTGGTAACTATTTTGACTACAGTATAAAGGGCATTCCCAAAGTGAGAGTTATTTTAAATAAGAAATGAACAATTGGTAATATATATAATTGAAGTCTAAGATGAATCCAATACATGATTGATGGTGTATTGTAAGAAAAGGAAAGAAGAGAAAAGAAAAAATCTTGGTGGATGAATAAAAACAAGTACTTTAAAAAGAGCCTTGCCTGTAGCCTGTAGCCCTGTCCTTTTGGCTACTTCTGTAGGAGGAAGTGTCTCTAGATAATGGGGCTAACTGGGTGACTGTGGGGCATTGCTGGGCATCAATGAATCCCTCGATGCTTCATTGTCTTAGGCCACAGTTGCTGTGCAGGATAAGAAAGGCCCATAAAGATGACATGTTTGCTTGGCGGCTCCCCCGTTGGGGTTCCAGTGTATTACCTGGATCTAATTATCTCATCTCCAGCTGACAGAGGTGTTTCCATGGAACCTCTCCATCACTGCTGCCTCAGTCCAGCTTCCAGGGGGCTGTCTAATAGCTTGATATATTTTTGGATCCCCTGCTCATTGGATGAACAAGCTGAAGCAAATCATGTATTGACCTCAAAGCATTTATAAACTGTAGAACATTATATTCTCATCAGAGCCATAGGGGCAGTAAACTATAGTTTCTCTGCTGTGAAACATGGTTTTGGTTATGCACTGTGTTACCGAGGTTGTACCTAAACAATAATACATCATTTGTGGCACATGTCGCCTTCTTTATTGAAAGGCAAAACAAAGAGTTGAGGACAAAAATCATTACTTCTTTAGCAATTTTTCACAAAATGCTTTTCTTTTGTACTTGACACACAGATGGGACATTGTACTGTGAGGGAAATGATGTATGGCAGCGTGACAAATTTCATTTCCTTTCTAAAACCAGAATCAGAAGGATGCACAAATTTGGGAAAGTTGTGTTTCTTTTTTAAAAAAGAACAAAATATGCCTTTTAAAAGCAGGAGAGGGGACTCTAGTGGATCTCCCTGAGAAAGCATCTGTATGCTTTAATTGACTTGTCAGGTATTGATCAAAGTGCTTAAATGAAAATATTGGTAACAATACGCCAGCTCAAGTAAGAGCTTTTGTATCATCTTGAAGATGATCACCCATGATGGAGGCTAGACTTAACAGGATGCAATGTATCACTGTAGGACTGGACAGACAAAGGAGCTGACACAGAGTCCTCTCCTTCAGGCCCAGGAAAAGCTGTATGCACAAACTTTCGGAGCATCAGAGGAAATCAGGCAGCTGGTCTCAGGTCTTGTCCATTCTTTCTCTATCCTTCCTATTCTTTGTCCATTCCATCCACAATGCAGTTTCTCAAAGCTTATCCAGCCACCGCTTGCTTCTGAGTCACGGGTTACTTCCTAAAAATGTGAGATCTCTAGATCCATGCAGACTTGGAAACAGACTGAGTTGGGGCATAAGGAACTCCTGCACTCCAACATCTGTGAATCCCTGCCCATGTGTCTAATCCCAGACTACCCTAAGAATGAATCATGATTAATATCTGCAAAGGTCTGAACATCTTCTTCTGACTTCCTCCCGCTAAGGGTCCTTTTCCCTTAACATTCTGCTTGGTGACTTTTCAAAAGCATTCGCAGCTATTAATATAACAATTTGCAGTGCTGCTCTTCCAGATGACATGTTTACATTTCATTAGAGTCTTTTTTCCTTCTTTTCCAAGTCTTGCTGGGCATTTTTTTAAAGAAAATAAATAAAAGGCTCAAATATATTCAAGAAATAAAGCTTAGTTAAATTTAGTGAAATATCTTGAATACAGAATTTGTTAGAGCCTTTAATAAATGTATGTACACTGGGATTTTTTTCAAATATTCTTTAACATACCTGATAGGAGACTCCTTTGTCCTGGAGAATCTCATGAGATTTTGTGTTTCAAAGAACAAATATTGAATAATACTGCCTACTTTAGGAGTATTAAAGAGGAAGCAGAAATCCTGGAGGTACTGTGGTAAGTGGGCTATGGGAGGAGAGGCGTTTGCTGCCTCTTATATGTTATTACCTGTGTTCTGTTTACTGTACTCACAAACATTTCCAAATAGGCAGAGGAAAAATTGTCTGATACTGTGAAATGAAGATTATGTGTTAGATAAGTTAGTATTTACACCAAAGGGATTCACCCTACTAGAAAGTATTTTCTGGGCAATGTTTTATTTTTTTTTAAACAATCAAGTTGGCACCATTTACCTAAGTTAATATCTATAATATTTAAGCTTCTATGATTGTCATTTTATTATTTAAACGTTTCGACAGTCATTTGGATTATGAAAAAGTCAACAAACTTTTTTGACACCAATATAAACACTGGATGACACTGAGTGTGTTTCTTCACATCTCTGGGATGCTGATTGTAGTCTCAGTAATTGCTAACCATTTTGGGATCATCATATCGCTTTTTGAAATTTCTAATGAAAGCGATGGGATTTCCTCCCCCTAAATATCACATATGCAGATGCAAATTAACTTTTCTCCTATAGTTTCTAGGGCTACATGAATCATCTGATTATATATATATGCCTATCCCAGATGCTATAAGGAGCCATGATGGGCATTGAAAGGATCCCTGGTCCAGCATCTCCCTCAGGGTCCTACCTGCCATGACACTGTGTGAATCTACCATCTATTCTCTCACTTGTTGTACTCCGTATGCTTTCTACTGGAGTATCTTCCTTTTCTTACCTTTTTGTAGTTTCTGGCAACCACATATCTGAATCTATAAAGTTTCAATCATAATGAGTGGTTACAACTTTAAAGGATACTCTTTTCATCATTTGCATTAGAAAATGTAGCACTGTTTTTCCATTTATACAAAGCCGCTCTTTCCCTTTCTTCTGCATATTTAATGTGCAAAGTTAGAGACCGACCACAGAGGTCATAAACAATGAAAATATTTTGCAACAGTTGGCATAGAGAAACGATTTTCCTGAATTGTCAAAAGTGCATGAAATCGGCTATGCACGTTACCAAACATAAGTCATAGTTCTTTTTGTGAAGCAACAAATAAAATGGTGGCTATTTCAGCAAAATTACAATGACCAGCTGCTGAAACCACATGCAATCATCTGTGTCTCAAATGTTCTCCCAACATTTTTAATACCCTTTATTTTTCAGAATAATTTTAGATTCAGAGCAAAATTGATAAAAAGTACAGAGTTCCCATGTACCCCCTGCGCCTACGTACACACACCTTTCCCTACTACCCAAATTCCGCATCAGAGATATACATTTGTTACAATAGCTGAACCTACATTGATGTATCATTACCAAGAGTCCATAGTTTACCTTACAGTTCACACTTGGTGTTTTATATTCTATAGATTTGGACAAATGTATAATGGCATGTGTCACCATTATAGTGTCATATGGAGCAGTTTCACTGCCTTAAAAATCCTCACTACTTTGTCTGTTCATCCCTCTTTCCCCCAAGTCCCTGACAACCACTGATCTTTTCACCGTATCCACAGTTTTCTTTTTGCCAGAGTGTCATTGTAGTTGGAATTACACAGTATGTATTCTTTTCAGATTAGCTTCTTTGACTTAGCAATATGCATTTGTTGCCTCCATGTCTTTGCATGGATTGATACCTCATGTCTTTTAGTGCTAAATAATACTCTCTGTAACCCCAGCACTTTGGAAGGCTGAGGCAAGCAGATCATGAGGTCAGGAGTTTGAGACCAGCCTGGCCAATATCGTGAAACCCCGTCTCTACTAAAAATACAAAAATTAACTGGGTGTGGTGGCACGCCCCTGTAGTCCCAGCTATAAGGGAGGCTGAGACAGGAGAATCACTCAAACCCAGGAGGCCGAGGGTGCAGTGAGCCGAGATCATGCCACTGCCCTCCAGCCTAGGTGACAGAGTGAGACTCCATCTCAAAGATAAAAAGGATAACTTGGCTACTTCCAATTTTTGGGAGTTATGAACAAAGATTCTATAAACCTCCACGTGCAGGTTTTGTGTGGACATAAGTTTTAGTTCATCTGTGTAAATATCAAGGGGCACAATTGCTAGACGGTATGGTTAAGAGTAGGTTTAGTGTTTTAAGAATCTACCAAACTCTCTTCTAAAGTGGCTGTACCACTTTGCATTCCCACAGGTGAATGAGAGTTCCCATTGTTCAACATCCTCGTTAGTATTTGGTGTTGCCAGTGTTTGGGATTCTGGCCTTATACTAGGTCTAGAGTGATATCTCAATGTTGTTTCAATTCGCAATTCCTTAATAACATGTGGTGTTGACCATCTTCTCAAATGCTTGTCATTTGTAAATTTTCTTTGGTTAGGTATCTATTCAGGTCTTCAGCCCATTAATCAGGTTGTTTGTTTTCCTATTGATGACTTTTAAGAGTTCTTTATGGATTTTGGGTAGCAGTCATTTCTTTATCAGATATTATTTATAAATATTTTCTCTTAGTCTGTGGGAAGTCCTCTTACTTTTTGTGACCCTCCCAACATTTTAACTATGCCACTGTTATGGCTATAGGATGTATTCATGATTTTTTTTTTTGCATTTCTTGATGGAATTTGAGGCACAAAGAAAGTTATGTTTTATGTTTTATCTTTTAATATTATTTTGAAAGGAAATATATACCTTTTCATAAATAAAACCAAAAATATAGTGGTCCTAATTATCTCCAAAGTGTTTCATGACAAAAAAAAGAAGAAACTAAGAAATTAAATAACCCAAAAAATATACCAAAGATAACTTAAGGGCACTATATTTCCTTCCCGACTGGAAATGTACGTGTGTGTGTGTGTAAACATATTTACATGGTCTACAGGACTCTTTGAAATGCAGTTACCCTTTATACATCACCAACAGTCCCTTTTGAAGGAGCTAGACTCTTTGGAGTGTACCCTTAAATGTGAAATTATATTCCCAGTTATACCGCATATCAGATTTTATTGCTTTTACACTAATATTACATGCCATTTTTTATTTTTAAATAAAGTAACTGCAATATCGTTGAGGCAAATGAAAGGGATTATACTTGAATTATTTGGATGACAGTTTCTTTTTTCTGTAATGCACATAGATTACTGATATAAAGAAATTCTTAAACTAAGATTTGACCTAACTGGTCGTTGTAGCATTGATCCTGCTTTAACTGCTTGGAATAAGGATTTCTTCTATGCAGCAAATCTCTTGGACCACATGTCCAGTAATGCACAGAAAGGATGAGAATCAGTGCTGTTAGCACTTACTTACCTTCAGATGGCTGACTCATGGCCATAGAGAAACCTGGCCAAAGCTTACCTAGGGAAACTAAACCTGTAGGTACAGCATCTCCATAGCTCAAAACAGCAAGAACAACAGCAACACACAAAACTGCATATGTTCCTTTCTGATCTGTGTACCAAAGAACAAAGTGAAGCCTTTGACACATGGTTTGGTTTTGGGCATTGCAAGTAAGTGATCACATAGCTACTTTGCTCTGGATCTTGCAGGGTTTCTCATTCCAATTGTGCAAAATTTGTCTTCTACATCCATTTATTTTGGTGTCATGGACCATTGAAATCAGGTATCTAGTCTTATCTACTGACCAAAGCTTTCAAGCTTACATCAGCAAAAGTAAGAATGCATTATTTTCTTGGCTCAGTCATTTGGCAATGCCTCTAGCACCTGAGTGGTCAACTGTGCCAAATACAGCCTCTGTTTAATTTTTGCATGATGATGTCTATAAAGTCACTGGAGCTTATTTGTTTGTTTGTTTTTGTCTTTCAAGATTCCAAATCTGCTTTCATCTTTGTCATGTTTATTCCTGATTTATTACTCCCAAAGTTGCTCTTGGTATGCCATCATTGATTAAAAGTAAAGAAATACTCTAAGAGTGTATTTAGAGATGATCTTAAAAACATGCATTCAGTATCATTTTTACCATGGTTTAACCAGTTCTATTTATAAAACAAATACAAATGCTAAGAGGCTGACCAGGAAACACATGCTTTTTACACAAAGTAGAAAATGTTTCTTCTTCTGTAAAATATTAAAATGTGAACCTTTCTTGCCTTATTCATGGTCCAGCTAGTGAGCTGTGTATGGTTCAGTCAAGACTGAATGTATGCTTATTGTTTCTTTATATATCAGCTAATAAAAAATTAAACCCATTAAGAATATAACATTTAGACAGGAGAGAATGATATTTTTTAATGTCACACTCAAAACCACATTTCTTTTAATCAACATCTGCTCTGTGTTAAGCTGCCTATAAAATCTGGTGCCCTGTTGACAGTGGAAGATGAAAACAAACAAACAGGAAAACTACAAAAGACATGGTATTAACATCAAAGTAGAATAACCCTGCTCTCTTTCTTTGGCATTTGAAAAACCTCTTTATTTTGACCCCAAACAATTGGATTTTCTTCCCACCAATCTTGATTTTGGAGCTCTGGATTAAGAAGACTTGCATGTGAACTGAAACATGAGAGTAAGGCAACCAAAAATGAACAAGAGACTGTTTGAACAAATTAAACCCTTTGCAATTGTAAAACCTCTTTATTGTTTGCAAGAATCAGAAATCAGCAGCATGTTTATTTGTAGATTAGACTCATGCTCTTCAACCATAATGGCAGGTACCCTATAGAAGGCAAACTGATCAGAACTGTCCTTTTTTAACCCTGCAAATAAAGTAGTGCAGAGGTTTGGGATTATGGAGAATGAAAGAGAGATCCCTTAGATTTGTGAATACTGGAATATGAGAGCATCATTCTATTTTTTAAAACTGAGACCAGTGATCTAGATTTGTGTTAGTACTTTATGACTAGCTTTCCGTCTGTACTAAAAACAAAATAAAAGTAGTGTGTGGAATGTCTCACTTTAGAGCATTGGTGATGATGAAAATCTCCATTCTGCAAGGTTTGTTTCTATCACAAAAATGTAAGTACTAATTCGTTACATGGAGAAACTTGCTATATATTTAATCATAGCCTTTAATATTAACCAGGTAGTATGATATGCGTTGGGTACAGAGGTAAAACGATCAGTCTCTGACTTCCTGAACCTAGTGTGAGAAACAAACTAACTATCATCACTAATAATAACAAGCACAAAATTCCTGCCGTAAGGGTTAGGAGGAGATATGGAGAAGAGCCTTCCTTCCATGCATGATATTTCTCACAAGGTGATACATTCTTCTCTTACCATATGATTGAGGGGGTGGAAATACTATATAAGACAGGATAAACTTGTCACTATGGAGCATAAAATGAGGTCAGCATTTTAAAATTTTATTTATCTATAACTTTGCATTTTATCCTCCACTGAGAAGACCTTCTCCAGCTGTAAATATTTGTGGAGCACTCACCCTAATCCCAGGGGGAACACTTTTACAGGGTTATTCCAAATCTGATTTTCTCAGGAACACTACATATTAAGACAATTCTTGCTCTCTCTTTTTTAACATCTTCAAAGTGTCTCCTGTAAAGACTTCTTCAGATCTTCAATAGGAAGACTGATAAACTCAGGTATTTGGTACTTTTTTTGTTCAAGGAAATTCATGAATGCTTCCTGGAGGAATGCAGTGGGGATCTATTAAAAATATGGGCATGAATCCCATTACTGAGTATACATGCAAAGGATTATAAATTGTTCTATTATAAAGACACATGCACACGTATGTTCATTGCAGTACCGTTAGCAATAGCAAAGACTTGGAACCAACCCAAATGTCCATTAACAATAGATTGGATAAGAAAATGTGGCACATATACACCATGGAATACTATGAAGCCATAAAAACGATCCTTTGTGGGGACATGGATGAATCTGGAAACTATCATTCTCAGCAAACTTACACAAAAACAGAAAACCAAACATTGCATGTTCTCATTCATAGGCGGATATTGAACAATGAGAACACGTGTACACAGGGAGGGGGAGCATCACACACTGCAGTCAATTGGGGGGCTGTGGGAGGGACAGTGGGGGAGGGTGGGGAGGGGATAACGTAGGGACAAATACCAGATATAGGTGATGGGGGGGATGAATGCAGCAAACCACCTTGCTACATATGTACGTATGCAACAATCCTGCATGATCTACACATGTACGCCAGAACCTAAAGTACAATAAAAAAAAAAAGAAAAAAAAATATGGGCATGAACATAGATTTTAAAGTGCCACTTCTTTCTCTTTTTTTTTAAGGTGTGGGGGTGTTTGCAATCTAACCCATATGTGTGTGTGTGTGTGTGTGTGTGTATATATATATATCTATATCTGGATTTCCTATCACAAGCATGGATTTGAGAGCCATGGAAAATAAATTTTGAGGGAGGTTAGGAGCTATGGTTAGGAAGACCATAGGAGAAGGAAAGAGGAACCTTTCCTGTTTTGCAGGGAAGACAGAACATGGCACCAAAAGTGATTAAAATGTCAAAGGCATTCTATGCTCTTTGATTCACACATTTCTTGGATTTCACCCTTGACCTGAATCGCTAATGAACCAATCATATAATTGAATTAATTCATCCTTGCCAATTCATCTTAGGCAGCGAGTTTGAGTACTATCAGAAGAAATTGTAACTCAGAGGAAAAGGACAGGGTTTCCCAGACCCTTAAGAGTCTCTGGTATGGGGCCTATAAAAGTCACCTACTGAGAACAATGTCTGTAACTGAACAAACTGCACCAATCCTTTCAGATTTTCCAGCTACTTTTTAAAATCACTGGCCTTGAATTTCATTGACTTTGGGGTGCATTGGAGTCACGCGTCAGTGCCTGCGTTTATGTTGCTCACAGAGGCTGACACTGAGGCCTGCCAGCAGCACACAGGATGCTTCTTTGTGAGGTGTTTATTTTGTTGCATTTCAAACCTTTCTTTTTCACGTAAAGCTCCTAGATTATTTTACTAGAGTATTTTTTTCAATCATAGAAGGAAAAGTATACAGTCTTGTTAAGATGATCTTACAGCTATAGCTCCAGATAAAGATGTAGATAAAAATAGATATATAGATAGTGTGTATGCTAAGTGGGAAAGCTATAAAATCTGCGTTAAGCCTTTTCTCATATGTATATAATTTGGAGCATGCCCCAGGTATTCTTAAACTTGTTCCAGTTATACAATTCTTCATTAATAAAGGTTCAGACATAGTTAAAATCGGCACAAATAACAAAAATCCCCTGGTGAGATAGATATCATAGAACGACTTATTTCTCACTCATAAAACCAATTTAACCTTGACAACAATCTATTTCTCTTCACTTATTCCTCGCTCTTGCCTGCTGGAATCGCTGCCTTCTTTTCTCTTTCTCTCTTCTTACTTATTCTTTGCTTTGTTCTCATTAATTAAACAATAGCTACAAAGCAGCCACAGAATGCATGAAATCCAAGTCTAGCCTTGCAATCTGTATTAAGAAGATATAAACAATAGTTTTTTTCACAGGTGACTATTGTTAAGCAAAATGTTAAATTGAGGCATTATATGCATATATAAAGTATAGTCAGATAAGCTGTAAATTATGCTCTAAGAAATCTTTCTCTCTCTACGTATATACATATACATACGTAATATGTTGATAAGCCTGTGCAAGATTATAGCAGTCAGTGGGTAGGAATACTCAAGAGGTTTTCTCACTTAATGGTACTAGAATAAGCCCCTTTCTAAGGTAATCCATTTTCCTTCATGCTATTTAAAAATAAAACAGGGTACATTTTAAAATTATGCACGTGAAGGCAATATTCAGCGGGCTGCTTAGCATTCAGAGGGGATTTCTGCAATCCACCCTGTCATTGCTGCTCTTACCCTCGCTCTGCAGTACGAGAAACACTGTTATTTACCCTGGGACACAGGTGACTGAACTTATAAAAATCACTACAAGACAAGATGTATTGAGGCCTGGCATGGAATGACAAATTCTGGTGAGGTTCACCAAGAAGAGACATATTGATTCTTAAATGATTAATAAGGAGAATATAATTGTATTTCATTAAGATGGATGGGATTTCATTTAGTCTGTCTTCTCCCTTTCCAGTTCAGATGTGAGAGGAAATCGAGTCATCATCAATGGCACCTTGTGTTAGCCTGCCATGGCAACAAGCTCATTGATTGAGTAAAAGAACTTTCAGATGCACTAGCTGGTCTTTAACGGGGTTGCTGAAAGCACAGATAAGAGGGCTGAGGGAGCTGGCTGAATTTCCATGGATATATACAAAGGGAATGGAAAATCACAGTACAGTTTCTCAATGACTCCTGATAGAGCTAGGCCCTTTTATGATTCTAAAACTGGTGTACAAAACAATGCCCATGTCATTAATTTTGGTTATAACTATTCAGGGGAAGGAGGATGAAGTCTGTGGAATTGCAAAGTACTTTGCACTAGGATTTTCTATTACATATGCATATATAGGAGTATCTTCCTCTATTACATTATGACTAGTGTAATAATAGTAGCTAAGAATTACAGAGGATTTCTATTTTCTTTTCTGCATAATCTTGACTATTTTTCAAAACAGTCCTGGTTGCTGGGTACTATTTATGTCACCATTTTACTGATGAGAATGCCAAAATTCAGAGTGGCGTCCATCTAAAAGAGGTCAGTTTCAGCCTTGAACCCATTATATTCTGATCCCATTTTTAAAGTAACTCTTGTTTTTCTCAAAAGGCCTTTCAAGTGTATGGAGAAACCAGTATGAGGGCAGCAATGTTGTGGTTAAGTGTGTGCACTTTGGACTGGACTCCACTGAAGGCCAGCACCACCATTTAGTATCTATATGAGCTAGCGAGTTACTTAAAACCTATACCTCCACTTCCTTATCTGTAAAATGGGGTTGTGGTAAGACTGGAATAAGTTAATGTGTGTAGCGTGTTGACAAGGCACTGTCTCAGCGCATGGCACATGGTAAGCATGTAGGAAATAGGAACATATGCCTGGATCTGAATTCTGCTCTGTCATGATGGTTGGTACCCAACGGGAAAAGCTCTCCCACACCAGCATTTGCACTCCTAGCTCCCCAGCAAGTTCCCAGGCCATGCTTAGTATCAACAGTCAGGGGAAATACATTCTGTTCATTGTGGACATGACGGTGAGGGTATTTGCTGAATAACAATTAAGCTATCTGATTGCATAATAGTTACAAGGTTTGTTTTTGCCATCTGTGAATTAAAGCCAAAAATAGCCACCAATTCATAGAATACTGTGATGATCACAGGAGATGAAGCTTGTCAACTCTGCTCAGCTCAGCGGCTTGGACATGATGAGAACTCCACACACAAGAGTGATTACCATTGGTATTATTATTACTAAGGCAACACAGTGATAGTAGTAATGGTAAAACAGAAAGATCTACCTAAACCAAAATTCTATTTAACAAGAAGGTTTCTACATATAGCCACTATGGTTTCTAATTTTCAAAGAATTAGCATATAATAAAATATGCTCAGTAGTAAAACTGAATTGAATAGATGATAATAACTTAATGAGGCAGAAGACGTTTGAGATCCCTCAATTATCATTGTGTTTGGTATATTCAAAAGTCTAACTTTATACTTATTCAATAGATAAAATGTTCACTAGGTCGGCTTAAAGTTGAAACAGTTTTTTGGATTCTTTCAAAGTATAGGGCAATAATAATATAGAAGTTTTCTGAAAAAAATTAAGTAAACTAGGAATAGTAATATTAATTTTAAAATACTATAAAATACTTTTAAATGAGACAAAAAGAATATGATGGCAATAGGCCTTTTGCAAAGAGGGGAACTGAGGCAGGGGAGGAGAAATAATCCTAGAATTACATGCTAGTTAGAGATATGATGTGCTGGACCACGGGAGTGATGTGATTCTGACTTTTCCTTTATTTACAAATTACTCTGAATGAACCAATGGCTCTTGTTGAGCCCCTGGGTTGGTGGAGGAGTAACATGCCCAGGAGTCGAGCATCCTAAGACCTGCACCCTGAGGACTGCAGGAAAGTGCAGAAATAGGTAGAAAAAGGGCTTCTTTAGCATTCATGAGGGCTAGGCATCACTGCAAGTGTCTTTAAGAAATTCCCCAGTAGGGGCCAAGTGTGATGGCTCACGCCTGTAATCCCAGCACTTTGGGAGGCTGAGGCGGGCAGATCACGAGGTCAGGGGTTTGAGACCACCCTGATCAACATGGTGAAACCTCATCTCTACTAAAAAAAAATATATATAAAAATTAGCCGGGCTTGGTGGCTCACGCCTATAATCCCAGCTACTCAGGAGGCTGAGGCAGGAGAATTGCTTGAATCTGGGAGGCGGAGGTTGCAGTGAGCCAAGATCACGCCACTGCACTCCAGCCTGGGCGACAGAGCCAAGACTCCGTCTCAAAAAAAAAAAGAAAAAAAGAAATTCTCCAGTAACTCACTGAACCAGCAACTGTGTCCATGGCCTCCTGAGAGGTGAAGGTATAGAGAGTTTTATCAAGAATGAAGAATGTGTCTGTGTTCAAGTGTCTTGCAAAATGAAGACAAAAGAAGTAGTTTACAATTAGCACGTACTTCCTACCTTTCAAAGAGGCATTCACCAGTCAGGTGAGATGAAACTGACCAGGAAGGGAAGCTTGTATCTGTATAAAATGCAAACCTGTTTGGACAGTGGAATGAGGTTTGTCTCAAACTTCAGGGTGTATTTATATTAAGCAACGGAGAGTACACTTTCTAATAAAAATAAAATGAAGCACAAATGGCACAAGAGTCTCCTTATATTTAAAATGGTTCTCGTAAAGTAACATTTTGATGATTTAAATGGAAATGAATCATAACATATAGATTAAATTTCCTTGACAAGCACATTGGCTTTTGTATATTTTTTATTAAATTTTCATTTCCAATATCCTGAAGTAGGCTCCAGAAAAAATTAAAAAGGAAGGAAGGGTAACGAAAACATGTATTCAGCTCTGAGCATGATGTTGTTTCATAATATTTTCGGTAAATAAGAGAAATTGAAAAAAAATTAAACTGGTATGAGTGCTTGCTATGCAATATATACTGCAGACTTTGCCTTTGAAAACAAGATGGATTCAGAATATAACATCACTAAAGAGGCTGAAATATAGCATTTCACGTATAATATTTTTAAAACACAAATTTCTCATTTAAGGATACTTTCAAGAGATTCTTTTATATAGGGACTTTTTTGAATACTATCTACAAGCTAGGTCGAGGTACGATTTCAATTTGAAACTAAGTTTTAAGGGTAGATGTACACAGTCATGTTTATTAGATAAATTTTCCTGTCTTTTTTTTGTTTGTTTTTGTTTGTTTGTTTCTTTGTTTGTTTTTTGAGACAGAGTCTTGCTCTGTCGCCAGGCTGGAGTGCAGTGGTGTGATCTTGGCTCACTGCAATCTCCACCTCCTGGGTTCAAGTGATTCTCCTGCCTCAGTCTCCTAAGTAGCTGGGATTATAGGCATGTGCCGCCATGCCTGAATAATTTTTGTATTTTTAGTAGAGACGGGGTTTCACTATGTTGGCCAGGCTGGTCTCAAACTCCAAGTGATCTGCTCAGCTCAGCCTCCCAAAGAGCTGGGATTGTAGGCGTGAGCCACTGTATCTGCCTTTAGGAATTTTGCTAATGAAATGCTAATCATTCAAAGGGCTTAAAAGGAGAGGCTTATGCAAAGAAACAGAAATGTACTGGAATCACTAGTATTAACAAAACATTAACTCAATTAAACAGCACTGTGTATTATCTCATTTTATCTTCACAGTAACCATATTGCAACCATCTATTGCTGTCGCCATTTTATAGAAGCAGAAGTGTGGGTTTACAGAGGCAAAGCAACTTGTCCAAGCTTATATACTTAGCAAGACATAGACTAATTCCTACCTCATGCTGTGACCACTTCATCACACTGTCCCTCTTTCTGGACTGAGTACCTTGATAGTGGTAGGGTTAAGAACAGTAAAGCATTATATTTTATTATTTTCTAACTAGAGAATTCTTTCTTTTTGTCCTTCGTGCTGGGCCCTTGATAGCCCTTCCATGTACAAAAATAACTTCTATTTGTCCAGCATTTTGTGGATAGTTTGCCTGGTTATAGACTTCTAGGTTGGAAATCATTCTCTTTCAGAATTTTGAAAGTATTGTGTTTTATTGTTTTCTAGCTAGAGAATTTCAAGGCCACTCTGATTTTTAATCCTTTTTGTGTGACCTTTTATTTTGTCTCTCTAGAAGTTCTCAGTATTTTGCTTTACCTCAATGCTACCACAGTTTTATGACAGTTTACCAAATTGTTGATTCTTTATTATCCTTTGTGCTGGGCCCTTGATAGGCCTTTTTAATCTGAATTTTTTTTTGCCATTTACTACTAGAAAATACTATTTGTTTTGTTTATTATCTTTTCCTCCCATTTCTTTTGTTCTTCATGTTTGAAAAAAAATTTTTTTTTTGTAGGGGATGGGGAGGAGTGGGAGGTGGAGGGATGTGGGAGGAGTATTGGATTTCCTGATCTCCAATACTCTTAACTTTTTGTCTATTTTCCATTTGTTTTTCTTTTCTTTTCTTTTTCTACCTTGTGGAAATTCTTTATCTTACAACTTTTTATTGAGTTTTTTTACTAATTTCCTTTAGACATGAAATTTTTGAGAACTCTTTTTGTGTTTTCTCATTGTCTCTATTTAATACCATTCTGTCCCAGTTTTGTAGCTGCTATATCTGTTAGAATCTTTCTGACAAAATAAATCATAGCTTTTAAGGGAAGATTTCTTCTGCTTGCATAATCTCAGTTTCCTGTAAGTTGTTGATTTTGTCTTTCTGCCTATGTTAGTCTCCATCTTTTATGTCAATAGCTTTCCTCTAGTATCTGGTAAACTTTACTGTTGTTATTTCAATATCTTTAAAAATGAGTACCAAATTGGAAGCTATAAGCACTTGAATGGAACGTATCTATTCTGAGAGCCGCTCTCTCTGGATCTGAGATTCCCCGGTCAAAACTTCAGCCTGGATGAGGAAAACCTTACTGCTTATCTGTAGGGATGGGGCCTACATTATCTCTGAGAGTCCAGAATGAGTTGAAGACCCATGGAAAATGCATGAAGTTGAATTGGGCAATATGTAAGTTACAGTAGTCTTACAAACTCCATGCAAAAAGGCCCCACATAGAGTATGATGGTTAATACTGTGTGTCAACTTGATTGAAAGATGCAAAGTGTTGTTCCTGGGTGTGTCTGTGAGGGTGTTGCCAAAGGAGATTAACATTTGAATCAATGGACTGGGAAAGACAGACCCACCCTCAATCTGGGTGGGCACAGTCTAATCAGCTGCCAGCATGGAATAGCATAAAACCAGGCAGAAGAACATGGAGAGATTAGACTGATTTAGCCTCCCAGCCTACATCTTTCTCCTGTGGTGCCGGATGCTTCTTGCCCTTGAATATAGGACTCCAAGTTCTTCAGCTTTGGGACTCAGACTGGCTTCCTTCCTCTTCAGCTTGCAGACAGGCTAGTGGGACCTTGTGATCATGTGAGTTAATACTCCCTAATAATAAACTCCCCTTTATATATACATCTACCCTATTAGATCTGTCCCTCTAGAGAACCCTAATACACAGAGTAAACAGATGCTAAGGCCTTTTTCTCTCTCTGTCTCTCTCTCACTCTCATGATAATAAGCTTTTGTTTATTGTTTAGCAAAGAGACAGATGAGTAATATGGTGTGGACCTTTTGTAGGTATCATTATTGTATTCTTGGACAAATACTTGGAGTTGTTTTATTCCACGTTCTCCAGTGCCAGAGCCTGTCAGTTGGTCTCATTCTCATTCTCTTACCCTTAAATACCCTAGATAAAGGACCAAATACCATTAAAACTAGCAAATACAACCTTAGGTCTAACAAGAAATGTGTAAAGTATTTAGCTCTCACAAAAGCCCTGAATACTGTATCACAGTGCTTCTATAGGACAAGAATGAGAAGCTGACACTGTTGGTTATAATATTGACCTTGCCCGGAACTCCTTGAGGCTTTAAAGTAATGTATCACATGACGGCCAGGTTTTAATTCCAGATGAAGTCATGCTGATGCTCTGCATCCTGTCCATGCATCAGAGATGCACAGTGAGGAGTAATTAGATGCAAACAAAGTTGTTGGATGGGCAGTGGAAATGGGAGTTTCAATTATTTTTTAACAACCTGTTTACTGATTCTCTGGTGTTTAGTATTTTTCGGGTTTATGAGGTTCCTCATTGATGGCTTCAGGCAAAAAAAAAAAAAACAGAAAATTGGTGGAGAGGATCCAAGATGTCCTGGTACATGGGCAATATTCTCTTACTCTGGAGTGTGATTACAACCTCTGAGTTTTTGAGTTTTTAAACACAGTTGCAGGGCTTTCTGCTTGTTTGAGCGAGGAAACTATCCTATTTGGAAAAAAAAATAATGTGGTTCTCATTTGAGTGAGAGTTCCTGGCTTAACGTGGTCATGAGTTTCACTCAAAACACACAGAAAATCACTATTAAGTCACAGCATAGCCCACTCTGTGTTGGAGAAAAGGTGTTAAGTCATGTGAATGCTTTGTCTATGAGCTTAGAGGGGGAGTGGATTTTATGCTTAAAGAATGCAAATTTAACCCTCACAAGAAAAAAATGAACCATACTTAAAAAAAGAATAATGATTATTTAATGTGGAAGATTGGTATAAACATACATTATTATTCCCAGCAATAATAGATATATTATTTGAAATGTGCATTTAGCTCTCCTTGAGAAATTTATAATACTTTACATAACTCTCTCTATTGGTATTTGCTGCCCTAGTAAATTTGCCTGGTTACTTAGAGGTATTATTATTTTTATTTTACACATGGCAAATGAAGGGATTGAGTAAGCTTTTCGGTGTTATACTATACCTCGAAGTCATGGCACATGCAAAAAATATAATCCAAGCTATTTGATTTCCAAATGAATGTTAGTGTGAATAAATAAAACACACAGAACTAATGTTTTTGTTTCACAGCGTCAATAAAAGTATTTCCCCTTTGTTAGTTGTGAAATATGTTAGTAGGCAAATTTGAGTTCTTAAGAAACAGATCACCCAGTTTTTAGATGATATAGGCCTTTTCTTTTGCAGTGGGTTTTGTTTCCACATTGTGTAGATCTGAGGGTATTTTGTGACCTCCTAGCATGCCCATTGGATAGTCAAAGGCATCCAGGCTACAGAGTGTGTTAGCTAAGCCTCATGGTGCTTATTTCTGATTTCTGGCAGGGGAAGCTTTCTGCACTTCTAGTGAGCATGGAGTCAGAAATTAACTATGTAACCCTGGGTCCAGACCTTTTCTCCAATGTTGGCTTCTCTGTGTTTCACTGTCAATCAAGAAGAAAACCATGACACGGTTTGTTTCCCAGTACTCTATTTTTTAGAGTAAATGCATCTCTTAATCCTTCTTTGGAGCTCCCCCTCTCTCCACACATATGCTACCTCCTTTAGTCAATAATTCGTTTTATTGGTTACAGTGTGACTACACTATTTCAGGCCTTTCCACAGCCGAGCACAGCTGCTCATGTTGGCTATTGATTCCATATGTTAGCTCAAAATTGTATAATAGTCTCTTCTAATAGTTGCCTTTGGCTTTTCCTTTCCCCACTCAGAAAGGCACCCTCTGCCCCTAGCTTGGCATGCCAATAACTAGAAAAGGATCCTAATTATTTCAACCACTCATCACCAAAAAGCCCAAATAGTTGTCATGTGTTTGAACAGCTAACCATGGTTTTGGTTTATGTGGCTTCATGCTGCTCTATGGAAAACACGTTAAGAAACCAGCACCGAATTTGCTGGTAGGAAGAAAATGTTTCCCCCTGTGGAAGGTTTAGCAGCCTCTAACTCCAAGAAAATTTCCTTGTTAAATTATTGTGTGACTATGTAAGCTTATCTTCTCTCCAAGTTATCCCTATGTCCCACCCCCCCTCTATTTTCTTATCTCTTTCAATCTCATTTCTTTATCTATAACTGTGAGTAGAATATTTAAGTTGTCCATGAAGCATAACATTTTTCCCAGGGGAAGGCAACTTGGATCCCACCTAGTAAACTTCATCTCTGAAAGCTTTATGGAAGCTAAAAGTTGCTGCATGCCGCTGAAAGACTCAAGCCCTGTGGAGCTGATGCTTTACCTGAGAATCTCTGGGTGTCTGAGTGATTCAGCAGCTGGTAATCTGGATCTCAAAGAGCCTTCAGAGTGTCTCCTTTCAGTACTTTAATAGCTTTTGTGCCATAGTGAGAACCAAACCAGTTATCCTGGCCAGGTGTGGTGGCTCATGCTTGTGATCTCAACACTTTGGGAGGCCGAAGTGAGCGGATCACCTGAGGTTGGGAGTTTAAGACCAGCCTGGCCAACGTGGTGAAACCCCATCTGTACTAAAAATAGAAAAATTAGCCAGGCATGATGGTGCATGCCTGTAATCCCAGCTACTTGGGAGGCTGAGGCTTGAGAATTGCTTGAACCCAGGAGGTGGAGGTTGCAGTGAGCCGAGATCCTGCCACTGCATTCCAGCCTGGGTGACAGAGTGAGACTCCATCTCAAAAACAAAAAAAGTCATCTTCTTTATGGCTGAAAGAGGAAGGCACACAATTTAGGCATGGTCAGGAGGATCTACTCATCAGACACAGAGAAGAAAATTCTGATCTTGCATAACAGCCCTTTAGAATCGATCTCAATGACCAAAGCATGCACAACTTTATTTTTTTAAATTGTACTTTAGGTTCTGGGATACATATGCAGATCTTGCAGGGTTGTTGCATAGGTACATACATGGCAAGTTGGTTTGCTGCCTCCATTCCCTCGTCATCTATATTTGGCATTTCTCCCCATGTTATCCCTCCCCAACATCCCCCACCCCCCCACTGTCCCTCCGCTAGCCTCCCACCAACTGACTCCAGTGTGTGATGCTCCCCTCCCTGTGTCCACATGTTCTCATTCAACACCCACCTATGAGTGAGAACATGTGGTGTTTGATTTTCTGTTCTTGTGTCAGTTTGCTGAGAATGATGGTTTCCAGATTCATCCAAGTCCCTACAAAGGACACGAACTCATCGCTTTTTATGGCTACATAGTATTCCATGGTGTATATATGCCTCATTTTCTTTGTCCAGTCTATCATTGATGGACATTTGGGTTGGTTCCAGGTCTTTGCTATTGTGAACAGTGCCACAATGAACATATGTGTGCATATGTCTTTATAGTAGAAGGATTTATAATCCTTTGGGTATATACCCAGTAATGGGATTGCTAGGTCAAATGGAATTTCTATTTCTAGATCCTTGAGGAATTGCCACACTGTCTTCCACAATGGTTGAATTAATTTACATTCCCACCAACAGTGTAAAAGTGTTCCTATTTTTCCACATCCTCTCCAGCATCTGTTGTCTCCAGATTTTTTAATGATCGCCATTCTAACTGGTGTGAGATGATATCTCAATGTGGTTTTGATTTGCATTTCTCTACTACCAATGATGATGAGCATTTTTTCATATGTTTGTTGGCCGGATTCCCTGTTTAACAGATGGTGTTGGGAAAACTGGATAGCCATGTGCAGAAAGCAGAAGCTGGACCCCTTCCTGTCACCTTACACTAAAATTAACTCCAAATAGATTGAAGATTTAAACATAAGACCTAACACTGTAAAAACCCTAGAAGAAAACCTAGGCAAAACCATCCAGGACATAGGCATAGGCAAGGACTTCCTAACTAAAACACCAAAAGCAATGGCAACAAAAGCCAAAATAGATAAATGGGATCTAATTAAACTCCAGAGCTTTTGCATAGCAAAAGAAACAATCATTAGAGTGAACTGACAACCAATAATATAGGAAAAAATTTTTGCAATCTACCCATCTGACAAAGGGCTAATATTCAGAATCTACAAAGAACTAAAGCAGATTTACAAGAAAAAATCAAACAAACCCATTCAAAAGTGGGTGAAGGATATGAACAGACACTTCTCAAAAGAAGACATACACAACTTTCAAGTTCTCAATCAACTAGCTGGAAGGGATGGAGCGTAAGTTGAATACAGTTTTGCAAGTTAATTTGGGAATTGGGCAGGTGATTAGGAAGATTTTAGCCCCAAATCTCTGAATTAATTTAATTTTAGCTTTCTTCTACCTCTCCATCCCTCCAGGATCTGGATCTAAGTCCTGTGGATCTTTCCTTTGCTACATTCACTGCATCCCCTTGTATATAGATCAGTTTTGTCTCATTTTTAGATTACTGAAAGATTTTCTCCATATTACCTATTTCTAGCCTTCTTTCTCTTTGGTAAATCTCAGTGGTGAGTGGTCAAACTGATTCTGACAAAAAAAAATTCAAAATTTTCCTTTGGTGGTTACGGAAAACTAGGAAACTAGTAAACTAGTTTTTTTTGGTAGAACTGGCAAACTAGTAA
This sequence comes from Ateles fusciceps, assembly GCA_036589455.1. Classification (NCBI taxonomy): domain Eukaryota; kingdom Metazoa; phylum Chordata; class Mammalia; order Primates; family Atelidae; genus Ateles; species Ateles fusciceps. Next base: position 450,430 of record JAZHEH010002052.1, read on the forward strand.
ACTAGTTTTTTCTTTTGTTTGGTTTTTGGGCTTGTGTGTGTGTGTGTATGTATGTGTGCATGTGGGGTGTGTGTGTGTGTGTGTGTGTGTGTGCGTGTGTGTGTATGAGAGAGGAGAGAGATGGAAGTAGTTTTAGGGTTAAATAAATCACCATGAATAGTCTTAAACATGTGAGGCTTAAAATGTCCTTTAGGTCTCATATGTTATCTGATTCATGCTAAATAAAATAATGTTTAACTTCCCAAGTCTTTGGGCAAAATGAAGACTCCCCAAAATAGTTCTGTGTTTACCCTGTAGCTGCACAGACTGTTTCCCCCATCCATGCTGTCTCCTCTCCTCTCCTTTCCTGAACAAATTGCACAAACTTAGAACTTGAAAGCAAATCAAAGCTCTGTGCAAGCTGGCCAAGGGAATCCCTGATCCACCCAATTGTTTTACTTAATCACTTGACCATTCTGTACACATCTTTCCTCCTATCTCTCCTCTAGGGTTTCATTACTCTGCTCTAAGGTTTACTACTATTATCCATTTAAAAATAAAGACAATCCTAATGACTAAATAAGATGTTTTCTGAGCTTCGATGCTTGTTTTCATGAGAACATTGACTAAACATGACCCAGCACTCTTAAGTAGACCAGCGTATAGGAGTTCCCTGAAGCATCACACAAATTCTCAGCTGTGTGAATGCACATAAATTCTCAAAGACTAATGGGGATTCAATAATGAACATATATATTATTCTAAATTGTTATTCTTATGACCAGATTCTTCCATTGCTCTCCCCCTGTGTTGCTATAGTTCATTTCTAAACTTCTGGTACTCTTTTTATTTTTCTTTGTCTCTCTCATTAAGCATGAAGTGATCAGTTCAATGCTTGGCATCTAGTAGGTGCTTAATAAAAACACCATGAAATAAATTGAAAGAAGAATAACTGTAGTGATAGTTATAAGGCTGCATTTAAAAGCTATGAAATGTTTCAAAATCAGAGTATGCCCAAGATCCACCTGTTTTTGGAGTTGTGAAATTTGAAATTCTCTCTATAAGGAAATTTGATAATTCAATGAAAAGGAAGGCTGTTGTTGATGGGGCCAACATGTGTATGTTAGATAGCTAGCTGGATGCATGATACATGGCATATAGGCTTCTAAAAGTAGAAAATAGAAGCCATGTCAGGCTTCTAAAAGTAGAAACTTATCTAAGGGTTTTCATAAGATTTTTAGGGAAATAAACTATTGGGATATATTTTCCTAAAGGTATGTTCAGTTAAAAAAATACCATGTTTGACCTTCCTAATCCATTATAGTCACTTCCAAAATATAATTTGTTTTGATTTTATACAGGTTTTTTCCATAAGTAAGATAATTAAGGATTCTGCCTTTTCAATTTCAGAGAAGTTTGAATTAAGCATTTTATGAGACCATGTGGGTACAGTTTGAATCTACTAAAGGAGGAAATTGAGCATTAAGCATAGCACCTTGCTCTTGCTCCACAGTACCCTCCAAAGGGCTCGCATGCAGAGAATACCTGTGATCCGGTGCCAGCTTTCCTCACCGCTTTGCATAGCCAGCTTACATTAACTTGAAAGAGAGTTCCAGGTGCATTCAAGTGCTGCTGAAGAAATGGAAATTTGGAAGCTCTATTATTAGCTTAGGCCATTTTCAAATCACGTGAGTAAGAGACAGAGTAAAGTCATTAGAATTTATTTTTTCTCCCTTTTTATCACTACCGTTTTTAGGACAGAGGGAAAACTGAACCACACCTAAGTGTGTATAGATGTAGGTATAGGTGCTGTTTCTTTCTGTGTAGCAAAACAATATGGACTTTCATTTCTTCACCAACACAGACCTCAACAGGAATTTTAAAATAAATGTTAACATAGGTGTAAAACTTTAACAAGTTGGCTCCCAGGTGACAGGAATCCTTTGGCATTAGGTAGTAGAAAACCATTCTAACAAGTAAAATAGAGCACTTATTGCAATTATATAGGGATAGCTCACAGAACCTGAGGATTAAAGGTAGAGCTGACATCTCTGCTTTCTTTCTTAATGTACATTCGACCCCGTTTTCTTTCTCCACTAAGGTCTTGTTTTTTCTGATGTGTTCATACACAGCATTAATATGGCCGACATGGCACCAGTTTTGCCACCACTAATTTCTGTCTCCAAATCAACCTTACATCATAACCCACTGTAATTGCCTACATGACCTAGGTGAATTTTTAACCACCTTCACTCTGCTTATCTTTAGGAAACAGGATGCCTGAGTCAAAATTTCCCCCATGACCTGACTGGTTAAGGCTGGTGGGATACAATGGCAGCTCACATGACCTCTGAAGAACCTCTAACTTCCTTATAATCTAATTTCTATGCTAAATGACACTCCCACCAATGCCATGACAATTGACAATCACCATGACAATGACCAGAAGAAATCCCCAATGAATAAAAAGGAAGGTAGCATTCTAGTTTTGAGAGGTTCTCTACCCATTCCCAGAAAAGACAGGAATACTTCTCCCCTTGCTTTGAATGCCCAACCCTTTCATTAAAGATGTCCTATATCTGTGGCTTCCCAGCTCTACAGAGTTGAGAAGTTGATTTGTGAGCCAGCTCCTGCTTCTCAATTTCATGGTGATTGAATATTCACTACTTGACTCTGGTTTTCATTTTTATGTATTGGCTTTGTGGCACTGAAAAGGTAAAGACCCCATTTGTGGGAGGACCAACCTCTCCAGTAATAATGTCTCTGGGAGATATGACTTTATTGGTCTAGCTCAAGGTTCAGATGAAGTATTCAACCCTTGTCAGACAAGGGCTGAGCAGGGCCATGTGGTACAATTTACACCTGCAGGAGCTCCCCCTTCCCTCCCCTCCCCCTCCCCCTCCCCCTCCCCCCTCCCCCTCCCCCCCCCCCCCCCCTCCCCCTCCCCTCCCCTCCCCCTCCCCTCCCCCCCCCCCTCCCCCTCCCCTCCCCCTCCCCCTCCCCCCTCCCCCCCCCCCTCCCCCTCCCCCTCCCCCTCCCCCTCCCCCCTCCCCCTCCCCCCTCCCCCCCTCCCCCTCCCCCTCCCCTCCTCCCCTCCCCCTCCTCCCCTCCACTCCCCTCCTCCACTCCCATCTCCTCCTCCCCCTCCCCTCCCCTCCTCCCCTCCCCTCCTCCCCTCCCCTCCTCCCCTCCCCTCCCCTCCTCCCCTCCCCTCCTCCCCTCCCCTCCTCCCCTCCCCCTCCCCTCCTCCCCTCCCCTCCTCCCCTCCCCTCCTCCCCCTCCCTCCCCTCCTCCCCCTCCCCTCCCCTCCTCCCCCTCCCCTCCTCCCCTCCCTCTCCCCTCCTCCCACTCCCATCTCCTCCCCTCCCCTCCCCTCCTCCCCTCCCCTCCTCCCCCTCCCCTCCCCTCCTCCCCTCCCCTCCTCCCCTCCATTCCCCTCCTCCACTCCCATCTCCCTCCTCCACTCCCCTCCCCTCCCTCCCCTCCTCCCCCTCCCCTCCCTCCCCTCCTCCCCTCCCCTCCCTTCCCCTCATCCCCTCCCCTCCCCTCCCCTTCCCTTCCCTCTTCCCTTCTTCTCTCTCTCTCTTTCTTTCCTTTTTTTTGATGGAGTTTCACTCTTGTCATCCAGGCTGGAACACAGTGGCATGATCTTGGCTCATTGTAACCTCTGCCCCCAGGATTCAAGCGATTCAAGTTTTACCATGTCACTTCTGTCATTTTTATATATTTTTGAGACAGCATTTCGCTCCTGTCGCCCAGGCTGGAGTGCATGATCTCAGCTCACTACAACCTTCACCTTCTGCATTGAAGCAATTCTCCTGCCTCAGCTTCCCAAGTAGCTGGGATTACAGGCATGTGCCACCACGCCCAGCTAATTTTTGTATTTTTAATGGAGTCAGGGTTTCGCCATGTTGACCAGGCTGGTCCTGAACTCCTGACCTCAGGTGATCCGTCCACCTTGGCCTCCCAAATTGCTGGGGTTACAGGCATGAGCCATTGTACCCGGCCGAGTTTTTCTTTTAAACATTGTGGATACCTAATCCACAAGGCAACCAATGCCCTCAAGAAAATTGCCCATTGCCTAATCAGGAATGCTGTAAGTAAAAACTGAGGTCCACCAGGGTACTCAGAAGATGTCCCTCCCTCCTCTTTCAGGCCTTTCTTTGTCTCTTCTCTTTTCTTTTAGTATCCCTGTGTACTGATGTCTTTGTATTTCCAACTGTCATTCAAATTTTGTGCTCAACTTCTTTCCCTTTTCCTTCTCAAGGGAAATAGTGCTGCAATAGATCAGTAATTCACAAACTTGAGCCTGTATCAGAACCCCCTGGAGAACCGTGAAAACACAGATTGCTGTACCAACCCCCAGAGTTTCCAACTAGGTAGGTCTGGAGTAGGACCTGAGAATTGCCATTTCTAACACATTCCCAGGTATCTTGGACTGAATTTCTACCCTCCTACTTCAATTTATATGTTGAAGCCATAACCCATTATATTTGGAGATAAGACCTTTGAAGAGGTAGTTAAAGTTAAATGAGTTCATGAGGGTAGACTTTAATCCTTTATCACTGCATCCTCACAAGAAGAGGTATGAGGACACAGGGAGAAGATGCCTATCTGCAAGCCAGGGAGAAAGGAAGCCTCAGGAGGCCTGCTGACACCTTGATCTTAGACATTTTAGCCTTTATAAGTGAGAGAAATAAATTTCTGTTATTTAAGGCACTCAGTTTATGGTATTTTGTTATGGCAGCCCTGGGAGCTAATACACCAGGTGATACTGATGCTGCCACTTGTCTGGGGATCACACTTTTAGAACCATTGGGTTAGAGGGTGGAGAGCAGTTACTGCAATTTAATCTCATCAAACCATTAAGGTTTATCTCCACTATTCTCAGGTTTATCCTCAACAACTATGGAAAGCAAAACTACTGTAATATAATCAATCTACCAGCAAGAATAAGAAATGTTTCCAATCCTCAAGCAATCTAGCTAGAAAAATAGGGCAATAGATGTCTTAGGATGATGGGGCTATTTCTTTTATTTTCTTGGGCAAATCAGTTCTTTTTATCTGTAAACAAAAATGATAATGATTATATTTACTTCATAGAGCTGTGGTGATGATTCAAGTAGGTGATATGTACATAAATTCTAAAGTGCTATAAAATATTAGCTATTACAACTTGTTTTTCATGTGTTTGGAAATCTGGTTCTTAGAGTATGGGCTCTATGAAGCTTCCCTGCCATGGACAGTCCATCTTCTTGCCTTTCTGGTTGTTCTACCTGAGGGGAATTTCTAAAAACACATTAGTCTTTTCCAGAGTTGTTGCTGCATTCCTGGACTGTCACTGTGTCCCCTCTCTATCCATCTCTCTAGCCTTCTGAAGCTTTGATCTTCCTTGAGTTGCCAAATTTATTTGCCATATGCTTATCTTATCTCTTGTCTGGACTATTGCTCTGTTTTTTTTTTCTTCTTTAAGCCTTGTTCACTTGGCAGCCAGAGCAATCTTTTTATTCACAATAATCCTATCTTATGGAGGCCATTCTCCCCAGTTCCAGATGAGAAAATTGTGGCATAGGAGAAGAAATAATGAGACCTAGCAGGTTTTCTATCCCAGGTTTCTCCAATCATTATAAGGAAATTCATTGCCTGCTTCTACAGTTATTCTGATTTAAAACAATCAAACGAATAAAAATCTAGTTTAGTGGAGAGCCAAAAATGTCATGACCAAATGCCCAAAAACAGAGAAAGTCTGGATACTGGTTAAGTCATCAGATAGGATACATGCACACACACATACACACACACACACACACACACACACACACACACACACACACACAAGAACGTCTTGATAATGGATGAAGCTAATAAAAAATGAGGACAAGAAGCCAAAATTAGATTTCTAAGCCAAAGTCAGGACAAAAATAGTGCCAGAGCTATAAAGAAGTGCCAGGGCTCTAGCTCCATGGCACAGGGAAGAGGGCAGAGGAGAATGCCTTGGATCACTAAGGTCCTGGCCCAACACTCCTGCTGAACACAGTGCTCAAGTTACTTGACTAGATTCTCAGTTTGAGTCTTTAAAGTTTACAGCTATATGGGAATCTTAGAAAATAATATAATAACTTAAAAGTAAACCCCACCCACCCTCCTATAAAGTTGAAAATATGCTACCCAGAAGTGTTTCCAAATTCATTAAGCTATTTCATAGCGAAGTGGAGGCTAGCACATGGGTTCTTTGACTTCTGGTCCAATATGCCTTCCTTCTCAAGGCTGGTTCCCAGCACTGGCCCCAGGGACACAGGAGCAGGAAAGCCAAGAATGGAGGAGTGACTAAACAGGACAATAAGAGTAGGGAAATCAATAAGAGGAACAGAGGAGTCTGGGAGTTGGAGGAAGGAGAGGTGGAAAGGCACATTGGAGCTGAGATTAAGGGCAGCATTGGAACAGACAGTAAATGCTGAGCTCAAAATAACTTCTTAAAACCCATCCTTGAATTATATCAGTGGCTCTCATCCCTGGATGCACTTTACAACCATCTGGGGAAATTATATAAAAAACACCAATTTCTGGATCCAACAGCAGACAGAGAGACTAACGTACTTATTTCTGGATTGGGGTCCAGATGTTAATAGTTTCAGAGTTCCCCATGTGATTCTAATGGAAAGCCAGTAGAAACCTTTGGCTTACAAGGAAGACTAGTCTAGTGGTTCTCAAAGATTGGTCCTGGAACCAATAGCATTTGTGTCACCCATTTGTTAGAAATGCAAAGTCCTGCATCATTCCAGGCCTATCAAATACAGAACCTGTAGGAGTGGGACCCGGGTGCTCTGTTAACGAGGCCTCCAGGTGATTTGGAACGCAGGTAAGTTTGGACACCATTGCTTGAGCTGATGGCCACAGTGTTTAATTAAGTTGTTACTATACTAATGCGTTTTCTAACTAATAAAATCAGGGCATTCTTCCCATTCTAAAATTTTATAAAATTCTTCATTAAAACATCATAGATAAGACACAACCTAAAGTGATAAGACAAACACCAGCTTCCTTAAACTGCATTCAACTTACCACTGACATCACTATAATACAATGACTAGTCACTAGATAATAAAATATTAAATAACAGAAGGAAAACCTATGGAATATGCAATTAAAAGTAAATTTTTTTTTGAGATGGAGTTTCGCTTTTGTTTCCCAGGCTGGAGAGCAATGGCATGCTCTTGGCTCACCACAACCTCCGCTTCCTGGGTTCAAGTGATTCTCCTGCCTCAGCCTCCCGAGTAGCTGGGATTACAGGCATGCACGACCACACCTGGCTAATTTTGTATTTTCAGTAGAGACAGGGTTTCTCCATGTTGGTCAGGTTGGTCTCAAACTCCCAATCTCAGGTAATCCACCTGCCTCAGCCTCCCAAAGTGCTGGGATTACAGGTGTGAGCCACTGCACCTGGCCAAAAGTAAACTATTTTATTTGTAGAATGCTTTCCTAAAATATTTTATTTTCTGGTAGCACTGTAGATATGTGTGGCTTTTTCACTCCCCATCAAACAAAGAGGTTGTAAGGCAACCCCAGCTGCTGCTTGATGTGAGATCTGCACACTGTTACTTAAGACCTGTACCTTATGGGCTCGCAGTACGTATCAATTTGATTAGACAACTTGCATTTGTTTTGGTTTCTCTAGAAACTAAGAACCATCAGTTACTCCAGCATGAAGGAGTCAACTGCTATAGAAGATCAAATTCCCTGGAAAGAGTTTTATAAACTATACTGGTCATCAGATCACTTTTAGGGATCATGTAAAGTATTGATTTTGATCACCTCATGGTGTTTATTTTTTTATTTTCCAGTTCTTAAGAAAAGTTCTTAAAAATGTAAATAAGTAATGCTTGGGAAATTGTCATGTAAATTTCAGTTTTTTTGAAGTGAATTGAGCACATATTAATCATCATTTTATTTCAAGATCTTTTGGCAGTGTTGTTTTCATGTGTAAACAACCAATGACTTTCTTGATAGTCACAAACAAAAGCAGAATAGTGCTTTCCCAAAATGGAAATATTTGATGCTTCTGTCTTCTAGTTCCCTGAGACAGGCAATCTGAAATAACTGATGGAATCAAAATTATACTATTAAAAAGTCTCTCTCTCCGTCTCTCAATGGTTTCCAAAGGAGAATTTCTTTTAAGAAACGTTTATCTCTGTATCCTACTCCCTCTTCACCCACTAAAACACTTAGATTTATTTTCTTTTAGTGTATACATAAAATATTGGTCTTTAATTTGACAGTCCATGGAGTTGAGTGGCAATTCTCCTAAATTATTTTCTTTTTCTTTCTTTCTTTTTTTTTTTTTTTTTTTAATTTTTCAGACAGGGTATCACTCTGTCACCCAGAGTGAAGTGCAGTGGCGTCATAGGCTCCCTGCAGCCTGGCTCACTACTGCTTCCCTCCTGGGCTTAAATGATCCTCTCACCTAAGCCTCCTGAGGAGCTGGGACCACAGGCACACACCACCATGCCCAGATAATATAGTTTTAAAATTTACTGTAGGGATAGGGGTCTCCTTATGTTGCTCAGGCTAGCCTCCAACTCCTGAACTCAAGTGATCTTCTCACCTTGGCCTCCAAGGGTGCTGGGATTGCAGGCCCAAGCCACTGCATCTGGCCATTCCTAAATTCTTAACGTGGAATATTTACATTTTCTCATTGGAAAGACAGCCTTCAAAGATTCATACAAATTAAATAATACAATTTTCTTAGCAAACAAATAGTTAATTTTTTAAATGAAAAGGCAAGATGAAAGAAAAATATTTCACAGAATGCTAATGTAGTGCGGGATAAATTTAGTATCTTCATATATTAACATAAGAAGCAATAAAATGCAATCAGAAAAATAGCCCTGGAATTGAATTGCATGTTGGGAGTGGTGGTTTGATGGCAACTCTGAATACGAAATGAGCAGACTGGAGAGATTCTAATGTATTCAGGGCTGGAGAAATAATTCCTTAGACTTTTCTTCCTGTTAGCTGTCTCCATTAACGTTCGTGGTCAGGTTGGCCTTTTGGATAAAAGCGAGATAACATCAAAATCCGTAGAACCCTACTGGACACATAATGGTTACTCAATACATATTTCTGAATCTGATTCTGATAAATATAAGTCTTGTCTTTGAAAAATTAACTATCAGGGAAAGAAGGGGTCAGTGAGTTTTCCCTATGGTAAGCCCATCTTTTCCTTATTTACTTATTCCCAAAATCTGTATTAAACAGCTTCTAGGTGACAGGGCCTGTGCTAAGTGTTCAGTTCCTACCCCTTAATTAAAGACAGGCATGCAAGGCTATAATTGTACTCAAATTCCTCTTGAGGCCACATGAGAGCTCTCTCCAGTAGGAAGAACTTTAAATAGCCAATCTCTAATAAATACAAGGGAGCCACATCATAACAAAAGATGTGAAAAGACAATGGCATTTTCTACTTCTTTACACCACTGACAAGGGGAAATGGCTGAGCAGTGCACCTTGCTCAAGAAAACATTCCTTCAACTTTGATATTGCTGTCAATTGAAAAATGTGACCACAGATTTCTTCCATCCTAGAATCTACTCCCTTTGTGGTATGTCTTTGCTGCTTCATCACATGGTGAGGTTACTGTTCCACCTCTTGAATCTGGCTGGCTTTCTGATGGCTTTGGCAGTTAGATAGAATATGACAGAAGTGGGCACGGTGGTTCACTCCTATAATTCCAGAGCTTTGGGAGCTGAGGCAGGTGAATCACTTGAGGTCAGGAGTTTGAGACCAGCCTGGCCAACATGGTAAAACCTTGTCTGTACTAAAAATACAAAAATTAGCTGGGCATGGTCATAGGCACCTGTAATCCCTGCTGCTTGGGAGGCTGAGGCAGGAGAATTGCTTGAACATGGAGGGTGGAGGTAGCAGTGAGCTGAGATCACGCCATTGAACTCCAGTCTGGGCGACAGGTGCAAAACTCTGTCTCAAAACAAACAAACAAACAAAAAAAAAATAGAAGTGACATGGTACAACTTCCATGTCCAGACCTGAGACTTAGAATGAACTTAGAAAGCCTGTGTCTTTTACCTCTTTGGCCTCTTAGGATGCCACTCTGTATGCCACCATGCAAGGAAGCCTGTCCATTCTATCAGAGGAAAAGCACTGTATGGACAGAAACCAAACCAAAATGTCACAGCCAAAGGCTGGCACCAAGGCCAGTCATCTTAAACCTCCCACCCTCAAGCTACTGTATGTAGCCACATGAGTGAGCACGAGCAGAATCAGCAAAGGCACTGCCCAGTGAACCCACCAAATGGTGAGAAAAAATAAACGATGGTTGTTGTAAGTCACCAAATTTCAGAATGGTTTGTTACAAATCTGTAGTTAACCGCTACTAATATCCTCACACTTACTTAAAGCTGTCACTCTGAAATCAATCTAGTCAGGCACAAAACCCACATCTTTAGGATGCTATTTGGCAATGACCATTTTGGTAAGAAAAATGGCCAAGAATCAAAGCTGGATGGTGTGTGTTTGTGTGTGTGTGTGTGTGTGTGCGCGCATGCATAGGCATCACACATATGTAGTTGGACATACCTGTGACAGTGGGTGACTATGTTGAAATCAGGGGAATGTGAAACAGTTTAGAAAGCTCAGATGAATTTCTGCAAGGTAACAATGATTGTGATCTATTCTTCCTTACCATGGACGTTAAATAGACTTTGATAGGGGGCATCCAGCATTCCAATCTGTTTTCATACTTGCCAAGGGTCTAGGCACCATTTATTAAATGCAGTAACAGCCAAATAGATGAAGACTTGTAAAACATGTACCAAGGCAGAATTCACATTTTTTTAAAGGTGAAGTCCATTTGCACTCCTCATTTAACTGAATGAGAATGAGTCATTTGCTTAATAGATAATTTTAACTTGGTTTCCAATAAGTGGATTAAGTAATTGAAGAACTTCAAGGCATGGAGGAATATTTGTTGAAGTACTTGGAAACGAAATCAGAGCCAGGTCTGTCAGCAACTTATGATGGAAAATTCCTATTAGTCAACCTATCAATAAGGCTTCATTATTAAGCAACATTCTAATGGCTTGGCTTCAGTGCTGACATGTTGCAGGCATTTGCAATGTTACACCAAGGTTGCAGGCTACCCTGGTAGGCCTCATGCTGTTAGTCCACTTTGTTAAATAGAAGTTGATTTTATATTTAGCTGTGCATGGAGTGTACAGATGAAACAAATCACTTCTATAGGCTCAACAAGATGAATAGTTGCTGTTGAAAGCTAGCAAGGAGCTGGATGCAAGATTAATATGCAGTCGCAAGTTCCACTTCCTACAATTTTTATTGATTGCGTGAAAAAGTACTAAAATTCATGATTTCTTAGGTGAGTTAGATTAAAACTCTTGCATAGCTATAGTAGATGTAATTTCTCTGAAATGTACCATTTGTCTATAAATATAGCTTTTCATCTGGGACCACGTGCAATGAATTCTTTGATGAGCACAAAGCCTTCCTGATGACACTCTTTGCCACAAACATATCCTGGTTCCCAGACTAGCCTCTTTGTTCTCTTTGGTCTTTGCCAAATTGCTTCCTTGGGAGAATTTTATAAATGTCCTATTCTGCTGTGGTTCAAATACCGGGACTTATTTGGTGTTTGTTTTTCTGTTCCCACAAACCACAAAAGATTGAATGTTGATGTATTTTAACATTAAGATCTTTCTACTAACATCTGAATGGCATGCCAACTAATTTGACACAGCATTCCATTGTCTTTCAGTAGGTTTTAGGAAGAGAGACAACCTATTAAAGGCTGCCCTTAATTATTTTACTTTTAGAGTTTGGAATCTAGATTTTGGCATAATGAGAGAGGGGACTAGATGAGTTTTGGTTCAGGGCATCATTCCAGTTCTACTACCATTCAATAATTTTTGGAAAATAAATGTATATACATGAAATAGTACACTTGGGTGTTTTTTTCCTTTCAGTTGAAATCCATTGTTTTAGAAAATTCTTGAAGTCAGTTTCAATACTAAAATATTAATTTGATGAAGTTCCTGGTTGATTTCTATTCTAGAATCTGTATTCTTCCCCATGAGATGGTCACAATGGCAGAACATAATCAAGGAGAATATTGGGAGATTTATCATTCCTCATTGATTAATAATTACCAAAGCTTTGCTGCATTGGTAAAGGCTTAAGTTTATTAATATATATTAATCCCCTTGGTTGTTTAGCTAAATGAGTTTTGCAACAGATTTGGAATGTGAATCTCCAAAAATGCCTATTCACATGAAGCATGAAACTTGAAGCTCATCCCTTTGGCTCAAAGTCCAGCTAAGTTATGTAATTTCCCTGAAGTTTTCACTTTGACTATCCAAGTCTTATTGTAAGACTTCACTTCCAAAAAACATTGAGATATAGGGACTCTAGCTACTGTACTGTGCTCTACATACAGTTACATTTTGTTTTGTGATAGTGTTTTTTAAACCTTGTTATTTTATAACACAGTCATGTTTCCTAGAGTCCTAGCTATCAATGCAAATTTCAGAGCAAGGGATCATGAGTTTTGATAAGGAGATAACATGCTTTGAAATAGGAGAAAATGAGACTACTTTGAGAATGAGTGAGGGTGCCGTGGCATTCCTTCTCCCCCTGTGCCCTTGGAGGGTATTTAGTGCGTCCCAGAATGTGAGTCAGAGAAGGTACAGATAGGAGGAACTGTTCTCACACCACAGGAGAAGTAGTAGCTCAAGGGCCTCGCCACTCAGAGCAGTGTGGCACTGCTGCTCCAGAGGTCTGGTGTCATCAGCAGTGATGCATGGCTCTGATCTCTGAACAGAAAGCATGGCTCTGATCTCTGAACAGAAAGCATGGCTGATCTGTGCTGAATGCTTGGCTGATCTCTTGAATAAACTGAGAGGTGATGGAATGGTGCACAATGAATCTCCTTTAAAGACTGAACATCTTCCTTGGACTATGACCAGTGAACATACTAGAACAGAGATGCTTCCGACACCATTTTCCATCCCAACCCCTGTTCTCCCTTAGTTTTCTAGTCTAAGTGTTACAACTTGAAGTGAGTAGCTTTCATTGTAGCACTCTGATTTCTAAAAGCATTAAAGCCAATTTTCTGACTCATCTGTATTCCAAGTCTAAATATTTACTTTATTTAGTTGGATTAATAGCCCCATAGTTTCTTATTAGTGAAACTTATTTAAAAATAATAATGAACTAGTATTTCTTGTGGTAATTGCTGATTCTGGATATGTGAACACATAATATGCTCTCTTTAGTGGAATCCTACGTGAGGACAGTAACTGTAGTTCAGCAGGTTGTAGCTGAAAACATTTGCCTCTGTTCCGCTCTCTACATTGAGTTTTACTTCAAAATTAAATTACATTTTGGGAGGATTTCTATTTGTCCAAATACAGGTTTGAAAATTGTTAGACAGCATAAAAATCATTTAAAAGATTGTCCTGTTTCCCATATTGTCTCAAGTTTGTATTACTATTCAGTTCTAAATTATTGTTTAAATGGATCACTGTTTTATATGGCTGAGGGGCAAATCATGTTAGTTTGGGCATACATTTATAGCAATGAAAAGGCACTTGAATACACATCATAGGTGTACTTTTGTTGCAGATATAGAACACAAATATAAAATGCACAAGTTAAATCCACCCTAGGATAATTCTAATCGTCCCAAAATACATTTACACTCAAATATGACATCGAACGCTCTCTCTCTATTGGCAGGGCCGTGTTGATGTTCTTATTTACAACATGTCAATTTTGTTATTTCACTAAACTAAGATTACAGCTTTTAGTTGCTTATCTATTCATATGCTTGTAGTAATTGCATGACACAAGTGATAAACGTATCTTAGCCATATGTTAGTTATAGAGAGCGTGCCTGATTGATTGTGGACCTGTCATGACATTGAAAATATAGGCGAATAGAAAACATTCAACAGAAAACCTCTTGATATATAAGTTAAAACATATATCCTATGAAAGGAGACTGTCCTACACATAAAACTGCCTTATAACCCTCTCTTTCCTACGTTTTTTCTTTCTGCAACATTGAAATGATGGAAATCGTTATGGAAAATGAAAGATAAGTGCGACCACTTGTAAATACTGTGATATCACCTTATCATTATCATGAAGGTGGCTGTTGGGCAAATCTGTTCTACTCTGCCTGTGGTTTGGAGGACTGTGGTACTAAGAATGCAGCTTTGAACACCATTTGGAATTGCCTGATGACCAGAAACACACATGCACACATAGAAAGAGAGAGACCAGGGAGAGAGAGATCAAGCTTGAGCCCTTGTGCTACATGAAATTTAGCAGCCATTAAACAAATAATTGCTTTATTTTGGAAGCTCGTTCTAATTAAACATTAGTCACACACTCTCCCTTGAACCCTGCTTTCTGTGTTAAAAATCACCATCCTAAAAAGCTTACTTTATGCATTGCATAATTACAAAAAGTTCCCAGAAGAATGCAATGTTTTATTGTATGGTTGCTTTATGAAAAGGAAATGTGTGTGTGTATATGTATATGTGTGTGTGTGCACAAATTTATATAAGTGTGAAGATACATGATTGTATTTCACAAAATTTTTGCAGCCATATTCCAAAAAGCATGAGGGAAATGAGAGAACATGGGTGATGCTTGGGAAATGAGGCTGGAGAAAAGAAAACAATAGGTACAAATTTCTACCAGTTTCCTCAGGCATCCATAGCAGCTGCTTAATGATACATGTATCATTATATCCTGGAGTAGTTGGAGGGCAGAACAGACTTGATTACACTACAGACAATTGTTTCACAATAATTCTGGGCCATTTTTCATTAGCTGTCTCCCCTCACAGCAAAACAAGAGGTGATTTTTTTAAGGAACATAACAAAACTAAACTAAACAAAACACCCTATACCACAGTAAGGTTGTCCAGCGGTTACAAATTTTTAATAATTCATCATGCGAAACATTTTAGGCGAAATGCTAAATTTCTCAACTATGACAACAAAAGATGGGTGGAAAAAAACAGAACTTGATTTGATAGAAACAATAGGATGAATAAAAAAAATGTATGCTCACTTTTCACGATTGCACTATACATTTTTTTTTATTACCTTGCTTTGTGTGACAGGTTTTGTCACCAGTAGGGAGAATCAAAAAGATTTGTTTTGAGCCAATTGATTAAGAAGCTGATTTCTTTTTAATAGATGAGTGGCAAACTATCTCTTGGTAATCATTTATGCATATTTCAGGTATCGGCTGCCTGGAATCATGTCACAGCACCCTTTTAGGTTTTCTTTCTGAGGATGATGGAGGGGTCTAGTGAATTTGCATGTCTTTCAAAGGGCAGCATTTGATGCTTCAGGACTCTACCTTCACTTGTGGTGATAATGAAAATAAGAAGTAAGGGTCATTAGGACCTATGTCTCAAGCCACTATTCAAAGAATTTGATATGAGTTAGCATATATAATCATCACAACCACACCTATGAGAGAGGTACCGCTATTATTCCCATGTAACAGACATTAGTCAGGGGCTCTCCCTGCATCTGAAGCTGCAGAGGAGTGTGGAGCCCTTCTCAGAACCATACCTTAAAGGTATAAAATAAACTACACTAGAATACAAAGGAAATTAATTATGTTGAAACAGTTAAGAAAATATTTTAAAATTATTAGGTACTTGTATGTACACTTCTTCATTAATGCATTTGATAAGAGTATCTGTGAGGGGACTGTAATAACAAGTATAATCTCAAAGTGGTGATGGGTATTGGTGATATTTTCAGATAGCTTCAACAACCCCAATAGGATAAGCTCCTTGTGACTTCTACTGGTGACAAAGTCACAGTGTTGCTAATACTACTGTGACTTGTTGCCTGCCCTCCTAATCAATGAAAATTTCAAAAATTAGAGAAAATAAAGATGCACTCTTTTTTTCCTACACAAGTTCCTCACCCTATCCTGCAACCTCAACCTCAATTCTTCTTTTTCAATATGAAGAGAAAGTAAATTAAACAACAGATTTATTAAAATGACATGATAGGAAAATTCAGGGTTGAAGCTGGAGGCCATTATACTTAGCAAGCGAACACAGGAACAGAATACCAAATACTACATGTTCCCACTCATATACGTGAGGGCTACATGATGAGGACACATGGACACATAGAGGGGAGCAGCACACACTGGGGCTTGTGGGAGGGTGGACGGTGGGAGGAGGGAGAGGATTGGGAAAATCGGGAAAAGTAACTAATGGGAACTCGGCTTAATACCTGGGGGTGAGGGAATAATCTGTACAACAGACCCCCATGACACACGTTTACCTATGTAAAGAACTTGCACTTGTATCCCTGAACTTAAAATAAAAGTTAAAAAAAAAAAAGTAAGAGTCAAGTAGACAAATTTAGAGAATTCAGGGCCTATTCTCATAAAAATGTCACAACCAGTGTTAAGTAGTTTCTACTATGAATGCTTTCGGGTTTTAATCTAAGATGTGATTTATCTCCAGGCATTCTCCTAAACTTCATAATTTGGCATTTTTAAAAGTATGACACTGGGAGAACAAGAAAGGTTGAAGGTCAAAGGTCATAAGGCCAATGTTGGCCGACAAGATTTCCATGTGGTATTGGATGCCCTTTCCTTAAAAGGTGTCCCTCTTACCTTTCTGTCCAAGCTGATGATTGGCTAGTGATGTCCTTCGATTCTGACCCCAGGACCATCCTCCATGCACCCCTCACCCTTGGCATGATCTCACCTCCTCAGAGCCTTCCCTGACATCTCATTCTTCCTCTGTGCTCTGCCTTTCCTGCGTCATTCCTACCATCTGGAGCACATGTTTTGTGCCTAATGATGTCATCTTGTGCTTTTTGCCTAATAACTTCACATTTCCTTTGGAGATATCAACCACATTGTATATTTCTTATGCATATTTTGTGTAGAAGGCACTTGGAATTTCTTGCTGAATTTTGTCTTGCCGTCTGCAACTGCAACCTTGATAATACAGAATTGAGGGGTGTGTGTGTGTGTGTGTGTGTGTGTGTGTGTGTGTGTGTACAAAGTAAATCATTTTTTAATTTGTGGTTTAGTCCTGAAGCATAATACCAATCTAATCCTCTAATATTTAATTAAAGGTACAAATGTTGTTCCTCTACTCAACTGGAAATGAGCAGGCCTAGTTACAAGGATGAGACAGTATTCCCTGCCCTTAGAGCACTGTCTGCAGGGGCAACAGACATGAAACCAGACAAAACAGACTGTTACAGCACACACTAATGTCTGTGAATGTGGCAAGCACAGAGACATGGATTTGGCAGAGACAGGGCCATGAAGGATACACGTGTGTACAATTATAAATATATACATTTCTATTTATTTAAATTATATATAAAATTTTCTTAAATGAAATTGCATGTTCAAATGTAAAAAGAAAGGACCAATTAAGGCTTAGCTATGAAGTGAAGAATTGTGAGTGGTTTTGAAAAAAAAAATGCCCAGTAAAGTGTGGGATAACTGGAAGAGGCTGAAAGAGATGCATTTGTCGCCCCTGGAGACAGTGCTCTAAGGGCAGGGAATGCTGTCTCGTTCTTGTAACTAGGCCTGCCTATTTCCAGTTGAGTAGAGAAACAACATTTGTACATTTAATTAAATATTGGGGGATTAGACTGGCCAAGCCAGACTTTGAAGTGCCTGGTATGAGCCACACAAAAGTGTTTGGACTTTCTTTTACAAAAAACAGCAACCTGGTAAAAACCTTAAATAAGAGTAAAATCATCAGGTTTGCTTAATGAAAAAAACATCGCAACTGTATATGCAAGCCTGTAGAAAAGTGTGTCTCAGGTATATTTTCCCCAATGTTCAAATTGTACTTTTTTTTTTTTTTTTTTGAGACAGAGTCTTGCGCTATAGCCCTGGCTGAAGTACAGTGGTGCCATCTCGGCTCACTGCAAACTCTGCCTCCCAGGTTCGAGCGATTCTCCTGCCTCAGCCTCCCGAGTAGCTGGGATTATAGTGCCTGCCACCACTCCCGGCTAATTTTTTGTATTTTCAGTAGAGACGGGGTTTCACTGTGTTGGCCAGGCTGATCTCGAACTCCTGACCTCATGATCCACCTGCCTCAGCCTCCCAAAGTGCTGGAATCGCAGGTGTGAGTCACCGCACCTGGCCCAAGTTCTGCTTTTCTTTGCCTAACACACTCCTTTTCTCTTCCCCTCCATTTGTGAAGCCAGCAATCTGAACATAACAACAGAGGCAAAGTCATCATCCTGTTAGAGAGGGCAATTTTATGTTGTCCTTGCTGTTGAGCCCACTGCCTTTTCATGCTATGAATTATGGCCCACAGTTGGGTCAGCAGCTCTGGGCTGAACAGCCACCTCTGTCCGTTTCCTGTAGCCTGATGCTGTCTGAGAAGCCTTTAAAGTTTGGCTGTGGAATTCAGGAGAGGGGAAACTTCCCTGTGAATGGAATATGGAGTAACTCAAGAGACCTGAGTCGATTTCAATGTTCCCAAATCAAGTTCGGGAATTAATTCTTCACCAAAACACAACTAAGAGATAAATCTTCGTTCCAAGGAATTGAACAGGAGAAGTATCTCAGGAAGGCAGTTTTTAAATGTTGTAATATGAAGAGCCAATTTGTAGAGAACAGGGAGAATAAGCCAGAGAATTTGGATTGTCAGAGATGATGTGATAAGACAAAGATCCTTCCCAACTTTATTCATTTAGGACATCTTTGCCTGCATGCGTCAGATGCTGAGAGTCTTATTTCTTTCAAAACAGAATGAAAAAACATTGAAACAATTTCAAGTAAACCAAATAATTGTTCAGAATACTGAAGCAGATATCCTAGAGATATAGAATAAAAACATTAACCCTCAACAAATTGAGGTAATTTGCCCTTAATTTACCTCAAAATATTTGTCATTATCAGTTATCCTTCTACTTGGACACAATACACAACAGATGAGCAGGAGAATGAGACAGCCAGGGTGGGAAGTCTGCCTGCTTTAGTGGTAATGCAGCCCACAGTTGTGGCTCTGGGGGCCATTCTCTCCTCCATGAGAGTTCTTCCTCCTCCTCATGAAAGTAGACTCAGCCCTGGGAAGGTGGGTCAGGCAGCCAAAGGACGAAAGGATCCTGGCTTTTTGGAATTCTATACCACTGTAGTAAATTTAGGAGCCCTGGTAGAGGAAATAAGAATCCCGAGGCTGGGTGCAGTGGTTCATGCCTGTAATTCCAGCACTTTGGGAGGCTGAGGCAGGTGGATCCCCTGAGGTCAGGAGTTCGAGCCTAGCCAACATGTAGAAACCCCAGCTCTTCTAAAAATGCAAAAAAATTAGCCAGGCATGGTGGCGGTTGCCTGTAATCCCAGCTACTTGGGAAGCTGAGGCAAGAGAATCACTTGAACCCAGGAGTTGGAGGTTGCTGTGAGCTGAGATCGTGCTATTGTACTCCAGCCTGGGAGACAGAGTGGGACTCATCTAAGAAGATGAAGGAGGAGGAGGAGGAGGAGGAGGAAGAAGAAGAAAAAAGAAGAAGAAAAGAGGAAGGGGGAGGGGGAGGGGGGGATAGGGAGAGGGAAAGGGAGAGTGAGAAGGAGAAGGAAAAGGATCCAGAGACACCAGCAAGCAAAGAATGAACAGAGGTAAAGAGAAGCAATAAAATTCCACTGTCTTTCGAAAGTACTTACTAGCAAGACTCAGAGTAAGAACCAAAGTCCTTGACTAAGAAACAAGATATGGGAAGTTAGGGAGAGGTCTGAAGAAAAAGCCAGGTATAATACCCTATATCCCTATTTCCAGTCTTAAGAGGATGCTACTCTTTGACCTGCATATGGCATGACACCACCCCAAATCCACATGTGTCTGGATGTCTGGAATCCAGTAGTGAGATGTCTGTATCTGCCTCCACAATAGCCCAAGTTCTTCATAAGACTCCTGAAGTAAGGGCAGCCTGGATGCTGCACATGGTATCTGAAACAATGTGAAGTTCGCTGGAAAAGGTAAAAGTGAATCTTGCATTCCTGGGATGGATGGAGGAGGATGATTTTAGAATGGTGTCATTTCTCACTTAACTCAAGCCAAATATTAGGAAAAAGAGTTTCAATGGGCAGCCCCACAAGCTACCACAATTTTTTCAACCTGCAATCATGCATGTTAAATCACCTGAAGTCAGGGGGGTAAATAAGCATCATGACATTTCAGCAAATGGCAATCTCTTGGAAGTACATGATGCGGGCTGAGCTGCGGTTGATCATAAGCCATTCCCAAGAAATCAGATCCCCACTTCTCTTATTTAACGGGTTTGTTAAACCACCTTCAACAGACCTACTTCATGTCTTCTAACAGATATATTCTGCTAGCATCGAAGATGTTCACTGATACCTCAGAGCTCTTCGTAAGAGCAGAGAGACACAGGATATCTGCTTTCATGGTCTGCCCTGTAACTTAAGCTCCTTCCCAAGAGTTCCAGCAATAAGGTGACAGAAGTTCTTTGATGGTGCAAGTGACTTTATACAAACACACACACACACACACACATCACACACACATACACACATAAACCCCCACCACCCCCACCTTGTAGTTTTGCTAAATTTAGCAAATACAAATATAGGACTTCCAGTTAGCTCTCTATATCAAATAAGCAGAAATTTTTTAAAGTTTAAGTTTGCTCTAAATATTGCATAGGCAGGCCAGGCACATTGGCTCACACCTATAATCCTAGCACTTTGGGAGGCTGAGGTGGGTGAATCACTTGAAGTCAGGAGTTTGAGACAAGCCTGGTCAACATGGTGAAATCCCATCTCTACTAAAAATGCAAAAGTTAGCTCAGCGTGGTGGCAAGCACCTGTAATCTCAGGTACTTGGGAAGCTGAGGTAGGAGAATTGCTTGAACCCGGCAGGCAGAGGTTGCAGTGGACTAAGATGGCTCGTACCATTGCATTCCAGCCTGGGCCACACAGTGAAACTCTGTCTCAAAAAAAAAAAAAAAAAAAAAAAAATTGCATAGGCAGACTGTAGGGATTGTGTGTGTGTGTGTGTGTGTGTGTGTGTGTGGGCGCCATAGTTGTGCCTCATTGATCAGGAACCATGCTGGGGATCATGTTTCTACATTGCCTGAGAAAGACGATGGACTAGATGGACTAGAGACAGAAGGAGATTTTACTACTGGACTAGGGGCAGTCATGAATCTTAGAAAGCGTGGTTGTGTGTCCCAGTTCTGTAGCCTGTGACCTTTGATATGTGATTTAATCTGTCTGAGCCTCAGTTTCCTCATCTGTCAAATGGGGATAATTTCAGTAACCACAGAAAACATTTTCTGAGCACCTAGGATATGGTAGTAGACACTATTCTAAAGGCTTTACATGGATTGAATGAATTTATCCTTTCAACAGTGCTATGAGGTGGGTATCATTATTAGTATTATTCTTATTTTATGTCTGAAAATATAGTATGCAGAGAAGCTAGGTAACTTGCCCAAGGACAGAGCTATTCAGTAGTGGAGCAGGGATGGATTTCAATTCAGGAACTAAGGTTACCTCTATACTGTCATGAAATAGATTGTGCACGGCAATGAGCCCAGCTACAGGTACCCAGCCAGTGCTCACTCCATGCTATTGTCAACCTCCTTAGAAGAGCAGCTCTGCCTGGCCCCTGGAAAAGGCCAGCTTCCATAAGCCAGTACATGACCCAAAAGAAAAATGAGAGACCCTTCCAGGCAGGAGTCAGTGACTGGAACCCAAAGGGGATCCCTGTGATTGATGCTCCACACCCTATACCCCTCAACAGCTAGGACCCAACAAAGTCAAAGTGTTGGAGGCTAAGCTGCACTCCTCTCACTGGAGAAGAGCCATGTGATCGGAATCAGATCTAGCCTGGATCCCTTTCATGCCTGTGCCACTGAAGAGCCTAATCACTCAGCAGGACTCCAAAAGCCTGCCCTTCAGCACTTCCAGTTTACTTTTTTTGGTGTTTTTTATTTGTTCATTTGTTTATTCAAATGTAATCATTGAGCTTCTTTTATGTTACCCATGTTGGATGTTGGGATAGGTTTTGGAACACCAATATGAACACAGCAAACCTCTGACCATGATCACACAATGCGTGGGGAGCTGGATCTATAAATAGATGATTTCTCTTCGCAGTGGGTGAAACTGACTTCGGAGTGATCAGACCTGCTTGAGTTGGGGCGAGGGTAGGTGATGAGATCAGCAAAGATCCCATGGGGGAGATGATGCTGGAGACAGGACTTGGAGGGTGAGTACTGGTAGCTGACTTTATTGAGCCCCTACTGTGAACTAGGGACTACTCTAAGAGTTTCATATGTGTTAACCCATATAATAAGAAAGGCACTACTGTTGTCATAATAACAAAAACCCAGGAAACTAGTAACTTATCCAAAATTACACTGTTACTATGCAACTGAGCTAGGATTTGAACGTTAAGTATCTGGCTTCGGAGTCTGTTCTTTTTTTCATCATTGTGCTGTTCTGGTGAAATAAAGGGCTTCTTGGTCAACAAATGTGGAGAGTGTCACAGCCACAGACTAGCAAGGTGCACATGAACATGAATGGCCAGATGTGGGACGAGAGTTCCGGGTGGCAGGGCATGAAACTGGAGAGGGACGCTGTGCAAGATCTCTGCTAGCAGGGGCCCTTCAGATTTTAATTTATCAACTGAGAAATTCCAGAAGGCTTTAACGCAATGAATGGAAGAATCAATTTCACATTTTAGAAAGATAACTTTCCAAAATAGAGGATGCACTGGTAGAAGGTGAAGCTGGAGGCAGAGAAACCAATTAGGAGATTCTTGCAGTGGTCTGTACCGTGCACAGGAGGTGTGGACTTGTGTCTGCCTAGATCCTATTCCAGTAGTAGACTGAATACATAGAGGTCTTACAGGGAATGGATTGTATTTGAAAGACATATTTAAATGGGTAAGAAGGTATGTGGATTTGTTAGCACTTGATTCCAAAATTCTCCTTCCAGATGTCGGTGCAATAAAGCAATTAATTGTAAGGCAAGATGATCCAATCATTGAAAGTGATTGTTATGGGGTTTCATCTCCATAAACTGTAAACCCTATAATCTTTCCTAAATGTAACTACAAATCTTCTTTGCTTTTCAATAAATATTTAATAATAGGGGATTGCAGAGGAAGGCTATATTTCAAAAATCTTAATTGCTCTAGAGAAACCATCTGCAGACTTAGGTATTAACACACCTAATTGCTACTAAAACACATTTATCAATGAAGATGATCAACATAGATGCAAGCAATGGGTTTTCTAATCTCCAGGTGGGTAGGGACAGAAGATTGACAGTTTTATTGTTTCGAATTCAGCTTTTCATTGCTCAGACTTTTTCAGGTCCAATTTATCTTTATCTTAGGATATGTGAGACAGTCCAATCGTTCGTTTCATTAGTAGAGTGTAGAATTTTTCACTTTTTCCTATATATTGTTTTTAGATGATCTACTCTTTCCTCTTTTATATGCATTCAGAGCTCACTTTTAAAGTCGTAAGTAACTAGTGAGATCTTGTCCTTAGCCATCTTTTGTTCTAATCATTAATCAATTTTCGCTGGGGCACTATTCAAATCCCTCAGATAACAGTGAACCAAAGAGATTAAGTAACTGCCTTCATCAGACTTAGACTACAGTCCAGACTTCAAACAAATTAACATGTAAAATTTTTGGAGCCAGATTCCTGAGACAGACTATGTTAAACATTTTGGGGTTTATTCTAAGGGAAATGAGTACAAAATGAGAAAAAAAAAATCACTAAAACTAAGATTATTGTTCCTTGATTTTTCTCTTGATTTTCACTCAACTAATAAAACAGAGTAAATGGTCTGGAATTGGCAAGGGGAGCAGAGGGCAAATATGGACAGAAAGTCAAAGGACTCCTATTCTTGCCTTGGCCTTTCCATCAAAAATTTTAATTAATTTATTTAAAAGTCAAGATCGTTATTGTATTTGCAAATACATATCATTGGTATAACTTTCCCACATCCCATCTAGACAAGATATGACACAGGATACAGCACAAAAACTTAAATTTCTGTAATACATGAAATGGCAACTAATATGTTCACAGCAACAATCAATTTTTTTTCCAGAGAAACTATCATGACTCAAAGTTAATCTGTTCCAAGGAAAGGAACTGGAATTGGTTACTGACATGCAATCATTCATTTCTTATTTTACCAACAGTAATTAAATTGCCCGGAACTGCTGTCATTTAACAGCCTATTAATTGACTAATGTGCATTACTTGTATTCAGAGTATAGGTAAAATCCAGGGATTAAGCAAGAAGAAAACGAGATTTGCAAACTCTGCCTGTCATCCTGAAAGGAGTAAATTTGCCTCATATTGCAAGATAATTTATAAATGCACAAGTAACTTATATTTCAGAAGAGGGAAACATGTTAGTCTGAAAATACAGGAGCAGTGAGGGTCCTGCAGCCTCCCGGGGAGCTATGGAAGTTATTTTTTGAAACCTTTCTCCTGAGCAGATGGACCCACTACCCTTTCTCATCAACAAGATGCTTTCTTCTGCAGTCATTTTTTTGTCTGCATGAAAGGTCTCATTTGCCACTGCCAATTCTTCAGGTTGCTTTTAAGACATGTTATTTATATTCTTAGCTGGTATTACTACTGTTTCTTTCTAACAGTCATGCAGAATATTTCCACATATCCATGTTTTATTTTTGTTTCCAGTTTTAGAAGTGTAAACATGCATAGTTTATAGGAACCCTGCAACATATTTTGAAAGTCTGGACTGATTGTTCATCAAAGCCTGAGGTTTCCTGAAATCTCTGCATCTTTGAATCTCCGGTATAGTCAATAGGCCTGGAACACAGAAGATGTGAAATGATGCTTGATGAATTGAATCAGAATAAGAAATAATTAACTATAAATAAGGATGAAAGAAATGACAAAGGTGACATTTATTAGCATTATTAAAAGTTGTAGTTCTGGGTTTTCATACTCTTAAATTGCCAGCCAGCCAAAGGCAAGCGTCAACTTCACTCATAAAATTTCCTTCAAAGGATCTTATCCCCAAACGACATTTCTGTCAGATTACCTCCAGGATAATTAGAGTCCTCGTCTCCTTTCTGTAGTCAGAAACTTTTCCCTCTTCTTGGGCTTTGGGCAGAAAGTAAGGCCCTTTATAATCACACCACTCTTCCCAAGAAACCTTTTGAATCTAGGCCCATTGCAGCACAAGGAAGCGTTTCTATTTCCTCCGGTCTCAGAGCTGTATTTTCTGCCAACCTTGCCTGACTAACGTCTTCCCAGAAGCAAATATTCTGGCTGCTCTGTTCCTCAGTTTACTCTCTGTAAAATGGAGATGACAATGCTGTTCTGACCTATGGATGTGCATGTAAGTTGGAGAATTACCTTGGCAGGGAACGGAAGGTATGAATGGGGCAGAAGAAGCAAGTTGCCTTTCCCTCCCACAACAGTGTGGGTGCTGTCTTTTTTTTTTTTTTCTTTTCTCTCTCTCTCTAATAAATCATTATTCTGCAAAAAAAAAAAAAAAAAAAAAGAAGCAAGTTGCCATTGTCCCTTCCGTGTGGGCTCCTTCATAGCTCATTTCCTTTTCTTCTCATCCTCTGTGACTGACATTTAGTGGTCTCACTTATTTCTCCAGTAAAAATGACCTACAGAATAGTCTATAGTTTCTTGTTTCTAAGAAACAAGACGTTGGCCCAAGTAGAAAGACGCCCTCCTTGGGTAACTTGGGTGGAGTTGTCGGTGTGAATGAACGTAAGATGAGATCATAAATGTATCTGTGCCCACATGGGCTGATATGTGACCTTCAGTAAGTCTGGAACTCCATTTATGTATCCATGAAATGGCAGGGTTAGAACAGGTGGTCTCTAAGGAATTCTGCTGTGGTCTATAAATTAAATAAAACTGATTGTATTGATGGAAAGGAATTCAATTAGGTTTGTGCATTTCTCTGAAATCAAAAGCAGCTCACACCAAACTTTTCTAAAGAGGAAAAATGTATATGCTGCCCTTCTTTCTGGATTCTCTAAAAAACATTTTAATATTTCTCACTTCCCCCAAACCAAACTATGCATAGGATTAACTTTACCATGCTCTGTGTCTATGTATACAACCCATTCACTTTTCTTTTTAAGGCCAAATTTGTGTGAAAAAAGGTAAAATTTCTAGTATCCCTCCATGCAAGACTGGTAGAAGAGAAAATAATGGCTAAATGGCCCATTCTGGACCCTCTCAAATGACATTGTAACAGAAGTCCTCACTAAATGCCCTAACATGTGTAGATTTCCTGTGACACATCTCCTGAGTCTCTGTTTTTGTCACATTTTTCATTAGACAATACTTTTCGAGTACAGATCTTCAACCGATAGGGATCCGCCTATCTATATTCTATTCTTTAGTTAATATAAGAGAACTTTGTTCTGCATCTGTTACTGTACACATCAGATGCTGTGTCCAAACATATCACGTGTATCATCTCTGCTCAAAGTCCACAGTAGAAGGGTCATTTCTCAATATCACCTCAAAAATACCATGAATGTTTCATCAATATGTCTCTTCTCTCAGAGGCATTCTATTCAAAGCTTTATTTGTAATTATGGAGTGAAAAGCCTCATTTCACGGTAAAGAGATGACTGCTATCTGAAGAAAATCGGTAGTTTCGGAAGGGCTAAGGGACCTTTCCTAATGTGCTGGGTATTAAGCAGCATAGCTTCTTGCCTTTGCCAAAGGCCAAACAGTATCCAGCAGAGAAAAGTGTTGCCTGGCACCATGCAATCACATTAAAAGTAATAAATATAAACACATCCAGCTAATATCTGAATAGTATTCTCAAATTTGAGTCCAAAGGACAGCACAGTGCATTTTCATAACAAATTGCTGATCTGAGAATTTCCTAGGTGAATCCATTGTGTATCATAAGTTGATGGTTCAACCTGTAGACAGAACAGCCAGACTGGCTGGCTTACAAATTGCAGCATTATTTTCCCTAAATCCCCAACATTCATGATTTCATTTCAGTAAAACAGGAATTTAAACAATGACTAAATGTGTAAGAAAAAATATATGGAAGGCTATGGAACAATTTATTAATAATGGTAGGACATTTTCTGCAGTACTTCTAATGTATCACTTAGGACCGTATTGATTCAGCATCAGAGTTCTTGGAAACAAGCCTCTTACCAATATCTAAGATCCTGATGTTGTAATTGAACTAGAAAATGTAAGATTTCCACTGTTCCTGCTGAGAATTCTTCCCAATAAATGTATGTTTTCCACCGGGGCTAAAACCACTGCTACTTGTGTTTTTAATTTTTCCTCCTGTTTCTTTTTCATATTATTCAGTTTTCTGTTTTTCTCTCCTTTACCAGAAAAACAGACATATTAGGCACTATTTATTCCTCTAAGACAACTTGCACTTTAGGGGGCCATTTGAATGATAAACTTTGTTATAACTTATAGCCAGAAAATCGCCAGTGTGCAGTATGAAAAAACTGAAAAATGCATTAATGCTTAACCCTACACAGTGGTTGAATGAAATCTTAGCAGGGACAAGCTTTTACTATTTCTCCCATTGTTTTATATGTTATTCTGTAAAAAAGCTTAAGAAATGGCTCAGTTTGCAGCCTCATTGAGGAGCCAGGACACATACTTCCAAACTTAATGAGTTATATAGTACAGCATCAGCATCACAGCACCATTTACTAGGGGAACAAAGACCACTTGACTAGGGCTGTGATTCTGATTCCAATGCTAAGCAGATGTGTGGCCTTGGGGAAGATGTGCCGTGTCTCTGAGGAACTGAAAACGAAGGGACTAGATGAGGCCATCTCTAAGGTCCTTCCACTGCTGTGTGGCACACTTTGATTTTTTTGTCTTCGTGAGCTTAAGAAAAGCACTAAAGAGCTGAGTGAAAAATCTCACTAGAAGACCCAACACTAGAGTATTGAGTATTTTCCAGTGGAATAGGATCCTTCTAATAAAAAGAGTGCCTAGGAAAGGTGGCAACATGAGTTTCATTGGAGTGGAAAGGAAGATGACCCACTCCTCTGACTAGATAGTTACAGAGCTAGCATCTCCTCTTCGATGTGTTGAGCTGTATATGCATAGGAGTAGGCTGTAGTGTGCTATTCAGATGCCCCCTCCTAGACAAGGACACTCATTCACCAAGGCACTGAGAGTATTGGCTGTTGTCGTCTTACAGCCAAATCCCCCCTCTTGGAATTGCTCTTAGCTGAAGGAGCCTACATGGAGCAAGTTTACACTCTCTCCCTGGGATAGTCTACTTCTGATGGCTCATGAGTGCAGAGAGGATACAAAGTTTCAGCTCTGTTGCCTCAGTTTGAGACAATTCTGAAGTCGCCTCCCAGAGCAGAGGTCCTGGTGGGATTGTGGGATCCTCTGAGGTCTCTGCTGCAATTGCAGCACAGTTCACTTTCTCTCTCTGTTCAGTTTTCCTTCCCTCATCCTCTTTTGAATGATGTTCATGTGAGCACTCTCCAATAAATCTCCTACACTCAAATTTTCATCCTGGAGTCTGTCTCTGAATAATCCACCCAAGGTGCCAGAAGATGAAAAAGACCCTGTGAGAGCCAGCAACTCATCCAAGTCATCCCAGCTAGTTGGGAGGCTGAAGTGGGATAATCCCGAGTCCAGGAGCTTGAGAGTAGCCTGGACAACACAGCAAGATCCCATCTCTAAAAAAATTTTTTTTTAATTAACCAGGCATGTTGGCATGCACCTATATTTCCAGCATGACATCCTAGGCAACAGAGTGAGACCTTGTCTAAAATAAATAAATAAATAAGACCCACTGAAAGATGGGTTGAGATGGGATACAGTGGAATAACAGGACAAGGAAGGATAGGGCAAAGAAAAACTGGAAGATAATGAGATCCTACCAGGTTTTGTTTAGTACAGATAATATATTGGAATAAAGTATTTCCTCTGTCTAAGCTAGAAATGACCCACTTGGGCAGTTTCCTGGGGGGTCTATGGTAGGAGGCAGTCAATATTTTAGCAGAGGGAGCATGAGATGGCAGGCTCTGATGATTGCCAAGATCTTTTTCACTGGTGATGCAATCATGGAGCTGTGGAGGAGACCAGGGGTACTTGTGGAGAATTGAGTGCATGGAAGCACATGACATTTCTGAGAAAGAATAAAATCCAACCCACCAGAGGTGGAAGCAAGAGGATTCCAGACACCCAACACCAAGCAGCACTTCCTGCACAGGAGAGTACTCGGAGCTCAAAGCCAGAATTTCCTTGGTTCTGATAGAGATCTGCCCAGAGAGAGAGAGAGAGAGAGAGAGAAATAGTGTGTGTGAGAGAGAGAGAGAGAAAGAGAGAGAGAGAGAATGGCAGTCAGACTTGTTCTCTGAATACTGGATCAGGAGGCTGAGTTTCTTGAGGCACGGTCTCAGGAGACATCTTGGTACATTTGCTTTTTTACTCTCTTTTCTGGGTAAGTCATCGGAGGAGCTCGTTGAGAAAACAAATACTCAAGCGGCAAGCAGCTTGGGAAGGGGAGAGATGCAGTGTTGATACATTCAGAGATTATTATTCAATACCATGACTAAATATTTCTGAAAAACACTGTAATTTGTCAACACATCCTGCTCCTTCTCTTTCTACATTTTATACTTGTGCAGCTGTTTTTTTATCACACAGAATTCTATATTTATATGTTCTATATTTCATCTTGTTTTATTTGGATCTTGACTCCAGCCAATTGCGTTTCTATTGCATTCTGATTCAGTCGTTCATGGTGCTCTCTTCCTCATACTCCACCCCCATTCTTTCTCCAGCCTGCTTTGTGCTGTCTACAATTTTGTTAAACATATACCTCAGATCTCCTCTGTCTTAGTCTGTTCAGGCTGCTGTAACAACATACCATAAACTGGGTGTTTTATAAGCAAAAGAAATTTATTTCTCACAGTTCTGGAGGCTGGAAGTCCGGGGGTTAGGGTGCCAGACTGATTGGATTCTGACGAGGGTCCTCTTCAATGTTGCAGATTGCTGACTTCTCCTTGTATGCTCACATGGCAAAAGAGGAGAAGAAGATCTCTTTGGGGGACACTTTTATAAGGGCACCAATCCCATTCATGAGGGCTCCACCATCATGACCTAATCACCTCCCAAAGGCCCACCACCTAAACTCATCACAATAGAGATTAGGATTTTAACATAGGAATTGAGAGAAGAGATAGACATTCAGTCCATTGTACCCACTTATAATAATAAACTGGTTACTTTTTTTTTTTATTATACTTTAAGTTCTGGGGTACATGTGCAAAACTTGCAGTATTGTTGCATAGGTACACACATGCCATGGTGGTTTGCTGCCTCCATCCCCCCATCACCTACATCAGGCATTTCTCCCAGTATTATCCCTCCCCAACCTCCCCACCCGCTGCTGTCCCTCCCCTAGCTCCCCCAACCCCCACAGACACCAGTGTGTGATATTTCCCTCCCTGTGTCCATGTGTTCTCATTGCTCAACACCCACCTATGAGTGAGAACATGCAGTGTTTTGTTTTCTGTTCTTGTGTCAGTTTGCTGAGAATGATGGTTTCCAGATTCATCCATGTCCCTGCAAAGGACATGAACTCATCCATTCTTTATGGCTGCATAGTATTCCATGGTGTATATGTGTCACTTTTTCTTTATCCAGTCTATCATTGATGGGCATTTGGGGTGGTTCCAGGTCTTTGCTATTGTAAACAGTGCTGCAATGAACATACGTGTGCATGTGTCCTTATAATAGAATGGTTTATAATCCTATGGGTATACATCCAGTAATGGGATTGCTGGGTCAAGTGGTATTTCTATTTCTAGATCCTTGAGGAATTGCCACACTGTTTTCCACAATGGTTGAACTAATTTACACTCCCACCAACAGTGTAAAAGTGTTCCTATTTCTCCACATCCTCTCCAGCATCTGTGTCTCCAGATTTTTTAATGATCGCCATTCTAACTGGCGTGAGATGGTATCTCAAGGTGGTTTTGATTTGCATTTCTCTAATGACCAGTGATGATGAGCATTTTTTCATGTTTGTTGGCCGCATAAATGTCTTCTTTTGAAAAGTGTCTGTTTATATCCTTCACCCACCTTTTGATGGGGTTGTTTCTTTTTCCTGTAAATCTGCTTTAGTTCTTTGTAGATTCTGGATATTAGCCCTTTGTCAGATGGGTAGCTTGTGAAAATTTTTTCCCATTCTGTTGGTTGCCGGTTCATTCTAATGATTGTTTCTTTTGCTGTGTAAAAGCTTTTAAGTTTAATTAGATCCCATTTGACTATTTTGGCTTTTGTTGCCATTGCTTTTGGTGTTTTAGTCATGAAATCCTTGTCTATGCCTATGTCCTAAATGGTGTTGCCTAGGTTTTCTTCTAGGGTTTTTATGGTGTTATCTATGTGGAGTTAATTTTAGTGTAAGGTGTAAGGAAGGGTCCAGTTTCAGCTTTCTGCACGTGGCTAGCCAGTTTCTCCAACAGCATTTATTAAATGGAATCCTTTCCCCATTGCTTGTTTTTGTCAGGTTTGTCAAAAATCAGGTGGTTGTAGATGTGTGGCATTGCCTCCAAGGCCTCTGTTATGTTCCATTGGTCTATATCTCTGTTTTGGTACCAGTACCACACTGTTTTGATTACTGTAGCCTTGTAGTATAGTTTGAAGTCAGGTAGCATGATGCTTCCAGCTTTGTTCTTTTTGCTTAGGATTTTCTTGGCAATGCAGGCTTTTTCTTTTTCTTTTGTTCCATATAAAATTTAAGGTGTTTTTTTCCAGTTCTGTGAAGAAGGTCAATGGTAGCTTGATGGGGATAGCATTGAATCTATAAATTACTTTGGGCAGTATGGCCATTTTCACAATATTGATTCTTCCTAACCACGAGCAATCAAATGGAGAGCAAAAAAAAGCAGGGGTTGCAGTCCTAGTCTCTGATAAAATGGACTTTAAACCAACAAAGATCAAAAGAGACAAAGAAGGGCATTACATAATGGTAAAAGGATCAATGCAACAAGTAGAGCTAACTATCCTAAATATATATGCACCCAATACAGGGGCACACAGATGCATAACGCAAGTTCTTAATGACCTACAAAGAGGCTTAGACTCTCACACAATAATAGTGGGAGACTAACACTCCACTGTCAATATTAGACAGATCAACAAGACAGAAAATTAGCCAGGATTTCCAGAACTTGAATGCAGATCTGGACCAAGTGGACCTAATAGACATCTACAGAACACTCCACCCCAAATCCACAGAATACACATTCTTCTCAGCACCACATTGCACTTACTCTAAAAATGACCAAAAATTGGAAGTAAATCACTCCTCAGCAAATGCAAAAGATCAGAAATCATAGCAAACTGTCTCTCAGACCACAGTATAATCAAATTAGAACTCAGAATTAAGAAACTCACTCAAAACCGCACAACTACATGGAAACTGAACAACTTACTCCTGAATGAAGACTGGGTAAACAATGAAATGAAGGCAGAAATAAAGATGTTCTTCAAAACCAATGAGAACGAAGATACAATGTACCAGAATCTCTGGGACACATTTAAAGCAGTGTCTAGCGGGAAATTTATAGCACTAAATGTCCATATTAGGGGCTAGGAAAGATCTAAAATTGACACTCTATTGACAAAATTGAAAGAGCTAGAGGAGCAAGATCAAACAAATTTAAAAGCTAGCAGAATACAAGAAATAACTAAGATGAGAGCAGAACTGAAGGAGATAGAGACACAAAGAACCCTTCAATAAATCAATAAGCCCAGGAGCTGGTTTTTTGAAAAGATCAACTGGTTACATTTTTTAAGCATCTTCAAAAAACATTAGCTCTTTATACAGTAAAAAATACCCAAGTCTTTCATCTTTCTAATTATATCATTGGATAGTTTTCTTTCCTGTTTACGACACTGCCCATGTATCAGTGAGCATTCTTGGATGCAGATTACAGACATCAACTCTTATTAATTTAAGCAGAAAATAAATTTATGAAGGTGAATCAGGTCATCCATAGAACTAATAAATGATTGGAGAATGGATTCAAAAAATGGATAGGAATGCAGAGATCAGACATTTGGGAACACAGCAGAGGTCACCCAGCCATTACATTCCAGGTATGGTGCCCCCCACAGGCACTACCCTCTTCATGGCTAGAAGCTAATGCCACCATCACACATCAGCACCCTTGCTGCTGGAGGCTGCAATGGAGAATGGACTCAGCCAAGGAGGAATTCCCCACAGTGGGATGGAGGTTTCTATGCTGAGAAGACAGTGTCCACTACAGTCAGCTTATTTGGTTATCCAGTCTCCAGATACATATTTCTTCCACAATAATCTTAAAACAATACCTTTCAATATGATGAAACCCCATGGGAAATTAAACATACTCACTCCTTTTCCCAAAGGGAGACATCCCAAATTCTCATCAGTATCTGCTTATGGCTCCAAGTTATAGCCTTCCAGGTGATGGGCTATTTCTCTCCTTATTCTGCCGTGATCTTGGTCAGATATTCTGCAACCTATAAAGCAAGTTTAAAGTTGGCTACAACCAACACATCCTATAGATAACTGTGGGGGAGAGAGGTAGAAACCAAAAGGGAAATTAAAATATATGAAATCACGCTTGCACAACAAAGAGAAATTATGGATGAAGGCTCCAGAAATTATGGATAACTGTCAGGGAAGCCAGTGCATGAAGTTAGTATTTATCACTTTCCTTCTCTACAACTAATCCGTGTTCCTTTTGCTTCTGCCTAGCAACTCATTTGATCAGGTTTCTTACCCAGCCTGGAAACCCAAATGTTGGTGATCCTATGTACAAGGGATGTAAAGGTTCATTATCTTCTGCCACTGGGAACGATAAAGTAATATGTCAGCATAAAGGCTCCTCTGGTTTCCATTTCTATGACCCTTTTTGCTGTATGCAACTATCCTAATTCTTTTTGATAGTCAGTTATCAGTAACAGAAGATAGCCTGTTTATTCATAGGTGGGGGGGGTCTAAAATGTTTATGTGGCAGTCTTATATTCCATAAAATAATTGTCCTGTAGAGATGGAAGTTCTCCCTTTATTACAAAAACCTCTAAACTTGGAAGAGCCCAGAATTGAGGAAGCTGAGTTAAAAAAAAAATTGTAAATGGGTAATTTATCTGAGAGTGACTGTTCATGCATTTACCTCTTAGGTTCCAGAGACTTTGATTCCACCTATGGAAAAACAGCAACATCTATTGTTCATAGCATCAGAATGTATATTTCATTTTATAAGACTGCATCCCAACCTGGGAAGGGGTTCTCTCCCTGCTGAGACTGAGTCGTATAGATGACGTCACTACTCTACAAAGCCCTTTGCATCTGGTTGACGCTGTGTTTTGAGATCCTGAATTCCATGGACGTCATCCCACGGCCTGAGTTCTTTAATTGCAAAGTGAATTCCTGCATGAAACTTTATTTTATGGGATACTGTGATTATGTGTCAGGTGCTCAGTAGGTTCACAGGTAATGCTGTTTGCAGAAAAATGATGGGCAGAGAAGACAAATCTAAATCCAGAATGCCTTTAGACTTGCAAGGACCAACTATTATCCCCTTCATGAGGGAACAGGGCCAAATAGAATCAATGTGGCACTGAATTTATAACTGGTGCCCTTGAGGTATGATCATCAGAATGGGAGCTCTGGCTTTGCTGCTGCTGGTTACAAATCCGTCAAGGGACTAATCATCTTGGCCAAGTTTAAAATCCATGTTTTGAGCCTATGCCTGCACCTTAACTCTCAGGGCTGGATGGAGAGGTGGAATATCTGGTCCCCTCTTTGATTTATACAGGATGTTACGGCTCCCCCTAAACAAAGACTCTCACAGTGGCGATCCCTCTGAAATAAGAATGAATGAATAAAACCAAACATGACAAACATTCACTTTATGCACAAATGCTGTTATCAAGAAAAGAGAAATTAGTGACATTACTTCCAAGTTGACTACATTTTAGTAGTTAACCACCAAGTCACTGTTGGAGAGATGATTGGTTATTACTTGACAAGTGTGTCCATCTAATACTGGCAATTAGGTAATACCAGATCCTGAATATGCTCTATGTTCTTTCTTTGTAAATATAATTTATTTCTTTTTATATATTTAAGAGGTACAAGCACAGGTTTCCTACATGCCTATATCGTGCAGTAGTGAAGTCTGGAGTTAGTGTACCCATCACCTGAATAGTGAACTTTGTACCCAAAGGGTAACTTTTCAGCCTTCACTTCCCTTTCACCATCCCACCCTTCCACCTTTTGTAGTCTGCAGTATCTATTATTTCACTATGTATGTCCATGCTTACCCATTTTCTAGCTCCCACTTGTAAGTGAGAATATGCAGGATTTGACTTTCCATTTTTGCATTATTTCACTGAGGCTAATGACTCTCAGTTCTATTTGCATTGCTGTAAAAGACATGATATTATTCTTTTATGACAGAGTATGTTCCATGGTATGTGTATATACCACTCTTTACCCAATCCTCCACTGATGGACACTTCTGTTGATTCCAGATCGTTGCTGTTGTGCATTGTGCTGTGATAAATGTATGAGTGCAGATATCTTTTTTAATGTGATTTATTTCCCTTTGCTTATATACCCAGTCATGGGATTGCCAGATTGAATGATAATTCTATTTCCAGTTCTTTGAAAAATATCCATTTCTGCTCTATGTTCTTTCATCATCTACCTATATTAATTGGTTGAGATTTTAAACTTTCTGTGGAATGATAGACAGGGCTGGCGCCTTACAGAGCTTGCTTTCCGAATTGCTGTTTTGAGCAATGTTCCTATGCTGCCTGTTTGGGGTTGGTTCATAGGGCTGGGGGAGGGCTGTGCTTTTGTACACTGATCCCACCGGCGTGAAGAGAAGATAATTTGGTAGGGGCTGCTGATACTCACAGACTCATTTTTAGAACCTATCGATTGAAGGTCTCTACCTTGAACACATGATTTTTAACTCGACCTTCCCATCCTTCTTCTGAGATGCAGGACTACAGCAGAAACATACTTGTGATGAGAGATTGGGGATGATTTATTTAGCTGCAAGCCTCATCAGGATTGGAGGGTAAGCGAGAAGCTTTGAAAGTGAATTTCTACAGTGAGAAAGACTAGGGGCCATAAAAATTCAATTTTACCAAGGGCTAAATGAGGGGTTTTTCCTCCCTTATTTTGAATTTTGTTTGTTCTGAAATAGAAATCCTTTTCTTCTTCCTTTTACTTCACTTCCATTCTTAGCTCTTGTCTAGGGACCCTATTTAGGATTAAAATAAATGGACCATTTCAGCATAAATGTAGCAGTGCAGGAAAGAGTGTGGAAAGTGCTTACTGCATAAAACACATCCCTTTCTGATTCATTACATCCCTTTTCTGCTGTATATAAGTGGACACCTTTCACTGACTCTCTACAGGGTAGCTGAGCACACGTATTTTGAAAGAGGAGACATCTTCTTCCAAAATGCATAGGACTAAACCATAGGTCAAATAGACTTATCACAATCAATCAGTTAACAAAAGGGACCTTTAGAAACTTGTCTCATCCAAGTTCGACATCTTATTTTCCAGGAAGAGAGATAGTTTTACAGAGGATAAGCTGATTAGAATATAGTTTGGACAAGAAAAACTGATCATTAGTAATTAGCTCCTTAAAAAGAGTAAACTTTATTATTATTATTAATTAATTTATTTTTTTGAGATAGAATTTCACTCTCGTCACTCAGGCCGGAGTGCAATGGTGCGGTCTCAGCTCACTGTAACCTCTGCCTCCCAGCCTCAAGTAATTCTCCTGTCTCAGTCTCCCAAGTAGCTGGGACTATAGGTGCTTGCCAGCATGCCCAGCTAGTTTTTGTATTTTTGGTAGAGACGGGGATTCACCATGTTGACCAGGCTGGTCTTGAACTCTTGACCTCAGGTGATTCTCCCGCCTCAACCTCCCAAAGTGCTGGGATTACAGGCATGAGCCACTGCACCCAGTCAAGAGTAAACTTTTTTAAAAAGCAAACTGGAAACTGAGATATGAGATATCACTAAAGCAAGTGAGGCAAACATTAGAATACCTTTTGGGATCAGTTACCTTTTATCTGTATTTTCAAGCCTGTAGTTTTCAAAAATCTTTGGGTACAATCAAAAGGAAAGATCTTAGTGGGCATGTCTATATACTATTAAGGTCAAGTAACTTAAGGAATTTTAAGGGCACAATAATAATGCTAGGATTGGATTTTTATTTAAGATGGGAAAATGTACAAAGCAGGAGGCCAAAATTACACTAACAGAAATGGGTATGGTGCTCTGTCATTTTCAAAGAGACATAATCATATTTTGTATTCAGTGATGGTTCCTGGTAATCAGTAGCATTACAGCAAACCAAATTTGAATTTAGCTAGGGAAGGATGATGTAAGGAATCTGGAATGGACATTTTACAACTCTTAACTAGCCAATGGATTATATTTAGAAATACACTTACTTAAAGTTCATAGTCTGTTACAAGGAAGAGAAAGCTTATAAATATTCAGGAACAGTGGAAGGTTTTTCTGTATTTCAATGGTACACAGAAGCAATATAGGCTTTGAGAGCCTGGCATTGATATCTACTCTGAAAAGCAAGACAAAGCTAGCACAAATTTCCTTTGGAATGAGGGTATTTCTCTGCTTCTAATGCCAAAGTTGGGGAAATGATCTCAATTCATATGATCCTGACATTTTTAATGGCTCCTATTGCTATGGAAATTGGCTACAGTAGACTCTGTAAGTGTCATCACAGACTTCCACACGGACAACAGAACTCATTCATACGTACAAATACCTGCAGTGTCATCTTTGGTGGTTTGTAAACTTTACTTTCTTGCTCTTAAGAATCTGTAATTGTAATTTTTTGATTAACGCTATGCCTCTTTCTTGGTCATCTCCAAATATCAACATTTGAGGGATGAACAGCTACAGGGAATTCAAAATATATTAAAATCAATATTTTTAATGTTGACATTATTTGTTAATTCAATTTCCACAGAATCTACACACTGCAGTTATACTGCATTGTGGATCTTTATCACTTCCGTGGTTAAGCACTTCGTAATCATAGCAAAACTAATACTTGAGATATAAAGAATCTGGAGTATCAACTAGTTGATCCTTCTGAACTCAGGAATTACAGACTTTGTACTATCCTAAAACAATAAATTTCTTTCTTTCTTTCTTTTCTTTCTTTCTTTTTTCTTTCTTCCTTTCTCTTTCTTTCTTCCTTTCTCTCTCTTTCTTTCTTTCTTTCTTTTTCTTTCTCCTTCCTTCCTTCCTTCCTTTTTTTCCTTCTTTCCTTTTTAAGATGGGGTCTTACTCTGTTGCCCAGGCTGGAGTGCAGTGGCACGATCTTGGCTCACTGCAACCTCTGCCTCCTGGGATCTAGCAATCCTCCTGCCTCAGCTTCCCAGGTAGCTGGGATTACAGACCTGTACAACCATGCCTGGCTAATTTTTGTATTTTTAGTAGAGACGGGGTTTCTCCGTGTTGGCCAGGCTGGTCTCAAACTCCTGACTTCACATGATCTTCCTGCCTCGGCCTCCCAAAGTGCTGGGATTACAGGCATGAACCACTGTGCCCGGTGATAGATTACTCTTTCTTAATGTGAGTACTGTATATTGGATAAATCATACACACCCCTGCAGTTTGTCTTCTTTATTACCATTTCACATCATGCTTTTCTGTTATTGTACCTCTTACAGTTGCTATTAATGACACATATAATTACTTTAAAATTTTTATGTGTTTGAACACCTCTGTATATTGTATGTTCCATGAAGTAGGGAATCATGTTGGTCTTCCATATAGCTTTATCTTATTCCCATGTGCTGCAGGCTGAATTGTCATAACCTTAATATATTGAAGTCCTAAGATACATTGAAGTCCTAACCTTGGTATCTGAAATGTGACCTAGTTTGGAAGTAGGGTTTCTGCAAATGTAATCAAGTTAAGATGAGGTCATACTTGAGTAGGGTGGCCCTTCATCCAATATGACTGGTATCTTTCTAAGAAGAGAGAAATGCCATATGTAGGCAGAGACACACATGACAGCAGCAGGTGACAACTGAAGCATATTGAAGTGATGCAACTGCAAGCCAAGAAACACTAAGGTTTGGGGGACACCTCCGGAAGCCAGAAAAAGGTAAGGGAGTATTCCACCCAGTCTCAGAGCTTGCATGCACCATTGATACCTTGATGCTGGAGTTATAGATTCCAGCACTCAGAGAGAATGCATTTCTGCTGTTTTAAGCCACCTGCTGGTAATTAGTTGCAGCAGCCGTGGAAAACTACTGCACCCTGCAAGATACAGTTTATGATAGGTGCTCAATTAATTCTTGTTAAAGGATGCATGAGTGAGTGAATGAGTGATGGATGAACGAATATAATTATCCAATGTCCCATAGGTGAGTTTATAAATACATACAACTGAATGAGCTCATCTACTAGGGGGTGTTGAACAGTTTAAATTCCAGGCTAATATCCCTTGCAATGAATATCTGTTCCTGGGGTTCTTCCTCTACATTCAAGTAAGACAAGTGAATTTGAACTTTTGGCTAAGCAAAGTGTAATCATAAAATGAAATAATTAGCAGAATATCACATAATATTCTCTATCAAATAAAAATAGAAATGAGTATGTACTATTTTCCATTTGAGAATGTGAAAGAAATCAGAGACACCTCGTTGGTATCAGAGTAATGAATGCTTTGTCATTACTATTTTACATTTGTCTATGATGATTTATAAATGTTTCATTGTATAAGTCATTAAGGAATTCTTTAGAATCTTTATCTTCGTATTATAGGTAGTGTAACTAAGCCATTTTAATTTCTAAATTAGGAACTTTTTAATGTTGAAACTAGGTCACAGTTGCCATCTGACTTTAATCCCTGTACCAAGTAGAGTTGCTTGATAAAGAAAGATATTTCAGAACCATTGTATCTCTTCAACCATAATGTTAATTATTGGATAAGCTTCATAAATTTTAGCACAAATAAGCTCTGCTGGAAGGAGAAAAGAAGAGAGATAAACATAGAAATAGACTTGAACATATAAAGAATATAGACATGAGGCATATTTTATCTTCTTCTGTTGATATTTTGTGTATACATACATATATACGCACATGAAGATGAGGGTGCTAAGACGGAAGAAGTATATATCTATTTGCTTTAGAAAACATGTTTCCAGAATGCATAGTTTGCAAAACTTTCCCCCATTCTTTAGGTTGTCTCTTCACTCTGTTGGTAGTTTCTTCTGCTGTGCTGAAGCTCCTGAGTTTAACTAGATCACATTTGTCAATTTTTGCTTTTGTTGCAATTGTTTTCGGCATTTTCATCATGAAATCTTTGCCTGTGCCTATGTCCTGAATAGTGTTGCCTAGGTTGTCGTCTCGGCTGTTATCCTCAGCAAACTAACACAGGAACAGAAAACCAAATACTGTATGTTCTCCATTACAAGTGAGAGCTGAATGATGAATCACGTGGACACAGGAGAGTAAAAACACACACTGAGGCGTTTTGGAGGGTGGTGGATCACAA
Source organism: Ateles fusciceps (assembly GCA_036589455.1). Classification (NCBI taxonomy): domain Eukaryota; kingdom Metazoa; phylum Chordata; class Mammalia; order Primates; family Atelidae; genus Ateles; species Ateles fusciceps. Next base: position 491,045 of record JAZHEH010002052.1, read on the forward strand.
AAATAGCTAATGCGTACCGGGCTTAATACCTGGGTGATGAAATAGTCTGTACAACAAACCCCCATGACACAAGTGTACCTGTGTAACAAATCTGCACTTGTTCCCTAAACTCATAATAAAACAAATTTTTTTAAGTTTCTAGAAAGCTTGACCTAGGTTGAAATTTACAGCTTCTAAATACACTGTGCCAGGGATGTTGAGCTTAGTGAGCTCCACTTAGTGATAATAACCTGCATGGATGTTCATATCTTCTTATCTCTGTTTGTTCTCTTTGGACAGCAGCTGACTTATTGGTGGTAGTTAAAAACCTCCATTTTTGGAAGCATTATATGTCTATCTTTTCTATTATTGCAATAAGCCTAAGAAGCCTATTTCTTATTTAAAAAACTCTATGAATTTCCCAATAGGGGCAATGCAAACTCTGCAACCTGTTCCTTTGTATGATAGCCATTGAAAATATGTTTCCCTGAAAGGTAGTGCTACTTTGGCAATGGGTACAATGGCTAACAGTTTTTGGCCCTGCGATTTCCTCAGGAACAGAGATGTTGTCAATCTTTGGTTTCAGGTTATTTTATGGGCTTTGAGGGAAGGTTGTTCTTATTAATATGCAAATATTTACAGGTCTATTGTTACTTGAACAGTTACTTTCTGTGAATTTTATGTGTGCCTACTAATTAATCATAGCTATTTGATTATTGATTCTTTAAAAATGAGTACCTGTTAAACCCATTCACATGTCTTTTTTTTTTTTTTTTCCTGAGACGGAGTTTTGCTCTGTCGCCCATGCTGGAGTGCAGTGGCATGATCTTGGCTCACTGCAGTCTCCGCCTCCTGGGTTCAAGTGATTCTCTGCCTCAGCCTCTCGAGTAGCTGGGATTACAGGCACTCACTACCACGCCTGGCTAATTTTTATATTCTTTGTAGAGATGAGGTTTCACCAAGTTGGTCAGGTTGGTCTCGAACTCTTGACATGGTAATCCACCTGCCTCAGCCTTTCAAAGTGCTGGAATTACAGGTGTGAGCCACTAAGCTTGGCCCAGCATCCTTTAAAATAGTGTCTATGGAGCCAGAGAGAGCATCCAGAAAAATAGCTAATGCATGCTGGGCTTAGCACCTAGGTGGATAGGTTGACAGGTGCGGCAAACCACCATGGCACACATTTACCTATGTAAGAAACCTACACATCCTGCATATGTACCCTGGAACTTAAAATAAAAGAAAAAAATTAAAATAATACTGTCTGTAGTGGGGAGCACATGGTAATATCTGCTCAGAGTGGTCTCTCTAAAAATGGCTCCCCAAGAATAGAAACTAGGACAAGGTAAATGTAACTTTTGCTTATGGCCACTGCTCAGAACACCTATTCTTCCCTTCTTCAGGCCTCCCTTTTCTATGCAAAATATTCTAGAACATTGTCAGTTTACAGTGATCGCTCTCTTTTCTCTGATATTTAAATGAAAAATCAGCAGTCTGTGAACTATGGCAACAATATACTAGTCTTCTGGTCTCTTGCGTAGCGTGACTTCACTCCTTCCATGACTAAGCTATGAACTGAGACTCTTTGTGGTGGTCCTGCTGGTCTTTTAATTATTTCACGCAATGACTCAATCGTGTTGTGATGACCAAATATTATAGACTAAAGTATTTTGAAAAAAAATGTAAAATATGTTAGAAATGTGAAGCAGTGGATTAATTTCAAAAGAAGAAAAAACTAAACGCTTTATTAGATCTAGCAATGCAACTTTCTGTTTCTAACTGCATGTAGATCAGTGTAACTTGTCATTTTATGTATATGTATACGTATGTGTATTTACATACACACACATAGTATATAATTATCTTGCTCTGTTTGCTGCACCTGACCTTATCTTTCTTTTTTCTGAGACAGAGTCTCGTGTTGTCACCCATGTTGGAGTGCAGTGGCGCAATCTCGGCTCACTGCAACCTCCGCCTCCCAGGTTCAAGCGATTCTCCTTCCTCAGCCTCCTGAGTAGCTGGGACCATGCCAGCTGATTTTTGTAGTTTTAGTAGAGACAGGGTTCCACCAAGTTGGCCAGGATGGTTTTGATCTCCTGACCTCGTGATCCATCTGCCTCGGCCTCCCGAAGTGCTTGGATTACAGGTGTGAGCCACCGCGCCCGGCCATGTCTGACCATATCTTACCATTCCAACCAGATTATAAACTCTCATAGGCTGTGAACCATATTTCTCTTATGTCCCTCTACACACACAGCACACTTCTGATCACAGGGTTCAATCAGCATAGGTTCCCATTTACTGACAGTGGTAACTACTTATGGCAGTATTCATTTCTGTGCCATCAAGCATTTTCTAGAAAGCTACTGTTATTTTGTGGTAGCTTTGGGCAATTTGTTCTAGCCATTATTGGTGACACTGACATGTGCAAAGTGACAGACAGATCACTGGCACCATAGAACCCATGGAATCTGGGGACATTGTGGGTTCTAATTGGTTTAAAATTTACCAGCTGGTTTATCCTCATTTATGTTCAATGTGTGGCAAAACTAACAATATTTCTTTTAAGTGTGTTGGAGGCAGTACAGACTTAGGGAAAACATTCCCTACAGTGTTCCATCTGCTGCCCTCTATGTAGAAAGCAAAAGCAACAATTTTGTTATTGAAGGATATGAATGGCTTACCAGTTAGCTTGCCTGTGTGAAAACATGGAACATACAGCATCCTTCAATTGCACAGGAGCTCGCCTGACCATGGTGCTAAGCTCAGAGCATAGGGGGTTAAAAGCTTAGGTTTTCCCTCAGTCACCGTTTGGAAGTACACAATGCAAGTCAACCATCGTTTAATTTATTTTGCTTTGTTAGATGGCGGTGTTAATTAATTTTGCTTTGTCGCCTTGCTTTCTTCTTGATAACATCATTCTTTTTAATAGCAATGGAACCTTGCAAATGTCAGGCAGCCTGCCCCAATCACAACAGGCTGCAACATAAAAACACATTAGAATTTGGAGGAACCACAAATAACTACTTTAGGAAAAAAAATGTAATAGCTGTAATTATGTTGTGCCTGCCAGTGAACTGCCCTCCTTCTTTCTCTCTCTCCCTCTCTCTCTTTTCCAGTGCCCTTAATGGATTTTTGTTGAACACAAAAATCAGTATCTGTTGTCAAATGCTTTGTGGCCTCTGCCATGTAGACAGGAAGCTCTTTCTATGCAAGTTGACCCACCTGCTACATTGGTGCACTCTCTGACGCCCTATGTTCTCTGACTTTCTATGCTGGATCTGTTTCATCGACCTGCTTCTTGAAACATTTTGTATGGTCTCCATAACTTCCAAACTATTTTTTTTGAAGGTTAGAGTCTGCTTGTATCTCCAAGCCACACCCCCACAGCCTGAGATTAGCATCAGGTCTAACATGAACTTTCCTCTCCACGTAAGGAAATCTAACAAGGTCTTGTGCACCTAGCATGTTCTGAGTCTTCAGTTTGTCAAACTGGAAGGGAAAAAGAAAGATTTATTGCTTCATGCCCTCATCTCCAGAGATTTCAAGGTGTTCCCCAGCTTCATGAAACCAGCCTGGCTTTCTATCCCAGGGGTTTCTAAAAGGTGAGAATTAAATTAAATTAGTAAAGGGAGTTGTGGTCCCTGGGATGTGGCTGGGTAGCGTCAGTGTGATGGTTGCTGTAAACTTCTTGATGAGCGTTGGTGAATTAAAACAGTAGCTGTGATCACAAAGAACTTCAAACAAACTATATTTACTTTAGGAAATCCTCTCTGAATTTCACAGACAGACGTACAGAATCATCAAGTGTTAAAACGGGACCATCTGAAAGGACCTCAAGTCTATGACAGTTACTTAAATGGGAGGAACCTGAGACAGAGAAAGGAGAATGCATCTGCATAACACAGCCATTGTGAAAAGGTGCATACTGTGGAAAGCCTTGTTTTTGAGTCAGATGGAGTTGGGGAGCTTTTCCTTGAAAGTTGAGTGACCTTTGGCAAAGTTCTTAGGGTTTTCTGATGTTCAGCTTCTTTATTCATAAATGGAAACACTTATTTTGGGAAGCCCCTTTGAGGGTCACAAATAACAAGCCCTAGAATAAATTGATGCAGCTATCATAACTCTAGGTGAGAGGGGGAGACCCCCTCCCCATCTCCCTCCTCCCAGGCCTCCACCTCGTCCCTCCGGTTGAGAAGGAGGGTAAAGAGAGATAAAATACCAGAGAACTGGAATCCATGGTCAAGCCGCTTGCTAATGCCACTGACCGGGCCATAATGAAGCCCAAGGACTGGGAAGATAACTCACTTTTTGGTTCCCAGTGTCTCTGCTATCTATAAGCCTTGAAAGAGTTGCAAAGAATTTATCACTACTGGCCAGAGACTGGCACTGGGTCATGTCCTCCATGTTTGCAGGCCCCTTCCTGGAAATAACTCTGCCAACTAATAATTTACTGTCTTTGTCATGTCTCTGTTAGCCCCCTCCCCTGCCTATTCCCACATGTACTGCAAATGAATTAGCAAATCAATGAAAGCAAAAGACTGTAAGGTCAGCCACCCGGCCAATGGGCAATAACACAGTTTCACCTCTGCTCCCCCTTTAGAGTTGTAAGCCCTTAGAAGGGAAAGAAGCTGCTTCTTGGGGAGCTTGGTTGTTAAGGCATTAGCCGGCTGTAGCTCCCAGCTGAATAAAGAGCCACTTCCTTTCTCAGTTTGGTGTTCAAGAGGTTTGTTCCCCCGCCAATCCTGCTACTTTGGCAGATGATTGTTCATTCATTTATTTCATGTATGTGTGTATGCATGTGCATGTGTGTGTGCATGTGTGTATGTGTATATATCTATATATTATGTGCATGTTAGGTGCCGGGAACATCATGGAGGTGACCAAGACAAGCTTAGCCATGCCTTTATAAATCTCATCTAGTTGAAATGCCTTGGTAAGTTTCATGAAAAAACACAATGCATTTGTTCCTATCTCGCTCTGGCGGAGACTTTCTCATAAGAAAGCTCAAGGCATGTTGGAGCAGTGAAATAGTGAGCTCACTGGATGGAGAAGAGGGTTTTATTCACAAGTGCTGGAAAGAGATGCTATCATAAAGGTAGACCCATCTGTAAGGATCTTGGCTTTCATCTTACCCATGAGGTAAGGAGAAGCAGGAAGCCATTCAAAGGTGTTGAGCAGTGGAATGACATGATCAACCCAGTGCTGCAGGAGGAGTGTTCTGGAAATCAGATGAAGTAAATACTAATAGCAGATGGGAAGATGTTAGAAACAGCAAAATGCAGGCAGTTTGTGTTATGAGCAAAGTGTGGAGATGGTAGGAAGCGATGGGTTGGGAAGTATAGTGTTATTAACCAGTAAGCAATTGAGAGGACATGCAGTAGAACAGACCAAATTATTTTTTTCTGAATCAGACTGAAGTGATGTCAAATCCTTGCTCTGACTTTACTTATTCTTGAGGCTGGGAAAATAACTTGCCTTCTTGATCCTCTTTGCTATACCTACAGGGAGCACCTAAGGCAAGTGTCCTGAGACGAGACAGTGGGATGTGTCATGCACTCAGAACAGTGCCTGCCATGCACTAAGCTGCAAACCAGTGCTGGCTCTTACTATCCTTGAAGTCATTACAATGTTCGAACACCCACTTGCATCTTTTCATTTCAGCAGTAGGGCTATTTTGTTTTTTTCTTCATTTTTGAGAAAGGAAACAGAAATATAGACGGATTACCTAATTTACATGAAGTCCTACAGTTAGTAAGCACTGATACCCAGATTCAAATCTGGTTTTTCAGTTTTCCAAGCCCCAACACTGCCTTTTTGTTTCCATTAAGAAACAACCAAGGTATGTTAAAGGTTATCATTCAAAACATAAAGAGGAAAATAATGAATCAAATAAAAAACAAGTAAATTTCAGGTTTCATAAATACCAAGGTAAAGGGAGCATAAGTAGTCAATAACTGATGGGTATTAGCTTTCCATGCAAAGCCAATCATCCTGGCCTCTGTACCAGAACACACTCTGAAAAGGACAGCCTATCACGTCAGCAGAGAACTGGAGAATCTTCAGTGACTCTCTCCTGCTTTAGGACAAAGGCCTAATCAACTTAATTTGCCTTTGAAGTCTTCATCTTGGTCCTGACCTATGTTTATAGCTCTACCTTCTAATCACTTCCTTGCAATACTATTTGGAGTAGACCATTTCTTACACCACGGAAATCTTAAACTGCTTCTTCATGCTGACCCATATTCATCTCTCTGCTTTTCTGATACATGGAGGCCGTGGTGGCGGGTCAAGGGAGTGGTATCTGGAACTTGATTTCTGAGGCTCATTCACATCCTGGCTCTGCATCGTGTGCCCGTGGAACATAACCACTATGTGCTTCAACTGACTTATCTGTAGGGGGAATTTAAATAATGCAATCTCATAGGGTCATTTTGAGATAAAAGCCACCATTTGTGAAAAGCACGTAGGAGAATTCCAGATATATCACAGGAAGTCTGGCAATGTTTTTTTCTCTTATTAACTTTGGCCTTTTTTCAAAGTCCAAAGCAAAAATCCTCTCCTTTGAAAGGCCATGCTTGACCATTACAATCTACAGAATCATCTGCACCTCCAGATTTTCTCTGATTTTCACAGAAGCTACTTGGCATTTTTAACATATCTCATATTATCATCTAATCATTTACTTGTGTGTGTGTCTGTGTATGTGTGTATGTGGTTTCTTAATTAGATTGTAAGCTACTTCAGAGTGGAATGCATTCAAATAATTTTCTCCAACTCTTGGTGTAATTAATATAGTCCATTTCAAACAGTAAGCTCTCAATGCATATTTGTAGACCGGGACATTTAAAAATGTTTGGATACATAGCCATAGTGATAGTACAAATTATTTCATCAGGTGTAAGCAAAAATAATAAATAACTAAGCTGGAGACTCAGAGGGAGGGTACTCATAAATAAATTAAGGGGCATTTTCAGTTTGCCCCATGTTTGGTTTACCTGAGTCTAGCATTTGAACAGCAGCCTCAGATTCCAGGCAGAACATCCTAGATGAAGGAGAGACAAACACTACATGTGTTTAACAATTGCGCTATCTAAGATAAACTTTTCAGGGCAGCCACTGTATCTTCCTCCACTCACCTTTTTAATATCCTAAAGAAATCTATTCTTAATAATCAATTGGAATTAAAGAGGAGCACAGACATTTCAAATTAAATATCTTAATTAAACGCACATCTGAGAACCTTAATTTAACATATTACCTAAAGCTCTATGCTCTCAAGACATCTTAATTTACGCTGTGTATAATCGCACCTTGTTCTTTCACTTCAAGCAGTAAATGGAGCAAGTATCTCCTTGTATTCTTAACGGAGATTAAATTTTCTATTACACAACAATATCACACATGCAAGCAGTCTTCATTTGTTTTCGAGTATAAACTGTTTATCCAAGGCAGGTCATTAAAACTTTTTTTAAAAAAACGTTTGAGGCACTCAAGCCAAGCAATCATAAACAAACAAAAGAGTATGCATTACGATGATGGATTCAGGGATAATTAATGTTGATTAATTTTAACTGGAGTTAAAGTCACCTTAAAACTCCAGTGAAACTAAAAAACAATTCTATTTCTCTTTGAGAAAAAAAAGACTCTTCTGCTGCTGGCCGGAAATACAGATAATAAAATAATATAGGAAGGCATACTAAATTATGTATTTTCGGCCTTTTGTAAAGTTAACTTTATATTTGCATGCTAACTTTAAAAAGCAAAGAAAAAACCTTTTTCACATATAATTAAAAATAAGTATGCAGGACATTTGCTTCCTATTGGCTAAAATTTCCTTTCTCTTTTCTCTTTTCCCCTCTCTCTTTCTTTCCTCTCCCTCCCTCCTTCCTTCCCCTTTCTTTTCTTCTTTCCTTCCTCTTTTTTCTTCCTTCCTTCCATCCTTCCGAATGAACCATTTACTCTACAAGTAATTCAGTAAATCATTTTGATATTATTTCCACTGCTTTGGCAATAGAAAATTTTATTGCATTTTTAATTGAAAGTACTTAGATAAAGTGGAGAATCAAGGAAATTAAAGATTATGCTCAAGTATAAGAAGTTAAATGATTCAAAGGAACATTCTGACAGTCGGTCCTGCCACCTCCATTGGGCCAATAAGACATTCCTGGGTGTCTTGTGTGAGAACACCAGGAAACAAATAACAAGTGATAAAGAAAAGCCCTCAGACATTGACATAGGCAAATGTACTAAAATAACAAAAAAGCAAAAAATGTAGAAATATTCATATGCATAAGTTCTCACATAATGAATGCCATTTCTGATATTGCAGACACATTTTATGCTTAGCAGAAAATGATAAAGCATGAATATGATCTGAGAACCCGACGATATAGGGTGCATGCAATAGAGAATTACAACGTTTAAATAAATACCTAGAAACTATTTTCACCTATTTTAAATGTTTTCCAATTTTCTTCAGATGTCACACCGTGCGATTCATTTAGATAGACTGGTTTGCCTAATATTTATGCAGTTGGGTGATGGGTTATTTTTCCTCAGTGTTACCGTGAACCTTTCAAAAGGATTATATCCTACCGGCAAGCTAAGAATGATGTTTAAACATGGCTTTCTCAGCATTTATCTCGTAGTGATTGAATTTGAGTATCTCCCAGGAATAAAATATTTGATCAGAAAACTTTGGGATTACACTTCAAATGCAACTGCAGAAACATTTCTTGCAGCCAGTGGGAGACATGAAATTGCTAAGAACAGGTGCATGATGACCTTGAGAAGAATATGTATTGCCAGTAGCCAAAACGTCCCATAATATGAAAACTGGAAATGGACCTCTCATTGACTAGGCTGGAGTAATTTCTGATGCCCGGCTTGGAAGGCCTTCATTTGGTTTTAGATCCTGTAATAATTGCCACCCTAGAATTTCCACCCCCTATTCTATTTCCTTCAGGAAGAGTGCAGCCCAATGCCATATAAAACACAACGCTAATACTTCTTGAAAATGACCGATGAATTGCATCTCTTAACAGGCTGAAAATAATCAAAGGTGCCATGCCGGAGCTGCCTGACAATGCCAATACTAAAACAATCCTACAGCACAGGCAGAATGAGGAGTGCACCCAAATTGACCAAGTTCTCTTTGGTAATCAGTTAAGTGATATTAGTACACATTTCTCAAATAAAAATCATTACCTATCATTGAAAACTCCCATCCTGAATTAGGTTGTTATTTGTCTAGCACAAAGCATCACACAAAATAACTGCCCTTTGTCACGAATGATGAACACTTCCTCCATAAAAGAAGATACGGCTCTCTGGAAATCCTAAAACATTTTTCCTTTAAGAGGGTACTACAGACTAATTTGTGGAATGATGAGGTCGTTGGTCTTGGGCCTTTGCTCACTTTTTATTTCTCTTCTTTAATCTCATTCTCTTCATTTTCTTTATTACTAAGAGGGAGGCAAACTCACAAAAAACCTGTTATCTATTATCCTTGTTCCAAATTTTGCTGGTTCTCAGTCCCCAGGGTTTGAAGTCAATATGTTTGGTAATGACTTTTTACAAAGAAAAAGGAAAAGAAACAGAGATTGGATTTCAAGTGTTATGATAAATGCATATCTGAACTTTCAGCTGGGTTTGGCTTGAACTCAGCATCAATTGTATAGAAAGGCATATAGTCTGAGAAACTGAAATCGGACAGAACACTAAATAAAATGCCATTTTTCTTTCTCTTCCTCTCTCTCTCTTTTCATATTCTCTCTCTCTCCCCATGTACGCACATGTGCACACACACACAAACACACACACACAAACACACACAAACACATGCACACATTTGTCTCTAATCTGATGGCAAAAAAACTCAGGGACCTACTTAAGTATGTTGTAAACAAAATGCAGTGGATAAAAGAATTTTCTATCAGTTCGAGAAGCCAGAGTTTATATAGCTCATGCTTTTTTATCCCCTTTCATTGATTTACTAATTGGTTTCAAATTAGCTTTATTGCCTGCATTTTTTTGGCATATCAGGGTGAAAATATATGTAGAAGAGTGTTCTGTCTTTAAAAAATATGCTAAAATGTGTTGAAACCCCTATTGGCAAAAGGAACTCTAAATGCAATGTGTTTTAGAAATACACAATCTAATAAAAACATTAATTTGTTTTGTGTAAGCCCTATGTAATAAGGGGGGATTAGTTGATAGTATTCCTTAAAAAGAAAAAATAAAATATTAAAAGTATCAGTTTCACCCGTTCCTGCTTGTGAATTGACGGCTTTTGAGGAAAGCTCAGGAAATATTATTGTATTTTGAAATTAAAGTGTAGATCTTCTTCTTTTCCTCCCCCAACTATTTCCAAGTATTTTATTCTTTCTTTTCTGGACGAGTGTGTGTGTGTGTGTGTGTGTGTGTGTGTGTGTGTGTGTGTGTGTCTGTGTGTGCATATGTATATTGTGTGTGTGTGTGTGTGTGTGTATGTGTAAACGTGTGCATAATTATGTGAATCTTTTGTTTTTTCCTCTTTGGAAACCAAAGTTTTCCAATTGTTAGAACCAGCTTGGGTTTTAGCATCTTTGGTGCCTTGTCAGAGTCAACAAGTTAATGTCCACACTGGAATATTCCCATATTGGTTGGATTTCATATTTTCACCTCAGATGTAAAAAGCACAGTGTTTTCCAGGAATGCACAGATAAAGGGACCCATGGATCAGCTGGCCTAGCTCTTGAGAGGCATGACCCCTAGCAGCTTAGTTGCCTGCTATCTCCAGCGCTTCAGGGTACTCTTGCAGCATCCCACAGCCCTTGAGTTCTCCGGGGTTGTAAACTGGAAAGAGGGTGTGGGGTGGCTGTTTTTCCATCTGAGTGCTAATAGTGATTTTGCTCCCAAAAGTTAGGTGTTCTGTGCTAGAACTGAGGTTCTGTCCCCCCAAAGCTGACACTTGACAATGTGCTTCTGATGCACGTGCTCAGTGGTGCAAGCTCTGAAAATAGGGATCATCTGTTCAACAGCTCATCCCACGGACCTGTTTCTGCTTTAGTGGGAATATTTGGAGGCACAGCTCAATGTATGCACTGACAAAGTAGATCAGATCAGAGAAAAAAATATCATCTCAAATTGCTAGATATACTTGAAAAGAGAAAGCAAAACACCATTTCAGCCAGGCATTTGGCAGATGTCTCTTCTCTGGTCTGAAAGCAAACTAGAGCAGAGCTGTGACATGAAAGGCCCTTAAGCTCCTGCTGAAGATTTGTTATTAATTAAAAATTCAGCAAGGGAAATCTCAGGTTCTTTAAAGCAATGCTTTCTCTATTTCCCCATATGAGGATGAACTCATAAATTCTATTTTATGATACTCATATTGATGGTTTGGGAGAATGAATTAATTGTTGGGGGAACAAAGTGGGTAAGTGAACACAGAAAAAAAGTCTTACCAAAAGAACAATTAAATGAGATAGGTCATATGATCAGGGTTGAATATACTCCTGGTGATTCTCCAGGTTCCTTTCTTTCAGGAGGAGGGAACTCGGGGAAAGCGCTACTTTCCCAAGGATTATTATTTAAGTCTACAAGCGTATTGAAGAGTTGAAGATCTGGAAATCAAAATTTGAATGATTATTAGGGAATTAAGATTTCCTTCAGCTAGCCCTTGTCATAATTCAAATTGCCTCATGGTTCTAGTAAGCCAAATGCCAGTAGTTCTCATTTCCCCCCCTTTGCTTAATTCAGTTTAGTGCTTTGCAACAAACTTTTCAATCCTAGAATTTTTTGGTAGTATAGTGAAGAGAATAGAAAGATCCAAAACAACAATAAAGTAAATCAGTAATATTTACAATGCAGTCACTACTAAAGTAAAATCATGTTTCCTGTAATCAACAGATCATCAATAGTCATGGTATGTTTTCCCTTTGCCCAAGTTCAGCACTTTATGAGTTTCAGTAGAAACTTTTAATAACCTAATCATGACATTTTAAACTTCAGGATGTCAGGTTGTAGGTTCCAATGTGAACATGCTTTCTTTAGTGCCAGTTTCGTTTCAGAATTTTGGCCTGCCTGGGTCATATAACAAATGCAACCCCAATCCTTTCTTTTATCATGCTGACAAAGTTGTATCAAAAATAAAGTTTTAGGCTGAGCACAATGGCTCATGCCTGTGATCCCAGCACTTTGGGAGGCTGAGGCGGGTGGATCACCTGAGGTCAGGAGTTCAAGACCAGCCTGGCCAACATGGTGAAACCCATTCTCTACTAAAAAATAAATAAATAAAATAAAATAAAATTTTATACACCGATGGGTTTATGAGGTAGATGTGGAATACTAACATGTCTCTGCTTGCAGAGAAGTCTAAAGCACTTAATTAATGCACAACATGATTCATGTGGCTGGTAATTCTACACTGCCAACACTTGTGCATATCTGCTGTAGAGGAACAAAAGCACATAAAAGAAGGGAAAGGTATGAAATTAGGACATGTCCTCTTTGAGAGAAGAAGGGAGAGAGAGGAGATAAGAAATCAGAAGGAACTGAATTCAGCAACAACTAGGATGTAAAGAAGACAGTTTTTGTGCCTTCTAGCCTTGGACAGTGGAAAAATGCTGAGATTACAAATAGAGGCAGATTTGGCAAAGGTTATGGATTTGTGTTTTGAAGAATTGACAGCTGAGTTTGTATATTTGAAAAACAAGTGGTGAGAAGTAAAATCACTTTCTAAATTTTTCTGTTAATAATTCTGAACAAAGTGCCATGGCTAACCAACAGAAAATTTTATAGAATTTTACCTAAAACTTGTCAAAAAGTACATAACATGGTTGCGTCTTCATTGGCCTGGAGTTCTGCTAAGTGTATTCTGGAAGTCTCTCTCCCACTTTTGTGTTCCAGGCATACAATTTCCTTTTCTTTAGGCAAATAGTGTTAGGAGTTGTGTGTGTGCATGCATGCATGTGTGTGTGGATGTGTGCATGTGTGTGCGTGCTTTTAGACACTATACGAATGGAGCAATTATGTATACGTTTTTATTCCATTTTCTACATGAATTGTAGCATGCTATAATCACTATTTCGTAGTTGGCTTTCTTAATTTCTACTTGTCTTTCTATGAGTTTATGTGCCTGTTATATATATATTTTTAAGATACTGTTAATCTTTTGTAAGATAAGATATTAAAACATCTAATCTCTAATGGAGAAATTTTAGAAATTCCAGCACTTGGATACAAAAATACATTTAATCCACATTTACCTCCTATTCACTTTCTAATTACCCTATCTTGAATGACTACCCATAGACTTAAGCAGATAAAATAAGACAGTAATTGAGAACATGGGCTGTAGACCTAGCTAGCCATGGTAGATCAGCCTGGGATGTGTGCTGCTCAAACCACCCAAGAAAACCTGCTGTGAGGAGTGAAGTAAGCTTACAGCCTCCAGCTACAGTGCTTTGGATAACTGCAGCACATGCAAACTGAGGCCATGCTTTCCTTGGGCAGCTTAGCCAATGCCTAACCATGGCAGCATATTGGCAGCCGGCCATTCTTGCTCAACATAGAACCCATCCAAAAGCAATCTTTGAACTGGACCTTCCACTGGGCTGACTGAGACCTTTTCCAAGCTGTATCACATAGTCTGAGACTGCTTCTACGCAATCCTTTTGAGGGAATGTGTTCTCTTTCCGGGTCCACAAGGGGGCATAGTTTCTAGGGCAAGAACTTCACAGCGCCATATTTTCTCCCCCTCCCATCTGTCTTCATCCTGGAAATTTAATGATTTATGTTTAAATTTTGTGGGCGCAGGAAGAAACTAAGAGTCAATCACTCCAGTGGAAGTTCTAAGGTACTCTTTTCATTGGCCTGGGGTCTTAGAGAAGGTCGGGGTTCCTCCCAGGTTAAAAGTCCCCTCTTCCACACCCCTTTGGAGTCCATGTTTGGATCCCCTTCCACGAACACTCTCGTGGAAGTGTTTTTCTCTATCCTGGATTTTCCCTCTGGTGTCCCCTTCCACACTCTCTCGTGGAAGCCTGTCTTCCCCCTCCTAAACTCCATCTCTCTCTCTATTCCCTTCCACTCAGTGTGGAAGCTTCTTTCCTCTCCTGGATTCCATCTTTCCGGATTCTCTTACTCAGTGTGAGAGGAGCTTTCCTTCTCTAGTTTTCCCCCTCTGGGAACTCTTCTCACTCAGTGTAAGAGTGGCTTTTCTTTCTCTCACTCAGTATGAGAGTTAGCTGTTTCTCTTTCCTTCATTTTCTCTCTCTAAGTGTATCACTTTCTACAAACACTTTTGACTCTGGCATTTACTGTGCACTGTGCTTCGGTCCCCTCTCTCATTCTTGAGAGGGCAGGAAACCAAGAACCTGGAGAAACATCCTGTCAGGGGGAGCTGAGGGCACCCTGAACCCCAATATTACACTTTCTCATACCTGCTTACCTTTTGCAGGTATCAGACCAGCACCTCTGTCTTTAGCCTCTTTAAACCTACTCTTCCCCCTCTTCCTCTTTATCTTTCACAGGCATCACCTCCAATGAATATCTTACACTTCTGCTTTGCCTGGCATCTGCTTCCTAGAGGACGCACACTGACACACATGGCTCTTAAATGTCCTAGTCTTATGAACATGATAATTTTTCTTAATTTCTTTCTTCTCATCACTTATTTTTATTATTATAGAAGTAATTCATACATAATAACTCAGAAAATAAATTCTTAACCAATTTTGCTGGAGAACCTCCTCAATTTGTCTAAAAAAAAATAGGAGATAAAATTCTGAGTTGTTATATGTTGAGAAAAGTTTTATTTTGATGTTGCATTTGATTGTTAGTTCTCCCCGGCTACAAAATTTTAGGACAAATTCATTTCCTAGGAATTTGAAGACATTGCCTTCTAGTAAATGTCACTATTGAAACATGATAATTTGAAATTCAGTCTTTTATAAATAAGCTGTATTTACTCTTGAGAACTTTGAAGACTTTTTAATGTAGTATGGGCTTAAAAATTTTACTGGAGTATGTCCAGGGATGGGTCTATTTTTTTTTAAATCCTGCTGAGCACTCAGTCACCATATTTACTCTTAAGACTTATTCACAGCTATCATCAGCTATGGGAAATTTTCCTTTATTATTTCTTTGATTATTTCTACCACTTTATTATTGTCTTTCTCCTCTCTTTCATTTCTATTATAAAAATATTAAACTTTTTGCCGGGCGCGGTGGCTCACGCCTGTAATCCCAGCACTTTGGGAGGCCGAGGCGGGTGGATCATGAGGTCAAGAGATCGAGACCATCCTGGTCAACATGGTGAAACCCCGTCTCTACTAAAATACAAAAATTAGCTGGGCATGGTGGTGCGTGCCTGTAGTCCCAGCTACTCGGGAGGCTGAGGCAGGAGAATTGCTTGAACCCAGGAGGCGGAGGTTGCGGTGAGCCGAGATCGTGCCATTGCACTCCAGCCTGGGTAACAAGAGCGAAACTCCGTCTCAAAAAAAAAAAAAAAAAAATATTAAACTTTTTGAATACTAATCTATGTGTAAGTTTCTCGTATTTTTACAAAATTATTTTCAATTATTCCATGTTCTACAGATTTCCTCAAATTCTATTGACTTTTTAAAATGTATGTTTCTAATTCCTAAGAATTCTGTCATTTTTGCTGCTGATTGTTTCTTTTTAATAAAACTTTTTGTGTTTCATAGATATAATAGTTTATCTCAATATGTAGTAGTGACTTAGATGTGGTAATGGGTATACTTGGGTGATATATATATTTGTATATATATATACACACACAGATATATATATACACACAGATATATAACAATATATACATATATATATCACCCAAGTATACCCATTATATATCTGTGTATATACATGTATATATGTATATTTAACTGGACTCATGTTTTCCTATCACTTTTATTAAACCTCTTTCTTAGGTAATCTTTAAAATTCATAGCCTGATAATGTCTACCTAAAATTAAATATTCAACTATTTTCCAAAACCTCCTAGTAGTATTCTTCTAACTTGGGTTTCACTTGCTGCGTAAGTTCATACTTTTCTCTCCCATGACTATAACTCCTGTGCATGCAAATCTACTTATATTTTAATAACCTAAGATAATATTTCCTCAAAAAACTTCACCCACTCAGTGCTCATTTTTCCATGAATGATTAATGATGATAATTTATATAGAATTCTACTGAAAAGCACAGTAAAAAACATTGCCAGCACAGCCGCCACATATCTCATTACACTGGAAAGCAGTACTTAGAATAAATGCTGCTACTTTAACCAACTGCAATTCATCAAAGTTGCATCTGTGAAACATGGATAGTTAGAAAAAAAGTATTTTAATAGATATATGCACTGGCAATATTATCTTTATTTCATATAAGAAGTATAAAGTAGTCATTAAAAGTTCTCATTCTAGAAACAGCAGACTGGATTCTAATCCTAATTCAACTGTCTGCTTTTGGGCAAACTAACTTTTCTGAGCCTGTTTCTCACAGAGTTGGTATGAGAATTACTTATAATGCATATGAAGTGCTTAGTATAGTGCCTAATAAATGGTAAGCATTCAAAAATGTTAGTCACTGCAAATGATGAGCAGATTGGCAGCCTCTCAGATAAAAAATATTTATTATTTCCTCCCAAAAATGATTGTGCCTTTGTCTTTCTTGTATGTTGCATTTTATTGTTACATCTAGAATATTTCTTACTCTACCCAGTCTTTGTGTATACAGAGTTATTTTTCTGATTTCCCAACTATGCTATTAGAACCAGGAAACCAAGGATTGTCATCCTTATTGCCCAGTATAACTAGCAGGGACCTTGCATATTGTACTTCACCCAAAGAACAAATGGTGGAGGTACAGAAGGATGGGTATATTGTTTGATATCCATATCCAACATATCCTTCTATGCCAACACATCCTTCTATAAGGAAAAGGAGAATACTGGTGAATAACAAGAGAAGCACCTCAAGAATAAGAAGTAGCCTTGGAATCATGAGTGGCAAAGTCAAAATAAAAGGTGCTTCATGTAGATTGAGTAAATGAGGTTAAGCATTTCAAGAGTATAAACATTCTAACTGATATATGGCAGTTACTCGATGTTCTCTAAGTACTCTAAGATATTCGTTTCTCTGAGCAGCAGCAGAATAAAAATAAACTGAGTGAAATGAAGAAGGTCAGGGAATGGGCAGAGCTTTACATCACAGAATGAAGATCTTGCCCTTGATAGTAATCACTTCTGATAATGATTGCATCAGATAGTGAGCCCCCTTCAGGAAGTAATGTGCATCTTTCCCCGGGTAACCCTGGGTAAATGGATCCATCCAACTGGTGCCTCTCAGATCGAACAGGTACATGGTGGCCATCAGTAGTTTTTTTTCCAGCCCTAAAGCTAACTCTCTGAGCTTCCACAAGAAGTGCAAGAGATGATGAAGCAAGTCCAGGGAGGCATGGGTTAGACTCGCTAAAGCAAGAGAGGAAGGCTTAGATCTGCAGTTATGTGGATGAAAATTCTACAAATCAGTCTGACTTATTACAGAACTACAACTTCCTTGCTGTGGTTTAAGTCCAATTCTAAACTCCTGAGAATCAGCAAGTATTATCCTGGTCTTTAATGTGTTGCAAATCCAACCGTTTTCATATTTCCATGTTACTACCATTCTGATGCTCATTAGCGCTTTCATCAAAGAAATGAAATTGACAGGGTGCAATCTGAATCCAAAATTTTTCACATGTGTTAGTGGGTTTGGCAGAGGGAAAAGAGAAATCTCTGGAAGAAATAGTTTTAAAAGTTGTGCATGTTTAAAGGCATGTCACAATTAACTTTTTAATATTGCTCTACTTCCAAATTTAAGTTTTTGTTATTCTAAACTATCTCTGATGCTTCTCTTGTTTACTAGTTTAGCCAACAGCTAAGGTTCCTTGAGATTTAGAAATAGCCCTATCCCGATTCTGGTTCCCACTTCCTGCATCCAGTGTAGAATTGGCAGAGTGGGTTGTTACAGCTCTTGGTGTGTGGAGCCTAAGGATCTCTCTGTGGGAGGCTGGGGAGGGTGTGAAGCTGCAGGACTGAGACCCAAACTCAGCTTGGATGGTAAGGGAAGGAGCCTATTAGTGTATTGCAAAGCTCCTTACTTCCTTCTTGGCAGGAGTTGTTGCTTGGAGCCAGCAGGTGCTTAATGCTGTTAGATTTATGAGTAGTGAAAGCTGTTGGATTTCTTAACATCTGGGTAACATAAATTATCAGAATTTTTTTTTTGCCTGACATAGTTGGAAAGTGATTTTGAAATCCATGAAAAGCCATTAAGTAACCTTTACTGGAATGGGTTTATTTTTGAACATTTACCTGTGTGACTGTAAGCTGTCCCTAGATGAGCTGACAGACCCTGGCTGAGCAGGAAGTGGCAGGGTCAGGAAAAGCTAGGCCACAACAGTTTTCCCTTGAGAACCTTAGGTAAGACACGCAGCACTTTTAATTTTTGTATTTATTGTTTTTGGGGATCTTTTTATCTTGCTCAGAATTACCAATAAGGTAAGTGTAGAACCAAGGTATCAATCTGTAAATGATTTCCATTGGTTACTTTCCTTTTAAACTAGGTGTGATATTGAGAGCTGCTCCTTTATCTACCTTTCTTTCCCTTCTCTCTGTTTTTTCATTACAATAGGCAATTGAGTTATTACCTGTCAGGCAGAATTTAAAAAGTAAAATAAAGTAGGAAGAAAGGAATTGATCGTTTCTGTATAGTAACAGCTATTTATATAACATTATGTTGTTGTCTGTGTTTGTCTGTTTTATGCCAGGACTGATAAGTGCAAATGGGCATTTCTTAAATTTTTAGCCACCACTGATTTTAAGTGATACTGTCCATAAAATGTGACCACGTTTATATTTTCATGTTGTAACTGGGACATTTTGAGCTTGAAGTGTAGTGAGAGATTATTTTTCTACCTAGATTTTACTTTTGAACAGAAATTGAAGTAGTATATAATATTGGCTTAAAATATTACTGTTTTCCACGCTCCCCATATCGATTGCATTCTTATAACTGGAATTGGAGGATTAAAAGGAAAACAACACAACATGAAATGTGTTAGCATATTTCACATGATGCTGTGGAAAGACTCATGGGCTGTGAAACTGTTGGGTACAGCCTCAGCCTCACTCTTCCTACTCTGTGACCCTAGGTAGCCAGAGTCACAGCTTTTCTTTCTTAGAGTAGAATTTGCAGTGACATTGTAGATAACAGCCCAGCATCCATTGGGCCCTTACCCTACTGATGAATAGGAATGCAGTTTGAGGACCTGACGTAGGTGAAGGGGAGGATCTGATTGTATGAAAAATTATTCTAACTCTTTTTGCTGGTAATTATTTTGATATACTATATGCTATTATATATATACCCACTACAATAGATGTCTAGTCTTACAACAGGATAATTTACGTATGTATATTTATATATGTGTATATACATATATATGTCTTAGTGCATTATATATCACAATCAAACAAACTCAATAAAATAAACACACTTAGGCTATTGCATGTAATATTTTGTGGTTTCCAAGGAAGAATTTAATCTGTCCAAAAATATGTTTAAGTACTACTTTACCTTACTTTGAAACTTCAGCTCTTCCAGATTTTTCATATTGACTACTTTGGAAAATTTATACTTAAAAAGATGTGTGTTTTTAGTTCAACTTGCTCATATTTGTATGGCTGCTTGTGTCAGAAATTGCATTTATTTATGTGCATATTTTAGGATGTTTTCATAAGAAGAAAACAAAACAAAGGCCTTCAGATAGGATCTGTAATAATGCTTCACAACTGAAGACAGTTTTCTTGGGGTTTTTGCTCCTTGAAAAAAAGAAGAACAATAATGTACCAGAGACCCCAAAGGGAAATATATTGTTAATGGAAAAACTTGCCTTCATTCACTCTTTCTATTTAAGGGAGCCCTTGCTGCCAGGTTGTAATGAAAACATAAAGGTCTAATACCAAACGGATCAGAAAGAAGGAGGCAGAGGAAAGGAACCCAGAAAATGCAACCTCTAGTCCAGATACTAGCATTAGTGGGGTTGCTTTTGTGAAAGGCAGCCACCAGATGTTATCCTCTTCATCCTCTCTGAGGTCCCTACTCCACGATCAAGTAAAAAACAATTAAAACCTTAGTTTTTCAGGTTCCAATATTTTTTATACTACTTAGATTGTGTTCCCTTATAAGAAATTCTCGAGTAAGAAACAACTTTCTTATGATGGTTGATTTAACTGATTTAAAGTTCAAGAAAAAGATGGGAATAAACAACACCTAAAAACAGCTTTTGTTCAAGCCAGGGAAACAGGAAAATCACATAAAGTTCTTTTTATTGTCTCATAAAAACAAACATTTTCTCAACTTGATGAAATTAAGTTAAGGATACATTTTTAGAACTAAAAAAAAAGGACTCCTGTGTGGCTTAGAAAATAATGGTTTACTGGTCTATCTGGAATGGGGAAAGAAGAGAGTTTTTTAAAAGGAAGAAACAAATTACTCTC
The DNA here is from genome assembly GCA_036589455.1 of Ateles fusciceps. Lineage (NCBI taxonomy): Eukaryota > Metazoa > Chordata > Mammalia > Primates > Atelidae > Ateles > Ateles fusciceps. The sequence goes on from JAZHEH010002052.1 coordinate 511,560, forward strand.
ATAGAGAAGCAGAGACAGACTTCATTATTAAAACAGTGCTTAGTGACAAATATTAGAATAACACACATTCCAGAAGAAGTGTGGCTTTTTTTTTTTTTTTTTTTTAATAAACTTTGGGAATGCATTTTGGAGAAAGCTATCACAAAACTTCACAGAATTGTACCTCCTTCCTATGGCAGCTGCTTTGCATATTCTAGAAATTTATGTCTTTCTGGGAGGTGACATAGCACACTGTGTGTACCTGCCCTTTCACACGAGGGAAGCAAGGAGGTTGCATGATTGGAGCAATTGTTTGTCCTCTGCTTTTGCTGGCTGGTGTGCTTCCCTCAAGTCCAGCACTGTTTACTATGGACATTTGACCATGTAGTCTGTGAGATATCTTCATTAAGCCTAAGTACTTGATTGGAATCTCAATATTAGATATAGCAGTCCTAAATTTATAATTTTCACAAATGGGTTACTGTGAACTTACTCAACCTAAACCTTGTTTGGATTATAAATGAGAGTGCATCACTTTTTGTTTATAGAAGTTTCTTCTTAGTTTGGATTCCCCCTGAAATAGACCCTAAGCCAAAGATCAGAATGCAGATAGTTGAGTTGAGAACTTCAGGAGATACCAGTAGGAGTCAGCAGAGTAGTGCAGAAAAAAGAATACACTCAATAAAGGATGCTATAGGAGAATAGGATTAAAATGGAGGGTTTACTTGGAGGGTTTATTTTTAGGGGTTTATTTGGACTTTCATTCGTATACAATTCACGATATCACAAAAATGTAATATTTTTGTATATTCTTTATTGTATGATACTAGCTTCTTACAGCAAATATTTATAATGTTGGCTCAATTTAGACCATAAGAAAATTGGAAACTCTGGAAATGAGAGTAAGATACATATCACAGTTATCACAACTGAAGGATGTGGAGTTCTGCAACAACTTTTGCCAGTTATCGATTGACAGCTGCATGAGAGCTGTATTCAGTAGGTGCTAACTCTATCATCTGCACGTCCATCCTATTGCACATGGGCAGAATGGCACCAGGAGGGTCTGCCTGATTAACATAAGATGATCTAGAAATTATACATATTAATACAATTTAAAAATTATATTGCAAAATCCAAATAAATGTGCAAAGCACAGACAATTAAGACCTATCAATAAAAAAGCAGTTAACATCAATGGCAATGATAATGAGCTAACATTTGTCACACATATAATACATAGATGAAGGGATGAGGATTATTTTTCCTTTATACTTTTCTAAATTTTTTAAATTACAATGCTGTACATCACTTTAGTATAAAAGTCCCTATAAATATGAAAATCTCATGTATTTTGTGTATTATTTGTTGTATTACATTAGTTTCTTACAGCAAATAGTTATAATAATGGCTCAATTTAGACCATAAATAAATTCATGTCTCATGAATATGAGACAATAAAAAAAACTTTAGGTGATTTTCCTGTTTCCCTGGTTTGAACAAAAGCTGTTTTTAGGTGTTGTTCATTTCTATCTTTCTCTAGAATTTTAAATTAATTAAATTGGAAGAGTTATCTAATGTTCTTGGTTTACAAAAAATAAAATAGACAAAATAGCAAAATACACAGATATAAGTTCACCAAATAATTAACTTAATAGAAGCCTCCTAGGGAGTTACATATTTCTCTAGGTGAGGTGAATATTTCTTTTTCTATTTGAAGCATTTCTTCATTTTATATATTTTACTTTTAAAATTCTATAACAATTGTATCTATCATAAATTTGTTTTTAATTTGTATTTTGGATCTCTTATGCACTGAAAATAAAGAAACTATTTATCTTAAAATTAGAAATATACACAGCACAACTGTAGAAAAGAAGGATTTTTATTTTCTATCATCATATTTCAATGGTCTATGATAACACTCAGTCTCGAAAGAGAAGTAATCAGAGAAAAATCTAAAATACTTAGATGAAAGTTTGACAATATAGAATGTGTAATATCATTCAGTAATTTAATATTTTGATATTTGAAGTAGTCATAGTTTACAAGAAATGTGAGCAATGCATTAATCTGTAACTTATATAGAAAATGCTTTTCCATTTTCAATCTAGGAAATTAATAGACAACTATGAATACTCATGAAAACAAGATATTTTCTCACTTAACTTTCTTAAAATGCAATGCAAATCTTACACAGTTCAAAAATACATATAAATTTGTACTGCTACCAAAATCTGCAAACTTTTACTAGTGTCAACAAACTAGAGCAAATAATAAGCTCTAAAGCTAACTGAAAGTGTTTCACAAATTTTAATTTGTTTATTCTCTAAATGACTGTCACTAAAGGAAAGACAAATGAAATGTATTCATTTCATTTTACATTTACAAAATAAATGATTGAGAATTGCCCATTGTTTTCCAAGTCAAATTATCTTCAATGCATTTGTTTCTGGGACTGCTAAGAGTTTCTGTCAGTAATTTGGAAAGAAATAAAAATCATATTAATGAGATACTGGTTATTAATAGCCTAACACAAAAGTCTAAAAATTATATTGGCTCCTTGAAATGTATTAGATAAGGTAATATCCATTTGTAAAATAGCCAATCACAGTGTTAAATCTCAATTTGTATCCCTAGGAATTTATCTATATGTTTTTCAAGATTCTATTGGTAATCATTGGAAGATGACCGTTGAACAAGTTAGTTATCCTTGAGGAAGCTAACTTCTATGATGCTGATTTATAGAATTAGATTGTATTTAAAAGTATTGATGTAAATTTTATTTTAAAAAACAAAGAATAGAATTGGTGAAAACCTAGAAGATAGATTCTGCATATATTTGGATACCTCTAAAATATAACTACTGGACTTCTGGGATTTAAATTTTAAGATAAAATCTACTTTTCATGTCCTCTTTGACTGAGACTACTAATTGCTATATCAGTATCTGCTCTGTGATTTCCCCTAGTAAGAGAATTCCTGACTCTTCCTGAGTAAATTGATCACCAAGTGAAAGGGTGGCATTTCTTAGCCTCTCTTTCAGCCAAGTGTGCTTATTCAATATATGTCGGCCAATGACATGTAAGAGGGTGTTAAGTGTAGCAGTACAACGCATCTTTAAAGGTAGAAAGACATATCCTGTTAACTCTTCTTTTCCTTTTTTAAGACTTAAATATATGATACCCAAAGCTCAAGTAGACATCCTGTACCATGAGATGAAAGCTTCAGAGTGAGGATGGCAGAAACATATGTAAAAGAAGTTGGATTTTTGTGCGCTTGGTGTCATGCCATTAACCCTATATTATCTACTGGAAGACTTCTTATTTATAAAAGAGAAAGACTTCTGTCTCCAAATCTTGACCCATGAAATCTTCCATTGTGGTAGGTTTTCTGTCAAAGTAGTTTTTCACTTAAAATTTCTGCTAAGGAAGTGGCATGGCAGCAATGGAGCTGTGTAGTCCTTTGGGTGAAGTTTGGCTATGTTAAATAAAAATTAGACACATAAACGAAACCAGTAGCTTAAACCAAATAGTCTCATACTAGTTCTTTAGTGCTCTGGGACCCTAAGTAAACTTGAAAGGCAGTCTAGGCCATGAGAACTGGAACTCCAGGGTGAGTCGTAGTGCCAAACTGGGCGCAGGCATGTGACCTACTGAGACACCAGCTGAGGTGGCTAAGAGAGTGCTGGCATCACTCCTCCCATAACCCCAGGCTGCACAGCTAGTGGCTCCAAAAAATATTCCTTTCCTCTTCTAGAAGAGAAGAGAGGGGAGAGTGGGGGAGATCTTTGTCTTGCATTCTGGATATGGGCTCAGCCACAACAGGATAGGGTACCAGTTGGAATCGTGAGGCCCCTTTTCCAGGACCTAGCTCCCAGTCAACATTTCTAGACCCACCCTGGCCCAGAAGAGAACCCACTGCCTTGAAGGAAAAGACCCAGTCCTGGCAGGATTCATCACCTGCTAACTGAAGAGCCCTTGGACTCTGAGCAACCACCAGCAATACCGAGGTACTACGTCAAGGGCCTTGGGTAAGACTCTAAGACTTGCTGGCTTCACGTGAGACTCAGCACATTCTCAGCTGTGGTGGCAATGTAGTGAGACCCTACTTGAAAAAAGTGGAGGGGAATAGCAAAGGGGATTTTGTCTTGCACCTTAAGTACCAGCTCAGCCACAGGTCGGTGAAGAGCATGAAGCAGTCTCTTAGGGTCCTGGATTCTAAGACTTGGTTCTTGGATAAAATTTCTGGACCTGCCCTGGGCCAGAAGGGAGCTCAGTGCCCTGAAGGATGAGTCGCAGGCCAGGCAGCAAATTCATCACATGCTGACTGAGGAGCACGTGGTGCTTAAGGAAACATCAGTGTTATCTAGTAGTATGCCTCTTGGGTCTGTGGTGGCGGTAGCCATGGAACGAGACTCCTCTGACTTTGGAAAGGGAACAGCAGAGTGGGAAGGATGGCATCTTGTGGTTTGAGTGCCAGCTCAGCCGCAGTACAATAGAACACCAGGTAAACTTCTAAGGTTTTTGAATCTAGTCCCTGGCTCCAAGATGACACCTCTGGACACCATGGACATGTCTGGGACCTGGGGGAACTCACTTGCCTAAAGGGAAGGACACAGACCTGGCTGGCTTTGCCACCTGCTGAATTAGAGCCCCAAGGTCTTGAGCAAACATAGGTTGTAGCCAGGGAGTGGTTACAACAGGCCTCAGGTGACACCCTATGCTGTGCCGGCCTTAGGTCTGACCAAGCGCAGTGATGGTAGCCATAGGAGTGCTAGTGTCGCTCTACCCCCAGCTGCAGGAAGCTCAGAATAAAGAGACTTAGTTTGTTTGGGAGAAAGTAAGGAAAGAGAACAAGGGTCTCTGCTTGGTAATCCAAATAATTCTTTTGGATCTTGTCCAAGACCATCAAGGTGATGTCTCTGTGAATCTTCAAGAACTACAGTGTTACTGGGCTCGGGGTGCTCCCTAAAGCATATACGGTCTAGATCATAACACCCAAGTTGTTTCAACTATCTGGAAAGCTGTTGGGCGCGGTGGCTCATGCCTGTAATCCCAGCACTTTGGGAGGCCGAGGCGGGTGGATCACAAGGTCAAAAGATTGAGACCATCCTGGTCTGGAAAGCCTTTCCAAGAAGGACAAGTGAAAACAAGCTTAGACTGAGACGACTACAGTATACACCTAACTTCTCAATGCCCAGGCACCAAAGAACATCTCCTAGCCTCAATACGTTTTGGAAAACACGGCTTCACCAAATGAACTAAATAAGGCACCAGGGACCAATCCTGAAGAAATAGAGATGAGTGACCTTCCACAAGAAAATTCAAAATAGCTGTTTTGGAGAAACTCAAAGAAAGTCAAGATAACACAGAGAAGGAATGTAGAATTCTATGAATAACAGCAGAAATTGAAATAATTAAAACAATCAAACACAAATTCTGGAATTGCAAAATGGAATTGACATACCTCCCAATGCATCAGACTTTTAATAGCATAATTGACCAAGCAGAAGAATTAGTGAGCTTGAAAACAGGCTATTTGAAAATATAAGGTCAGAAGATATAAAATAAAAAAGAATAAAAAACAATGAAGCATGCCTACAAGATCTAAAAAATCACCTCAAAGGGGCAAATCTAAGAGTTATTGTTCTTTAAGAGGAGGTAGAGAAAGAGCTAGGGGTGGAAAGTCTATTGAACGGGAAAATAACAGAGAACTTCCCAAAGAAGTTGGGAGGTAAAGGAAGGTTATAGAACACCAAGCAGATTTAACCCAAAGAAAGGTACCTCAAAGCATTTAATATTCAAAATCCCAAAGGTTAAGAATAAAGAAAAGACCCTAAAAGCAACAAAAGAAAAAAACAAATAACATACAATGGAGGAATCACATTACCTGACTTGAAGTTGTGCTACAGATCTCTAGCAATCAGAACAGCATGGCACTAGCATAAAAACAGATACATAGACCAATCAGAGCAGAGAACCCAAAAACAAACCCACATACCTACAGGGAACTCATTTTTGACAAAGCTGCTATGAACATACACTGGGGAAAAGACAGTCTCTTCAGTAAATGGTGCTAGGAAAACTGGAATGAAGTAAAACTAGAACCCCCGTCTCTTGCCATATACAAAACTCAAATCAAACTGGATTAAAGGCTTAAATCTAAGAACTCAAACTAGGAAAGTATTACCAAAAAAAAAAAAAATTTCAGGAAACTCTCCAAAACATGAGTCTGGTCAGAAATTTCTAGAGCAGTACTCCACAAGCACAGGCAACCAAAGCAAAAATGGATAAATGGGAACACATCAAGTTAAAAAGCTTCTGCACAGCAAAGGAAACAACAAAGTGAAGAGACAACGCACAGAATGGGAGAAAATATTTGCAAAGTACCCCTTTGACAAGGGATAAATAATCAGAATACATATGGAGCTCAAACAACTCTATAGGAAAAAAACCTAATAATGCAATCTAAAAATGAGCAAAGGATTTGAATCCTTTGTCAAAAGAAAACATTCAAATGGTCAACAGACATATGAAAAGGTGCTCAACATCATTGATCATCAGAGAAATGCAAAGCAAAACTATAGTGAGATATCATCTTACCCCATTTTATCATCAAGTTAAAATGGCTTATATCCAAAAGACAGGCAATAACAAATGCCGGTGAGGATGCGGAGAAAAGGGAACCCTGTACACTATTGGTGGGAATGTAAGTTAGTACAAGCACTGTGGATAACAGTTTGAAACTTTCTCAAAAAACTAAAAATAGAGCTACCATATGATCCAGCAATCCCACTGCTGGGCATATACTCAAAAGAAAGAAAATAAATGTATTGAAGAGGTCCCTGTACTCCCATGTTTGGTGCAGCACTATTCAAAATGGTCAAAATTTGGAAGCAGCATGTGTCCATCAACAGGTGAATGCATGAAGAAAATGTGCTTACACATAATGGAGTGCTATTCAACCATAAAAAAGAATGAGATCCTGTCATTTACAACATGGGTGGAAGTGGAGATTATTATGCTTAGTCAAATAAGCCAGACACACAAAGACAAATGTTGCATGTTTTAACTTATTTGTGGGATCTAAAAGTCAAAACAATTGAACTCATGGAGATAGAGAATAGAATGATGGTTACCAGAAGCTCGGAAGGCTGTGGAAGGGTGAGAAGGAGATGAGTATGGTTAATGGGTACAAAAAATAGTGAGAAGCATGAATAAGACCTACTATTTGATAGCACAACAGGGTGACTAGAGTAAAAAATAATTTAATTGTACATAAAATACATAAAAGAGTACAACTGGATTGTTTGTGACCCAGAGGATAAATACTTGAGAAGATGGATACCCCATTTTATATGATGCAATTATTACACATTGCACACCTATATCAAAGCATCTTGTAGATTCCATAAATATATACATTAAATATGTACCCACAAATAGTAATATAATTTTAAAAAATCAGCGTCCCTTCATATTAAAAACCTTCAACAAACGGAGCGTCAAAAGAACATACCTCAAAATAATAAGAGTCATCTAAAATAAATGCACAGAAAACATTATATGGAAAAGCAAAACCTGGAACATTCTCCTTGAGAACTGGAGCAAGACAAGGAGGCCCACTCACACAGCTCCTACTCAACGTAGTACTGGAAGTTTTAGGCAGAGCAATCAGGTAAAAGAAATAAATAAGAGGAATCCAAATAGGAAGAGAGGAAGTCAAACGATCTCTCTTTGCAGGTGATAATAATTCTATACCTCGAAACCCCCAAGATCTCTGCCCAAAGACTTCTAGTTCACAAATGTCATTGTCAGAAAGCAAATTTGATGAAGTGGTATTTTTTCCAAAATCATATGACTCAATTGTGGCAGAACTAGGACTAGAACCAAGTTTGGTTGGGTAATATTTTTACTCTACCCTCCTGCCCTTTCTAAATAACGTGTTTACACTTTAAACACCCAGCAGAAATTTAAACCAAAGGAAGAAACAAACAAATGCAATGAGAATTTAAAGCAGAATACGATGATGTCTTGGTAAGAGAGGAATTTTGAAACTACTGAGGTCTCTTGAGTCATACCCACTAAGTTAATGAATGGTCCTGCTTTGATCATGATATCAAGATGGGAATAAAGAATGCTTTCTTTTCTTTCTATTTTTAAAATAGGATATAAATGGATATTAAAATGCAAAAATAGCACATTTTTGATACTTATCTACATAATGCACTTGACCAAATTCTAGATTTGGTTGGATCAAATAATTTGAACGAAGGAAGAGAAATTTTGAAAAACGTGTATATGTGTGTGTGTGTGTGTGTGTGTGTGTTTCATTGCAAATCTCAAATTCTAAGTTAATTTGTCTGAAAATATGATGCCTGAATTTTCCAGGCATTTGACAATATTCATCCATGCTTTATAACTATCACAAAACAGTCTTGGATGGGCTTTTATTGGTCTGATAGTGAATTAGCCAACAAGAAAACACTGTTCCATTGAATTTATAATATTTAAGAAGACACGTGGAAAGGGGAGAGGAGAGCAAATTGGTATAATGGGTTTCAAATTGAATTTCAAAATTTTCAAATAAATAACCTAAGATATCACTGTGGAATTTAAACTAATCTTCCATGGTGTGAATATATTACAGTTTGTCTAAACATTCACTCATTAAAGAATATCTGACTACTTTCCTGTTTGGGGATGTCACAAATGAAATCCTCAGGAGAAATAAGGTGTGTTTTTTGAGACCTGCAGCATAGCCTGGCAAATATAGTTAATAACAGTGTATTGTGTATTTCAAAATTGCTAAGAGTAAGTCTCAAATGTTCTCACCACAGAAAAATCACAAGTATTTAAAATGGTGGATATAATAATCACCTTAATTTAATTATTTCACATTGTGTTTATAAATACTAGCATCATTTTGTACTTGATAAGTATATACAATTATAAATTGTCAATTTACAATAAAATTTAAAATACAAAAAGAAAACCGAGTCAAGAACATTTCTCCCACCGTACATTTTCAAAACATTTTATCAAAATATTTTATGTATAATTTTTTTTTAGCAAAAGGGTCAGACAAAACCTATGCCTCAATAGTCCAGAAGTTAGATCTCTATGTAGTAAAATTGAACTGTTAATATGCTATGTATAGATGTTATTATTATAATACTATTTATCAATCTTAATTGTATGACTTTCTCCCAATTATTCCATACCACTACTCTCAATTAATTTGCTACCATTTCCTTAATATCTACTAAGAACACATTAATTTCTACCTTTGGACTTTGCTCATAGTTTTATAGCAATCACAAATGTCACTCACATACTTTCTTCATGGCCTTTCTTTCCACAAATCCATATACTATTTGGTGGCTAAGGCTAAAAGTATTTCCATTATCTCAAGAGATTCTTTTTAATGCAAGTTAGAATACTTTTCTTCAAAATAATCACTGTGGTATTTCCAGGAGCTGAAAACAATTGAGAAATTTAAGAAGACAAACCCAGGGCAACATGAAATCATAGCTATAAAAGCAACACAAAGATGTGAGTTGTTGAAGCAGTACAAAAGGATTCAAATTTACTTGTTTTTAATTCAATTTGTGAGTGATCAGATAAATAGGAATCATTATAGATTATTATACTAAATATTAGAAATAATCTTTCAAAACTCCTCTGCCATTGTTAATTCTCCCTTATAGTATCAGAGGGGTTTCTATATTAAATAATAGCAAATGATTTTAGATAAAATGTTTCTGCAATAGTTAATCATAAAAAATAATGTTTTGCTACATGATGCATTGGTCATTTAGGAAAAGGACAATTCATGACTAATATGTCATTATGAAACCTTTATATGCTTACTATTGACTACAAATATTACTAATATCCCAAACCTTTTTGTTTTAATTTTAAGAAACTCAATTTCCAGTAACAGTGTCTTGTCACATTCATAGATCAACCACTGCAACCTTTACATCAAGTTGTATTATATGCTATTGCATTATCTGTGCCACATCATCTGTTGGCTGAATGAATCTTAATTGGTAAATAATTTTAGCTTCCTTTTATTATAAATGTGATTCTTAAAATATTCAAGGAAAAATACTACTATGATCTGTCAATATTTATTTGATTATGTGTTTATATCCAAGTTTTGTTTTTCCTGATATGTGTGAGAAGGCTACTTTATTTTGTTTTTCACCAGGTACTAGTCAACAATAACTTGTGAATTTAAAACCCTTGATTACATAAATTGAAGGCAGAGTAAAGAACTATGGTAGCTTCTTAGAATACAGGGGAAGTTAATGGTTTAAGTTGCTTGAGTCTGAAGCTGAGAGATGTGTATTTTCTCCAACAGGGAGAATATCGGACATGGTGCCATTGCAAGTTTATTCACTCATTCAGTTAATCAATTAGTAGATATAATGGAGTACCACTCTGTGTCAGGTAATGTGGAGGGAGCTATGCACATTTTGGTGAATAAAACAAACATGGTCCTTACTGTCAGAGAGTTTACAAAGTAACATAAGACAGTGGTAACAGATAAGGAAATGAACAAATACATGTATAACTGTAAATTTTAGAAAGTTCAAATGAAGGAAATAAGTAGAGTAAGTGATAGAAACTATTGGTCTGGTATTGGGAAATGGAGAAGGCAGGGGTTGTATTTCATAAGCACTCTCTAAAATATTACATTTAAGTAGAGATCTGAGGGATGAGAAAGAGCTAGGCACATTGCCCAGGAAAAATCTGTGCTATCACAGAATCCTCCAGTTTACCTACAAGTATAGTTCTAGAGATAAGTATCTAGTGACATTTTTGTCCATGAACTTGGATGAGTTTTGATACAAATGAATGACCATCATTTATTCGCAGTGTGAGATGGTAGTTAAAATGGTAAAAACTATGTTGTAAATTATGCTATAATTCAATCCTACTTTCTATATCTCAACACATGTATAATCCCATAAAATGCAGGACAGAACCCTAGAACACTTCGTAGTTGTAGAAATGAAAACCTCCCTACATTTCCCCCTCTTTGAATAAGACTGAAAAGAACCAGCTTGGAGTCTTCCCCTGAGCTGGAAAATTACATAAGCCACCCCATGACAGTATTTTCAAAGGCCCCTTTGCTGAGCTACTTCTCCCCAGGATTTGTGCTAGAAAGATAAGAGAACTTATAGAGAGGACAAAAAACAACGTAGAGGAAATTATTCTGTTTGTCTTTTGGTTTTAAAATGACAACATTTTAAAGCCAATCTTAATTCAGGACAGAAAATTTGATTTTTTTTTCTCTTTTTTCTTTATTCCCCAATTGCCCAATAATCGTACTCAATAAAAGCACAAGTGCCCTACAAATAGCTTTGCTTTATGATCTTCACAAGTAATTTTATGTATCTAAACTTTGCTTTTCTTTAAGATCTCTAAGATCCTTTCAGATCCAAATAGTAGCTACTGTTTATTGTATACTTATTACATGCCAGTACTAATGTACATACGTTATTTCATTTAACAATAATATAACACTGTACTAAAGATAGCATTACTCTCATTCTACAGATAAGGAAACAGTCTCAGAAATACTAAGCAACCTGCTGAGAGCCACGCATTAGTAATTGACAAAACTGAATTCAAACTCAAACTCATGTTCTTAACCACCCTGCCAATGATTCTTAGTTCTATGGGCTGTGTTCGCACCATAGCCAAGTTCTACTTCATTGAGAGTCTTAAGGGAGTCACTACTAACCTGATATTTCTTTTTTTTTTTTTTTTTTGAGACAGAGTCGTGCTCTGTCACCCAGGCTGAAATGCTGTGGCACTATCTCGGCTCAAGGCAACCTCTGGCTCCCAGAGTTCAAGTGATTCTCCTGCCTCAGCCTTCTGAATAGCTGGAATTACGGGCACATGCCACCACACTCCCAAGTAGCTGGGATTACAGGTGTGCACCACCACTCCTGGCTAATTTTTTATTTATTTAGCGATAGCATCTCACTATGTTGCTCAGGCTGATCTCGAACTCCTGGGCTCAAGCAGTCTTCCTGCCTCAGGCTCCTAAAGTGTGAGCCACTGTACCCGGCCCCTGGTTGCGTTAATTATTAGGAACATAAGATACCTCCTGTCTCCTATGATTTGATCTAATTTTATAAAACTGACTTTTCCAAGATACAACAAAAATGTGACCAGTCATTTTAGAGAAATAACAAAGTTGCATCCAAAAGAATACTTGCCTTTCTGAACTCAATTTTGAAATAATTTTCTTTATTTCACTTTGGTATTGATATTCCTAGAGCTTGGCTTGGCACTTCTAGAGGGTCAGTTAAATTATTGTTCCGCTTTTAAATTATAACAATTTTAGCCTATTTTTTGTGATTTTTTTTTTCTTAATCCACAGCAAGTGCAGTCTCTGCACCCTAGGTGAGTGATTATGGCTGCTTTGTGGTAGGTACCTGTTGACATATTGCATATTGAAGACAGTAGTCGCAAGGAATAGTTAGGCTCTAAATTGAAGTTCTGTCCCACAGTTATCCTCATCAGACTTTAGAAGGAATTTGCATTCAGATTTCTAACAGATACCCTAGTGCTGGTTCAATCCATACTTCCATTGCCAACATCAACTACAATTTAAAATAAAGCAAGGCATCAATACATAGTGATTAAGGGCACAAAATCTACAGCTAGACCCTCTGGGTTCAAATCCTGAGTTTAGGTTTTTAAACCACCACATTTTGGTCATCTCATCTGCAAAAGAGGGATAATACCTCCCTCAGAAACAAAATAAATGAAGACACAACAGTGAGGTCCTTGCACTTGGTAATAATCCAATAAATACTATAATATTATCTTTATTTTATTATTATTCAAAATGAGATATGATTGCATATCCCAAACTGTGTTTTACAATGTTTTTTCTTTTCCTTCTTTTCATGATGTTCTCATTTCCTTTCTTCTTCTTTTTTTTTCTTTTTGAGACAGAGTCTCACTCTGTCACCCAGGCTGGAGTGCAGTGGTGCAATCTCTGCTTACTGCAAACTCCGCCTCCTGGGTTCAAGTGATTCTCCTGCCTCAGGCTCCTGAGTAGCTGGGATTACAGGAGTAAGTCACCATGCCTGGCTAAGTTTTGTTTTTTTAGTAGAAGCGGGTTTCACCGTGTTGGCCAGGCTGGTCTCAAACTCCTGAACTCAGGTGATCTACCTGCTTCAGCTTCCCAAAGTGCTGGGATTACAGGTGTGAGCCACCACACCCGGTTTCACTTCCTTTCTTCTTATTCATTCCTTCCTTCCTCCCTCCATCCCTGCCTCCTTCCCTTTCCTTCCTTCCTTCCATCCTTCCATTTCTTCCTTCTCAATGATTGAGTTTTAAGTGAATCTACTATTGAGGAGAGCTTATATATAAATCTCCATAACTTCTGACCTAGCAGTCCAGCTGCTATTCTTTATTTTTATGAAGTGTGGGAGCATTTCAGGGGAAATATAGAATGTTTTTTCATTTATCATGTGCTGAAGCATGAGGCTCACCTCAATAGAACAGATATGAGCTATTCCCAGTTGCTACACCATGGCAACATTAATCTATTAAAAGGCAGCTATATTGGGAGCAGAGGAGTCCCAAGATAAAACGTGATCTTTGCATCGGCATTTGTTTTCTAATTAGGATTGCTCAGTGGTAATGTTTATCCAATAATTTAGTTAAATTTCATTTCTAAAGTATAAATATCCTCTGAAGGCCCACAGGTGAAGTGAAATCGATAACCACATTATTGTAAATTACCTCATAATTATATATTGATAAACAGAATTAGGTGTTATAATATCCATTTTCCATATCACTTCATATATCAGACAACTTACTGACAAATTGCATTCTAATGTTTTTTTTTTTTTAAAACAAAGCTTTGTTTTATATAAAACATAATTCTCCCATTTTAAAGCAACATGATTTCAGCATAGCATTTCTTCTCTTGTTTAAATATTTTATGACTGGAAACTCAGGATACCTGACTCAGATCTTGCTTTTTAAAAATCTCAGGGAATTTTATATAAAATAAGTTTTAATGAGTTATAAGAAAACAGCTACATTCTGTTCTATGTTTCTAGGCCTGGCCAGAGTATACCAGGCGACTGTAAAATGTCATGGTATAGCAAGTCAGTCTCATGTGTCCTATAATCCTGGCCATCAGCTTAGGATGTTCTCTTTATCTACTGACCTCCCTTCCATCTGTGGTCTCTTCCTTCCATCTGCTGTTTGTCATGAACTTATTGATGTTATGTGTCCCAGGATGTTCAGAATCATCTGATCTAAAATATTCTGTCCCATTTTCAGTAAAAGCAGCCTAATATTTAGTTGAGAAAACACAGTCACTGAGCATATACCTATGTACTCATTGGAGTATCACTTGTTGGTCACCTAGAGTACAAACTCATGGCATGGATATAGCTTTTGTATGAGTCTGTTCTGTACTGACTTTGTCCCTCTTTGGGGGAAAGACACTAGGAGGGTGTTTATATATTGGAAACAGGTACAGATCAAGCATAGGCAGACTCTTCCTTGAATCTATTTCAGCAATTAGTGGATTTTCTTTTTTCTCCTAGCCAAGTTATTTAATCTCCTCCTATATGAAATACTGCTTCTTTTGATCCGTTTTGGTTTTTAAATGAAATGACATATTCATGACTTGTCTTGGTCCTTAACACTTAGTGGGTGCTCAACATATGATAGGTTTTGTTATGGGTAACAATAATTAGTGTAAGCTCAGGATGTAAATAAAACTGCCTTTTGTTCACTATCACATTGCTTGTGTCAACAGGTCTCATCATGAAATATTGGTCATCATTACTATGAGACGCATCTGTGGTTAATGATACTAGTGTGACCCTAAAATAGGCTTCCTCAACTAGATATGATCATCCATCCATTCTTTCCTTAAGTATATCGAGCAAAATCTTCAGGGTTAGCTCTTCTTTTTGACCACACCTTCTATAGAGATTCTGAAGTGAAGCTTGGTGAAGAACCAACCAGTCATATATTTGAGCAGGGGTTGCCAGTCTTTGGTCTAAAGAAATTTCCTCTTCCTTCATGGTAATTAGCAAGAAAGTTCTATAAAAGTTACAATGCCAATTACTGGAAATGTGCATATTCGGTGTCCCATGTAGGACCAATTCCAAGCAGTAGAGATAATACCTCAATCTGCTTTTTGAAATCCAGACTGATTTTCCAAATCATTTTTAAATAAGAGGCCTCAAGCCATGTATAATGAATAAGAAAAGTTATGCCTCAAGAGCAGCTATCAACTTAAATTAAAGAGGGGTAAGAGGTAAGCTCAGGGGACAGAGAAGATAAATCTAACAATAAATAGCCTTGCTTATGTCTGAGATACCTAGCAAATGCTGCCTTTTTGAATTTTGTGCAGTTAGTTTAGTACTTCAATTACCTAGATATTTTTAAGTTCATCAGACTCCTGAATGATTTTTTATTAATTTACATTGAGTTATAACAAATGCAGGAATATTTATATTTAAAATGCATAAGAAAATGCAAAACATATCTGTATTTTGACTACTAAAAGGCTAGTTTATGATGATAACTTTTTGCCATATCTTACTAACTGTAATGTGTCTTTAAGGATGCCTCGTGGAATAGTTCCAATGTATAACAGAAAGGAAATCTGATATTATTTTATACTTTAATGCATTCTATAGTCTGTGGGGAAAGATGCAGAATATATTACAAAGAGAAATGAAGACCTGTTTCAAAATTAAGCATTAATTAATTTATTCATTCATTTATTTCATCACACTCTTACTCAACAAACATTTATTGAAAGTTCTCCTGTTAGCAAGGTGGGTGTTCTATCTAAATTCTATGAAGAACAAGACAGACAGGGTCTGTCTTCTCACAGATCTTACATTTTAGTGAGGGCAAAGTTGTTAATAAGTAAGCAAATAAAAACAAAACGTCAGGCTCAACTAAAGCTGCCAAAAGCAACTTTTCTTTTTTTTTTTTTTTGAGATGGAGTCTTGCTCTGTTGCCAGGCTGTAGTACGGTGGTGCGATCTCGGCTCACTGCAACCTCCGCCTCCTGGGTTCAAGCAATTCACCTGCCTCAGCCTCCTGAGTAGCTGGGATTACAGGTGTGTGCCACCACACCTGACTAATTTTTGTATTTTTACTAGAGACTGGGTTTCACCATGTTGGCCAGGATAGTCTTGGATCTCTTGACCTGGTGATCCGTCTGCCTCGGCCTCCCAAAGTGATGTAATTACAGGCATGAGCCACTGTGCCTGACTGCAACTATTTTTAAAGCAAAACCTCATTGTGTTCAAGTCTAGCAAGGACTTACAAAAATATATTTTTAAAGATAAAGATTGTTGACATTTTAAGTAACGTTGTATTATTTTAAAAAGTCATGCAATGTCAAAAATGTTGGGATGATTGGTATTAAACTCTGGTGGAAGAAGCTCCTTTAATGTCTCCCTGACATCAGTCATCCAGGTCAGGAAGCAAACCCTTTCCTCTTGTTCCCCAACTGCCCTCTTTACCCTTTTATAACACACGCTTGCTCAGGTCACCCAACTGGTTTCCAGTCTCCTGGGTTCTGTTTTTGTAAGAGGGCATTTCTTTGACCCTGGTTACCCAAGAGAAGGCAATTAGTCTTGAAAACTGCTGCAAAGAGCAAAGCAGAGATGATGGAAACATTCAACACTTGGAAATCCTTAGATTTCAAGCCCTGGGGTTTCTGCCTCTATAGTCTTCTGGGAGTTTGGGCCAATTAAAATATATCTTTTTATTTTAAAAATATATATAAATGAATTCTAAAACAATTCTTAGAAGGAAATTGCTTTATGTAGTCTAGCCATTATCAGCAAAACTAGTATTCATATTTGTTTGTTTATTATATCAGTGAGGTTTTGAGAATCATTTAAAAGAACTGTGTTCTAGTTCAGCCTAAATTCCCTTCCTGTTAATGTGAGCCAAATGTCTCAAACACAGATACGCCAGTTTTTACATCTCTGAAAATTATTTAAAAACTATTACTAAAAAATATTGTTTTAAAATATATTGTATATACCTGTATACTTAGGTCTAAAGAAGTTTTCTCTTCCTTCATGATAGTTAGCAAGAAACCTCTATAAAAGTTACCATGCCAGTTATTGGAAACTTCCATATCAGGTGTCCCATGTAAGACCATTTCCAAGCAGTAGAGATGATGCATTAATGTGCTTTTTGAAATCCAGACTTATTTTCCAAATCATTTTTAAATAAGAGGCTTCAAGCTGTATGTAAGAAACAAGAAAAGTTGTGTATGCTTGTATGCAGGTATATAAAATTGCCTATAAATGCAAGCTGAGGTGCAGAAACTAAAGACTTCTTGACCATCATCTGCTCTAGGAAGTATTCGCTGGTATTCTGCCCTCTGCCTCCACATACACACACACACACACACACACACACACACATGCACGCACACACGCGCACAGAGATATCTCTACCACACATACCCCTGGCTAGGCTAAGTGTGCGCTTTTCTTTTCATTTCCTTTTTCTGACACAAGTCCTTGCTTTGTTGCCCAGGCCAGGGTGAAGTGGCATGATCATAGCTTACTGCAGTCTCTAACTTCTGGGCTCAGAGGATCCTCTCACCTCAGCTTCCCAAGTAATTGGGACTATAGGCGTGCACAAGCATAACTGGCTAACTTTTTTATTATTATTTTAAGTAGAGATGGGGTCTCACTATGCTGCCCAGATGGGTCTCAAAGTCCTGGGCTCAAGCGACCCTCATGCATTGGCCTCCCAAAGTGCTAGGGATTACAGGCTTCAGCCATGGTGCCCAGCCTAAGTACCCTTTTTCTATACTTTCCTAGCATCATGTGGGGGGTCCTTCTCATACTATCTATAGCACACTGTGATTATGTATTTACCCATATTTCTCCCAAATGACTATAAGCATCTCAAGGGAAAGGACTATAGCTTATTCATATTTGAATCCTTAGTATTTATGACAATGCTTGGCTCATAATAATCTCTCAAGAGATATTCATTCCGTTGAATTGAAATGACTTCCACTTGGGTTTCACAGTAGAATACTCATTACTTATCAAACTTACTCAGGGGACAAGTCTTGGCCTCATTTTCATTTGCATCTTGGCCATGATTTTTGCCTACTGTCAATCACCATGAAGTACAGAAAAGCAAACTGAGCTATGGTGAGAGAAATTAACTGGACCTGAGATGACCTCATCAGCAAAGCGCCCTAAGCAATCAAGCAATGGGGTCAGTTAGTTGCAGCATATACTTATCATGGAAACCTGGTTACTACTTTGATGTCAGTTCATCTTGCTAAATGCTCCTTTTGTTTGAAAGATATTCATAACAAGTACAAAACAACACTGAGTGAACATTTTTAATATTCCGAGGACCTGGGATAAATTCATTTTTTATTTCAGTTAATGATTCAAATAACCTAAAGTCTTCTAATACCTGTATTTGTCAAATTTTAAGGTCTTTTGACTTAGGCAGAAATCGGGCTCTGATTAATTCAGGCCAATATTTTTAACACTAGATTTCTGCATCACAAGAATTGTTAATTTCTTCTTATATCCTCATTTCTGGTACACGGTGCATTCTCAGAAGTAGCTAGGATTTACTGAGAGTTTACTGTATGCTAAACTATATGACAATGTGTTATCTTACATTAAGTCTCACAAAAATTAAAACTCTCAAAAATCTTCACACTAATCCTTTGCAATAGGTGCGATTATGATCTGAGATTTAAGATGGTTAAGTAACTCACCCAAAGTTGAATTAAGGACTTGAGCTATCTTTTTTTTAAATTTTTGTATTTTTTTATTATACTTGAAGTTCTGGGGTACATGTGAAGAACGTGCAGGTTTTTTACATAGGTATACACGTGCCTTGGTAGTTTGCTGCATCCATCCCCCCCCGTCATCTACATTAGGTTTTAATCCCCACTCTATATAGACATTTGTTGAATAAATGGTCAAATGTATTTTGATCAACCATATGCTTATTTTAAATATCACATGAATTTTTTGAATTTTATAAGTATTTTTTGACCATTTGGAAAAATGTAAGAAAAAAATCTCATGGAAAGTGTAAATAATTTTCAATCTTGCAAACTTAACATTTGATTTATACACTTTCAGGATTTACTTTATTGTGTGAATATGCATACTTTAATATAAAACAGGTATCATACCATACAATGAATATTGAGTTTTAATTCAACAATATTTAATGAACAATTCCCTATGTCATTAATAACCCTTTTACTTATGAGTATTATTTTAAAAGATACATTATTTTACTTCAAGAAAATTTTATTATTTGTATAGTAGAACTATAACTTGTGGACATTTTGGCTACTTATAACTTTTTTAGTGCTTTGATAATATCATCACAAATGTCATTACACACACATTTTATAATTTTTTAAGAAACAAATGTTTCTTAAATGAATTTTTAAAGAAAAATTATAAGTTGAATGATTGCATCAAAGGGAAACGGGTTATTTTCATATGTAATTTCATGCTGCCTCCAACAAAGGTTTTATTCTGTTTATATTATAGACCTTAATTCACTCAAATTTATACTGATTTTTTTTTTTTTACTTTAGAGACATATTGCTCACATTCAAGTACATTTTAATTCATGTTATAAGTATATGGCAACATAAACATGGATGATGCTTTGACATCCTCTATTGAATATATTGTTTTTACACCACTAAGCTTTTTAAAAATTTAGTTTAATAAAAAGGACAGATAGGCAGGCAGGCAGAGAGAGACAGAGACAGAGATGACCAGCATAAACAAGGAATTATAGCTGTGGTCCAACAGATTACACATTTTTAACCACTTAAATTTAGAAAATTAGGTGGTATAATTTATTATTGATCATTTGGGGTCAAACTAGCTAATTTGGCAACTTAATTTTCCCAGATGTTTATCTGATGTAAAAATATTGTCCAATTATTCTTTAGTGGTTCTTTCGTTTTAGGACTCCTGGTCATGAGAACCTGTCTTAAAACTTTTGCTGCTCAGAATATGTAGAAAACCCAAGGATAAAAAGAGGGGAATTTGTTGTTGTTGTTGTTGTTTACTATGAAGAATTACATTGAATCAGTTCACCTCTTGTTGGCATCTGGGGCAAGTTTGCCTATACAACATAATGAACAGCTAAAGTATTCTTATGGCCTTTCTCTCAGCAGTCTAGAAGATTCAAATGAAAAGAACATTATTGGCAGAGGAAGTAGGAGATAAAACATTTCTAACAAAAACGGACACTCAATAAATATGTGTTAAATGAAAGAATAGACAAATATATTCAAGTTGATTCTAGTTGTGCAGTGGTAACTCTTGTTATATTGGAAACAGTAATGCGCATGGACCATTAGTCCTTGTATCCTTTTTTGAGCCAGCTCGGTGAACTTAGGCAAACCACTGGCACTCAGTTGCTTCACTGGTAAAACAAGGCCAACAGATTTGCTATGCTTATCCATTAGATTTTTAATATATGTGAATAAAATTTATGAAAGTACTGTATACTATGTACTTAGTGTATATTTAATTAGTATGTAAATAAAGTAAAAATGCCATAGAAAACTAGGAGTTTATAAACTGCTGATATGTGAGGTATTTACTAGGGCAGTAACATATGGCTTCTAAAAGTATAAATTTGGTAAGTAGAAATCTCTTAGGGTTTAGCATTTAAATGATAGCAAGAATTTTGAATGTTAACTGTTTAAGTGTATCTAGAGTGACTTTCCTTTTCTTCATGATATTGCCTTGTTTATCCCTTTGATTTATCCTCACGTCCCACTTAAGTAGGCTATGCACTTTAATGCCATCTTGTTTATGGGGACTAATAAAAGAAAATTCTCTGCAATGGGAGATCTGCTTTATTTAAATGCAAATTAAAACTATATTCTTTCAGTTACAGGCCAAAAATTATTAACGCATGATGTTGAACAATTTCGGGCAAAAGTAAAAATGCTTTTCGTTCCTATAACCTAATGCAACTGACTTCATTTTTGTAAAATGCTGCAACAAATTGAGCCACGGCATTTATAGATCTTATGTGTTTTGTGCTGCTTTGTTTTTTAAAGGAGAACTAACATTTGTATAAGCAATGGAAAAGAAAGCACTAAGTTGCTAGACTAGTAAAGCAATTGACTGGCTTGGAAAAATAGGAGGCAAGGAAATATCTGTTTTACTACTCAATGCTATGACTGAACAAATATAATTCTTCAGCCCTCTTTATTGTGTCTAGAAAAAGAGTAATATTTATCTTGAAAGAATGTTCTAAGAACTAATGTAGTAACTTGCCAGAGGGATTAAAGTTTTGAAGAAGAACGGGGGAATCCTGGTCATTTTCTGGAATCAGATACAGCCAGTTTCCTTTTTTTGAAACTCACACAGGCAATCATCAGATATTAAGAAAAGGATCAAGATATTGAGGAGGCAAAAGAACAGAACAAATAAATACTTACAGCTTGCCCAGAATGTAATGAGATCTCTTAAAGAATTAGGGTTCGGAGAACTTAGGTAAAGCAATTTAAAAAAGCAAATTAAGTGGACCAATAGTTAAATGAAAAATGTCTAAAGATGACTTTTTTCCCATTGTATTCTTATGATTCAAATGGAATACGGTTCTCTTCCAGAGGAAAAGAATTGTACTTCAACTCTCTCATAGTTCCTTTATCAGAACTCTGATTATTCCTACTTGAAGTAAGAACCATTTATTCCATGGTTTTTCTTTATATCTATCTATATATATATATTTTACTGCCTTTTTAGGTTTTGGGGTACATGTGAAGAACATGCAAGATTGTTGCATAGGTACATATACGGCAATGTGGTTTACTGCCTTCCTCCCCATCACCTATATCTGGCATTTCTCCCTGTGTTATCCCTCCCCCAACTCCCCACCCCCCTGCTGTCTTTCCCCTAGTTCCCCCCCCCACAGACCCCAGTGTGTGATGCTCCCCCTCCATGTGTCCATGTGTTCTCATTGTTCAGCACCCGCCTATGAGTGAGAACATGCAGTGTTTGATTTTCTGTTCTTGTGTCAGTTTGCTGAGAATGATAGTTTCCAGGTTCATCCATTTCCCTACAAAGGACACCAGCTCATCATTTTTGATGGCTGCATAATATTCCATGGTGTATATGTGCCACATTTTCCCTGTCCAGTCTATCATTGATGGGCATTTGGGTTGGTTCCAAGTCTTTGCTAATGTAAACAGTGCTGCAGTGAACATTTGTGTGCATGTGTCCTTATAATAGAACACTTTATAATCCTTTGGATATGTACCCAGTAACGGGATTGCTGCGTCAAATGGAATTTCTATTTCTAGGTCCTTGAGGAAATGCCATACTGTCTTCCACAGTGGTTGAACTAATTTACACTCCCACCAACAGTGTAAAAGTGTTCCTGTTTCTCCACATCCTCTCCAGCATCTGTCTCCAGATTTTTTAATGATTACCATTCTAACTGGCAGTGAGATGGTATCTCAGTGTAGTTTTGATTTGCATTTCTCTAATGACCAGTGATGATGAGCATTTTTTCATATAGTTGTTGGCCTCATATATGTCTTCTTTTATAAAGTGTCTGTTCATTTCCTTTGCCCACTTTTGAATGGGCTTTTTTGTTTTTTTTCTTGTAGATCCATTTTAGTTCTTTGTAGATTCTGGATATTAGCCCTTTGTCAGATGGGTAGATTGCAAAAAATTTTTCCCATTCTGTTGGTTGCCAATTCACTCTAATGATTGTTTCTTTTGCTGTGCAGAAGCTCTGGAGTTTAATTAGGTCCCATTTGTCTATTTTGGCATTTGTTGCCAATGCTTTTGGTGTTTTAGTCATGAAGTCCTTGCCTATGCCTATGTCCTGAATGGTTTTGCCTAGGTTTTCTTCTAGGGTTTTTATGGTGTTCGGTCTTATGTTTAAGTCTTTAATCCATCTGGAGTTAATTTTAGTGTAAGCTATCAGGAAGGGGTCCAGTTTCTGCTTTCTGCACATGGCTAGCCAGTTTGCCCAACATCATTTATTAAACAGGGAATCCTTTCCCCATTGCTTGCTTTTGTCAGGTTTGTCAAGATCAGATGGTTGTAGATGTGTGGCATTGCCTCTGAGGCCTCTGTTCTGTTCCATTGCTCCATATCTCTGTTTTGGTGCCAGTACCATGCTGTTTTGATTACTGTAGCCTTATAGTATAGTTTTTGGAACATTTATAGATTGGTTTATTACAATGTATACTTTCGTAATTTAACCAAGAGCATAAATTCCAATTGCCTGTTTATAAAAAATAATTTGGGATTTTTTAATAGAAAAGGGAAATTATAAATGTCTTAATTCCTTTTTAATTATTTCAAAGGTAAGAAGGAAAAGAATGCTAAAAATGTGGACCATTTTATGATAAAGCATTATAGTAATGCAAATCCTTTTTCCACTGTTTTCTAAAACTTTCACAGTGACAGAATTGTTTTTGATACTCACACAGAAATAATTAAAAGAGTAGAAAAATGATAAATATGAAAAAATTAAAAGGACTGTTCTTTTCAGCCTAAGGAAGAAAGAGAAGGCTGAAAGGCTTCTAATCCATTCTAATCCATGGGGTTTAAACATCAGATAGTGATTAGTTGCTATTAATTTATATCAGCAAAGGAGGAGAGGAAATATGTAAAGCTGCATCATGAAGAAATTACATTAAACACCAAAAAAATCTGACTCTGAAAATGAGGAACCAAGGAATATTATTGTTCTGGGAATCAAAAACAAAAACAAAAACAAAAAACAAAAATTCCCATTTGAGTAATTTCCCATTTCCTAAACTAGATAAATGATAATTCCATACACAGTGCTTTCCTAAGAAACATTATAAAACATATATTCATTATTCAAAATTTGAAAACACAGAAAAAACATGATGCAAAAATGTATCTTTAGCATTATTCCACTAAGATAATTCATTTTAACATCCATATATTCATTATTGCTTCAGATACTTATCAGTATGTGTGTATATGTTTGTATGTATATTTTAACAAGACAAAATTCAATAAAAATTGAAATACAGAAATGACAAAAACAAAATAAAAAATTTAAATAATTTCTATTGTAGCATATATTACCTTTTTCACCTAAAATTATACTGTAGGAATATTCTTTCATCATTCAATCTTTTGAAAATATAATATTCCATTATAGAAACATGCTATGATTTAGTCCATTGGTTTTTGAACTTTTATATTATTTCATTTTGTAATCATTTGAATAAAGTGTTCCTGGATGTCCTTTTGCATATACTTTTGAACATATCTATGGCTATTTTCTTAACCTGTCCTGTACTTCTGCAAGTAGAACTTCTTGAGCAGAGATTAAGAGCGATATTAAGGCTTTTCAAAAATCTTGACAAATCATTCTGCAGAAAAAATGTATCTTATTACTGTCAGCATTTTTAAGTTACTAATGACTAAACGTAAAAATTATTGTGTTTTCTTGTACTTAAGCCTTAAGCTATGGATTTTAAAAATTTGTCACAAGTGAAAAAAAAAAAAAGCCAGGACCTTAGAACCTGGCATCAGCTGAGGCTTACTAAACCATATCAAGAAGATCATGTCATTCTCAAGAAAAGCATGTTTCAAATAAAAAGGAAATGTCAGCCCTGAGCGTTTTGATTAACTATCTCCCCATCTGACTTCAGAGCCAGCTTTAGCTGACCACTTCCTCTCTTGGGTTTATTTGTATTAGAAATAAGTAGATTCATTAACTGTGCCACTTGGTGGTCAGGCCAGGTCTGCCAGTGTCCAATAACAGGTAATGGTTGTATTTTTCACAGGGTGACTGATGTTTACTTTGTTGATGGCCCCAGGAGCCGATGTAATCTGAGATAGGTCTTTGTTTACTTCTTGTTTTACTGATACGCTGACCCATTTGAAACTAGCGAGAAAGAAAAATAAACATTCTGGAATATGGTACCTGAAGTCACTCTTCCTTAGTGGCTTTTTTATAATCTCTTCAAAGCCTTTTGTTAACCCACTCTTTTTCCAGTAAAAAAACCCTGATCTTGTCTCTCTTCCAATTAAACCAAAAGTAATTGATATCACACCAAATAAGAAGCAAATTGAAAATAGAAAAGATTGAAATTATGACTTAAAGAGAGTTTTATCTGGGGCTTGAGTGTGTACTCAAGTGTTTTGTGTAGGTCATTTGCTAATGACATCTAATAATTTTTAAAAGCTAGATAAAATTGATACTGAGCCCGTCCATAGTGATTTAACTATTTTTGGGGAGTATAAAGTTAGATTTGTCTATATGGACTTGTTTTCTCCATTTTAAAAACTGTATTGGAATGATTTATTACGGATGTTCCAAAATAAATATAAAGTGAGGAAAATATTTTTTAATTACCATTAGTAACATATTTAATGGAAATGTGTTATTGTGCTCCAAACCTTACTGAACTATATTTGTTATATTATCTAACTCATCAGCACAGCAAAAATTCATATTTCAAGGGTGAAGGAAGTGAGGCATAGAGAGGTTAAGTAATTCCCCAAAGGCAAAGGGCTACCAATTGGTGAATGTCAGACGTAATCCTACGCCTGCCTGAGGCTGGAGTCCATATTCTTAACAGACACACCCTTTTGTCTCCTTATTTCATGATGCCAAATATGCATGACACTGATATAAACCATATATGTTGGAATCTGCATATTCAAATGAGCAATGTCCATTCAGTCAAACTGGAAGTGTGCCAATTACTTTCCAATATTCAACACTCATCTCAGAAATGATGAGGCACTTCACATTTGTTTAACTGGACTGAACACCCCACTCACAAGCCCATTTTTCCTCTGTTCAAACCAGGTTTGTTATTCTAATTTTGGAATTATCTTCATTTGCAATCTGAGTCACAAGAGTAAATAAACTTTATCAGTCATATCTTTAAAATCATGTATATATGTATAATGTATTTATGTATAGAATTATATGTAAATATACATTTATATAAACACACACATATCTATATAAACCCACATATTTACACTTGACTACTAAAAATTAGTTACAATATTTTCTCTCCTATGTATGTTTTCAAAAGTTGTGTTTAATCCCAAAGACTTACCATGATATTGTATGACAGATTCAAAAAGGAGATTCAATAGAATTTGAGGAATTTTAACACAGTTAGAAAAATCATAGCCCCAAAGCAACCACTTGTAGGGGATATTCTTTGTATTAAGTATGAGTATTAATAAATTTGATTGGCCAGGCGCAGTGGCTCACGCCTATAATCCTGGCACGTTGGGAGGCCAAGGTGTGTGGATCACCTTGAGGTCAGGAATTTGAGACCAGCCTGGCCAACATGGTGAAACCCCATCTCTACTAAAAATACAAAAAAATTAGGCTGATGTGGTGGTGGGTGCCTGTAATCTCAGCTACTCGGGAGGCTGAGGCAGGAGAATCTCTTGAACCTGAGAGATGGAGATTGCAGTGAGCCAATAACATGCCATTGCACTCCAGCCTGGGCTGCTGAGTGAGACTCCATCTAAAGTGTTTATATTACTTTATACTTGTATATATTACGTCTATAGCCTGTATACATAATATAGTTAATAGATATATATGTGTATACATCATATATAGAGGCTATGGATGGAATATTAATCTATAAATAAGTGTATATATATATATACTTTCAACATCTGTGTTGTATATACTCAAAATGCATTTTTTTTTTCCAGAGGACTGACAATTATATTCTAGCAAAACTTATTTAAAACCACTAGTCTGTAAGAGATGACTCCGCTAGTGCCCCATAGGTCTGTAGCCGATTCAGGGTGGCAACTGCCACATCTTCCCCGCCTGATGTATTTGCTTTCAGTCAGTTTGGCAGCTGCCCTCACAACAGCCTGAGAACTCAATCTATACTTCATAGAAAGGCATTTGGAATAGCAGAATGTTTTTGAGGGAGTTTTAAAAAATAAATGAAATAAAGATGTTGCTAAAAGCTATCCTCTCAGATTCACAAGACTGACAGGAAAGCAAAGTTTCAACTTGCAAACAGCATGAACTGGCCAAATGGTTTGCTCTGTCATGGACAGCAGCAAGGTTGGCATGCAGTCTCACTGTGCTCGCACTATTGGCCCTGCTAAAACTCAGGCCAGCTTTCCTGTCCAGACAAGATCCTGGGTTTTGGGAGAAAAATCCACATTAACTACTGCATTCATTTTTCCAGGAATACAATCCAAAATCACACGGAGCACTTGGAAACAATTCTTGGCAATTGTACTTAGTTAAAGAAACTCAGAATATGAAAACATTAACATAGAGTGCAACCCAAACAAGGTAAGAATCACCCAAGCTGGGCTGCAATAATAGGTAGTGTTTACTCAGAGGGATTATTTATGAAGAGCTGTATTAAAAAAGATCTTTTTGATGATAGCAGAGGCAGTGTGTGGCATGAACCTGATATTAATTCTGCCTCACTAATGAAATGAAAAACTCTGAGATAGCTGTGACAAAGAAAATTATCACTATTTCTCATTCATTGAAATTTCACTTGTTGGATTAAGTTCCGCTCATTCTCTTCTGTGCATTTAAAATTGTTCCTTTCTTGTGATACATATATATATATCTCCTGTGGAATACTACTCAGGCACAAAAATGAATGAATGAAATGTGTTTTGCATTGACATGGATGGATCGGGAGGCCATCATCCTGAGTGAAATAACTCAGAAACAGAAAGTCAAATATTACGTGTTCTTATTTATAAGTGGGAGCTAAACAATGGATACATAGAGAGTGGAATAATAGGCATTGGTCATAGAGAGTGGAATAATAGGCACTGGAGAATTCCAAAAGAAGGCAAGGTGGGAGCAGGGGTGAGAGATGGGAAATTACTTGATGGGTACAACGTACACTATTCAGGTGGTGGGTACACTAAAAGTGCAGAATTCACCACAGTGCAATATATCCACGTAGCAAAACTGCGCTTGTATCCCCCAAAATCTATAAAAATAAAAAAATTAAAAATAAATTGTTCCTTTTCAATATCAGCATGTATTAGAATCAGGAATGGTTATACATTAAACACTATAGACACAACCCTTACGGAATGTGAGCCTTTTGAGGATATATTGTTTGGATAGAGCTTGAATGTAATAATAGTAACATGCATTGAGTGTTTACTTTGTACCAGGTATGCCATGAGGGTTTCACATCCATTTACTCTCTTGATCCTCACACCACCCTTTGGGCAAGGTATTTCAATTATCATCAAATGCAAACCCTGACATATAGAGATAATAAGGAACTCGCCCATGGTTAGATTGGTAGTAAGTAACAGAGCTGGACTTCTAAACCCTGGAGTTCAAGAGAGCTCTTTGCCACTGCACTGCCTTCTCACACATGTTCAGAACCCTCGATGTTTTCTCAACAAAGGACCAAAAATCTGCTCTGTGTCTCTTTCTATTCAAACACCCAGACAGAGGGAAGAGCAAAGGTCCTGTGGCCCAGGGATGTCTGACTTAATAGAGAAAATGGAAGCTGATAGATGTGGATGAAAAACAGAAAGTGAGGTCAAGCTAACATGAAAAAAGGGCCAACTAGGTAGGACCTTACAGGGCAGGTCCAGATTTTGGTCTTTATCCTTAGAGCAATGAGAAGGCCATAAGGGATTTAGCCAATTAATGATTTTTAAAGTTCACTTTGGAAGCAATTAGAAAAACAGCCTAAAATGGAGGAGGCTGAGTGGATATCAAGAGAAGGCTGAGCAGCCTAGGAAGAGAAGCAGGGTCTTAGATTAAGGGACTGGTGAGGTGAGAGTGTGGGGTGAAGCTCAGGCAGTCTCTGCTTCTTGGAGCTGCCCTGCCTGGAAGCCAAGCAGGTCTGGTTGTTGGTGTGTAGATGCCCTAAATATAACACTTTGGCCTAAGAAAGAATTTTTCCTATTCCAATTTTTAAATACAAAATTCTATTAATTTTTAATGAAATTCATGGATATCATTCTTAAATATGATTTAAACCATTTGAAATATATAAGAAAACAACATAGGAAAAAATTACATGTTAAATTTGGCATGATACATAATGAGACTAACAGAATTAGTAATTTTTTCTCTTAGGTCTCTCCTTCCATAGTTAACAATAATAATCATAATAAATCTGGCCTGGAACAATAATGAAAAAGTTAAACCAACACAAAATCATTAGGCTGTTTGCTTTTCTTGAGTTCAACCCGACATATGACTTCAATATTTTCACAAGGATTAGGATCATTTTCTATATAAATCTCTATTGCATCATTAGTTTTCAGGTAGTTGAATAATTTCACTATAGTATGTAATAATCTTGACTTGACTCTAATAATAAATTTCCTGTTTGCATTTAATTTGCTAAGTTTTATAATATCTGCACAAAACTCTAAATTATATGTCCAGTTTTTCTTAATAGAAAAAATACTAGCTTGTCAAAACTTTATTTGAAATGTACAGCTTGATTATAAATTATGAGAAATTAAAGTGTGGGTTTCACTTACTTCTTAATACTAAGTAGCCTTAGCCCGTGTTCTGACCTAATAATCTGCCAGATTTTTCTTTAAGTATATGTAAACACTTGTTCTAAGAAAGTTTATCGAGACTTTCATTAGGAATGACTGCTACTGGGAAATATAATTTATTGGACTGTCTGTAACAGAAATAAAACAAGCCAGATTGATCCAGGATTCGAAAGAGCATTGATCATAGCCACAATAAACCAATAAAATCTTTCTAAATGTGTCTATATTTATACTTCCAAAGAGCATTGTTGGAAAGTTCAAAGATATGTGATTTTTCTGTACTACTATTTAAGAACATGTTTACTAAAGCTGCTGTTTTTCTAGGGCATCTTTTGTTTACAAATGATATAAAAATAGTGCCCAAAGATACTAACTGCAATTACTGTATTTGTGGTAGGAGGCGTGACCCAAGTGAGAGCCCAAGACAAAATAAAAACAAAACAAAAAAAACAAAGACAGGATTATGGTCTCAAATCCTACACAAAACTTGGGAAGAACTGCTGTCCTTTTCTTTGTCAGCAGAATTCTCTAAAAGCCACGTGTTTATTTTTAGCCTATAGGGAGTTTAGTGCCACTTATTATTTGTACAAAGCTACTTCAATGACTGATTATTATTAATTACCCTCCTGAAAGAACTTCAGGTCAGACAGGACTCAAGTTTCAAAACTAAGGTATGTATCAGCCCTTCCCCTTTGACTAGGATGATCCTGATGGTGGCTTTTATATGTACCCGTGGGCAAGGCCAAAACAGCTGTACTGGGCCCAGGGCCTTTGTGGGCTGTCCCTTGTGGCACCCCCAGTTAGGAGAAAACATTTTACTTACTTGTGGGACATTTACTAAGAAACTTGACTATAAGTATGGTGAGTGTATGGTTTATAGCATAAACAGCAATCTGTTTGTGAAATAAAGATGGTGTTCTTCATAACAATGGCGGGTCAACCAACATGAACCGATTGCTGTCCTGGGAAAACTAGAAAATACAATTGAGGACCGAGAAACAATTTAAAAAGTCGCATTTCTACCCCAAAATGGTATCAAAAAGAGACCAAATACTAAAGTGTAAATAGCTTATTATAAGACACGTCTTTGAATCTTTATTTAGAGCACATTTACTGTTATTTTCGATACAATTTGCAAAATCTTCCCTGTATCTTTATCATATGTCCAGGGCCGCTGATTATGAAATTGCAAATCTGAAGAATGAGGTGGCTTCTTAATAAGTAGTAGTTGATAACCACTAGGGAAGCATGAACAATAAAAACTGCTGAATAAAAACGCACAAGAAGTATTCAAAGTAAACTCAAATTTAGGAGCCGTAGTTTTATTTCATAAGGGAAAATTTAGTAGGCCTCAAAAACATCATAGAGTGTCTGTTTGGGCTGCACTACTCTGAAGTGGCAACTCCATTTCCAAACTTTCTGTCAAAATATTCCAATCTGAAAGGGCTTTTATTTTCTGCTAGGATCAGTTAAATCAATTTATATGTATTGACTGAGTTCTTATCACTTCTTTAAGAAATGTGTCACTTTCCAAGTATCCTCAGTGTCTTTCCCTTGATTTCAAAAGTCACCAGGCAAGATAATTAGATCCATTCAGTTTAAATTCATTATTTTCTGTACACAGAAAAATCGATTTTAAAAAGTGTAATATAGCTCCTTTTCCCCCAAGATTTTTCTATGTTTTCTACATATTTTTTAAAAAATGTAATTGGTCATCTTGTTAAAATTCATAAATAGAATAGATGAGTAAATAGAGAATTTAAAATTTGAATAAGTGAGTTCTAGATTATTCTTTGTTGTTACTTCCTTCCGAGTCAATTGAATAATTCCATTCCCTTTGGAAGAAGATGATCATGCCTCAGTTTGTAATGTGGCTGCATTATGAAAGAGAGAGTCCAGGAATGAAGGTCCTGAGGATATGGAATGAAATTCTTAGAGACTGCTTAGCAAGAACTGACTCAACATGCAAAGTAAGGCTCCATTTAATTTGAGACATTGTAATTACCAATGGAGAGAGAGGCCAGGTGCTGTGGCTCATGCCTGCAATCCCAGCACTTTAGGGGTTGAGACAGGTAGGTCGCTTGAGCCCAGGAGTTGGAGACCAGCCTGGGGAAGACCTTATCTTTACAAAAAAAAAAAAAAAAAAAAATTACTTGGGTTTAGTGGCACATGTCTGTAGTCCCAGCTACTTGGGAGGCTGAGGTGGGAGAATCACCTGAGCCCAGGACGTCGAGGCTGCAGTGAGCCAAAATTGTACCACTGTACTCCAGTCTGGGCAACAGAGCAAGACCCTGTCTCAAAAAAAAAAAAAAAAAAAAAAAGAAGAAAAGAATTTAGAGAGAGATGGAGACACATGTTCCTACCAAAACATTAGTAGCATTCCAAAGTTTGAGAATTACTGTTGACCAATTCCCCATCTCTATGGATTTTAGTGGAGGTAGCCAGGATTTATGTAACACCTGGTCATAGAAAAAAAGCAGGAACTAGATATTGTTAAGAGGAAAAACAGATAATGAGATGGTCATTGTAGAAGTAGAGCTCTTTATGCATTCTGTTGCATTTTGTTTGTGATGAGGCCTGAGGAAGAGAGCTAACAGGAAATGCAGCCAGTCTCCTTATAAACAGGGCGGGCTGAGGCATAGGTTAGAGACATTAGCAGGGCGAGCTCCGGCATAAAGGCATCATGAGCCTGACAAATGATGTGAGAAATACGTACTCATCTATGACCAGTAAATCAAAGTTCCCTAAAACATCTCAAAGTCTAAAATTACTCTTCGCCTCAGGATCAGGGGAACCAGGATGTGGGCATGAAAAACTCCAAATCATAAAATTCAAAAGATTTTGATAAAGTTTTAGACATTTGGTAAAAATCCATTTGAAGGGGTCTTACCCAGATAAAGCAAAACAAATTTGCAAGCATCTTTTTGAAATTATAGGAAAATAAATGTTTTGGTGAATAAAAATGCTTCATTAATTTAATAAATATATCACTGTAACATTTACGTTTTATTATTTTAATTCACATATGTATTAAATCATACATATGGCTTCTCACAGGTTCAGGCACAAGCATTCCAAATGTGTGTCTAGTTCTTAATTTCTTTTTCCTCTTTAAATTTTCAAAAATGGGTTCCTCTTACATTATTTGGAGCTGAAGTACCTACAGTGTACAGAAGAAATTTTGTGAATATACATGGCATCGTTATTGGTTTACTATGGTTTGCAGAAGTAATTGTTCTAAGTTGAGTTGTCATTTAGGAGAACACTCTCTTGCTCTTGCTTAGATATTTGGATACCCAAACCTGGATTCAATTTATTTCATCCTTCTGTGAATCTATCTTGTGATGCTGTAGGCTGCAATGATAATGCAAATATATACAATCATCGATGTTTATTATCTAAACATGATTACTCAAATGCATCTGTTAGGTCTACAGATTAGTTTGCTAGGGCTGCCATAACAAATACCACCGACTGGGTGGCTTAAACCACAGAAATTTATTTTCTCATGGTCCTGGAGGCTAGAAGTGTGAGATCAGGTGTTGGCAGTATTGGATCCCCCTGAGGCCTCTCCCCCTCCGCTAATAGATGGCTGTCTTCTCACAGTGTCCTTGCATGGCCTTCCCTCTGTATGTGTCAGTGTCTTCATCTCCCCTTCCTATAAGGATGCCTGTCGTATTGGATAAGGCCCACCCATATAAACTCATTTAACTTTCATCACCTCTTTCAAGGGCCAGTCTTCAAATACAGTCACATTCTGAGGTCCCGGAGGTGAGGACTTCAACATATGAGTTTGGGGGAACATGATTCTGCCCATAACAGTCTATGTATAATACATGGAATATTAACCTTACCATTGGTGTCAATTCAGGGTTATTTGCTAGACTATATTCCAGCCTTTTGATAATTATATATTCTTGTACTGTTGACAAATGCTTATTTCTCAAACCAACTTTGAGGAAATAAAATATAAATGAATGACTCTCCTTTGTGATGCTTTAGAAACAGATCTATTGCTGATGACAAATTCTGAAGGCACCTGAGGTTGAGACATTGGTGCCCTGTGCACATAGCACATTAGCGTCCATGACAGCCACTTAACACATAATCTATTCCTTACTTTGTGGGGCTCTGAGCTGTGCACACCAGGAAAACAGAGTCCTGGGGTCCCTGTTGCGTTATTTACCTCTGTTTTGAGCTGGTAAGTCCACCACAGCCATTTAGTAAATTATCAGTTTTCTTATTGGCCCTAAATCATGCCTAATTAAAATTCTGACCTCCACAAACTAGTCCTCTTCCTAAAGAGACAGAACATAAACAGGAAAAATCAACTAATTGCTACAAAAACTGCTTTTGTGGCACTGTAATTGGACCTCAGTGAAACAAATGAACCCACTGGGGATTCCTTAATGAATGTTTAACTGCAAACGGTAGTCGGGCACTTAAGCAGCTAGGCTGATGGTCCCTAATGAAATCAACTAAAATCAAATCAAATAATCTGGCATTTTTACTAACCGGATTTCTTGGCACTATGACATGAAGAATAATATATTTCTGAGTAATAAATATGGGAAAAGTTATAAAGGGAGCAGAGAAAACTTAGTTGAAACTGCTCAGATTACACTTAGAAAAATACAACCCACAAGAAGAAGAAAAAAAGGCAACACCTTAACAAAATGACACATGCTGTTTAATTTCACACATGGAGCTCTCTGTCATGAAAGTCACTTCAGGGAAATGCTGAACTTAAGTTGGACTATATTCTTATTGACACTTAAGGAAAGGTGCAATTTCTTTGCTTTATCTTTCTTTTTTAAGAAGTTTTCAGTCCAAAAGAATAATATTTTTAAATTGACAAACATTAACATCATAGTTGAAAATTTTATCAAACTTTCAACTCAGGGAAACTATGACTTTCTAATTTATTGTTCCCTTGCCTAATACATGATAAACAAATTCTAATAACAGTGAGATAGTGCTCTGACTTCAACTTTTCCTGATTATATTAATATTAAAGGAAACCTTAATAAATTATTATTATCATTATAAATAATGTAATGATCCCTATCCATCAGCTGTGCTGAGACTGTTTTTTGTCGTTGTTGTTTTTTGTGTTTTTTTTTTTGAGATGGAGTCTGCTTTTTTTGAGATGGAGTCTAGCTCTTGTTGCCCAGGCTGGAGTGCAATGGCGCTTCGATCTGCAACCTCCGCCTCCGGGGTTCCAGCGATTCTCCTGCTTCAGCCTGCTGTGTAGCTGGGATTACAGGCATGAGCTGCCATGCCTGGCTAATTGTTTTATATTTTTAGTACAGATATTTTATCTGTACTAAAATATTGCACAGGCTAGTCTCGAACTCCCAACCTCAGGTGATCCACCTGCCTTGGCCTCCCAAAGTGCTGGGATTATAGGCATGAGCCACTGCTCCCAGCCATGCTGAGACTATTAATACTCACTAACATTTGCATGCTTCCCCACTTCCTTGGCATCTTGTTAGTTGCAGCCACATTGCATCGAAGTGGGGCCAGATGATAACTTCTGGCAATGAAATGTAAGAAGAATTCATGTACATCACTTCTAAGACTGGCCCGTACAACATCGCCAACATCCTCCATGTGGTCTTTGTCTTCTGCTGTTGCCCGCTGGTCGGCTGCAGAAAGCTGTGGGGCTGTAGGGTATGGGTAACTGGGGTAAAAACGGAAGATCTCAGATTTTGACCACCACCCCACCGAAGTCCTGCAATAGCGTTTTCTGGAAACTTGTTAGAAATGCAAATTTTCAGATCCCAGCCCATACCTACTGACTCAGAAACTCTGGGAGAAGGTCCAACTATCTGCTTTAACAAGGCCTTCAGGTGATTCTAGATGCATACTAAAGCTTGAGTAGCAATGCCCTGAAGATAACCACAAATTAGAGGAACTGAGGTCCCTGAATAAATATACAGAGAAGAAGCCAACCATTACATTCCCCCCAAGTCATTGAATAGTGGTATGGGCAAGAAGAAACCCTCAATTATGTTAAAATGCTGAAAGTTTAAGGTTGACTGTTGTAGAAATTAACATATTTTGCCTTCACTAACACACCAATAGAGAAAACTTCCACCTAAAATAGCTCATCTTAATCCTGACAGGCAAGTACTTTTTAATATCCACATTTTGAAATGGAGGAAACTGATGTCCGAGGTAAACAACTTAGCCAAAATCACACTACCATTTTGTACCACAGCAAGCAGTAAACACATATGTATACAATATACAGTCAGTTCCTGATAGACGACCTCACTGTGGAATTTTCAACATGACAATATATTGTTTCTTTATAAATATTGCTTCCCTTTCCCTTCAGTAGGTATTTGGTAATAATTAAACCACTTATATATAACTTTGAATATTTCTGTGTCATTTATTATTTAAAGCCTTTCATCAATCAAAAATTTATTAGGCACTTTCCACGTTTTGGGCATTATTCAGCAAATGACTTTTTCTTCTGAAAGCATCCAGAATATGCCACCCCAAAATATGCCATTTTGTTCAGAATTTTTATCATTCCCTTATCTGCTTAAAAGCAAGGCAATCGTTTTTCTTTTCTTTTCTTTTTTCTTTCTTTCTTTTTTTTTTTTTTTTTTTTTTGACACAGAGTTTTGCTCTTGTTGCCCAGGCTTAAGTGCAGTAGCGTGATCTCGGCCCACTGCAACCTCTGCCTCCCGGGTTCAAGTGATTCTCCTGCCTCAGCCTCCCAAGCAGCTGAGATTACAGGCATGTGCTGCCACGCCCAGCTAATTTTGTATTTCTTTTAGTAGAGATGGGGTTTCTCCATGTTGGTCAGGCTGATCTTGAACACCGGACCTCAGATGATCCTCCTGCCTTGGCCTCCCAAAGTGCCAGGATTACAGTCATGAGCCATCATTCAAGGCTGGCTTTTCTTTGTGAAGGTGCCCCACCTGTACTAGGAAGAGAAGAGCTGAGGCTGAGAGTTGACAATGAAGTGAGTCTACATAAACAGACCTTACTAAAACAACCCATGATCTCCCATTAATTTTCCTCATATATTATCTAGGAAATACACTTTCCCACAGTGTATCATCCATCAAAGCCCAAATCCTCTTTCCTTTTTTAAAATGGTATATATGCTCTTGGATCTAACCACTGCTTTGCATTTCACTTCTTTTCTGTGAACTCTCATGCATGTAAATATTAATAAAAATTGTATTCCCTTTCTCCTGTTAATCTCTCTTTCGTTAGTTTAATGTGTAGGCCCCAGGGATAAACTAAAAGGGTAGAAGAAAAATTTTCTCTCCTCAGCACTTACAGCTAGTTATAAACTATACTTATTTCACTGAAGTTGAAAAGGTTCCGGAAAGAGGTTTATCTCAGTCATGACGTGGAGAACATTTTACAAATGCTTACATGACTTAGCATATAATAGGGTGTTATGGAAAAAAATCAACAGGCCTATTTTTATGTTTTGGTTGTGCCACAAACTAGCTGTACAAACTTCAGCAAGTCCTTTTAGATTCTGGCTCTTAATGTCTTTAAAAGCAAAATTAGAGTTTGTGGTAAATAAGTTCTAAAATCTCTTCCACCTGTAAGATTCTAATCCAAACATTCGAAATTTGGAATTGAGGTAGGATAGGAAAGATTGTGTTGAGTGGTTCGTTCTTCCACCACCCCCTTTGGAAAAGACAAACAAAACAATTTTGTTACCTTGGCATGCTAAGAATGCTATGGTATGGAAGACCATGATGGTATCCAGAATAGTAACCCCGTGATCTTTTCTATTGTAAATGATATTGCATGGAGATTGTGAATACTCCAATGATTTTAAGTATAATCAGCCAATCAGAGTAACTAACTGGTTCAGTATTAGCATGTTGACCACCAGGAGTTGTGCAATATGGAATCCTGCAAACAAGGTCATTGAGAGTCATTGTAGTTTTACCTTACGTCCTGGGTTCAAATTGCAAATTCTCCAACTGAGGCGAGGTACATAAATGCTGAAGGCTCATTTACCTCATTTTCCAAATAAGCACATTAATAACATATACCTCACTAGCTTGTTGTCAGGCTCGAATGGGAGGTATGCATAATGGCTTTTTATTAACTGCAATATCCTATATGCATGTGAGTCTCTACAGACATAGCTCCATTTTCCCTTCAAAATCTGAAATTTAGATAAAATAGAATACTAAGGCTGCAATAACAATAGACTCTGACTCATTAATTTTAGAGATCGGTTGGTTGGTAACCCATCTTACTCAGTTAATTTAAATATACAGTTTATTATTTTCTGAGTGCATCTAGTCCTTGAAATAACTGCTAGCAAATTGTGTTCAAGTAGATATCCTTTAGGACTACTTAAATAAATAGTTAAGACTCATTTGAAATTAGCAGCTTTCATTTGCATGCAAACAAAATAATGCGTTAAAGCCTTTAAAAACTGTTCAGTGGTATGAATTTAAATTCTGAGCCCCAAGGAACAGTATGTACACCTGTAATTCATGAAGCCGAGCTGTTTACCTATAGCTCGGAGCCACAAACTCATTTCTTTAAGCAGAGAACTGGTCCAGGAAAATATATCTTCCAGGCTTTTAGAACCCAGTGCACTTTTTCTCTGTTTCTTAGTGTCGTGGTTCTCAATTTCAGTCTTCTCCTCTGGTTTCCTATCATTATATACATGTATGGGTAGAGTTCAGGGACTGTGGCAAAGAATTGCAGTAGGATTCTTTGCAATTCTGAATTGTCTAATGAATAAAATAAAGGACAAATTTTAAAGTGATGAGATCAAAATGTCAGCTTTACAAGTCACAAAGTAATCTAAAAATATAAAATAAAAAAGATCAATAGGGGTAAAAAAAAATACCTGCACATTCAAATAGAAAGATTCATAGTATTTATTCACATATATATGGTGGAAATTGTGTCAGGCAAATGTTAAAATACAAGATTGAAGAACAAACCCTAAAGTTCTTAAGATAGGAAAAAAAAAAAACCAAACTTCCACCATATGCAAAGTAAAAAACACCAATCCTTCTATACAACTCTGAGAGATAAAATACAATAAATCATTATTTCAGAGCAAGACTCCATCTCAGAAACAAAAAAAAACTAATGATATGTCACCACAACTACACTTAGAAAAAAAATCGTTGACTTATTTTTAAAATTTAATGGGAAAGTTGGAAATCTTATTGAAATAGATCTTTGAAAAATATATTTAATAAAATATACACTAAAATATCTTAATAGTTAAAAATCAATCAATAAGTTTTCACAGATGTTTATATTTGTAATCCTTTTAGAATATTTAGTATGCTTTATTAAATATTCTAGAGAATTATGAGAGACTGAATGCTACTTAATTCACAGTTCATAGGCACCTAAGCCTAAGATTGACAAACAAAAAGCCAAAAATCAAAAATGATTATAAATGTAAATATTCCAATAACATAACACCCAATCACTATGTAGTACTCACAAAATACGATCAACTAAGAACAAAAAAGTATAGAATATTTATTAAATGTAACTTATTTTAATGTAAAGGTAAAATAGAAGTATTTTCCTAATTATAGACATTTAGAAAATGTATCACTCACAGTTCTCTGAAACTTTACTGGAATATATTCTCAGGAATAAGAAAATGAATTCAGGAAGAACTAAGAAGATAGAAGATGCAAGGTGAAAAGTAATTAGTACAACTTATTTTTGAAAACTGTCTAATGGTTGGATTTAAAACAAATGACAATCTATAAGTAAAATTTCTGATTTGGAACAGAAAGGAATTTAAATAAAAGGAGGAGACTCTGTTGGCACCTTGATTTTTGACCCAGGGATACTGATTTTGGACTTCGGGCCTCTAGAATTGTGACAGAATAAATCATTATTGAGCATAAATTGTAAAAAGCCACTAAGTCCGTGGTGATTTGTTACAGTAGCTGCAGGAAACTAGCACAGAAATCAGTGAATACTTTTTTTTTCCTTATAAAAAGAAAAGTTTGTCCCCAAACTACATCAATACAATGAATCAAACAACATAGCCTCAAAGATATGTAAAGTAAAAATTAACAAAAGCACAAGGGAAAATTGATAAGGACAAAATCAAAATAAGAAATAGTAATGCTTCTTTTTCAGAAAGTTCAGTAAACTTAAGAAAGTTAGAATTTAAGATTTAATTCTCATAATGAAAAAGCCTACTCTATTAGACGAACATAGAATTTTATACCCAGAACAAAAACATTCATTTCAACTACATATGGGACCATTTACAAAAATTGTCATGTAACCACAAAGGAAGTCGGAACCAGATTTATATTTTGCAAATCACATTTCTAGTCACAATGCAATTAAATCAGAAATTAACTCTGAAAAGGTAATTGAAATATAACCTTACAATTAAAAAGTGTAAACACGATTCTAAATAATGTATGCAATATTTTTCAAATGCAAACATTACAGAATATTTAAGACAATGCCAATCAAAGCATATATATTAAAACTTGTAAAAAGATAAGCATAAAATCACCTATATGGGAATTTGTATTCTTAATACATTTAATTAAAAGCAAGAAAGATTAAAAATGATTATGCTAGCATCTATATCAAGACACTGTAAAAAAGAACAAAATGAATAAATTAATTCAAATAAAATTGAAAGTAATATTAAGGTAAAATAAAGAACACTAAATATATAAAAAACAATATCAAGAATACAAAAGACAGGTTTTTGAAAATACTTGAAATTGACAAATTATAAACACTGAGAAAAATAACAAATAAATATATTGCAGGTGAAAATAGAATTAACTCTAATTACAGTAAAGAGTAAAAGTGTATGTAATTCCATGGAAAGCTATATGCTGACATATTTGAATGTAAAAATGAAATGACAATTTTCTAGAAAATAAAACTTTCTACAATGATAAAGGAAGAAATACTGGAAATACAAGTGTATGTTTGGAGAATATAAATGTCTACCAAAAAATATTTTACCCACAAGTTTCTATAAGGGACCAAGTGGATTTTATAGAGAAATTTTACACAATTTTCAAGGAACAAACAATTACTAATACAGACTATTTGAGAATGAAGGCTAAATAAGCAAATCTACATGCTTCATTTCATGAGGTCATTGGAAATATTAAAAGACAATTTAAATAATAAAATGTGACTAGTAGAAACTATACTAGGAAGTCTAAGATGGTTCAACTTATCACTGCATCAATGGTTAAAAAGACAACAAACCAGACCGGGAGTGGTGGCTCACGTCTGTAAATCCAGCACTTTGGGAGGCTGAGGCAGTCTGATTACTGGAGGTGAGGAGTTTGAGACCAGGCTGACCAACATGGAGAAACCCTGCCTCAACTAAAAATACAAAAAATTAGCTGGGCATGGTGGCGCATGCCTGTAATCCCAGCTATTCAGGAGGCTGAGGAAGGAGAACCTGGGAGACAGAGATTGCGGTGAGCCGAGATCGCACCATTACACTCCTGCCTGGGCAAGAGGAGCAAAACTCTGTTTAAAAAAAAAAAAAAAAAAGTAATAGTTTCAACAGACATAAAAGTGAATAACCCATAAACTGCAACATATATCTCATAAAAATAGCCCTCCAATACAGTTATATGAAGAGAGAAATTTCATAATTTGAGTTAAATTTATCTAGTAAACATCCATACATACATTATACTTAATGGCAGAGTTTGAGAAATATTTTCTATTTGTCATTGTACTGAAGATCCTAGTCAGTGAAACCAAAGAAGAAAAAATAGTAATAATTGGAAAGAAAAATAAAAAATTGTTATTTTAGGGTAGATATGATTTTGACATAGAGAATCCAAGAGAATCAATGATAAATACTGAATCAATAAGAGTTCATCAAGATTGTTAGGTATAAGATCAACTTAAAAAATCAGTAGCATTAAGAAAATATAATAAACAGCATTATCTTTGTTACCTCGTTGGATTTGGGATGCCAGTGTACTGGGCGAAATAGTATTGAATAGAGCCTTCCCTGAGACTCTTCACGGAGAAATCTGTTGCATTGCTACCCTTTTGGATTTGAAAAAGGGTTAAAAACTCTGAAACAGCACAGCTAAGTATATTTCATTTAAAAAAAAATTGACTTCTGAGATTCTACTTGATTCTTAAGAACTATTTTAGAAAAGATAACAGTTAAGTACCAGCTCAACAAACTTC
Organism: Ateles fusciceps; assembly: GCA_036589455.1. Classification (NCBI taxonomy): domain Eukaryota; kingdom Metazoa; phylum Chordata; class Mammalia; order Primates; family Atelidae; genus Ateles; species Ateles fusciceps. Next base: position 553,317 of record JAZHEH010002052.1, read on the forward strand.
ATTGCATATCTCTTCCTAGAATGCAATAATTATTTGTAACTAGAATGCTTATTTCACACAGCTGGAGAAAAGTTTACATTGTGGTCAGCTAAATACCATGACTGCCTTCAGAACAGCAAAGAGCAGTTCATTTTTGGATGTCTCTTTGATCTATTTTAGAGGCTAAACTAATGACTCATGCATATCTGTGCTTTCTTCTTTAGCAATGGTCCTTCAAATATCTCTGACTTTCTGTGATTGAAATCATCAAAGGCAATTGTTTACAGTATTTTAAAGTGCAGAGATATCAACGGATGGAAAAGCAAGTGGATTTAATGTGGTGTGTTCTCAAGATGGCTTAGTAATGACTTTTGAAGATACTTTCCTGATGTATTACTTTGTGATCAGTAAACAACATTTAAACAGTGGAAATGCTGAGATGACTATTTCCTATCTCAGTAAGCAAATCTTACTCTGTAATTATCTAGTGCTCTCTTCTTGTCATATTAATGTATAAGACAAATTTAAGGTTAGTCCCAGTAGCTTTCATTTACATGTACACAGTGTTTATAAAATCTTTGTGAAGTGTACATGGTGTTTATAAAATCTTTGTGATAGATTTTATTAATGATAGGCAGAAACCTCTAAATGAAACTTACTGACATCATTTATAATATTAAGAATTTTCTATCAATAATGTTAAATAATAAAACTTATTTAATGCATGTTCTCTTTTCTCGCTAGCGACAGAATCAGAGGAGAGTATCAAGGAAGGGCTAGAACCTTGTCTGTTTGTCACTTGCTGTACCCCACCCTATCTTCATCTCTAGTTGGCTCCAAGTGAACTCTGCAAAATTCCCAGGTCCCTAAATGGGAAATCACTATTATTAATGGTTAATGATAATAATTTTAACTTCTAGATATTTATTTATTTATTTACTTTTTGAGACAAAGTTTTGCTCTTGTCACCCAGGCTGGAGTGCAATAGTGTGATCTCTGCTCACTGAAACCTCCATCTCCTGGGTTCAAGCGATTCTCCTGCCTCAGCCTCCCGAGTAGCTGGGATTACAGGTGCCCACCACCATGCCCAACTGATTTTTGTATTTTTAGTAGAGACGGGGTTTTGCCATGTTGGCCAGTATGGTTTCAAATTCTTGGGTTCAAGCAATTCTCCCACCTTGGCCTCCCAAAGTGCTGAGATTATATGTGTGAGCCATGGTGTGGGGTCTAAATTCTAGATATTTAGACAGATAGATCTAGATACTCATGCATTTCACAGAATTTTTAAAAATCATGTCCATTGTACTATATATATTGCATACTTCAATGCATGAAATATATGTATTAGAAAATAAAAATTATATATATATATTCTGCTATATTTTCTATTATATTAGAATATATATGCAATATATATATATCAGAATCAAATCCAGGATATATAGATTACATACATACTCTATACCAACAAACCACTACAAATTTGGATGTTTAAAACAACAGACACATTTAATACCTTGGGATTCCAGGTGAGGTTTATCGAAGTCCTGTGCCAGGCTACAATCAAAGTGTGGGCCTGAGCCTAGTTCTCAGCTGGAGGCTTCACTGGGGAAAGCTGTGCTTCCAAACTCACTCCAGTGTTGGCAGAATTCAATTCCTTGTGACCGTAAATCCGGGGACTCTACTCTCTTGCTGGATGGAAGCTGGAAGCTGCCCTCAGCACCTACTGGTAGGCCTTGGCTTCCTGCCACATGGGTCTCCTGCTGGTCACTTGTTATACTTCTTCAAAGCCAGCAAGGGAGACAGCGTCTAGAGGCAGTCATCTAGCAAGATGGAGACTTATAACATGAGGCACTTACAAGAGTGACCTCCATGCCCTTTGAGGCTTCTGTTTCTTAGAAGTATATCATAGATCTTGACCGCATCGAAGGTATGGAGGGATACACAAGACATAGATACTCAGAGGTGGGGGATCATGGGATCCTCATTAGAATGGGTGCATCGTATCTGTTGAACTCAGTACTTTCTTCCATTTAAAAACCTAGTTGTCAGTGCAGTCATGGTGGTTCACACCTGTAATCTCAGCACTTTGGGAGGCCGAGGTGGACAGATCATGAGGTTAGGCAATCGAGACCATCCTGGCTAACACTTTGAAACCCCATCTCTACTAAAAATACACAAATTTAGCCTGGTGTGGTGGCACGTACCTGTAGTCCCAGCTACTTGGGAGGCTGAGGCAGGAGAATTGCTTGAACCCAGGAGGCGGAGGTTGCAGTGAGTCGAGAAGTGCCTTGCACCCCAGCTTGGGTGACAGAGCGAGACTCCGTCTCAAAAAAAACAAAACAAAAAACCTGGTTGTCTAGGGATTAGTTAGCAACAAGTCCAGTCCAGTACTTCACATCTGGTTGAGTAAAGCATGTCACACGTTAATCTCAAAGAAATGGAAACATGTATTCTCAAGCAATGAAATGGAAAGTCATACATCCATGAGAATCCTGTTATACAAAAGAAACAAATCACTGAGGAAAACAAGCTAGTCTACTGTAATTCACATTTACATATGTAATGCATAAGGAAGTTGATAATGCTTTTTTGGTAAGTAAATTATTGATATAGAAATAATTTTCTAAATATTGTACATGGAATTCTTATTTTCAAAAACTGTTTTATTTAAAGTTTTTGAAAAACTTTATCGTAATAACTATCTTTGAATTCACTGAAACACAGTGAGGTGCATGGTGAACAGATTCTTTTTTCAAGTTAGGATGCAGTTAAATAAGTTACCTATAGCCTTCTTTGAGCTGTATCCTTTCACCCATATTATTTCTTCCTCTTCTCCTTCTTCTTCTTCTTGAGACTCAATCTCAAAAAAAAAAAAAAAAAGAGTTGAAAGCTTAAAAAAATTAGAGTTTATAGATAAGGAAAGTTATTGTAAGATATGTTTAATTTATTATTAAAGAAAAAATATTTTAAAAATAAATTTAGTGTAGCTTAAATACAGAGTTTATGAAGTCTAGAGTAGTGTTCAGTAATGTCCTTTGATCTTTATATTCACTTACAACTCACTCACTCACTCAGTGCCACTTCTAGTCCTGCAAGCTCCATTCATGTGAAGTGTCCTGTAGAGATGTATCATTTTAAAATCTTTTATGCTATATTTTTACTGTACTTTTTCTATATTTAGATGTGTTTTGATACACAAATACTTAATTGTATTGCAATTGCCTACAGTAATCAGTACAATAACATGCTCTACAGGTTTGTAGCTTAGGAGCAATAGGCTATACCATATAATCTAGGTGTGCAGTAAGCTACACCATCTAGGTATGTGTAAGTACATTCTGTGATGTTCACACAATGACTGAATTGTTAATGATGCATTTCTTAGACTATATCCCCATCTCTGAGTGACGAATGACAGTGTTATGTTTAAAAACTTGACCTAAACTTTGACTACCTTAGAATATTTCAGAATGATACATATATGTGAATAATTTACTATGTGATCAACTTTATATAAACTGTATATTATAACATGACAGACTGTGGAATGACTACTACCTAGAACAATATATTGGGTTGCCTGCTTCATGTGCGTGTTTTTCCTCACTTTCTTGGTGCATAACAACCCTTTTTTCCTTTGGTAACTTCTCTGCAACCACTCATTGGAGGTAGCCGTAGTGCCTAACTGGTGATGTTTGGACTATAGGCTTTAATAAATTAATATCTAGTTTTTAAGAACTAACTTACATAGAAAAATATCTATTTTCCTGTTTTTAAAATAGACCTGTTTAATTATTTTTAAAAACATTCAAATACCAAATATATTAATACAATTAGGTTTCATATCAAAGATGAGACACACATAGCAGGCTTTTTTATTTTAAAAAATCACAAGGAAATAATCTATTTACTTGTGATTACTCTATTAATTCTAGATATTAATAATTGTAGATATTAATCTATTACTCTGTTAATTCAAGATATTAATAGTTCAATATAATCCTCTATTAATTCCCATATTACTTTGAATACATCTTTCAATGTCATCCTTTAGCTTTACCACAGAATCAGACATCTTTAGGGGTTATTTCTGGCTATAGGACCTCAAGCCAAATAGGTTTGTGTGTACTCCACAAGAGATAACATACTTTACAAGCTCTGGGTCCAAGAGTGAATGAAAGGAATGATACTAAATGAATGTCTAGAGTTATCAGTTTGAGTATCAATGCTCTCTGTTTCTTTGACCTCTTTTTTCCATGTTTTATTCTTTACTGACTTAGAAGGAAAAAACAGAAAAAATAAAAGGTGTGTCTATTTTGTGTTTAAAAGGCAGTTATACTGGCTGAACCCATAGAGAGGATGAGTCATCTCTATGGGTTCAACCAGCATAACTGGTTTTTAAACAATTTTTTTTAAAAGGAGAGGGGGTCTACCCCATCACCCCAGTCTGGATGGAGTACAGAGGTGTGACCATAACTCACTGCAACCTCAAATTCCAGGGTTCAAGAGATCCTCCTGCCTCAACCTCCTGAGTGGCTGGGATTACAGGCACAAACCACCATGCCTGGCTTTTTTATAAACAAACGTCCTTCTCTAGTTCTAGATAACTTCTTAGTTAATTCACTTTTTTTTTTTAAATACCCTTGTTTTTGTTCTTTGCTTAGAAATAAAATGTACGATTGTTGTGTTAAAACATTTTAAAAAGAGGTAAAAATTATCCCAAATCCCACCTTCAGTGATAACTACTATTTCCCCTGTAGCTATAATAAAGAGCCTTTATTTTTGTTTGCCTGATATTCATTCACCCTTTTGCTAATGATGGTTTAGGTTTTCATGTTCTTTATCTTTTTTATACATTGGAGAAATTAAACCAGTAGATAGGTGCACTGGTTTTTCTGTTTTATTGTCCATATAAGATGTTTTACATATTAAAATCTTTTTTAAATTTTTTATTATTTTCATTTAAATTTCTTCATTTGCTTGTGAGGATGAACATATTTCATCTTTGTATTTATTTTCATTTGTGGCAATTGCAGTTAATACATTTTGACCTTTATTTACATTAAATCTAAAACAGTAATTTATTAGCACTGTTTAAAATATATTAACATTCTGCCATATATATATATATATATATTCCATGTTAACATTTGTACTTTTAATATCTTTCAACTCCAAAACTGTATTCATTTTTAAGTAGTTAAAACTATCATTTTTTCCTTAGTCTAATTGTGCAAATATTTCAAAGAATTTCCTAAATAATAATTTCTTGTCTGTTATTTAACTTTTTGTTCTTTACTATTCATTTTCTTGTTTTTCAGATATATGTGTTTTTGGAAAAAGTCCTTACATTTTCATAAAAATGATACATATGCCCTTCAAGTATTAAAGCAATGCATAAAAAAAATAGAGACCTACAGCCCAGTGCCAATTACAACACCCAGAAAACTGAAATGTTAACACTGTATGAACGTTATTATCTAGACATCTTAGGTAAAAGTTTGAATGAATGCATACCTGGGTAGATACATGGTAGGGAGATAGTATTCATTTTATAAAATAAACAGTTTGTTGCTTATCTTTTTCCAGCCCTTTATCTTCTATGTGTGTCTTAATATCAAAGTTTACCTTTTATAAAGAGCATATAGTCAGGTCTTTTAAATTTTAATTCTAACATTCTGTGTTTTTTAACTATTATGTGATAAGTACTTTTCCTTTTGTCTTTCAAAGTCATTTTTATGCCTGGAATTCAACTGCTTTCAGAATCATTCATCTGGCTCTTTCTCTATTGGGATTTGCCACACTTTTCAGTTTTCCTGGTTTCTTGGCTTCTCTTTTCTTGTTCACCAGATCAAGAAGACTGGAGCATTTCCATGGATCCCCTTGTCTCTCCTGAGTGTTCTGTGGGCTGCACTTAGCTATGAAGTAAAATTGCAAATTGAGGAACTCAGTTTCTTATCTACCTTCCTCCAGGTAGCTTCCACTCCACCAAATTCTGCCTGCTTATGGCCGGGTGTGGCAGCTTATGGTTGTAATCTCAGCATTTTGGGATGCCAGGGTGGGCAGATCACCTGAGGTCAGGAGTTCAAGACCAGCCTGGCCAATGTGGCAAAACCCCGTCTCTACTAAAATTGCAAAAAATTAGCTGGGTGTGATGGCATGCATCTGTAGTCCTAGCTACTTGGGAGGCTGAGGTAAGAGAATCACTTGAACCTGGGAGGTAGAGGTTGCAGTGAGCCGAGATCATGCCATTGCACTTCAGCCTGAAAGACAGAGTGAGACTCCATCTCAAAAAATATAGAATAGAATAGAATATTCAGTACCTTCAGAATAGCAAGAGCTATCAAAGTTCAAAAAAATTGTTTTTTTGTTGTTTGAACTGCTGTGATTCTGTTCTACACATGTGTAGTTCAGATATATATGAATCAGTGAAGTGGGGGAGGCAGAATTTGGGGGTTTGTCTCCAGTACTTTCCCCTTCTGAGATTTCCCAGTCTTTTCAGTATTTATAGTGTCCAGGCTTATTTTTTTCTGGTTTCCCAGCTAGAAATATTTTGGAGTTTTCCATGTGCATTCCCTGAACTGCTACTTGCCCAAAGGACTGAACCTAGTCCCTCAAATATGGGAATTATTTGTACAGCTCCTGTCTCCTCTTCTAAGCATAGATTGTCTGCAAGAATATGTTCGCTTCTGTTCAGTATTTAGTACCTTTACATAAGTTTTTTTCCCCCCAGATTTCACAGTTAGTGTCTCTGCAAGGGGATTCCCCCCAGTAGAGTCTAAATCCAGCATACTGAGATGTGAAAAAAGTCTGGTGATTTTTATGTGGAATTTGCTTACTATTCACTCTGAAAGTTTTCTTCTATTACAGCTATGATAATTTCCTTTTCTCCATTTTTTAAATCCCTATTTCTGAACTTATTAGAGACTAGCTTTTCTTCACTTGATTTTCTATGGCTTCTCTTCTCACTCAAAACATTTTTTGAAGTGTATTTTTTCTAAATTTTCTTGTCTAATTTTAGTCAGTTTTTCTATTTTTGTTAATTATTGTATTTATTGCTATAGGATATCTTTCTTGATTTTATTTATGTTTTGCATTGAGGTAGCAAAAGAGCTGAGTGGGACATTTGTAAGCCTGGGCCAGTGGGTGACTTTTATTTAAGAGAGCAGATGGGGAGCCAATGGCAAATATGTCTACATACCCAACAACTACTACAGTTCTGTTTAGTTTGTTCAACAGCTTCAGAAAAAAAGCCTTCTAATTTTCTGTATGAGAGTAAACTTTATTTGTATTCTGCTCATTAGGGGAGGTGGGTAAGGATTGTCATAGGACAGGAAAAGTGAATTCTTCTTAAACAGACTTTTTGTTATCTTGTTTCCAACCTTACTTCTCACTCTGCTTTGTTTTTTTCTGTTGATTCAAGGATGATTCAGAATTCTTTGCATGTTTTCTTTTTTTTTCACACAGCCCTCCATATTTATGATTTCTTCTATTTCATTCTACCATATTTTTGTTGCTATATCTTTTTTGTTCATAGCAACTGTTCTGATTGATTTTTCTTTTTATTTATGCAATTTTTATTCTTTTAACTATGTTCCAAGGTTTTTTAAAGTTCTTTTTTTTCTTCTTTTTGATAAACTTTTTGTCAGAGCAATTTTAGGTTTACAGCAAAATTGAGCAGAAGATACAGAGATTTTCCATGTACTCCCTGTCCTAACATAAGCATAGCATAGCCTCCCCCCATTATCAATGTCCCCCACCTTAGTGGTCCATTTGTTACAACTGATAATCCTACACTAACAAATCCTAATCACCCCAAGTCTATAGTTTACCTTAGCATTAGCATTCATTCTTTCTATTATCCCTTCTATGGTTTGGTCCAACTTATAATAACATATATCCACTATTATAGTACTATATAGAGTAGTTTCACTGCCCCAAAAGTCCTCTGTGCTCCACCTATTCATGCCTCCTTTCTCATAGCTCCTGGTAACCACTAATCCTTTTATTGTCTTCACAGTTTTGCCTTTTCCAGACTGTCATATAGTAGGAATCATTTAGTATGTTGCTTTTTAAGATTGACTTCCTTCACTTAGTAATATACATTCAAGTTTCCTCTGTGTTATTTCATTGTCTGATAGCTCATTTTTTTCTTTTTGCATTAGGTAACTTTTTATCATCTGGATGTACCACACTTCATTTTTCCATTCACCCATTGAAGGACATCTTGGTTGCTTCTAAGTTTTGGCAACTAGGAATAAAGCTGCTATAAACATCTGTGTGCAGGGTTTTGTGTGGACATACGTTTTCAAATCCTTTGAGTAAATAAATACCAAAAAGTGCAATTGCTGGATAGTGTGGTAAGAGAATGTTTAGTTTCGTAATTAACCACCAAAACTGTTTTGCAAAGTAGCTGTACCATTTTGCATTCCCACCAATGAATAAGAGTTTCTGTTGCTCCACATTCTCACCAGCATTTGGCATTTTCAGTGTTCTGCATTTGGGCCATTGCAATAGTCTGTAGTGGTTTTCTTTTTTAACTTGTGAAAGCGAGGAAAAGCAAATGTAATTCTCACTTGGCCATTTGGAATCTTACTCTTTTGGGGTGTTTAGCAAAATGTAGTCATTTCTTCAATATTTGCTTCTTTCTAAGAAACTGATGAATATGGCTTTAAATATATGATAATTCTCATCAAACATGTTTGAATCTATTCTAATGAAAAGCTTATATGTGTGTGGCAATAAATTTTTAAACATTCAAATTGCAATCATATTTACTAACAACAGTATTTTATGATTATTTTTAATTCCAAAAAATTAACAATGACAACCTAACCACTCAAAAGCTTATCTTCCAAAGACCAATGGTATGTACATAAATAAAATGGCACCACAGTGCACATGTGCTTTTGGAGCCTACTTTAGCTTAGGAATAAAAGTATTAAAGGCTTTTCAACTTGAGCCAATGTGTATATTACTAATTACAGATGAAAAGGAATATCTAACATGATGGGTTTATTTACAGAGTAGGCAGAATAAATATTATTTCCCTGCAAAGAGGTATGTCAGAGGTACACAAGGGAGAGAGAGGACATTGGTATGTGTGGGACCATTTCTCTATAATTCATCATCTCTCTGGAGTGTGTTTACCTACTCTGTTTCCCTTTTTAAGCACAAACATGGACATATGTGAAAACAGATGAGACTAAAGCCTTTAAGAAATTCAGAAGAGGTTGCTAACCTTAAGTAATGAGGAAAATCTATTTTTTGAAAGTCCACAAAGAGAAGACTTTTGGATTTATTCTACTGAAAAGTCTGAATATTACTTTATGGAAAAATCTTTAATAGCATATCTTTATTCATAGTGAATGTCTAATCAATTGGCAATGTAACCAAAAGTAGTGTATCTCCACTTCGTTCAGTTTATGATATTATGGAGCTTCGTGTTGTTACTAAAGTAAGATGATGTCTAAAATTATCACTCTTCATAAAATAGGAACTATTTTGTTATTTTAATAGTAACTTTCTAGGGTCGGAGCTGGTTATAAAGCTTAGAGTTGCATTTTTATAGGATCATATGAGAGATGTTATTAAAAATACATTTTTACTTTTCTTTTTAATTTTTTATATGTGTCTGCTTCAATCTTTAATCAGACAAAGACACCCTATTTAATAAATTATCTTTTTTTTTTCCAGTAATTTCTACTTTGCTTCCTGTAGCGTACAGAGTATTTGTTCTTGAAGCATGACTCTTGCTTCCATAATGCCATCTACAGTTGGAACTTTCCTTAGCTCTGACTTCCTAAGCCTCTTTCTTTGGTTCTTCTTTTTCAGATTGGCCTCCAAAATCCATCATTTTTCTGTGTTCCTCCTCATTTGGCAAATGACAATCATCAGATCCACTGACATAGATTCCAGCTTTGACTGTCTTTTAAAATCCCACTGAGCCATCAAAGACAACTCAAATTCAAGACAGCTCTAATTGAACTTAATATTGATTATTTTATTTTCATCCTTTGGTGTTAGTCCAACTTTGCATTTCTGGAATTAATCTTATCTTGTCAGGGTGGATCATCATTTTTATATGTTATTGACTTTAGTTTCTTAATATTTTGTTGAGCTGCTTTGTATCTGTGTTTAAGGGAGATATGGATCTATAGTTTTTCTTTGTTGTGCTATCATTATCTAGTTTAGAATTAGGACAGTACTGGCCATATAGAATGAGCTAAGAAATGTTTCCGCTTCTATTTTCTCAAAAGATTGTAAAGAATTGGTATTCCATAATTTCTTCCTTAAATATTTAGTGAAATTCACCAGTGAAGGCATTTAAAGTTGGTTTTATTTTGGAAGGTTAATTTTTTATTCAATTTCTTAAATATATATATATACCCCAAAGATAAACTATTTAATGTTGTTTTTGTCTTTGTAGTTTTGGTCTCTCAATTCATTGGTCCATTTCATGGAAGTTATCAAATATTGAGGATAGCATGGCTTATAGTATTCCTTTATCATCCTTTTTATGTTTACGTGATCAGTAGTATTGGTGCCATTTTCATTTCTCATATTGGTAATTTCTATCTTCTCCTTTTTTCTTGGACAGCCTGGCTTGAGGTTAATATTCATTGACATTTTCAAAGTACCAGCTTTTAATTTTAATTTATTTTCTCTGTTATTTTCCTGCTTTCAATTTCATTGATTTCTGTTCTAGATTTTGTTATTTATTTTCTTCTACATGGTTTAGATTTAAATTGCTCTTCTATTTCTTCTTCTCTAAGGGAGAACCTCAGGACATTGATTTCAGATTTTTGTTTTTTTCTAATGTACGCTTTTGAAGCCACAAATTTCCCTCTAAGCACTGCTTTTGTTGTGGCTCATATAGTTTGATAAGTTGTGTTGTTTTCATTTTCATTTAATTAGAAATATTTTAAAATTTCTCTTGAGATGTCTTTTTTAACTGATGTGTTACTTAGAATTTATTGTTCAATCTCCAATTATTTTGATGTTTTCCAACTATCTTTCTGTTAGTGACTTCTACTTTAATATCCTTGTGACCTAAAAACATACTTTGTATAATTTCTGTTTTTCAAATGTTGTTAAGGTTTGTTTTATAGCCCAGGGTATTGTTTATCTTGGTGACCGTTCTATGCAAGCTTGAGAAGAAGGTATATTCTCTAAGAGTTGTTATATGGACTCCTCTATAAATGTCAATTAGATTAAGTTGACTGTTAGTGCTGTTCAGATTAACTATTCTTGCTGAATTTTTGGGCTGCTTAATTTATCATCATTTGCTGAAAAAGTGGTCTTCAAGTGTAATCATGGATTTTTATTTTTATGTTTATTTATTTATTTTTGAGATGGTGTTTTGCTCTTGTTGCCCAGGCTGGAGTGCAATGGTACAATCTTGGCTCACCACAACCTTCGCCTCCCGGGTTCAAGGAGTTCTCCTGCCTCAGCCTCCGGGTAGCTGGGATTACAGGCATGTGCCACAACACCCAGCTAATCTTTTGTAGTTTTAGTAGAGACAAGGTTTCCCTGTGTTAACCAGGATTGTCTCGATCTCCCAACCTCAGGTGATCTGCCCAAAATGCTGGGATTACAGGTGTGAGCCACAGCACCTGGCCAATTGTGGATTTATTTGTTTCTCTTTTCAGTTCTATTAGTCTTTGCTTCACATATTTTGGTGCTCTCTTGTTAGGTGCATGTATTAAGCATTGTTGTACTTTTTTTGAGAATTGATCCCTTTATCATTATATAATGACTCTTACCCTCATAATTTTTGTTGTTCTAAAATATGTTTTATCTGAAATTAATATACTGTTTACCTCAGCTTTTTAAAAATTAGTATTAGTCTGGTATATCCTTCCCATTCACTTTGCTTTTAATCTGTGTTTTTATATGTAAAGTGAGTTTTTTATACACATCATATAGTTGGATCTTGGATCTGACTTTCTCGAATTCATTTTCCCTCACAGAAACTGTGCACTGGTTAAAGGTCAAGTGCATCAGTGCAGATATTTGTGTATTGTGGAGGGGTGGGGGGTCATCTCACGGTTGTGGATTTTTGAAAACAAGGCTCCAGTAGTTTATGAACATGGGAGTTGGGGGTAAGGGCTAGGGGCAGAAAAGCACTGAGTACTAAGTCAGAGTAGGAAAATTATTTTCAAGGTTTTCCCCTCATAAAGAAGCCTCAGTAAAGGTGCCTGAGGAAGACCTCAACCCAAGGCCTCAGGTAAAAATACCTGGGGATTGAAGGCATAGGGCATTGCATTGCAAATACTCCAAAAGCAGGGCTTGCCAGGGGAGGCTAGGTCCTTAATTACAACTCCTTTCAGAGACTGCAATGCTCTGGCTGTGCACCAAGTCTGGTGTGGGGGAGGGCAGCTTTCTTCAGGGAGGCCTTACAAGTAAAACCTTTTAATTGTCAGTGGTTAGACCTCAAAACTCACACATAGGTTTTTTAAGCAGAACGTGTACTCCTCAATACCCATTTTCTATAATCACCCAATATACTGCACTGTTATTACTTCAAAGTTATATTTTATATAGATCAAGAATATTTTATCCTTATAAAATATTTTATTTTAGTTTCGCTTATTCCTTCTCTGATACTCTTCCTTTATTTGCATAGCCATGTGTTTCTGACTTGTAGAGTTTTCATTCTTCTTGAAGAATTTCTTGCAGGGGAAGTTCTGCTGATAATAAATTCCACTAGATGTTGTCCATCTGAGGAAGTCTTTATTTATTTTAAATGATAATTTTACTGGATATAGAATTTTAGGCTATTGAGTGTTTTTCTCCAAATACCTTAAATGTGTTACCCAACTCTTCTTGTTTGCATGGTTTCTGAGAAGAAGTCTGCTTTATTATTATTTTTTTCTCATTAATCTAGTCTTAGCCTATTAGGGCTGCTATAACAAAATATCATATACTGTGTCACTTATAAACAACAAAACATTATTTTTAACAGTTTTGGGGCTGGGGAGTCCAAGATCAGGGTACCAGCATGGTAGGGTTCTGTTGTGGGCTCTCTTCTAGGTTACAAACTGGCAACTTTTTTTTACTGTGTATTCACATGGGGGAAGAGGCTAGCTAGCTTTCTGAGGTCTTCACTGACTAACCACCTGCCAAAGATCCCTCCTCCTGATATCATTACCTTGTTTTTAAGTTTTCAATATATAAATTGGACAGGAGACATAAACATTTATGAGGGACTGTGTCACAGAAGCTTCTCTTCCTGGGTCCATGAGGGGCATGGTTTCAAATGCAGAAGTTTCCTTTGAGCACCTCCATGCCTCCATCTGGGAACCAGAGGGGTTTCAAATGTGAAGTTGTTTGTCTTTCACCAGTGCAGGCCAGGTAGGGAAAGCCAGGTGAGGCTCCTTTGTCCCAAAAGCCTTCCAAAAGCTCTGTGAAGAGGGGGTCTGTAACTTCGGATTGTGGACCAAGTAGCCCATCTGGTATCAGAGTCAAAGATCAATCACTCCAGAGGAAGTTTGAAAGAACTCCTCTCATTGGACAACAACATGAATTGGGGAGGGAATAACTCAAGGGTTAAAACTCCAGCTGCTCCTAATTATACAGATTCCTTCTCTGGGTCCCCTCCCATGACAGCGTGGGGAGCTGTCTCTTCTCCTCTCTCTCTCTCTCTCTCTCTCTCTCTCTCTCTCTCTCTCTGTAATAAATTACTTTTCCGCAAAACTCTTTGGGTTCACCATATTTATTTGAACAGCAAACTCACTGTGCCTCTGGGTCCCCTTTCCCCATTCTTTGGGTTTAGAAAGGCCAGGAACCTCTACGGAACTGGGAGCTAGATATGCTCCCCAGGTTACATCTTTGGCAAGCCAGCCAGGAGACATCGGACTTCAGAGTGGTGAGTGATATTGGACCCATTTTGCTTGCTAATCTGTCCTTTCCCTTCTTTTAAATTTGTTAAGGAGGTAAAAGCTGGGTGCCTATTGGCTATCAAAGTGCAATAAGTGCAGCCACCAGACTAAAGACACGGGTGTTAGGCTTTCTGGTAACGGACTCTTCAACAACCCCCAGCTCTTCAGAACTGGGAGCGTTGGCTAGCCCCAAACCAGCTTTGCTTTCTTGCTGTTCTTTCTCTGGGCCAAGCTGAGGGCTGGTAGGAGGAAAGGGCAGTGGTCCCAAACTCCCGGTTCAGTTTGGTTGAGGTTGTGAACCTGCTTAGACCTCCTAGAGAAAGCCGCCTATGTGAGCCATGCCCAGCCTTTCAGACCCCAACCTCCTGGGTCCAGATATCTGTAAGGCAGACTTCCTCCTGGCTCTTTCCTCTAAGATATTTTCTACACATGAGGCTATTACCCTTCTTGCTAGGAGTTTGTGGCTCTTGGGGTGGCAGTCCAGGGAACCTTGCCTGCAGTGCCCTCAGGCTGATGCCTATGAGGACCTCCTACAGTAGAAATACACAAGGTCAGTTCCCTTAGTCTGCTGTGCTAGGTTATGCCCTAACAGTGCCACAGTCTTTTTTTTTTTTGTCACCTATACTTTCCCAATCCAACTGAATGATGCCAGAATCTGATAATGTAAGATTTGTCTTGCCTAGGATTAGCTCTCTCTACGGCAGAACTTCTCCATCTAGGATACCATAGTCAGACCTGATGTGAGGCTCAAATAGTTAATTACAGCCCCCACAATCCTAGGGCATATTCCTATAATGGAGAGTAAGGTGGGGGGAGAAGGCCCAGGTCCTGAGGGCATTGTTCCAGCTTTGGCCATGTGGCCAGTCATTACCTTCCTTAAGATTATTGTGCTTAAAGGCCCTTCTCAAGGAGTTTATTCTCCTAGGGGAGTTTTATGGTCAGGCCTATGGTAATTGAACTCTTGCTAAGGAATATTGACACCCATTGCCCAAGCCTCACTGGCCTAGTTCTTCAAAGATGAGCCTGTACAGGGCCACTAAGCCCGGCAGTCCTCATGTCCTTATGGTGGCCAAAGAGGACATTAGATAGTGAGGGTATGCCCATGACATCGGTAAGCATGATTAAACCCAGCACATGGGGGGGCCCAGAAGATGATCATGCATCTAGGGTGCAAGGAAACTGCAAGGTGCTATAACTAGGGGAAGCCCCAGGGCTAGCAGTTGCAAGGAATAACCAGGGATGCGGGGCGTCCCTGTGTTCAGTTTCAGATGGGTACTACTCTTCCCAAGGCGAAATCACCCTTAAAGTTTATCCTGGATAACTGGGATCAATTTGACCCACGATATTTGAAGAAGAAGTGGCTCATTTTTCTCTTCCAGTCAGTGTGGCCATGATACCCTCTGCTGAGTGGAGAAACCTGGCCTGCTAAGGGAAGTATAAGTTATAACACTCTTCTATAATTAGACCTGTTCTGTAAGAGGGAAGGTAAATGGATTGAGGTCTCCTATGTGCAAGCTTTCTTTTCTCTAAGGGATGATTCTTAGTTAGGTAAGGCTTACAACCTATGCTCTACTGTCCCCTCCTCAGGACTACCCCATATTTAGGACTCCCTGTGGCTCCTCCCTCCACCAATACTGACCAGGTCTCCTCAATTCCTATAACCCAAGAGGAGTCAGGGGAAGGCCAAGCTGCCAAGGCACCTCAGGCTACTAGGATGCCCCAACTCTGCCCCCTACAGGCAGTAGGAGGAGAATTTGGCCCAACCAAAGTACATACTCCCTTTTCACTTTCCGACTAAAAGCAAATCAAGGCAGAGTTAGAAAAATTTTCAGATGACCCAGACAAGTACATAGATGTTCTGCAGGGCCTGGGTGAGTCCTTTGAATTAGATTGGAAAAATATCATGTTATTGCTTGGTCAGACCCTAACCAGCAATGAGAGAGAGGCTGCTCTAGCAGCGGCTGAGGAGTTTGGGGACACTTGGTACCTTAGTCAATTACATAACCAAATGATGTCAGAGGAGGATAGATTCCCTACAGGTAGAGAGGCAGTCCCTAGCATGGACCCTTGCTGGGATCCTGACTCAGAACATGGGAACTGGAGCTGTAGGCACCTATTAACCTTCATTCTTGAGGGATTAAGGTGAACTAGGAAAAAGTCCATGAACTATGCAATGTTACCCACCATAACTCAGGGAAAGGAAGAAAACCCAACAGCCTTCCTTGAGCAGTCACAGGAGGCCTTAAGAAAGTATACTCCCCTGTCACCAGACTCCATCAAGGGTCAGCTAATACTAAAAGACAAATTTATTATGCAATCAGCAGTGCACACTAGGAGGAAGCTCCAGAAGCTGGCCCTGGGGCCAGAACAGAGTCTAGAATCATTACTAAATCTAGCAACCTCGGTGTTCTATAATAGAGACCAGAAGGAACAGGCTGAAAGGGACAGGAGCGACAAGAGAAAGGCCACAGCCCTAGTCATGGCCTTCAGGCAAGCAGATCCAAGGGGCTCAGAAGAGGGAAAGGCCTGGGTTAGCTGCCAGTCTGGGAGAGCTTGCTACCACTGCAGCCTACCGGGACACTTTAAGAAAGATTGTCTCCAGAGGAACAGACCACCTCCTCATCCTTGCCCACTGTGCCAAGGGGATCACTGGAAGGCACACTGTCTCAGGGAATGAAGGTTCCCAGGGCCTGAGGTGGCTAACCAGGGTGACCCAGCAGCAGGACTGAGGGTGCCTGGGCAAGCACCAGCACAAGTCATCACCCTCACCGAGCCCCGGGTAAAGCTAACCATAGAGGGCCAGGAGGTCCATCTTCTCCTGGACACTGGCATGGCCTTCTCAGTTTTTGCTTTCCTTTCCTGGACAGTTGTCCTCCAAGTCTGTAACTGTCTGAGGAGTCCTAGGACAAACAGTCTCCCAATATTTCTCCCAGCCCCTAAGCTATAACTGGGAAGATATGCGCTTCTCCCATGCCTTCCTCATCATGTGAGAAAGTGCCACTCCCTTACTAGGACAGGACCTGTTAGCCAGAGCAGGAACCATTATCTGTGAACATCGTCAGGGAGGAAATCCATCTCTACAGCCCATTATTTGAAGAAGGGATTAATCCCGATGTTTGGGCAATGGAGGGACAATTTGGGTGGGCAAAGAATGCATGCCCAATGCGAATGAGGTTAAAGGATCCCACCTCTTCTCCTTACCAAAGACAGTGTCCCCCTAAGACCGGAAGTCAAAAAGGGGCTACAGGATATTGTAAGGAACTTAAAAGCTCAGGGTCTAATGAGGTCCTATAACAGCCCTTGGAATACTCCAATTTGGGGAGTACAAAACCCTAATGGACAATGGAGGCTAGTGCAAGATCTCAGGCTTATTAATAAAGCTGTGATCCCTTTATACCCATCTGTACCCATCACATACAGCTTGCTCTCTCAAATACCAGGAGAGGCACAATGATTTACAGTCCTAGATCTTAAGGATGCCTTTTCCTCTGTTCCATTGCATGCTGACTTCCAGTTTCTATTCCTCTTTGAAGACCCTTTAGACCAGAATTCTCAGCTCACCTGGACAGTGTTACCCCAGGACTTTTGAGATAGCCCCCCACCTGTTTTGCCAATCTCTAGCTCAGAACTTCAGTCATTTTTCCCATCAGGTACCCTGGTTCTTCAATATATGGATGACTTACTTTTAGCTGCTAATCAGAAACCCAGTGTCAGCAGGCCACCTAGAACCTCCTAAACTTTCTAGCCACCTGTGGATATGATGAAATCAAAAGCCCAATTTTGTAGGCAAGAGGTAAATACCTAGAGCTTGTCTTGTCCAAGGACACTCAGGCCCTTGATGGAGAATGTCTCCAAACCATACTGGCCTTCCTCCATCCAAAAACCTTAAAACAGTTGTGGGAGTTCTTAGGAATAATGGGTTTCTGCCAGTTGTGGATTCTTAGATATGGTGAAATATGCCCCCTCCCCTCTCATTGGATGAGGACATGAATGGGGAGGGAATAACTCAAAATGCCAGCTGCTCCTACCTATAGGGTAGGATTCCTTCTCTGGGTCCCCTCCCATGACAGCATGGTAGCTATCTTCCTTCTCTCTCTCTCTGTCTAATAAATTGCTTTTCCACAAAACTCTTTGGGTCCACAATATTTATTCAAATGGCAAACTCATCGCACCTCCAGGTCCCCTTCCCCATTCTTTGGGGTTAGAGAAGCCAAGAACCTCTTTGGAACTGGGAGCTGGATATGCTCCCCTGGTTAAATTCAAACTATAACACCTCTGTAGATAATGTAGCTTTTTCATTGGCTTCTTTCAAGCTGTTCTCTTTGTTTTTGATTTTCTACAATTTGGATATGATATGTGTAAATATGGATTATTCTGCTGGTTGTACTCTGATTTTTCTAGATTTGTGATTTGGTGTCTGTGAGAAATTCAGTAATTTTGAAAAATTCTTGGCCATTATTATTTCAAATATTTCTTCTGCCTCTCTTGTCTTTTCTCTCCTTATGGTATTCCATTTATACACATGTTGCATCTTTTGAAATTGTCCTACAATTTTTGTATGTAAACTTCTAGGGTTTAAAAGTTGTTTTTTTTCTTTGCATTTTAGTTTCTGAAATTTCTATTGACCTGTCTTCAAGCTCACTGGTTATTTCCTCAGCTGTGCAAAGTTTACTGCTGAGCTCATCAATGACATTTTTTTATTTATTTTTGTAGTGTTTTTAATTTCTAGAATTTCATTTTGATTTTCAGTGTGTCTATATTTCAACTGTATCATGCATATGTTTATGCATGTTGCTCATTTTTCCCAATAGAGCCTTTAATATATTAATCATAGTTATTTTAAATTCCTTGTATGACAATTTCAAATTATGTTTCAGATATAAGTCTGGTTCTGATGCTTGCTCTGTCTCTTCAGTATGTGTTTTTTAAAGTTCCTTTAGCATGCTTTGTAATCAATCTTCTTTTGAGCCAGAAATGGTGTATCAAGTGATAGAAATTGAGGTAAATAAGGCTTTAGTGTGATTGTTTATGTTTATCTGGCTAGGAACTGGGTTTTTTATTTTATTTTATTTTATTTTTGTAGCTGTAGATGGTGGAGACATCAGATGTCTCTAGTTTCCTTGTTGTTACCCTTGTTATCTTTGGCTTCCCTGAGTACTCCTAATTAAATAAAGTCTATATATTGAAGCTATTTCCACCAAAATGCACTGCTATTATATTGTGTGGGGAATGGGAAGCATTCTATAATCTCATAATCAAATCTTAGTCTTTTAGTGAATCCATATCTCTGAGCAATAATCTTAACTAATGCTTTTTAGCTCCCGTCTCCCTTACAAAAAGATGGGAAGAATAGAGGGGACTAGAGTTACAGAAGTGTGTTTCCTCCATTGGAATATGGTTTGGGTAAAGTCTTTTCTCCTTAGAGAGAAAGTTTTTGCTATGGAGAATGCTCTGGACATATTTCACATAGTTACTCTTTTCTTCCCTGTGCTAGGGTCATGAGAAAAATTTTATTGGCTCTTTTCTGCAGAATTGTTGGTGGGTTTCTAGAGGTCTAAACCATGAAATAGCATAGGCCCCTGCTAAGGCTGCAGGCCCAAGGAATTTCTCACTCTCAATCTAATCCAAACTTGGTCACTAGTAATTTATAAAAATTACTATTTAATTTTTTTTTTTCTTTTTTATCAATGTTTGACTCTAGCATTTTTTTTTTTTCCAGATAGGCATATCTTGGCTGTGATGCATTCACTTTATCTATCTCTCTTAATTTTGGAGTGGCAGTTTTTTCTAATTACTCTTATTCTCTGATGGACCTAAGAAAAGTTGCTGATTTTCAGCTTTTACAGCTTTTTTGTTGTTGTTGTAAGGACAAGATTGATGACTTCCAAGTATTTCACATGTCAAAGCTAAAACCAGAAATCCTAGTCATTCTTTTTAATCCTCTACTTCTGAAACTTCAGTGATTTGCTTGTTAGGCTGTTTGCCATTGTCCTACAGAACATGGGAACAATATGCTTTTATTTCACTTTTATGTTTTTATTTTTATTTTGTTTTCTACTTTGTATTTTTATTTCACTTTTTACTCTTTTTATATTAGTTTGTATATTTTCTATTGTCCTATTTTTAAGTTCACTGATTCCCTCTGTCTATCCTACTCATAGGCTTATAAAAATATTCTTTATCTTTAATATTTTATTTTTCATTTCTCATATTTGTATTTGACTTTTTTGTTATATCATTTTCATCTCTTGGTGACATTTCCTATCTTGTCATAAACATTGCTCATATATAAGTTTAGTGTGAAAGTTATCTGAAATTAAACACGTAAACAGGATTATTAATTTTTGTGGATTAGAAGCACATATATTGGTAATTTATTTCTTTGTAAAAATCGTATAACCTAAGACTTAGTCTATCAATGGTTAACTTACCAGTAACATTTTGTTTGGATCTAATAATAATTATAAAGAAAATCAACATTAGGCTATACTTGTAAAACTGGATAGAAGCCATTTTATGAAGGCTTTGGATAGGCAAAAACTATTTGTGTATTAGTGCTAACATTTTCCAGGGAAAACTTGGTCATTTCCGCTCAGTAGAGACAGATTTTTATAGCAAAAGAAATGGTGAAAATATTCTGCCTTTGGGCAATTGTAAAAATGTTTTAATGTGCCTCAGCTGGAAATTTCTATGTTTTGCCAAATTAAATGATCATTTTCTCCCTGCAAAAACTGTCTTTCATGTTGGAAAGGATTTGAGAATAGAGTATATTTGAAAACTATGTAACACATTTTTGAATTTTCACTGGTTGGCATGAAAATGCTGATATTTCATCTTAACTTTAGCTACCAATGTGAGGATTCCTTTCAATTAAAAAAAGGGAAAAAAATTGCTCAACTTAGGTTGCAGGAATAATAATATACTTTAACTTGCAGTAGAAAATGGTTGGTTGAACACACATCTTTCCAGAAAAATTTTGAAAACTTTATTTTTGTTCTTCCTCCAGTGGAATAAAAACAAAACAAAACAGTATTTCCGTAATACTATTTGATGAAGATTTAATCATTAGACTTCAATTATGATTTATTTTCTCTTTAACCAAATAAAAACAGACTCACTATGTATCAAGTGGGTTTACCCTTGTTTGAGTTCTTTTTAAAATATTTTTCTGATTTATTCTAAAATTAATAACCTAATATCTTACTATCACAACACTTATTTTTTTCTGATAGTGTTATAATCTGATAATAGACTTAAAGTTGTTTTCAGTGACATACACTGTAATTGAAAGTGATCATTTCTTCTCAGTAGAGACAGATTTTTATAATTAAGAAAGAAAGAAAGAAATACTGACTTCAATAAAGGGAATCACTGCATTGCTAGAGTCTTAATAGTATCTGTAAAGAGGCAGGTCAAAGGCAGAAATTGCATGAATTTGGGGCATCTGGAGTAAGTGGACTTTTCAGCATGAAAGTTGGATTGTGATTAGGTAAGGCTGATGAGCTAACAATGTAGGGTGGTGGACATAGAGATGTGAGGATTATCAAGTGAATAATTCAAAGTTGGTATTGGAAAGTAAGCAGTTTCTTTTATTTTAATTCCTTTTCTTTTATCCATACCAAAGAGGATATGCAAAATACTAAGAGCTTTATTACAAATTAAATCAGGATCTCTCATAAATTGCACAATGAATCATTTTTCAACAAAGGAATCTATTGCTCACCACAAAGAGACTTTTTAAAAATCTAGCAGTAAGGTAAAAATATAATTTACATTTTGAATGTTTTTTACATATCAAATATATAATCTTTATTTATCATGCAGTTAACATCACGCTAATCAAAATTTGTGGTTTTTATGAAAATATTTACAAAGGTAATGAGCTACCTATTCATGGCTCTTAATGAAAGAGACAAAATACCTTTTTGTTCATGTATGCTCCTACCTTGTATTTTGATTTAATAGCAGCAAACCCATTATTCTGAAAACCTAACTAGTTAAATTGTTTTTATGTCATTTACTGACTTTATGCTTCTGGATAGAGAAGGGAAGAAGAGAACTCAAAACTGGTAAAAATAACATAGCTTCTTAGCCTTCAGGGGAAATTCTTTATTAAGTACCACTTTAAATGCACTTCTGATAAGCTTCTTTCACAAACAGGAAGTCCATATAGAAAATAGGCATGCTCATTTGCAGCTTTAATTATAACACTTGTACTAATAGTATAAAGGAAACCTCCAACACTTACTTTTGAAGGTTTTATTTTAGGCTTCTTATATTAATAAGGAATGGGGACACTGATAGCTGAAATTTTTCGTGTTTAAAGGCTCATTTGCAAAAAAACAAAGTAAATGGAAGAAAAATAATTTATGCAAGCACTGTTAATCCAGCTGTTTTGCTTCTGGGCTTAATTGGATTTACCTAGCATTGATATTTGGTGTCAGCATGTGTTATATCATCAACACGAGAAATAGTTACCCAATATAAATGAGGCTATTGAAGAGAAGTGAACACCAGGATTGCAAACCTCAAACCAAAGACAAAATATTAATTTATTTGACTCAATCTTAGCATAATTACTTTTTAGTCATGTGTGTTATAGACTTCCTATACCAGCTTGATGCTATCTTCTACATCTCTTCCTTTATATTTATCTGCTAAATATAGGGAGTGAGAAAATGACTTTGAAAATGGTTCCACATGCCTTCTGCCTGGCCAAGTACTCCTGTTAACTGTAAAAATGTATACATTGTCTCTAAAGGTAGGAGTGCGACATCTGAATTTCAAAGGCAGGTATACATCATCGGTAAGCAGGTCTTTGCTATTCACTTGTAGAAAAATGAACTTATTCTTTAAATTTAAGCAATGAACTGCATGTTTGAGAAATAATTTGCAAATATATTTACATATGTATGTATTATTCCATTTATCTGTTAGACGTTAATATTAAATGTCTCCTGGTGAATATCAGGAATATTTATATAGAAAATATATGTAAGAGAGATTACTATTACCTAAAGAAAAATATTTTAATAGAGATGTTTATGAATATATATATATATTTACCATATGTATTCATCTTATATATGTGTCAACCTGAAATATATTTTATATCTAAATACATATTAATATTACACAACATCTATATGCATTCTACATGTTTTAGTACATAACTCATATTCTTTCATTGTTCCTTTCCCTCTCTACCCTGTTTGAAAACATAACTCATTATTTATGTCAGTACTCCTCATTTTCCTTTCCTATTGTCATTTTTTTATTGCATTATGTAATATGCTAAATAATACATTGGTTTATTTTATCTGTTGTTTACTGAGTATTGGCTATTTTGCTCTACTCTAAGATGAACTTCATGAGAGAGAGGATCTTCCTTTTATTCATGAAAACACCCAACATTCTGTAATAGAGCATGGCATGAATATTATAGGTGCTCAGTAACTGAATGAAAGAGTGGATATTTTACAAGCATTATGTGTGTATACATGTTTATATGTATTTTGTATGTGAGGATACACACACACACTCAGATATGTGTGTATTTAGAGTTTTAAATTATAATTTTCATATGTCTTTTTCCTAGTTTTTCTTGTTTTGGTGTTTAAGCCATTCTTTTCTTCTGTGTCATTTATGAAATACATATGCTTAGAAGTTTAATTCAAAGGGTCCAGCATAGTTGCCTAATATTCTGACTTCAGAGTTCTAAGATATATAGTATATCAAGCAAAATACTTAAAAAATAGTCTTTTTTAATTTTCTTAACTTTGAGGTTGCTATCATAGTGCCCTGAGCTTGATTGACCAGTAATTCTTCCAAGTTAAATCAAAGGGAAAGTTACTCTTGAGCTAAAAGAAACGATGTAGATTGTATCCAATAGCATCTTCCAGTGAAATGGTCACTCTAGCTCAGAGGGATCATCTGAGCCAATATGACTCAGATAAGTTTGAATTAAATGCAAACATTATCATTTTGTATCAAGGTAGGAAATTATTACACACTATCATGTAAGTTGGCAAATCTAAAGTCCAAATGGCTCAGCTTCAAATATTTTTATCAACATTGGCAAACAATTTGGGCTGTCAAACTTTTGTGAGCCATGCAGGTGAATTTAACAGTATTGTGAATTGTGTTATAAAAAAATTAAATTTCCATTTATTCAGCTCTCTGTCCAAAATGTCCCTCCTTAGTGATAAATATATCCTCTTCATGTACT
This sequence comes from Ateles fusciceps, assembly GCA_036589455.1. Lineage (NCBI taxonomy): Eukaryota > Metazoa > Chordata > Mammalia > Primates > Atelidae > Ateles > Ateles fusciceps. The sequence continues at coordinate 577,410 of JAZHEH010002052.1, forward strand.
TTTATATTGCCTATTATAATTTATATTCATTTTGCCTATTTAATTTTTATCTGTTCTGTTTGCTAGAATATAAGCTCTATGAAGGCAAGAATTTTGCATGTTTTGTTCATTCTTGACTGTCCTGTGTTTAGAAAAATATTCCTTATAAAGTGTAGGTGCTCATGTCATAGTTGTTAAATCAATGAATGAATAAAAATAAGTGGCATGAGGAAGAAGATGTTCCTTCTAAAAACATTTGGTTGGCCCCCAAGATGCTTTTGCAAATGCCCTCCAAGGAAGAACTGAAGAGACCTGGCACTGAGCTTTTCAAATAATAAATTCCTTTTCTGAGAAGCATTTTTAATCTTTCCTAGAAACCACTCTAAAAAGAGAAAGACTTTAGGATTCACATTTATCACAAGTCAAGTGTTAAACTATTCAACACCTATGATTTCATAACTACATGCTTAGTCCATAGAAATGGCCTGATTTTTGAGGTATTTTGTTTTGGAAACACAAGGTTGAGTTTTATACAAAAAAAGAAAGAAAGAAAAGGAAGGAAGGAAGGAAGGAAGGAAAGAAAGAAAGGTAAAATAAATATATTCCAGAGAAAACAAATGAATGGAGAAGATTGCAAAAGATGCAGACCTCTGGCCATGGGGCAGGAAAAGATCAAGATTTCCATTTTAGACACGTTAAGGTTGAGATGTCCTTTGGGGGTTCAAAAAGATACGTTGAAAATATAGTTGGATATTTAAGCCTGGAGTTAGTAAGTTATCACCATATGGTTATCTAAAGCCATGAAAAAAAAGTGAATGTAGATAGAAAGAAGAGGTCTAAACATTGACCTCTGAGACACTTCTACATTAAGCAATTGGGGTAACTGCATTTACCAAATAGGAATAGTTATAGGATTTACCAATAGGAATGTCAAGAAGCAGTAGTAAGGGAGGTAGAGGTAGAAGGAAAAATAGGTAACTGTGGTGTTCTGATCATCAAATATAGAAGAATATTTAAAATGCTGGGATTGAAATGCTGGAATCAAACTATATTGTCTTAATGAGTTTTGAAATTATAAGTCAATTTTATATCTATTTATTTTTCATCATAAAAATGGCAAGCAGTCTCGGATTCAAGTCATTTTCCTGCCTCAGCCTCCCTAGTAAAATGTTTTGCTTAGGTTTCGTTGTTGTAGTTGTTGTGGTTTTTGTTTTGTTTTTTAATTTATAGCATTTCCATTGTATTCTTTATGTACGTCTGTGCTAAATTTTCCCATTTGCTCATTCATGTTGTCCATCTTTTCCACCAGATGTCAAAATATTTAATCAGTTATTTTAAAGCTTCTGTCAGTTAATTCCAATATATTAGTCATCTATCCTTACATTGCTCACTTTTTGTAAATGAGCTGTTTTTTTCTTGAATTTTTTGTGCATATATCTCATAATTTTTATTGAATATCATATATAATGTATAGAAGAATAGTAGCAATGCAGGAAGATATTTATACCTAGAAATGATTGTACTTCCTCTTTTTCTTAGCAGTTAGAATGTAGGGTTTAGCCAATCTAGTCAAGAGTTTATGTGGTTTGGGGTTTTTGTTGCTGTAATTATCTTCAATGTACTATGGCTTCAAGTTCCTCAAGCTGCTCAGGATAGAGTCAGGATATAGTCCCCTAGGTTTTTTTCAGAGTCCATTTGTTTTTAGTCATTACTAAAAACCTGCACCACAGAGTGGAGTCTCTCTTCAGGTTCTTGTCCCTTTCCCAGTGATAGAATACCACACCAGGGACTTGATGCTTGGCTCATGGTAGGATTGGGAAGGTTCTTTGTTGTTCTGGTACAACCTCAATCTTAGGCAGGACCTATGTGTCTGGGCATCAGGAGTGATACATTTTTACAGTTTCCATACCTCCTCTTCATGGCAGCCAAACTCCCTCTTGTATTTGTGACTGCCATTTTGTGTATGTGGGGGGTGGGAGGGATAATTCCCAATCAGACTCTTTGCTTCTGTACATCTTACCAGCAGACACACGGACTGCATTTTACTCCCTTGGACTTTCTTTTCAAGAGTATTTATATAGTGAATATCTTTATAAGATAAAGATAGTGCCTTCCTCTGATGCCTCTCCTCTGCAAGTTTGTTTGCTGTCCAGCATAATACAGAGATATTTTTCTTCTGGGGCAAAAATTGAGTAGATTTGTTTGTTGTCAATTATAAAAGATTGGAGGATTCTACATTAGGGATCATCCTCTGTAATGCAACTGACTGCATGTGAATGCATCATCTAACCCTCATCATGTCACCAGGGTGAAAGAAAACAAGGACACTCTGACTACCACTATTGCAGTGAGTATTAAACTGCCTTTTGTCTCTGACCCAGCAGCTCATGTCATTCTGCCAGCATTGAGAGAATTGTGTAAGCTAACAGTTGTTAGCTTGTTAAAGTAGGGTAAAATCTCAGACCCTTCATACTTCTTGAAAATCTTATGTGGAAGTTCCCTGCCCCTCCACTAGTGGTATCAGGCCTCCACTTGAAATCTGTGTAGGGTCCTGGGTCTAAGGCTGTTTTGTATTTCTCCTCCCCAGGAATACAGGATTCAACCCTTTTGTAGTAGCAATGAACTGTTGCCTGTGGCGTAAGAGTTAACTCTACTCCTCCAGAGTCTAAGTGAATTTTCTTCTCCTTTCTCATAGATTTAAACCATTTGCTTTATTTTTTTTTAAAGTGTTCTACAAAGTGGGCAGAGCCTTAACCCTCATATATGCTAACAACTTCTTCATCAGTGCTCCTGAGAGGGAATTATTCTGGTATCCTGCTCAGTTTTTAGTCTTTCTCCTAAGCAAATGGTAGAGACCCACAGATAAAATACTGCAACTTTCCTTGTGTCTAGGACCCTTAGCAATCCCAAATAAACACATGAACCAGTTCTCCTCTGCATTTAAGGATTCATTAAATTTTTTGCTCATTCATTTTGTACCAACTTCTACGGTGGTCATCTTTTTTACATTTTCACTAAGCAATTTGTGACACAGTTTACGTGTCCTGCCTCTCTTTGGATGTGTTGATTCACCTTTGAAATTTGATTTACTTTTAGGAATTAGCTTTTTAATGAGTTTAAGACAAGTTATAGTCTTGTAGATGATGCCCATGGTCTGAAGGTTTGTCTTGCCAAAATTCATATGTTGAAACCTAATCTCAAATGTGATAGTATTGTAAGAATGGGCTTTTGGCAGGTGATTGGGTCTTGAGGGCTCTGCCGTCATTAATGGGATTAATGCCCTTATAAAAAAGACCTCAGAGAGCTAACTAGCCCCTTACACCTTATCTTTTCCAGTGTATGAGGACACAGCAATAAATCACTATTCTGTAACCCGAAACTGGGTCCTCACCAGAAACTTACCTTGCTGACACCTTGATCTTGGACTTCCAGCCTTCCCTGCTGTGAAAAATACATTTCTGCTGTTTATAAGCCACCCAGTTTTGTGTATTTTGTTATAGCAGCCTGAAGAGACTAAGACAATAATCTAGCCTTTCTTCCTTGTTAGGTATAGAGCCACATTCTTTGCAGGTTTCTATTCATCTAGAGGATGAGTCTAGAGAAGTGACATATTGTCAAATTCAATATTCAAATGGGATATTGTCTACAGAAAAAAAAAATGTTTAATTTGTTCACTTGACAAAGATTTCCCAAGTCTTACTAAAGACCAAGTTGTTACACTAAGCCACATTGTGGGCACTGAAAGATGTACAAATCATGGTGGAAGAGTAATATTCATATGATTATCCAGGCTTTGGGTTGGAGGAATGCCAACTTGGTTAGCCCATTGGCAAGAATGTTATCCCATCTGAAGTCCAGCTACCTGGGCTCCAAGCTTTATACTTAAGAACTCCCACCAGGCACGGTGGCTCACACCTATAATCCCAGCACTTTGGGAGGCCAAGGCAGGTGAATCACCAGAGGTCAGGAGTTCAAGACCAGCCTGACCAACATGGTAAAACCCTGTCTCTACTAAAAAATACAATCAGAGTGCTGGTGTGCATCTGTAATCTCAGCTACTTGGGAGGCAGAGGCAGGAGAATCACTTGAACCTGGGAGGCTAAGGTTGTAGTGAGCTGAGATCGCGCCATTGCACTCCAGTCTGGGCCCACAACAGCAAGACTGTCTACAAAAAAAAAAAAAAAAAAAACAACAAAAAAAACCTCCCTACTAGTCTAGAACTTCCTTGTTCCTTCCTAGTTTATCAGATGACCAATCACTCTCACGTTACTGTTTTGCCTGTTTTGCCTGTTGAAGGCACTGAAGGCTTCCTCTTTCTTCTCTTTTTCCTCACCCTAACTGGCTAGAGAGGCTGGATCAAACTAAAATTGAGCACTCCAAACCGGTACATTGAAAGTAACTCTTCTGGCAACAGAGACTTTCAGCTATTTGATTTTTTTTTTCTTGGCTATTTGATTTTTCCTTCCACAAGCATAGCTCCTTTATCTTTAAACTGAGAGAGTGGAATTAAGGAACCTTAAAAATTTTATCCAAAGGAATATTTGTGACTCTTTCATTTTTCTTTTTTTTGGTCCTCAACAAGACAGATGAATTATATGATTGAGAGTTGGAAAGGAACATAGAAATATACACGCTAACCTTTTTGTTGTGAAAATGAGAAAATTCAGACTAAAGAAATTCAAATGATGTGCCCAAGGCTACACAGATGTAAAATGAAAACAAAAAAAATGAAGAACTAGATTTCAGTCATCCGTGCTTGACCACAAGGAAGGCCTAGGAATGGAGATAAGTGCTTGGATTTGGATTAAACAAACTGTGTTCAAATCCTGGATCTATTGCTCACTGATCTGTAAAACTTAAGCACAGTGACAACTTTTCTTTTTTTCTTTTTTCTTTTCTTTCTTTTTTTTTTTTTTTTTTGAGATGGAGTCTCGCTCTGTCGCGGGGCTGGAGTGCAGTGGCGCAATCTCGGCTCACTGGAACCTCTGCCTCCTGTGTTCAAACAATTCTCCTACCTCAACCTCCCGAGTAGCTGGGACTACAGGCGCGCGCCACCACGCCCAGCTAACTTTTGTAACATTCAGTTTACCCTTTTGTGAAAAAGGAGTGACAGCGGCAAGATTTGCTTCCCAGGGCTGAGGTGGGCATTGAATGACATTGTTGTTGAAAGTGCTCTCAGTAAATAGATGAGGTCCTTTTGAACAGTACAATCTGCTTTATGGTGTTAATGTATGGACTTTGATCAGTGGAGGAAATCGTCAAATCAGGGTTTCTTTGCCATGTTTTGAATGGAAATACACTGCATTGTCTCATAGACATCTATTTTACACAGGGAGGTCAGGAGTCCTTTGCCAATTTGGTTTATGCTGTTACTCAGAATGGGCGATTTTTGAAACTTTAATTAACCAAGTTAACCTATCTGTTTGCTAATGCGTGGAAGGTTGTATTGTTCTAACACATTGCAACATTTTGAATAAAAGCGTAAATGTGGGTGTGGGAGAAAAAAAAAGAAAGAAACAGATTTGGATCAAAGCTACTGCGGAAGAACTGCCACAGCACTCATTTTTTCCCCCCCCAAGGAATAGCTGTGGTAGAGAGCAGTGCCAGCTTGGAGTTTGTAACGTTTATTTTCTAGCCAACGCTATGATTTTTATTCCTGTTTATTGACCAAAAATTGCTTCATTTACTGAACCAACCACGTAGCGCAGCAGAGAGGCAGCTGTGGTTTCGCTGCCTGGGCCCTGCGCAATGCCCACCCCTCTCCCATAGATGGCAGCATTTCACAAAAACAACGCCGCCACCGGGTGCATGGAGAACTCAGCTCCAGTAATCTGTTGACAGGATTAAGGACCCCTGTTGTTTTACAGGAAGTAAATAAATCCTTATGGTATTCTGGAAAGCTCAGAAGTATATGAGTGGTAGGAAATTGTTTATTCTATGGCAAAGGTATCAAATGAATATTTACAGCATTTAAAACAATTACCTCGGATTGATGTGGACTGGTGTTAAAACTCAGCCTGTTTGCATTATCTAGTTTAGAGTATTTGTTCAACTCTTGCACACTAGGTTTACTTTCTGAGTATGGGATTTCTTGCTCTCATGAGTTGATGGTGAATGCTAAATCTGATAAGATGGTGATATTTTCTTTTTAGAAATTAAAATGTTATCTATTGTATGTGGAAATCATTGTGTAAGAAAGACATAGGCCAGATGATACTGTAAACTATAGGAACAAGAAAAATAATGAAGAGAACAAAGGATGTAACAGTACAGGATGAATAGAAATATAGTGGTTGGGTTTACGCAAAGGATTATCTTCAACTTTAAAATCCGCTGAAATTCTCAATTTTAGACAATATTTAAAGTGGACATGGAAAAATACTCTCATAAATCTAGACCATGGTTTTAGTATTCTTAAAAATGCTTCTCCGCAGAGTGTGTGGAGGGATAACGTGGGGAGGAAGTACTAGATATGGGTGATGGGGGGATGAAGACAGCAAACCACCTTGCCATGTATGTAACTATGCAACAATCCTGCATGATCTGCACATGTACCCCAGAACCTAAAGTACACTAAAAAAAAAATATATGCTTCTGAGATATTTCAAAAATGACATAGGGCAATAATCTATCAGTGAGATTTACCCAGGGGTGAATTAAACAATCCTACTCCTTAGATTTTTCACTGCCTTAGGGATGCACTATAATTTTCTATCCCTGATTTTTATGTTACTTCCTTTGTATGTTTCAAGAAGCTGATGATTTTTGAAAAGTACATTTGATCTGTGTCATGACTCATTACCAAGTAAATAAATGATTATCATTTTGAGCTTCAACACACAATTTCTTTTTAAAATTTATTTATTTATTATTATTATTTTTAGAGACAGAATCTTGCTATGTGGGCCCAAACAATCCTCCCATCTGAGTCTCCCAAAGTGCTGGGATTACAGGTATGAGCCACTGTGCCCAGCCTACAGCACATATTTTAACATACTTAAGATCAAGATATCTAATTTAAAAAAATAATCAAGTAAAAATCTTGAATAAAATGTCTGCTCTTTTATAGTATGACTTGTTTGTAAAGACTTAACTAGACACTAAATTCAATTTTTCTTTTTAAGTGTGAAGTTGAAATGCTGACAATTTATTCACAGAATAATGTCCTGTACAACTCTTACTTTTATGAAGGATACTTGGATAAATTAGCCTTAATAACCAATGAAACTCATGCTCAAGTACTGGACATGCTGTTAACTCTGTCTCAATTGGGCATCTGAATTATTCTGGCTTTCACTTTCCATATCGGTAACATGTCTATTATAACAATTTTATATAAAACAGCCAGTGTTAATTTAATAATTGGTAGTGAATATCATTGTTGTACATTGAATACTAAACATTTCCTTGCATAACAATTTAGGAAAGGCTTTAGAAACGGGATGTCAGTATCAGATTCCTGTTACTTGTCTCACCCCCTGTTGTATTATGTCACACAATTGTGTAACTTTGCAGTGCAATTGATGCTATTGTTAATCAGTCAGTGTGTCTTGATCAGTCAAGACGCTGCTCATCAAGAGAGTTTAGCTTGATAGGATTCAGCCAAGTGTAGTGAGAGCATTGCACACTGTGTAGCATTTGTCACATAATTCAATAATACACAATCTTAGTGATGCAAAGGTGAAAATAATCTACCCGGTAACTGCTTTTTTTGGTTTTTTTTTTTTTTTAGTTTATGATTACTTCTGATGCTCTAAATATAGCTTCGGGAAAATATAGAATGCCAGTCTAGAGTAAAACCCTCTGCAACGCTTTTTTAAAAATTGTGTTAAGAAAAAATTACATGAGTTTTATCCTCTTAACAAGTTTTTAAGTGTACAATACAACACTGTTAGGTGTGAGCGCAGTGTTGTACCCCAGACCTCTAGAACCTTTCTGTCTTGCTTAACTGAAATTGTATAATCGACAATAATTCCCCATTTTCTTCTCCCCCTACCTCCCAGTAACCATCATTCTACTTTATGCATCCATGAGTTTGACTATTTTACATATGTCATGTAAGTGGACTCTTGCAATACATTTTCTTTATCATTTATCCATTGATGGACATTTAGATTATTTCTATATTTTTGCTATTAAGAATAATTCTCCAATGGTCATGGGAGTGAAGACACATCTTTTAGATCCTGATTTTAATTATTTTGAATGAATACCCAGAATGGAACTGCTGGATCATCTGGCAGTGCCTTTTTTTTTTTGAGATGGAGTTTTGCTCTTTTTGCCCAGGCTGGAGTGCAATGGCACGATCTTGGCTCACTGCAATCTCTGCCTCCTGGGTTCAAGTGATTCTCCTGCCTCAGCCCCCCGAGTAGCTGGGATTACAGGTATGCACCATCATGCCCAGTTAATTTTGTATTTTTAGTAACGACAGGGTTTCATCATGGTGGTCAGGTTGGTCTCGAAGTCCAGACCTAAGGTGATCCGCCTGCCTCAGCCTCCCAAATTGCTGGGATTACAGGCATGAGCCACCATGCCTGGCAAGTAGTGCTATTTTTAATCTTTTGAGGAACTTCCATACTGCTTTCCATAGTGGCTGCACTATTTTATGTTCCCATCAAGAGTACACAAGCATCCAATTTCTGCACAATCTCACTAACACTTATTTTTTCTGATGGCCATCCTAACAGGTGTGAAGTGATAACTCATTGCAGTTTTGACTCCTATTTCCCTGATGACTAGTGAGGTTGAGCACCTTTTAGTAGACTTGTTAACTATTTCTATCTTACACAGATACATGTCTATTTAGGTCATTTACTCATTTTCTTAATCTGCTTATTTTATTTTATTTTTTTGTTATTTAGTTATAGCAGTTCTCTATATATCAGTTCCCTATATATAGTTTTCTATATATTTTGACTTGTAACCTCTTATGAAATACATGGTTTGCAAATATTTCTCTCTCTCATTGTGTAGGTCACCCTTCTGTTGATTATTCCCTTTGCTGTACAGAAGCATTTTTAGTGCAATGTAGTCCCATTTGTCTACTTTTGCTTTTGTTGCTGTGCGTTAGGGTCGTGTCCAAGAAATCAGCGCCATGACCAATTTGAAGATTTTCTCCTTGTTTCCTTCCAGGAGTTTTACAGTTTCAGATCTTTCCAGTTTCAGATCTTATATTGAAGTCTGTAATCTATCTTGAATTGGTTTTGTATCTGCTTTGCATTTTTAAAATCACTATTTTGTTTTAAACTTTATAATCAATCTTGTACGAATATGCAACAAATCTATATACACCGTTCTATTTTCATTATCTCTCTTGACTTATAAAATATAATGTAAAAAGAACTGTAAATAATCTTGACTTTTTAAAGCAGTTTCATCAGTATTTTGAATTGCCTCTTTGAAATCGTATAATTACATATAAATATGTGATATGGGCCAATATTTTTGAATGACTAAGATATTTTGACAGATGTAGGGAAAATACCAAGACATTTGTCTAAAGCTTAGGAAGAATTCCACACCTATAGTTTCCATATATCATGTAATTTCTAGAACAAATGAAATACGTACAAGTTAAATGTATTAAATATAACAAAATGTAGTAATAATAACACAAATCATTAACATTTAACTAAATGTGATTTAATTTCTTCCTTTTGTATGAGTGTTCATGAGAACACATTAAGAATCAGAGGAAAGTAAAACCCCCTTTTGAGTCCTAGAAATAAGGTCACTACACTGATGGTCTATTTCCTGCTACTCTTGTCTTAGTTCGTTAGACTCTATTACTGACATGGCCAAGGCCAGCATTCAGCCCCCACATGGCGCGTGGCTCATCTCCAGCATGCGTTCAGGTCTGCCTGTTGGCTTGGAAACATTTCTCATCCTGTCCTCATTTCTGGAACAAATTAGGCACTTAGGCTTCTCCATTACTTCAGGTACCTAGGTAGATTTCCCCTATGGTCGCAAACACAACTTGACATCTTATTTTTTCCTACTTAACGTCTCTGGCATCTATCTCTTCCTTTCAGTTCCCACTGCCCCCAAATCATCATCTCACATTAGAATACACTTCATAACCAACTGGGCTCCGTTCCTGGTGTCGCTGCCTTTTAATGTCACTAGAAAATTCTTCCTAAGAAACTCATTTTAAGAGCCATCAGTTGCCAATCCTGTCAGAGCCCTCCGCTTGATTTTCAAGGCTGTAATCTGACCATGTCTTGTCCATCTAGTCTGATTTCCCACTCCTTCCCAGTGTGAACTCTGCAGATCAGCCCACCTCCTCATAGCCCAGAGGGTGGCATGGCATGCTCAGCTCCATGACTCTGCTCCTTTCCACACATACGGAATTCTCTCCCCCTCTCCACTGCCTATGTCCAAATCCCCTTCTTCAGGTGTCCATACTGATTTATCCACTGTTGTATCTCTGATTGTAACAGAACCTGAAACATGGTAGACTCAATGACTAGCCTTTTGGAGTCTGAGTGAACCCAAAGGCTGCTTTGCCTGTGATGTTTCTCTGAATGTTCAGGTCACAGTGGCTTCTCTTTTCTCTAAAATATTTTCATGCCTGTGGTCTGTATTGCACTTTTATATATCCTTTTATCTTTCTGAATAGATTGGTCAACCAATATTATTTCTTATAGGATTTTACGCTGTCATATTGCTTAATAAATACTGTGTTTAACAATAACTTGCTGGTCTATGCTTGCTTCCTTGTATATTTGAGCAGCTGTCTCATGGCTTATGATTTGTACTGCAACATGATTTTTCCACAGGGAGGAGGCATAGCATGGTAGGTCAGCACATATATACTAAATTCAGACCAATGTGAGTGTGATGGATAATTTTATGTGTCAATATGACTAAGCTAAAATCTGTACAGGTAGCTGGTAAAACATTTCTAAGTGTGTCTGTGAGGGTGTTTCCAGATGAGAGTAGTGTTTTAAAAAATAAGCTGAGTAAAGAAGATTGCTCTCATCAATGCAGGTACAGCATCCAATCCACTGAGTGCCTAAATAGACCAAAAAGGCAGAGGAAGGGAAAATTTCTCTCCCTGGTACATTTATCTTCTCCTGCTCTAAATCATCAGCACTTCTGGTTCTTGTGCCTTCAGACTTAGACTAAATTTCAAATGTGTATGAATTTCATATATTTCTATTGATTCTGTTTCTCTGGAGACCCCCAACAAAAACACTAAGTTTGAATTCTGTCTGAGCCAAAAACTGGTTCTGTGACTAACTTTTCTTTCTTTCTTTCTCTTTCTTTCTTTTCTTTTTATTTCTTTCCTTCTTCTTTCCTTCTTTCTTTTTCTTTCTTTTCCTTCCTTCCTTCTTTCCTTCCTTCCTTAATAAATACTGTGTATTTATTCCTTCCTTTCTTTTTTTTCTTCAAGGTCTCATTCTGTTAACCAAGCTGGAGATCAGTGGCATTATCACGGCTCACTACAACCTTTGCCTCCTTGGCTTTAAAGATCCTCCTACTTCAGCCTCCAAGTGGCTGGGATCACTGGTGTCCACTAGCACACTGGCTAATTTTTTTTTTTTTTTGAATTTTTGGTGGAGACAAGGTTTTGCTATGTTAGCCAGGCTGGTCTTGAACTCCTGGCCTCAAGTGATCCATCTGCCTCAGCCTCCCAAAGTGCTGGAATTACAGGCATGAGCCACTGCACCTGTTCTGTGACTAACTTTTCTAAGTCAGATCTTTATTTATGATATGAACAAATCTATCTCATATGGTTCACATAAAGATTAAATAAAATTATGTTTATAAAAATGTAGAATATTATTTACTATGTTGCAAACATTTGAACAACACAATGGTTATTGTTTTTGTTGTTAGTATTTCACTGAACTCCAGCATGGAATCACTGACTTTACTACAAACTAGAGTCAACAAACTGGTAACAGTGTGAGTTTCAACAATTCTCATGTATTTTGAGACATGTCTTAATCATGTGAGAATAAAATTTTTTTGGGATATTATAACAAAAGATTAGGCCACAAACGCAATAAATAAATAAATAGACTACATGAAACTAAAAATCTGATGCACAGCAAAGGAAACAATAAACAAAATGAAACAGCCGTCAATGGATGGGAAAAATATTTGCAAGTCGTGTATCTAATAAGGAGTTATTATTCAAAATGTATTCAGACTTCATACAACTCAATACTTGTATGAAACACAAATAATCCAGTTTAAAATGGGCAAAAGAATGGAGTAGAATAGACCTTTCTCCCAATAAAACATAAAAATGGCCAGCAGGTATATGAAAAGGTCCTTGACATCATTAATCATCAGAGAAACGCAAACCAAAACCATTATGTGATATTATCTCACACCATTTAGGATGGTGATTATCAAGGAAGTGAAAAGATAATGTTGGTGAGGGTGTAGCTCTTATACACTGTTGGTGGGAATGTAGAGTGTTACAATCATTACAGAAAACAGTATGGGGATTTCTAAGGAAATTAAAAGAGAGATACCATATGACTATGCTAAGTGAAATAAGCCAGACAAGAAAAGAAATATATTGCCTGATATCATTTATTAATAGATGTGAAATATAAAACCAAAATTTCAAATATACAGAGATAGAGAACAAAACAGTGTTACCGGGGGCTAAGGAAAGGTGTGGGAAGAAATGGGAGGTGTAGGTCTGAGGATACAAAGGAGCAGATATGTAGGATGAACAAATCTAAAGACTTAATGTCCAACTTGAGAACTGTTGGTTGACTACGTGAAGTATGAAATTGTATGGCATAGGAGAGTCGTGCTACATGAGTAGATTTTAGCTGTAGTTGCCAGAAAACCAAAAACAAAATGAGCGACTGTGAGATGATGGATATCTTCATTTGTTTCACCTTCGTAACCTTTTTAGTATCTCTGTGTATCCCATAATATCATGTTGTATACCTTAATTAATACCTTAATAATGAATACATTCATTAAATAAATAAACCTTTCCAGGAAGTAAGGAAAAGGGAAGGAATGCATACATGATGTTACAATTCATTTCTACAGTTAAGTCATAAAAACTTGAAACTTAAAAAAAAAAATAACAAGGAACAGAAAATTTAATTTTAAAGGCCTAAAACAGCAGTTGCAAAGATGTCCTAAGGAAGGAAATGGTTAATTGTCAAGTGAATGTTATAAACAAATGTCCAAGAAGTTTTAAAGCATGTAAATCATTTTATAGATGCTATGTAAAATAGCAAATGTTTTTATAAAAGTTTTTCCCAAACTCACTTTACTCTCAGTTCAGTCTGTGTGCTGAGTGAGCATGGGCTGTGATATGTCATTTGTGCCCCAAAATGGGTGGTTCCCTAGGGTACCATATCAACGTGAGTATTTTGGGGATATCTAATAAACATCAACAATTTGCAGTTTTATTCTGTTAGCTAAAAACAAAACAAAAAAAAGCACACACAAAAAAACTCAATTTCCAAAGCTTCTAGAACAGATTTTAGACTTTGAGATCAAGCTGAAGGTCTTTAAGGTAAAACAAAAAACTTAGCTGTTCCACTTACTTTTATATAGAGGGCTTTGATCAGATCTCATAATAGATAGAATGTATAGAGTCTAAGACTGCTTTGTCGACGTCAGCAGACAGAATTTCTTCTTGTCACCAAGTGAAAGCTTATGATCAAGAAAGAGGGTCTTTTTCTATCCATAGGTGTCTTTGTGAAGCTTCCTAGCTTTGCTTTTCAACTGTGATGAAACAGCATTTAAAAGAAAGTGGCATGTGAGGTGAGATCAGGAGAATGGATTCTTTATTTCATCTGAATAGAGAGTTGCTGTTCCAGGGCAACTTTCAGCTCTTATTTTGTTTTGACACAATTGTCAAAATGTTTAACTCTTCCTTTCCAGGATTTGTCATTTTTGAAAAAAGAATGGTGACCGGCAAATCATTCTACTGATGTTAATGAACACTGATCTGATTAAGCAAACTCAGCTTATTTTGAGATAAGAAAATTGTGCAAAAGTAACCAACTGGACATTTAGCTCCTTTTTACAGAGGGGAGCAGACACAAACTACATCAGTTTTGTTTACTGAGCTAGAAATATGAAACACAACAAATAGCCGTGTTTTTAAAACTTGAAACAAAATGAATTACAAACTTCCTGAAGCAGTACACACTTGAGCTCTTTTAGGTAACCTCTGGATCCTCAGAACCCATTTTATGGCTTTCGAGGCTATTAAAACAGAACTCAATAAATGTTTATTGGGTCAAGGCACATAGTTCAAAGAAAACAGAAACTAACTGGCTGGCTTGTCTAACCGTGGGAAATGACGTAAGGGAAAAGTGTGTTGGATCCGGGCTTCATGGCTCATGCCTGTAATCCCAGCACTTTGGGAGGCAGAGGTGGGTGAATCTCCTGAGGTCAGGAGTTCGAGACCAGTCTGGCCAACATGGTGAAAACCCTGTCTCCACTAAAAATACAGAAAAATTAGCTGGGCATGATGGCAGGCATCTGTAATCCCAGGTACAGGGGAGACTGAGGCAGGAGAATCGCTTGAACCCAGGAGGCAGAGATTGCAGTGAGACAATATTGTGCCACTGCACTCCAGCCTGGGTGACAGGAGCAAAACTTATCTCAAAAAAAAAAAAAAAAAAAAAAAAAAAAAAACGTGTTGGGAAAACCATATGTGAGTGACAGACTGTAGGCGACAATTGCAGTAAGGTAGAAAAGTAGGCATCTTGAAAATAGAGTAATGGGGCAAATATAATAATGTGCTGCTGCCTTTTTAACACAGGAGTGCAAGAAACAGGGATACTTCATGAATGGTTCACGGAGTCTCTAACAAAGGACATGAGTGCAAATGTTTTTCCTCCTGAACTTACGTGGGTTCAGTGAAAAGTGAGAGTGACTCCCCAGGTGAGGAATTAGAATCAGGGAAGCAAGAAAATCAGGAATGTTCTACCAGAAAAGGAACATCAGGGATGTTCTATCAGAAAAGGAAGGTCTCAAAAGCAACTCACATTTTCAGATATCATTGAGGGGGAAGAACATTCCAAAGTTTAGGGCTTTAGTGGCAGAGAGCATTTTGAGCTAGAGTATATTAATTAGTAGGTAATAGGAGGGAATTGAATGGGCGGTGTTCATTTTGGAGAAAGAGTAGGTGACGTGGTTTGGTGGCTGTGTCTGGAAAAGCAAACTTTCATAACATGAACTACCCGAGAAATGGCCTCAGGTGGTGGTGACGGAAGTGTTCAGTTGTACCCTGGGCCTTTTCATTTTTGCCACCAGCTGTTTTCACTTTCACACACTGGAGTCTTTGCTGTCACACAGTTGCCGAGTGTTTTCTTACTGCTCTTTTCTTTCTATTTTTCTAACATTCCAAATGCTTTATCTAATGCAAGATTCCTCAGCCTTGGCCCTGTTGACATTTGGGGGCAGAAAAGTCTTTATTATATAAGATTGTTTTGCAAATTGTAGGTTGTTTAGCAGCCTCTCTGACTTCCATCTTACAATTTACAGGTAACTTTCCCCACCTAGGGGTGATTACAGAAAATTTCTCCAGATACTGTCAAATATCGCCTGGGGGGCAAAATTGCCATGGGTGAGAATCACTGGTCTAATTTCTACTTATTATGTGATCTCAAAAAGTGTGTGCTAAAATTACATGTGATTCCCCAGAAATATTTTGCACGTGGTTGCAAATTGGAAGAAAATCTAATCTGCCCATTTATTGGTCATTGGTGAATTGCCCTGAAATAGTAATTGGTGTCACATTTCAAAACTTGTAATGTTTTCCTTGTCTCAGTTTTTGAAGGATGTTTTTGTATCTTTTTGGAAATCAAAGTCTTATTTTATCTATGTATCTACCTACCTAGTTTATTGCCTTGTAAACATCATTCTTTTGAGTTAAAACATCCTGAATATAAGGCTATCCCAATCAAGCCAGATCAGCCATAGAGCACAAAAAAATGATTTAAAAAAGAGTTCAGGTTCAAAACACATTATCTATATGGGAGAAAGTCTCTTCATAAATGCCAGCAATTATCGTCTTGAGTTCAGAAGTGAATAAATTTCATCCTTGAGTGCAAGAGTGATAGCAAACAATCAACTTTAACATTTAGAGAGAAAGTTATAGCCATTTCTTGAACTACCTCCGATATTATTTCTGGAATATGTTTTTAAGTCTTAAGTACTTCATGGCTCTGGAGGCAACTGTGATAGAATGGCAAGAGCAGTAGGCTAGGAGTCAGATGAACGGGTCTAAGCCTTCACCCTTCTAGAGAGGAAAGTCTCCAAATCCTTATTCAGAAAATGGAAAGAGTAATAATCTCACAGAGGATTGCTGTACAGCTGAGGTAGTGTAGTTTGAGGACTGAAATGCGTGATCAGTGGAAAGACACTATGAACATGATTTACTTTCTGTTTGTTAAAAATTATTAAACATGTTAAACGATGCTTAAAGATTGCCTTAAGGATTTCCTGTGACACAGTTTTCCCAGGCTAGCTGTTTAACCAAACTCAGGTCTGCCATTCCTAGGGGGATATCTGTGGCCAACACAATATTGCAGAAACAAGAGTTTTACAAATTAAATCATATTTTGTAGACATTAGGGGAAATTGATATGGCAAAGAATTGTACGGCTATTTGCTTTTTTGGCAATAAATATAATTATTCTATTTTACCTCTTTTATGAATTTCTTGTTAATATTGAGAATTCATGAAGGCTATGTGTAATACAAATACTTCTAAATACTATATTTTCTCTACTTAAAATAAAAATCTAAACTTCCTTTAATTCAATATCACTCTCACTTTCATCTCACCACCTAGTCAAGTATTTTGATTAAAATCACACACAATAAAGAAACATATACACACACATGAACACTCAAACGCACATACACACACATGCAAACAGACAGAAACACAGACACACACGTACACACACACACACATACACACAAGCACACATACACACGCAGACATGTAGACATACACACATACACAAACACACAGACACACACACATACACACAGACACACACACATGCTGACAACTCACAGTTGATAATTCACCTCATTACAGTTCATGAAGGGATTGTATAAAGATAAACTGAGTGACGTAAATATATAACATTGTTCAAATATAGTAAGATTTAGTGATATTATTACAGCAAGGAAGAAAAATATAAGTAATATATAATTTTGGTTATGGCTTTAAGCTACCCTTTTCATCCTCTAAAAGGTTTCTAAAAAGGCTCCTGCTGTTAGTTAATTGGCACAAGAGAATGGAAGAATAGTGGATACATACCTTGCGTTTCCTCTAAGATTAGGAAAAATAGAAAACAAAATATTTTCCTCAGGAATTAACTATATACAAATGATAAGTGAAGGAAATGGCATCATTTATATTAGGAAAGTAATGAATTGTTTAAATTTTATTTTATTTTAGATTCAGAGTGCCATGTACATGTTTGTTTCATGGCTATATTGTGTACTGGTGAGATATGGGCTTAGAGTGTACCCATTCCCTAAATAGTGAACATTGTTTCCAATAGGTAATTTTTCAACCCTTGCTCTCCTCCCTTTTGGAGTCCCCAGTGTCTATTATTTTCATTTTTATCTTCGTGTGTATCCATTGTTTAGTTTCCACTTGTAAGTGAGAATATGCAGTATTTCACTTCCCATTTTTGAATCAGTTCACTTAGGATAATGGCCTCCAGCTCTATCCATGTTGCTGCAAAGAACACGATTACATTATTTTTTTATGGCTGCATAGTATTCCACAGTGTGTGTGTGTATGTATGTGTGTGTGTGTGGATATATATATATATATATATATATATATACCACATTTATTTATCCAGTCAACCATTGATGGCTATTTAGATTGGTTCTGTGACTTTTCTGTTGTCAATAGTGCTGTGGTGAACATACATGTACAGGTATCTTTTTTTTTTTTTGAGACAAAGTCTCTCTCTGTTGCCAGGCTGGAGTGCAGATCTTGGCTCACTGCAACTTCTGACTCCCAGGTTCAAGCAATTCTCTTGCCTCAGCCTCCCAGGTTGCTGGGATTACCGGCGCACACCACTACGCCCAGCTAATTTTGTATTTTTAGTAGAGACAGGGTTTCACCATGTTGACCAGGATGGTCTTGATCTCCTGACCTCGTAATACACTGGCCTTGGCCTCCCAAAGATATCTTTTTATGTAATGATTTATTTTCTTTTAGGTAGACACCCAGTAGTGGTAGTGCTGGGTGGAATGGTAGTTCTATTTTTATTTCTTTCAGAAATCTCCATACTGTTTTCCATAGAGGTTGACCTAATTTACATTGCTGCCAACAG
This sequence comes from Ateles fusciceps, assembly GCA_036589455.1. NCBI lineage: Eukaryota > Metazoa > Chordata > Mammalia > Primates > Atelidae > Ateles > Ateles fusciceps. The sequence goes on from JAZHEH010002052.1 coordinate 595,703, forward strand.
TGTATAAGGATTTCCTTTTCTCTGCATCCAGGCCACAATAACAGCCATTCTGACAGGTGTAAGATGATTCTTTTTTTTTCTAGTGTTATGTAAAAAATAAGTCATTTTGAAACACAGTTTATATTAGCTTATCAATCATAGAGATGATTTTGTGATAGCCATTAATATACACAGTCAAGAACTTAAATACCAATTTAAACCAAAAACTCTAAATGGGCATGTTAAAGTTTTGTAAAAGGCATCGCACAGTTTTGAAGTAAGAACTGTCAAGTGGTAATACCGCTAAAACACTCATGTTAATGCTGATGCTTTTCCATTGCACACTTCAAACTTTTGGTGTATGAGTTTGTCAACTTTAAACATAATAACTTAATCTTTTTGGAAGCACACTTTCAAATGCTGCACAGAACACATCAGGATTTTACTTCTTTTTAAAAGTCTGATCTAACTGGACAGGATCACAGAGAGTTTATCTTTTTCTGAAGTATGTTGCTGAAAGTCGGAAGAGGGGAACAAAAGGAGAAGGAACTAGGAGGTGTTTTCTTTAGAAAGTGGTGCCTTTATTGCCATATGTTGTACTTGAACTTTCCAGGGTAAAGTGTGTTCCCAGCAAGTCTCTGTCCAGGGCATGTGATGGTGCAGGTCTTAGTTTACACATGAACTCACTAATAGATGTCAAATGCTATTTGACAAATGAACTCACAAATAGATTGAAATGCTCTGGAATGAGGTTTAAATCCTTCATCTGAGCGTCATTACATCTATGCCGAGGAATTTCCAGATTCTAAACCAAATGATACAGTTAGAGTTTGAAGACAATTTGAGAGCTGGTGAACAGGGCAGTTACTTCTTTCTGTCTCTTGCTTTTTGTATAACGGAAATGAATGTTACTTTTTATTACTCCATTGCAAGAAATTAAGATATCTGCTAGGCTGATCCTTTCTTCCTTTCTCTCTCCGTCCCTCTCTTAATCTCTCCCTCTTTCCGTCTCTTCCTCTCTTTTCTTTGCTTCCTTCCTTTCTTCCTTCTTTCCTCCCTCCCTCCATTTCGCCCTTATTCTCTTCCTCTCTTCTCCTCTTTGCCTCTACCTCCCTTCCTTCCATCGGTCTGTCCTTCCTTAGTTTTGTTCATTCCACTGACACACAAGGAGTATGTACAGTGGGGGTCCTACCATGACCAGACACTGTACTAGGCAAATGAGGTAGAGAAAGGGACAAGATAAACAAGATCCTGCCCAAATGAAGAATCCAGTCAGGTAAACAAGCTTCAGAAATATAAAACGGAAATGTTGGGGTAATAAAAGATCTCATAGGAGAAATATGCAGTCCAGGCTCCCATGAGCACTCTGACTCTCTCTTCCAACCTTCAGCCCTCTTCGTACTCTTTGGGGATTTCTAGGGAGCTGTACGGCTTATATGCAAAATGAAGTATCAGAAGATAAAAATGTCAAGCAGGATTTAAGATTTTATGGATTATTCTGCAGAGTTGATCGTTCATTTTTGTGTGAAAAATTGGTTATATATGTTCCTACTTTTCTCACAGTAATACTTTTACAAGTAACTTCTCAGCACTTTGCTTTCTTTGTCTGCAAAAATTACACGGAGATTTTTTAAAGGGCATTGTTTTCCCACCTTTTCAAGCAAACGGTGCATTTCTCAGCTTGCTCTTGTTATCGTGCATGCAAATGCAAACATATTCTCGATTGAGATCTGTGAAATCTCTGGAAAATTCTTAATATTGATTTGCATCCTCCCTTGCAGAAATAGTTAATATTGATTAATGAGAGGCACTTAGCTTGATAATAATTGAACCCAGTTCACAACAAAAGCAAGTCAATTATGGTGCTTAGGAATTTTTAATAGTGATTGCTTTTTTTCTTTTATTATTTTATTTCTCATGTCTAGATGAGAGTTGACCTTGCATAAAATTTGTTTGGCAAATTCAAATGAGACAAAGCAAAAATATTGATATGGGTGGGTAGGCTTGAAAGCAACTGAAACATCTAAAAATAATGTGGGAATAATTGGCATAATAGGGCAAATCATCAATTATGACACATGCTTCAAAACTGATTTGAACATGGTATCTCAACATGTGACTTAAAGTAATACAGTAAATAATTGTTAAATAAAGAAATGCCATGACTTATGCAAATCAAATGTGTAGATATCTGAATTAATTAAGGAAATGTAAGGATTCTCTTAATTTAAAGAAAAAAATAATTTATCCTGTACCACCCACAGTGAACCTAAATTGTCATATATTCCACTTAAGAAACCCTTCTTCATATGTGTCAAACATTATAAAATGGCAAACAAGAATTAAACATCTTTTTGATTATTCTGCACAGCTGATCATTTCTGAGTGAGAAAAAACTTGGCCAAACTTTATTTGTGAAACAACCTAAATGCCCAGTGTTAGAATATGATTAAAATTTAAAAATTTTTCAAAGTCCATAGGCCTGGAAAATGATGCTATCCCACAATAAACATAAATACATTAAGGACAGACTACTCTTTTATTTCCTGTTTGGGTAGCACATATTCTTAACACGAATAGACTTGTATCCTGAAGCAGCAATAAATTTTAGACAAGTCAGGCACTGATAAGGTAACAAGCAATGCCTAAATATCATTATTGTTACTAAAGCAAAAAAAAAATGATGTGGGTATTTCTCCAAGGTAAATATTTTCCATTAAACATTTAATGGAAAGAAATGTTAATCGTTTCTTATTCCCTTGTACCCACCTTTAATTAATTGATAATACTACATTTTTTTCATGCAGGTCTTTCATACTTTTGAAGCATTTTCTATGTCAAAATTAGAGTTAAAATTCTAAAAAAAATTTTCTTATCAAAGATGTGTATTTTGCTTAATGTTGCTTTATTATAAGAGGAACAAATCCATTTTGGCTGAGGCATATGAGCAATATATAATAATAGAACACATTATGGCAATTTTCAGATAGATCATGAAACTATATGAAAATTTTGAAGTAATAGAACACCTAGAAGAAAATTTTGGAAACCTTCATCTAATCTCACAAAGAGATCATAAAAGTGAGGGGATATCTCTAAGTAAAATTTTCAATATATTTTTATTATATATATTTCTAATACAATATAGACATAAATAAAATTGTGAAGAAAGCCAAATGAAGAAAGCATTTTCAAGTCATAAGAAGCAAAACATTTTTTTAAAACTTTTATTTTGAGTTCAGGGGTAGATATGCAGGTTTGTTACATAGGTAAACGTGGATCATGGCGGTTGCTTATACAGATTATTTCATCACCCCGGTATTAAGCCTAGCATTCATTAGTTATATTTTCTGATCTTCTTCCTCCTACCATTCTTCACTCTCAAATAGGCCCAGGGTGTGTTGTTTCCCTCTGTGTGTCCTTGTATTCTCATCATTTAGCTTCTGCTTATAAGTAAGAACATGTGGTTTTTGGTTTCCTGTTCCTGTGTTAGTTTGCTAAGGATAATGTTCTCCAGTTCCATCTATGTCCCTGCAAAGGACATGATCATGTTCATTTTTATAGATGCATAGTATTCCATGGTGTATATATACCACATTTTCTCTATCCAGTCTGTCACTCATGGGCATTTAGGTTGTTTCCATGTCTTTGCTGTTGTGAATCATGTATATGCATGCATGTGTCTGTGTGATAGAATGATTTATATTCCCATTCCCAGTAATGGGATTACTGGGTTGAATGGTATTTCTGTCTTTAGGTCTTTGAGGAACTAATTTACACTCCCATTAACAGTATATAAGCATTCCTTTTTTTCCTTTTTCTCCACAATCTCTCCAGCGTCTGTTATTTTTTGACTTTTTAATAATAACCATTCTGACTGGTGTGAAATGATATCTCATTGTGGTTTTGATTTGCATTTTTCTAAAGATCAGTGAGGTTGAGCTCATAATACAAAGTTAAATAGGAAAACACTGTACAGAAAGAATCTTTTAGCAGATAAACTGTGTAAAATTGTACATTTTAAATTTATATTTTTATGGTACAATTAAGGGTGATTTTTAACTTATTCTTTATACTATGTGATTATTTTCTGTGTTTCTAAATATCTATTGCTGTAATAGCAATTCATAATCAATGTTATTTCAAGAGAGAGATCCAGGAAGAAGAAGCTATTTCAAAAAGGTTTAGTATTTCAAAAGTTGGATTAATGGTATGATTTCAGGCCTTTTTAATTTAACATGTTCCTAACCTCTGCAAGTCATTGCTATCAGAGTAATTACATATTTACCACAAACAGAGAAATAAATGCGTTCAAGTTGATAAGGCAGCTGTGTAGATATAAAACTCCATAATATTGTAATAATCAGGGTAGCTGGAGCCGCTCTTATCAACCATCTACACATAAAGGAGTCTCACAGTAATATTCTCATGCACATGATATATTGTATAAAAACTATTGTGATATGTTGCTATGGTACCTGGGAGATCCTTATAGATTCGAGTTCCATACTCTAGCTTGTTTGGGCATGCTTCAGGCATTCACAAATGAAATGAGGAAGAGTTTCTGTGCACACTCGCAAAGTTTCTGGAGTCCTCCCTCCAGTCAGATAGATAGCAAAGAAATTTGCAAAGGATCCCTCTTTAAACATGGTCACATATTTATGCTGCATGGATACCAGAATCCAATTTTCACAGTACAGAAGTTTAAGAATATTAAACACCAAGGAAAAATGTATTTAAAAGAAAAGAAAAAGGAAGAAATTAAGTGAAAAGAAACAAAACTACCATCCCCACCTGTATTTTCACTTGCCCACAACAATAAAACAGTTTCTCTGTCATTTGGCCTTAATGTCTACTTAGTGATTAGAGATCCTAGACAGCCCTACAGCGGTAAGTGATGGGTGGGGAGAGAGAGAGAGAGATTTTCACTGTAAAACTGGAACAAAGACTAGCTCCGAAATTCAAAGGTTGAATTCCTGTTCCGGTTAGAAATAAGAGAACAGATTCTTGAGTGGCCATTCTGACTTGAAAAAAGCCAGTGACTTTTCTATGTTTTTTTTTTTGTTTTTTGTTTTTTTTATGTAAGAAGAGCTAAAATATTTTTCATCAATCAAATGTGCGCAGCTGTGTCTGATAATCTATTAAGTTTATAAAGATTTCACCTATTTTGGACCAACAAGATACACCTTTTATTGGTCTTCTCTGGGTTTATCAGCTTCTTCTTTTACATTGTTTTTCATCACTAGACTGGTAGATTACAAAATTATCAGTTTTGCAGATTTGGCTGGGATTTTGACATAGATTCCAACATATGGCTTATACTATGACAATTGGCAAAACAGAGAGAGGTTACCAAATGAATGAAAAGTATGATACTGATTGTTCTTTACCCTACGTTAATTCTCCCTCCCTCTCTCAGCCTCCTCTTCCTCCTTCTCTCTCTATTCCCTGCCCCTAACATACATGTGGATGAACTTTTTAATGACTATTTCAAAGCTTCTATGAAAAAAAATTTTTTTTACTTACTAAATCCTTTACATTTATATATTTATTTATTTTTTAAAATTCATTTATTTTACTTTAAGTGCATACTATATCTGGCATTTCTCCCATATTGTCCAAAATTTTTGTGTAAGTGTGAGGAACTCATAAAAATTCTCTGAATCTTTGTTGATTATCAATACCCTTGTTTTAGTGTCCTTGAAAAACACAATTTTAACAACCCTGACTTCTTGACTCACCAGCCCACACTAATCACCACATCTCTGATTTTGTCATTGCCACTCTATCAATGCAAAATCTGAAATTCCCACATCTGACCATGAACCATCTTCTCTCTAACTTTCCCAATCCCTCACATTCAGTGAAGTTTCCTCTGCTATTTTTTCAACTCTCTCAGGGAAGGAAGTGAGTGACTGACAGCTGAGGATTTTGGAGATTTGTAAAAACAACACTGGGAGCAGGCATGGAAGCTGAGTGATATGGTTTGGTTCTGTGTCCCCACTCAAATCTCATGCCAAATTGTAATCCCCAGTGTTCAGGGAGGAACCTGGTGGGAAGTGATTGGATCATGTAGGTGGAGTTCCCCCTTGCTATTCTGGTGGTAGCGAGGGAGTTGTCATGAGATCTAGTTTTTGGAAATGTGTAGCTTCTCCCCCTTTGCTTACTGTCTTCTTCTGGCTCTGGCCGTGTGAAGATGTGTCTCCTTCCTCTTTGCCTTCCGCCATGATTGTAAGTTTTCTGAGGTCTCCACAGCCATGCTTCCTGTGCAGCCTGTAAAACCATGAGCCAAGTAAACCTCTTTTATTCATAAATTACTCAGTGTCAGGTATTTCTTTTGTTTTGTTTTGTTTTGAGATGGAGTCTCACCTGTCACCAGGCTGGAGTGCAATGATGCTCAGCTGCAACCTCTGCTTCCTGGGTCCAAGAGATTCTCCTGCCTCAACCTCCCAAGTAGCTGGGACTATGAGCACATGCCACCACACCCAGCTGATTTTTGCATTTTTAGTAGAGTCGGGATTTTACCATGTTGGCCAGGACAGTCTGGATCTCTTGACCTTGTGATTTGCCCATCTTGGCCTCCCAAAGTGCTGGGACTAGAGGCATGAACCACTGTGTCCGGCCAGGTATTTCTTTATAGCAGTGTGAGAAAGGATTAATACAGAGTGTGAAGAGTAACCTGATGAATGAGTTTGGTTTAGAGGCTGAGATTCAGGCAGAATGTGCCAGAACATTATTGTTTTGGTCATTCTTATTCTTTGGGCTGCCTGCCTGTGGATGCTAGGAATTGAGTAATTTAAAGACTCAGACAACCACAGACTATCCAGAAGAAAACTCATTACTCAGCTTGGTTTTCCCACAATTCAAAGCTCCCTACATTTAGGCAACATGCTGGGCTTTTCCGGCCATCTTGTTATTCACATGTGTTTACATGAGTTTTTTTTTTTTTTTTTTTCACTGAACACCTACTCTAGAGATGTCCAGGCGAGCAGAAGAAGACAGAGCCCCTGTCTTCAGAGAGCTTTCATTTCAGTATAGACTGGAGCTGGATCTCACTTCCTAGATTGTCCCCTGGTGAGTCAGCTAGCCTTGGTGGGAAGGGCAGTTGCCTGGAGCTGCCTTGCAGTAGCACAGTAGAATGAGTAGTGAGCCCAGGATGCAAATTTCCTGCTGTTGCAGAGTGGTGTGCGATTTCTCATGGGCTCCAGGCACTGAAATTTTCTGATGTGAGACAGTAGAGGGAAGAGACTCAGTCCTGGCAGACAAGAGACGTGATCACTAAGATCCCAATGGGTCTCACATGTCTGCAATATTCCCTCCCATGTTTTCTTGCCTCCCTTAACAAGCTGGCCCAAGTTATGTAGCAGAAAGGAGGCCTCTCTCAACTTAGCTGACCAGGCTGAATTCCTAGCCACAGAAGGAAGAACCTCACAATTTATCTCCTTGAAGTAATGTCTTCCAAGGTTGCTGAAGCAGAACTCTAGCATTCCTTAAGGACTTGACCATCTTTCAAGGTTGCTAAAGGGAGCCTCTGGCATTCCTGATAAGAACCAAACCAGAGGCAGCCAGCTGAAAACAAAATGGACTCTAGCACTAATCTTTCACCAGTTTTTTTTCTTATTGTAATACTAAAATCTCCACCAAAGGTGGAGCCAATCTGCCACTCTCTGATCATGCCATGTATGTTAGGGCATGATGCCTCACTGCACACGCTCTAAGAAAACCCCTAAACATGCTTGTGCATCACTCCTTTTTCTTCCTCAACATCCTTAAGATAACAAGAGCTGGGCCCTTCAGGAAAGGAGCGTCAGTACCCCTCCCTTGTATGCTGCTCCTTGCACAGCTCCAGCCTGAAGACTATTAAACCTTGCCTAAGAAAATTTCTTCGGCCTGGAGATAATCTTTGCTTAGCAAGAGCCAAGGAACTTGAGGTCCAGTTGCAACAAAAAATAAACAAGTCAGCAGACCTTCCTGGATTCTCACAGTCTGCATGGAAGGATGTATTTCCTAGGGCACAGTGTGGACAATCATCACTGGTAGTCATGAGGGGTATGACTGACATCTCTGTGGACTGTCATTTCCAGGGAGCAGGTGGAAGCTGCATCACCTCCATCTGTTAGCCAGGGAACCTTACAAAGGTGCATCCTGCAGGGTGTGGTGTGTGGTGGGTCTGAGCCGAGGTCCAGCCACTGAGGGGCAGCCACTGACGTAGCCAGCATAGACCTTGAGCAGGCTACATCAGTAAACAGATGGATCCCAAATCAGTGGCTTTGTATTGCAGCTGGATAAGCCTCCTCATCCCTTTCTCCCCACCCTACACTTTGCATATAAGCTCATCAACCCCCATGAGAAATGGGAGAATATAACCTGTGATGTTGGAACATAAAGGTTAAATTTTGTACCTTGTAAACCTGTGACAGAAGTTGTTATAAGAAATAAAAATAAGGTACACCTATCCATCACCTGACAACTTTTATTTACATCTGAAAGCTCTGTCATTAAGTGCAAAGCCAGTAAACAAAAGACAAATAGAATTTTTTTTTTTTTTTGAAATAGAATTTCACTGTACCACCCAAGCTGGAGTGTAGTGGTGCAATCTCCACTTACTGCAACCTCAGCCTCCCAAGTTCAAGCAATTCTCTTGCCTCAGCCTCCTGAGTATCTGGAATTAAAGGTGTGTACTACCATGCCTGGCCAACTTTTGTATGTTTAGTAGAAATAGGGTTTCACCATTTTGGCCAGGCTGATCTCAAACTCCTAACCTCAGGTGATCTACCCGCCCATCCTCCCAAAGTTCTGGGATTACAGGTGTGAGCCACCTCGCCCAACCAAAAAACAGACTTTTTAAAAATGTAGTTCTTTATATGAAAAATTGTGGCATAATCCATCTTAATTTTAGGCTCCCAATAATTTTCATAAATAGAAAAATATATCCATTAAACAATCAAAATACATCGTATAAGCTATTTGAGAGTAAATAAAGTTTATGTATATAACATAACATAATGAAGGTTTGTGATACTCTTTTTTTTTCTTTCAGTATTCTCTATATGCTTTTCAGTCTTTGTGAGGCTCTTGGTTATGTTGCACTAAAACTACACTTGAAAAGAAAGAGCATAAAAAACAACCTTAGGGCAAAATAAAGGATAAGCGAGAGAGCACTTTGGAAGAAATGGAAATCGTACAATCATACAATAGTATCCCATAGAGTCCAGAAGATGCAGCTGTCCTCCTCACTCGCAGGGCACATTTGCAAGCAACACTTTTGCCCAAATACTGGTGGACAATACAAAGTTGTTTCATATAATTTTTCATTCTAGAAATTACTGTGTAAGGTAAATTAGTAAATGTGTTTTTTGCCCAAAACTGAAACATGAGAAGTATTACTTGTCACTACCATTTATTTAGGGGATATGACTGTTATTATTATTTTATTTTATTTTTTGAGATGGAGTTTCACTCTTGTTGCCCAGGCTGGAGTGCAATGATGTGATCTTGGGTTATGGCAACCTCAACCTCCCGGGGTTCAAGTGATTCTCCTGCCTCAGCCTCCCGAGTAGCTGGGATTACAGGCTCTGACACCATCCCCGGCTCATTTTTGTATTTTTAGTAGAGATGGGATTTCACCATGTTGGCCAGGCTGGTCTTGAACTCCTGATCCCAGGTGATCCACCTGCCTCAGCCTCCCAAAGTGCTGGGATTAGAGGCGTGTGCCACTGTACCCAGCCTAATTTTTTAAAAAAGATCTGAAAAGTGATATAATCTTTCTCTTAAGGTAAAAATACTGTGTTAAAAGAAAAACCTAGCTGAGCGTGGTGGTTCACACCCATAATGTCAACACTTTGGGGAGCCTAGGCAGGCAGATCGCCAGATCAGGAGTTCGAGACCAGCCTGACCAACATGGTGAAACCTGATCTCTACTAAAAATACAAAAATTAGATGGGCGTGGTGGCATGGGCCTGTAATCCCAGCTACTCAGGAGGCTGAGGCAGAAGAATGGCTTGAACCCAGGAGGCAGAGGTTGCAATGAGCTGAGATCGTGCCACTGCACTCCAGCCTGGGCAACAGAGCGAGACTCTGTCTCAAAAAAAAAAAAAAAAAAAAAGAAAAAAAAAAGAAAAGAAAAAGATAGAAAAAGAAAAAGAAAAATCTCAGGCAAATTACATTTAACAGAATTTAGCTGAGCAAAAATCACAGTTTATGAATTGGGCAGTTCCTAATCCAGAATAAGTTCAGAGAGACTTTGCCGCTGCCATGTGGTCTAAGTAGATTTATAGACAGAAAAAGAGAAGTGGTGAACAGAACCTGGACGTGAGGTACAGAAACAGTTGGATTGGGTACAGCTCAGCATTTGCCTTATTTGAACATAGTTTGAACAGTTGCCCACATGCAACTGGCTGAAACTCTGTGGTTGGTAGGAGAATGAGTTACAGAAAGTTTACACATCTATTTAGGTTACATTTATAGTTGTGTGTGTGTGGAGAAATCTTTAGGCTAGACTTAAAATATGTTAAGAGGCAGATTTAGGCTAAACAATTTAATAGGTGTTAATTTAAAGTCCTTATTTGAGGTGAGTCTATATACCATATGCTGGATGCATGGCAGACATTCTATAACCATATTCATTATTATTGTTTTCCTCCTGTCCTTGAGAGTCCCCAACCCCATTTCTTTCTAATCCATACTCTCTGCAAGTGAGACCTCAATCATGTCCATAAACTTAAATGACCTGCTCTATGTTAATGACTCTGGTTTTCAAATTACCTAGAACCTGGTGCTTCAAGTTGAGCAATAACTCAATGATTTTTTCTCTTTTTTGAGACAAGTCACATTCTGTCACCCACCACCCAGACTAGAGTGCAGTTGGCGTGATCTTGGCTCACTGCAACCTCCACATCCTGATTCTCCTGCCTCAGCCTCCTGAGTAGCTGGGATTACAGGCACCTGCCATCATGCCTGGCTAATTTTTATATTTTTAGTAGAGACGGGGTTTCGCCATGTCAGCCAGGCTGCTCTGGAACTCCAGACCTCAGGTGATCCACCAGTCTTGGCCTAATTCAGTGATTTTTAGTATATATATTTTTTATTCCATCAAAATTGCCCTTCCTCTTTTCTAGTATATCAGCATTAAAGGTATCAAATTTCATCCAAAAAAAAAAAAAAAACACAAGACTATTCATCTTGGAGTCATCTTCTACCTTTCTTTTTATCTTCCTTGATCAATTGGATTATTTCACTATTTCATGCCTCAGTTTCACCTTTTGAAAACCAAGAATAACAGTAGTTATTGTTTATATTTTTATGATCTATCTGATAGGTCATAAGGATTATTAAATGAGTACATGCATTTAAAAACAAAACCTTTAGCACAGTGTTCAGGCAGATATTACTCAATAACTATTACTGAGCTATTATTAATATCTCATGTCCTCCCTTCCTTTCCATCCTTGTTGACTAAACAGATATTAGAAAAGCAGATTCTTCTGAGAATTGTCTATTCATGTCCTTAGTCCACTTTTTGATGGGATTGCTTTTTCTTACTGATTTGTTTGAGTTTGTTGTAAAATGCAAATGGCCAACAAACATATGAAAAAATGCTCAACATTACTAATGATCAGGCAAATGCAAATCACAACCATAATGTGATACCACCTTATTCCTGCAAGAATGGCCATAATCAAAGAAATCAAAAAACAGTAGATGTTGGTGTGGATGCGGTGAACAGGGGAACACTTCTACACTGCTAATGGGAATGTAAATTAGTACCGCTGCTATGGAAAACAGTGTGGAGATTCCTTAAAAAACTAAAAGTAAAATTACCATTTGATCCAACCATCCCCACTACTGGGTATCTACCCAAGAGGAAAAGAAGTCATTATTTGAAAAAGATACTTGTACACGCATGTTTATAGCAGCACAATTCACAATTGCAAAATCATGGAACCAACTCAAATGCCCATCAATCAACGAGTGGATAAAGAAACTGGAATACTACTCAGCCATAAAAAGGAATGAATTAACAGCATTTGCAATGACCTGGATGAGATTGGAGAGTATTAATCTAAGTGAAGTAACTCAAATGGAAAAGCAAACATTGTGTGTTCTCACTGATATGTGGGAGCTAAGCTATGAGGATGCAAAGACATAAGAATGATACAATGGACTCTGAGGACTTGGGGGAAGAGTGGGAGTAGGGCAAGAGATAAAAGACAACAAATATGGTGTAGTGTATACTGCTTAGATGCTGGGTGCACCAGGATCTCACCAATCACCACTAAAGAACTTACTCATATAACCAAATACCACCTGTACCCCGATAACTTATGGAAAAATAAAATAAAATAATACAAGAAAAGCAGATTATTTAAAGGACCTTTTCGCAATCTACTTTTCAAACCTCAGGCTTTTTTTTTTTTCCTAAGTGAAAGCAAGTTTATTAAGAAAGTAAAGAAATAAAAGAATGACTACTCCATAGACAGAGCAGCCTGAAGCCCCAGACTTCTAATAAACGTTCCCATTCATCCTGTCTTTGTCAAAATGGACAGCTTTCTGTCTCTGACATTTTTTATTTCATTATTTCTGTGTTATAGTCTTTTGAAATGCCCTTAACCTGGTTGTCAAAATCTTATTCAGTCTTTAGGAACAAAATAAAGCCACGTTTTCCAGGAAATTTGTTGAGATTCAAGTCAGAATTAATCATGCTTTCATCCACTAGAATTAAGCATTATGTTCTTCTTTTTGATTAATGTTTATCACATTATTTTTTATAGTTAGTGGAATAAATGTGTTTTACCTAATAGATTATAAGTTGTTTGCAGAATCATTATATTTTAGACTTGAATTTTACCATTAACATCTATTATTATGTTGTCTTTCTTTTAGAAAAGACTCAATTGATATTTACTAAGTAGCATTATAATGAGCTTTAGTGACTCTTGCCATAACACAAATTTTCTGAAATTTTTATTTTTATTAATAAAAGGAACTAATGAGAATTTAACATGTGATCTTAGCCAACAGTCTGAGAAGCAATGAGAATTTTAGAATAGCATTGCATAGAAAATTTGAAAAAATACAGAGGATAATAAAAAAGTATCATTGTTAAATAAATATTTGTATAAACAGGGTGTCTCAAAAGGCTTAGTGCAATTTTAAGTTTAATATTCTCATATACATACATGCTACAAATTAACAAAAACATTACTTAAAAGTATGGTCATTTAAATCTCTTTACATTGTTAATTTGGCGAATATAAAATGATAAACTTCAATGTATGTTTTCAGTTTCTCTAATTAAGAAGAGCAAACATTAACTGATGTAAAAAAATCAAAATTAAAAATATATTATTTGCCCCAGTAACGACAAGCACACCCAATGTTCAGATCTGCATCCAATAGTACTCTCCAATAAAAATAATCAGGGTCAAGGTAGAAATGAAATGACTGTTTCTAAGGCAGGAATAAGGAATATACAAGATAAGCTTGGAGCTTCTTCTAGTACTGGGAGGTAGAGATGTGCTAAAATAAACCCAATGATGGAGTGGGGTCAGGTGTATGTCAGAGAGACACAGAAGCCAGCTGCAGTGCTCCTAGTGGCCAAAGATGAACAACTTTGAGTAACAAAATGAGTATCATAGTATTGGATTATAACCCAAAGTATAAAATAAATATCTATCAACCAAAATAATTTCAATTAATTTATGTGGATAGTCACCCCTCAAGAAAGTGGAGCATGACTTTACCTCCCCTAAGTGTGGGCTGTCCACAGTGATGTGTTCCAGAGAGAGAGGTAAGGAAAGGGAAGAGAGGGGCAGGCAGTAACTTTACAGTGGAGAAACCTGACAAACCCTACTTTAGTAATATGGTTGGATGGGAGCCTGGAACAGAAAAAGGAAATTAGGGAAAAAATAAGGAAATTGAAATACATTATGGACCCTAAGTAATAACAGTAGGGTATGTCAAAACTCTCTGTATTCGTTTTGCAATTTTTCTGCAAATCTGAAACTATTCTAAAATTAAACATTTGCTAAAAAATAAGAGGGTATTATAAAAATTACCAAAAAAATTATAATGTAGATGAAGTGGACAATTCCTAGGAAAAGTGCAAAGACTGCTTGCCTAACAAAAGCAACAACAAATGTGTTATTCAAAATTCACAAAACCACAGTAAGTAAAATTAATTTAAACACTCATTTAAAAATGTAAAACCATATGTAGTACCTATTCCTCTGGAGCTATTAAAGCATAAAATTGCATACAGACTTTTGTGGACAATTTGTATATATGTGTACATAAACATATTAATACGAAAATAGCATAAAATAAGTATAGTTATAATAACTATGTATAATACATTTATTGAGTTGAAAATATCTAGTTTATTTTTTACTTAATATTTTCTCATGAACTATTTAATTATATATTTCTCACAATTTAAAACAATGACAAGACTTTATCTTATTTGTAGACATTTTATTCATTGTTAAATATTTAGAGTAACTATATAAAAAATAATTTTGATAAAGTTTTAATAAATGCAATAATTCCCATCAAGGACTTACTATTACCATTGTAGTGGCACTACTGGGTGTGGTCATTTCAGGTTTGTGCTGCACGTTGACAACTTGTTTCCTGATGTTGTTCCAACTACATTCCTACTGACAGAGTATGAGTGAGCCAGTAGGGTAGAGTAAAACATGCTCCTTACCCTAAAAATATATACGTCCTGGCCAGGCGCGGTGGCTCACGCTTGTAATTCCAGCACTTTGGGAGGCCGAGGTGGGCGGATCACAAGGTCAGGAGTTTGAGACCAGCCTGACCGACATGGTGAAACCCTGTCTCTACTAAAAATACAAAAAATTAGCTGGGTGTGGTGGCGCGTGCCTGTAATCCCAGCTACTCGGGAGGCTGAGAGAGGAGAATTGCTGGAACCTGGGAGGCAGAGGTTGCAGTGAGCCGAGATCGTGCCACTGCACTCCAGCCCAGCCTGGGTGACAGAGCAAGATTCTGTCCTAAAATACATATATATCTCCTAATTCCTAGAATCTGTCAATGTCACATTCTGTGGAAAAATGGTCTTTACAGATGTAATTAAGTCAACAATCTTGAGATGGGAGGATTATCCTGCATTATACATGTGTGCCCTAAAATAATCACAAGCTCTTTACAAAAGGGAGGTGGAGGGAGACTTGACTTCAGACAGGAAAGGAGAAGGTGGTGTGACACAGAGGCAGCGATTGGAGTGAGGCAGCCGCAAGCCAAGCAATGTCGGCAGCCAACAAAAGTTGGAATGGGCAGGAAGGAATTTTTCCCTGAGAACCTCCAGAACAAGTGTGTCCCTGCTCAAAAGACATCATTTTTAATGAAGTTAATGGGCCAGAGTTAAATGAGACAGAGTTAAGTGAGAGTTTACTTGGAATAATATTAAGCTTATCCATACATTTATGAAGAACTGACATCTTGGCATGCTATGTTCCGATTTACTCACAACTCCTTCCTTCTGAATCTATTCGTAACATAGATATGTGGATGCACTAAGCCCAGGGAAAACTAAAAATGAAGTAATTTTTAAAAACGAGCAGGTTTGTGTTGTTCTTATTTGGGATGGGTAGCCAGAGCTCAATGAGATGAGAAAATCTGGGTCAAGAGAAATGGCCCTACGTAAGAAACTATGAAGTGTTGATGAGGAAATCGGAGCAGAACTGTAGTGGGAAATGCCTGGTCTTCCAGAGATGTGTGGTGTCTGATATTAGGAGTGTCTCTCAGCAAATTTATAAACATTTATTAAAATAAACAAATAAATAAAAATGCATCTACTTCAGATGAAAATATTGGAAAAAGGGGTGTGGGAGAAAAAAAGATTGATTGTCTTCTTATATGAAAGTTTATGAGCCCTTAAGGGAACCAGTGTTGGGAGAATTGCAAGAGGGTAGCCTAGATTAAAGGGAGTTTTGTGCTTATCAGTCAGTGCCCTGGTGAAGAAATACTAACTAGAACTAACTCCATGGTATATCTTGGGGCCCTGTGACTGTTTTTGAGAAGAGAAAGGGGGGCAGGGCAGCTGGCAAAGAGATTAATGTCAGTAGAAAATAATAAATTGAATTTGTGAACTTTCTGAAAGTTAAATGAGAATAGAACAAAATGACTTTGCAATGATGGTTACAAATGTCTTATAAATTAAACAGCAAAATCACCATGTTCCTTTCCTAGAAGAGGAAGTAGGAACACACAAGCGTCTGGGAATAGGTAATTACAGTAAACTCATGTAAATGATGCAGAGCTAAAATTTATTTTTTTTTTAAATCATACACTCCAAAAGGAAAAGAAGGTGGTTGAGAATCAATTGAACCTGGAGAGCTCTGGCACTTTGGAGATCATTAACGGCCATCTCCCAGCTTATAGCACCTCTGATCTGACAATGGCTCGCAAGCTGGGCCCAGGAGTGCAATGCTTTTAGTTTCTTTCAGCCTAATTATGAAGGTGCCTGGCCCATGCAGTGAAGCAATATAATGGATAATAATGCTCCCTGAGAGTCCTGATACAAGTACAGTGCAACAAGTCATACAGCTAATGAAAACCTGGGAAGCTTCATGTACAAAGCCCTGAAAAGCTAACGTCTACGGTAATGAGAAGGAATGCACTGTGATTTGTGCATGCCAGAACCGCAGTTCTCAAGGATGGAGGAGCTCAGGACTGACTTTCTATGAAAGACAAGACTACTGAATTATTTACACTGCTGGAATGCACCAGGAAATGACTTCATCCATCAAGGAATATGTTCCTGGTGATCACCTTATTGGTCCAGGTAGAAATAGTTGGATATTCAGACACGCAGAGTGGTGTTCAACCTACCAGAAACCAGAAAGGGTGGATGAACCTCCTTAGTTCATAACTAGGGCATGTTTCAGACTTCAGAGATTAAAAGTTAGAGCAAGGTAGGAAGTTGTGTTTATTAGAACATGAAACTGACTTCCAGCATCAGGCTTCCTACTGTCACTCAGAGACTAGATGGAGAGCTTTCTTATGCTTCAATACTAAGACCAATTCAACCTTTTATTTCAAAGCCTATGCTCAGGATTTCTCAAGGAGCTCACATGGTTTCCTCTGCTGTTGCATATCTGAGTGTAAAGTTACGCACTTTTGCATTTAGGTGATGCTGTACATAGCACACCTACCCACACGTGAAACAAAGCCCCACCTTTTTTTAAAGGTAAACAGGAGATTTTCTCATTGTGTCTTTCACACGCTCCCTTGCTCTCACTCCATCTGTTTCCTCTCTTTCTCTCTTACACAAACATACAAACACACACCTCACACACACAAACCTGTGTGCACAAACCTGCCTTATTTTAGTAATTATGACGGAAGATCAAGGGAGCATTAGCAAATGATCACATAGCACAGAACTCTGCAGAAAGCAAGGTAAAAATGTCAGTGAGACATCCATGTTTTCTAAGCCTTCCCCCTCCTGATTTTGAGGTTCCTAATTTAGCCTTTTTCGCAGTCAGCACCCAGGCTCATCTTTACCTTTCATGTCCCCATAGCTCTGGATTGCCCTTGATGGACAACTAACTCTCTCTTGCTCTTAAAACTGAAGCAGATAAACTACCAGGTACTTAGCAGAGTACAGTTCTTTCCAATTCAAATTCACACTTTAGCTGGATGTGGTGGCTCTCATCTGTAATCCCAGCATTTTAGGAGACTGAGGTGGGGGGATCACCTGAGGTCAGGAGCTCGAGATCAGCCTGGCCAACATGGTGAAACCCCATCTCTACTGAAAATACAAAAATTAGCTAGGCGTGATGGCCCACTCCTGTAATCCCATCTACTCAGGAGGTCAAGGTAGGAGAATCCCTTAAACCCGCAATGCGGGGGCTGCAGTGAGCCAAGATTGAGCCACTGCACTCCAGCCTGGGCAGCACAGTGAGACTCTGTCTCAAAAAAAAAAAAAAAAGAAAGGTTGTCAATGTAAGTGTAGTATTCTCTGTTTACCTGTGTGTGTGATGCATTTTCTTTAGAGATACACTTGATACTAAAGGAAACTAACCATGGGTTCTGGTGAAAGACCAGGTATTTCTGAATGTTACCAGAGGTCTCTCAATTTGTTGCTGAAGCTGGATTTAGAATAGAAAGACTTGGCTCTAGAATATTTACATGTATGTAAAAAAGACTCAATTGAAGGAGCTAATGACAAATGGATTTAGAGCTTCAGTCTGATACCTCCCAGCCCTCCACATGCCTGATTTGCTCCTTTCGCTGCTCCTGGGAGTACAAACCCAGAATCAGACTTCGGCATTTCAAGGCAGTCGCTTCTTTGTTTCTGATGCGTAACTCACTGATGAACTCATCCACTTCCCTTATTCTCCTCATGAGACAAAATTTCATACTGGACAAAAGGGCATTATCCTTTTTACTTTTCTTTTTTTATTAAGGAAAACACGATGACCTATTTTTAAAGTTCCACTTCAAATATAATATCTTCTTATAAGCCTTTCAAACAGATGAAATTTTGCTCAACTCCAAAATTCCGAGTTTGCTTTCTTTAAAAAGACATAGTTTTCTGTCAATTTATTTCATCATGCCTCTTTTTTTTAGAGTGCAGCCTCCATGAAACCAGAAAATAGGTTTCATTAATTTTCATATATGCTGCGGGAGTTAGCTTATTGTTTTTATGTAATAAATAATACTATTTGTTCATTTAAAGCACGTTAAATTCTCCTTTAAAGCGGGAATAAGGAGCAGGGCAAAATTACTCATCTAACTTCAGTTACCTCATTTACAAAACAGAAACAATTTCCATTTATGCAGGGCTGGATGAGAGACAGGCTGAAAATATGTGAAAGGGCTTTGTATAATACAGAGAACCACACATATCTAATAAATTGTTGTTTAATCATACAGCTTTTCTAGTGATATCATCATATAGGAAATGGAGTAGGAACGAATCTGCACTTCTTTAATTATCAGTGAGCTTATCTTTATGAATTATAAAACCTCAAACAATTACCCAGTATGCCTTTAAGAATCACAGAGATTTACTTCACAATGATACATTGAGTGAGAAGACTATGTGGCCAAATATGTAAGAAAAGAAATGTTTCAGTGGCCTACAATTAGAACATGGACACAAATATGCTTTTATTCTTCTTCTTTTAAAAATTTTCTTTTTTAAAGGTGTCATCTCATTCTGTTGCTTAAGCTGAAGTGCAGTGGCTGGGTCATAGCTCACTGCAGCCTCGAACTCCAGGGCTCAAGAAATCCTCCCATATTAGCTTCCCGAGTAGCTGGGAGTACAGGTGAGAGAAATGGGGTCTCACCATCTTGCCAAGGCTGGTCTTGAACTCCTGAGCTTAAGTGATCCTCTCGCCTTGACCTCCCAAAGTGCTGGGTATTATTCCTTTAAAACCAACTTTGCTAAAAATTATATTTTCCTAAAAATATTAAATGCTAGGCTTCCCCCACAGGGTTCTAAATGCTGCTGTATACAATTTTATCTTGTAAACACAGGCAGGATGACTGTTTCAATGTCTAATTTTTGATGTACTCAACACTCTGTCTAATTCTTCCAATTCCTTCTCTGAGGTTTGTAGAATTATTTTAGAAGAGTATAGCAAGAATCTATCCTAGAGTTTTAGAGTTCTCAGTACCTCTGCCAATATTATGAATAGAAAATGTTTCAAGAAATTGTTTAACAGAACCGTTTTATAATATTTTAAAATGTATCTTGCTATATTGCCTACATATAAGCGCATAATCTTGGGCAAGTATTTTGTTATTCTAGTCCTTTTTTATAATATTACTATCATCTTTGAAAAGAAATTACAGGATTATGTTATATAAATAAAGGGCCATTTTACATTAAATAAGTTAGATAGAGAAACAAGTACTACAGCTGGATGTAAATACCTGTTGATTTTGTTAATTATATACTTTCAAGAAGCTTGGGTAGATTAATTTTTTCCAAGAGCTGGAATGATACATGGTATCATCCAGAAACTCATGAACTATTTATACATCATCCTTAACTAATGAAATGAACTGCACAGTTAAAATGTTGTCCATCAAATATCAACATCTGACTTATGTGTAACTATTTATCATCACAATATTTTGAAAATAGAGTACATATACATTTAAATTCAACCATGAACAGTCCTTATGGAACAGACACTAGGCTGGGTTGTGTGATGCAATGGTGACAAAAATGGCCATTTGTCCTTTAGGAACACAGACCTAATGTGTTTGTATCTTCTTAGAAGGCTATGTTTTGTTTTATGTTTTGAGACCCAGGTCCATCATTAAGAGTATCGGTTGAACCACGCAGCAATGTAACAGTTCCCTGTCATGAACACCACTTTTCAGAAATGTTGGGTGTTTAGCTCAGCCCTAAATGGTCCAGTTGTCAGGCCCCTGGTTGGCACCCACTCTTCTCTGGCTTTCTGCAATAAACATTTAAAGCAGTAAGATTTCTTTTTTCCATTTGCAAGTTATCAAAATTTAAACTAACCCAACTGAAAAGAAAAAAGTGGGTTTTATTGGCTCAGTACCTGAGAGGCCTGGAGCAAGATCTTTAAGAGAGCTGGTTCCAGGGCCTGGAGCACAGACATTAGACCACTGTCTCCATTCTCTGTCTTTGTTTGGCTCCATTCCCCATGCAAGCTGTCTCCGCCTGGCAGACAAAGCAACCACTACAGGCTCACATCCTCCTAGATTAGCCACTCCAGCAAGAAATGGAAGTCTTGCTCCTGACATCTATGGATCAATCCCAGAAATTTCCCTCTGCATGAATTACTTGTCTATCTGTGAAGCAATCATTGCAGTCTGGGCCTACCCTTGTAGGGGAGTGGAAAATAGTCTGAGAAACTCTACCACAACCACATGGGGTTGGGGAGCAATTTCTTGCAGGAGTAAGAATAAAGAGGTTCAGAAAGCAAGCTGGGCAATAAAGCATCCAAAACTTGCCTGACACTCTTTGGAAGCCAAGAGGTTAAACCCAGCAGACTGTGAGTTACTCTTGCTTTACTAAGTCGAGAGGTTTAATAGACTTGCATTTCTTTATATCTTACATTTTTGTACCTTAAATAAAGAGTAGCAAAACTCTTAAGAAAATTCATCACAGGACGCCCAAGGAGAGGCCCAGGTCATTTGGAGCCAGCTATTTCTTCTCCATTCCCCCCTCCCTTCTGTGTCTCTGGGAATGCCGGGTCCCATACCTCAGAGCCTGGTGTGGACCCTCCCAAATCCACTGGCTTTCCACCAAGACTTCCACTGTGATTTTTGCTGTCTGGCATTGTCCTGATGCTACTGGGCCATCATCTTACCTGAGTTCATCAACACTGAGAAAAAGGATTTTCTAAACTGAATGATTTCTTGGAATAAAACTTAAGAGTATCTTCATTTCCCTGAACTCAGCTAAAATGGATTATAATCCCCATTTCATATGCCAGGGGACATGTTTAACTTTAGCCCTGGTTGCCCTACCCTACTTTTTCATTGCTTTCCTTCAAATTTAGTTCCTCTTTTGTTGTCAGCATAATTTTCAGGCAGCGTCATATGTTAGTAGAAGCATTAAAGTCTGCTTCAACCCATCTTACTCTAGTGAAAGTCCCATGTCTACTTTTTATTATTTCTGTTTCTTCCCTCAGCATTAATATCTGTCTCTTTTGCATCTCCTGTTATTAGCATGTTTTTCTCTAGAATTTTCTGCTCTGCCTTTTCTACTTGTAGCATCTGATAGACTTGAATACCAAGAATCAGAAGTATTAATATAGTGACAAATTCCAGTTTTGTATATGAATATTTGTGAGTTAACACTGGAGTCAGGCAGGTAGGGATTTCTGGAGAATTATTCTATCAAGGAGGATGAGGAAAACCCTATAAATGGCTTTGTTTTAGACAGTCTCCTGGGACTCCATGATTTATAAATTCTGCCATAGGCATTTTCTTTAAGTTCCGGTGATTACTAAATTGCTCTTTTTTTTTTTTAAGATGGAGTCTTGCTCTGTCACCCAGGCTGGAGTGCGGTGGCGATCTGGACTCACTGCAACCTCCAGGGCCTGGGTTCAAGCAATTCTCCTGCCTCTGCCTCCCGAGTAGCTGGGACTACAGGTGTGTGCCACCATGCCCAGCTATTTCTCTTCTTCTTTCTTTTTTTTTTTTTTGTATTTTTAGTAGAGACAGGGTTTCACCATGTTGGCCAGGATGGTCTCCATCTCTTGACCTTGTGATCCATCTGCCTCGGCCTCCCAAATTGCTGGGATTACAGGTGTGAGCCACCCTGCCCAGCCTAAATCACCCTTGAATTGAATCTCTGTCTTCCAGCCTAGCTCTTATTTTCTAGGATTCTGAGGAACCAGCTGGTCATCACTGAATTTGGTGAGTAGCTTGCTGACGTGTTCCATGGATGCTGGGTCACGAAGTTTGTCTTGGTTTATGGTTTTGTTCTGCTTTTCTCGGTGTCCAGAGGTCTGTTTGCTATGAAGATGTTTCTCCTCAGGCCATTGTGGGATGTACTAAGTTTTTTAGTGGGTCACAGCCAGAAACTTGATATTAGGAAACGATTATAGACCTTCCGTGATTCCCTATTGACACAGACTAGTAGTAACAGAAGAAACCCAAATTACCCAAAGAATGATATACCATATCCTTTTCCAGAAATAACAAAGTAAAAATAGTGATTAAATATCACCTTCTGCTAAAGAAGTTGATTGCCAGAATTTTAGAACATTATGCTATTGGTATACAGTATTTTCATTTCTCTTAAAGCAGCATTTGTGTATACAGAGATGTGGTACTTAAAAATAAAAATGCTTAATTTAATTATTAAATGTTATTTAATTAATTTTTAATTTTTTTGAGATAGAGTCTTGCTCTGTCACCCAGGATGGAGTGCAGTGGTGCAATTGTGGCTCACAGCAACTACCACCTCCCAGGTTCAAATGATTCTCCTGTCTCAGCCTCCTGAATAGCTGGGATTACAGGCGCATACCACTGAGCCTGGCTAATTTTTGTATTTTAGTAAAGATGGGGTTTCACCAAGTCATGTCTCGATAACTTAATGATTAATTGGCTGTGGGACCTGTACATAGACAAAGGATTAAAACAATGAATACTGTGAGAAGTAGGAGGAAGAGTATGGTCACTGACTTTAAAGAAGCAGAAGGGGTTCTGGGAAAGATGAGTTAAGCTTTGCTAACATGGAGTTTGATGGTCCTTTGAGACATTGGAGCCATATAGGATGCCAAATATAATTATAAATAATAACGCCTGGGGTTTTTGCCTTGTGTAGACATCACTCTTTATAGCAGTGTCAAACTTTAGTGACATTTATCCAGTAACCCTGCAGGTCCTGGCCAGGCATCCACCTCAGAGATTCTTGCCAAGAATACACCCACAAGTTCCCCACACAAGATTTCAATCCATGGCTTAATTAACTGATACCAGCAACGTTGAAGAAGGATGCAAACAAAAGAATAACATCAACAGATACAGATCAAGATAAACCAAGATAAAAATAAGTAAGAACACTATTTTTTCTTACATTAGGAAAATAGTAGTAGCTTCCCATAGTACGAAAATATTTTGTACATTCTATTGAGGGTGAAGTTTTTCCGTTTAATATTCCAAAGTCTGTGTGTAAACTAAACTCTCAACGGGTTCTCTTACTAAAAATTCAGATGGGAGATAATTTTTCCATTGATGATATAAGCAAAGGTGTTTAACAAATGTAATTTGATTTTGAAAAGTATAACTTGATTATATTGCTGCTGACATCAGCCATTTGGTCTTGCATATGGTCTACTGTTTGCGTTAGATACCTTAACATGTTGATCACAGTTATTTTAAATTTCTTTGTAATTCCAACACCTGTATCATATTTGAGTTTCATTCTGTTGATTGCTTTGTTTCTTCAGACCACATTTTATCTTGCCTTTTCATATGCATTGTTGAAAGCCAGACGTGGTGCATCAGTGACAGGTTCTGAAGTAAGCAGATCGGTGAGGCTGTTAACCTAACCAGGAGTTGGCCTGGGTTTAATGTCTTTATTTTCAGGTACCTGAGGCTTCAGATTTCTTTAGTGTCCCTGTTTTTGTTTCCTCCCGTGTCTCTGGAGCTTTGTATTGCACTGTTCCTCAGAGAGTCTGTGTCTTGCTGCTTGCTCCGTTGTAAGCCACTGTTTATAGTGTCATACTGGAGTCTTGGCATGGTAGAAGAGTGTAAGAAAGGAGAAGAGTCCAGTCATTGTTAGATTAAGGTTTGGACTTTTTTCCATATAGAATAGTGTTTACTATAATGTACAGTTTACCAATGAGAAAGTGGAGAGACTTTGTGATTGGGTGAATCCAATCACTTTGATATGATTTGGCTGTGTCCCCACCCAGATCTCTTCCTGAATTCCCATGTGTTGTGGGAGGGACCTGGTGGGAGGTAATTGAATCATGGGGGCAGGTCTTTCCAGTGCTGTCCTTGTGATAGTGAATAAGTCTCACGAGATGTGATGGTTTTACAAAGAGGAGTTCCCCTGCATAAGCTCTCTCTCTTTGTCTGCTGCCATACATGTAAAGCTTGACTTGTTCTTCCTTGCCTTCCACCATGATTGTGAGGCCTCCCCAGCCATGTGGAACTGTAAATCCAATAAACCTCTTTATTTTGTAGGTTGCCCACTCTTAGTTATGTCTTTGTCAACAGTGTGAGAACTCGACTAACACACACTTACATCGGGTCACATGACATTAAGGTTGAAGCAGGTTTGGAATCCAAACATCAGACTCCAGAGTTTAAGCTCTTAACATTGACACATTGTTTCACAGTTTCTAAGGTAATTTCTGATATTTAGTAAGTCTGGTTCCATATTATGCCTCTGTCATTTTCAGGAATAAGAAGTTAGATAAAAATATTGTCCTAAAAGACATCATCAACTCATTAATTTTATCTCATGTTTAAAATTTAGGGTCTCAATTTATACTTTTTAAACTCAGTTCCTTAGTCATTTATACTAAACT
Source organism: Ateles fusciceps (assembly GCA_036589455.1). Taxonomy (NCBI): domain Eukaryota; kingdom Metazoa; phylum Chordata; class Mammalia; order Primates; family Atelidae; genus Ateles; species Ateles fusciceps. The sequence continues at coordinate 620,683 of JAZHEH010002052.1, forward strand.
CTGGTGAAGTTAACATTGTGTATTTTAGTAGCAATTTTAGATCAAAATTATCAACTGTTTTTGAAATAACAGAGAAATTTTATCTTACAGTAATTATTTAATTATTTCCAGCTTTTCGAGATATAGCAGACAAATAAAAATTGTATAGATTCAAGGTCTATAATGTGATGATTTGATATACATGTGCATGATATAGTAAGTACCCAATCAAATTGGTTACCATAATTAATAATACTGTATTGTTTCCTTGAAATTTGGTAAGAGTAGATTGTAAGTGTCTTCACCATACACACATACACACCAAGAATAACCATATGTGGTGATAGATGTCTTGATTATTTTGTGGTAATCATAACACAAAATTTTCATCTTTTAGTGGATCTGTGTCTCTGGGATGGATGTAGCTTTCACATGTCCTTCTATCCTTCCTCCAGGGATGTAGATTATTTTTCCCCCATTTGTGGCCTATCCCCTTCTCTGACTGCAACAGCCCCAATCCATTTTATTGAAACTCTATTCCTTTTTTATTTCTCCCCATGGGTGAGACAAGAAAGTTTGAGTGAGCTGGAATTGTCTTCTCCCAGGTGGGATAAGGTTTCAGTATTGCCCTCTGGGAAAGTCTTTTTTTCTGGAGAGTGGGACTTTGTTGTGGAGTTAGCTCTGGGAGGGTTTCACAACGGCTGTTTCTCACTTCCTTCTGTCAGACCATGAGAAGGTCTTTCTTGGATCCTTGAAGTAGGAATTTGATAGAGTTCCTGGAGTGAAACCCCAAGAAAATATAAAGACCTCCTGTGGCTGCAGCTCCAGGAATTTCTTGCTTACATGTTAGTCTATACTCGTACTTTATCAGCTCTTCAAATCTACTAGTTATAATTGTTAATTTTATGTGTCAACATGGCTAGGTCATGGTACCAGTTATTTGGTCAAATATCAGTCTAGATGTTAGTGTAAAAGTATATTTGAGATGTGATTATCATTTAAATCAGAAGATTTTGAGTAAAACAAATGATCCTTTATAACAAAGATGGGCCTTATTCAATCAGCTGAAGGCCTTAGAAGTAAAGACTGGCATCCTCAAGAAGAAAAAAATTCTGTTTCCTGACTGCCTTCAGTCTCAAGACTCCAACACACACACACACACACACACACACACACACACACACACACACACACAGACAGTGATTTCTCTGGAAAACCCTAATACAATGTTGTCTGCTTTTTCTACAGGATGCTTTACCATATTAATAGAGTTGTTTTTATGTCTTTATGTGGTCATTTCCATGTGTGTCATCTCTTAATCTGGTTTGGTTGACACTTGTATCTCTAGCGCTGGGTCATTCTTTTCTTCTCACTTTTTGGGTGCTTCATAATTTTTTATTGAATGTCAGACATTATGGTAAAACAGCAGGGACTGTGATAATGAGTATTTATGCCCAGCAGTAGGCATGCCTCTTCTTCTGCAAGAGAGTCGTTGTTCAGGCTTGAGTCAACATGGTCAGAAGTTGACTGAGTTTGGATTTTGCTGTTGTTCTGGTTACTTTCGGTGTACCTCAGTCTCAAATAGTTTCTATGGAGCATGGCCACTACCTATGCTACTTACAAGGGCTGGAATGCTGGAGAGGTTTTTCAAAATTCCTGCCCGACATTTAGCTTTCATTAGCCTCTGTGCAACTGTGCCACAGAAGTGGCACAGAAGTGGTTCACTTGTGCCAGAGCAAATGGTAGACTGCTGTAAATTGTTAGTTAATGAAAACCTTGTAGTGTACCAAGGATGGTTCTCAGATTTTCTATTTCAGCCTCAGTCCTGAGCCTCAAGGATGATGCTTTTTTAGCATTCCTGCCCATCTTTGTATCTTTGTTATCAATAGGCTCTGACTTTCTAGATGGCTTTTGTCAATTGTCACTGTAGGATTTGTATAGTGGAAATGACATTCCTCTCTGCTATTTATATACTAGGAAGGAGTGGAACTTCCATAAACAAAAACAAAACAAAGCACTTTCAACTTTTGCCAGAAGTAAAATTCTGAAATTTCTCTGTTTTGTGAGAGAATGACATGGGATGTGAAGAAAACATAAGCAATTAACACCCCCTCAAAATTGCCAACCTGTCAACTTAACTAATTACTAAAAATAACAGCTGACTTTGATTACATGGTGTGGAGTCTGGACCTGTAAGACATCATGACATGACTTCATTTTTGCCATTGTGTTTTATAATCATGTCATAAACCTTGCTCAAAATTCCCTTATTCTTCAATGTCCTGAGTTTCTATAGGAACAGTAAATACATATGCAGTGTTTTAATTCAGCATATCTAATGACACAAAAACTTGGCATGGTGCTAGACCCAACACAATAGTGTTTTATCAGGTGCGAGATTCTGGGTTTTTGTTCTTGACAGCTTGTTTATTTTACTTGGATTTCATAATTTTATAAAAGCCATCTTCCACACCAAGCTCTAATTATCCATATCCCTTCTTCCTTCCATATACGTGGTTTTACAGTGCTACTAAAAGTGTTGTAAAATAAAGAATTATTTAATTAAGGGACTAACTGAATGTCGTCTTACAAGTTATAGACATTATTATGTATTTTCAGATCTGTGTTAGTCAAGTTTGATGATTAAATCCATGTATGATTCTGATCTTTTTCTTCTGTATTTCTGTTGGTTTTCTGTTGCTGTTGCTTCTCCATTTTGGTCACTGAGTTATATTTGACTTTATCAGAGAATACTTTCAGACAAAGAAAACTACTGCTACTAATTTCCAAACAGTTCTTTGTACACTGCCTTTGGAATACTGTTTAATATTTTCTTCATTTTGATGAAAAATATTGAAATGAATTTCAAACTGTAGTTATATGTTTATCTATGGATTCTTTTCAATGACTATATTTCTCATGTTGTGTTATTAAAGTAGATAGAGACCACTGATAGCTGGTAGCAGCTTTACAGTATAAGAAAAAATAGTTTTATTTAGGAGACTCGAAAGCAATAGCATATTTGAATAGTTCTGCAGTATAATTTAATGAAAAAGACATTGAACTTAAAGTTAGGACACATTGGTTCCTCCCTAGTTCTGCCATTTTCTGTGTGCTTCACTTCAAAAGGAGATTTCTTTTTTTCTGGTTCTAGGTTTTCTTTCTCATAAAATTTTATTAATACTCAGGACACCTACAATAAACAAATGGATTAATGTGTTTGTACCTAATGCAATTAAGAATTAATGTCCTTATTGTGGCTGGAATAGTTAATGTTACACACTTGAAAACACTGACATGCAAGAGGTAGAAAGATTTAAAGTAGAGCACATGATGGATTCAATGTGACTTCATGGTAGAATTCAGAAACTCAGAATTTCAACCTATCTCATTTTAGGGACTGGCTCTTACTCATTTCCAACACATGTTTTCTGTATTTAAAAGTTTCTTTTCAATATTTAAGTAAATAATATCAATTGTTTTTCCACTTGGAGTTGGAAAAAGGAAGTCATTGTTATTTTGATTGTGCCATCCAAAGAATAGCTTCATTCTACCGTGTTGACTTACGGATTTAGAAATAAAGGCACTTTTCTAAGAAACTGAGACAAAAAATTTTGATTTGCCAATCTTCTGGTTTAAAACATTTTTAATCCAGGCAATAATTTTCATGTGAATAGACACTCTTTCATTTCTAACATTGTCTCATAAAAGCTTTTTATGTATGAACACATTCCTCTAATGGGCCACACAACAATTCTATTCTTTAAAAAATTATGAATAGAAAATTGTATTATTAGTCGGAGTAGGAAAACTAATTTTGGTAAAAATAAAATTTTTTTATGAGTCAGCTCATAAGTCAAAATAGCTTTGAAGACATTTGATGACACCCCCGCCAACACAGACATACCAATGCTTGTACTTATTCTGAACAAGAATACAGTGAAATAAACGTAGTAGTGGCCATGCATATAAATCCAGACTCAGACATTTAATGGTCTGTTAAAATATATGTATTTTTTATTGTACTTTAGGTTCTGGGGTACATGTGCAGATCATGCAGGATTGTTGCATAGGTACACACATGGCAATGTGGTTTGCTGCCTCCATCCCCCCCCGTCATCTACATCTGGCATTTCTCCCCATGTTATCCCTCCCTGACCTCCCACACCCCTACTGTCCCTCCTTTTCCCCCCCCTCAACAGACCCCAGTATGTGATGCTCCCCCTCCCTGTGTCCATGTGTTCTCATTGTTCAACACCTGCCTATGAGTGAGAACATGTGGTGTTTGATTTCTGTTCTTGTGTCAGTTTGCTGAGAATGATGGTTTCTAGGGTCATCCATATCCCTACAAAGGACACGAACTCATCGTTTTTTATGTCTGCATAGTATTCCATGGTGTATATATGCCACATTTTCCTTGTACAGTCTATCGTCGATGGGCATTTGGGTTGGTTCCAGATCTTTACTATTGTAAACAGTGCCACTATGACCGTAAGTGTGCATGTGTCTTTTTAATAGAATAATTTATAATCCTTTGGGTATATACCCAGTAATGGGATTGCTGGGTCAAATGGAATTTCTATTTCTAGGTCCCTGAGAAAGTGCCACACTGTCTGTTAAAATATTCTTTCCAAAATTTGAGGGGGAAATGTTTCTTTGGGGCTTTGGTGGACTTACGTTCACTTGGGATTAGCACACATGGCTAATTTGAAGTCATTTTCTTTGAAAATTTACTGACATTTCCAAGAAACAAAAAGAGCCGCCAATTCTGGTCTTCAATTCTCTTTCTTCATCTGGTGGTCACTTAAAATTTGATTGATACAAAAGCTCTTTGAAGGCTTTTTAGTCAAGCTAAAAAGTATATGCATTATAAAGGGAATGAGACTCACCCATCTACTTACATTCATACAAAAAAATGGATGTTTTCTTACCTTCTTTTACAGGAGTGACACTCCTCCTTCTGTCTCAAGCTAATGTGTTCCTCTGAGACCTGGATCACCCCCCCACTTTTTTTTTGGCTTTTCTTTCTCGTTGTATTAGCTATCTATTGTTAGAAATCACCACAAAATTTAGCAGGTTAAAACACTGAGCACATATTATCTCACAGTTTCTGAGGGGCAGGAATCCAGAAGTGGCTTGGCTAGGTTGTTCTGACTCTAAGCCTTTCATGAGGTTGAGCTAGAGTAATGGTCATGGCTATGGTCAAGCAAGGTTCAGTGGTGGAGGATTACTTCCAAGTTCATTCACATGGTTTTTGGCTGACATCAACTCCTTGCCAGCTGTTGGGTAGAGAGCTCAGTTCCATGTAGACCTCTCATCTCAGCAGGCTGCTTTGAGCTTCCTCAGTCATGACCACTGGCTTCCCCCAGGGAGAGGCCAAGAAAAACAACCAAGGCCACAGTGTTTTTTAAAAAATCTAATCTCAGAAATGATGTAGCATCACTTTAGTCACATTCTGTTTGTTACAAAGATGGATCCCAGCAAAATGGAAGCAGCTACATAGCTGTGTGTCTTTCAGAAGGTGGAAGCCATCTTGGAGACTTGCTCCTAAGACTTGGTGTTATGTGGAGGATCTTCAAATTTTGATGACCCTCTTCCTCCTATTTATCAGCTTCTTTCCTCCATTGACTCCTAATGTTTAAGCATGTTCAACTTCTTTCACTGGACAAACCTGGGTGTTTTTTTATTGTAGTTTGACTTTGGTCTACACTGCTCTGAGGAGATTGTGCTTGCCAGGGTTGTTGGGGCTTCCTTGTGGTTGAGTCTCATGGACAGTGCTCACTCTCTAGGTCTTACTTGATGATTGAGGCACGTTCTTGGCTCACTGCAACCTCTGCTTCCCAGGTATAAGCAATTCTCTGCCTCAGTCTCCCAAGTAGCTGGGATTACAGGCACCTGCTACCAGGCCCGGCAATTATTTATTTATTTATTTATTTATTTTAATCTTTAGTAGAGATGAGGTTTCACCATCTTGTCCAGGCTGGTCTTGAACTCCTGACTTCGTGATCCCCATGCCTTGGCCTCCCAAAGTGCTGGGATTACAGGCATGAGTCACTGCGCCCGGCCTTAAACATTTTTTAAAAGCAACCTTTCTCTTTCATTTATTATCTCTAAATTTTACTATGTCCTTGACAGCTCGTCAGTCAGATTCATTTTTGAATTTCATAAATATGGGCATAAAATATTGTAGTAGTTTGTTAGGACTGCCATTACAAGATACCATTCACTGATGGGCTTAAACAACTGAAATGTATTTTCCCATACCTCTGGAAGCTAGGAGTCCCAGATGAAGGTATCCACAGGGTTGGCTCCTTCCCAGGCCTCTCTCCTGGGCTTGCAGATGGCTGCCTTCTCCCTGTGTCCTCACATGGTTGTTTTTCAGTGAATGTGTGCCCTAGTGTCTTTCTGTGTATTCTAATGTCTCTCCTCTTACAAGGACATCAATTACATTGAAATAGCACCCACCCTAATGGCCTCATTTTAGCTTGAACATCTCTTTAAAGATCCTATTGCCAAATGAGTCATAATCTGAGGTCCTGGGTGGGAGGGGATTGGTTAAGGCTTCATCACATGCATTGTGGGGACGAGGGTGACATGAGACAATTCAACCCATAGTAAATACCCATCATGCAATTCCTACAATTACAGGTCTGCAAAAGGACCCAAGTTCTTAAGATAATATATTTTTATTCTTTAATGAAGAATATTTTTATGACCTTGATCTTCGATATGCTTGTAGCAACCTCATTTTATGAATCCAATTTCAGGCTAATATTAATAAAAAACTGAAAAATCCATTATAAATTGAGATTCAACTATTGATTCACTGTGGTTTCCCAGCTGTTTCCAAAGATACACTCTACCCAATTGATGTGCAATTTACTATCCATAAACATCAAGACTATCAAGACTATGCACTGAAGGATACCTAAACCCAAATACCATCTCTTCTAGCTTTGGGGCCTTAAGAAAGTTGCCTAATCTGTCTAGGCTTCCTCCTCTACAAAACAGAGATAATGCCTACTTCGAGAATTGCTAGGTATCAGTTAAATGATGGCTGCATAAGGCCAAACAATAAATGAGCATTATTATTGTTATTATTTTAAGACGGTGTCTTGCTCTGTCGCCAGGCTGGAGTGTAGTGGCACGATCTAGGTTCACTGCAACCTCCACCCCCAGGTTCAAGTGATTCTCCTGCCTCAGTCTCCAGAGTAGCTGAGACTACAGGTGTGTGCCAGCATGTCCAGCTAATTTTTGTATTTTTAGCAGCGATGGGGTTTTACAATGTTGGCCAGGATGATCTCAATCTCTTGACGTTGTGGTCCACCTGCCTCAGCCTCCCAAAGTGCTGGGATTGCAGACGTGAGTCACTGTGCCTGGCCTCATTATTGTTTTTAATATCACTTTTCACATCCAGTTTTGTCAGTGTATTAGTGGATTATTCTTATTTAGCAATAAAGTTCATGTTCCAAGAAGTTTTGAAATTTGAAGACTTTGTGTCACCCTAACTAATTTCATATACAACGTGTTACAGCCAACGATGTTCCAGAAGGTGATTAGCCAGATCAGGTACAAGAGAGAAATTTTACACTCAGTTAAAAGAACAAAGTTAAATTTTAATTGTTTTGTATGAGACTGGACAGTGGAGTAGAAGTTCTTCATCATTCCTGATCCCATCTAGAAAGGTTTGTCTGTTGAGCATGGCATTATCCCAGCTCCCTTGGAAATGGCTAAGGGACTGAAAAATTGTCAGTGTGTTGCTTAATTACCTGCACCTGTCTACATAAGAACATGTTCTGTGGTAATTATGGATCTGGTGCAAACCATCATGCATGGGGTTTTATTGTGCTTCAATTTCCCTTCATATCTCAATTCGGTCCCAGGGCTACCTTTTGGCATATGAGCACCCTCATTCAACACAAAATAAATTGGTTCTATTCAAGAAGATTAGAAATGGTGGGAAATATAATTCCCTTTTATTCTTGGCAATGGTGTGCATTATTTTTAACCAGCAGAAAATACACAAGAGAAAGAGGAAATGGATTTTTCCTTCGATGAGGCTGAAGCTCCATCAACTAACTGGCCTGATACTGACCTTGAAAATCTCATTGACACTTCTCTCTGATTCTGCTCCTCTGGAGCATGAGAGAGAAGGTTGGAGGGGCATCCAGAGGAAGGCTTGCAGCGTCTGTCTTAACAATAAATGCTATGCTTCCAGTTGCAGGAAAGAATATACAAGCTCAGAATCTCTTGGGCTGAGTGACAAAGGAGGAAAGGGGATGGTTCCAAGCAGGAATGGAGCTTCTGCTTCCTAGCTTCCTCACGTAGCTCCATCTGCCTCTTCAGAGAGCTCCCGTCTCCCACTGTGTGCAGCTGAGTTCCAAGCACTCCTGGTGGCATAATGATTGGGACAAAGATATTTCCTCCAGTTGTCAATGGCACTCCTCTCCTGAAACTCTCCCAGGAACTTTATCCAAGTCTCCCTGTTCCCCTTCCCTGATCTCTGTGAACAAGAGGGAAGACTTTGTCACACTTCTCATTGGTGACCATATTCATTTCTAGGCCATGAGTATCTACATATGAAATAATATTTCTGTGATTTTAAAATATAAGGTCCTTGGAAGATGTTGCCTATTGGAATGTGTAACTATACTTATAGCCAGAAGAGGAGATCACTAGAGCCAGATTGCTCTGTCTAGATACTTAAAAAGACATTTGGAGGAAGAGAGCATCTGCAAATGTTGATGAAAATGGGTTTGGAACTTCTCTTTTGATCAGGAAATAGGTAGACTATAAAATGTCTGATTCATGATGCTGCCTGAAGCAAACCCACATTCTGGAACCCAGTCATCTTGTTGCTCTAGAAAACACCAAGAGAAAATGGAAGAAGGTTTAAAAGGCCCATTACATTTTAATCTCTATGGCTGGGTTAATCAAAAGCTATCACAATTTTACTTCTGAAAAACTAGTGGTCATTTATACCTCATCTCTCAAACAGGAAGCTTTTTTTGCCTCGTGCTCAAAAACACAAATGCTATTAGGCTATAGTTTCCTTATGACTTGTTTTGTTTTCTATAGTTGATTGTGAACCTCCAAATGTCATGGGGCCATATGGTATGATTCTTTGCTCATCAGACGTTTTCTTGCTCAAGAGACACGCCTAAAATGTTTTTACTTAATGATGAAGGTGATGTGAATGCATCATCAGAAAGAGAAGCTTAGAGCTAGAAGTAAATATTTCATTATTTACTTTTGTTTGTTTTTGTTTGCCTTTCTCTTTTTGCATTGTCTATTTTAAGACCCACCTATTACAAATGAGGAGATTAAAAGTTAGTGTCAAGATCTGGAATGTGAATTAGGTCTCTTTATTCTTCTGTGAATATAGAAAGATGATTACAGTAAGAACAACAGAAAAACTTTCTCGTCAAGCAATGTAACTCAGTGGAACAAGCTTCAGGTAGAGTGGTGGCAATGTGGTTGGGTGGACAGGCACTGGCTGGGAGATTGGATCTCATTGTTGTGGTTTCATCTCAGTCATGTGTTGACTTGAGGTGCAGGTGGCTCTATAGGGAGTCAGCCAGTTGTGGATGGTAACCACACATGACCAAAATGAGTCTTCAGAAGTTATCACTTAAACACAGCAATGATAGACACTGGGCACTACTAGAGGAGGAAGGAGGAAGTGAGCCAAGGGCCGAAAACCAACTATGGGGTCCTATGCTCAGATCCTGGGTGATGGGATCAATTGAGCCTAAACCTCAGCATCATGCTATCACCCAGGTAATAGCCTGTACGTGGACCCACTAAATCTAAAATAGAAGTTAAAATTATATTTCAAAAAAGAAGTTGCCACTATCATTGAGCTTTTTTTCCTGAGGAAATCTAGGGCTCCTGTCAAGCCTTAGCTAATTTAAGTGAGTATTTTCTTCTTTTGTATTTATAGCAAAGTCAACAAAAATACAGCTGCCCTGTCTTATTATATATTGTATATATACTAATTCTCCTGAGCTCTTAGAGTTAGGAAAGAGAATACAGGAAGACTCCTTCTGAGGACTTGTTTTAATGGAGAATAGACCAAAAGTAGCACTCGAGAAAGACTGATTTATGGAGATTTTTTTTAACCTCTTGGACCTTGTTCTAAAAAAATAGTAATGGAAAATTCAGAATGTTTGACTCAACTAAATCTAATCTCTGTGATCGCAGGCAGAGCCCTTCCCTCGTCTCTTTATTCGTTTGCAAGATCTGCCCTACATCAGGAACTTTTGGGGCTAGATCCAGGAATTTTTCACCTTAAATTTCTTCCTAAAGAAATTGAGGTTTTAGAAACAGAAGAAGCCTAACATGCTAAAAAAGAATCCACCGCATTACATGAGGGCAGCCTTGTTACTATCCTGCATGAGTTGGGAACTCGAACAACAGAAATCACTTTTGGTTTTCACTAATGCCTCCATTCTATAGTTGCCTTCAGTGTGAGCTGGGCTAAAAGGGACATTGTTAACAGGCAGAGACGAAAAGCTTTCAATATCTCTTGCAAAAGAAATGAATAATATTTATAGGTGTGACTTCTTTGTCATTTTCCTTTCCTCATTTGAAAGTTAGATTTTAAGATAATTATTTAAAATCTATATATTCACAATTATTCAGTAGGACTTCATAAAAAAGAATAAGAATATTTATTAAAATCAAATTGAATGAAAGGGTATAACTGAAGAAGACAAAATAATTAAAATTAAATAGGAATGATTCAAACGTCCATTCAGTGGAGGCTACTGCAATCCACAAGTAGGTGTCTTGATTGTCTCCTTAGGGCTAAAGACCATTTCATGAGATGCCTTGAGGGAAAGGGGTATGTTATCTGAAGGGAAGCCTTGTGTATCCTGCCATACACCCATCTTTATCTTTAAGAGAACGAAGTCTATCAGATTCTACTAAATCCAACTGTGCTCTCATTAGCTCTAGATTTTTCAGTCTCTTTCAACAGCCAGGCCCACCACTTTCTTTGAAGCACTCTGTTTTCAAATGTACCTAGCTGTGTAACATTATCTAACCACTTTGTCTCAATATTTTCTCATATGTAAATTCAGAACATTTACACTTGATGATTCGTAGGTCTTATTCAGATGTAAATATCAATCATAATGACGGAAGAAGTAGAGATAATGGACTCTAATTCTCTTTTTGCTATATATGCTGACTAGACATATATGGCTTCATCTTATTTCTGTTAATTATTAATTCCTTTTTGGTTTTTAATTTGCAGAAAACTGTTGCCTTAAAATGTTTATAATTGGTGGCCATGTGATATTTTTCAAATATTAATCTTTATTTAATTTCTATTAGTCATGGAAATCTAATAATGCAGAAGCTAGTTTGTTTCATGCCATAGTCTCTTAAAGAGGTAGTAGAGGAAATAAATACATTACTGATCTCAGGAATATTAGCAGAGACCCATCCAGCATTTCATTATCTTTAAAAAATAGAACCACACATTGCTGCATGGTGATACAGATAAGTTTGACTGTTTAATAATTCTGAAGAAATATTACATTACAAATGCAAACAGATCAAGAAAGCTGAGGTTGCTCAGTATGTATTGATAATATTAGATTATGTCTCTGCATTCAGAGTAATCAGATTCAAGTTTCTAGGAAGAGAATGAAAAATTATATACCATTTTATTTGTTTATTATTCAAATAAGTTAGTGATTTATATTACTTTCAGGGAAGTAGGAGTAAGAAAAAACTTTCTAAGGGTAAGAAACATAGGATATAGGACTTTGAACATGTAAACATCGGGAAAGATGTGCTTGCACAAAAGACAGAAATGTGCAAGAATTGTTCTCACCTATGGGGAAAAAGGTAAGATATTATTGTGTCTCAAGTATATGTGATCAGTTTGTTGTAACAAAGAGTTTTAACTCATTTTAACTCAATTATCATTTCTTCTTGATCAGCCTGATCACCAGATTTTTTTTAAATTTGACTTTTATTTTAAGTTCAGGGATACATATGCAGATTTGTTACATAGGTAAACTTGTTTCCTGCGTTTTTTTCGTACAGATTATTTCATTGCCCAGGTAGTAAGCCTAGTACTCATTAACTATTTTCCTGGATTCTTTCCTTCCTCTCCCTGTCCACCCTCCAACAGGCCCCAGTGTGTGTTGTTCCCCTCTATGTGTCCATGTGTTCTCATCATTTAACTCCCACTTAAAAGTGAGAATATGTGATATCTGGTTTTCTGTTCCTGCATTGGTTTGCTACAGATAATGGCCTCCAGCTTCATCTATGTCCTTGCAAAGAATATGATCTTACTCTTTTCATGGCTGCATAGTATTCTATGGTATTTGTGTACCACATTTTCTTTATCCTGTCTCTCACTGATGGGCATTTGATTCCATGTCTTTGCTATTGTGAATAGTACTGCAGTGAACATATGCATGTATGTGTCTTTACAATAGAGCTATCTATATCTCTTTGAATATGTACCCAGTAATGGAATTGCTGGGTCAAATGGTATTTCTGTCTTTAGGTCTTCAAGGAATCACTGTGCTGTCTTCCACAATGGTTAAACTAATTAACATTCCCACCAACAATGTATAAGCATTTCTTTTTCTCCACAACTGTGCCAACATCTGCTATTTTTTTGGCTTTTTAATAATAGCTATCTGACTGGTGGAAGATGGTATTTCATTGTGGTTTTGATTTACATTTTTCTAACTATCAGCGATGTTGAGTTTTTTTTTTTAAATATGGTTGTTGGGATGACCAGAAATTGCTAACTACAATAACTTAAAACATTCACAGGTGTATCTTGTGTAGCTTTACCTGGGAGAAGAGTCTATTTAATTTGACTTCCATAGAAGTGTGTATTGGTCCTCTTTGCTTACAATGAATTTACATTTTTGTCTGAAACATTTATACCTGCAAGAGGTTGGGAATCCAATCATTATTGCCCTTCTCTAATTTTATTTCAAAACACTTTGTTTATAAGTTGTCTTGAAAAAAATCTTAGGAATAGAGATAGCTTTCTGGAAAGAACAGAAAGGCCAGGCAAGGAAAGAGAAGAGAAGAGAAATCTTGTGTTTTTGAGAGAACAGTAGGAAAACTGCTGAAAAGAGATAGAAAAGTAGAGTGGTTGACCACATTTTTGAGCATTACATCCTGATAAGTGTGCAGAGGAACACTCCAAATGTGAAATAAATTAAGAAAAAGATCAAGTCAATAACATAAAATATTATATTGCTTCACAAAATGGTCATATGTAATAAAAATAGCATACAAAGTAATCAAATACTTTTTTTCTAATGAGATCTAAGGAGAAAAACAAATGGAGACTATCTTCTGGCTACAATGAAACTGCTTGCATTAGACCAAATATCTCACTGAGAACAACTATAAAGCTGGCAATTTGAAGGCAACAGAAAGCAAAGAAGGCAGTTGGGACTTCAAAGGTCAAGATCCCTAGTGAAGGAAAATTTAGGTAAGCCCAAAAGTCTCTGCCCTCTTTCCTCCTGAAGCCATTTAGTGATTCCCAGTTTTGAGAATCTCAAGATCTACGCATAAGCAATGACTTAGAGGCTAAAAATTTACATTCAGGAATTTACCAGGAGAACCTTAGTAAACACTTCACACTGTTAGCTGAGACTCCTGAAGAGCCTTCACTTTAAGAGTAAAGGCACATCAGAAAGAGATCAACCCTTGAAAAGAATTAAAGCCAGCCCTAGTTCATCCTAATCCCTTACTGGATCAAGGTGGCATGCTCCAACATTCACTGCTTGTTACAAGACAAATTAATCCCATCCAGAGAGGGAATCATCATTCATAGCTTATACAATTTTTCTTACATAAGGTCTGCTAGGAAATTTTTTAAAATTATTATCTGGTGATTTCGAAGGAGGAAAAGTAAAAACTGAGAGCTAATTTTTCAACCAATAAAATGGAAACCAGAAGACAATAAAGTAATATCTTCGTGATCATAGAAGAACATGCCTACCAACAGAGTTCTATACACATTGAAAATATATTTCAAAATGGAGGTGAAATATAAATACTTAAAGACGGGTAAACGATTAGTCACCAGTAAAGACACACTGTAAGCAATAAGAAAAGGAGTTTTTCAGGAGAAAGGAGGATGATCTCAGATGGACGCATACAAATGACAGAAGAAACAAAAAGCACCAGAAGGTAAATAGGTGATAAATTTAAAGGATTGTTGACTGTACAAAATAATGTTCATGAGTAAAGTTGGTTTACGACTTTTCTTTCTTGTAATATTCCTGTCAGGATTTGGTATCAAGATACTGCCAGCCTCTCTAGCCTAAAATATTTATAATATGAAATTTAATAGAGATGACGTATTTGAAGGAACTTAGCCATCTTGCAAAGAGTAGGTGCTCAAAAAGAGTGATGCAGTGGGTGGGGTTTGAAACCCCTTGGATTCAAATCTAAGATGCTCAATTTACTAGCTAGCTAACTTCAGAACAGTTGCTAAAGCTCTTTGAGTCTCAGTTTCTATATGTATAAAATAAGAATAATTATAATGTTTTCATTACATTTTTCCATAAAGATTAAATATTTAAATTTAATATTTCTGTAAAATGCTTAGCTCAATGACTGGCATAGTTTACTGTTAGACAATTGTGAGGGTTTGTTCTCCATTTATCCTTCTTTCATTCCTTTGTTTTCTCTTTTCTCTCTCTGAATGCCTCAGACTGGGTTCTGGATGCAGGTTCTGAGCTGGTGTTCCAAATGCCATGTCTTTATTAGGAATTTTCACCTGTAGGAGGCAGTGGTGGGCAAGACAGGACCGGGCAAAGGGAGAAACTGAACTGTGTGCAGCTCCAAAGAAGTCTTCATCAATTCCCTAGAGAGCTCTGGAAAATATAAATATATGGCCCATTGGATTTGACCTACACTGGAGTAGCTGGGCCTCTACACCTCTGCTTAGATCAATGATTGGATATGGACTGCCCTGGGAAATGTAGGCCCTTAGACCAATCTCCTGTCTGTAGTGAAGACAAACCTGGAAGACTGCACAACTGGGGCAGCAAGTCCTCCCTTGAAGAGGATTCAGGCAGCACAGCTCCATGCCCATCTCACTATTATTCCCTCATCTCTTCTGTGCTTCCTCTTCCCCACTTCCCTTCCTTCTTCTCTCATCCTCAGAACACCAGAAGAAGCCATTATTTAAATATTCTCTTTATCCTCCAATATAAGGTCTGTGTTGAAGAGTATTATTACAGACATATCAGAATCAGAACTGGGCTCAATGTATGCTCATCCATAAATGGAATGAGTGGGAAACAGAACATAGGGATTATTCATTCTGAAGAGTGAAATTATCGTGACCCTAGAATATATCTTACCACCTTTCCTAGGATATGTGGCCATAACCATTAGCATTCATTGTTGATCTGAAAAAGAGAAACCAAAATACAGCGATTTATGAATCTTAATTCAATTAAATATTAATATTTATATTAATATAAATATTCAATTGTGCATTAAATTAGTGCTATGCTAGAATCTTTAATACGTATTTAATCTATATAACAAACATTTGTAAAAACTTAAATTATTTAGCATATGTATAGTTATGTTCACTTTTACATAGCTATTAATCAAAATTTGAAAAATCATTTAGTCTTAGGAAGCTTGAACATATGAAAGTGCAACAAATTTTAGAAATATAGAAAATTAAAACTTCTAGTCCTTTGTAGTTTTTTGTATTATAACATTTCTAATATGTTATACTTTTTATAGAGAAAATTCTATTCATATCTAGAGTGTTTTCTGGCAGGTAATCACTAAAAATCACTTAGTTTCTCTTCTTATATCCCCTTTCATATGGTGCAGCCTTGTCATGAACCTCTGTAAACTAATCTTTTATATAAGAATTGGAAGAGAAGAGAGCCGAAACTGGAAAAGAAAGAGTGAAATGAGAGTGGTACAATATTTTTGCATCCACTCAAACTAGGGCCTCTGAATTAGTGCTCTACAGAAATGAACAAGGAATCAACTTTTCTTGCATTTTCATCCTCAAAATGGTAATCCCTTGTTAGTCTTTATGTGAAATCTTAGAGAAAGCTCTTGAGTGGAAATATTTCTTTAGCTTATTTGGGAAACCAATTACGTCACAGATATAACAGCCAATTGGCAGATTAGATTTTTGCACCCTGAGGGTATTTGCATCCGTAGCAAGAAGCTTATGCTGAAGAAATGTGCATGCACCATTTCTCGGCTGCTTATCGTAGCACTCTTTTGAAAGCTAAGATTAAGAATGTATAGAATATTATGCCTATTGACATTATACTTACCTTGGCCACAATGTCATACTCTAAGGTGACATAGGAATTACGTTTTTGTTCATTTCTGCAACTTATTGAGGATCATGTGTTTTGGTGTTACCACATAAGAAAATGAGGAAAATTATATCATTTTCTTTGACATGGAGTAACATTTTATGTTTTGACTCTATATTAGCATAAACATGAAAAAGACAATTTTTGCATTTCAATTTATTGCCATAGTAATAAGATGGGATCTTTCTGTAACATATATAATGAAGTAAATTTGTAAAATGTTTTACTTGTGCAAACTGTTCAGCAATATAGATTTCTATATGAGTATAAACTTTCAAGGATTTCATACTAGCTGCCTGGATTAGCCAAAAACATACATTTTATTGGCATATTTATTTATTTTCATCATTAAAGGGAAATGGCTACCTCAGCTGCTTTTCTTGGATTTGAAAATCTTCATTCATCCATTCACTTTGATGGATATTTATGGAGACTTACTATGATCCAGGCACTATTCTCAGGTCTGCTGATATTGAGGAATTAACAGATAAGTCCTCTGCCTACCTGGAGCTTACACCCTAATGTGGAAGACAAAGGAACAGAGAAGCAAACAAACAAAAAACACAAATGAACAAATTAGTATAAAATATAACTTAGGTAATAATAAATGCTGTGTCAATTTGATTTTAACCAATGCATTACAAAAAAAAAAAAATCATCAAAAAAAAAACCCCATAGTGACCATGTATTTGATGAATGTAACAAATACATTCAAAATGAAACAGTTTTGAAATATGCAGGAAACTTTATGAGCACTGAAAATATAACAGGACAGATACCAATGGAGAAGCAATTCTAATAGCAGGAATAATCATTTTCTTTATATCTATAGCATGACTTCTGAAACAAATTTCATCCCTTTCAAATTATTGAAGATAATCTGAAACTTTCTCCCCAGAAACATACATGAGTATGACAGTCACCAAAAAAGACCATATGAGTCATTGTATCTCATGGTTAAATTGCTATATTGCAGAATGACCAGACTGCAGAAGTGAATTTAATTTAACTGGAGCCGTGCTGGCTCATTTGCCCAGGAACAGCCATGGTATGCAATGGCATGCCAAGGGAATTAATAACTGATGGATGATCAAACCTGCTCAAAGCGGTGATAATCATTTGCTACTTAAACCACCATATTTTGGCAAATAAAAAGGCTTCACTGGTGCCAAATCTGTAATTACTTTACTTAACGGTGATGACATGTGTGCCTGTTCTGCAAGGTCCCATACTGATGCTTGTGTTGTTGGCTAAAAACCACCCTGTACTTGAGATAATAACCTCATTTCTGCATCTGTCTCTTTGCAAGATGGATCTTTTAATTTCTTTTTTTTTTTTTTTACACTTTTGTTTTGTGGTTGCTGTTCTTTGAAAGTTAAAAAAGACTGAATTTTACCCTTTTTTTGTGGGAAAGTGAGATAAGGCAGGAGGGTTTTGTTTGAACAACTTCACAGTCTCTTAAACATAACTTTTAAAAATTGTTTATGCTTCCACATAATGATCTCAAGATAATGACCTTGAAGTGACAGTCTATTGTTACATGGATAGTAATATATGTGTATCTATATTCATGTGATTAAGTGTTATAGTGATAGAAACCAGGGCCAGATTTCCCTCAGTAACTTCATCACTTCCTAGTAGCAAGTTCCAATTTCAGGCCAGTGGTATAGGGCAAACAATAGCAGTGCTCTAAATGTGCTGAGTGAAAATTACCCCAATTAGGGTCAGAATGCCTAAATTATAGCTAGGGAGTGATGACGGCTGTTAAGACAATAAATCCAAATGTTTGAAATTGCAAATGGAGGGTTTCCACCCAGAGGGAAAATTCAGGCAAATTTACCTAAAAAGCATGAAAAGATATTTTCCTACCAGTGAAAGAATTTTATTCTAAAAGGTTTTTCTAAGTATTTTATTGGAATGAAGGAAAAATATTTTGTTGATATTAATATAGTTACTTCCATTTTTATTGGCTAGTGTCTCTATATGTATTTTTTCCATATTCTCATTTTAAATTAGTCTGTGTTTTTATACATGAAGTGAGTTACTTTTCATTGTTTAAGTAGCTTTCATAAAGTTCAGGTGTTCATTTTTATCACCTCCAAAAATCTCTGCCTTTTAAAAGAGATGTTTAGACCATGTATGTTTAATTTAATAATCAATACAATTGGGTTTAATGTAACATTTGACATTTAAAAAAATTTGTACTATTTGTTCTTTGTTTCCTGCTTCATTTTTCACTGCCTTGTTTTCAAATAATTGAATATTTTATTTCTATTATTGGGTAAATTACAATATCTCTTACATCTGTATTCTTGCTCTAGGGTTTCAACATGCATCTTTAATGTACCACAGTCTGCCTTCGAATGATACTATATCACTTCACATGTCATGCAAGAATGTGAAACAATACACTTCTCTTAGTTCTTGTCCTTTATGCTATTGTCATGCATATTAAATGTACACATATTATATATCTTAATACTTTATTTGTTTTTGCTTTAAGTAGTCATTGTCTTTTAAAGACAGTAAACATGGAGAAATATATATTTATCCAAATAGTTACCATTTTCTGCATTCTTTACTCCTTTTCTTAGATCCAGATTTCCCTCTCAATAAGTTTATTTCTCTTGGTAGAACTTTATTTAACATTTATTGTAATATAGGGCTGCTACTGATAAATTTTCTTAGCTGTTGTGTGTATCAATAATTCTTTATTTCACCTCTATTTTTGAAGGATATTTTCCCTGGGTATAATTGTTTCAGAATTTACACAAGGGCAAATATAACACATTTGTGGTTTGCCCCACCTACAATTGTGGGGCAGCTTTCTTTTGATTTTTTTAAGGGTAATGTTAGCATGCTCTCCGTAACAGAGAGAGAGAATTCTGATGAACTTTAATCACATCCCCAAACTCCTTTCTAGTTCACTGTGAAATAAATAAAGGTAAAATACCCCTGATACAGCTGCTAGAACACAAGAAATATCTGAAAAGCTATTAAGACATGTAAATGTCACTATGGTAAGTTCCTTTAAGCTTTTCCCCAGTATCTTCTTTCCTCCTAATACACATTTCCTTAATCTCATTATATCTAAATCATGGTCATAACATGCTCTAGTGGCAGTTTAGATCACTGATGTAAATAAGTGGTTTCTGCATTTGAACTTTTTAGAGGATTCTTATAATTTGTTTGTGTATTTGTTAGCTTTATTTCGTTTGGTTTTATAGTCTCAAAAATCATACATATGGGTGTTCTCTATAGTTAAATTCTCTTTATATTGTTATGTGTAATTGCTTTAGGACCGAACTTAGAATTTAGGATGTGGTTTGACACAGGTGTTCCCATGCTGCAAAATTCAATAGAGAACTGAGGTGAAGAATAATATTTCTGAAATATCCCTGTAGACTTTTGGCAATAATTAATTTTACTTACAAAATAATAGTGTAATTGCTCTTCTTCTCTTGTCTGTGCCAAGTCATGTCATCTGTTTTTTACTTCCACTTTTATGTATTTTTAAATGTATCATGAAAAACTCCCCACCCTCTTCTTCTTGGCAAAAAGCTCTGAGCTACTCAGAACAAAGGAGCAAAGTAACTACACCTGATGTTTTTATTGACATGCACACACATGCTAAGCCTTGACTTACAATATATTTTACTCATTTATGAAAAAAGTGAGTCACCTGTGTCTGCATTTGTCACATATAAGTTATTTATTTTCCTAGCCGTGTTTTCCCACCTGGATTATTCTGTAATGGAAAAAAAAAATGTTGTAAATGGCTTAGCTAGAAGTTTTATCTTTTTCAAATTTACTCTTTTTCTTTGGTGCAGCACCTCCTATTGCTTTGTTATTGTTTAAGTTGCCTGGGATTCCATCTGGGAGTGTAAGATAGAAACTTCTGGGAGAAAGGATATATCTGAGTCTTGGGTTTTACATTGCTGTGCATCTCAGTATTAAGATCAGATGACCCTGTTGACAAGGGCCACTTACAAGGAAGATAACATTTTATTATAGATTTGTAGATTCACAATAAAAGATAGCTTGCTGAAATACTTGATATAGTAATTGCATAATGTTAGACTATTTCAGAGTATTGATAAAGTACTTAACAAAATAACCCCAAAGAAGAAAGCTACCTTTGTGCTCCGTCTGCGGGAAATAGCTTTCTTTGATTGATAACGTTTGTTTTTGTTTTGGCTCTTCAGATCTTATCAAGAAATGATGCCTTTGAATGAAAATATGTAATGCAGTTTTGTTTAATTTTGATTTCACTAGAATTTGTGGCAGTTTTCATAAGGTGACAGGGCTGGGTACAGTTTAAGGAAAGATTAATTTTGACTCAAAAAACTCTACTCATGCAAATAAATCAATATCTACTATTGATAAATACATTAATGAATACATACACAGATCAAAATAAATATAAAAATGTAATTACTACCAATTAGATTTATATATGTATTTATTTATTCAAAATGTAGTATTTATGAGGCATTTTATAGAATCAGGGGATATAGAGTTAAACAAGAGACATTCCTGACCTCATGATTGATGTTAATGTTCTAGTTAAGGAAGTAAAACACTAAAAAAAAGCCCCTGTTATATACACACATACATACATGGAGACAGGTAGTGACCAGTGACAAGAAGAAGTAAAGCAGGATACAGGGATGGAAGGTACAAGGGGAGGTAGGCAAGGCTATTTCAGGAGGGTTGGAGGCAACCTTCAAAGGAGATAAAATTTCAAAGGCAAGTCAATGAAGGGAATGAGAAAGCCCTATTAACATTTAGGAGAAGAATGCCCCTGCAGAGGTATCCCAGAGGTGCAATGCTGTGGGAGAAGTATGTGCCTGAGATGGTTTGAGAAACAGTAAGCAGGTCATTGAGCTGTGGAGCTGTGGTGAGAGAGGAGGGAGGAGAGTAAACTAGGGCAGCTTAAGGAGGGCCAGGTAGTACACAGACAGGGCCGTCAGACTTATCATCAGTGGAGAGTTGCGAGCAGGAGAGTGAGGGGACACATTTGTTTTAAAAGAATAACTAAGGTAACTTTAAATTGGACAATAGACTTGTGCATGGGGCCAGGAATAGAAGCAGGAAGCCATAGGGGGAAGCTATTGCCCCTAGAGTTTAGATGTGGAAGACCCTGAAAACTTTCAACATGATAGCCCCAGATGACTGCAGTGCGTATTTTACCAAGACTCAGGATCTGAGATAATAACTCATAATAAAACACATTCATATTTCTGAAGAATGTATGACTATTCTTATTCAGTGGGATACATAAGGAACATAAATGGTCTCATGTCAGTTTAGGTCAAGTTTTCCCATCAAATGAATCATGAGAGTACTTCGGATTACCAAAGGTTTTTGGACTTCAGAATTCCAGATGTCACTATGGACCAATGAAATAACAATGACATCTTTTACAGAGAGTCCCTGTATATATTCCTCACAAATTACTAGCACTATAAAAATATAAGGTAGACTTCCTTCAGAAAAAAAAAATCTGAATATCTATTAAAAGTGAAAAAAATATGAATCAAAATGTAAAAAATAAAATAAATGAAAGTTGCATGTTTTGATAACTAATCAACAAAGAATTTCAAACTGAGGATAAAGCCACAGGCT
This sequence comes from Ateles fusciceps, assembly GCA_036589455.1. Taxonomy (NCBI): domain Eukaryota; kingdom Metazoa; phylum Chordata; class Mammalia; order Primates; family Atelidae; genus Ateles; species Ateles fusciceps. The sequence goes on from JAZHEH010002052.1 coordinate 642,651, forward strand.
CAGTAAATGTGGGAGAGATATTTTGTAGCATTAAAGGCCCTCTAGAAATTCTTTAAGTTGTACTTGGTAAGTTCTTTTTCTTTCTGTCACCCAGGCTGGAGTGTAGTGGCACAATCTCGGTTCACTGCAATCTCCACCTCCCAGGTTCAAGCAGTTCTCCTGTTCAGCCTCCCAAGTAACTGGGACTACAGGAGCCCACTCCAAGCCCAGCTAATTTTTGTATTTTTAGCAGAGATGGGGTTTCACCATGTGGGCCAAGCTGGTCTCCAGCTCCTGACCTCAAGTGATCCACCTTCTTGGCCTCCCACAGTGCTGGGATTACAGACGTGAGCTGCCACACCCGGCCTGGTAGGTTCTTATTTACCTGTATAACAGGAGAGGGGATGATAAGAGCTCAATTCTGGAAGATGTGTTCGCATGGAGTTTCTAGCAGGGAGACAGGCTTGCTAATCTCCAACCTTGCAACCCTCTTACTCCTCTACAACTTTATAGCTGTGATTGTCTAAGAAGCTGCTTAAACCCTTGGGGCTGAGAAGATGCAGCTCTGCCCCAGAGTAACAAAGACAGAGGCATTTGGATCTTGGCTTCTGAAGGCAGAAGCCCTACAGTTAGGGTGTAGGAAAGAGTAGCCTGTTTATATGTAAAAATAAACCTACACATCATTCAATCTGATTATCAAAATTCAACTAAACCAAACAAAACCAAACCAAAGGTCTGCTTGGAAAATATAAATACAATTTTCATTTGCGTTTCTAAACTGTCATTAGATCATGTCAGAATCCTGCAATCAGAAGCAGCTTGAAACTCTATTTTCACCTCCTCTGGGATTTCAATTCAGTTACTTGCCAGTTCAAAATCACAGAAGTCCTCTACATAATTAATGCTCATTTTTAGTGTATTGTCTCAGTGTATATCTTATTTTATATGAGATTCAAACTTTCTTGATGAAAATGCACTTATATAAGCATAATTGTGTAGTTTTTTTAAAAAAATTGTTTTCTGAAATCTACTCTTTCAAAGTAACTCCATAAGCACTCTCTTTTTGGTCCAGAATGAATCATGAGTGAGTTAGTGAACTGTGTCTATGTATGTATATGTGTGTTTAGTGCTGCTAATCTATTTCACAATTTTTTCTGACTTGCTACAATGTGGAACTTCTCCAAACATCATCGTTTTAAAAAATGCTGTTAATTACAAGAACATTAATAAGGCCTCTGAAGCCTTTCAAGTTGGTTTCCCTATATATATATACACATATGTATGCTATGGGTGTGGAAAATAATTTATAGATTCAATGCTTTTCCCATCAAGCTACCATGGACTTTCTTCACGGAACTGGAAAAAAACACCTTAAACTTCATATGGAACCAAAAAAGAGCCTACAGAGCCAAGACAATCCTAAGGAAAAAGAACAAAACTGGAGGCATCATGCTACCTGACTTCAAACTATACTACAGGGCTACAGTAATCAAAACAGCATGGTACTGGTACTAAAACAGAGATATAGACCGATGGAACAGAGCAGAGGCCTTGGAAGTAATGTCACACATCTATAATCATCTGATCTTTGACAAACCTGACAAAAACAAACAATGGGGAAAGGATTCCCCTGTTTAATAAATGATGTTGGGAAAACTGGCTTGCCATGTGCAGAAAGCTGAAACTGGACCCCTTCCTTACACCTTATACAAAAATTAACTCCAGATGGATTAAAGATTTAAACATAAGACCTAACACCATGAAAACCTTAGAAGTAAACCCAGCAAAACCATTCAGGACATAGGCATAGGCAAGGACTTCATGTAAAACACCAAAAGCATTGGCAACAAAAGCCAAAATAGACAAATGGATCTAATCAAACTTAAGAGCTTCTGCACAGCAAAAGAAACAATCATTAGAGTGAACTGGCAACCAACAGGACAGAAAAAAATTTTTGCAATCTACCCATCTGACAAAGGGCTAATATCCAGAATCTACAAAGAACTAAAGGAGATTTACAAGAAAAAAGCAAACAACCCCATCCAAAAGTGGGCAAAGAATATGAACAGGCACTTTTCAAAAGAAGACATTTATGCAGCCAACAAACATATGAAAAAATGCTCATCATCACTGGTCATTAGAGAAATGCAAATCAAAACCACATTGAGATGCCATCTCACACCAGTTATAAGGTCGATCATTAAAAAAATCAGGACACAACAGATGCTGAAGAGGATGTGGAGACATAGGAACACTTTTACCCTTTTGATGGGAGTGTAAATTAGTTCAACCATTGTGGAAGACAGTGTGGCGATTCCTCAAGGGTCTAGAAATAGAAACACCACTTGACCCAGCAATCCCATTACTGGGTATATACCCAAAGAATTATAAATTGTCCTATTATAAAGACACATGTCCACGTATGTTCATTGTGGCACTGTTTACAATAGCAAAGACTTGGAACCAACCCAGATGTCCATCAGTGATAGACTGGATAAAGAAAATGTGGCACATATACTCCATGGAATACTCTGCAGCCATAAAAATGATGAATTCATGTCCTTTGCAGGGACATGGATGAATCTGGAAACCATCATTCTCAGCAAACTGACACAAGGACAGAAAACCAAACCCTGCATGTTCTCACTCATAAGTGGGTGTTGAACAATGAGAACACATGGACACAGGGAGGGGAACATCATACACTGGAGTCTGTTGGGGGTTAGTGGGGCTGGAGGAGGAATAGCAGGGGGTGGGGGGGATTGGGGAGGAATAACATTAGGAGAAATACCTAATATAGGTGATGGAGGGATGGATGCAGCAAACCACCATGGCATGTGTATACCTATGTAACAATCCTGCATGACCTGCACATGTACCCCAGAACTTAAAGTATAATTAAAAAAAATTAAAAAAAGAAAAAAGGACGTTACAGCCTTTTGGCTCTTATGCCCTTGGTGATATTATTGGAGGAATTTAACAGAAACACACTTCTGCGTAGATAAGATTTAAAAAGATTCAAATCTGGTATATTGACTCTGCCTTCTCCACACCCTACTCCAATTTAATTTCCAGAATTAACAGGCATTTAATGGGTGGAATACAGGTTACTATAGGTTCCCATAGGCAACCATAGATTCTTATTTCTGTGCTTATTTTCGTGGTATGAATCAAGTAGGGGGAAAGACAAGGTGGTTACTAGATGTGCTGCAAAAGATGGGGGGATAAATTTCATGACCGAGGTGAATTTTGCATAGTTGAAAGACTCAAAAGCCATTTCATGGTCTAGAGAAAGACACATGGCAGGATCCTATGGCCAGTATTTTCCATAATGAGGAAGTCTACCAATCAACAAGCTGTAACTTATCAAAGAGTATTTTCTTCTCTGGCTAGGAGAACTATAAGACCAAGGTTTCATTTACACTAAATGAGTTGGTTCTTGATAAATTTGTTTTAGTTATAAATTCAAAATTCCTTATTTCAGCGTTGATTATGTTGCTCACAGTGAGTCTGGTTCTTTTACCATGGTTTCACTAGGATCTGCTTTCTCTAACTCCACTTTTATGGACGTGTACTTAGAAACGTCTTGGATCCCAGAGATCCTATCAGAAGTCTACAAAGCAAACACTGTTGAATCTAAATCCAGATTTGCTTATCTTTAAAAAGGTCATTTTGTTTCAGTTATGGAAAATCCTATTTAGTATTGTTTTTAAAAAAACAGTCATAATATATTTTTGATCATATGGGGTATGCTAGCAATGGTACTTAAAGCAGAAAACAAACGTGTTTGTATGTATATTCAGTCATGAGCCACATAATGACATTTTGGTCAGAACCACAAATATGAAGGTGGTTCCATAAGATTAAAGTACTGTATTTTTACTGTACTGTTTCAATGTTTAGATGCACAAATATTTACCACTATTTTACAACTGCCTGCAGTATTCAGTACAGTAACATGCTGTGCAGGTTTGTAGCCTAGGAGCAATAGGCTATATCATATAGCTGAGGTGTGTAGTAGGCTGTACCCTTTAGTTTTGTGTGAGTACACTATGATTTTCACACAACGATGAAACTGCCTAACAACACATTTCTCAGAACATATCCCTGTCATTAAGCTTCACTGTGTATGTGTGTATATACACTTCTTTAGAGAATGTAGATTATATGATTATCTTAGTTCTGAACACAACTGGTATCGACATAGGTTAGAGGCTTCCCAGGTAAGATTACCTCCTGTGAGGTGACAGAAGGTAACAGAGTTTGACATGCAAGAAATGTCTGTAGATATCACCAGCATTTATAGAAGGTAAAAAAGATTACTGAAATTTCTATCTTCTTATTTTTGAGCATTAAGAACAAAGTTTTTATTTTCCCCTTGACTGATATCCCATGTTTTGTGGGAAGTTACTCAGAAAAAAAAAATCATCCAAGGTCAGAAAAAAAAAAAAATTAAGAAAATAAAGAATGCCCAGCATGTCAAAATGATAATATTTATTGACAAAGGAAGTAGTCACCACTCAAGCAGAATACCATTGTTAAATAAAAAGACTGTCTGGAATTGACAGATAGAGAATAGAAAGAAGTTGTTTGACTTATTTCTTTAGGAGAGACAAGCAATATTCCTATACCACGTGGCTTAAAATTTTACCTTTATAAAATCTGAAAAATGATCAATTTTACTATAAACAGTGTTCCTGCTTCACAAATTTTCTTAGTGGTTATTAAATAACTATAAGACTCTTGTTTTTCCATTTAAACGATAAGCTGAAATTCAGCACATTTGCTTAATAAAAGATCATACAATCAACAAGATGATTTTTATTCCTTCACATTTCTCCCTGGGGAACACACTTACCCTCAGAACGATTTTGCCTGATGACAAGCAGCAATTGCACTTGCTTTCATAGTGTCCAATGCATTGCTCTCACTAATTTGAATGTCTCCACTAAATGGTTTAATTAATTTTGCATTGTGCTTACTGACTAGTTTTAATTAGCAGTTAAATCAGTTCAGTTAACGAAAAAATGTAGGTGTTTACATGAATGCAAATCACAGTGAGTTCTTGGTGCTCAATTCAAAAACTTGTTCTGTGCCATTGATGTTTGATTTATTCAGGCTTTGCTAAAATAAATAAATGTATTATATAGCTATAATTTTTCCTTCAATATATTATGAATATTTATGATGCTCCCACCAGATATGTCATGAGGAAGGTGGTGTGCCCAGACCAAAGGCAAAGACCTCCCAGGGCAGTGTCTTCTCTCCTTCATTGAAGATCCTGCATATGTGAATTTCAGAAATGGCTCCTGCAGTTCTGGCTGAAGTTGGGTTTTCCTTAGTTACTTGTCTTTAGGCGACCACAATATAGAGGTGCTATGAATTTCTCCAGGGATGGTGGGGTGGTGGCACAAAGCACAACCCTGATGTGGTTCCTTGGTGAGTTTAATGTTCAAGAAAAAACTAATAACATGATTGCATTTTTAAATCCCTGCTTCATTTCCAATACTGTACATTTTTCGTCCACTGATTTGGCTTCTATTTAAGAAAACATTCAACCATTGTAATCACTTGTGGTTGAATATTTTCTTACATAGAAGCCAAATAGGTGGATGAAAAGTCTACTGTATTAAAATAAAATATTGTATAAAATACAGGATAAAAAAATCTTATCAACCTTTGACCTCTCATTTATAAAAATTAATTTTATAATTTCTGGATCATTTAATTCATTTTGAAGGTGATCTGCTTTAAAAAAAAAGAGAAAGAACAATGTGTTTCTAGAAGAAGAAAACTTCTAAAAAGAAAAATCTTTTTTTGACTTAAAATTCAAGAAATCTTTATAATTTCAGTGAAACCAGGTCAGCAAGCTCCTCTAACTATAAAATATGGTCAAGAGAGATGGAAGGCAGATCCAGTGTGTTGACAGCTGCACAAAAATTTGAATGCTAAAATCCTAAAATGTATCTTTTCCTCAAAAGTAAATTGTAGAGCTTTCATTGTTTGGATGATAACTTTAGTTCTTCCAATCACTTTAGTGTGTTGGGGAAATCACTCATTACACTGTTTGAGAGTTTAGTAGCAACACGTTTCTCAGTAATCTCCAGCTACAATCTCTACCAGTCTTCTGTCAGGGTTACCACAGGATATTTGGACTTTCTTGTCAAGCTTTACGATTCCCATATAAGGAGAAAGCAGTGTCCAAGAGTCACTTATTTATTTGAATAAAAACTCGTCTTCTATGCTAAGCTGTTAAAATCTTTTACCATGTAATTTGAGAAATTTGGCATCATACAGTACAATTGGCTTATTAAAGGTCATTAGCTTGTTAAAGAACAATTGCAGAACAATTATTAAGTCTTGGGAATGGTCAAGGTTGGGTTGAATAATGATGTGGAAAAAGATAAACCCAAAAACTAGGGCAGGAGCAAATTCCTCTAATGATCCTGGTTATGGTTGCATATGGATCTGGTTGCAAGCCCAGGAAACCTTGGAAACCAGTTTTATGTACATAGCAACCAAACAGAAAGTGGAATATTTTTACCAGGGAGAAAGGGATACATCAACACATGTTGTAGTGCATAGAAAATACCATTTGGCAATGGATTATCATGATATCCAAGACAAATACTGCAAATTTATGCCACAGGATTCTGTTCAGTCTTGCTCTGTTGCCTGTTACTATACTATTCTGAATCCTAGGATCTTCCAAGGTCTATTTTAATGTTGATTTATTATTGCAATTATTAATTTTATTTTTCACAAAGTATCCAAATTTCCTGAAAAAAAAATCTGAAAAGTTTAACTTTTATAAATAGCATGTTTGTATCTTTATTCTCACAGAGAAGTGTTGGCGTATTACACAAAACAGCTTTCAGTTTATGTAATTTAAAAGATCGGGGAAAAGTATGACCATTAGTGATATGTCTTTAATGAAATATTTTTAATAGTTTAAAAAGCAATAATAGTTATTTTAAAAATTATGAATAATGAAGTGTTTACAGTTTAATGTTGCCTTTACCAGGGCAAAGCGAAATGATACATACTTTTATGATTCAGTGAAAATATTTACTGTTATACACATTTTACATATTTTAAAGGATATTGTATTACAGAGTGCATTGATTTCTCCTTTTTTCCTGAAGATATATATATATATATATATATATATACACATTTTTTTTCTTTTTTGAGACAGAGTCTCACTCTGTCACTCAGGCTAGAGTGTACTGGTGCAATCTTGGCTCATTGCAACCTCTGCCTCCTGGGTTCAAGCAATTGTCTGCCTCAGCCTCCTGAGTAGTTGGAATTACAGGTGCCCACCACCATGCCTGGCTAATTTTTGTATTTTTAGTAGAGACAGGGTTTCACCATGTTGGCCAGGAAGGTCTTAAACTCCTGACCTCATAATCCACCCACCTCAGCCTCTCAAAGTGCTGGGATTACAGGCATGAGCCACTGGGCCAGGTCCTGAAGAATATTTTTAATTGACATAGAACTTTAGGTTGACAATTCTTTTCTTTCAGCATTTGAAAAATGTGTTCCATTTCCTTCTGACCTGTGTGGTATCTGATGAGATCTCCACTGTCTTCCTTCTCCTGACACTCCCTCCCTCCTTTTTGTCTCTCTCCCTTCCTTCCTCTTTTCTCTTCTTTTCCTCCCTTCCTTCTTTTCCTTCTTTCCTTTTTTCCTTTTTCTCTTCCTTTGGCTGCCCTCAAGATTTTTTCCTTTTCTTTTTCAAAAGTTTTACAGTGATGTATCTTGATCTGAATTTCTGTGGATTTATCCAATTTGAGAGATTTTCTCAGCTTCAGAATAGTTTCCTTTTCATTTAAAAATATTTTTCTCAATTTATGTTTTCTTAAGGAACTCCAGCATGCCTATATTAGATCTGTTTCTGCTTTCTTTTATATCTATCATTTGCTCTCCAAATTTTTATAATTTATCATTTCACTTCCATTTTCTTCATTTTTTGTGTTTATTCTCTACACTGCTTGGTGTATTTTCACTGGTATCTCTATCTGTAGGCACCTTCTAGGACAATATTTTTGAAATAATTTTTACATGTTCCTATTTTTTTTCTCAATTTCTACCTGTTTTCTTTCATGTCCTGTCATTGTTTGACCATCTGTTTGTATTATCTGGCCACCAACTTTCCTATATCTGGCCTGTCTGCTTTGTGTTTATGAGTTACCTCAGCATTTTAAAATTAAACTTTAAACGTTCATGTTAGGATATTGAGTTATAATCTTTATATGTTTTGTGGCAACATTTTTTCATTAATAAAAATTTGTATTTCTTTTGTGAAATTTTTTCTTCTTATAGTATCTTTCTTTGCTTTCTGAGTTTATTTATTTGTAGTTACTTATACTTGAAGAAATTGATTTTTCTGGACCAGTGATTAGCAAAATGTTAATGTGAAAGGGGGAAAGAAACGAAGGTGCTTTTCCAGTCTTCCACTCGGGGCTCCTTGATGGCCAATACATAGCTTGGATGTGTGGTTAGGCCAATGCTGCCTCTCAGAATCTACTTTGTTTTCAGAGGCCTTCTATCAGTGGCTGCTGCTAATAGGTGACAGCCTGTGTTCCAAAGTTTTAACACACTGTGTTAGCTCTGCCCTTTCCCTATCCTCCATGAATGTCCTTTTTGCAGCATTGTTTTATACTCTCTCTCAGTTAATGCTCCAGATTCCATTTCTACCTAGTCCATGGCAATCCCTATTAGAGTGGAGCCTTCTCTTTCAAGACAGCAATATTTACTGTGGTTGCTAAAATCTGGCCCTATTGCCACCCACCTCCCACCCATCCTTCTCTTCTCTGCACCAACTCCTGTATCAGTTTCTTGTGCAGGTTTTGCTGATCTCAGCAACTTTGGGCTACAGCGAGTGACATTTCGAGTTTGCTCATTTTCTCTCTTCTATTTCGTTATAGATTTATTTTGTGTGAATGTTTTTGTTGTTCTTTCTTTTATTTGATATGATTTCTAGAAAAAGAAATTGGGAAGAGGTAGACTTAAGCTGCCATTGTGTTCCTATGTATCCTGTTGATTTTTTGTAGTTTTTTTTTTTAATTTTTAACTTCAACATGTTATCATCTTTCTCGCATCAGATTCTTTTTTTTTTTTTTTTTTTTGAGACAGAGTCTCACTTCGTCACCCAGCCTGGAGTGCAGTGGAATAATCTTGGCTCAGTGCAGCCTCTGCCTCCCAGATTCAGGAGATTCTCCTGCCTCAGCCTCCTGAGTAGCTGGGACTATAGGTGCCCGCCACCAAACTCGGCTAATTTTTGTATTTTTAGTAGAGATGGGGTTTCAACATATTGGCCAGGTTGGTCCTGAGCTCCTGACCTTGTGATCCATCTGTCTTGGCCTCCCAAAGTGCTGGGATTACAGGCATGAGCCACCATGCCCTGCCACATCAGATTCTTTATGTAGTACATTAATAATATATTACCACGTTTTTAGCTACATAAGTTACAAAACTATGATCCTACGTTAGGAGGATATTTAAGTAGGTGACCCGTTCTATTTACTAAATAAATAAACAGCAAACCTGTCCCATCTTCTTCCTGCCCTTTATCTCATTAAATCTCTTCTGAAAGCTTTCCCAAGCTTCCCAACCTTTTGGACATGACTTTCCCTCCCTGCCATTCTCTTCTGGTAAACACATACTCATATTTCAGTGTCTCTTCTGGGAAACTTGTTCTTCCACCACCAAACAACAGAATTTGCCATTCCTTTATTAGTCTTTCCTCTATCAGAAGGGATAGCTGTTCTAAACTTTACAGTGCTTAATTCATTTTAATGTACTCATTTTCTTAACTCTAATTTGTCCATGGCATATTGTGAGCTCACAGATGAAACATCATGAGTCTTCAGTAGTACTTTGTTGAAGTACCATAAAATTAATTTGACTTAATTTATGCTAAGTGAAACTTTGTTTCCTTAGCTGGTTCTCTATGCAGAATGTAGGCTCCATGAAAGCGGAGATTCAAGTGCTTTTATTATTAAGTCCCAAGCGACTTGCTTCTCTCTTGTAACACAGCAGGCCCTTCATGTTCGATTTCAACTCTTTCATGGCAAGATGGAGAAACATTGTATAACTGAGAGTGAATAATATAAGCAATCAATCCACGTTAGCCAGGGACAAATTTAGAATTATAGCTCATATCTTTTGAATTCCAGAAAGCATACATATGTACTTCCTGCTTCTTTCTCCATTTTTTGTCAGCCGAGAGCAAGCTATGAATAAATGCTGTGAAAATTTAAAGACAGAAGAGAAGAGAAAGGGGAAAGGAGAGCTTTTGGAATGGATCCTTCACTCAGCAACCTCCTGGGTATCAAAGTAGATGTCAGAGCTTCCATCTCCTTCCATACTTGTCTCCCCCCAGATTCTACCCTAGCGGATGTTGTCAGTAGAAAGGTGTTTGTAGTTCTTGACATTTTGCAGACATGCCAAAGAGATTAATTACAATAATTTCTCCTGGAACTGAGATTATTTATATATAAAATGATTCCAGGTCATCACATGCATTCTAGCAAATGCCAATTGAACTAGTATATGAAAAGCCAATTTATTAGGTGACCACTAATAATGAAGGACATATAGAAGAGTATAAATTTGCATTTATAACAGAGACGGGACGAAATTCTATCTTCAGTAGCTAAGAAGATGAATGAGTAAAAGTATGATAGATACAAATAGCAGGGTTCATTACAAAATAAGAGGATATTATCAGACATACGATGAAGATAAATTCTGCATGTCAGAGGCATCACGTTATCACCTCTAATCTATCATCTTGTTAATGTTATTTCTATGGAAACATTCAAAGAAATTAAACTACTAAAACCTGAAAACAGGCTTGACAGCTACATGTAACAAAAGAAAAAAATATCAAGATTTTGCTGAAATCTTTGTCATACTTTAGCAAGTAACGACGAATACTGGTAGCCAATGTTTAGATAAGCAAGCCATGCAGAGGTATAAACAAAACCACATATATAAAGATGTTTTCACTGTTATTGTTAGACAGCAATAATTAATGTATTTATATTGATATATTAATTCATGAAAAAATTGTAATTTAAGATTTTCTTGTTCTAACAGGTGCAACTCAATTCAATATAAAAAGAATTTTCATGTCTTTACCAATATATGTAAGAATATTGGTATCAATTGCTTATTAAAGCAGGCTTTAATACTCTGAACGGCTTCCATTTACTGATGTGGATTAGGGGAGTATATTTTTGCACTTATCTTGGATGTGGAATAGCTTTATCTGGATATATAAAGCCTGCTTTTTTCCTAATTTCACTCCTCTCTCATAGTGTCCAGTGAGGAGAGAAGCTCCCCAGACCTCCTTGTGTATGTTTTTGTGGGTGTCTGTGCATACATGTGCCTGGGAGTGTGGGAGGGACCTTGAAGGTCCCCATATGCTTCCTATTTTAACCAACAAACACAATTTTTATCCCAAGGAGATGGTACAATTTTTGTTTGTTTCTCCACTATACTTACCTAAGAATAAAAAACAATAGGAGTGATAAGTAGAGAGGTTCCTTTTTTTTTCCCATGTGCTGCTTCTGTTCCTTTTTTTTCTGAAATTGTGTATAAAATAAAGCTAATTATAATAAAACTGAAAATCATGAGAAAAAGGAAATGAGAATCAAAATTTAACTTTGAAAAGTTTGCTGTGAGTTGGTCCTTGGCCACTGAGGCACCACCATGTTCTTTATCTTTATTTATTTCTCATGAAATAAGGCGAAGTTCAAGTCCTCAACCAGGACTGTAACATGTTTTATTATTTTGGTATTTATAACAAACCTTGTGACACGCAGATGAAAGATGCTGAGAACTGTACATGACAAGAGCTAATATTATTCCTTTTTCCCTGGAGGTGAAGCAGTTGAGTTTTCTAATATAAAGAAGAAATCATGACAAGAACTTCACTAAATGGCTAGTTTTTTTTTTTAACATGAATTCAACTTGTAGCAACAGATCCAAGTAATCAGTTTAATTATTTGGAGACTAGGCTGCTGTGAACAATCATTCAAGGGGACAAAACAGCCTTTCAAAGTGACATTTTATGGAACTTTTAATATGAATGATACTATTCCCAGAGGGATTTAATTTTTGTAAACCAGTCAGCAACTGTTTTGTATAAGTCTGTGGTATCAAATGTCCATGATGAAAGCTCTTCTGAAGCTGGAGAAGTGAAATAATTGTTGTGTTACCATTATCCATGAAGACATGTTCTGAATTCATTGAATATGTTAGATTTAGAAGTTGTCATTCCGGGGGCTGTTCAGTAATATTGCCTGGAAGTCTTAATGACTTGTAGGGGTGAAGGCAAATTTTTTCCTCTGTGCTCTAAAGGTTTGCTATAAATGAGCTACCAAAGGCAGATTCACAGGAGAAAAAGGCATAGAGAATATATTTAATGTACATAAACATGGAAGCCATGCAGGAAGTGTGGTATCTAAAGGGAACCAGATGTTTGAGGCTTAAATAGCCTCTTCATAGAGAAAAGATGTATGGTCTCAGGAGGCAGGCATTACAAGTTGACTATCTCTTATCTGAAATACTTGGAACCAAAAGTGTTTCAGATTTCAGGTATTTATAGATTTTGGAATATTTTCACATACATAATGAGATATCTTGGTGATGAGACCCAAGTGTAAGCATGAAATTTATTTATGTTTCACATACCCCTTATATACATAGAGATTACCTGAAGAGCAATCTCTAATGAGATATCTTGGCAATAAGACCCAAGTCTAAGCATGAAATTTATTTATATTCCACATATCCTTTAGACAGAGAGAGAGACTACCTTCGGGCAATTTTAGACATGTTTTCAAAACTTTGTGCATGACACAATGTTTGTGTACATTGAACTATCAGAAAACAAAGGTTAACAAACAGGGGGTGTTTGGTCTGTACCTACAATGCTGTGCTTTAATTGAAAGGTGAGTGTACACTATAAATATATATATAAATAAATACACACACACACACACACACACACACACACACACATATTTAGAGGAGAGAGAGAGAGAGAGAGAGAGGGTCTTACACTGCCACCCAGGCTGAGTGCTGCAGTGGTGTGATCAAGGCTCACTACAGCCTCAACCTCTCAGGCTAAAGTGATCTTCCTATCTCAGCCTCCAGAGTAGCTGGGACTATAAGAATGTGCCACCAGGCCAGGCTATGTTTTTAAATTTTTTTTTTTTTTTTTTTTTATAGAGACTGGGTCTTGCCTTGAACTCCTGGGCTCATGTAATGCTCTTGCCTCAGCCTCCCAAAGTGTTGAGATTACAGGCATGAGCCACCGTGCCCAGCATTTTTTTTTTTTTTTTTTGATAAGAAGAAACATCAGAATTTTTCCACTTGGTATGTTATGCTGGTGCTCTAGAAGTTTTAGATTTCAGAGCATTTTTGATTTTTGGATTAGAAGTGTTCAAGCTGTATTTTGCAAAGGATTCTCTTTGGAAGCAGAATGGGACAAGTTATAAGAAAGAGAGGGGTGAGACTGCATTAGAACAAAATTTGTCTTATTATGCACATAAAGTCCCTAGGTAATCTCTCAGAGCTGCCCTCAGAAGAATGGATGAAAAATCTGTCTGGGAGTGGTGAGAACTCCAGTCTCTTCTCTTCTTTGATGGTAGATCTTTCCTGGTTATTTGATGGGATTCCTAAAAGAGGGCCTTGAGACTTATCACATTTCTTTTGGAAAGAAGCTCTTGTCATCACATTAGAAAATTCCAGTGAGTGTGCCTCTTAGTGCTTTAAAAAAAAGAATTAGAGAGACAGGGGAGAGGGGGAAAGGTTGGAGAGAGACCTTGGTTCTGATGCCTATTTTATTTTTTTTGGCCTATTTTTGAGGCCTTTCAATTTTCAAAGTACTTAGCATTCCAAAGCGCCATAAGTTGGAGGAATTGTTTTCTGAGCCCAGCAGATTTGTAGATAGGCTATTATTACAAGTATAAAATAAGGATGGATACAGAGTCCAAATTTTCAGAAAATTTAAACCAAGCAATTCTTTCCTCCCAAAGTATAAACTGTTTCTCTGATCACTATACCATTGTAAAATCTAAATGATCAACATTTTTTTTTTTACATTTTTCTACCTTTTTCTATGTAGAACTATTTTCAATGCCTTTGGCTTAAAGTCTGGCACAGTTGACAGTACCTTTTCATAATAGCTTTTATAATATTTTTGGGCTTTGCAACAGTTCTGCTTACAATTAGTCTCCTGTTATCACATCCAACACAGAAAAGGCATCCAATAAATGATTTTCCTTCATTGTTGTTAACACAAGAGTGCTCACAGACAGGAATAGTAGGCACTGGATCGCAATTTGGAAAGGAGGAAAGAACAATGATATTTATTAGTATGTTTCTATGCATTAGTCACTGAGTTATGTTTTGATTTAATATTAAGATTTAATAAAAAATGATTTGGGTTCTAGTTTGGTCTTTGCCATTAAAAATCTGTATAGTTAGGTAAATGTCACCTCTCCATGTCTTTGATTTTTGACTTTTCATCTAAAACATGGGAAGATTGCTTTGGTTTATCTTTAAGGCCGCTTCCAAAGTTCCTGTTTTCATTTCAAGCAATATTTCCCTCAGCTCTACAACTAGGTTCTTTAATAGCTGCATAGAACTCCACGGCCTTTCATACATGTGTGTGTTGGGACCCGGTTTTAACGATCATCACTGCTAACATCCTCCATGGTGAATACATAACTCCGTAAACTTTTGGATGTATTGCTCTTGAAGAAAGAATAGAAGTCACGTCTGTCACCTGACACCACCACTCCACAGGAACCCTTCCCTTCCACATCCTTCCCTGTGATCTAAGTCAACAATGATCAGTGGTGTTATTTTGTGAAATTTTGTTGTTTACTCATATGCGTGAAATCATCACAGAGAAAACTTATGCCTTTGATTCTTTGGAAAGTAGGACAAAATCATACTTCATCAAAAGTGTCATTGTTATCTTTGACAAAGTAATAAATGCTCTTTTACCAAGTCATGTCATTTAGAAAAAAACATCTCTTTGAAAGTCTCACAAGGAAGTGGTATACTGGTTGAGAGAAAAGACTTTAGAACTTGGCAGATCTCTGTGACTAAAAAAAATACTTTTGAGCCTTTTCTTTTAACTGCAAAACGAGATACCAATAGTATTTATCTCACTGCCCTTTTTATTGAATAAACTTATACATGTAAAATTATTAGAGTACTACTGTAGTTATAACTAGCCAAATTATAAGTAGCATACATTAAAAAGTTTATTATTATAATTATTACATTCATTAACAAGAATATTAGTCTTACTCAGTATTGCTGCTTACAACAATCCAGATGGTTCAAAAATAATAAAAACACTTTCCCATGAAAACAGGGAATAGAAGCAAGATGCAACATCTGGGAAAATTCCTTAACACAACACTAACACTACAGAAATACTCATTTTATAATTTAATGTAGCCTGTTTGTCAAGGAATTCTTTCTATGTTGGATTCAAGTTTTTGTTCAACCAATCCTTAAAAATGAGTTCTAAGGAAATAGTCATTTTGCATTAGCCTGCAGGAGATCGTCTCTTACAAGGATTCATAGTGCTTTGCTGGTGATGAGAATCCTCGCCTCCACTGGGTTATGCATCAGGAATGACCTGGTCACTCTGCTGTATCACAGAGGTACTCCCTTAGTGGGAGAACACCTGAGAGCACTTTCCAGGAACAATTTCACATCATGCGTTAACTGAAGTATGCCATCTGACGCAGCAGTGTGCAAAATAAACTGCATTCTTGAAACAAAGTCTGGGGTTCACAGCAAAAATGTTGCAGGTTCTACTGTCACAATGCTAACTTGTTGTCCAGGGCCTGGGCTACATCACATGGGGGCCCTGCCAGAGCATCACTTGCAGTGACCCAGGAAGTTGGAAAGAAAGACACAATCTGCTCCTCTGGCCAACAGAGCTTTCATAGACTAGCCTTTCATTAAGTGAATTCCTAAATGTTGACCAAATTCTTTTAGACAGAGGCAGCTAATGGCTCAGCATGCATGTGATGCACTTGCTGTTACATGGACAGTGAGAAAAAGTTCCTCAAGGCTGCTTTTCCCAGCGTGTTCACATGCTGGGGGCAGGGGCTGGGCAGAAACTTGTCTTCAGTGGTTTCTTTCATGTCCCAAGAAGGACGGTCATGTGTTTTGGTTTAGCTGATACATTCCAATAAAATGATTTTCAAAGAGACAGGACAAATAATAGGCGTTTTACATATGGTGGCTATGGATGTCACATGGAGCTAATTTTCTCATACACAATATATTTGTTATTCCACAAGCTGGTTATAATTCATTTAAGGTTCATTCTTATTCAATTTAACCCAATAAACTAATGAAACGGCCCAGTGAAGGCTTTATGGTCAATATAAGTTTGGTTAGTGACTTAGCCTACATTTCCTTTAGGATATTAAAGATGTATCATTACCTTCCCAACTGCTTTTCTCCATCAAAGCTCATGGAAAAGAAAGCGCCTCAAGTCTGGGTAGCATTAGTGTGTGTGTGTGTGTGTGTGTGTGTGTGTGTGTGTGTGTGTGTATATACTTTTTTTTTTGAGACGGAGACTTACTCTGTCGCCCAGGCTGGAGTGTGCAGTAGCATGATCTCGGCTCACTGCAAACTCCGCCTCCCGGGTTCAAGCAATTCTCTGTCTCAGCCTCCACCACGCCCGGCTAATTTTTATATTTTTAGTAGAGATGGGGTTTCACCCTTAAAAATCATCCCCAAGGTCAAGATTTTAATGGAAAGAAATCAGCTTTAATTTACTTTTCTTATGTACAATTATAATTGTTAGCAAATGATTTTCTTTATCTCTCATGGTGCCAGTGGCAGTTACCAGCTGACATTTGTCTACTTGAAAATACTTAAAGAATATGCATTAGAAAGAGGATGTCCCTGCTGAAGAAAACTAAGTGAGAACTTAAAGAATGGCATAGCCTGCCCCGGCAGGAGATAAAGAACCACTGTCTCTTGTGTAGAAAATGTCTTTATGCAAAAGAGCAAAATAACTTGAGTCTTTCTATTTGTTTTTGTCCAAATAGTTGCTAATCAAACAAAAGCTCAAGGTGGCTTTGTTGACTATTTTCCTCTCATACCTAGCATTCTACTTCACAATTTAGTGTATTTTTTTTCCTTTACTGTTAAAGAGGTGACTTGACATCCTTTTTGTGTGAATGATGTGACCTAATGCCAAATGAAGAAACCAGGCATTATTCCTGTCACAGGGAAATACGTTTGGGCAATGTAATGCAGTTATTAAGCAGAGCTAGTACAGCTCCAAGGTGGACTAATGGGCAGAGAGCTCTTGAGCATCACAGGAAGTGCAGCCCAATTAGCCAGGGTCAAAATGCACCAGCATCACCATTGCTTAAGGCCTGGAGCCCCAGAGCAATGAGCATGTCACAGTTTGCCATCCTGTTGTCTCTGTGATGCAGGCAGGTTAGGACTCAGATCCTCTCCTATACAAATGAGCAATGTGGCCTACTGAAATCCTGACTGGTCTGACTTGCTATCATTCCCAAGATTTACAGCCTCTCATGTTTGAGGTACAACATCTCCTAGAGGAAGGCATTCAATGACCACCTACAGTAAATGGCGTCATTAAAACAGATTAGTATAGACAATGGCAAATATGTTGACATATTTGAAATCATTTATGCCAGTTTTTAAAATTTCAAATGCACTAAAATGAATGCTCTTTAATTTTGCCAAAAATATCATGTGGGAAGGAGCAAGTATTTACGTTTTCAGTTTAAATATTTAAATTTTCAGTAGTGTTTGTCTAATTTTGATGACCTCTGTTTATATAGAAATAACCTCAATCTACATGTTAGCCATGTAATACAATTTGCTAAGTATGAGTAATGTATGTTGTTATTTACCAATTTAAAGATAAATGTTTAAATAGTGAGCTCAGTAAATCATCTGAGACATACTAGCTTAGAGAAAGCCCAGAATAAAAAAAGAATGACTTCTTTCTTTCATTCCTGCTGCTGAAGATCTATCTTCTCTCTCTTTCACCTTCTCTCTTTCTGTGTTTGTTTGTCTCACTCTTTCCATCTTTCTTTCCTCCAGTGTTTAGGATTGACACTACTTCTTAGATAAACACAGTAAAATCTGAAGAAGAAAACAGTCTGCCCAAGAAATGGGTACTGGAGTAACTCTGCTCAACTGACCAGTTCTGTGACCTTGGGCAGTTACATCCAAAGTTGTTTATTTACATGTAAATTGGAGTCAGGATTAGCTTATGTTTTATGTCCCTTTCTTCTTTGAATGTCTATATTTCTATTAATATTATCATAAACTTTCAAATAATAGAAAGTCATAGTTTTCTTAAACTCACATATATTCTGCAGAGGTCAATGGGAAAAGATGCAAAAGACTCCCATCTAGAAGAGGAGTTAATTAGACTGACAGCCAAAAGGGGATTCACCCTCTGCCCACCAGAAAACTGAATAGGGCCCAGATACAAATTGCTGTCAGGTCACTAAGCACACCCCCTGGTAATACGGATTGGTAGTCTTGTAACACATGCCAGAATATTATGTTAAATGATACAATACAATATTATTTATTGAAACAATTTCTTTTATCTTAGGTTAATGGCAATGAGGAATATGAGCTATTATTAGTTAATTTTACTTCAGAATCTTTTCCAATTCTTTTCAAGTGTCTTTCCCACTGCCATTCTTCAGCAATAACTAGGAGGGCCCTTTAAATCATGCATTCACAACTATATGTGAAGATTAAAGCTATCTCAATAACAAATTTAAAATATCATCCTATTCAATCAAGAACGAACTGCCATTCACAATTGCTACAAAGAGAATAAAATACCTAGGAATACAACTAACAAGGAACGTAAAGGACCTCTTGAAGGAGAACTGCAAACCACTGCTCAAAGAAATAACAGAGGACACAAACAGATGGAGAAACATTCCATGTTCATGGTTAGGAAGAATCAATATCATGAAAATGGCCATACTGCCCAAAGTAATTTACAGATTCAACGCTATCCCCATCAAGCTACCAATGACCTTCTTCACAGAACTGGAAAAAACCACCTTAAACGTCATATGGAACCAAAAGAGAGCCTGCATAGCCAAGTCAATTCTAAGCAAAAAGAACAAAGCAAGAGGCATCACACTACTGGACTTCAAACTCTGCTACAAGGCTACAGTAATCAAAACAGCATGGTACTGGTACCAAAACAGTGATATAGGCCAATGGAACAGAACAGAGGCCTTGGAGGCAACACCACACATCTACAACCATCTGATCTTTGACAAATCTGAGAAAAACAAGCAATGGGGAAAGGAGTCTCTGTTTAATAAATGGTGTTGGGAAAACTGGCTAGCCATGTGCAGAAAGCAGAAACTGGACCCCTTCCTGACACCTTACACTAAAATTAACTCCAAATAGATTAAAGACTTAAACATAAGACCTAACACCATAAAAACCCTAGAAGAAAATCTAGGCAAAACCATTCAGGACATAGGCATAGGCAAGGACTTCATGACCAAAACACCAAAAGCATTGGCAACAAAAGCCAAAATAGACAAATGGGACCTAATCAAACGCCACAGCTTCTGCACGGCAAAAGAAACATTCATTAGAGTGAATCAGCAACCAACAGAATGGGAAAAAATTTTTGCAGTCTACCCATCTGACAAAGGGCTGATATCTAGAATCTACAAAGAACTAAAACAAATTTACAAGAAAAAACCAAACAAACCCATTCAAAAGTGGGTGAAGGATGTGAACAGACACTTTACAAAAGAAGACATACATGAGGCCAACAAACATATGAAAAAATGCTCATCATCACTGGTCATTAGAGAAATGGAAATCAAAACTACATTGAGATACCATCTCACGCCAGTTAGAATGGCGATCATTAAAAAATCTAGAGACAACAGATGATGGAGAGGATGTGGAGAAATAGGAACACTTTTACACTGTTGATGGGAGTGAAATTAGTTCAACCATTGTGGAAGACAGTGTGGCGATTCCTCAAGGACCTAGAAATAGAAATTCCATTTGACCCAGCAATCCCATTACTGTATATATATTCAAAGGATTATAAATCGTTCTACTATAAGGACAGATGCACACAAATGTTCATTGCAGCACAGTTTACAATAGCAAAGACCTGGAACCAACCCAAATGCCCATCAATGATAGACTGGACAGGGAAAATGTGACACATATACACCATGGAATATTATGCAACCATCAAAAACAATGAGTTCGTGTCCTTTGTAGGGACATGGATGAACCTGGAAACCATCATTCTCAGCAAACTGACACCACAACAGAAAATCAAACACTGCATGTTCTCACTCATAGATGGGTGTTGAGCAATGAGAACACATAGACACAGGGAGGTGAGCATCACACACTGGAGTCTGTCGGTGGGGGGGGAAACGGGAGGGGACAGCGGAGGGTGAGGAGTTGGGGAGAGATAGCATGGGGGAGAAATGCCAGATATAGGTGATGAGGAGGAAGGCAGCAAATCACACTGCCATGTGTGTACCTTTGCAACAGTCTTGCATGTTCTTCACATGTACCCCAAAACTTAAAATGCAATTAAAAAAAAATCGTCCTGTTCTTCATGAGTCAAAAATCATAGTGTACACAGAGCACTGGAATTGGTCTTTCCAGCTCAACTTGGGCAGAGATCTTTCTCTGTGTAATTCCAATAGCATAAGCAAGAAAATCCTGTCTTTACTAAACATAATAGAGAGGGCTTGCTTGGCTGAATTGAAGGCATTAACAGGCATGCCATGCACATGCAACCTCAGTAAATATCTTCAAAATACTCACACACCACAATAGAATGAAAGGATACCTTTATGGGTATCAGAAAACCTAAACTCTAGTATGGTATCTTCCATTTACTGCCATATAGCCTTGAATGTATCAGTTAAAAATCTTCATTTATTAATTAGCAGATTGAAAACAAAATGGAGAAATTTACATTAAAGTACTTTGAAAAGTAATAGCTTGCTATATAAATGAAAGGCATTACAGGGCCGGGTGCGGTGGCTCAAGCCTGTCATCCCACCACTTTGGGAGGCCAAGGTAGGCAGATCACCTGAGGTCAGGAGTTCGAGACCAGCCTAACTAACATGGTGAAACCCCATCTCTACTAAAAATACAAAAGTAACTTGGTGCGGTGGTGCCTGACTGTAATCCCAGCTACTCGGGAGGCTGAGGCAGGAGAATCACTTGAACCCAGGAGGTGGAGGTTGCAGTGAGCCGAGATTGTGCCACTGCACTGCAGCCTGGGCAACAAGAGCAAAACTATGTCTCAAAAAAGAGGCATTATATGTTGGGATAGAAATCAATATTTATGATGATGATGATGAAATCATGCTATAATGGACACTTGTTAGTTAGGAGAAAACACTTTATTCCAAGCCTACTGTATTCAGCCTGTCTTCCGTCCATTTGGATCACTAAAGAGAGCAACATAGCAGTTTTTACACTGTGTTACCTTTACAAGAGCTTATTCATAACATCTTCCGTAACCTGTTGGAATCACAAGTGGTCTGGAACCATCCAGTTTAGATTTGGTCAAACCCTTCATCAGTAAAGGGGCAGTAACATGGAGTTACATTGGCCTCATAAGAGTGTATACATATCCTTAGGTATAGAAAAATCTTTCCTGAAAAAAGATGGGTAATGCATGCATTTACTCTGATCAAGTGGAATCTGTGTGATAAAGGTGACTTTGTTCATTTTGATACCAATAATCTGCCACCTTGTGACAGTATCTGACACAATCAGTTCTTTACAATTTAGTCTTTGAGACATGTTGCTTGTGTTATGCTGTCTTGTACACAATACTGCAATTACTTAGTATTAATTTTTTAAATTATTTAATCTCTGGGGACACTTATTTCTTACAGAAAACAATCCTGGGACAAAATAAATTTTGTTTTCTGGCAAAACTGGGGGGAAAAATCTAGGTTTGGTAGTGTTATGAAATTGTGAAAGATTCTGTGGTTATACTTTGAAGTTTAATGTAAGACTTGGGAGGAAGTGAAATAGTTTTCATGGCTGAAAAACACTATTTCCTGTAAGAGTAAAAAGATGTTCTATTGTGGGAACTTATTTTTTTGGGGAAAAGAGAAACACTTTTGTCAAGTTTATAAAAAGACATATCCATTGGCAGAGATGTAAAAATAAATTGTCACAGCTGTGAAGAAATATACGATACTTGTGTCTTGTGATGAGGAAAGCTAGGGCATAATTACCATTGAAATTTTCCCATATTATGTGGCGGAGTCTAAAAAATTCTACTAGTTACTTTATCACTAACTAGTGAAGCACAATAATGAATGAACCCAACTACTTCTATGGAACGGAATTGTTCACTTCTTGGAAGTTATATGAATTCTTTCAGACCAAACAGTGTACAAAGTTCTGGCAAGTTTCTCTAGCATTATTTAAAGAGTGCTATAAACACAATATTCAATAGATGCTTCATTCAATTAATTAAAATGCATTAAGTGGCCTTCCATTGGCTTCAAACAAGTCAAATTTGGCTTAAAACTCTAATTTACTCATAGGGATCGGCTGAGTGGATCGCACTTTTACATAAAACATGGATTGGGTCATTGCCTGATCACACTGAATATGTTGCCCTCATTTACGACTATGCAAACAAGGCCCTAGAGGTGGAATTGTTGTCTTTCATTGTCTTTCAATGACTTCAGAAACTGAGGGTGTCTAATGTCTGACACATAACAGGAATTTTGTAGAAAACTCTGAAGCTCTAGAAACACTTTTAAATTTGAAAATCAAGTAGGCATCCCAGAAATGATGGGTCTAGTTCTCTTATTCAAAAGTGTGTGACCTATCTCCATTTGTCCAGCAGACCCAACCAGGCTTAGAGAAGTAAGGTAGGTTAATATTATATTGTTTATTTTCCCTTTGTTATGCATTTTCCAAAGAATTTGCCTAACTTTTCCAGCCTCAAATAATCTATAATGCTCTTTGAGAATTAAATGAAATAATGCATCTATATAGTACTTCAAAAATCATAGCACTTGAAAATATAATGGTCATGATCATAAAAATGATCTGAACATTTGTAAGAATGAACAACAATGCTGTAAAAAGCCCCTAAACTTGTAAGAGTCAACTAAGGTTGAGAAAAATATCATTGGAAAGGGATATTTAACCGTAACAGGCTGAAACCTTTTTAGAGTATTTTGAATATGAGACTAAAAACTGTTCATAACCCATTTAAAAATACATTGAAAGTATATTAAAATACAATACAAAATTAATGTATTATTTTATCCCATTTAATTGAGATTAATTCTATGTTTATTGGGATTCATCACTTTTTCTCTGCTTTCTTACATTTTTTTGAGGCATTCTAGGTAGTGTTTTAGGTAATCGAAGATAACTTTAGAAATATGAACCAAATCAATCAGGCCCCAAATAGCCAAATTATAACATTTCATCCTCTTTGCCATAACCAGTCACAGCCTCATGAAAGTTCTTTTCTGGTTTCTTTACAGAAAATTTACACAAATGGATGCATTTTTACAATATATGGTCCTTTCTGCCAAATCATTAAAACCTTACGTTAACTGAGTTGGACACACACATAATATGTAAATCTGTTCCTTAGAATTTAGCTACAATTCTCCCAAAGTATTTTGTTATTCACATATACTCTTTAGAGAATAATGTACAAGCTTTAATTTTTCTCTTTCTACAAGCACACCCACGGTGTACATTAGAATACAGCAACTATTTGAGTGAAATAAGTATTCTTATTTATTTCAAGAGGAAAGCAAAGTCAAATGGTGTTCAGGTTGGTAATTATATTTGCATTTTTTCTACGCTTGTTCTATGGTTAACCAAAAGAATACAATATCCATTTCCATCTCAGTCTGAATGAATGCTTTATAAAATCAATGTGCCTTGTCTGTATTGCATTTGGGGGATTTTTTAGAAATGTCTTTGCCACTATATATTTGGGAAAATTCAAAGCACTAGGCATATTCCTGTCTGTTCATTATCTGATGTGTTGAAAAACTTACAAAGTATTTGTATGTCTGAAGGACTGGGATTTTCTATCCTCTTTATTTTCAATCCAGTGCAGAGCAAGGAGAGGACACTATTGGAAAATGGAGATACGGGAAAACCTAAAGCATTGTGTACTCATGCCTGAACTTAGCCTATCTTTCACAGCAAGGCTCATTATTTCTGGGTTTACTACAGAACCTCACAGTGTACAGCAGGCCTCCTATGGAAAGTAGGTACTTTTGCCAAGATGATACCAGGCTATAAAGAAATGTGCCAATCTCTTTGTGCCAAGACACCTAAAGTGAGCTCGTCTTCTACTGAATCCAGCACAGAACGCTGAGAGGCTCTGGACCTCATTGACACTGGCTCAATTATCTTCTAAGTTACTCTCATAATTTATGAAACATGCAATCAGGTACATGTGAGTTACAATCACAATTAACTTGTCAGGCAATATTTTTGCCCCTGGAGGAGTATCAAGCCTCTTGTCTATTCTTGCTTCCAAGTTAGGCTCAATCCCAGATAAATGGGGATGTGGATCAGTTTACTTTTGTGAGCTCCCACTTACCATGCCTCCTGGTCCTTTTTTCCCTCAGCACTTTTCTCCCCTTAGATACTTAATAAAATTGGTCCCCTAGCCAAATCCAATTGTCCGGACATCTTAGAAAGGATACCACATTCTGGGTTTGTCATTCCCAACCTCCAATACATTCAGGCCTCTGAGGCAGGACTGGGGACGATGGGTTGGCACACTTGTGAAGTCAGCTGGCTCCTCATCTAGGGGTAAAACAATAGCAAGTTAATGAGTACAACGGCAGTCAAAGACAGCCCTCAGCCCCATTCCCTCATGCAATCCCCCCTTGACTAGGGTTGTTCAGCTCTGTCACTGACCTCAGTTAGCTTGTTCTGTAGCAAACACAAAGATCTCAAAAGGTTGGCTACAAAGTGTCATTTCTGGAGTATAATCAAATATCAGCATTACATTGTACCTTTTCATCTCTGCTGAGGTGTTTGAGTTTAAAGGAGTTACTTCGGATTCCTTCAAGTGTCAATATGTGCATAGATGCAGCACATTTAGGAAAAATATATTGATTAATACTTTAGTGGCTTTGATATAAAATTTGAGAAAAATCAACTCTTTAGAGAGTAAGAATTCCATTTCTGTAGAAATGTTCATGAATCTTAAATATCGTTGGAAAATTGGCTTGATTTTCCAAATCAAATTTTTGAATTCCTCAAGGAACAAAGGGACTATCTTTTATTTTCTCTTAATTTCTTGTTAATTTATTCAAGCAAAATATATGCATATAAAAATAAAAGCCCTGTTTCCCATTTTCATTTTGTTTCCTCTCCCGAGAGATAAGCAGTGGTATCAATTTGGCACATAAACTTCTGAGTCTCTCAGCATACATGTCACCGATAAGATAAACAATTACCATTCAGTTCTTTCTTTTCACCTGGAATCTGTCCGGGGCATTCAACCTAAAATCTTTACTATACACTCAGTATTTTCCAACGTAGAGCCAGTACTCTTGATGTAAAGCAATGATATCTCAGATTCTTTCATATCAGATACCTAAACAAAGTTAAAAACTAGAGGTAAAGGAAGGTCAAGACCAGTTATTAAGTTAGAGCAATTTCCATTTTTAATAACTCTGAGAGGTTAGGCAGTGTCATATTTTAACTGAGTATCTATCATCTCCTCAGCGTCTGTTTCCTTCTCTATTTGCATAAACAATTGACAGCTCATTAAGAGCTCATTAGAAACAGTGAAGACCTTGTGATCAGGGAAAACAGAAAAAAAAGCAGTTTTAAGAAGGAAATCTTGATTTGTGAATTTCCTCAATATTCCACTATATATTTACATCAATGATATCTGATGGGGAAGAAAAGTAAGCTACATATATTTGTAGAATATAGAAGAATGATCATATAACTATTCATTGTATCAGAGCCTATTTGTCTTAATAAGAAAAAGGTTATCAGTGATAGAATCCTTAACTCCATAATTTTATCATGAAAAAAGGTAAAAAAATTCACATTTCCAAACTGAGTTTTCCTTCCATATACATACATACATACATACATGCATACATATGTATATATGTTACCTTCGAGGTTACACAGAGATATGACAATATCATGAAAGAAGAATCAAATGCCAAAAGTGGTAAAGTGACTTATCCAGGGTGTCATTCTAGTAGGGGCTGAATCAAGACTGCATCCCACACTGCCTAACTATATTTTCATCATTTATTCCATTTCATCAAGGGCCCCTTGTGAGAAAAATCTATAAAATACTTCCAAAACACACAAACACACACACACAGACACACACACACGTATGTATGTTGTGTGTATATATGTATGTATGTATATATATTCAAATTTTAGATGACTGTAACTTGGAGAAACCAAAATAATTTTATTGTTTAGAAACAGTCTGTGTGTGAGAAAATTGACTATACTTCTTCAGAGTAAAATATGTTCAGAATCTAAATTAGTTCTTTTTTACTTGCTAATACTTTCTTGACCCAAACAAATTGGCAAAAATCAGATCTCCTCTGAATAAATGTTTGCTTGACACTTCTAAATCTCTAGGTACCAAAAAACAATCGTGAAATGAAAGGCAAATGCACACTGCTGTGCTGGCTATTCTTTTGCCTTTTGTATTGCATTTTGTAGAAGGCATGAATGCAAAGCACTTTTAAACACCCAGGAATCAATGCAAAGGAAGCAGTGGGAATGCATTTATTCTTGTTTTATTCAATTTCAGGGCTACAGTTTTGCTTGACCAGATGTTGCCAAGTTTCAAAGTCAAATCTGTTCATCTCCTGGCTATCAGCTAAAGGGTGTTGTATTTCTAAGCACTGAGAACTTGAATCTACTGCTATTGTTTTCTGCATATTTGTATTTCCTGAGTTCTATTTGAGAGAGACAGAATTATGCATTTCCATATGGATCATCCTCTTCCCTATCTATGTTGCTTTAGTGCCTTTTGGAAGGAAAAAAGTGAGAGTTGCAGGCTGTATTTAGGCCATTCGTATGTTCTTTATTGGGTTACGTTTGAATGCCCAATTTGATCTCAATGGCACGTCCTTTGTAACATAAAATAAAACATGGTGCTCAAGAAAAGTAACGACACACACATCCAGGCCCTTTCATAGCAGTTAGTAAAGCCTAAGTCTTGCCTCTCTGTGTGGCAGTTTCCTTCCCTTTCTTTTCTTTTGCTGTGACAAGCAACCATTGTCCCCTTGGTGAGATCTGCAATATTACTTTGACCCCAGACCATCAATCTGCCTCAATTGGATAATGATCTGTAATCACTTTCTTTCAGGGGAGTCTATAAATTTGCCAAGGCCCTATTCTCTTCTGAAGGACTCCTTATGTTCACTCCCATTTGTGCAAATGTGCTCTCTTTTACAGGGCTAAATAGCCATGCACATGGTCCATTCTGTGAGGAGGCACGGGGCGGTTCTCTATTGATTTTCCACGCTCCAGTCTCTTAAAGGAGACTAAGGCTGACATGCAGGGACACAGTGGGGGGAGTGGCCCGAGCCTGGCCACATCACAGGCAGCCGCTTTTCTCATTAAGACTGACCCATCATTAGGTCATTTTGTGCCATCCTTGTAATCAATGAGCTTAATGTTTAGTGCAAAAAAAAAAAAAAAAAGTTATAAGGAAAGGAGCCAGGAGGTGGAAAAGGAAAGAAAAATGGTAGGAAGCATGGAGAAATTCACCACTTCTAAATCTTGGGGTTGCTTATACTTTGTCCAAAGGGTGGGATGAACTCAAACATCCTACATGTGATTTCTCAAACAACCCCTTTCAATTATGTTTGTTTTCTGTATAACATAAACATTCTTAGCCCCAACATTTCCCCGGGGGACCCCACACTTCTCATGAAGTGGAATGAAAGGCTCTATCTATGGCCGAGGCTGAATCTGCATTTGCTGGGAACCCTGTAGTGGTGAAGAGAGAGGTAGTCAAAATTCTTGAACAGTTGAGTGATTTTGGAGAGGTAATTGAATTTTGTTCATTATTGGATCCCAAAGAGTTACGTGACCACAGCCAAATACAAGAAATAAAAAGAAAAAAAGTTAAAATATATTAAATTAAAAAATTAAAAGACATAATTAAATTTCTCCCATACAAAGGCTAGGGTAATTACAGAAGGCTATGGATCATTACATTTCCAGCACCTATAGAGAGTGCCTCTGTGCATGGTGGGAGGTGCAAAAATTAACACATTTTCATCACAATAAATCTTCACAAGCAGAGAAGCTAGATTAGCAAAGATTCTGTCCTTTAGACAGTATTCATTGGTAATGATGATTATTTTCAAGAAGACAAACTTCATCACAAACCTCTGCCTGGTTAGTTTTTAGTTTATAGCATCCCCAAAACGCCTGTTACTAGGTTTAGGGAAGACAGCAGACAAACAGTAAAAGGGCATCACAAGACAGTCAAGGGAACATCAGAGAAAAAAGCAGCCTATTTAAAACATTGCATCTTTGTGCTTTCCACTGTTCTGTAGAAAAAAAGGCATATTTTTATTCTCACATTCTTCTACTACTCATTTTGACTTCACAAACACTTAGAAATTAATTTATAACGTACAAACTCACATACCTAAAGTACAGCACTTCATATTTGAATGTCGACTTGTATATTTTAGGGAAAAATTATAAAACAAACACTTATGTAACCACCACACTGGTTAAGGAATTGATATTCATGATTGAAATACTGAACTCAGGGGTTAAAAAAGAAAATTAACTATTTCGTACCATTAAGTCCCGCCGTGAATCATGGATTATGTAAGAGCTGCTGAAACCTTTCAAGGTTACACAGAAACATGACAAATGTCATGAGAGAAGAAAGAAATGCCAAAAGTGGTAAAGTAACTTATCCAGGGTGCCATTCTAGTAGGGGCTGAATCAAGGCTGCATCCCAGGCTGCCTAACTCCTTTTCATTGTTTATTCCATCTCATCGAGGGCCCCCGGTGGAAAAAAATCTATACTTCCATAACACAAAATCTTCGTGTACTTACAAATAAGTCTCTGTTCTTAAGTTTTGACACCATATACTGAAGGAAAATGAAATGATTCAGTATCATAATTGAACTCATCATATCAGTGGAGTCTTATACACTGGAAAAATAGTTACATATATAGAAAAATATTTTGTTCTGCTTGTAAAATAGTTATGCATAAAAACAGTCTGACAAATCTAAGTATTCAAGCCGGAGACATACTTAGGGAAATTTGCTATTACTAATATTTGGTGAATAATGTTGTGTCCGATCATTCACAGACTGTTATTCAAATTACAAAAGATTTCTAAATATCTAATTTCAAGTCAGCATTTTTCTCTAGTTAAAAGGAATTATAAAGTGGTAAGACCTATAAAAATAAGCCATATTTAATAATGGTGTATATATTTTGTTGGTCTTTTTTTCTTAAAAAGTAAACTTTTTAGCATATGTTATACATCGACTGGAAAAGTGTAGGATCAGTGTAAGTTGAACATTTACCAGAAAATTATGGACAAAAGAATTGTTGACCTAGAAAATAACCAGGAAGTTGATTGTCTATAAAGTTTTGCAGGTCCCCTGCAAAAAAAAACCCTGGTTTAAGCCTCTAAATTTTCCTTCATATGGTAAAGATAACCATTTTATCAGAGATTCCTTGGGTAAAAAAACCTATTACAAAATGATCTTCGTTATTTTACAAAGGAAGAAATTGAGACTCAGAAATGTTGTCTCTTGCCCAGGGTCATGTATTAACAGCTGGTAAATAGCTGGGTTAGAATTTGGACCTAGGTCAGTCTGGCTCAAGGCACATATGTTTCCTACTATTTTCTCTACATTCACTTACTACATTTAAGACAATATTTATTTGTTTCAAAAAACCAAAATTAAAAATTACCATGTTTTCTTTATTCAGAGTTAGAGACACTGAATACAAAGATGACTTAATGGAACCATTGTCTTAGAAGAACTCAAGATTCCTCTCCAGTCACCTAATGCGGCTACATGAGAGGCTCCTTAGTACTTTACATATCTTTTATTATTCCATATGATTGTTAATATATTACTTAGAAAGTTGCTGATACTCTCTTCTATGAAACTATTTTGTTACTAGATATGGTGAGTAAACTGACAAGTATATGATTCAAGTCCACACTTCTTACTTCTTTTTTGTCCCTCTGAAAGGTGTATTCTGAAGTAACTCTTTCCATGACGCTTCCTGTAGACCAGTCTTGGCTCCCAAATAGTGGATAGAAAGTCACAAACCCAAAGACCGCAGATCTACCAAGAGTGCAGTCGGTGATTTATTTTTTCTTAGGGCAAATGAGCAAACTGAAACAGAGGGAAGGTCTTCTAAGGCAGCCCTTCAAGAGGATTTTTAAGTAGGGGTGAAATTACCCTGTTAGCTATACAGAGCAGCAAAGTTTTGTCTCACCTGCAAGAACCTGGGTAGCTCCTGTCAGCCATGCCTTAGATTTTTGTTGGTTGGTTCATTTATTGGTTTGTTTTAATAAACTCGGAATGGCTTGAATAATAGACTTGAAAAATAAATGACCCACTAGCTGCTAAGGCAACAAAAGGGTAGAATTCTGCACGTGCAGTGATTTGGACCTATCATCATCTGACTCAGCTATGATTTGTAGTTTCATCCTTATACCCAGGTGAACACCATGCACGCCAATGTCCCTCTGAATTTCAGTTACAAGAGCTTATAAACAGGATGATGCTATCAACCTCACTGGTGGTAGCCCGGCTAACTGAAAGACCAAAAAGAAGCATTTGCCCAGTGTCTGACACAGCATTTCCACATGACAAATATCTACTGTGATTAATGGTATTATACTCCTCTGAAGTAGCTTCAAAGAGTACTATTGTGGGAAGACTGCTAATGGTACAACTGTAAGTGTCTAATGTGGTTGTTCCTAAGATAATCCTTGGCCTTTCTCTGAGCCAGTGCATCTCCCTCATTTTTCTATGGAAACCTAGAAAATCTATATTTGAGAATTAACTGCTAGACTCAATGCCCATGACAAGTGTGGGGTTATATATTATCCCGTAGCAACTGGCACATAATAAAGACTTAACAAATATTTGTTGCATGAATGAACAAATCTATACAGTTTTATCCCGTTCATACATAGATGTAGAGGAGCTTTCTTCACCTTTCTCTATGAAAAACTAAAAGTCTTCCTTCTGACTGTTTCTAGAAGCCTGTTCTTGATTTCATGGTTTTGAAACATGTCTGTCTCATTATCTTACATAATCTCAGCAAAGTCTCTTCTACATTTGTTCATAAAATGTTACAGTGGGATAGTTTGCTGGAATGGGAAGAAAAGAGAAAGAGAGAAAGAACCGGATCTAAAGTTATGTTGCAGTTTTCTCAGGAAAAAATATGATAGATTCGTGCTCTTTTCAAGATTCTGAATGGCAAGAATTGTGGAAGATAATGAGAAAGGTACCTTAGTTGTTCGGGCTGTGAATAGGACATTTTTCTTTTACAAGATGGATTTTTACATAAAATAGTTTAATATACATTTAAGGATGTGGGTCTATTTATTTTGTCTCTTAATAATTATTAATTTTAATATATTGAGAGTTTTGGAGTGGCTTAGTAGAAAAAGTGAATGAGAAGAAAATGTTCATAGTTTGCTAAAAGATTTTATCAGTAGCTACTGCGGTAGCAAGAAAACTATGAAAATTCTACTGAGATTGTATCAACATGAAGAATTTTCACATGCATACTCCTTTCCTTTCCCTCCCTCCCTCCCTCCTTTCCTTCCTTCCCTCTCTTTCTTTCTATCTTTCTTTCTTTTCTTTCTTTCTCTTTCTTTTTCTCTTTTTCTCTTCTCTTTCTTTCTCTCTCTCTCTCCCCCTTCCCTCCCTCCCTCCCTTCCTTCCTTCCTTCTTTCTCTTCTTTCAGTTCTCTATCTTTATTGTTAAAGAAGAGCCACTCAGAGTCACTTGATTCAAAACAGAGCCCCTGGACAATTCCGTTCTAGCTGGTGCTCAATGTTCTGGAGAAATACACATTTGCTTTGCATACCTCATATCTATTCTACATGATGAATGCCTCAGAGGTTGCTTGCTTCGCTCTGTAGAAATTTTTCACTGAAAAGTTAATCTCTATTTAAAATGTATGAAATACTTAATTGGCATTGGGGAAGGATGGCAGGCCCACGGTGGTGCAAAAGGCAGTTTCCTTCAATCTTTCAATACTTCCTCTGTGATAAAAGACAACTAGTGGAGCCTGCCATGAGGGTAGTTTATTAGCTTGTTGATCCTCCACAGAAGTCTAGCAGTTCATCAGTGTCATAGGCATATGGGAAGACTCCTGTTTTAAAAGGCTTAAGAGGGACCCATGTCCTATTTTTCAATATCAATGCCAAATACTCTTTCGAGGTGAGCAGAACTGCATAAGAATTAAAAATAGAGACTTGTCTGATCTGAGAAAAAGATAGGAAAATGACTCCTATGAAGTTTTACATGGAGAAAATTTCCAGAGATAGTTCATTGCTCCTCCCTTCTAAAGACTACTCAAAAATAGATAGAAACAAATCTTTGTGTGGTGCTATTGCAATATGCAAATTGATACATCAAGAATAAACATATTAGCTAATAGCTTCAAAAACCAGCCAAGAGCTCAGGTTGCATAAGAAAACTAGTGCTTTTCTTGGGAAAGCAAAAATAGAGGTTGTTTTGAACTCTGCAATAGAATCATTGCACTTACAAGGTCTCTCATGAATAATTGATAAAATATTTGTTAGGAAACAAGTTCTGAAAACAAAGGAATTAGGTTTCTAGTCAATAAATTAGAAAAACAGCAAAAGAGCAAATCCTCAAACACAGGGAAAAAGAAATAATAAAGACAAGGATAGAAATCAGTGAAATAGATAAACAACATTACAGTAGAAATTAGACAAATCAAAATTTTTTTCTTAAAAGGTTAATAAAAGAAATGGACACCTAGCATGATAATTATGACAAATCAAAAATGCAAACACTCAAAGAATGGCAAAGGGGCATTGTTATAGACACAACATAAATTAAACATAAACTGTATTGTAAAACAAATCAGAAAATGTAGATAATTCCATAAACTTTTGTCTCAGTCCATTTGTGTTGCTATAAAGGAATACCTGAGGCTAAGCAGTTTATAAGGAACATCGATTTATTTGGCTCACCATGCTGTAGGCTGTGCAAAAAGGAGGGCTCTGGCATCTGCATCTGGTGAGGACCTCAGGCTGCTTCCACTCATGGCAGAAGGGTAAGGGGAGCCTTGTGTGCGGAGATCACATGGCAAGAGAAGAAGCAAGAGAAAAGGAGGGAGGAGCCAGGCTCTTTTTAACAACCAGCTCTTGGCAAAACTCACATATTACAGAGAGGATGGCACCACGCCATTCATGAGGAATCCACCTCCATGAGCCAATTACCTCCCATTGGTCCTCACCTCCAACATTGGCTGTCAAATTTCAACATGAGGTTCGGAGGAAAACTATCCAAACTATAGCAACTGGAAAAAGTGAAACATACCAAAGTTAATGGGAAAAATGATTACAAAGAAAATTCAACTAGGACAATAAGCATGCAAGAACTCAAAGACCACCCCTTTTAAAAAGCCCCCAGTCCATGTGATTTTCTTCATATTTTACACTAAAATTTTCCTAAAAGTTAAAAAATCTTTAAAAACAATATTACACTTTAAGAGTTGCAAAGAGTACAGAGTTTCTGTATTCCTTTTACTTAACTTCCCCAAATATTGAACTTTACATTACCGTGATAAAATGATCAAAACTAGAAAATTAACTAAAAATTTCCTAAAAATTAAAACAAACTTTAAAAATAATTTGGACTTTCAGAAGAGGTGCAAATAGTACGGTTTCTGTTATTCCTTTTACTCAGTTTCCCCAAATAGTGAACTTTACATTACCATGATAAAATGATGAAAACTAGGAAATTACCTATAATTTTCCTAAAAATTAAAAAAAAAACTTTAAAAATAATTTTAGACTTTCAGAAGAGGTGCGAAGAGTACAGAGTTTCCGTATTCCTTTTACTCAGTTTCCCCAAATAGTGAACTTTACATTACCGTAATGAAAAGATCAAAACTAAGAAATTAACATTTGGATGTCCCAGTTTTTCACCAAGTTTTTTTCTGTTCCAAAATCCAATCCAGATTCCATATTGCAATTAGTTGTCATGTCTTCTTAGTCTCCTCCAAGCTATGATTCTTCTTAATCTTTACTTTGCTTTTATGACCTTGACATTTTTGAAGAGCACTGGTCAACAATTTTGTAAAATTTTCCTTCTTTTGGGTTTGCCTGATGGGCATTTCTCATGATTGGACTGACACTGTAAATCTTAGGGAAAAATGCCACACTGTGGTATGCCCCTCTCATTGCATCGTGTAAGGCATATTATCTCTAGCATTCTGTATAATCACGGGTCATGTGAACCTGGCCACTTGTTTAAGACAGTGTCTGCAAGTGTATGAAGAAGTTACTCTGCTTCTCTTTCTATACTCAATTTTTAATAAGTGGGTCACTCAATCCAATCCTCTCTGAAAGTGAGGGGAATTAACATTCATCTCCTGGAGAATGGTGCATCAAGGAATTTATGGCCTTAGGCTGAGAACACCACAGAAATTAGTATTTTGTTGGAGATACTTTGGTGTGGTGCAAATGCCTTGTTGGAGTTAAAGTTTTGCCTACTAACTTTAGCATTGATCAGTGGATTTCCTGCAAGAATTATTGCTGTGGTGCCCTAATAGTGATTTGCCCCTTCTAAATGGTGAGTTGTCCCTTCTCTCACATTTACTTATTTGTTCATTTGATTGTAAATACGAGTATTTACGCATATACATTTATTTTATTCTTTGGATTATACTCTCAAGACTATCAATATTTATTTTGTTGGTCAAATTATTCCTACTTCCCCCCACTCTCTCAACTTTTTATATGAGAATTTTCAATTCTATAGAAAAATTGAAAGAATAATAAATGCATGCTGTACCCTTCCCAGTTGTTAATGATTTACAGTTCTCTTTCCCTTTCTCCATAAATGCATATATACAGAAAAGAAACACACTTATTTTCCAACACATTTAAAAGCCATAGACATAATGATACTTCCATTCTAAGTTTCAACATGTATCTCCTAAGAAAACAAATTTTCTCAGCAACCACAATACTATTATGTCACCCTCAAGACATTCCACAATTATATAAATTATCTATATTAAGTCAATTTTCAGTATGCTCAATTGTTCTTAAAATTTCTTTTAAAGCTTAGGTTTTGTTTTGTTTTTTTTTTGAAAAAAGAAATCTAGTATCCAACCAAAGATTATACACAGTATTTGGTTGTCCTAATTCTTAGTTTTCTATAATACAGAACAATTCCCAAGTTTTGAAAAATTTTTGGTCATTATTTTTAAATACACACTGTCATTATTTTTAAGAATCTAGGCACCACTTAATCTTTTAAAATATCTGGCACAATTTGGATTTGTCTGATTGGTTCTTCATAATTAGATGTAGGTTAAGTATTTTTTGGAAAGAAAATTGCATAACATACTGAAGCACAAGATGTGATTTTGTCACATTAGTGAAGGCAAATTTTGCTTACTTGATTAAGGATATGTCTTAGTGTGGGTTCTCTAGAATTATAATCTCATGGGGATTAGGGTACGGGATTTACTGAAGTGCGATGCAGAAGGAACCTCTAAGGGGGTGAGTGAAGTAGGAGAGGGAGAGAGCAAGAAGAAAGCAAGGGTGTGGTCTCAGCTAAACTCCAACCTTGGCCTGATCCCTGCTGGGTGAGCAAAGTGGGGGAGGGGGTAGCTCCAGAGGATAAGGAAGGCTACAGAGCTCCTCCTGTTGGTTTCCTGGGGCTGGCCTTTTGGGCCCACATGATAGCCAGTTTGTTGAATGTGTGCTGCCATGGACCAGGGGGTGGGTGGGGGGTGGGGGATAGTAAAACCTAAAGGACAAGGTGCCTCCCTTCAGCAGAGAGGAGTCTCTGAAGAAATGGGGGACTGGGCTTTGTTAGTGGTCAAAACACAGCATCTGAGCGATACACACCATGGTGATCTGGTTGGGGTGTCTATAAGCAGCTACTACAGTTGATGACAAACATCTTCCCATTGTGAAGATGCCCTTTCCCATTTGAAAATAATAACTAATCTTTGTGTTAAAATTTGAGACTATATGAATATCCTATTCCCCAGTCATGTTTTTACCAAAGGAGGTAGTATTCATTGCTAATTGTTTCCAAAACCAATTATTATATGATAGTTGCAAAGTAATATTTTTCCCCTGATTTGAGCTTTTCTTCTGT
Source organism: Ateles fusciceps (assembly GCA_036589455.1). NCBI lineage: Eukaryota > Metazoa > Chordata > Mammalia > Primates > Atelidae > Ateles > Ateles fusciceps. Next base: position 679,113 of record JAZHEH010002052.1, read on the forward strand.
ATTTATTGACTTGCTTTCTTTTGTAAAGAAAACCATTTTCTTTCTCACCACCTCTCATTCTTGGTACTGCTATACATCATGCAAATATCTGTAATTTAATGTGTATCATCTGTTATGTTCCTCTTCTTGCTCAACCGTCACAAATTTGGCCAGTGGGAATCACTTCAAGCTGGTTCTTGTGCCATTTTTGACAAGTTTTCATTAATCTGAGTACTTTCTTCAGTGTCACCTGGTACTTTTCCTGGAATTAGCCATCTCTCAAAAAGACCTTGTTCTTTAAGCACAGAATGGTATTTTGAAAGCAGGAAGTGAGCGTCCAGTGTGCTTACTGGTGCTGGAGTATTATTGGTTCCATTTCAGTGGTCAAAACTAGAAAATTGGAGTTTTAAAACATCTTGAGTTCATTCTAATATTTCTAATTCAAATTCAACATCACTGGGCTCTCTTCACCTTTCTCATATTACATTTTACTATTTTAAAGTCACTTTTACAGTAAGAATATCCTGTTAATATCAATGTATGTTGAATTTAAATTTATCAAAACATAGTTTTATAATTATTATACCAATATCATGATCAACAATATATCTAATGAAGTAAAATTCAAATTTTCTTTGAAGTTCATTTTGTCCTCAAAACATAACTCAGGAGCTGTATGCAAAATAGTGGGTTCAAATAACATTATTTTTCTTTGTATTTATCTTATTGGTCTGATAGATTCACTTGTCTTCTGTTGAGATTTCATTTTAAGATTTGCTTTTTACAGTCTTTGCATTTAATATTTTTAAAATGAAAAATAAACCTCTATGATTGAAAAGCTAAAAATATATTACAAAATATTCTTAGAAAGTTTGTTTCCTTCTTCAGTCCTTCCACATCATTACCATCCATCACCTAGAGGCAAACAGTTTTATTAAATTCTCATCTATCCTTTCTGCATTTCTTTTAAAAAAAGTGGGAAAATACCATTTATTTTTTGTTGCACTAAAAAGTAGCTTACTATATACACAATTTTGATCTTAACAATGTGTTGTAAAAATCAATCTATTTTATTCATAGAGCAACATAAATGCCCAGCAATAGTGAACTTCATAGAGGTCTTCCTCATTGATTTTATGTCCACATAATATTTCATTGGCTTATTCAACCAGTTCACTATTAGTGAGCATTTAGGCTGCCTCTGATGTTTTACTGTGACAACGAATAACCCTTGTGAATAGGATGTTTCATGTTTTCAGAAATGTACCATCAGTTATGTCTTTCAAATGGGATTTCTGAATCAAAGGAGAAATGAATACTGTTTTGTCAAATTTCTTCTTTATATGGGTTGCACCATTTAGCACTGCCATCAGTAATAAATAAAAATATCTATTTCACTTGTCCTCACCAACAGAGTGTCAAGGTTTTAAATTTTGGTTTGTCTGGAAACTGGAAATAGTAGTTTTAGTTTGCATTTCTCTTATTATAAATGAGTGTATATTTTCTGTAGGCTGTGTTTGTCATTTTCACCTACTTTTTCTCCTTATATTTTAGGTCCCATAGATTCTTATATGTAGTTTTCATTACTTCTAAAATTTCTGAAATTTTGCTTGTTTAACCCTTTTCTTCTAAGAATTACTTAATAAAAACCTGTTATATTTAAATTTCTAAGTTGAAGACTTTTTATTTTTTTAATTTTTGCTTTCTTTGATAGAAAATTTTTAAAAATTATACTTTATGAAATTTGAGATTTTCCTTTTTGATATAATGTCTAGTCAATTCTGAATATTTGATATGCAATGGAAAAGAAGAAACATATATTATTGGAACATAAAGTTTGATACATCCGTAAGATATAATTGCTGAATGGGCTACATTTTTTCTATCCTTATTTGTTTCCACTGGGTTAATCGAATCCAGAAAACTGTCTGTTATATATGCTATCTTAAATGGATTTCTCTTTGATCTTTCTTAGTTTCTGCCTTAGGAATGTATTATTTGAGGCACAGATTTTATAATTTTTGTATCTTCATTGTAAATTAATGAATTTAATTACATGAAGGTAAGAATTGCAGCTCACAAAGCATGCCAGGTACAAAGACAACAGAAAAATGAGAGGCTTAGGAAGAGTATTTTCAATATTTAGAATCAATAAAGAACAAAATCTAGATTATATAAGGGATTCCTATAAACCAACAAGAAAAAGAAAGAAAGGCTTAATGGGAAAATAGGAAAAATATAGGAACAGGGGAGAAGAAGGAATCCCAAAACCAAAAAAGTACATGAAAACATACAGAAATTATTTTACCATTATACATATGCATATTAAAACAGTGAGATTATGTTAAACCTATTAAGATGGCAACAATCAGAAAGCAGGATAATGCTAGTGGTAGAAGGGATATGAGGGTAACAACACCCTATGCATTGCCAGTGTCCTTTTGCATAGCATCCAGTAGTAGTTAAATCAAAATTAAATATACTGTACCAGAGTGTATACACCAAATTGTGAAGCAGGTTCATAAAGGGATGAGTGTGCAGGTTCATGGCAGCGCTGTTTGTGGTGGCATTGACTATGAGAAGGAAGAAATATAATTAGACTGTATTTTAATGCACATTAAATACATTACAGTAATTGCATGTAGGAAGGAAAGCATAACAGGGGTGAGAAATAGAAATAAGAAGTAAAAATGATTCAAATCAGAGAGGGGTTTTGCACAGGAAATGATGATGAGTTGACATGAATGTATGGGCCTGATCAACTCAGCCATCAGCACAGCAAGGCACAAATATACCAACCAGTGGAAAAGTCTGGAGTGAGACAATACTCCTTTCCAAAACTCTACATAATGTCCCCAGGGCTTGTATTCATTAAAGGTAGATGCGGTGAATAAGAAAACAATTCCATTCTCCAGAACTGCAGTGTAGAAGCTGTGGTTCATCTGTGGCCAGGTCTGAAAGATGACTAAGTTGAGGTCCCTATGACTAAAAGAACTTCATTTCACACTTGGCTTCCTATTTAAGGTAAATTATTCCTATTATTTTTATTAGAAAACTAAATTGCTGTTAGTAGCAATAGAAGTAAAATTTTTTATTTTTTTCTAATTTTAAAAAATATTTTTTCATTGTTTTCTGTTTATTTACTTTTTCTTAATTATTTTAAGATCAGCTATCCAAGAATATAAAAGTAAATTTTAAAAACTGATTAATCGTGAGTTAGTTTTCTTTCCTGATAGAGGGCTTTCACTGCAACATTTCATAGTTACCCATGATGCAGCCACTTGAATATGCTAATGCCAGGATTTGGTTCATTACCCGATACAGACATGATAGAGAAAAATAATCCCTGCTTTGACAATTAAGAATATGAAGAGATTATTGACTTGTCACCAAGTAGTTGTATACTTGGGTCTTCAAAGAGTTTCAGAATTTTAAGTTATTTTCTATGATCATGACAAATATATATCACATAATTTAGCCTTAGTTATCTTAGTGCATTATACTGAAGAGATTATTGACTTGTCACCAAGTAGCTGTATACTTGGGTCTTCAAAGAGTTTCAGAATTTTAAGTTATTTTCTATGTTCATGGCAAACATATCTCACATTATATTTAGCATTAGTTATCTGAGAGCACTAGCAGTAACCCTTGTATTACTATTGTGAACCTTTTCGTGGAGTTTTTACTTCAGACTGTGGGTTGGAGGTCAACCTCAGCTCTCAGGGGTCACTCCTAGCTTGACGTGTGGGCCTCCGAACACCGTCACTTCTTCACAGTCTGCAATGGAAACAGTTTTGGAGCATGTCTACGAGCAAGATGAAAACTTCCGCAATGTAACAATCATGGAAGTGATTGTTACACTCATAGCCTTTGCCATATTTTCTTAGTAGAGGCAAGTCTCAGTCCTTGCCTACACTCAAGAGGAGGAGATTACAGAAATTTGTGAATACCAGAGATTATAAGTATCATGAAGAGCCATTTTCCAGTGTACCTGCTGCAGTTTTGAATTGTGTAATAAGAATAAAACATAGGATATGTATCTTATAACTCTTCTGTATTTATTTGGACTAATAAGATCCAAGTTTTGCTGCAGTGGGCCTGATAAGTTTATGATGACAATTCTTTTTCTTAAAAAGTGAGCTAGGTTATATGATTTTAAATGATTCTATAAATTTTAAGTCAATCAGAAAGTACTAATAAATTTTTGTATGCAAGTATAATGCCTACAGAAAAAAGTACACAGATCACAATTTCAAGTTAGATACATTTTCACATTTGAATACAGCTTTTCCATCATCATCCTAATCAAGAGTTTCACCCATATTTCTATTGATGTGTCTTTTTCTTATTGAAGTATTACATTTAATTTCATCAATTCCTATTATCTCATTTAATCCCAGAAGTTACTGATGTGTTCTAAATATGAACATCTTACACTGCACAGTTAAACACTGGAAAATGTCTGGAAGGCAGGGTTGTAACAAAAGAGATTAGATTATCCAGCTGCTAGTAAAGGAAATTCATTAAGAGTAAGCTCACGAAAAGTTAGGGCTTTATTTTTAAAATGCAACCAGGTATCAAAAAGCGTGGGTAGCAAATCTTTACTGAGCTATATGCAATATTCCTGTCATTCATTTGACATAGTTTCCAACTGTCAATCTCAATTAATCTCAAAACACTTCAAGAGAAAGACCTATTTGGGCCCAATTTTGATCAAGTGTTGCTCACCTCTTTTCTAATCACCTGTAGCTAGTGGGTGGGGTGAAAGACAGACAAACTTGTTCCAGGCTAGTCTCTATAAAAGACAGTTATTTTACAGAAGAAAAAGAGTAGGTCATGACCTGGACCGACACCGTAAAATACATCTACCTCGCAATGCAGGGAAGCCATAGGGCACGGAAGATAAAGAACTGAGAATTTGCATGCAAAGAAACGTGTGTTGGAGACCCAGATTTTCCACTCCCTGGCTTTAGGACTTTTTTCTTAAATTTACTGAAACTCCATACATAAGATTGCTCATCTTTAAATACCAGTCTCAAGGATTGTTTTGTGATTAAATGGAATAATTTATGCAAATACATAGCTAGGCCAATTATAAATAAAACAATGTAAGGGAAGAATTAGACTTTAAAACCCAATTCTAGTCTATATGCAGCCAAACTATCAGGAAAACTAATAATTTTGGAAAATGGTATAGGAAACAAAGAAAGTAAAAATGCTTATGGCAGTTTTAAGAAGTTTTTAAAATATATAGAGATTATTACTTTCATTTAGAGTCCAATGTAAAATCCTTTATGAATTAGGTATGAAGTTGAACACCTAAATAGACAAATAACAAGGTCTGAAGTTGAGGCAGCAATTAACAGCCTACCAACCAAAAAAAGTCCAGGTCCAGATGGGTTCACAGCCAAATTCTACCAGACATGCAAAGAGGAGCTGATACCATTCCTTCTGAAACTATTTCAAAAAATACAAAAAGAGGGAATCCTCCCTAACTTATTTTACGAGACCACCATCATCCTGATACCAAAACCTGGCAGAGACACAATTAAAAAAGAAAATATTCATGATGAACACTAATACAAAAATCTTCAATAAAATACTGGCAAACCAAATGCAACAGAACATCAAAAAGCTTATCCATCACAATCAAGTAGGCTTCATCCCGGGAATGCAAGGCTGGTTGCACATCACAAATCTATAAACCTAATCCTTCACATAAACAGAACCAAAGACTAAAACCACATGATTATCTCAATAGCTGCAGAGAAGGCCTTCGACAAAATTCAACAGCTCTTTATGCTAAAAACTCTCAATAAACTAGGTGTCAGTGGAACATATCTCAAAACAATAAAAGCTATTTACAACAAACCCACAGCCAATGTCATACTGATTGGGCAAAAACTGGAAGCATTCCCTTTGAAAACTGGCACTAGACAAAGGTGACCTCTCTCACCATTCCTATTCAATAGTATTAGTTCTAGCCAGAGCAATAAGGCAAGAAAAAGAAATAAAGGGTATTCACCTAGGAAAAGAGGAAGTCAAATTGTCTCTATTTGCAGACAACATGATTGTATATTTAGAAGACCCCATCATCTCAGCCCAGAAACTCCTGAAACTGATAAGCAACTTCAGCAAAGTCTCAGGATACAAAATCAACGTGCAAAAATAGAAAGCATTTCTATACACCAATAACAGACTTAAAGAGAGCCAAATCATGAGTGAACTCCCATTCACTACTGCTACAAAGAGAATCCAATACCTAGGAATACAACTAACAAGGGACGTGAAGGACCTCTTCAAGGAGAACTACAAACCACTGCTCAATGAAATAAGAGAGGACACAAACAGATGGAAAAACATTCAATGCTCATGGTTAGGAAGAATCAATATCATGTAAATGGCCATACTGCCCAAAGCAATTTATAGATTCAATGCTATCCTCATCAAGCTACCATTGACCTTCTTCACAAAACTGGAAGAAACCACCTTAAATTTCATATGAAACCAAAAAAGAGCCCACATAGCCAAGACAATCCAAAGCAAAAAGAAGAAAGTTGAAGGCATTATGTTACCTGACTTCAAACTATACTACTAGGCTACGATAATCAAAACAGCATGGTACTGGTACCAAAACAGTGATACACACCAATGGAATGGAGCAGAGGCCTCAAAAGTAATGCCACACATCTACGACCACCTGATGTTTGACAAACTTGACAAAAACAAGCAACGGGGAAAGGATTCCCTATTTCATAAATGGTGTTGGGAAAACTGGCTCGCCATGTGCAGAAAGCTGAAACTGGACCCCTTCCTTACACATTATACAAAAATTAACTGCAAATGGATTAAAGATTTAAACATAAGACCTAATACCATAAAAACCCTAGAAGAAAACCTAGGCAATACCATTCAGGACATAGACATAGGAAAGGACTTCATGACTAAAACATCAAATGCAATGGCAACAAAAGCCAAAATAGACAAATGGGATCTAATTTAACTTAAGAGCTTCTGTACAGCAAAAGATACAATCATTAGAGTGAACCAGCAACCAACAGAATGGGAAAAAATTTTTGCAAGCTACACATCTGACAAAGGGCTCATATACAGAATCTACAAAGAACTAAAACAAATTTACAAGAAAAAAAAAACAACCCCATCAAAAAGAGGGTGAAGGATATGAACCAACACTTTTCAAAAGAAGACATTTATGCGGCTAACAAACATGAAAAAATGCTCATCATCACTGGTCATTACAGAAATGCAAATCAAAACCACATTGAGATGCCATCTCATGCCAGTTTGAATGGTGATCATTAAAAAAATCTGGAGACAACATGCTGGAGAGGATGTGGAGAAATAGGAATGCTTTTACACTGTTGGTGGGATTGTAAATTAGTTCAACCATTGTGGAAGACAGTGTGGTGATTCCTCAAGGATCTAGAAATAGAAATACCATTTGACCCAGCAATCCCATTACTGGGTATATACCCAAAGGATTATAAATTTTTCTATTATAAAAATATATGCACACATATGTTCATTGCAGCACTGTTAATAGCAAAGACTTGGAACCAACCCAAAGGTCCATCAATGATAGACTGGATAAAGAAAATGTGGCACATATACACCATGGAATACTATGCCACCATAAAAAAGGATGAGTTCATGTCATTTACAGGGACATGGATGAAGCTGGAAACCGTCATTCTCAGCAAACTGACACAAGGACAGAAAATCAAACACCGCATGTTCTCACTCATAGATGGGTGTTGAACAATGAGAACACATGGACACAGGGAGGGGAACATCACACACTGGGGTCTGTTGGGGGGGTGGGGGCACTAGGGGAGGGATAAAAGGGGGTGGGGGAGATTGGGGAGGGGATAACATTAGGAGAAATACCTAATATAGGTGATGGGGGGGATGGAGGCAGCAAACCACCATGGCATGTGTATACCTATGTAACAATCCTGCACAATCTGCACATGTACCCCAGAACTTAAAGTATAAAAATAATAATAAAAAAACAAAATGCCTAGCAGTTTGGGGAAAAAAGCAATACATTTTAAATAACCTGTGCATCAAATGATAAATTTCCACAAAATAAAAACATTTTAAATCAAGCATATCATGAACAATTTTAATATTAATAGATTGACAAACTTAGAATAAAATGGAAAATTCCTAGATAAGAAGTAAACTTCCAAAATTAACAAAAAGAGAATCTGGACCACTCTGTATCAATTAAAGGATTACAAATTTAATCAAAGACCTTCCTACAAAGCAGAATCCAAGCTCCGACTGCTTTAATAGCTAATTCTCAAAACACTCAAAGTTGTTCTTTCTCAAAACATTTTATGAGTCCAGCATAATTTTGATATGAAAACCAAAAAGGACATTATAATAAAGAAAAATCACAGGCCAATGTCTCTCATGATCTTATGTACAAAAATCTTAAATAAGATGATAAAAAATCGAATGCAAAGATACATAAAAATTACAATATATCATGTCCAATTTAGGCTTTTTCTTTTTTCCAGGAAGACAAGTTTGGCTTAATAATTGAATATGATTATAATTTATCACATCAACAGAAAAAAAGGGGGAAAATTTATAAGGTCATTAAAATAGAACCAGAATAAATGATTATGTTTCACACACTTTCATGGTAGAAATTTTGGGAAACTGGAGATAGAAAATAACCTTTCTTATCTGATAGATCTCTCAACAATAAACCCACATGGAGAATAATGCTTAATAGTGAAATAGCAAAGTGTTTCTCTAGAGTTCAGGAATTCGACAAGGATATTCACCATTACTACTTCTATTCATATTTTACTAGAGGTACTACTGAGTGTGAAAAGACAAGGAAAAATGAAAGAAAGATAGGAAAGGAAGTAAAAATGACATGATTCTATACTTTGAATCTACAAATATACTGGCAAAATGATAAGTGAATTTAGCAAGATCAGATAATAAAAGGTGAATGTAAAAAAAAAACAGTAATATTTGTATATACCAGCATAAATAACTAGAAAATGAAACTTTAGAAATATAATTTATGATAATATGGGAAAATGTCATATATTTAAGCAAAAAAGAATAAGTGCACAACTTTCACAGGGAACATTTCAAAACATTATTGAAAAATTAAATATCTACCTCAGTGCAGAAATATAATATTGCAAGGCTTTCAACATTTGTGAAAAAGACATTAAACCCAATAGCACAATAGGTGTAAGTTAAAATGCTCATTCTAAATTTATAAATAAATGAAAAGGAATAAGAATAACCAAGAGAATCTTTAATAAAAAATGTAAAGCTAAGAGGACTGACAAATACGAAGTCATGTTAAATTGTTGCAATAATGAAAACTGTTGCATTGGTAGAGGGACATGCAAATTGACAATGAAACAGAATAGAAGTCCCTGACACAGACCCACACATGCCCAGTCATCGGTTTATGATAAAAGTAAAAATGTAGTATGTAATAGGGAAATAACTGCCTTTACAAAATTAATGCTGAGTCAATTAGTCATCACATAGGAAAAAAGACCCTTATCTCATACCAAGTACAAAAGCTATTTCCAAATAAATTCTAGATCTAAACACAATATACTTTAAAAGGTATTAGTTAAAAGGTATTAGTAAAAAGGTAAATAGTATCTCCATGACATATGGTTAGCAAGAATATGGCAAACAGGATACAAAATAATTTAATTCTGAATATATGAGACATTGGACTACTTAAATTTTTTTTTTCAAAGACACTATTGAAAGAATGAAAATTCAAGCTATAGAGAGGGAAAATACATTTGAAATGCTTATACCCAACAAAGATTCAGATTCTGAATAGAACAAAAATTCCTACAAGTCAAAAGGAAAAAGACATTCCACCCAATAGCACAATAGGCAAAACCCCTGAAGAGGTACTTTTACTTGGAAATAAATATATTTTTAAAATCTCAATTTTATTAGCTTCAACGGAAAACACAAATTCAAAACTCAGTGTGATTCTAATACAAAACATCAGAATGGCTAAAATGAGAAATTCATTAATATCAATGCTGGTGAGAATATGGAGCAATGGGAACTCTCCAGAATTGAAAAGAGAAGTATAAATTGGTAAATGCACTTAGGAAAAACTTGGGCAGTATCTGCTAAAAGTGAATAGAAATGCCGGCAATTCTACTCCTACATATATATCCTATATATATTCACCAAAAAGACATTTATATAATATCTCACAGCAGCAATATTCTGATTAGCTCAAAATGAAAACACATCAAAATTAGAACAGATTAAAAAATTACTGTATACTCCTGCAATGAAACACTACAGAGCATTCCAAAAGAAGACTTACTGCTATATGTGACAGCATGGATGCATCCCCAAAATTTCATATTGAGCAAAAGAGGCCAGAGAAAAGTACACATAATGAATTATTCCATTTATGTAAAGTTCGTAAAATAGGCAAAAGCAATTTATGGTGTTAGAACTCAGGATAGTGATTCCCACTGGGGAAAGCATTGAGTGAGGAGGCTTAAGGAGAACTTCTGAGTATGTTCTATTCTTTGCCTGGCTGCTGGCTGCAAGGTATGTTTACTTTGTGATATTTCACTCATCTGTAGAGTTATGATTTATGTACATTTCCATGTTTGTTATACTTCAATTGTACATAAAGAATGGGTAAGAAAGTTTTTAAATGATTCCCCAAGTGGTGATTAAAAACACAGCACCCGACAGTAGAACTGGGTGTGTGTATGTGTTTGTGCACAAACACTAGTGTCCCCCACCAGTTTCTTCCAAACTACAAAACTCCCGCTTTTAATCGTCCTACAATAAATGTCTCCAAACTCTGTAATACAAAGTCAAACAAACAAACAAACAAAAAACCTCATTAATATGAAATGCAATCACGATTGTGGAATGTAATGATGTTTTATGTGTGATGTGTGTGTATGGTATGTATGATGTGTGCTCTTTATGTGTGTGTTGAGTGTGAACTTCTAAAATCAAGGGAGTAGATAGCTTAGTAGAGTATCATTTTTTTACTGTTGAGCATGACAGCAATAACTAATTATAATGTATAAGTAACTTAAAGAGAGTGCGAATTTAATAATCTAATATTTGCCACCTTAATTATGGTATGTAATTCAAAATTATTCAATTATTAAGCAATAAAACTGGGTCTTGAAGTGATGAAGAAAAGTAGGAATGGTTGAAGTTATATAGTTATCTTTATGATTCTCTGTTTCTCATTTTTATAAAGCCATTAATATTTTTGTTGCATTCTATATAATATTTATTTTAAAGAGTTGAAGTATTTTATGCATAAATCTCGAAATCTCATCACATTTATGCATTTATAAGTCTAAGGTTGTACATATTTCTTTTTGATAAAAAAATGATTTATAGAACAATTTAGTTTTAGTTTAGTGAAGAAAGAATTAATAGAGAGTAGATTTAATTCTTTTAGTTTTTATTCTGCTATTGTATTAACTCACATAATTTTAGAGGGTGTTTAGTTTTCAGAATTCAAGTTATAAGTTTATGGTGAGTGGTGACTATAACATTAGGGGCATATTTTCAAAATAGTTTGTAAACCAATAGAAGTAGCGTTAGGTTTTTGAAATTTTCTTAAAGAACTATTATTGTTTATGTTGGAAAAGCATGAAGAAACAATTAGAATACAAGGTAATACCTCATTTCAGAGATCACACTTGTAAACCAGAGTTCCCTGGGAAAAGAATTTAAAGAATCACAACCTACATTGCTTATGCAAAACAATGTCTTAATTTTCAACCCGTGATTTATCTTGATGTAAGTTACATCAAATCTCATAAAACAAATAGCTCTTTCAAGTGCTGTATCATTAATAAGGAATTTTACTAACTAAATTATCTACTTCACAAGGCTAAAAAAAGAAGTGGAAAATGTAAGATTTTGACTGTAAATGTTCAGAGATTCGTGAGAATACTTGGCACCCATTTGTCCCATTGTACTTCCTTGTTTCCTTTCGATAGCAAATTTCTTGCCCCAATGCTACATTTTCACATCACAAATCTCTTACATTTGTCTGGAAGCTGTCAACCTCCTATCCAAAAGAACATTATAATGTTTTCTTTTTACCACCTAATTATTATTCTGTTAGACAATGTATTTACTCCAAAGTGGTTTGGTGTAATTGATTAGGTTGTTCTATGTCAGGACAAGCACAGATGCAGGGCCAGTGCAGTCTGTTAAACTTGGAGACAGGGCTGAGACAAAGGCCTTGCTCCCGTCTCTAAGAAGCAAGAGGCTGCCAGTGCTTCTGTGCTGGCAAGACAAAACCTTCTTGTGGTGGGTGGTCCATGGGGAGGTAATTGGAGATCTGCAGTATGTCCACTACAATCAACAAAAGGGTACAATAGCTGTTCTGTAGGGAATCCAGGGAAAAGAATTTGTTTAAATAAAATTGCAAGCTTGTCAGAGCAGAAAAGCCATTCTCAAATGATCTGTGTATCGTCTCAGGGAATGCAGATTGGGAATCATTTAGTCTCAGGCAAAAGCACTGATGATACAAAGAAAAGTTTAACTTAAACAGTGTAATAGAGAATTAAACTCATGCATTGTTACTGTCTGCATGTTAGTGGCATACAACAAACTCTTCTAGGAGGTACTTCAAAGTGGAAATGTTTACACACGAGAAGTTTGAATCTTAGACTGTGCCCCTAACACGAAAATGAGATGGTCAAATGGTTCTTAGCTATTTATTTTATATTGCAATGCCAAATTGGAGTATTAAGGATAGGAAGCACCCGTTATAAGGAGTGGTTATGGAATAAAATTGTCAGTGATGTCTAGTAAAGTTTTATTAATAAATTAAGTAGATTGTGCCTCTTGCTTATTCCTGGGTGTGATTTACCAACAACATGGTACTGTAGACATGGAAATTATTAGAGGCCCCTGGGCTCAATACCCTAAAGAAATTAAGTCATGGGTAAACCAAATTACATCTTGAGAACATAAGAATGTAAATCATGGCCCAGGGCAAAGCCCTCCAAGTCATTAGCTTAATGGTGTTCACTGTCACCCAGTGATTCTTCACTTGTATGTTATGAAGAACAGGAAAGGCCACCCGAAAGCATGATGGATAAGAAGAGAAGTTTTGTTGAAAGGGAACAATTTTTCTAAGACAGCAGAGTCAATGCCTTAACCTAAAACCCTTTCCTTTTATACTCTTTTCTTTCCTTTTTCATTTCGTTCTAGTGTTTGCAGAGTGTTTATAGTTTCATGGGAGAGCAGGACCATTTCCCATTGTGTTTGTTATTTAAGCCTGCCATGAAAAAAAAGGAACTAAAAGTAAAGAAAAAATTGGAACAAACAAAGGAAACTTTTTAATATTCCCTATCTCTAATTTCTGTGGATACACCAAGTCTTGTTTTGAAAAACATACCTAAAGAAAAACATTCTCTATTTTGCTTTGAAGTAAGGTGGTCTTCCTATAGGTAATATAAATAGGAGGCTGTAAACTCATGCCAGCCTAGTGGGTCCTAGTTTGCTCTGGATGTAATTACATGATCAGGTTGCCTTCCCCAAGCCAGCATGTTGATCTCCACAAGAAATAATGTAACTAGGAAAAACAAATAGCTGTGCAAACACCTATATGTAAAGGAGCTTATGAAAAGTTCATAGACTAGAAGAGCTGCTGTCTTTCCAATATAGAAACTTGTTCAGAGCAACTTTCTCCATCCACAGATCCCTTCTGTTATAAAAGAACAAGCGATGCAGGAAGGTCTATGATATCTTTTCCTTATGATCTACGGTAACACTTCTCTTGTAGGAATGAATGTCCCCAAAACAGACCAGGACAGCTGCCTTAAATCGTGAACAAAAGCTGCTCATTAAGTTGGAGGTTTCGGGGTGAAGTGTCAATAAACGTTTTAAGAAACCATTATCCTCACATTTGATTTTATTAAAGAATTGACTTCCAGAATTGTTGCGGAAACTTTTCTATTGATCATAAAGGGATGCATTTTGTTGCAAGTGGAAAAGAGAAAAACCTCCCTCAGCCCAGACACTCAGATCTGACTCTCTAGGATGAACATTTAATGAATGTTATATATTGAGTATTAAAATTAGGAAATAGAGAATAAGATAACCAATTTAAATAAGCCAATAATGATGGCTTCTTCTGATTATAGGAAACCACTTAGATACCACATGAATATGGAAAATTAAAGAAAATATGACATGATATTTACATTAAAAATATATTTTAATGTTTCAGTGATCAAATTTCATGTCCCAATTGAAGAATGAAAAACAATGTTAAATTTATGGCTGAATTCAAAAGTGGTATGTAGCTTCAGTTTGAGTAAGAACATGACAATGGGCTATTTGCAAAATCACGTTATTCCGAATCCCCAAACTTGCTCAGTATAGTTTGATGTTACAGATTTAATTTATAGAATAAGGAAATGGCCTAAAAATTAACATCACAATTTTTCTAGCCTCTATTCCATTTACATTCCCTTCGGAAAGTAAAGCTAGTTGGAGATACAGCTTTCTGTTTGTAGTTTTGGAATGTTAATTTTTACTTTCACTCTGTAACTTCGTGTACGGTAATCTTCCTATACTGCACATGACAGTTTGTGTTTTAGGCAGCATTCTGTGACGAATAAGAATGATTTGCTTTTCTTAGAGAAGAACACTTCCCACAGAGGCCCATGTGCCATGGGAAGATAACATTTTCCAGGGGCAGACTTTCAAAGTGCAAAGCTCTAGGCAAAGTTGCCTTGGAGTCCCTTTGAGATCTTGGGGAGAGAGATAACCCACATGAAGGGGGGATGCCCCTTCAGCCAGGCAAGATGCCAGCATGGACAACAGAGAAGCACAGCGTCTCCCGTAGGTCTGAACACAGAGCTGCTGGAGTGGGAGGCTCCAGACAACCACCCGTGTCTGGGGTCCAAATCCAGCAAGATCCCTGATCTTTTGATAGGTATTATTGTGCTCTCCTGTCTTTGTGGCTTTGAGGCACGCATTTCTGTAAAAGCCATGTAGCTTGAAAACAAGGACTTAGTAGCACACACTGTCTATGTTGCATCTTCCACTCTGTCTAAGAATGTCTGCTGAACAATAGAGAGGAGGAAGTCGAGCACCAGGGCGGCATTTGATGTGGCCTTCGCTGCTGATTACTGGCATGGGGAGTTCTGCTCTCCCCGTTGTGACTCACCAGTGCCCTTTGATTAAACGCAGATGAGGATTTAGTTACCACCACATGCATCAGCTTTGTTGAACTTCCTCCTGGTCTCACTTCCTGCTTGGGAAATGAATTCTCCCAGTCCATAGTCATTCTATCAGGCCCATCATAAACTCTTAACTGAGAGAGAGAGAGAAGGGCTTGTGCTTTGTGATACCCACGGGCAGCTCAGAAATGGAATTCAGGGTTGTTTATCCCAAGACCGTGGTCTTGTCAGGACTCAGATTTGACAAGCACGGTGAACCAGACAATGAAGAAGCACCCAGAAATACAAAAAACTTCCCAAATCTCTGTTCAATTTAATTCAATTCAACCAGAATGTATTGAGCACCTACTATGTGCCAGGCTCACTGACACAGTGATGACAACATGAGCTACATTGTATTGAGTACTTACTTTGCTTCAGGGACTCGCTAAGAGTTTCATAACCTTATATACTTTGATTCTTATAACAATGTTAGGAGAGAGAGGTGTTATTCAAGATGTTTCACAGGTAGCATAGCTCTGCCAGTAGTATGCTGCCAGTATGGGGAACTCAAACGGCCTTTTTACAGAAGAGAAAATTAAGGATTTGAGATATTAAAGGAGCTCATCTTTGCTAGCAAGTGGCCAGTCTTTTAGGGCTGTCTCATGAGACTGTAATTCATGGGCTACCATTGTGAATCAAGGTAAGTCCTTCCCATTGCAGTGGCTCTCAGTTCTGATTCTCTTGCTTGTGGTTCTGTTGCATAACATGTGAATATCCTTTTCATGATCAGTGCATCCAGAAAGCTTTGTGTCAGATGCTCTAAGCCACTGCTTTCTCAGTCAGAAATACTTATTGCCTCCTCTTTCATTACCATTAAAGGCTCAGGCTCAGGATGCTTTCTAACACCTGTTAATATTAATACCATTTCAGTAGTAGCATTAAGTAATGCCAGTTCTGGGCAGTGGGGGTCCCCAGACCCACACCAGCAATGCTTTCATCTTCCTGCAGAGATTCTGTTGATGCCTCAGGAATGTTCCCAGAGTTCTGTCCATTCTTTTTCTGCTCAGATTTTTTTGTCCGAAAGAATTTTTCCAGGCCAGAGCTAGACTCTATACAGAGGAAGGGACAAGGTATGACTTTATTCCCACCACTTAAGTCTGAGAGCACAGGCACAGAGGGCAGTTTGTCACAAGTCTGAGTGGACCCAAGCTACATTCATGAACAATAAATATGCTTCATATTCCCTCACATTCCCTTTCCCATCCCAAGTATGAGGCTGGCTATGTTCACTGCAAATGAAAATGGCTTATTTATAGGGAGGAAGATTGGAGTGGAAGGGCAGATTTTAGGGGGTTACAAATCATATTAATAAATAAGCTGAGAAATATTTGACTTGGGTAAATGCTTAGGTGGAATTTGGACACTGAGAATCATGCATTCATCTGTGTGTAATAAATAAGAATCAAGGGTAATATTATAGCTTAATCCCCCAAAATATGATCCACAGAGCATCCTATGTATATCAGAATGCAACAGGAGTGTGTGTGCATGCTCTCAGATTTCTGCGAATGACTTTGAGCCTTGGGATCTGTTGCCTTGTTAACTTTTGTAGCCTATCAAACCACAGTCTAGTAATAAGAGAAACAGTCCTCTGCCTGGTCCAAAGATGCCAATGTGGATAGTTTGTCAACCTGGAAATGTGGTGTGACCCGCACAGCTACCACATTTCTGAAGCCATGAGAAAAATCAAACCGCACTTAAGAGTTAAAATATCACATGTATCATACATTTTTAAAAGTCAGAGAACAAGAGTATATAAAATAAGAAGATGAATCAATCCACTAATCACCATTTTAATCTCATCATCAAGTTGGTTTTATATGTATTTTGCCTACATCGTTTCTTAGGAGTAGCTTCTCCTCGTACATGTGCTGATTGCCTCTTAATTAAGCGATCTTATTTATAATACTAAAGAAACTCAGTAGAGACAAAAATGAGAATCACATCTTAAGCAATTAGACATAAGGTCAAAAATAAAGGCTTATTGTAAGACGGCATTATCATCATCCAAGTGTCTCTTGCTTACAGTGTGTTGTGACAAAGTAAAATCTATTTCAGCTGTTAATATGGCAATAGCTGTTATTTATGAAACATAAAAAGATACTGAAATACAAAAGGGCTTGAAAAGACCAGGGTAAGATCAGATAAAAAAATGAGAAAGAAACAGGCATCCTGGGATGGTAACTACCCCTGCCATGTACTGACAGGAAGGTTGTATATTTTTAGAATATACTGAAAGGAACGGTGCTTTTACTTAGGTTTTTATGGTTTACCACGAGATGCAATTTTCTGGCCTTATATGCAGTTGTAACAAAAGTCAGAGACGTTTTATGATAGCTGCCACAGTTCATAAATGATGGGATACACTAAAATATTTATAGAACTGTAAAATCTTGATTTCTCTCTGGTTTAGCAGATGGGGCCCTAAAACCAGTTCCCAGATTGTCACATTTCTTCACCCTTTGATGACAAAAAAGCTTGTTGTTGTTGTCAGATTTCTTCTTTGGAGAACAAGTTCACTTGTGTGAACAAGGTCACACTCTCACTTAATTATCTGTATTTGAATAATGCCAATTAAGAGAGATCTGTACAGAAATTATAATTACTCCAGACGTACTTCTTGGCATGAGACCCTAGGTTAGTGTAGATAAGATCTCCTCTGATGTGCTTTTTATTCATTCCTTTGTCTTCATTTCTGGGAAAATTTACCTATAAACCTGTATCACCCACAGAAATAAATATCACACCAATATTAAGACTAGTCTGTTCATGTGGCTGAGGGAATTTCTGCTGTTATATGGTGTGTGTGTGTGTGTGTGTGTGTGTGTGTATCTTAAAATGTTCTCTAAGATAAAAGTATCTTTCTGTGTAAGGTCACCCAAACTCGAGCATTCTTTACAATTATTTTTATTATTTATTACAACTATAATTATTATTATTATCATCCTTGGATCTGAACTCCTGCTCTGTCACCCAGGCTGGAGTACAGTGGTGCCATCGTAGCTCACTGGAGCCTTGAACTCCTGGGCTCAAGTGATCCTCTTGCCTCAGCCTCCTAAGTAGCCAAGACTACAGGCATGTACCACTGTGTCCAAATAGAGTATTTAAAATTAAAAAAAAAAAAAAAGACTATGTTGGATGGTGATGGAGGTAAGAAATCCACATTGATGGATTGATAATGGTATTTTTCTGATAAAAATTCAGTCAAGAAAAGAAACACAAATACTTGTAAAAATAGGTTCATATGGCAGTTATTTAGGAAGCATCATAGAAAAGGCAATCTCAATAAAATTTTAAGCAAATAGATGATGCGATTAGTAGGTAGACAGATGATCAATGGACTGCTAAAGACATATTTGCTAATCACAGAATATTTGCAGTACTTTCCTCCTTGTACTCCTCATGTTGTTTGCACAGAGTTCTCTGCTTTTAAAAACAAACAAATAAACAAACAAAAAGACGTATTTGCTTACATGTAGTTTGTAGATAGGGTTTGCAAATTTTCTATCTTCTGATGAGTAATGCTACTAAAATTAAGTAGATAAAATATCTAATTAAAATCTATACACTGATGGTGATCCTTTTATTTACAGCAAAAAATGATGTCTCTCCCAATGCCTCTATTTTTCCTTATATAATTTAAGAAGAAATGCATTTGAAACAAAAATCTTAAAATATGTATTTATAGATGAAAATAGTAATAAAATTTACCTTACCCGGTTGTGCTCAATATTAAAGAGAAACATAAAAACTTTCAGTTTTACTAAGTCAGAATCTCAGAGTAGACAGAGCTGGAGAAATCTGTCATTCAGCAAACACCCAGGGTGATAAAGACGATTTACTAACTTTGTGAACCAAAGCCGTCTCTCCCCCTATGAGCTTGAGGAGACACTAGCACAGCCCACAAATTAGATGCAGAGATAATCAATATCTTATTTTAAATCTGGCTTTCCAGGGTATTCCTTAACGCCATATTGCATAACTAACTTATTTTTTATAACAATTTCACCCAGTGCTATTACTTAAGCATAGTTTAAGATAAATGAAGAAGTATGCTTCTTTTGGTAAGAATTTGCACTGGCTATAATGACATTGAAATAGTTAAGATAATATTTTGGAATACTCTCCTGATCTACTTGGGTTTGTTTCTGGATGCATCCAAGTGTTCTAGTGTTCTGCCATCTGAATTATGCAGGTGAAGAGTCTATTGGTGTCCTGTACAGTGCCAAGGGTAGCTGGGTTGGCCCACCCTGAATAGTCACCCTCACCCAAATTCACACTTGCATCAGGACACCCAGATACATGTAATATAAAAATGCTGCACTGGATACACAAATACAGCTTCAACTTAAATTATGTAGCAGGCTGGGCACAATGGCTCACACCTGTAATCTCAGCACTTTGGGAGGGCGAGGCAGGCAAATCACCTGAGGTCAGGAATTCGAGACCAGTCTGGCTAACATAGTAAAACCACGTTTCTATTAAAAATACAAAAAAAAAAAAAAATTAGCAGGGCATAGTGGGGGGCTCCTATATTCCCAGATGCCTGGGAGGCTGAGGCAGGAGAATCACTTGAATCTGGGAGGCTGAGGTTGCAGTGAGCCGAGATCACGCCATTGTAGTCCAGCCTGGATGACAAGAATGAAACTTTATCTCAATCAATCAGTCAATATATCATGTAGCATCCCTCTAACCAGATTGCTGCCTTTACACTTACTTTACTTCTTGCCCTTCTCATTATTTCCTCTGGTTCTCTATGGAGACTCTTGTAAGCTTTCCTCCATTTTTTACAGAATATTTTCTTGTACATGGCATACAGAATTGTATCCGTGATATAGGATGTTTATAGGGGTACATAAGAAATAGCAATACATCTCAATCTGATTCAAATCAAATTCAGTTGAATTCAGTTTAGTAAATATTTATTGAGCCTTTGCTCTGTGCTAGGTTCTGGGCTACCTACTGAGGATATAAAGAAATATGAGAGACGGTTCTTACTTTTGTGGAGTTTTAGCTTAAATTTCTAGGATACAGGTGAGGTGTGCATGGGTCATATTTGAATAAAGATAATCCTCAACTGGGAGAGAATGTGGCATCTTCTATAATGGTGATCTCCCTCCAGTGCTTTTGCAGAGGAGAAATTACTGATTTTAACCACAGAAAGCTATATGAAGGAACAAATACAGGAGTGGTTTCAAACCAAAGGTATAAAGTAAAAAAGAGTTATGGGATTGGGAGAATAAAATGTGCACCTTGGAACTACCCAAGCCTCTGTTCTGGATAGAACACGGCTTATTTTTTACTGTGGATGAAAGTGGAACTAAGTTCACAGCATAATGTAAATTCCGTTGATCCTCATTATTCAAGGATTCCACATTTGCAGATTCACCTTCTCCCTAATATTTATTTGTAACCCCACAATCAATGCTGTTGCAATGCTTCCACCATGATTTATGAACATGTTCACCCCAGTCTACCTCTGCATATCCTTCCAATTGGCATGGAACAACGTGGCACTCTGCCTTCTTTCAGCTCTCTGGTGTAAACGAGTGTTCTTTTAGCAATGTATTTAACGTTACCTTGTTTCTTTCATTTTTGGGCTTTTTGTTGGTGTTGTGCTGTTTAGAATGGCTTCCAAGCACTGGTAGTGTTGAGTGCTCTCCAGTGGTCCTCAGGCAAGAGGCTACAATGTGCCCTGTGAAAAAAATACATGCCAGGTGCTTCATTCAAGCATTGTTGTCATGTTGATTGCCATGAGTTTAATGTTAATGAATCAGTATATATAAAATAAGGTATATTTACAGGGAAACACACGTAAAACAACGTTTAATGTTGTTTGGTTGACAAAAATGCAGTTAGTTTCATAGGAAACTAACCCCGTATTTCTTCTAGGAACAATGGATCACTATTCACTAATTCAGTGTTTGTGGTGACTTTTTAAACACACCTACAATAAATAGTGAGAATCAATTCTACCTAATGAGAAGCTAAGTATTGAGGGCTTCATTTTCTAAGCAGTGAAGACTGCTGAAGAATTTTCAGCTAAGAGACAAGTTAGGAAAACAGGTGGTCCATTTTTTAAAAAATGTGTGTAAGTGTCTGACTTATTTCACTTAGCATAATGTCCCCAGCTCCATCCATGTTGTGCCAAAAGGCAGGATTGTCTCCTTTTTTAAGCCTGAATAATGTTCCAGTACACACGCATGCACACACCCCACTGTTTTTATCCATTTGTCCATTGGTTGGCAAACACCTGGGTTGTTTCCATAGCCTAGTTATTGTGAATAATGCTTCAGTGAACATGGCGGTGCAAGATCTTTACTAGGTAGTAATTTTATTTTCTGTCGATGTAGACCCAGAAGAGGGATGTGTGGGTCATAACACAGCTCTATTTTTAATTTCTTTATTTTCATATTGTATCAAGAATTTTTGTTAAATAACTAGATATTACACACAAAAAAGCAACTATGTGAAATGATAGACAGGTTAATCTGCCTCAGTATAGTAATCACTGTATTATCTCTCTCTGTATATATGTATGTATACATATGCATATATGTACTATCTCTCTGTATATATATATATGTGTGTGTGTGTGTGTGTGTGTGTGTGTGTGTGTGTGTGTATGTATCCAGTAACATTAGGTTGTAAAACTGAAATATACACAAAACATTTATTTTAAAAGAAAGAAAAGTATGTATTCAAAACAGAATATAGAATTCCTCTAAAATACAATGGAGGGGAAGGGAAGAAATAATTAGACCAAGGAAGAAACAGTAGAAAATGATTGCAGTGAATACAAAGGCAGTCCTTATAATAAACTCAATAAATGCGTATTTGGGACCTGGATATTGACTGTGTCCAGAGATACTCCGAGTTTTGGAAGCAGTTCCATGCTATACCAAACACCTTCCCCCCTACGATTGTAATGTCCTGGGCAATGATTATTTACAGTTTTGCTCAAAGATTAAATTATAAGGTGATCTGAATGTATCTGCATGTGGAGAATTTGAACTAAGAGATACTGAAGGCCTTTTAGAAAGTGAAAAGGCCACATATTCTGAAGGATCAGTGGGAATGCAAGAGGAGAAAATTGTGAAAAGTGGTGAAGATATTCCAGGACCATCTTGCAGAGCCAAGCACTTCACTCATACCTGCAAGAGGGTCGAGGACACCACAGAGATGTTGATGTAAATATTTTCTCAAGGAACTCACATGATACAGTTAGAGGTTGTGCAACATACTTGAAGAAAATAATGATAGTTCATTATTTGCAAATATAATTCCTGGACCTTTTATTTATTATCTACAAAGTTCAAATGAATAAACAATTCAAACCAAGGCCTCCCTTTGGTTTAAATTTTTCTACTACTTGTGAGATTTGAGTTGATTTCCGTACTCTTCTTGAGTCCAAGCTTTATAGTGTGAGGACCTGTAGTTTTATTTTAAATAGGACCTGTAGTCCTAATTCCAATAACTAGCTGGACCATCTTGCTTAATCATTTAACCTTTCTGTACCATAGAAGTAAAAGTGAATCTAAAAATTCCTTTACTTGCCACTACAAATTATTGTCAGTCCCAAATGCACCTAATTCATATGAAAGTGCTTTGGAAAACCTAAATGTAATTTATAAAGTAACTTTTATAATTTTATAATTTATACAGTGACTTGAGGATCGCTGTAGTGACCTGTCTTTCTTCCCCAGATGTTACCTGTTTTGTCAGCCTGACATCCTCAAAACAGATGGATTTCTGAGGATTTAGTCTTTCTTCTAGAACCCCAGTTAAATTCAAGTGCCTTACCTAGGAGGAGTGATATAAGAGAAGTTCTTATATGAGCATTCTTGTAACAAAGTGTTTTGTGAGTAGAGGAGGAAAGTATTATTCTTATGTCATGAGGCAAAAAAAAAAGTACTATTGGAAAGTCTTCATGTTTTATAGGCCTTGGCAAACTCTGAGCATGAGGGGCTGTAAACTCTAAAGTTCAGCACAGGCTCCCTTGAGAAGGGGCCACAGGGTCACCAGGAAGAGGAGCAGACAGAGAGGGGCAGGGCTGGCTTAAAGTGCTGTCATCGACAAAACGTTGTCTTTTCTTGCTCCAATTGAAGCAATCTGTAAAAAATACCCCCAGACTGATAGATTCAATGTTCAGATATAATCAGATACACTATATAGTCTAACCGTTTGTGCTCCCCCCCTAGAATTCATATGTTGATACCTAATTGACAATGCAATGGTTGTAGTGATGGGGCCTTTGGGAGGTGATTAGGTCATGAGGGTGGAGCCCCCATGAATGGGATTAGTGCCCTTATAACAGGCTCTAGGGAGGTCTGTCAGCTCTTACTCTGTGTGAGGACACAGTGAGAAGACAGCTGCCTATAAACCAGGAAGCAGGCCCTCACCAGACACCGAATCCACCAACACCTTGATCTTGGACTTCTCAGCCTTCAGAACTGTTAAAAATAAATTTCCATTGTTTGTAAGTCACCCTGCCTATGATATTCTGTTATAGCAGCCTGAATGGACTAAGACAGGATAACAAAGTTTGTCTATTACTTAGGATATGTTTGGAAATGAAGAGTGAAGGTCTGATGTCTGTAGCTCTATCATTATATGCCAAGATAGTAGACATTTTTTTGAGACTGAAAAATTTACTAGAAGGAATTTAAAAATGTGAGAAATTAAAAAAAGAAATCAAAGCACAAGTGTCTACCATCTAAAATTACCAGCATTAAAAGAACAATGGGAATGAAATGGAAAGGATAGGATAAACACCAGTCACACTGCAAGAGAAACATTTTGATTAGATATTGATTAACTCCTAGAAGGAAACCGGTTCTTCCCTTTATCCAAAAAATTCTGCTTTGACTTGAACTTGGAGAACAGGAACACCTGTTAAACAAGGAAAACTTTGTGTGCTATTACATAAGTAAATAAGAAAATGATAACTTCCAAGAATATTTATTTGGTGCTGCTTAGTCCCAGCAGGGAGTTAGGCGGATTCCATTAGCAGAGAGATGAGCTTAAAGGGTTTAAAAGGCTGTATTTCAGCATGAAGGGTGCTTGTTAGAAACCCACAGAGAGTTAAGCAATTATCCGAGATGATGTTGCAGTGCTTATGAGTGCAGAGATGTGGTCTGCTGTCTTTGAAAGAGATCAGCTAAGAGAAACTGTTCGGTCACTTCTAGAATGGGTATGCTAAGCTATGTTTCTATATGGATGTTAACTCAGTAAATTTGACAGCTGGGAACCTTAAACATCCGTGTGTCTGCCTTTGTGTCTAAGGATGCAGTAAATTCATTGAGGACAAGAGTCTATGGTATTACCTGGTTTCTCCAAAGAGATGCTATTTGGGAAATTAAGAGAAAGGTTTTTTTTGGCTTGCTTTTGCAACTCAAGCTTGTCCTGTAGTGCTCACATTTTTATGCCAGCTATGGGCACACAGGAAAATAATCAGAAGATGAGTCACAATCCTGGTTACACCGCTGATTAGTCACAAAACCTCAGAAAAGTAGTTAACTTATCCATTTTCCTGACTTCATTTATACAACGGAAGAAGAAGAGAGCTACCTCTTTGATGAGTGTACTCATGGTCCTAACAAACTTGGCATGCTTTCCAACTACATAGACTGTCATATAAATATTAACACAATCATGCATAGAGTAGAGCTGAAGGAAGCGGAATGCATTTTAGCTTAGGTGCACCCTTAATTACTGTAACATCTGCCATATTTTGCAGAGGTTACCCTGGAGATATATCTGAACAAAAACACTAACCTGTGGGGAAATGCAAGCAGATTACAGACCAGTTGATTGAGGGGGAGAGAATAACAATTCATTTCTTACCAAGATACCAGCTCTTTATCAATTTAATGCCATTAATTTAAAAACTCCTATAGGAAAGTGAAATATGTCATTACTTACTTTTCCACTGAGGCAATGCTGTCCTTCCCACAAATCATAGGAAGATGTTGCTTCTCTGCGTAAAAGAATATTCTTTTTCTTCCTCTTTGCTCTGTTGAAACCAAGAGACTATACATAATACATAATTTTCTGATTTATATCTGACATAATAATTTATTTCTTTTTCTTAGAAAGAAGCAGAAATTTCTTAATCTCTTTGTCTTGTGTATAGCCTAGTTAGATATACTGTGGTAAGCAGAATTCTGAGATGGCTACCAAGGTTTCCACCTGCTGGTCTACATGCCATGTTCAATCCCCCCTCCTTCCGTAGATCTGATGATTAGGTTACTTTATAGGAGCCAGGTGGTGGCATTGTCCCTCTCATGATGACATTATTTTATTTATTTATTTATTTTTGAGACGAAGTCTCGCTCTGTCACCCAGGCTGGAGTGCAATGGCATGATCTCGGCTCACTGCAACCTCTGCATTCCAGGTTCAAACCATTCTCGGGAGCCTCAGCCTCCTGAGTAGCTGGGATTACAGGTGTGTACCACCACACCTGGATAATTTTTTTTTTGTATTTTTAGTAGAGACAGAGTTTTGCCGTGTTGGTCAGGCTGGTCTCGAACTCCTGACCTCATGATCTGCCCACCTCGGCCTCCCAAAGTGCTGGGGTTACAGG
Organism: Ateles fusciceps; assembly: GCA_036589455.1. Classification (NCBI taxonomy): domain Eukaryota; kingdom Metazoa; phylum Chordata; class Mammalia; order Primates; family Atelidae; genus Ateles; species Ateles fusciceps. The sequence goes on from JAZHEH010002052.1 coordinate 704,956, forward strand.
CATGAGCCACTGTGCCCAGCCAATGACATTATATTTTATAAGACAAAGTCACAGAGGACTAGAAAGAATTTCTCCTGCTGAACTTCAAGAGCAAAAAGAGAGCCCGTGGATCCTGCAGGAGCTAAAAATGACCCCCATGTTGACAAGAAAGTAGGACTTCAGTCCTACAACTGTGATATAGTTCGGATGTGTGTCTGCCCAAACCTCATATTGAAATGGAATCCTGAATGCTGGAGGTGGGGCCTGGTGGGAGGTGACTGGATCATGGGGGTGGATTTCTCATGAATTGCTTAGCATCATCCCCCTGGTACTGTCCTCATGATAGTGAGCTCTCATGAGAGCTGGTCATTTAAAAGTGTGTGGCACCTCCCTCCTCTCTCTCTTGCTCCTGCTCTGGCCATGTGACATGTCTGTTTGCCCTTCACCTTCTGCCAGGATTGTAAGCTTCCTGAGGCCTCACACAAAGTCCAGCAGATTCTGGAGCCAGGCTTCCTGTACAGTCTGCAGAACCATGAGCTAATAAACCTCTTTCCTTACAATTACTCAGCCTCAGATATTTCTTTATAGCGATGCGAGAATGACCTAATACGAACTTCAAGAACAGAAATCTTTCAGTTCTATTATGTGAAGAGCTTGGGAGGTGATCCTGAGCCTCAGGAGAGAGGGCAGCAAGAGCAGACACCTCAACTGCAGTCAGATGAGCCATACAGAGGCCCAGCTAACTCAGGCCCAGACACGTAACCTTGGGGAATTATGAGATGATAAATTTGTGTTGTTTTAAACTGAAATTCATTATGCAGCAATAGAAAAGTAACACTGGTACCAAGCATGTGTTGAGGGAAGATACTTTCAAATCTGTATGGGTAGGGGGTGAGGGTAGGGAGGTAGAGCAGCAATTTGTTGGAATTCCCAAAGCAGGAGTTGATCTGCTGTTCAGCATAAATGATAGAGCTGAGAGAAAAGTACAACTTCATGTATTACAATTGCATTTGAAGAAAAAATTGCAGTGACATAGAGATTTGGCTCCAAAGAGTGCTAAAGAAATGCCATGATAGTGTCATAAAAGACTGCAGTAATGAATGCCCTGATATCCTTAAATAGTTCTAAGTGTATGTATCATAGACTAAGAATTATAGAGATAAAAGCTGTAAAAACAACCAGGGGTAATGAATCTACTATTTCCACTGCCATTGTGCAGTGTTTGACTACACATGCATAATGTAACAAAAATTCACTTTTACATTGTATTTTTTATTCTTGATAGTTACATCAACATCTTTCTTTTCCCAGTTGCCATCCAGTTTTTAAATTAGTATTTTGAAAATATTGTAGAGTTTGTATGTATATTTTATATGATAAGTCATAATTATTTCTCTCTGTTGTTGACCATCTAGGTGGTTTTGAAATGTTCATTACTGCAATAAACACAGTAATCAATACTGCAGTAAACTCCTTTGTGCATGTGCCATTGTAATGTTTTTGGATTTTTTTTCTCATGATAAATTGTGAAAAGGGGGGGTTGTTATAACATTCACCACACACCATAGAAACTATCCTCAGAGAAATAACGAGAAGGTTGACTTGCCTATAAAAGCACCTCAGCAGATATTTTAAGAACCATATTCAGTAAATAACAAATATTTCACTGTCCAGAAAGTTTAATTGCTCATTCAGAAAGCATGTCTTTCATCTAATTGCCCACAATAGTTGATAAACAACATTGCTGTGTACTTATATCTAAGCATAGAAGGAACAAAAATGTTAAATGTTAACCGTTCTAACAGATGACTCTCAGGAATAATAGAATTATATTTAAGAATGCTTAATAATACTGTTAAATAATAAAGACATATATGTTTATATATGCATATGTACATTTATATATGTAGATGAACTATGTAAGACATGTATGTTTAGTAAGTGAGACATATGTGTATATGTGTACATATGCATATATAAATGTACATATGCATATATCAAGATAGTTTACACACATAAATGTACATATGCATATATAAACATGTCTTACTTACTAAAGTGTTACTAAAAATGTCAGGGGTTATGAGAAGAAAAGACTAAAAAAGTGAATTCGATCCTGTTAAATATATATTAAAGCAGATTTTGAATTTGGTGGTAAATTGGTCACAGGCCCTTGAAACAGATATACACTACATGTTTCTCAGAGGCCCTTGAATCCTCTGTTCAGCATAAATGCTAGAGCAAATATGTACACTATATGTTTTAAGGGCCTGTGATCAAACATATATACACTATATGTTTCTACTCTCTACAGTGTAAAAAGCCTGTTTATGTATGTATGTATACATATGTATGTATATACAGCCTCTCTATACTGTAGAGTAAAAATGTATATATAGCCTCTCTACACTATAAAGTAGAAAATGTAAATTTTGTAGCATAATTGTAAATATTTTGTCCTGTTTATGAAATTATATCTGATAGGTTGCTATTTTTACCCTAATCAAATAATTTCTTTCATTGGTCTGTAATAATGGCATCCTCTTTATTTTCTGAATAGAGAATCAAGTAGAACTTCTATTATTTCTAAAAAATCATGGACAAACCTTGTCATTTTGCATCTGCCATTCAAATGTTGCTTGTTAAATGAGGATCCTGAACATAGTCTCTAAGATGATGAGGGCTTTGCAGTTTTCATATTACTCTGCTAATGGAATTAGTGTTCAAGGTAGTGCGTGCTGGAATGACTGCATCTGTCCTATGCTATGGATGGTGCTAACCTAGTACTGAAGGTAGGTCAATGTATCATGTACTTGACATATTTGGCTGTTTATTTTTAGGATTGAATTTAGCATAATGCACAGCATTGGAGAAAACAGAAGAAGAAAGAAAACATTTAGATTTGTGCAGGTACCAAAATTATGGCAAAGTGTATAGCTTTCAGGGATGTGTTGATTCCTGTCCAAGCCTATCGACATTGTTTCTCAAGACCATGAATTTGCCATCAGGGAGAACTTTCCATTGGTTTCCTCTTGAAGCCTCCTCAGTACTTAAACACATAACAATAAGAATAGCAGAAATGTGCACATAGCTGGTGCCAACTGTGCTGGTGTGAATCAGACACTTTTATTTGGGCCACAACAGGACATGAAGGAGTGAGATATTATACTGACATGGGTTGCAGAATTTCTTCTCTGCCTTCTTCTCACTGCAGTATGCTTCCAGGAATTAATGTTAATTACTACTCAGAAAGTTGTGATAGATAATGCTGATCACTTTTTATTTTAATTATAAAAAAGTGAATTCGATCAGTAAAAGCCAACCCCTCCATCCTATTAAAACCACTCTTCACTTTCAAACTTTCTCTGAGAAGCTAGTAAATCAATTTGATTATTATTCTATTCCAAAGGACATGCAATGATTTACATTCATTTGCCGAAAGTTTCTTTCTTGTTACCCTAGCAAGAGCTAGAACTTGATTGACAAGGATGCAAAAAGTTCTGGCACAGAGGTTCCGTGGCCTCAGCATGCCTGCATTGCCCAGTGTGACGGGCTTCTCCCTGTAAGTACGACGCTCTCATACAGGTAGTGGTATGACGCAAGGCTGAGAGCACCAACATATTCTGGATTGTTTTAGTACAGGGCAAGCGCTGACCCTTATGACAATAAATGTAATGGCATTTATCTTCTTAGCAGGTCAATACTGAATGTCATCCTTAGGGGAGGGGTGCTGTTTAGCTTCTTGTAATTAGTTTAGTTGCCTCTGTTGAGTCCCTAATGGACTCCTGTATCATAAAAAACATTCTTTTCTGGAATGGTTGTCAGTTTCGTTGTGTTTGCTCCCTCTTTCCAAACCTCGCCTTCCCACTTTATTCTATCCCTGGGAGAAAGAAAAAAGTACATAAATGCAAGTTTGAAAGATTAAAGTGATACCAAACAGAAAAATGTATCTCTCTTTAGTCTACTAATTTACACATTCTGTAATCAGAATTAAAGGAAAAGATACATCTTGAATTTTGGTGGACTTACAATGTTTGTATCATTATAAAATTATTTCTTTTGAAAACTGTAAATAACACTCAATTTTGGGTATTATGCTTTGCTCGGAAAATAATCTCTGGAGATGCTGTTGTGCTGCCGTCAAGGTGAAAACGCTCACTACCATTCATGTTACTTCCCAAGATGATATGATTGTTATTATTGCTTACTAAATGAACAAGATGACAATCACAGATGGGCATAGTGTTTTACCCCTTAGGGTTTAGCACTTTTAACTTCCCATGGACAATAAAATCAAATCTGTAAAAAGTACCCATACCAAAAATGTAGGGCAATATAGGTTGGAAATGTATTTCACTCAACAAAGTAAAATTTAATATTGTAGGATTTAAGTTTTGTTTAGATATCAGATACTCTTAACGAAGAGCTTTAAAACGGTGGCAAAATGTTTCTCAAACTTTAGCTTAGCCAAGGATCAATCAGGATGCTTGTTAAAAACACACTTAAGGGCATCATCACAGAGAATTTGATTCAGTAAGTATAGAAACAAAACAAAATAAAACAAAACAAAACAAAACAAAACAAAACAAAAAGACCACAAGAATCGGCACTTCAAAAAGTGCCACAGGTAATTATAGTAAGGTAGTTTGTGGAATCAACTTCTGGAAAAACAGCTGTGAGTTTTCTAAAGCAGTGTTTTTTGTTTCTTTAGACTAACAAAATACAGAAGACTTTGTTAGTCTAAAGAAATCACAGAAATACATGCCTTATTTGAAGAAAATAGAATAAATAGACCTGAAAGCAGAACAAATCCCTATGTCAAGAAATTATAGCCATTATAACCTATTATAACCTATAATAGGTTATATTATCTGAAGATTGCAGTTAATTTTTCTGAAATTATGAGTCCGATTAAATTTTCAAATGGAATCAGGTAAAGAATACACTATCCTGGATCCCATCATATCCCCATTCAGTCTTTGTAATTGCAATATTTCTTATAAAAGTAACTTTTGGAATATTTTTATTTGTCTTCTTTTTTAGTAAACATTCATAATTTCCTTGGGTTTTAATATCTGCATTGTATTTTAATAAATAAATATTATTGGAGTTTCAGTAAAAATCTAAAAAATTAGAAAGGATTTACTTCTATGTTTAGCTTTATCTGGAGATCCATAAGTGGGTTTCAAGGACAAAATATGTGTGCAACTATCTGTTAGGATTTTCAAGCATTCACTCATTTATTGTAGATTTCGTGACCCCTAAAGAGATCTACATTTCAAGAAATATTAAAATTTAATGTAGAATAATTAGAAAGAGAGTCATAGAAATGCAAAACCCCATTTACCAACAGGTTGTTAAAGATATGATTCGCCATCCTTTCATTGGTGATATTCCCCTTTAAAGGGGATTAATAGGGTCTAATAGGAAAGCATCATTTCTTTGTTCTCTTCTCAGGCTGGTGAGATAGGGTTTTACAAAGTGGTTGCTTAGTAACTGGCCCAGTATGACTATTTTTCCTCTCCCCATATGCAGACATAGTTAATTGCCAGATTTTGAATTATTATAGTAATTTTCTATTTCAGTGACCTTATTGATAGAAGAGAGAATTATAGAATTTCTGAAGTCAAATTTTTAGTCTAGTGCAGCATATGGTAATGACACTGTATTCCAGATATATGTAAACTATTCATTAGAAATGAAAACAAAAAGTCTCAGAAAAGAAGTGTTGTCTTGATCAAAGTCTCTAAGATAGTAAATAATTGAGTCTAGGAGGCTTAAAACGAGTCTATCTTATGCCAAAATCCATGGCATGCTTTTCCATCCCAACTCGATCCTATCTCAGTTTTGTTTGACTCTAATCATCATTAATTTACTTCCTTGGTAACCAAGAATTAAAATTACATGGACAATCTCCCTTACATTTCCCATTAGTTCAAATTATTAAACGATGCTTAGAACTAAATTGGGTATAAGGGTTTCCCTTATTACTTTTTCAACTTCCTGTTTCATGAAACTGCAGAAAAGAGATTTTTTTTAGATGTTCTACTTTTAGAAGAATGAAAAGAAACAATGACCCAACAGTTGAATTCTACTATGACCATAAATTGCCTTTATGCCAAATTTTCATCTATATTAGGAAAGCATTATCCATAATCTCATTTGGCAAGAGAATCCTCAAGCTACCTCCATACCAAAACCATTTTTATTGTCTTTTGATCTTTACCCCATTGCCTTCTAATATGCATTCTATGTTCTATTTTACACACATGGTTTAATAGAAATAAGTAGAATATTGTACATACATAGGTTATAATAGGTTATAATGGCTATAATTTCTTGATATAGGGATTTGTTCTGCTTTCAGGTCTATTTATTCTATTTTCTTCAAATAAGGCATGTATTTCTGTGATCAGCCATATTTCATCTCCATCTTATCCCATCTGTAGTATTCTGGAGTCTTATTCAGCTTTTTCCACTGGAATTCAAAATCTTTTATTTATTCTCTATGAATTTATGTAGATGCTTTCTGTAGTGTTAGGTGTGAATCCCAATTCTTCACCCTCATGATCCTTGGAAAATTTCTGTGTATTCGCTACATGCTTATTTGTCTTAAAGGTTTCTCAAGAAAGGTGGTACACTCCTGTAATCACAGCTACTCGGGAGACTGAGGCAGGTGAATCACATGAACCTGGGAGGCGGAGGCTGCAGTGAGTGGAGACTGTGCCACTGCACTCCAGCCTGGGTGACAGAGTGAGACTGCCTCAAAAAAAATTTTTTTTGCTCTTATACTTGCTTAAATTTTCAGTTTAAAACTTTTTGTTCTGGTCACTGTCTTGTTGCTTTTGCCAATTGTTCTTTAGCCTTGTCAAGTATCCAGTTTTTTGGGCCAAATAAAAAATAATAAAAAAAATTCTGTTCTTTAATAACATCTTCATAATCAGTGCTTCATTTCCTCATCTTTTTTTGTAATTTTTCTTTCCCAATTTATGATATTTCATTGGAAGTTGCTTTTATATAATTGGGTTTTCCACCTAGGACTTCAAAGTGATGGGAAACACATTCTTGGTTCTCTTTATACAACTCACCAATGTAAAAGGGCTTTATTAAGTCTAATGTGTCTCTCTATCAGAAACACCCAATGACTCAGCTCACTGCTGGATAAGCCATGTCAGTCTACGCAAAATTAGCTTCCTACCTCTTGGCAGGAAGTCCCCAGGCACTAAGTATAATTTTCTCTTTTTTACCTCGTAACATCATGTTCCAAGGTTGTTGCATACGTCTCAGAATATGTGAATGAAACAGTTCGTTTCAGAAGATATGCTATGTGGACCAAGTGAAATTGTTTCTTCCAGTCCTTATTTATTTATTTATTTATTTTTATTTTTTGAGACAGAGTCTCGCTCTGTTGCCCAGGCTGGAGTGCAGTGGTGCAGTCCCGGCTCACTGCAAACTTTGCCTCCCGAGTTCAAGTGATTCTCATGCCTCAGTCTCCCGAGTAGCTGAGATTACAGATGTGCACCACCATGCCTGGCTAATTTTTGTATTTTTTGTAGAGACGAGGCTACACCATATCGGCCAGGACAATCTCAAACTCTTGGCCTCAAGTGATCTACCTGCCTCAGATTCCCAAAATGCTGGGATTACAGGTGTGAGCCATTGTGCCCGGCCCAGTCCTCTTTTATAAATGTGTTAATATATTCATTCTTCCTGTTGACTACAAATTAATCTTTTTCTAAAAAAAGTTGGTCTTGGACCATTTTCTACTTCTTGCCAAGAGTTCTTCACTCTCTCTAACAATTCAAGATATAGAGATTCATTGTATTAGTCTGTTCTCACACTGTGCTAAAGAACTGCCCAAGACTGGGTAATTTATAAAGAAAAAATTTCCTGAGGCCTCCACATGGTTGACAAAGCCTCAGGAAACTTATCATGGTAGAAGGGGAAGCAGGCATGTCTTACATGGCAGCAGGCAAGAGAGAGCAAGAGGGGATCTTCCAAACACTTAAAACCATCAGCTCTAGTGATAACTACCTCACTATCACTGGAGCAGCCAGGGAGAAGCCATTTGGATGGGAACACAGGGCCAGACCATATCACTCTAGTCTCAAATCCTTCTCCTTCAGCAGGGAAACTCCCTTACTTTCACTATTCATATACCTGGAAGACAACCAGAGCACATTCCTTGCTGCAGTAATCTAGTTTTAGTATTGCCAGGAATCCGGTTTTAGTATTCAAGCTTTTAAAATATAAAGACAGACACTAATTTCCTTTTAGCTCTATGCAAAAGCTTCTCCTAGAAGCTATCACTTACTTCTGAGCAACTATTCAGTGAGGAGACTCCAGAGCTGTCTGTCTGACAGCTATTCTTCTCCCTAATAGTCCTGGCTTCTGTGCTAAAGTGTTAGACTTTACCACCGATCAGTTCATCAACACTGGGTGTTTCAATCCAGTGTCCCTGTACTGAGAGACCATGGAGATCTGTGCCTTAAATACTTATTGTTACCATTAGAAAAAGAGCAAAAGAAAGGAAGATTCTATCTGCGTTTAGGGGCCCTTGGAATTTCAACACAACAAGTAGTGCCTGTGGAAAGCCTGCAGTTGCATTCTTCCCGTCAATATTTATGTAATGCCAAGGTCCTGCTTCACCTCCTGGGGTCCAGCCTTATAGACAGGAGATGTCTTTAGCAATTCAAGTTAGAAAGGGCCATTAAGAGCTTCCCTAAAGGCTCTCTTAACTTTCTATTCTGTGGAATAAACATAAGCCTTAGGATATTTTTATTCTACTATTTCCAAAACTTTCCACCCAAGCCAGAGAGCCAGGCCTGCAGTGACAGGGGAGTATGGGTGGTGACAGCCTAGGGTTATGATTTCTGTAGCACTATCTGGGCCACTTGACAGTACAGTTGGGGGATCAGAGACAACCTTGCTGCATTTATGGGTTCTGTGTTGGTTTTGACCAAGAATTGAAAACCACAGGGCAGTGTGTGTGTGTGTGTATTGGGGAACAGAGACAACCTTGTTGCATTGATAGGTTCTGTGTTGGTTTTGACCAAGGGTTAAAAACCACAGAGCAGTATGTGTGTGCGTGTGTGAGTGTGTGTGTGTATAAGCCTATGTGTGTAAAAAAGGAATCCTTGAGATTGATGAAATCATCCCAAATAGAATGTTCCAGTTGTTTGCATAGCTATTTGTCATACAACCACAGACATTTTAATGTATATGTCTTGAATTAATGGCAAAAACCAATGGGCTACTTGTGAAGACACCAGCTCCAGAGAAGAGACCCACATTTGGCATGGTGGATGGAAGCAAGGACTATCATGACAAAGGGACAAGGAGCTATTTCTTACTCTTCCAGCATAATCTCTAAACCAGAAGCTTATTCCCATAGAATTTTCCAGTGGGGGAAGAGTTAGGAATACTTGGGAAAATGAGGGTGAAAGATGGGCTAAATATTACCTTGTAGAAACAGTTCTTTGGGAATAGTTTATAAAAAAAAAAAAATGTCAATCTTTAATCATTCCACGTAGATAGCTATTGATTTGTCAACTTTTTCTGTTAATGAAGTTACCAATGATATAATTTAAAGACTTTAAGTTAATGGTGATATAATTTAAAGTCATGCTTTTATTTTAAGTGGAATCAATTTGTGTCAAGATGAAAGGAAAGTCTTTAATAAAACATATTCTATGGGGTAAAATGGGAAAATGGCAGTTTATTTTTCTCTCTTCTCTTCCTAGACAGCCTGTCCCTGAGTCCCTATTTAGCACCACATAAAGCCAGAGCTCAGATAACCCTGTAAAGTTCTTGACTCCTGCTGTTTTTTGAATGTCCCCTCCAGAACCCATATTGAAATTTAATTGTCATTGTGATGGTAGTAAGAGGTGGGACCGTTATGGAACGATTAGTCCATGAGGGCTCCATCCTCATGGACTAATTCTACTCCATCCTCATGGACTAAATCTAGTGGATTAATGTCATCATTGAGGAGTGGGTTAGTTATCTCAGGAGGGGATTCCTGAGCAAAAGTGAGTTCAACCCTCTCATGCTCATTCTTGCTCTTCTGCTCTCTTGTCCTTCCACGTCTTACCATGGCTGATGTAGTCAGGAGGCCCTCACCAGATACCACTCTTTGACCTTGGACTTCCCACCCTACAGAACTGGAAAAAATTAAATTTATTTTCCATGTAAATGGCCCAGTCTGTGGTATTCTGTTATTTCAGGACAAAATGAACTAAGACAGCTTCTATTCTAAGTCTGCTCCCGTGTGCTGCTTACGCCTCATCACTTCACCTATTCCAGCTCTTCCTGGCTTCACACCTTGCAATGCCTTTATTTAATCCATGATTTGGTTTCACCCTCAGGCCTAATGCAGAGACAGTTATTATATTTGTCTTTGACCTCAGTCTCTTTCTTTTTGACCCTGACTGAAGCTCAACATCATCATTCTGGTGCCCTGAGTATGGAGCTCACTTATTCTAGCCCAGGTTGTTGTAACCATCAAATATGCATGCTCATTTGGTTTGCTCCAGGAGCCAGTAGAGAATCTAAACAAAATTCTTCTGATAATAGCAAGAGCAAATTTAGAACAAGGGCATTGAGGTCCTGCAAGATATTCTCATTATTCAAATGTTTTCAATTACTACAGTCAATTCACCAATTCATTCTTTCTTATTAACTCTTGGTCTCCAAATGTTTATATAGCCTGTTTTGCAGGCAGTGCCGAACATCTCAATTTGAACGAGCCTAAACATATTTTCAGAGATTCTATTCCTTTCTCCCTCATGAAAATCTTCTCCATGTTCTCTGGAAAGTTGGGGTCCTTGGGCAGGGTACAATAAGCTATAGGAGCCTCTTGAAAAGTGTTTCTCATTAAATTATCATTGCCGTTGCTCTTCTGGCCCAAGAACCCAGTGTAGTGTTCCCTAAAGACCCTGTTCTGTTCTTTCCTCTTTACCCATACATAATCTTTTCAACTTTCACAGGCCAGGTCTTTTTTCATAACTCTTTCCCTTATTGCTGCTGCTTCTGAATTTCTGCATTTCTGCCAGTTGGCTTTACATGTTAATATTTATCACGTATAACTTAATATCGTCTTCTGTTATTTCAGTACATATGTTATTTCCCCAACTAAATTTTAAGCTCCCTCAAGGAAAGAATTCTGCCTTTTTACTTTTTAGACATTGTTTACAGTAACTTATACTATAACACACATACATTATCAAATAGCAAAATATCATCAGTGAGTATAAATTATGGTCTTAGGAGCAGCATTAAAACCACTGTAAAAGCAGTTTTAGGGAAAAAATACATAATTGGGGTATTCATGCATTTTGAAGCCTATTAAAATATAAATGCAGAATGTAGTCAGTCAATCATGGTACTCTCTATAAAACACACTTAGGAAAGGAAAAATTCATAACAGGAATAGTGATGTGTTTAACAAACAGGCATCAGTGTATCGAATGCTGCCAAGCCCAATCCATTGCTCAACAAAATGACTATAAATAAGACAGTACAGAGGAGGAGAGTTAGAGATGAAATGGGCAATGAGGTGGAAGGAGTCGCAGCTGTTTCTTTTCATTCATTCATTGAATTCTCTGTAAATATTGGCATGGCTTGCAAAGTGGTAAACTGCATTTCTGTAAATTAGAATGACTGCTCATAACCTGGCAAGAATATCAGGGGTCTGAATGTCAGGCAAAGCAGACGATGATGTCATACACTGCATGCGCTTTCTCCTTGGCTTCTCCAAATGCTCCTAATTCATTTGCTCCATAACATTTGAATATGTATTTTAGCTGAGCCAACTCTTTTACCCAGAAAGTGTTCAGTGCTTGTTTCAGATTCATTCTCTTGCAGCTTGCATTTCGCCACATGCATCGGGACTTGTTCACACTTTTATTTTCAGGTTTGTTTTGTTTCTGATTTTGTTTTGCACTGATGTTCCAAATAGACAGATATCTATTTGAAGAATCGAAATGACATATCAGAGTTTTAATGCTGTCGTTCTTGTATATGCATATTTAATTACTTGCATCACATTTTATTAGTATATTTTCTGATGAGGAATTCTGACTAATTAATTTCACCTGGAATGGGATGTGGGCGTATGAAAAATTACACTTGGCCACTTGTAGAGACCAGCTGTGTATTAGAAATATCTGATCCCCCATGTGCAGGATTCAGAGAAGTGAGAGAAAACAGCTGATTGTAAAAAAACGGTCAGTTTTCCTTGTTCCCTGAAGGTATTGTTATTATTGGCAGATATCCTTTATTACTCAGCCTATATTCTGAACATTAACTCAGAAGCTTACTCTGAGCATCATTCAGTGGGATGACTTGACTTTGCATCGTTTTGGTTTTAATTTGTAGTCATGCTAATGTGATTGGGTTCCACCCGTATGCATGCACTCGCTGCCTTCAATTCCAGCCTGACTCACACACAGCCAACTTCATTTGGACCACAAATTGTTTTGGCCTAGCTGGCAGTGGAAACCCAAAACAATAATCTGGGAGAGTAGGGATATCATGTTAAAAGATAACCCTCAGGGTCAAACGTGGCCTCTTAGAAATGCAGCCAAATCCTATAGCAGGGCTCCAGTACACACATGCATGTTCTTATTTTCTTTTTCTCTCTGTCTTGCTATGTATTTCTATTTGGATTCTTTGTCTGCCCTGACAACAGATGGTGTTTTAATAAAGTCCAGTAGGAATATTACTGTGAGTAAACAATGCAGCGCATGCCAATTCCATAATTGCTGGGTACTGATTCAGCCTCTTACCTGCTGCATCCAAATTGGGAGGGAACCAACTGTGCTTGCACCTACCAGCAGCAGCCCGCTCGCCCGCAGCTGTGGTGTGCTTCAGCAGCTAGCCTCACCACGGAAGGTAAATTGTGGCTCCTGCCATGCTTCTTGGCACCAGGTCTAGAGAACACTGCCATCTGGCTTGTCATCAAACATGGTCATTGAATCTCTCAGAGATAAAATGGCTTTTAAAAAATCTTGCTGTTTTTTTAAAAAAATTGACACACATAAAGTTTATTATCTTTCTCTTTACAGGCACGGTATATTCTAAAATAAATGTTTGAGCTTATTTCAGCAATAGCTTCCAGAGTGTTGTTTTTCCTCACTGATTCCCACGCTCAAAGGGATTTATAGTCTAAACCTATTATGTGTTAATGGAAAATTTAAATTCATTGTATCTGGCCAAGAAATGCAAGCTCTCATTTGTATGTCTCATTGGGGAAGGGCAAAAAGTTAGATTAACTCTCTGAACAATTTTCATTTGTTTTTGATTGTACAGAAACATGTCCTTAACTCTTTTACAAATCTATTCAGAAAAGAGGGCAGGTGAAGCAAATAAAGATTGTAATTTAAATGTATGATATTTGTCCCCTCCCAAAGGTCCCCTCAAATTACCTGCTAAATAGACGGCTCCAGGAAAATCAAAGTGGCTTTCGCAGCCAGAAAGAGACAGTCAATGCTTACTCATTTTGTAAGAAGGCCAGCAGCATGTGATGTTTATCCAAGGACCATATTTTAAGTGACATCCGGTTTCTTCAAATACTGCCATTTTCAACAGAGTCCTCTAAACACTTTTGGTAGTGCCTACAATTATAAAAACAAACCAAAAGCAAAACGAACTGCAGAAACTGCAGAGAGTAGCCTTAACAGTAGAAAAGGTTAATGTCTGCTGGCTGACATTCTCAGAGGAAAGTCTCTTGTTTCCTGGTTTGTCTGTTCAAGTAAATAAAATATATTAAGTTGATATGACACCAAACTGTTTAGAGTTCATGCCAATTCTTTCTTTTCAGTAGAGGCTGCCAACTCCCCAGCTAGACTGGTTGTTACATGAAATGTTAGTATTGCATCATTTTCCCTTCCATCGATTTTTAGATAAAATGATCCTGTTTTTGAATATTTTGAGAAGAATCTGAAACAAATGCAAAAACAGACAAAATAGTATACTAAAACTCTTACACATTACCCATTCTTATCAAGCACTCATCCAAAGTTCCCTGTCTATACCTCCTTCCTGGTGTATTTGAAGCAAATTATATACATCCTATCAATTTGACTGTAAATATTTATCTTTTTTTTAAAGTCACAGATCCTTTTTGTCCCTTTCTGTAGTTTTTTGTTTTAGTATTCAAACAAAGAAAATTGTAATAGTATGAGGAAATCTCAGAAACTCTTAATCAAAATTTGCTGTTTTATATCTGCTTTGCCTTTTTTGTATTTTGTCTCTTTATGTATAGTTTCAAACAAATGCATACTTTTTTGAAATCATTTGAGGATGTAGTAGGTTTCTATTGCTACAGTAACTCAGAAACTCAAATACTGCATGTTCTCACTTATAAGTGGGAGCTAAACAATGGCTATACGTGGACATACAATGGCAATAAAAGATACTGGGGACTCCAAAAGGTGAGAGCATGGAAGACGCCGAAGGTTAAAAATATTACCTATTGGATACAATGTTCACTATTTGGGTGATGGGTATGCTAGAAACCCAAACCTCACCATTATGCAATATATCCATGTAGCAAACCTGAACATATACTTCTGAATCTAAAATTAAAAATAAAATAAAAATAAAAGGTACATGGAATGGAAAGGAAAAAACCTACAAATTCCTTACCTTAACATTCTAGAATTCAGAAATCCAAAACAAGATTTCTGAGGCCAAAAATGTGTCAGCAGGTCTTCTGGAGGGTTAAGGGAGAATCTGCTCCCTGCCCCTTCCAAGTTCTGGAGGCTATTTTAATACTCTGGTTTCTCAAGGTTGCCTGTATTCCTTGACTTGCAGCCCCTTCCATCTTCCAAGCCAGTATCTGCATCACTTTGAAATCAGCCTCTGTCCTAATCTCCTAGTCTTTGCCTCTGCTGCTCCTGCTTCCCTCTTTCTTTTTTCTAAGAAACTTGTGATTACAGTGGGGCTGCCATGATAATCAAGGATAAGTTCTTCATTTTTAGATTTTTAATTGCATCTGCAAAGCCCCTTTGCTGTGTAAGAAAACATATTTGCAGGTTCAGATATCATCGGGGAGAAGGAGATACTGTGCATGCTATCTCTGGTGTTTCACTGAGTACTTCCTAGAACGATGACTTTCTCTTCACAACCACAGCAAAACAAGTCAAACTTAGAAAATTATTTAGCCTGCACTCCATAATCTAATTTCATCAATTGTCTCAGGAACTTTTTTCATCCAGCACCACATAAAATCCAGGATCCAAGATTATGTTTAATCGTCATGTTTCTTTGGTCAACTTTAATCTAAATGAGATTCTTACTCTTCATTTTGTCATTTATTTTGACATTTACAAGGCAATAGGCCTGTTAGTTCATAAAATATTCCACCATTTCTGTTTGTCTATTTTTTATGATTGAATTCAGATTATAAATTTTTGGTAGATGTGATGGTTAAGTTTTATGTGTCACCTTGGCTAGGCTCTGGTCCACATTTGTCAGGTCAAATGCTTATCTAGAGGTTTCTGGGAAAATAGTTTGTAGATGTGGTGAACATCTAGAATCAGCTGACTTTTAGACAAAGTGAGAACCCTCGATAATATGAGTTTACCTTATCCAAACAGTGAAGGCCTAAAAGCAAAACTAAGGATTGCCTCAAAACTGTAATATAGAATCTTACCTGAGTTTCCAGTTTGCCACTGTGCACAACAGATTTGGACTTGCCAGCCCCCCAACCACATAAACCAGTTCCTTAAAATACATTTCTTTGTTTAAATATATCCTGTTGGTCCTGTTTCTTTGACTGATACCACAGGTGTGGCAGAGAAGTGACACTGACCTAATCCTAATCAGTGTATTCTAATAAGAGGTACATAATGTCAGCTTATCTCAATGCTCAAAATACTGACATTGATTACTTGGTTAAAGTGGCATCCATTAGCTCTCTTTACTATGAAGTTACACAAATGCTCTTTTTGGTAAATTCTAAGTAATTTTTAGAGTGATTGTTTTTCAGATTGTGTACGTTTAGAGCTCTTTGTTAAAACTTTCCTTGCTAGATTTGGCATTCACTGATTATTTTCTACTCCATCATTTCTTCCACGTTAGTTAAAATTTCACCGTAAGCAAGAGCTTTCCCTTCTCTTCCATTAAGTAATTTAATCATTTATTGATAATCTGTATACATTTATGTATCCTTATTTTTTTCTATAGTTATAATTAATGATATTTTATGGTCAGCTCACTTACTCATGAGAACCACTTTTAGGCAACTCTTCTTAAATCTAGCATTGGCATAACGTGGGTAGCTTAAAATCATCCCTAATGGAGTATTTACAATGTAAAAATCAGCAAATACTGCCAACCAGGGCTTCCTGGTTGTAATTTTCCTATATTGTAATTTTTCCATTATGGACAGCCTGTTTACTAGCATAGCATAGTATATAATCCATTACTATCAATATTTATTTTTATGATAAAATTGTTTGAGATTTAACCAGTGGGAACCCCAACAAACTGTATCCTATGTCCTCTTGACATAGCTCCATCATTCATCAATTCTTTGAGCACTTTGATTTTCTGGCTTAAGATAATGTTCTAGAATGATCTTGTACTTTTCCTATGCTAGCTCTAAAATCATTTTTTATTCAAAGGAAATCTGTTTGCTTTTCATGGAGAATCAGGTTTAGAAACCAAAGCGAGCGCTGGGTCTTTGTCAATAACACTGATATGTCATTGCTTCTTCAGCATAGGCAGTGGATATGTAGATTATACCTGTATCTATTTCTATATTTAAACCGTAAATTAACTCTGATACTTCTCATTATAATCTAATACAACAGGGTAGAATTGAGTCTTCCTCCTTTCCATACTTCCAACTTAATTCTCCAACAGTGAGAAATCTAGCTCCCATTATTCTCAATATAGTTAATAATGGGTCCGAGCCTAGACTAAACAGAAATGGACATAAAGTATAGCAAGTAATATAATGCTAGTTTTGGAATGCTAGTTCCTTTCACTGTGAAAAACAATGTTAATACCTCAAAGTTATCACCCATTTGTAGTGCTTTTTAGGGAAAGTTTATATAAAATAAAATACACAAAGTCAAAGTTTGCTGAGTTTTTAAATATGCATAAACTCATAACTCACCCCATATAAAGATAAAGAATATTTGTATCACACAAGAAGATTATCTTTAATTACTTTTCACTGAATCTCCACTGATACAATCAAATTATAATTCTTTTTCACCATAACTTAGTTTTGTCTGCTTTTTTAACTTCATGTAAATGCAATCATAGGTTAGGTAGTAATCTAATTTGTATCCTGCTTCACTCAGCATAATATCTGTGAGACTCATTCTAGTTGCTATGTATGTCAGTAAGTTATTCCTTTTTATTGTTGAGTAATATTCCTTGTGTTAAAATCCCACACTTTGTTTATACATTTTTCTGTTGATTGCAATTTGAGTAGTTTCCAGCTTTGGGCTACGATGAATGAAGCTGCCATGAAGATTTTCATACAAGTGTTTTTATGAGCATGTGTTCTCATTTATCTTGAAAAAATCCCTAGGAATGGAATTGCTGGGTCATAATGTTTGAATAGATTTAGCTTTAGATGAGCAATGTTTTTCAAAAGTAGCTATGCCATATTCTCTCTTCTGGTCAATACAGAATAGATAGGGACTGGATGTACCCTCAGATACTGAACAGCAAGTTAAATTGGGTAAAGTATGTGAAATGAGGGTTTAAAATATTGGAGAGCTGGCAGTACAGGATGGTGATGCTTGAAAGAAAGAAAACGAGTAACAATGATGATCTCTATGGCTTCATCAGATTACTATCTAAAGGATAGGTATCTAAAGCCATCCTCAAATACTGATATAATATGGGAGTAGCAGAAGAGTTGAGCTTAGAGGATTCATCATCAGCAAATTGAGCTGAAGCCCTCACTGGGTTGAGGAGGAGATCAGAGTGTAAGGTAAAACACTGGAGAGGAGGGCACTGTACAGAGAGAAACCTTCAATGACATGCAAAGAGATCCTCAGAGTCCTTACTGAGCACTGACCTACATACATGTGTGAGGAAACAACCTGAGTCTGAGAAAAGAACCACCAAAGGAGAGAATGCTGAACAGCCTCTGTGGCTCACACAGAACTGTGAAGAGTTTGTATTCCACCTGTCAGAGTGAAAAGACCTCATTGTACATGGGATTTCAGGTGGAATTCTCACAAGGTTATCAATAATAAATAAATAATAATAAAATTATTATTTTAGCAGTGAGGCTAAATTGCTCTGGGTAAAGACTTCTCTAAACATACCTTCATGATGCTTAAAAACAAAACTTTGAAAGGATTTAACTAGTGAAAAATAATTTAACTGCACACTAAAACAAGATCCAACATTTCTTAAAGGAATATAACAAAACCCAGCACCTGGCAATGTAAAATGTAAAATGTCCGACATCCAATAAAAAATTAGTTGGTGTGTGTGATTGTTAACACTGAATGTCAACTTGATTGGATTGAAGGATGCAATATTGATCCTGGGTGTGTGTGTGAGGGTGTTGCCAAAGGAGATTAACATTTCAGTCAGTGGGCTGGGGAAGGCAGACCCATCCATAATTGGGTGTGCCCCATCTAATCAGTCACCTGGAAATATAAAGCAGGCAGAAAAACGTGAAGCAATGAGACTGACCTAGCATCCCAGTCTACATCTTTCTCCTGTGCTGGATGCTTCCTCCCCTCAGAATATTGGACTCCAAATTCTTCCGTTTTGGAACTCAGACATGATCTTGTGATCATGTAAGTTAAAACTTAATAAACTCACCTTTATATAGATATATATATAGATATATAGATATAGATGTCCATCCTGTGAGTTCTGTCCCTCTAGAAAACCCTGACTGATACAGATTTTAGTACCAGGAGTGGTTCTAGAGGAAAATAATATGAAGAATGGAGTTCTTTCATATGTTTGGGGGTTTCTGGAGTTGGCTGCTTAATATGATTAGACCCCAAAATGCTAAGGACTCTATTTCCAATAGTATGGAGAACACTGATAGTCCTTGGTGTGAACTGTTGAAAGAGTTATGCAAAATAAATGCATTTGACACTCCTGATTTACCACTCATGAGAGGCAATAAGTTTAGTGACTCTATACATAATACTTTTGACCATATGTGGAGAACCAAAGAGCATAATGAAGCTGGTTGGTTGCTTCTAAGTTCAACGGACAGAGTGATGAAAGAAAATGAACTCAGGGATTCTGTCTCCTGGCTCAGAAACAGATACTGAGCCTCAGATCTGCTAAGATTGCCCTGAGTGATAATCTTATCTCCTGTAGAGAAACAGCTGAAATTGTGGAAAAATGGAATTCAAGGCTCCAGTGAGCTATGGATGCCTCATGGGGAGTTCCCTATGATCAGTTGACAGAGGAAGAGAAGACTAGGGCCTGGTTGACAGAAGTTCTGCATGATATGAAGGCATCACCCAAAAGTAGACAGCTGCAGCACTATACACTCTTTCTTGGACATCCCTGATGGACAGCAGTGAAGGGAAATCTTCCCAGTAGGCAGAACTTTGAGCAATGCATCCGGTTGTGCACTTTTCATGGAAGGAGAAATGGCCAGATGTGCGATTATATACTGATTCATGGGCTATAGCCAACAGTTTGACTGGATGGTCAGGGACTTGGAAGAAGCATGATTGGAAAATTGGTGAAAAGAAATTGGGGAAGAAGTATGTGGATGGACCTCTCTTGGTGGTCAAAACCTGTGAAGATACTTGTATCCTATGTGAGTGTTCACCAACAGGTGACTTCAGTAGAGGGAGTTTAATAATCAAGTGGATAGGATATGTTCTGTGGACACCACTCAGCCACTTTCTTCAGCCACCCTGTCATTGCCCAGTGGATCCATGAACAAAATGGCCATTGTGGCAGGGATGGAGGTTATGCATGAGCTCAGCAACGTGGACTTCTACTCAACAAGGCTGATCTGACTATGGCCACTGCTGAGTACCCAATTTGCCAGCAGCAGAGTCCAACACTGAGCTCTCATTATGGCACCATTCCTTGGGCTGATCAGCCATATACCTGGTGGCAGGTTGATTATATTGGACCTCTCTATCATGGAAAGAGCAGAGGTTTATCCTCACTGGAATAGACACTTACTCTGGATATGGGTTTGCCTATCCTGCATGCAATGCTTCTGCCAAGACTACCATCCATGGATTCATGGAATTCCTTA
Source organism: Ateles fusciceps (assembly GCA_036589455.1). Classification (NCBI taxonomy): domain Eukaryota; kingdom Metazoa; phylum Chordata; class Mammalia; order Primates; family Atelidae; genus Ateles; species Ateles fusciceps. Next base: position 725,162 of record JAZHEH010002052.1, read on the forward strand.
TCCACCATCGTCGTATTCCACACAGCATTGCCTCTGACCAAGGCACTCACTTTGCAGCTAAAGAAGTGTGACAGTGGGTTCATGCTCATGGAATTCACTGGTCTTAGCATGTTCCCATAATTCTGAAGCATCTGGATTGATAGAATGGTGGAATGGCCTTTTGAAGTCACAGTTACAATGCCAACTAGGTGACAATACTTTGCAGGGCTGGGGCAAAGTTCTCCAGAAGGCCATGTGTGCTCTGAATCAGCGTCCAATATATGGTACTGTTTCTTCCGTAGCCAGGATTCATGGGTTCAGGAATCAAAGAGTGGAAGTAGAAGTGGCACCACTCTCCATCACCCCAGTGATCCACTAGCAAAATTTTTGCTTCCTGTTTCCATGACATTACGTTCTGCTGGCCTAAAAGTCTCAGTTCCAGAGGGAGGAAGGCTGCCTTCAGGAGACACAACAATTCCATTAAATTGGAAGTTAAGATTGCCACCTGGACACTTTGGACTCTTCTTACCTTTAAGTCAATAAGCTAAGAATGGAGTTACAGAGTTGGCGGGGTGATTGACTTGGACTATCAAGATGAAATCAGTTTATTACTCCGCAACAGAGGTAAGGAAGAGTGTGCATGGAATACAGGAGATCCATTAGGGCACCTCTTAGTATCACAATGCCCTGTGATTAAAGTCAATAAGAAACTACAATGGCCCATACCAGACATGACCCAGACCTTCCAGGAATAAAGGTTCGGGTCACTCCACCAGGAAAAAAGCCACAATCTGCTGAGGTGCTTGCTGAAGGCAAAGGGAATATAGAATGGATAGTAGAAGAAGGTAGTCATCAATACCAGCTGTGACCACGTGACCAGCTGCAGAAATGAGGACTGTAATTGTCATGAGTATTTCCTCCTTCTTTTGTGAAAAACATGTTTCTGCATATATACACTTGTACAAAGAAAATATCTTCATTTTATTTCCTTTTCCTTTATCATGTAACATAAGATTTATTGACTTCATATCAGCATTTAAGTATTGTTAACTTTATGTGATAGCATTTGGGTTGGGGATTGGTGCATTTCTGGTTGTATGAAGGATAGTTGCATTAAGTTAGGTGTAATTATGACCTTATTATTGTCTTTATTTGAAGACTACGGATAATCTTAGGAGATGTGTATGGGCTCAAGTTGACAAGGGGTGGACTTGTGATGGTTAATACTGAGTGTCAACTTGATTGAATTGAAGGATGCAATATTGATCCTGGGTATGTCTGTGAGGGTGTTTCCAAAGAAGATTAACATTTGAGTCAGTGGGCTGGGAAGGCAGACCCATCCTTAATCAGGTGGGCACCATCTAATCAGCCACCAGCAAATATAAAGCAGTCAGAAAAACGTGAAGGGACGAGACTGGCCTAGCCTCCCAGCCGACATCTTTCTCCCATGCTAGATGCTTCCTGCCCTAGAACATCGGACTCCAAGTTATTCGGTTTGGGGACTTGGACTGGTTCTCCTTGCTCATCAGCTTGCAGACAGCATGGGACCTTGTGATCCTGTAAGTTAATACTTAATAAACTCATATACATATGAGTTTATATTTCCAATTAGTTCTGTCCCTCTAGAGAACCCTAACTAATACAGTATGCAAATAAGCAGAAAACTATTAATATGACTCATGAAGAGAGAGAAAAATTAGTCAATAAAAACAAACCAAGTTTTTGCAGTGATAATCAAAGCAGCAGACAAAGACATTAAAGTGAATCTTATGAATAGTTCTAAAAGGTTGAAGGAAATATGACTATGGTGAGGAGAGAAATGAGAGATGGAAAAATGACTCAAACGAAACTTCTGGATATGGCAAAAATTATAAATGAAATGGAAAACACTGCATGAGAAGAACAGCATATGAAGACACTTCAGAGAAAAAGACATGGCAGTGGAAATTACTCAAATGAAATCTTGTCTCCTTGAGACCCAAAATCTCCTTAAACTGATAAGCAACTTCAGCAGAGTCTCAGGATACAAAATCAATGTGCAGAAATCACAAGCATTCCTATACACCAATAACAGACTAACAGAGAGCCAAATCATGAGCAAACACCCATTCACAATTGCTACAAAGAGAATAAAATACCTAGGAATACAACTAACAAAGGATGTAAGGATCTCTTCAAGGAGAACTACAAACCACTGCTCAACGAAATAAGAGAGGACACAAACAGATGGAGAAATATTCCATGCTCATGGTTAGGAAGAATCAGTCTCATGAAAATAACCATACTACCCAAAGTAATTTATAGATTGAACACTATCCCCACCAAGCTACCAATGACCTTCTTCACAGAACTGGAAAAAACCACCTTAAACTTCACATGGAACCAAAAGAGAGCCCACATAAAACAGATTTACAAGAAAAAAACAAACAAACCCATCCAACAGTGGGCAAAGGATATGAACAGACATTTTTCAAAAGAAGACATATATGAGGCCAACAAACGTATAAAAAAACACTCATCATCACTGGTCATTAGAGAAATGCCAATCAAAACTACATTGAGTATCACCTCACACCAGTTAGAATGGCGATCATTAAAAAATCTGGAGACAACAGATGCTGGAGAGGATGTGGAGAAATAGGAACACTTTTACACAGTTGGTGGGAGTGTAAATTAGTTCAACCACTGTGGAAGACTGTGGCAATTCCTCAAGGATCTAGAAATAGAAATTCCATTTGACCCAGCAATCCCATTACTCGGCATATATCCAAGGATTATAAATCGTTCTGTTATAAAGACACATGCACACATATGTTCATTGCAGCACTGTTTACTATAGCAAAGACTTGGAACCAACCCAAATGCTGATCAATGATAGACTGGACAGGGAAAATGTGGCACATATACACCATGGAATACTATGCAGCCATAAAAAACGATGAGTTCATGTCCTTTGTAGGGACATGGATGACCCTGGAAACCATCATTCTCAGCAAACTGACATAAGAACAGAAAACCAAACACCGCATGTTCTCATTCATAGGCGGGTGTTGAACAATGAGAACACATGGACACAGGGAGGGGAGCATCACACACTGAGGTCTGTGTGTGGGGGGGGGGGGAAGCAGGGGAGGGACAGTGAGGGGTAGAGAGTCAGGGAGGGATAACATGGGGAGAAATGCCAGATATAGGTGATGGGGTTGGAGGCAGCAAACCACATTGCCATGTATGTACCTATGCAACAATCCTGCATGTTCTTCACATGTACCCCAGAACCTAAAGTGCAATAAAAAATAATATATATATATATATATATATATATGTATGTATGTATATAAAACCACGACATGTATATCTAGAGTACCAGAATAAGAAAAGAGAGGAGGAGGGCAAAAACATATTTAAAAAATAATCACCAAAAATGTTCCACATTTAGTGAAAACTGCAAACCTGCAAATCAAAGAATCTCAAAAATCCTTAAGCATAATAGACATAAAGAAAAATACATGGCCAGGTGTGGTGGCTTCCAAAGTGTAATCCCAGCACTTTGGGAGGCCAAAGTGGGGAAGACGCCTGAGGTCAGGAGTTTGAAACCAGCCTGGCCAATATGATGAAACCCCGTCTCTATTAAAAACACAAAAATTAGCCCGGGCCTGGTGGTGGGTGTCTGTAATCCCAGCTACTCAGGAGGCTGAGGCAGGAGAATTGCTCGAACCTGGGAGACAGAGGTTGCAATGAGCCGAGATCGCGCCACTACACTCCAGACTGGGCAACAGAGCGAGACTCTGTCTCAAAAAAAAGAAGAAAAGAAAAGAAATACACCAAGGCACAGTGAATTAATTTTTCAAAAAACACAGAAAAGAAGTCACTATTGGCATAAGAATAAAGATACAATGTGTGCAGAGGAACACAGATAAGAAAAGGAAACTTTTGCTTGAAATTATGCAAACCAGAAAGTAAAGCCATTTTTATTTGGGGGGGTTATATAATTTAGATTTCTTTATCCAGAAAAAATATATCTTTCAAACTGAATGGAAATAAGGACTTTTTCAGCAAACAAAAGGTGAAAGAAATCATTGCCAGACTCCCTACACTACAAGAAATGTTAAAGGGAGTTCTTTGGGGGGAAGGATAATGGAAATTTGGATTAGAAAAAACGGAAAGCATCACAATGATAAATATATGGATGACTGTAAAATGTTTAGATTTATTATACCTTTAAACAATAATTGACAACACAAAAATAATGTATAGTATGGGTGGAAGAACAGGAGGGAACAAAATGGATGACAGCAATATTACAAAAGATACATGCAGTGGTACAGTATTATTTGAAGGTAAATTGTGATAAGTTAAAGATACATATTATAAGACTTACAGCAAACATGAAGAGAAGGTATTAAATTGAAATCTTATCGAGTATATTTTCTGATCGTAATAGAATTAAATGAAATTAAATAAGAAATCAATAACAATAAACTGAGATATTTATAAGTTAGCATACTTCTAAGTAACCCAAGAATTAATTAATGTATTGAATAAAGGCAGCAATTTTTTTTTTTAAATTAACATTGTGGGATGCAGCTAAAAAAGTCTATCATTTTAATCCCTTTGGATTTTATTGTTCAAGTTCTGGTGTTACTCATTACATTATGCATTCCTATGTCTTTCTTTTTGAGAATAATATTCAGAAACCAAGATATAGATGCTAGATAAAGTTATTGCTACTGGGATATTATTGTGTCTAGGTCCTCCCACTGAACAGAGCTGTGAAAATAATAACATAGATGTATACATACAACATGCATACATTTGTGTAGCTGTATACTTCACCATATACATAGACAAATGCATATGTCTCTATATCCGTAGGTCTATCATATGTCTCCATTAACATCCATGCTTTCACACTGATGCTTTAGTTTCAGTAACTTCCCATTCAATGCCTTACTTCTTATTTTGAAAGTAAGAAAACTGTTCTCACTATCCACAGTATATTTCATATGTGCTTAGTCCTAGAATACACATAAAAGTAGTTTCAGAATTGCTAATCCATGCCTCTGTGAAAAATAAATCTGCTACTAATAATTCATTACTTTTTCACAGTTCTTGCCTTTAGCATGAGCACGTGGTACAAACACTGTATTATGTTGAAAAAAGTTACTTTGGTTAGCCCTTCCTTCCACTCCCTTAATTGTGGTAATATTATTCATTTGAAATATAGTTCAGTTCATCTATTTCTGTTTGTACACAATTTTAGGATTTTTTTTTCCATATTTGTCTGTCAAGAGTTGTGAAGGATCTGAGATTTTACCCTACTTGCAAACTAATAAATTATCTTGCCATTTTTTAATGGATGGTAGTGGAATAAACAACAATCTTGGTTCCTTAAAAAAATAAATAAATAAATAAATAAATAAATAAATTCACCACTCACAGCATGGCAAGAAGCCTGAGCATCATGTTTGAATCGTTCTCCGAGTTATCCAAGTCACATACAGCAATGCAGAGGGACCCTGGTGGCTGCTGCACACTGGTGGGTTTGCATCACAGCTGAGAAATGTTGAACCTTGAAAATTTGAGCCTTTTTCAGTGGGTTACAAGCAGGCATACCTGAACTTAGCTGTGAAATAAGACATTATCTTTGTTACATTTTCTTTATCTTCTAAGGCCATTTGATATAAAGACCTCCAGAACAAAAGGGCCATTATTACATCTGCTCTCAAGACGTGCAGAAATGTGGAGGTCTTTTCAAAATTGTCTCTCAACAATCCTTCCCCTCATTTTCACAAGCTTTGACTTCTGGCAAATGTGTACATGCGTGTACCACTCCAGCAGCCATTCTGATTCTAACCAATGGAGGTTAGAACCAAATCCATTCAGTTGTTTCATACATGATTTAATTAAGGCTATAATCAACAGAAGAATGAGGCCACCCTGATGCACTAAATTCAAGCATACTCTGTTGGGTCCACATCCTGTCAAGTGAATGAATCCCATGACTCATCAGCGTCTATGTTAAAGTCAGGTAAATTTCTCTTTACATTTCTGTACTGACTTTTATACTTGAACCAAAGCATCAAACCAGGTAAAGCAGAATGTGTTGGCAATTTCACAGACTCCACCTTGATGGATGAGGAATTATCAGCCAATGCTATCAATAGTAATAGCCCTGGTCTTTGAGTTGAGGCTGATCTATGTGCCTTGCAGGGATAAGGTGCTATAATTGATCACTTCAGCTAATGAACAAATTTTGTGCTATCTATTCTAATAAGATAACTCCAACTGGAAGCAAATTGTCCACCAAATAACCATAAGTAATAAATCAGTTGTATTCCAAGAAGTATCCTAAGTAACCAAGGGTAAGGTCAATTTGGGAGAAAATGCTGTCAAACTAATATGTATTATAATAATAGTACATATGCATATGTTCCTATTCATGTATATTATATTCATATTCATATTAAGAAAGTGCTCTTTAACAAACTATTTTAAAAATTATTTCATAAGAAGATCTTGAAATTTATAAAAGTTTATCAGTATCTTATAGAAATAATCATGATATTTTCTTCTAAAGTGTATTAATATGCTTGATTATACTAATGAACTTACTAATGATGTATCAACCTTCGTTCTTGGAGGTCCACTTACATATAGTGTAAAAACTGATGCTGTTGAATTTCAACATGTACCATTTTGCTATTTGTATTCTTTTTGTCTCACCCACATTTTTGTTGTTATTGTTATTCCTGTATTCCTAGTTTCCTCTCTAATTTGAGGCAAATAAAAATCTTTTTATTCAGTTTTATTCTTATATTACTTTTTGAGTTATATTTCTGCCTTTTTTGGTTGTTTCTTTTTATACTATAATCTATATTTTTAACCCTCTCTCTTCTCTTTTTGGGACTTCACTTGATATTGTCACTCCAGTCTATTAATCTTTTAAACAATTTTTAATCTGTGTTCTCATGTTGGGTTATTTTTATTCATGTAATTCCACATTCACTGACCACTTGTCCTTTTTGCCCTAATCTGCTGTTAATTCCATGCAGTACGTATTTTTTTTAATTAAAGACATTTTTATTAAAGGCATTTTTTATTAAGGCATTATAATTTCCATTATAGATTTCTCACCTTTATTTTTTAATAGTTTCAATTTCTCTGGTGATACTCCATTTGTTCATTCATTATGACAATGTTTTTCTTAAAGTCTCCTGAATACACTTATGATATCTATTTTAACATTCTTGTCTTCTAGTTTTACTATGTAGATCATCTTGGGGCCTTTTCTGTCCATCCTTTTTCCTCTTGACTATGAATTATGTTTAATATTCTTTTATTCTCTAGTAACTTATTTTAGGCCGGAAATTGTAATAATATTTAGCAAGAAGTTTGGATTATAATGTTTCCATTTAAAGAGTATAGAATTTTGCTTTGGTAGGCAATCAATTATCTTATACCTGTTATCTATTTTTTAATTTTAATTTTTAGAGTAGATCTATTTTAAACCTTAGCTTAGTTCTACAGCATGCCCCTTATAGGTTATGGCTCTTACATCTTAGGCGTGGCTTTTTGTTTGTCTCAACTGATTGTTCATGATGCCTTTGAGATCTCTGCTCTGGAATGAGTGGAATTTCAAAACGTCCCAGCTCTGCATTGTCTCTGATATCATTCTCAGCCCTGTGGCATGAGATCTCTTCTAGGCCTTGTGGGATTTTGTGCCATATGATCTTTCAGCCATGTGAATCCCCCATGCAGATTAGTAGGGGTTCCTCTCTTCATAGCTGCCTTTTCTAAAATCCTGATGATCCAAGTTCTAACCACTTCAGCAGTCCATGAATCTGACACCTGTCTCTTCAATTCAGTAAAGTTGCCACTAGCTTACATTCTTCTTCTGTGTTCTGTGGCAGGAGAATTACCCTATGCAGAAACTTGGGGTGATTGTAGGTTTGTTTTGGGGCTCAGATGACTTGTTTACCTTGTGCTCAATTATCACAGACCTAAGATGCTCACTGTGCAATGTCTGAAAAGATGTGTCTTTTTTCTACTGTATTTTATCCACTTCTACTGCTGTTTTTGGCTTGAGGCAAATCCAGTACCAGTTACTCAGTCATGGGCAGAAGTAGAACTCACATGATTCTCTTTAACAAAAGAGCAACAGATGACAGAATACTAGTTTATTTTGACTAATTGATGTGAAATCTTGGGCAACTTGCTTATTCTTTACTTCAATTTTGCACACGGAAAGAAGAATTTGATGTATGATAGCTGAAGCCACCTTCTAACTTTAAGATTTAGCATTTAACAGTATTTGTCAACCTTGTATTAAAAGTATAGAAAAAAATTATAAAATTAGTGTAATGAGATATATTGCAAAGATTGTTTATTTTAGTTTCAAAAATGTGGGGGTTTTTGGACAATGCTGTCTATTTTATAGTTTAAAACCATTAATTAAATAGAGATAGACTGGTAGATATCTTCCCTTAAATTTAAAAAAACATCAGAATAATTGGGTGAATAGAATCTACTGCTATTAATATAACATCCATCAGTTATGCTGGCATAGGAAAAAGAAGAATTCAATATGATTATAAGAAACAACTTCAAAATAAGAATTTTCAACTAATCATAAAGGTAGAGTGATTCAAATAGTACCATGAGTCACTACCAAGTTCTATTAATTATATTGCTTGGTGAAGTTTCTTATAATCATATTGTTACACGTTGAGATAAAGCTGACCATTTCCTTGTTTTGGGTACTAGCATTCTGAAAATTCTCAGTGTAGTCTTGTGATTTCTGGTCTCCTTGAGAATAGAATTTCATGTGATCATACCAGTATCCATGTCTGTTGACAGTTACAGTAATGATATGTCAACATTTTATGAATAGTTAGCTTTGAAAAATACTCACATGCCAGGATGTGGATTTTTCGAACAATTTAATGTGCTGCCATCTGACAGCAACATAGACCTTTGTAGAAAATGTTTTCTTTCTTGTATTGACCTATAGTGAAATGAAGATTTTTACCAATATGGAATTTCTGATAACTGACTCCTTACTCACAAAAATAGAAAGCTATTTAGCTTTCTTTCTTTCTCTTGCTCTCTCTTTCAAATACTTGGTGGCTGGAATTCAATGATGAATTATAGTTCATTCTTGACTTAAGACTTTAAAAGCTGTTCAGTCCTAAAGACCAGAATTTAAGACTTTAAAACCTTTCAACAAAGTTGAATTATAATGAATTCTTGATTTAGAGTTTTGGAAAAGTTTAACAAAGACCTAGATTTCAGACTTTGAAACTTATTAACAAAATTACTTATAACAATTGCTATTCTCTTGTACCTATTACTGGAAGTTTTAGAAATTTTCACCATTATTTCTGGGACTGAATTAACAGCAGTAACATTTTTTTTCTATTTGGATTCTTTTTTTAAAATTGCATTTAGTATTATAGCTTGGTGTCTGCCTCAGCCTTAAGTACCATTTGTAAGTATAACAATGCTTTTGTCCAATCTTATTTAGCTTTCTATTTATTCTTTTACTATTGCTTTTATTTTCAATGACAGGAAAGGGTAAACATGGGTGGCCTAATTAGCAAAACGTTTCTAGCTATTCTTGGCTATACATGGACAAAGATATTGAATCTAACAGTTAAATGGCAGACAACTGAGTGTTCTTTTTTTTCTCAGACTATATGTATTCTTGATGAGATGAATATAAGCTGTTCATACATTGAAATTATGTAAATCCTCAGATCCTACCCAAATGGTTAGTAGCTCTTTTTCTTAAAAAGTAATCCTTCCTCTCAAAAGAAGATATTTATGCAGCCAAGAAACATGAAAAAAAACTCATCATCACTGGTCATTAGAGAAATGCTAATCAAAACCACAATGAGATACCATCTCATGCTAGTTAGAATGGTGATTATTAGAAAGCCAGGAAACAACAGATGCTAGAGAGGATGTGGAGAAATAGGAATGCTTTTACACTGTTGGTGGGAGTGTAAATTAGTTCAACCATTGTGGAAGACAGTGTGGCGACTCCTCGGGATCCAGAACTGAGAAATGCCATTGACCCAGTAATACTATTATTGGGTATATACCCAAAGGATTATAAATCATTCTACTATGAACACATGCCCATGTATGTTTATTGCAGCCCTATTCACAATAGCAAAAACTTGGAACCAACCCAAATGCTCATTAGTGATGTACTGGCTGAAGAAAATGTGGCACATATACACCCCTGAATACTATGCAGCTATAAAAAAGGATGAGTTCATGTCCTTTGCAGGAATATGGATGTAGCTGGAAACCATAATTGTCAGCAAACTAATACAGTGACAAAAAGCCAAACACCACATGCTCTCACTCATAAGTGGGAGTTGAACAATGAGAACACATGGACACAGGGAGGGGAACATCACATACTGGGGTCTGTTGGTGGGTCGGGGGCTAAAGGAGGTATAGCATTAGGAGAAATATCTAATGTAGATGATGGGTTGATGGGTGCAGCAAACCACCATGGCACATGAATACCTATGTAACAAACCTCCACGTTCTGTACATGTATCCTAGAACTTAAAGTATAATTTAAAAAGTAATCCTTTCCATTATTTCCCTGATTTCTCACTTCTGAATTCCCGTTTTACTCATAACAAGTAATTTATAGTTGATACTTGCTATAAGTCTGTCTGAGGTCATTTAATTTGTCCTATGCCATACATTCTTCTAAAAAAGTCCAAAAATGTAGTTTTTTAATGATTTGTATTTGATAAAACATTTTGGAAACTTTGAACTTCTGCTTAGGATGTAAAAGCTAGAAAAGCTTTGCTTCCAGAATTATAACAAAAACAATCAGCAGAGTATGGTGGCTCATGCCTGTAATCCCAGCTACTTGGGAGGCTGAGGCAGGAGTATTGCTTGAGCCCAGGGGTTCAATATAGCAAAACACCATTAAAAAAAATTAGCCAGGCATGGTGCTACACACTTGTAGTCCCAACTACTCTAGAGGCCGAGATGGGAGGATCACTTGAACTCAGGAGTTCAAGGCTACAGTAAACCATGATCACACCACATACTCCAGCTGGAGTGAGAGAGCAAGAATCCCTTAAAAAACAGCTGATAATTTGCAAAATCACAACTTTTCTTGAATTCATCAGACAGCTGAGATCACTGGGCAAAAACTAACTTAAAATATCTAATGAAAGAGGCATCACTAAGGAGAAAGAGGGTTAAATTCTTCCTTACCTGAGGAAGATGCTATGCAACATGTAAGTCAGCAGAAAGATTCAGCTAATATTTTTAATAAATTACTAAAGGCAATATGTGGAATAGTGTGAGCAAATAAAATCTCTGGAGCTGCTGCTCCAAAAAATTCCCAGCCCCTAGCAAGTTCGCCACAGATCTCACTGTGCTCTTGAGCAATATTAGCAGCAGGTGAAAGTCTCAACAAAGCCTCCTTTGTTATGCAGGCCTGGAAGAGGGGACTATTACTCACTGCAGGAAAGGCATCAAGTCCCACCCAGATTTTTTACTTCATCACCCATATGGAACAAAAGATGTAAACTGTGTGAAAAAGGCAGAAATCTTGTCTCCTTGAGACCCAAAAACTCCTTAAGATGGTAAGCAACTTCAGCAAAGTCTCAGAATACAAAATCAATGTGCAAAAATCATAAGCATTCCTATACACAAATAACAGACTAACAGAGAGCCAAATCATGAGAGAACTCCCATTCACTATTGCTACAAAGAGAATAAAATACCTAGGAATACAACTAACAAAAGAAAAGAAGGACCTCTTCAAGGAGAACTACAAACCACTGCTCCAGGAAATAAGAGAGGACACAAACAGATGGAAAAACATTCCATGCTCATGGTTAGGAAGAATCAATATCATGAAAATGGCCATATTGCCCAAAGTAATTTATAGATTCAACTCACACCTCTCTTATACTCACTTTGCACTCACAGAGATCTCCTATGTCCTTATGACCCTATATTATCTGTCCATAAAACAAACTAAGGGAAAGAGCAGGATGAATCTGGCAGATGTATCGTGATGGGGGGGGCATTTGCCATGATAATTAAGTTCCTCATTCCTTTGAGGTGAGTGTAAGAAAGAGAAAAGATTTGACCTGATTTATTAGTCAAATATTAATTATACCTTCTTTAAAATGCTGTAGCAATGTCATGTTACTTATAGATGTTATTTTCATTCCCAAATTACACCAACGAATGCCAGCAATCTTTTTCGTCGTCATCACAGTGACCATATGTCAACCAATCCTATATGGATCCTGATTCAAATAAGCTGGAAAACAAAACCGCTTACAATATCCATGAGACAATTTGAAAATTTGAGCAGTGAGTTGATATTTGATAATACTAAGAATTATTAGTATTTTGGGGGTGTGGTTGTAATTTGGATTATGTTATAAAAGATCTTTCAGAGATACATACTGAACTATTTAAAGGTGAAAAATAATGTCTAGACTTTCCTTCCAAATAATACAGGGCATGGATGCAGACATGGATGAAACAAGATTGGCCATAAGCTTTTAATTATTGTAGCTGGGTGATAGGATCATAGTAATACATTATACTATTCTTTATATGGATTTGAATTGCTTAACAATAAAATAAAAATAAAACTGATCAAAATTGCCACTTATTGAGCATATATCTTATGGTAATAACTTTAAATGTATCATTTCATTTAATCCCGACAACAAGTAGACTGGTATTTATTATTAGTCCTTGTGATAACTGAAATTGCTTAAGTCAAGAGGCCAAGAGTCAAAAGACTTGAGGCACATAACTGGTAAAGGGTAGTAGCTCAAGGCCCATCTGATTCCAAAGGCTGTATTCTTTCTGGTATATGAGACCATGAATAATTCTCAACCCTTTCCTTAGAAAAAGAGTACGCTTTCCTTCTATTCACACACATTGACATTGCCCTTTGATTTGCATTTACAGACACTTTTTACCTGTCTGATGCAATTTTCAGATTTGTCTCTGAAAACTTCTGCAATTATAAAGTGATAGAATAGCTAGTTTGATTAGCAAGTATGATCAAATTACTAGCCAGAATTGAGATGCTCCTTTTCTCCTCATTTTCTCTTCTGCATAGGTTGGATAAATAAAAGGTATTGAGAGAGCAGCGTTGCTTGCTTGTCATTTTTCACTTCTTAATTAGTGCCATGCCGTTATGGGTACAAATGTAGTGTCGCTTGGCCAACTTGGAAAGAAAACTTCAGCTACTACCCGCTTTGTGTGGATTAGTTTGTCCACAGTTACTGCATCTTACCTCTCAGCAATTTGCAGCAAGATCCTATGACTTGTTTCCTAATGCCTTTCGAGGGGATGCAGTGTGCTGCAGAGGAAGAAACACTCAGCAGGAAGAGGGCCTGACCCTCTACAGTTTCTTAAGCACTTTACCTGCGGCCAGACAGTTTAACGCATCTCTGTTTCATTTCGTACAGCTATGAAATAAAGAGCTTGGTTGTAACTACAAATTCCCTTTCAGCTCTATTTTCTTCCTCTTGTGGTTCTCTTACCTCATTGTACCTTGTAGTAAATGCTTCTTTATCCTCCTGTTCTCCATTCTCTGTGTTAGTCCCTAAATTACTTGATTATCTATATAAGGACCAATTGAAATAGGTACAAATGAAAAAAGAACTTCTGATTAACTTTTGCTCGCAGTGGAAGTTTTACACTGGAGTGATAGCATAGGCTATTGCGGCAGAAAAATCAAAGGAAAAAAGAATAATGTGTGCTCTGCAGAATGGATTCTGACAGGCAAGCATGAGAACTATGGTTAGCAGTGTAGGTTTTCAGGTTGTTATCAGCATTGATGCATTTCTTAAGCATTTATTAATGTATTTGTTCAGAAAGATGGTTTGTTTATGTGTTGTTCAAGTCAGGACATAATGGCAAAATCACTGTATCATCTCCTAATACCAATTCCTCTGAACAATCCAGTTCCCATAGAAGCCATTTGAGAAACATTAACTACTCCCTATAGAGCAACCTGCATTTACAGGTCATTAGTTACCTTCTGCATTACGTTACCTCAGTTATTTTCAGATAATCTCACTAATCTGGTATTCAGGGTAATTTCTAAATAATTTAGTCCCTAATGTATTTGGATTTCCAAATTCAGACCCTTAAGAAAGCACATAGGGAAATCTCAGATAGAGCAAAATTGATGACTCGTGCCAAAGAATTTCCCATTCTGAAATACAAGGTAGTTAATCTAGTATAGATTTTTTTTTCTCTGTTTAAACCAGCAAAATAATTTAACTCTTTATTTTTCTATTGAACTCTTAAACTCTTTTACTAATTAAAAAAATAAATGTCATGTGATGGGCTTTTTAAATGCAAGCTTTGATGGATTTTCATTTTCTAAGTCAATGTATGAGAATGCTGTGGGAGGTGTCTGCCTGTAAGGACGGACGCCAAGAAGAAGGAATATCAAGCTGTGCTCCTGGGATAACAGGGGCCTGTTATTCACAATCCCTGATGTTGGGTAATATAAAATGCGGATTGCTTTTTCTCCTGTCATGGTGGGGTTGCTATCATGGGGTCTTGACAAAGAAGAATCAAGAATCAAGTAACATTCATATTTGCCCAAAGAGGTCCCTAGTGCTCAACTACTCAAGCAATTTCTTTGGTCCTTAATGCAAAAAAAAGAAAAAAAAAGCCACAGCCGTTTGGGGGAAATGTCCAGGAGAATATGTGATGTATTTGATTACGTTCTTCTTGCTTTTTACCTTATATGTCTCTTCTTATCTTTAATAACATGCTATACATGATTTAGCTCCCATTTTCCCTGTGAAGCAAAATACATGTTTTAAATTTAACTTTACTAGTAATGAAGAAGGGGCTTCTCCTGTGGCTCACATCCATGAAAACAAAAAAACAAACAAACAAAAACGCAACTCTTGTTCTTTAGAACCATCTTCCCAGCCAGACATGCTTTTCTATTAATTCAGCATTTTTACCTTCACGAATCACTTCTCTTTAGAAATGCAACATCCACACTGTAAAGTCATGACCACTGATTCTGTTGAAGATGCACAGAGTCAAAATCTGTGATGTTGATATCAAATCTAAAGGTGAATGAGTGACTTAGGAAGGATTTTTTTCTTAGCTTGCATTCTCCCACCACCCACGCTTTTCCCTATAAAACAGAGAATATCCCCTTTATGAATCAATTGCTTTTACACTGACTCTATTCTCGAGCAAGGCATGAGACTGGAGTCAGTGTAAAGTAATCTATTCATAAAGCAATTTCAGGGAAAAAGAGTGAAACCTGAAAAAAGTGAAGCAAAGAAGGACGAAAAGCAAATATAAGGGTGTATTAACCACGCCTTTTTACATTTTGTGTTTCTGATGCTTTGACATCTGGGCCTTTGCTGACCCTAGAGGGACTGCCCCTCCCAAGGTTGGCCCACTACCAGAGATAGCTGGTAAGAAGTCTCCTGGGAGTGTGCTTTTCATGTGCCAACAAACCGATCGGGCACCCACACCTGAGGACTGCCTCATTTAATGACTCTTACACTCCAGGCCATTATTTCCCTGCTCTAACCCCCCTAGGGCCAGGCACTACATTGTTAGAGTCAACCCCCACACAAAGGAGCCTGCTGAAATTGTTCCAACCAGCCAACCCTAACTCTTTGCCCGCTGCTTATCCTACTTTGTCCATTCTTTCCTGCAAAAAACACAGTAAAAGCTCCATGGCCCACCCTCACTTCCTGACATACCCCAGTACTTCTCCGTGTGGCCCTGCATGGTATGGGAACTGTGGAGTAATGTACTATCTTTGCAATGAAAGTCCCTCTTAATCTGTTGGCCTCATCATACTTGAAAAATAATAAAACCTACATTTTAAAACAAAGCATATGTCACCTAAATAGTTATGCTGTGTGGACAACTAGGCATCAAATTAAGCAATAACTTAAGCATACCCAGAAAATGAACCTATGGTCTAAGAAAAATGTGTGTTTGGAGTCTCAGGCTAAGGAATCTGGGACTGGCCAACCTGGAGATTTTCTTCTTATTTATGAAGCACATCTGAATCCCTGGCCTGTTCCTTAGAACACAGGATGTGCAAAAAACCAAAGATCTTTGTTTGGATTAAATGGGAGGTTGCCAGTTGGAGGATACTAAATGAAGATGCTATACAAACTGCATGATTTTTACAAACAATAGTCATTATACAGTCTATCTGGCTGCTCCCGGACCTGCCCCATGTGTAAATCCTCAGTAAATCCTATGTCTTGTTCACTGGCTCTAGGTCTCTTCTTCGCCCTCTCCAACACAGCTCCTTCCCTATCGGAGTCAATACAGAATCTCTACTGTCCTCTACTGTCAAGAGTCCTCACAGGGCACTAACATCTACAGGACTCCAAATTCTCTGTGTGAGTGCTCAGTAGGTTTGCATGGACATTTCCCACCCTGGCTTCAGCACAGGAAGACATTGCAGCTAAGGCCAGGTTACACCTTCACTAAACCGGTTTCTACAACACGGGCTTGAGTAAAAGATGGTTCCCACAACTTACTATGAGGAAAATGGATGTGCTTTGGTCAAGAATAGAAAGAGGCAGACATCCAGGCCAGTGTGACTCAATGAGTTTGGAGCGCAGGTATACAACCCTGCTTGTGATATAACCTGTGTGTATAAGTTCACACTCGGCTCTGAGCCACCATTGTCTGTAAAAGGTATAACTGCCCTGCTGATGCTGTACATGCAGCTCATGCCCAGAGAGAGAGAGTGAAACTGCTGACCCTGTAAGGGAGTGCTGGCCATCTTGCAGTCGGATGGGGGGAACCAGAAACCGGCCAGCGTTCCAGGGAATGCAGCTGTAACTGTGGGAGTGGCAAGAGCCACAGAGCCAGAGTACTGTGTCATGAATAGTAAGACACTCTTTTGATAATGGATCATCTTGTTTAAGACGTTGTGAGGGACAGCATGCTGGCAATCAGGAATTTTGTAAGTCTCTGGATGGTAAGGCAAAACAGAGCTGCTATTAGTCCAATAAGGATATCTTGCAGGGCAGTAGGGTTCCATGATGATAAACTCAGCATCAAGAGATTGTATCTTCTCTCTAAGGAATGCTGTCATTTAGAGGGCTTAGCCTCATTCTCTGTTGGCAGGTTTGTCATTCAGCTGTGGGTCTAGCAGAGTGATGATTGGTCAGAGGGTGACCAGGCTGTTGGGTGCATGCATGGTGTCCCTCCTGGCTCATGGTTCCTCAGTTCATTGGCTCATTGTTCTAGCACTGTAATAGTTGGCAAGTCATATGTGGGTGTTGAGTGCTTGCTCTTTAAAAAATTTTTTTCTGGAGTATGTGATAAGATAGTGGGCTTAAGATCCACTCTTATAGGTCCATCTACATGACTGCTCTAAGTCTTTGTTTCTGCTTTTCAATTTTACTCCTTCCAATCTTATGATCAATCAGTCAATGCTTACACTGCCCAGAGTTTATGTATATATCCTCAGATATATATATATCCTCACACAATATATATATATATATATATATACATATACATACATAATTCTATTGAATGTCAAGATTAATGTTACCACCTGGCTTACAGCCAGAAATGGCATCCTCATTGCCATACAGTCAGTGAGTAATCCAGTTCCAGAATCTTCTCTTTAAGGTGTGCTTTCTAGAATATTTCTGCTGCTGCTTGTCCTAGCTTTGGTAGGCTCCTGGCCAAAAACAGAGCCTGAGCCATTAGCTGATGTGCAGTCGGTTTGTTTGGGAAATGATTGCAGGGAAATACGAGGGTGAAATGAAGAGCAAGGAAAAGCCAAGAGCATGCATCATTC
Source organism: Ateles fusciceps (assembly GCA_036589455.1). Classification (NCBI taxonomy): domain Eukaryota; kingdom Metazoa; phylum Chordata; class Mammalia; order Primates; family Atelidae; genus Ateles; species Ateles fusciceps. The sequence continues at coordinate 742,986 of JAZHEH010002052.1, forward strand.
ATCTGATCATTGTTGAGGGCAACTGAGATCCAAACCCACCAAGACTGCCTGAATAGCTGTACAGAATGAGCCTCAAACTTGTGCTTCTAAGGGAGGGAAGGGAGGGCAGTTTACCATCTGATCCCTTTCTCATTGCTCAGGATTGCTCCATGGGCCATTAACTCCCCATCATTTCCCTTGTGCATGCATGAGTTTAGTGAACTTCTGCATGGTTCCCCCTGCTACAGTATCAGGGAGGCCTTGGTGTAGAAAACTGTATGTATAGCTGCAGTAGGTTGACAAAAACCTGATTGTCATAGTCTTGGCCTGAGTAAAAAGTAAGCCAATGAGGGGTGAAATCTGATCCATTAGCAAAGTTATGTTTTATATTACTATTGATTAAAGTGGCTTAATGATAATCAATAAAAATTCAGACATCCTCCTTTGAGGTTCTTTCAGGATCGAGATTTTCAATCCCTCTTAGACTCTGAAGTACTGCTGATTAGTTTGGGGTGACTGGTGTATGTGTAAATGCACTATAGGTCAGATTATTATCCCATAGACTGAAGTCAATAGGAATAGAATCCTGAATTATTCAATCTTTAACCAAGCAAATCTGAGCCTAATGTGTTTATTTGGCAAATGAGTTCATGCAGATTAAGTGGTTGCCATAAAATCACACATTACATTAATGTCAGGTCCAGGAATATGACCCCGGCCATGTGGCTCTAACGTGATCGTTTCCTTTCCATTCCATGTCATCCTTTCTACCCCCGGGTAGGATTACGTGGTTACTGATAGTAAAATATTGACATTTCCTAACTGTGACTTTGCAAATAATAAAATGAGGATCCGTGGGTTTCTCAATAATATAATTCTTGTTGAATTCACTGAGACAATTTCTCTGAGGAACTGGCAAGGGGAATTTGGGGCATAGGCAAATATATATGAACAGCTGTTCTTACTAGGAAAAAATTCAGAGAAGCTAAACTCATTCCATCTTAAAATTAAATCTTTTTCTTCGAGGCTGTATAAACTAAGTATCCGTGATGAGATAAATTATTCCAATGAGATTTCTACTACCAATCCAGATCTGTTGTTAATATGTTGGGATAACAATCACTTAGATTTATTTGCCCATGAGCAAGACCGTATGTGAAATATGTATAATGTGATTTTTCCTTTTTGATAATTACTCTTATATAATTTCCTGCTTTCATCTATCTTTGGCTACACTGATGTGCACCCATTTCACGTGCTGTAGTAACATTGAGTGTTTACGTCTTTCCTATCTCTGCTATTATAATTGCTCTTCCTTGAAACAAAGACTGTTCTTAGCACCTATGACAGCATATTATTAAGTGTGTGTGGTATAACAAAAAGTATATCTGATGTGTTCTCCCAGTTCCTGATACACAGCTTCAAAAACCTCTGGAATTTCCTGAGTGACAGAAGTATCTTTTGTTATTAATAATGAGCCCTGTATTAGTCAGCGTTCTCTAGGGGGACAGAACTAATGAAATAGGTATATATATATATATATATATATAAATATATAAATCTATATATATATTTATATATATATAAAGGGGAGTTTATTATTAGCTCACATGATCACAGGGTCTCAAAATAGGCCATCTGCAGGCTGAGGAGCAAGGAGAGCGAGTCTGAGTTCCAAAACTGAAGAACTTGGCGTCTGATGTTCAAGGGCAGGAAGCATCCAGCACAGGAGAAAGATGTAGGCTGGGAGGCGAGGCCAGTCTCTATTCTCACATCTTTCTGCCTGCCGTCATTCTAGCAGCACTGGCAGCTGATTAGGTGGTGCCCACCCAGATTAAGGGTGGGTCTGCCTTTCCCAGTCCACTGGCTCAAATGTTAATCTCTTTTGGCAACACCCTCACAGACACACCAGGATTAATACTTTGTATCTTTCAATCTAATCAAGTTGACGCTCAGTATTAACCATTACTAGCCCCTTCAGAGGATACCCGAGTTGATGCTGATGAGGTGACTTCGTTGGAGAGTTAGAATTTTCAGCCTCATCCCCTGATGAATGGAGGAGTTGAAGATTTAGTTAAATCACATGGTCAGTTATGTAAGCATCATCCTATTATTGAATCCCACATAAAAACTCCAGTGAAACTGGGAGAGCTCCCTGGTTGGTGAACATACAGTTAGACTGGGAAGGGAGTGCATTCCACAGAAGTTCCTGTGCTTGGGACGCTTCCAAGTCTCATCCTGTCTTTTCCATTCAGCTATCCCTAGTTGTCTCCTTTATTATAAAGCTGTAAGTGTAATGGCCAGGCCTGGTGGATCATGCCTGCCATCCCAGCTCTTTGGGAGGCTGAGGCAGGTGGATCACGAGGTCGAGAGTTTGAGATTAGCCTAACCAACATGGTGAACCCCTGTCTCTACTAAAATACAAAAATTAGCTGGGTGTGGTGGCATGCACCTGTAATCCCAGCTACTCAGGAGGCAAAGGCAGGAGAATCACTTGAACCCAAAAGGCAAGGTTGCAGTGAGCTGAGATTGTGCCACTGTACTCCGGCCTGGGTGACAGAGCAATACTCCATCTCAAACAAAACAAAACAAAACAAAACTGTAAGTGTAAGTGTAATGCTTTCAGTGATTTCTGTGAATCATTCTAGTGAATTATTGTATTAGGCCATTCTTGCATTGCTATAAAGAAGTACCTGATGTAATCCCAGCACTTTAGGAGGCTGAGGCGGGTAGATCACAAGATCAAGAGATTGAGACCATCCTGGCCAACATGGTGAAACCCCGTCTCTATTAAAATACAAAAATTAGCCAGGCATGGTGGTGCGCACCTGTAATCCCAGCTATTCAGGAGGCTGAGGCAGGAGAATAGCTTGAGCTTGGAGGCAGAGGTTGCAGTGAACCAAGATCACACCATTGTACTCCAGCCTGGTGACAGAGGGAGACTCCCTCTCAAAAAAAGAAGTACTGAGACTTGTAATTTATAAAGAAGAGAGGTTTAATTGGCTCAAAGTTCTTCAGGCTTTATGGGAAGCAAGGCAGCATCTGCTTTTGGAGAGGCCTCAGGAAGCTTCCAATCGCAGCAGAGGCAAAAGGGAAGTAGCCATCTCACATGGCAGGGGCAGGGGCAAGGTGGGAGGGGAGGTGCCACACACTTTTAAATGACCAGATTTCACGAGACCGCCTTTACTATTACAAGGACAGAGCCAAGGGGGTGGTGGCAAACTATTCGTGAGAAATCCACCCCCATGAGCCAATCATCTCCCACCAGGCCCCACCTCCAACACTGGGGATTACAATTCAACATGAGATTTGCGTGGAGACAATCCAAAGTATACCATTTATCTAACCTACAGGAGGGATTCTGAAAACCCTGAATTTATAGCCATGCAGGACTGAAGGGTGGGTGATTTGGAGATGTGTAAGACTTGTAGCTTGTATCTTAAGTGGGAACAGTTATGTGAGACTGAGCCTTCAATTTGTGGGGGTCTCCACTAACTCTGATTAGTGTCAGAATTGAATTGCATAGCAGGACCCCCGTGACTATCATAAAATTAGTGTTGGAATGTAGTATCACTTATTCTATAAATTATCTATCTGGCATCATGGTGCCATTACCTGGAATATTTAAGTAACCTTATGGCTCTGAAATTCTTTCACTTTCTTATATATAGTCAAAGCTGTGACTTTCAGTTTTTTAATCATCTCAGGATCATTAGTTAGGGGAGCATTTAATTTTTAGGGAAACCAGAAAGGTAATTGTGTTATTATCTACTCTGAAATACTAATCCCAGACAGGCTTCAGTTGGATCTTTCTCACCCTAGAAGCTAGAACAAGTCTTTTCACCAAGTGTGGGATTTCATCTGCTCATTCTTTGGATGGTGTTTTAGTCCATTCTTGCTGCTATTACAAACTATCTGAGACTGGGAAATTTGTAAAAAAACAGAAACTTATTTTCTCACTGCTCTGGAGACTGACAAGTCCAAGATCAAGGTGTCAACAGACTCAGTGTCTGGTGAAGATTGCTCTGCTTCTAAGAGGTGCTCTGTTACTGTGTCCTTACTTGGCAGAAGACAAAGGGCCTTGCTAGTTCCTTGGAGTCCTTTTGTAAAGGTGCTAATCCCATTAACAAGGGCTCCACCTTTAAGACTTAATCACCTCCTCCGTGCCTGTTTATACTGTCATGTGAGGCCTTAGGTTTCAAGGTTTCAACATGAATTTTTGGGAGGGACACAAACATTTAAACCCCAGCAGGTAGCTATGATTTCCTAGACATCATCTGGTGGATAGAATTTTGACATATTAGTAAAATTTACTGCTTCTGTGATAATCTGACTATTGTGGGAAATCTTGCAAGTTCTTCCACTGGAAAATCAAATAATAAAGTTTAAACCTTGGTAACATCACTGAGCTGTCCATACTAGAATGATGTCAACAGATGATATTTGTAATTATGAAGCAATGATGTCAAATTTGCTATCAGAAGGGGATAACTTATTTGAGTTTTGCTTTTGATCCTGTTTGGAAATATTAAACGTTAAATATAGTGAAGGGTAAACAGAATTTTGTAAATTAGACAAAAGTAAAAGTAAAGGATATTCACACATACAGCTTATAAAGTATGAATATATGCATCACTTGGTATGCTTTGGGTTCAGGAAGAGATGCTTGGATACTAATGAATATATATATGAGCAGGGCAGCGGGTGTTTCCAACATTGTGTAGAGTAAGTTGATATGGAGCGCTTCTATCCCAATATAGCCATAGAACAAACAAACAAAAAGAAATAATAGCTAAACCTCCTTGTTTATGTGTTGCTTCTGCAATATTTATAAATAAACAAACAAAAATAAAACCCAGCTTATCTCAAAAACATGGAAAGGAGGCATTGCCATATGCCAGAAAGAAAGTAAAAACTCAAAGCTGAATTAGAAAAGAGAGGGAGCTGGAACCACAGTTGATAATGGAGGCTGGGTATTACAAACCCATGTGGGAATGGGGACACCATCTTAAGCCTTCGTAATCTTGGAGCTAGACCCACAGAAAAAAGCCCAGAACTTCAAAAGGTTTGTCTATATGTGAAACAGGCACTGTAAATGTTTTGTTCGGAAACTACTACAGAAAGGAATGGTGGGCTGAGTCATTTGAACCAATCCCTTCATCAAGGACAACTAAAAAATCTGTACGTAGTGTTTTATTTAAAATACTTTTAAAAGCTTCAAAAATCGTACAAGATGGTAACAAATTACCTGGCCAAGGTTCAAAGAGAAGGTGAGAATCCAAAGAGAAGCCCAGCATTCAGACCTGCTTTTGCATTGAGGGAAACTGTTGATTCAGAAATGATACCTGAAAATCTAAGCTGTAAGGAAGCCTGTCCAAGTCAGGGAGTGTTAACCTTACTCACCCAACTAATAATATGGGGACCAAAATGTAAACCTACTCCAAAAAGTTGCCCCCCCCCCCAAGTTAAAGCAATCCTAAGGGGGTTTTGCATGGAATCTCAAGGCTTGAACTTTGATTAAGCTAGTTCGAGATTGTTTATACGAATTGAGGCACTTATGGAAGAACACACTATGAGAGAGAATCATCATAAACAAAATGTAGCAAGAACAATTGTAACAACTTTGGATATTGCAATTATCAGCACAGATCATAAAGCATCTATTTGTACTATGTGCAGAGAAATATTTTGTGAAATTTCCAAAATTATAGCAGAAAATTGGTAACCATAAAATGTTACAGAGCAGATTAAAGAAAAACTAGAATTTCTAGTTTGAAATGAAATATATTATGTGAAAAGAGGCTTCAGACCCTGAATATTCTGCTGAAAGGAAGCAGATTGACAAAACTATTGAGCTACAAAGACATTCTACCTTCAGGTGAGAGAAAGGGGAGATGTAAGGGGTAAAAGGAGAATCCAGCGGGTGGAAATGTGAACTTGGAGAGCAGAGCTGAGAGCCACAGAGAATTAATCCCAGAGACCTAAAAGAGGTTGGCAATTGGATTTCAAAACTACCTTGGCTGGTGACACCTTTTTACTTTCCATTTACCTCCCTTTTGAGTGAAATGACCATAATTATTATTCTGTGCCTGTCTTGCCATAGCACTGGGAAAATATTAATAACAGATAACTTTTCCTTTAGTTTTTCAGGTCTACAGATGAATCTGCATCATAACCCACAATGAATTAGACTGATGAGCCTCTTTAACACCTGATTTAGATGAGATTTAGGACTTTTAAACTTAGGACATTTAGATGAGATTTTGGACTTTCAGGTAATGTTGTAATGGGATGAGACTTTTGTGGACTGCTGTCAATTAGGAATTTACCACACCAAACCATTAGGAGATTTTGTGTGTGTGTGTGTATGTGTGTGTAATAATATGTATTATATGTATATAAATATAATATGTAGTACATATGTCATATATAATTGATAGTAGGTAGGTAGGTAGAGAGATAGACAGATAGATGATAGATAGATAGATAGATAGATAGATAGACAGATTTCTTGCGATTAAGAATTGTGGGGATTGACTAGGCAAATCCAAATCCATAGAGCAAGTGATCAGAAAAGACAGGCTGGAAAGACTGATGGTGCCATTCACAGATGGAATTTCTTCTTCCTCAGTTCTGCTCTCAAGACCTTTAAACTGATTGAATTAGGCTCACCCAGATTATTAAGGGGGATCTCTTTTACAGAAATTCAACTGGTTGTAGATATTAATCACATCTACAATATGCTTTCATAGCAACGCCTAGATTTGTGTTTGCTTCATAACTGAGCACCATAGCTGAGTTACACGGACACATATAAGCGACTGTCAGAAGGACTTAGAAGGGATGAGTGCATTTTGCATTTGGGAGGTATGTGACTTTTAGGGGACCAGAGAATGGACTGAAATATAAAGATGACTCACAAGGATTCCATCCTCTGGTTATTTAATCAAACACAAATTTAAATGTTGCTATAAAAAGATTTTACAGATATAATTGAAGTCCCAAAGCATATGACTTTCAGATAAGGAGATTATCCAGGTAGGCCTGACACCACCAGTTAAACCCTTAAAAATTTTGGGCGCCCGGGCGGCGGGGCGACGCCGGGGCGCCCCGGGGGGGCGGGGCGGGGGGGGTCTGTTCAAAAAAAAAAAAAAAAAAAAATTATCATTTGAGCTGGGTGTAATAGCACATACCTGTTAGTGCCAGCTCCTTGGGAGGCTGAAATGGGAGGATGGTTTGAGCCCAGGAATTGGAGGCTGCAGTACGCCACCCTCGCTCCTATGACTAACCACTGTACTTCAGCCTGGGCAATATAGTGAGACCCCATCTCTAAAAATAAATAAATTAATTAAATAAACAATAAACTGGAGATTTTTCTGTGTCTTCTTAACAGAATGAGGAAGTCAGAAAGATTTGAAGCATGAGAAAATTTCAACACACCATTGCGGGCTTTGAGGGTGGACAGCCTCTAGAGCCTGGCAAAGCCTCTGGCTGACAGAAAGCAAGGAAGCATCAACCACAGTCCTACAACCACAAAAGTCTGAATTCCGCCAGTACTTTCAAAAAGCTTGGCAGCAGATTCTTCCCCAGAGCCTCCAGATAAGCCCTGACTGGTTAATGCCTCGATTTCAGTAGGGAACACAGTTGAACTTGCCTTAACTTTTGACTCACAGAACTGTGATATTATACAATAAGTGGATATTGTTTTAAGCTGCTGAGTCTGTGGTAATTGGTTACACAGTGATAGAAAATTAATATATGTGAAATGTACCATGAAGCCAGGAACCCAAGTGAATGCTTAGAGGCTAGAAGGGATTGTGTCATTTAGGAATTCCATGATCTCTGCAAGAATATGGGAGGGTATGTTGGAAAAAGCCTTAAAAGAACTTCACCATTAAAAACCCAATATTTGAACATTTGCCACACCCCAGTTGAGTGGAGAAAAGCAGCATGGAGGGTTAGCAGAATTCACAAGCCAGATTTGAGTAGTGGTAGAAGTTTACGATAAGATGAGAGACTTAAGTTCAGATTACATGTCAGTTGGATGTCTTAAGGTTTAAAATAGCTGTTCTAGTGCTTAAAAGTTGCTGGATAAGCTACAGGCTATACCCGACGCATAAACCAGAGACTGGAAAAGGAAACCTGACAGAATGAGATGGACAGACAGTTTCATGAGAAATATCGAACTTTTTAATGAATTTACTGTGCCATGTCAATTCCATTAAACAATAATAGTATCTGTTAGGATACTATTAGGATGGGAAAGGGAGATTTCAAAACACATGTAGCTAAAATCCCTGTAACTCTAGATACTACAGCAATCCCTTGTTTCCCCAGATCTTGTCCATTACTTTATAAATATTCTCTTTATTAAAATATCCTCAATTACTCAGTTTTAGTGGGCCATCTGTTTCCAGCCAGGATTCTAATTGATATACTCACAGAATAAATCAAGTGTAGCAATAACTATCATTAGAACAAAATAATCTTTAAGACAAAAAGCACTATTATAGATACAGAGAATTATACATAAAAAATTTAACAGCTCATTAGAAAAAAAATAAAAACGAACACCTTTTATGTTCCAGAAACATCACAATAAAATATACAAAGCCAAAATTGAAAGAAATACTAAGATAAAATTAAAAATCCAAAATAATGAAGCATTTAAAAAACTTCTGTCATTATCAGAGATCTAATAGAAAATAATTAGTACAAAAGTAGAAGATTGAAACAGCACAACTAGCAAGTTCCATCTAATGACCATATGTAGTACCCAGGGCCCACTATGTAAAAAGTTCATGTGATTTTAATATATTGTTATGAGATGTTTTTGATATCTTAAAATGTATAGGGAATATTTTAAAATGTAGGCATATAAAAAGATACTTCTCCATTGTCTGTTCTGTTTCAGCTCATCTTGTGGCAGCTTTTATCTCAGATCAAATGAACAGCCTTGGAAGGTAGAGAAGGCCTCTTCCTCTGATGTGGAGAGCAGGTTCATTTGATTTTGAATATAATAAGAGAATGACTTCATTACGAAGCGTAAGTTGGTTTACTAGCAGCTCACTTCTCAAGACTGGAGTCTCTTAAGCTTAGCGTTCCTCCAAAGTGACACAAATCCACTGTGTGTGCAGCAGCCATCTGGGCCTGCCTCTGTATCATTCCCCGTGATACTCAGGGGCCAATGGGAACTGAAGTAAACATTTACATCTAGGGGTAAAAACAGCTTCTGATCTTGCTAGCCTCTGACTGCCTCACTCTCTCTCTTTGGTTGCTCCCTTACTCCTGCCAACATATCTGAAAGTTGGATTTAAGGTTGCACTCTGTGCAAGATGAGAACCCAAAGGGTTTTGAGCAAAGAACTAACACAATCCAACGTGTTTTAAAAGGAGTCCTCTGGCTACTCTGTTGTAAATGGAGACACAAGACGAAGCCATAGGTTCACCAGTTAAGAGGATGTTACTTTAATACGCAGACAAGTAAGGGTGGTGGCTGAGATCCTATGGTGAAAAAGTTGCAGAGGCAGAATTGGAAGCTTCCCTGGTTTCTGGAGTTCTTGTTTGCATGCATTATTTGTGGATCCTAGTGGGCTGTAGCCCAACAGAAGGCAGATCTTCCCCTCCTCCACCTTCTGACAGCCACGACATAGCCATACCACCACCATTTGGCCAACTAAATGTCTACCCAGGCCCTGAATTCTGAGGCCTGGGACAAGAGGGGAGTGATACCTAAGGACTCATCCCAAGGACACACGGCAGCAGGAGAAGCAGCCGAGGCTCACCTAGGCAGTAATGGTGCCCAGGGTCAGTGTCATGCAGCAATGGAAGCAGTCTCTCTTGCACTTACCAGCTGCTGACCTCGGAGCACACTAATTTTTATCCATTTAAATTAAGTGAGGCACTGTGTCTTTTCTGTGTAAAAGAGGTGATTTGGGAATTGGACATACCTAAGATCACATTTCACCTCCTCCACTTCTAGGGATGTAGTCTTGGAAAAATTGCGGCCTTTTGAAGTCTTGAAGTCTCAATTTCTTTAAGTGCCTCCCTCCAAAAGTCATTGAACTCTCTTGTGAAGATGATAGGAAATAAAGGATAACCGGAATATGAGTTCCACAGTAACTGGAACATGAGAGGTAGAGCCTGAAGGTAGGTACTACTATTGTTCTTGTTACTGCTGTTTCATTTACCAAGAGTGACTGTGACTTTGCAAGAACACATTTAAGGACAGTCTTTACATAACTTTCTTCTTTACTATTTATTTTTAATGTTTTAATTTTAGAGATCAAAGATTTCCTTAAGAGTCATGTGGTCTTTCTTTCCTGTCTTGGGTAGAGTGAAAAAAAAAGGAACTGTCAGAGGTGACTTGAGTATTTTGGGGATCCTGGTGATGTGGTATGTCATATTAGCTGTTTTCTTCTGTGGCTGTTTGTCCTAATGCCTCATGAGCTCGTAGGGCATCAATCTCATTTTGCTCAAATTGTCTTGTAACATGTGAACCAGATTCTTCCCAAATAAAGAAGATTCTCAAAATTAGAAAAGTTGAACTTGTGGCCCACTGTTCTGGCACCTCTCATTGAGAGAGATTTCAAACAAGAGTAAACACAGACAATCTGAACTGGTACCATTTCATTCCAGTGCTTTCAAATCTATTTTAATCAAATCTTGCAAAATGATGCCTCATAAAATGTGTTTTAATTACTAATGTCCTATGAACCACAAAACTGAAAATAAAGTGATGCTGTTTCCATGAGTATTTCATTGGTAATAGACTATCGTCTACAGTATCTCAATTTCGGTATTCAAGAATACTGTGTAAGTTTTCTTTGACTGCTGTGTCTCAAAAGTTAGGCTTAGAAGAGCCTAATTGAAAAACCCCAATGGGCTGAATGCATCATGCCAAAGACTTTTGTAAGATTCAGCGAAGGGATTCAAGGTCAACTTGAAAATCATCAGAAGTTACATTTAACAGGATGCATTCTGTGTTTGTGCACTCTAAGTTAAAAATTAATTGACCATCATTCACACTAATGAATTAAAATTTATGTGACTAGCCATAAAAACACAAATATGACTGGGAAATATATTTTAAATACAAAATAGATTGGTTAATGGAATTGTAGTTTCTAATTTTGAGATGACATGGAGTTTGAAAAAACGCAAATAATTTTAAAACGTGGTAGATCATGGAGATATTTGTCAATTCAAAAATGGACATATTTCACTGGAATATATGTATGAAATCATTGGTTGAGGGTGAGGGATGGAAGAGTACCCTTGCATTTGAGTGCTTGTCTGGCCTCTTTCTACGTACGCTGTATTCCTCTTCAAGCATTTATGAGATGTACCAGGAAACAAAGAAATATAATTCTAGTTAGCTTATTTACTTTTTGACAGCCTTAAGAACTTTATTTGAAATTTCCATCATAGAACACCCATTATTTGATTAGAAATGCATTAGCTGAGCAAACATTTCTGTAAAAATAAATATAAATCTGATTATATTGGTGGGTTTAAAAAAGCACTCAAATTCTTACACTAAAACCTAATGTTTGGTTTGCTTTTTGTTTCTTTTTCTAGTATCAGTCCCCTAAGAACACTTGACTTGTATCTAAGATTTGTTTTGAAGGAGAAATTTCAGTTCAATTCAGAAACCTCATAAATACCTGAGTGGAACAAGATATTTAATATTATCCACAGAATTTTATTTTTCCTTTATATAGAAAAATAAATTTCTTTTCTCACTACCTGAAGGATATACTCTAGACATTTTTTAAAAGCAATGATGGATTTATACTGACTCAGAAGCACTTGATCATTTATATTTTTTCCAGAATGTTCATCAGTATATTGATTACTGATAGAACAAATCATAAAACACAGATATTTCCCTAAAGAATCTGAAAGCCTAGAGGACAAAAATAATGTTGAAACAAAAGAAAAAGGAAGAGAAAAACTTTTAAGATTTGTTATGATAGATACAAAATTCTCTAGGAGCACAGAGGGAAAACAATGATTACCCTTGTCTGAGTGGAGGGATAGAAAGTGTTTCTTAATGTGAATTTTGAATGATGAGTAGAAATTTACCAGAACTTTAGCCAGAGGAAAATCAGATGACAGAATATCATGAATATCATGCATTTCAGAGAATTAAGCAGTTCATTCTTGAGGTTTAAGAAGAAAAATAAAGTCACAGGATAAAGTCTCAAGATCATGTTAAGAAACTTTAACGTAACATTTTGGGCAATTGGGGTTACATTAAAGGATGTTAAATCCATTAGAATGGAGTAGACCACAGAGGGAAACTCAAAGAAGAGTTAAGGATGGGAGATTTTACTTCTGTAGGAAAGAAGTTATGAAGACTTGAATCAAAGCAATGGCCCTGAATTGGGAAACAGAAAGAGATTAGAATCGTAGATTAAGACAATGCATTGAATTAAATTTGTTGATCAGATAATATATAGACAATGTTATCAAATAGATTAAATTCAGGATTTCCAAATGTTCTGGCTGGGAAATTGAGTAAAGGAATAGCAAAGGTCTGAAATAATAAATACTGGCAGTTAGCTTTAAATGAAGGAATCTTCTTTAAAATACATCTTCATCAAAGAGCTTTTCTGAATGGTTAATTCAGTTATGAGGAAAAAGGAAATAACATGAACACTTTTTTAACATGAAAAAGACGAAAATAATATTGTTTCCTAAAAGGAAAAATCGTATTGCACAAAGTCAATCCGAAATGTCAGTCAAGAGAACTTAAAGTCTATCATGACAGTTAAAAGCAGTCTTTCCCCTAACATCCACTAAAATATATCAAAATATAATGTCCTGTGAAAATTAAAGGTTTATATACCCCCAGGTATATAGAAATCAAAAAGTAGCAAAAACTCAATAGAGAAAATGCAGCAAAAATTCATATGCCTATATATACCTAGTGCTTCTATTATTCCTATAATTAATGAAGAGAGCCAGAGAAGTGAAAAACTTCTTGGGAAAAATTGATACAATCAATGAGTACAGATTTCCCTAAGTAGGCACAATAAAGGCCTTTAAGTCAATACCACTGTCTTTATGCAATCCCTAAATGCAGAGATTGCATTGACACGAAAAACATATGGCCATGATATCTACCTTCTGGGTTTGCCAGACATGGAATTCTATCTACGAGCCAGTTCCTTAGTTTCTCTCCATTTATAAACTTTCCAAGGCAATACCTGGATGAAAATGGCAGGATGTAGAAGCACATAAGAGCTGTACAGATCCTTATAGCATGAGTTCCATAGGGAAAAGCTATAAATAAATGCAAAAACAGATAGAACACCAAATAGAGTATGTATTAGAGGCTTGTCCAATCTATTTAAAGCCTGCCATACTGCAAATCCCCATTCCAGAACGATTGCTGTCTATAATTTCCTGCTAAAAAAAAAGAGCTGTACAGATCCTTATAGCATGAGTTCCATAGGGAAAAGCTATAAATAAATGCAAAAACAGATAGAACACCAAATAGAGTATGTATTAGAGGCTTGTCCAATCTATTTAAAGCCTGCCATACTGCAAATCCCCATTCCAGAACGATTGCTGTCTATAATTTCCTGCTAAAAAAAAGAGCTGTACAGATCCTTATAGCATGAGTTCCATAGGGGAAAAGCTATAAATAAATGCAAAAACAGATAGAACACCAAATAGAGTATGTATTAGAGGCTTGTCCAATCTATTTAAAGCCTGCCATACTGCAAATCCCCATTCCAGAACGATTGCTGTCTATAATTTCTTGCTAAAAAAAAAAGTGGCCCCAGAAGACACTGAGAACATGGATGTCATGACTTCATCCCTGCGTTTCTTTATGAGTGGACTATGAATGTTCATCAATACAAAAGCGGCAATGTTACCTGCTACTGAGAAACCTGGGAAATAGACTTGTGTAAAAGGACTGTCTAGAAAGAGAGAATAAAGATCATCTAGATCCATCACATTTTTATTCCCAGAAACTGGAACTCTGAATCTCAGAGGCTATCTATATTTAACTGGCAGAAGAAGTGAGAAGATACAAAGAATTGAAGATGGAGGACGGTGGTTTAGTCATATAAATGGTGATTCATTGAAAACAAATAGCAATGAAATATGTTTGTGGGCTTTAAACAAGATAGCCTGATTCAAACAACATACCTTATTATCTCACAGTTTTTGTGGGTCAAGAGCCTGGCACTGTTTGCTAGTTCTCTCTGCCTCAGAGGCTCATGTAAGAATTGCAATCAAGGTGTCAAATGGAGTTGCAGCCTCATCTCAGTGTTGGACTGGGGAAGGATTTACTTCCAAGATCACATCCTTCTTGGCATAGTTCTCTTTCTTGCAGGCTGTTGGACCAAGGTCTCTAGTTTCCTGTTGCTTACTGGCTAGAGGTCAACCTCTTTTAGCCACAGTTGTTAGTCTCAGTTTCTTGTCACATGGGCCTTTCCAACAGGGCAGCTTTCTTCATCAAAATCAGAAAGGGAGAGTGACTGATCATATCATCGTATATAACAGAATCCTATTCTATTGGCAAGAGGCAAGTCACAGGATCCACCAACATTCAAGTGGAGAGAATTATATATGGGTTTGATTATCAGGGAGCAAGGATAATTGAAGGCCATCTTTTACTGTATCCTCCACAAACACAATTACCCATCTGATCTAATTGACATCAGAATACTGCATCCAATGACAACAGAGTGCACATGGAACATTTACCAAAATTGACCACGTGCTGGATCATAAAGCAAACCTCAACACATTTCAAAGGTTTTATGACATTCAAAATATATTCTTTGACCACAGTGAAATTAAGTTAGAAATCAATAAGAAAATGAAAACTAAAAAATCCCCCCCCCCCCCAACAGCTTGGAAATTAAACAAAGCACTTTTCAGTAATGCATGATTTTTAAAAAAAGACATTAGAAAAAACTTTGATTAAATGTCAAAAAAAAAAAAAAAAACCATAAAATATCAAACCTTTAGGAATGCAGTTAAGAATGCTTAGAAGAAAATTTATAGCCTTACATTTCTATCTTAAAAAGAATGGTTAAAACTCAAATATCCAATTTCCCCTTTCAAGCAGAAAGACAGAGAAAGAACACATATCAAACTTTCAGTTGGGAGACAATAAAATAATGAAATTTAAAATAAATGTTAAGTAGAGACAGTCCAAACAAGTGATCACCCTCATTAGTCATCAGAAGAATACAACACGCATACACACACACAATAAGGGACCCCTACAGAGAAGAGTTAACATTAAAATTACAGATACAATGTTGATAATGGAAGTTTAAAATTTTACAATCACAATTTATCATTTGTTCATAGTATTTGCTAAAATTGACCACAAGCGTACTCTTTGACCCAGCACTTCCACTCTGAAATAGTCAGCAGAGATGTGCTCATGTTGTCTCCAAAAGATGCAAGCATGTTCTAGCAGCATTCTTAAAGTAGTTAAAAACTACGAAAGCCTAAACGGCTTTTAAGAATTGATGAATTGATAAATTATATTATATTAACACATACAGTATTGAGGATAAATAAGCTAATTATATGTAATATAATTAATATAAAATAACATGGATGAATCTTATAAATAGAATTTGGACAAAAGAAGCCAAACACACAAATAAATACAAATTCTTTAACTTTTAGAAATCATATAATTTTATATATAATAAATATAATAAATATTATAAATAAACATATAACTATTAAACTCAGGTGTAACTGATGTATGTTGGTGCCTTTACCTTTGGAGAGGAACTGATAGTGACTGGAAGTGTCATTTGGGGAAGGATCTATGCAGCACTATTTCTTACTCTGAATGGTATCTACAAAGGTTAACTTTACTCACTTAATGAAAATTCATTTGATCTCTATACACATAATGTTTCAAATTCCTTATGTTTATGCAAAATTTTAATTAAAATGTATTTAAACTATTGAAATGCCTAAAAGCTCTTAATAAAAATCCTAATGGTGAAAATATTACTAATGGAAACAGAACTTTGTAAAATATTCACAACTCAAATGCATGATATATTTTATATTTTTAATTATCATAGAACTAACTAAGTGATTATCAAAATATCAATGAGAGAAAGATGGCCAAATAGGAACAGCTCTGAGTGCAGTTCCCAGCAAGAACAACGCAGAGGGTGAGTGCCCACCGCATTTCCAAACAAATTTTCACTGCCCACAGAGCAGGAGATTCCCAGTTTGAAAAGCACCACAAATTTTCAGACTGGTGGTTTCAGCCGGTGCTGGGTTGGTGCACAGAAACTCACACAAATCTAGGCGGCCATTTCAACTGGCACCTGGAATGCCTGGGAGACAGAGCCGCCCATTCAACTGAAAGGGAGAGGGCAGAGACAGGGGAGCCAGGCAATCTGGCTCAGCCGGTACTCACCCCCCACAAAACAAGCAATCTGAAACACTCTGGACTGAGAGTTTCACAGCAAGCACAGCTGGACCCAGGATGGTCCAGCTCAGTGGGGGGGAAGGGCGACCACTGCTACCGAGGCAGTCTCGCATTACTGAGGCAGTTACACAGCAGCTAGGCAGAGCCTGTGGCAGCTCAGCAACACCTCTGCTGGAGACTGTGACTAGATTACTCTATGTGGGGCAGGGCATCTATGAAAAAAGGCAGCAGCACGACAGGAACTTATAAATAAAGCTGACCTTCCTATGGCAGAGCACCTGGGAAAAGAGGTGGTTATGAGTTCCACTGCAGCAGACTTAAAGGTACCTGCCCAGCAGCTCTGCAGGGAACAACAGAGCTCCCAGCACAGCACATGAGCTTCTAAAAGGGACAGACTGTCTCCTCAAGCAGCTCTCCCAACCCCCATATAACCAAAGAGACACGTCATAAAGGAGAGCTCAGGCCAACATCTGGTGGGTATCCTTCTGGGAAGACGATAACAGAAGAAGAAACCGGCAGCAACCCTTACTGCTCTGCAGCCCCCGCAGGTGATCCCCAGTCAAGCAGGGTCTGGAGTAGACTTCCAGCAGTCCTGCAGCAGAGGGGTCCTACTGTTAGAAGGAAAACTAAGAAACAAAGAAATAACTTCATCATCAACAAAAGGACATCCACTCAGAGACCCCATCCGAAAGTCACCAACTACAAAGACCACAGGTAGATAAAGCCACTAAGATGGGAAGAAACCAGTGCAAAAAGGATGAAAACACCAAAAATCAGAATGCCTCTCCTCCTCCAAAGGATCACAACTCCTCACCAGCTAGGGATCAAAGATGGATGGAGAATGAATCTGATGAATTGACAGAAACAGGCTTCAGAAGGTGGGTAATAACAAACTTCTCAGAGCTAAAGAACATGTGCTAACCCAATGCAAAGAAACTAAGAACCTAGAAAAAAGGTTAGATGAGATGCTAACTAATATAAACAACTTAGAGAAGAATATAAACAACTTGATGGAGCTGAAAAACATAGCACGAGAACTTTGTGAAGCATACACAAGTTTTAAAGCCTAATCGACCAAGCAGAAGAAAGGATATCAGAGATTGAAGATCAACTCAATGAAATAAAATGAGAAGGCAAGAATAGAGGAAAAAGAGTGAAAAGAAATGAACAAAACCTCCAAGAAATATGGGATTATGTGAAAAGACCTAATCTACATTTGATAGGTGTACCTGAATGTGATGGAGAGAATGAATCCAAGCTGGAAAACACTCTTCAGGATATTATCCAGGAGAACTTCCCCAACCTAGCAAGCCAGGCTGCCATTCAAATACACACCACAAGATATTCCTCAAGGAGAGCAACCCCAAGGCACATAATCTTCAGATTCATCAGGGTTGAAATGAAGGAAAAAATGCTAAGAGCAGCCAGAGAGAAAGGTCAGGTTACCCAAAAAGGGAAGCCCATGAGACTCACAGTGGATCTCTCCCACAGACCCCTACAAGCCAGAAGAGAGTGGGGCCCAGTATTCAACATCCTTAAAGAAAAGAACTTTCAACCCAGAATTTCATATCCAGCCAAAGTAAGCTTCATAAGTGAAGGAGAAAGAAAATCCTTTATGGACAAGCAATTGCTGAGAGATTTCATCACCACCAGGCCTGCCTTACAAGAGCTCCTGAAAGAAGCACTAAACAAGGAAAGGAACAACCAGTACCAGCCACTCCAAAAATGTACCAAATGGTAAAGACCATTGACACAGTGAAAAAAATGCGTCAACTAGCTTGCAAAACATTCAGCTAGCATCAAAATGGCAGGACCAAATTCACACATAACAATATTAACCTTAAGTGTAAATGGGCTAAATGCCCCAATCAAAAGGTACAGACTGGCAAATTGGATAAAAGTCAAGACTCACCCGTGTGCTGTATCCAGGAAACCCATCTCGCATGCAAAGACACACATAGGCTCAAAATAAAGAGATGGAGGAAGAATTATCAAGCAAATGAAGAAGAAAAAAAGCAGAAGTTGCAATCCTAGTCTCTGATAAAATGGACTTTAAACCAACAAAGATCAAAAGAGACAAAGAAGGGCATTACAAAATGGTAAAAGGATCAATGCATCAATAAGAGCTAATGATCCTAAATATAAACGCACCCAATACAGGAGCATGCAGGTGCATAAAGCAAGTTCTTAAGGACCTACAAACAGACTTAGACTCCCACACAATAATAGTGGGAAACTTTAGCACTCCACTGTCAATATTAGATAGATCAATGAGACAGAAAATTAACAAGGATATTCAGGACTTGAACTCAGGTCTGGACCAAGCGGACCTAATAGACATCTACAGAAATCTCCACCCCAAATCCACAGAATATACATTCTTAGCACCACACTGCACCTACTCTAAAATTGACCACATAATTGGAAGTAAATCACTCCTCAGCAAATGCAAAAGAACAGAAATCATAACAAACAGTCTCTCAGAGCACAGGGCAATCAAATTAGAACTCAGAATTAAGAAACTAACTCAGAACCACACAGCTTCATGGAAACTGAACAACTAGCTCCTGAATGTCGACCAGAGAAACAATGAAATGAAGGCAGAAATGAAGATGTTCTTTGAAACTAACAAGAACAAAGACACAACATACCAGAATCTCTGGAACACATTTAAAGCAGTGTCTACAGGGAAATTTATAGCAATAAATGCCCACATGAGAAGCGAGGAAAGATCTAAAATCAACACCCTATCATCAAAATTGAAAGAGCTAAAGGAGCAAGATCAAAAAAACTCAACAGCTAGCAGAAGACAAGAAATAATTAAGATCAGAGCAGAACTGAAGGAGATAGAGACACAAAAAACCCTTCAAAAAAACAGTAAATCCAGGAGCTGGTTTCCTTAAAAGATCAACAAAATAGACAGACCGCTAGCCAGATTAATAAAAAAGAAAAGGGAGAAGAATCAAATAGATGCAATAAAAAAATGATAAAGGGGATATCACCACCAATTCCACAGAAATACAAACTACAATCCGAGATTACTACAAACAACTTTTTGCACATAAACCAGTAAACCTGGTAGAAATTGATAAATTCCTGGACACTTTACCCTCCCAAGCCTAAACCAGGAAGAAGTTGAAACCTTGAATAGACCAATAACAAGGTCTGAAGCTGAGGCAGCAATTAATAGCCTACCAACCAAAAAAAGTCCAGGTCCAGATGGGTTCACAGCCGAATTCTACCAGACATACAAAGAGGAGCTGGTACCATTCCTTCTGAAACTATTCCAAACAAAACAAAAGGAGGGAATCCTTCCCAAATCATTTCATGAGACCAACATCATTCTGATACCAAAACCTGGCAGAGACTCAAAAAAAAAAGAAAACTTCAGGCCAATATCCATGATGAACATAGATGCCAAAATCTTCAGTAAAATACTGGCAAACTGATTGCAACAGCACATCAAAAAGCTTATCCATCGGAATCAAGTAGGTTTCATTCCAGGGATGCAAGGCTGGTTCAACATAGGCAAGTCTATAAACGTAATCCACCACATAAACAGAACCAAAGACAAACACCACATGATTATCTCAACAGATGCAAAGAAGGCCTTTGACAAAATTCAACAGCCCTTTATGCTAAAAACTCTCAATAAACTAGGTATCGACAGGAACGTATCTCAAAACAATAAAAGCTATTTACGACAAACCTATAGCCAATATCATACTGAATGGGCAAAACCTGGAAGCATTCTCTTTGAAATCTGGCACCAGATAAGGATGCCCTCTCTCACCACTCCTATTCAATATAGTATTGGAAGTTCTAGCCAGAGCAATTAGGCAAAAAAAAATAAAAAATGAAAATAAAGTTATTCAATTAGGAAAAGAGGAAGTCAAATTGTCTCTATTTGCAGACAACATGATTGTACATTTAGAAGACCCTACCATCTCAGCCCAAAATCTCCTTAAACTGATAAGCAACTTCAGCAAAGTCTCAGGATACAAAATCAATGTGCAGAAATCACAAGCATTTCTATACACCAATAACAGACTAACAGAGAGCCAAATCATGAGCAAACACCCATTCACAATTGCTACAAAGAGAATAAAATACCCAGGAATACAACTAACAAAGGATGTAAAGGATCTCTTCAAGGAGAGCTACAAACTACTGCTCAACGAAATAAGAGAGAACACAAACAGATGGAGAAACATTCCATGCTCATGGTTAGGAAGAATCAGTCTCATGAAAATAACCATACTACCCAAAGTAATTTATAGATTGAACACTATCCCCACCAAGCTACCAATGACCTTCTTCACAGAACTGGAGAAAACCGCCTTAAACTTCATATGGAACCAAAAGAGAGCCTGCATAGCCAAGACAATCCTAAGCAAAAAGAACAAAACCAGAGGCATCATCCTACCTGATTTCAAACTATACTACAAGGCTGCAGTAATCAAAACAGCATGGTACTGGTACCAAAACAGAGATATAGACCAATGGAACAGAACAGAGGCCCTGGAGGCAACTCCACACATCTACAACCATCTGATCTTTGACAAACCTGACAAAAACAAGCAATGGGGAAAGGATTCCCCTGTTTAATAAATGGTGTTGGGAAAACTGGCTAGCAGTGTGCAGAAAGCAGAAACTGGACCCCTTCCTGACACCTTACACTAAAATTAACTCCAGATGGATTAAAGACTTAAACGTAAGACCTAACACCATAAAAACCCTAGAAGAATACCTAGACAAAACCATTTGGGATATAGGCATAGGCAAGAACTTCATGACTAAAGCACCAAAAGCATTGGCAACAAAAGCCAAAATAGACAAATAGGACCTAAATAAACTCCAGAGCTTCTGTACAGCAAAAGAAACAATCATTAGCGTGAATCGGCAACCAACAGAATGGGAAAAAATTTTTGCCGTCTACCCATCTGACAAAGGGCTAATATCCAGAATCTATAAAGAACTAAAACAAATGATCAAATGATATGATGATTAGCGTTATGTATCAACTCAGATAGGCTATGGTAACCAGTAGTTTGGTCAAACACCAAGTCTAGACGTTACCGTGAAAATATATTTTAGACGTAGTCAACATTTAAGTCTGTAGATTTTGAGTGAAGCAGATCGTCCTTCATAATGAAAGTGGCCTCATTCAATCAGTTGAGGGATTTAAGAGAAAAAATTGAGGTCACTTCAAGAGGAAGGAATTCTGCTTCTACCCTACCTTTGAACTCAAGGCGTTAACTTCTTGCCACCTGATAAATAAGTCTGTTTATTGGGAGAACACTAACGGATGCAAGTGAGTTATAAATACATTTTACAAATGAGTTATAAATACATAAGTGGCATGGTCTTCTGCCATAGAAACAACACACAAAAGCCCAGCATAGAGAAATGGGAAGAATTATTATATATAACATGCATATATATACACTATTACAATACAAGCCTTTGTATATTGAGTGCGATATGATTATCATAGATAATTAGTGATTAGTTCTATAGTAATTGAGAAGTAGTTGCTAAGAACAGGGCTATCATATAATTAATTGAGAGTAAAAATTTGGATGCTGAGAGGAGTGAGGAGTGTTAATTCTAGGTAAAGAAAACAACTAGAGAAGTGCAAGCCTGGGAACAGGAAATCTTATCCCAAGATGATTGTAACCTATTGGCATGCTCTAAAGAGAGTTTTGCTCGGAAAGGTGCAGCAGGGCTGATAGAGGGGAGGTCAGGCAAGACCGAATGGCTGGGGCTTTGAGTCCAGGAGCTGTGTCTGGGCACGTGGAAATGAGAAGTCTCCAACATTTATAAATTGAAGTTGACTTAATGCAAGACTGCCGGGCTTTTTAACTAGGCGGCAAATGAGAACTCATGGATTAGTGTAACCGGTGGATTCCTGCATTCTGTCCTCATAACTGCCCTAGTGCAAACTTTCACTAGGGCCTTGATGAAGGGGTAAATGTCTAGCTGCTGTACCAAAACCTAAAATGGTTTTCCCTGTATTTTTTTGGTGATGAACTCTCATGTGACCTGAACTCATGAGTGTAAACCCTGAATGAACTAATGCGAGTCTCTTTCTTGTCTTTTTGTCCAGCTTACAATGAAGATCCTAATTTTTGCTGAACAAATACTAATGAATCAGCTTATAGGGCGCTACCCTAGACATCACTGGAGTGTTGACAATACAGTTTGTTCTACCATAATGTATGTTTCTTTAATATAAACTGACTCATATTCCACTGAAAATGGGAGCACGATGCTAGTGTTGTAACATAGAAGTCCTTTTGGCTTTATTCTTTTCCTAGCATGTTAATATGTTGAATCAGTCAGGGAAACTTTTCTCACAATTAAAGATAAGACCCTATAAATGTATAATTTTAATAAAACAAGGTGAGTGTCCAGAAAAATGCACGTACTAGTAGTAACTGGATTCGTGGCATCTAGAAGGACTAAGTTTCTAGAACCACTCGGTTTAGTTATCAGGAAGAGCTGCAAGTGTAAACAAAAGTCCTGCAAAGATAACTCCTCCCTTTATATTAGATAGCAGATAAATGAAGGCTACACCTTAAATCAAAGTATAGTTGTGTTTTTTTAATGGTCACTGTTAAAAGTAAACATCCTTCATTACTTCTATCCCTATAAAGCAAGAGCTCTATGATTTCATGTTGTAAAGGATTGACTAATTGGAGCACTATGTATAAATGTCAGTAGAGATTAGCTGTGCCCATTTTTATTAAAATTGCTTTTTTGTTGTTTTTGTTGTTAATATTTTGATTACAAAATTCCAAGGGATTTGGGGGGTCTGCCACAAACCTATTTTCCCCATAGGCCTTATTAAGTTTAGTGTACCAGATTGCAGAACACAAGGTTTTACAGTAACACACATATGGAATCATAGCGGGAACATCTATATATAGTATATATACTATATTCTCTTTTTAAAATCTGAAAAACAATATGAATTTTAAAATTGTCTTGCTCCTAGGATGTCTTATTAAAATTGTGCACATGCAAAAGGCTTATATACAAAATTTCCAGATGCCATGAAGGAGGGTAGAGCAGTGAATTCATTTGCTTATAAAATTGGGCTCTGACAACTTCCCTGCAGGCTTGAGCAATGAACTAGATCTAACAAGATGAAGTTCAACAGTAAGTGAACATAGTGTTTTCTTTATTTGAGTAAGATGGGTCAACTGATGAGTAGGTATTTAGTAATATATATGTTTTAAATATTTTACAAAGTTATCGTTGAGAATTTATAAGGACAGGCATAAAAACATAACTATCAGGATGAATCACTGGAACACACTTTATTATAGTGACAAATTAGAAATTGCATATAGAAAACAATTGGGAATTTGGTAAATAATTATGATACCACCATAAAATGGAATGCTCAGTAGCCATTAAAAATGTTACAGAAGAACATTTATTGATACGAAAAGGTGTTAGGACATATTGACAGGTGAACAACATAGGTGGTAAAGTAACATACAGTATTGAGTTTATTTTTGTAAAACAATAATAAAAAAGATCTGCAGAGATATAAGCTAAAGTAACTGCTCATCCCTGGGAAAAAAGTATATGAGTGTTTATTTTGTACTTTGTTTACCTGAGTTTCCCACTTTTTCTATAAATTACATAATTTGTTTCTGTAATAAGAAAATGTTAATCTACCACAATCCTTCATTTTGATGAAAATAAATCCATTTTTGTAAATCTTAGATTTTATAAGAAGCAGAAGTGATTTCCAAGTTGCCACAGAGCCAATGATTTTGTCCCATGAGGAAGCTGGAAAGAACCCTCCTAATCACAGCCTATGGCAGATTTAGGCAAGAAAGGTGCTTCCTACAGCTCAGGGGCCTCAGTTCAGCTCCTACGTCCGGAGGCCAAGGCAGCCCATCTCCCGCCCAGTCCATCCTCTTCTTGCTGAGTCACCAGCTTCGTCTTCTTCAGAGCCATGTCCACTGTGTAGAAGGACTCATCTTTAGTGAGCACAATTAGAATCTACAAGCTGAAAGATTATGGATGACTTCATAAGTCTCTTTAAACCCTTCGATTTCAGGTAGTATTTTTTGGTTGTATGTCATCATTTTGTTTGTGTATCATTTATGCTCAAAGATTTAGCAGTGGCTTCAGATATGGTAATACTTATATAAATAATGATTCTTTAAAATTTTAATGTCCCTAGGGAACTCTCCTCAAACTTCCGTTATTATATACTTGTTAAATACAAGTATTTTTAACCAGTGATGTCATTATGACATATGCAAATATCATAGGAGTTTGGGGGTACAACTGGCAATTTAATTTTGTATCATATTTTGAGGTTAAACATAACTGAGATCATGGACGAATGTAAATAAATGTGTGAAATAAACACAAGTGGTGTGTGAGATACTTCTTCCAGCTCTACCATTCTTCTCAGTCTGCCAGTGGGTCTCACTATTTGCAAGTTTAGAGCAGTGCTTGACAAATGTTAGCAAGAATCAGCAACATCTCAAGAGCTTGTTAAAATGCAGATTTCTGGGCTCCACTGCCAAAACATGCCAATTTAGTAGTCACGGGGTGGAATCTGAGAATTTGCATTTCTAACAGTTTCCCAGGTGAGACTGAAACTGTTGTACTGCACATAGCAAAGGTCTACATGTAGACTCCAGATGTCTCCCACTCATTGTCTCATTCCATTGTAGTTCTTCCTTTTTCTACTTCAAAGGAACCTTTCCCCATTAATGTAATAACTGATGATAATTAGCGTAAATATATTCATGAGTGACTCATCCCAAGTGCTATATGGATATCTCATAAGAATCTTCTTGAGATGCTTTAATTCAAAGAAATCAAATTAATGGTGAAAGTTTTCTATATCAAAGAGGATGTTTATTTCGGCACAGAGGACTTTCAGTGTATCTCTCAGCATCCATTACTAGATGTAGGTGGTCCAGTGTGTGAACAACAGTTATGTCATTTTAAAACACTGATGAAGAAGTCATATCTATAGGTAAATCAAAGCAGTTTAAAAAATGTATACATACACATACATATATATGTGTGTATATATATATACATATATATATTTTGTTCGAACCAACTGCAAATAAGATTGCTCTTTTCCACGACTTCATGCATCAGGATATGTAACAGATGTCAAGTGAAGTGACAGGGTTTAGGATGATGTTCGTGAATTAAAGGGCAGATGTCAGTTTCAAGTGACGTGTTTTCTATAATATACTGTCTCTCTTTGTTTATCTTTCAGATACAATCTATAAAGCAACTGTTCATCTATTTAGTCTTGGGTAGGGGGTAGAAATGCAAGCCCGACCTCAAATTTAGTTTGTCGTTTGCCTTCTTGAAAGATGTGATTTATGTTTACAATAAAGTATTTGAAATGTCATTTAATAGGAAAACAAATGGCCATAGGATTCCTATGAGAAAAACAAGAGAGAGAGAGAGAATAGAGAAAAGGGGTTTGGAACTTTGAATCAGACGTTTTTATCTCATGACACTTTAAGTTACATATTTTTATTCTAATTGTAAAAATTCTCTCTCTTGATATATCTTTTCCATTTTTTTTTCAAAAAGAATTCATCAGCTGGGTTAATGATAACACAAAATTTTAATATATGCATTAAACATTTAAGTTTTAATATGTTAGCATGTCATAATATGTGAATAATAACAATGTTTTATATATGAAGTGGAAACATATTTTATGTAAGAAATAGTTATAATGCTTGAAAAAGTGACTTATATCCATAACAATTTCATTTAAATATTGCTTTTGCTCCCCATCTATCTTAGATGCAACTTTATAGTCCTTTTAAAAAATTCATTTCAGTGTGACCTCTTTGAGACTGCAACTTAGTGCCTCTAGCCTACATATCCAATTGTACTTGTATTTGCTCCCATTCAATTACCTTTTAACATGCAGAAAGTAGCTAGCACCCAGGTCTGCACCTCATTCCCATTCTGAAACTCTCCAAGAATTACAACTTTGGTTCAGTTGCACTGCAATAAGAGAGAAGGGCAAAAGGAATCTATCAAGGTACTCAGATGTTAGATCCCATGGGTAGTTTTAAATGTCCTGAGTCTGGGCTCTTACCTGGCCCTAGAATGGACTTCAGAAACTTTATTCTGAAAAGCATAGAAATATATTATTAAAGGAAACCTTGAGAGATTTCTATGTTTCTTGCATTGGAGAACAAAGAAAGAGGTGCTTGAATAAGAAAGGAACTATTGTGTCATAGAATAGAACCACAGGCACTTTTTCTTTTTTAAAGATTTGGTTTTCATAGCTACTCTAAGATTCAATTACTACATCTGTAAAAATTGTTGATTTATATCTGCCTCTATGAAAATGCAGTGATAAAATGAGGAAATATATGAATGTAATGTTTGAAAAGATCCCAAACTTTTAAAAAATTCAGACATTACTATTACCAGGCATCCATTATGAGACAGATTTGGGAGTTGCCACACATGCTTTCTAGAGATTAGATTTGTGTCTCTAGTGTTTTGGTGATAACTCTAAAGCCTTTGGCAGAAAACTTACACTTTGTATACAATAAACTTATCTTAGTAGAGCTGGGTCAATATCTGTTTGCTTCAGAGTACAGGGAAGACTACGTGGGTTGTATACATATATCAAAATAGCACATTTTACCCATAAATATACATAATTATAGTTATTCAATTAAAAATAATATTTAAAGATTTTTTAGATGTCTAACTGCTGTCTGGATATTTTGCCTTCAATAGAAGAAAAATATCTTTAACTGGTATTGTTCATCAAGATTTACACCAAGAGAACTGTACAAGAAAATATCATCTGATCTTTATTAGATTATAAATAACTCAACCAACAACAGAACTCCCTTGACAGATTGCTTTTGGAATTGACTATGAACATGGTAGAAAGTTTCATTTTTATTCTGCCTATTTACATCTATGTGAATAGGATCTTGGGAAAATTAAGTGCATTTTTAAAGACTTTACAGATGTATCTAGACTATCAAAACTCTCCCCAAAAAGCAAAATTTGTTCTTTCTCATCAAAACTCATAATCCATGCAAAGCATTTGATAAACTTGATCAGTAATGTTCATTGACTAAGAAGGATTATTGTGTTTTTTTAATGGAATGATTTAAATTATTATAGAGCAGAAAGCTTCCAGCCAAAGAAATAAATTCCTAATTATGGAACGCCAGATTTCAAACAGTGTGAAGAGAAATTTTTATGATGAATCACTTCCTGATCCCACTAGCAATGATCTACTTCACCTTCATGTAATGCAGTCCATCTAGCTATTTCTTTCTTACATTACTTCTCTATGGCTGTGGCTGTGTTGGGCTGAGAAGTGATTAGATGAATATTCTATGCCTGGTGTCAAGGCTGGCTTCTCCTGACTCTTATCTTTCTTACAAATTTACTAAATGGAACTTTTTCTCCCCTTATAAATATTTTGCATTTTGACATGGTTTCATTACTAAATGCATCTCAAATAATTTTATATGAACGACCATGAAGAAGCCTAGTGATTCTTCATACTCCTTCTGCATTCGGTTGTAAACCTGAATGTACTCTTTGTTCATAAATGGAAAAGGAAGCTATTCCTCAAATGTCTTGTACTGGCTTGGGTCCAACTCGTTTCTCTTTCCTAAGGTAGTTACACCCAGGGTCTTTTTAACTGTGGTAGCAATGTACTTTAAAAAAAAAAAGTGTTCAAAGAGTCAAGACTTGAGATTTATTTTTCTTCCAGATTGTTTTGTAATCCCCCTGGTGAAAAATAACCATTGTGCTTTATGAGAATAAAATTTTCATTAAATAGCTCAGGACGTCTTTAGAACACAAAATATCCATTAAAAACAATAATGTACTTTAACAATGTAAGCTCTGATGAATAAAAACATGTGGGTTAAATTTTTCTTAAAATTGCACTCTGATTTCAAAACTAAATGAAAAATAAGTCTGGGAAAAATTCATTTTTGAAGGCAACAAACCAAAGTTTAGTTATTAGTCCAAGATACTTGTCAAATTCTAAAATAATAAAGCTTCCTAAATTATAAATTATTATACTACGTTTTACATATTTAGTAGAGACAACAATAAGCTAAAGCATGAGTAGCCCCATCCTCATCTTGCTGCAGAGGTTAGTAGAATAGCCTAAAATAGCATCAATTCTAATGAATGCAAATACAATTAAATTATTTTTATTATTTCAAGCTATAAGCATTTTTAATCATCCCAAATGGAAATTCTCTTCATCTATGATTTGTTAGTACTCTGCTTCTTTTCATGCATTGTCCAGTATTTGTTGTTTTGTCACTTGCAATGGCATTTCACCATTCTACTGTCAACTCTTATATGGCAGGGTGCAAATCCTACACATGATGTACCTGTCACCACATGCAGTATGGTGTCAGGCCTATAGTGAAACTATAAAATCAGGATGTTTAAAAAATTGATCTCTTTAGCAAAACTTTAGGAATATTAATCACAATAAGATAAAGAAGAATATTGAAACAGTATTTAAATTTGAGATTTGTCAAAATACCTTTTTTTACTTGAATTGTTTTGCTTTTGTCAAACTTTATTCTGAATATTATTTACTGAAAAAAACATAATTATAATTCAAATCTTAAAAACTAAGATAGTCTCCAGCTTTTGGTCTGGGCTGAATCAATGTCAAAGTTTATGCATGTCTTTGTACTAAATATTTTAACTCAGACATTAGTTTTGGGCCACCATCTTCATTTAAAGCCTAAGATATTTGAGCTCAGTATATTGGCTTTCTATTTTCCTGAAGGGAGGGAAAGAAAGAGGGGAAGGAGGAGAAAGAGAAAAATTAGGAAAATAAAGAGAAAGAGGGAGGACAGAAGGGAAGAAAAGAAGAAAGGGAGGGGAAGAAAGGAGGAAAAAAGACAGAAGAGGGAGGTATGACAATTGTCTTTCTACTCAGAGCTGAAAACTCCTGGGTTTAGGTTCTTTTTAACATAAAAAGATTATATTTATTTGCTAACATTTTTAGTGGTGGCAGTTGAAGAGGATGGCAACAGTGTTCTTTGACTGTTGATTTTTTTTTTTTTTTTTACCAAATAAAATAAGAAAACAGTCATCCCAGATATTTTGCTCAGGGGTTTTGTTTTGTCTTTGTTTTTTTTTTTAATATCATACATTCCTAATGTAGATGAAAAATAGGTAACATGCAGCAGTTTGATTTTTCAAAAATAAAATGTGCCTTATAATATTTAACATTCTCCTATTAGTTAAGTAGACATTCTTTAATCTTTCTTGAGCTCCCTGGTACTGGGATCCTGTATCTGGCATTGAGCCTGATGCAGGTGGTGACTCATTACATCCTGTTTTGATTAAATCATTCACTTCAAGCTTTTCTTCTGACAGTAAATTCATATATATATTTTTTCCTGGGTAGAAATCAAAGAAAGTGTTTGACTCTTTAATTATGAAGACAATTTTTAGAACCACATCAAAATCTTTTCCCATGGGCATTTTCTGACAGCATAACTATTTTTATCTAGAGCTTTTCTTTGCAATAATTTTTACAACATTGCAGTTTTATATAAAGTTATGTTCCGGCTTATCAAAAAATTTTGGGTACAGAATTATCTCTCTACATTTAAATCATAAATACTTATTGCCTCTTCCAGAAATTCTCCAACTATGAGTAGATTGATGTTTTATCCTGAAGTTGCTATACTTTCACTGGCCCAGCTCCATTGGTGCAGGCCGTAAAGACTGGCTATGAGAAGCCTGATTTTAAAAAGAGCCTCAATAAATTTAATGGAATCAAAATCATGCAAGATGCATTCTTGAATTCAATAAAATTAAACTGGAAATCAATGAACACAAAATTTGAACAAATCCACAAATATTTGAAAATTAAGCCACACACTTCTAAATAACCCATGGGTCAACAAGACCACAGGGAAAATTAGAAGAACATTTTAAGTGAATAAAAGCGAAACCAAAACATACTGAAATTTACAAGATGAAGCCAAAGTAGTACTTAGAGGAAAATTTATAGCATTAAACATTCATATTGGAAGAACAAACTTTTACCTTAGGAAAACAGATAAAGAATAGCAAACTAAACTCTAAGCATGCAGAAAGAAGAAAATAATAAAGACTAGATCAAAAACCAATGAGATAGAAAGCAGAAAAACAGCAGAGAAAATTAATCAAATGAAAAGTTGGCTCTTTGGGTTCTTTGATAAGATCATTAAAATTGACAACACTTTGCTAGAATCAACAAGGTAAGACAGAGAATAGACAAATTACCAAAATTAGGAATGAGAGGACATTCCTATTGACTTTAAAGAAATTTTAAAGATTGTAAAGAATTAATAAGAACAATTTGATGCCAACAAATTAGACAAATGAGAAGAAACTTACAAATTCCTAGAAAGGCACAAACTACCAAAATTGACTCAAGAACAAAACGAACAACCTGAATTGATACATTACAAATAAAATATAGAATTAGTAATGAAAATGTCTTCCTACAAAGAAAAACTCAAACCCAATTAACCTGGTAAATTCTATGAATCATTTAAAGAAAAAAATGATAATTTATTACAAACTCTTTCAGAGAAATAGAAGAGGAGAGGACAATTGCCAAAGTTTATAGTATAAGGATAGTATTATTCTGATACTACAGCCAAACAAATGCATTACAAATTATGGACAAATATATTTCATGAATATAGATATAGACACAAAATTTCTCAACAAGAAAATGTTAGCAAACAAAATCCAGCAATATATGGAAGGGATTATAATCCATGACCAAGTTAAATTCATACCAGAAATACAGGATTTGGTTTCACATTGAAACACTTATTAATGTCATATGCCCAATTGATGGGATAAAGCTTAAAAAAATCACATGAAAATTTCAATAATCGCAGAAAGATAAACTGAGCACCCACTCGTAACAAAAATCTTCACAGATAAGGAATAGAAGGGACTATTACTAATCTGATAAAGGACACCTACAAAAAATCTACAGCTAACATCTGACATACCTGTCAGATGTTAACGAATGAAAAGAGTTAAATATCTAAGATAAATCAAACTCAAAAACTGCAAGACAATACAACATTGACAAGAGAAATTAAAGATCTAATTAAAGGAGATCCACTCATGTTCATGAATTGAAAGATCAAATACTGTTAAGATGCTAAGTTACTGTTAAGTCTTCTGGAATTGATCTTTAGCCTCTCTGCAGTCTTTAATATCCTAATGGGCTTTTTGTAGAAATTGAAAAACTGACCCCTAAGATTTATGTGGAAATGCAAAGGACCTAGAATAGCAAAAACAATTCTGAAAAGGCGCAGAGTTGAGGGATTCATATTTTTCACTTCAAAACATAAAGAAACATAAAGTATAGACTATAGTAATCAAGACAATATGATACTGGCATAATGATAGATACGTAGTTAAACAGAGCAGAACTGGGAATCTGTAAATAAACCATTATATTTATGACCTGTTAATTTTTAACACAAGTTGTGAAGCAGTTCAATAGGGTACAACGCAATCTTTTCAACAAACGGTGCTGGTATTGGATATCCACATATAAAAATATATTGTCTAAAAATATCTACCAGAAATTATATAATCCCTATAATAAAAATGTTTTACTACATATACTGAACATAATTTTTAACTAAAATGAGATAAAAGTCATTTATCTTATAGCTGTAAAAAATGTGTTAAATACGTGACCTAAATGTTTCAAATATGTAACTTATAAATTCTAAAGATAAATTTCTGTTACAAAAGATAAATATTTATAAAATTGAATTTATATTTGCATGAAGCAATTGATTAAGTTACATCATCCTGATAAAAGATTTAAATATACTTACATGAAATATCATTCAACCTAGTCAGGGCATTTTGAAAATAGATATATTGTTAAACTAAGTAGTTGAGTATTTAGTTCTGTCTTTCATTACTTGTTATTGAACCAGCAACCTCAGTTGTATGTAACTTATAAAATTTGCATGGTGAATGTTAGACAACTTGATTTCAAGAATTTTGATTAAATTAAGTGTATTATTTAGTATAGGTTGAATTATATTATGAGTAATTTTCTATTACATGAGCTATTATGCAATATTATACACTTAAAAGTGAAAACTCAATTTAGAGGCAATACAGCCATTAACAAATAAAATAAGGCAAATATTCCTTTTTTAATAATCCTCAGATAAAAGAGAATTTAAGATGTGTAATCTTGAGGGAATATAAACCCAGGGTTTTGGGTAAACTCAACTTGTAGGTTCTTGGTGTCTTCTATGTACCTGCTGTATTGGAATGAAAAAGACAAGTACTCCCAAATTAACCTGGGAACTACTAGGCATTAAATGCACAAATGACGAGAAAACTACTCATTATTCAAGACATACATTTATGTTAACAAAAATTAAAAGAAAGTCTCTAATTTTATTCACACTGCCTTTCATAGCCTAATATTAATAAAAGATGGAGCATATTTCTAAACCACAATAGTGGTTTGGCATATGTTGAGAAAACTTAGAGAAACTGGAGGTTAAAGAGATATTTTCAACTCTAAAACATCCCCTTGGTACTACAAAAATCTTCTATGTTTGACCCAGGAAATGGGACTGGGATGTAGCCTTTGCCAGCATTATAGGCTGGACTTAAGATCTAAGGACATTATTAAAGAAAACACATTCAAGAAAAAGATGAGACAAATAACTACAAAAGGCAGAGTCATTTTCATTCATAATTGGTCCTTCAATGCCATTTCTTACAAGCTGATGCTGGGCCTAACCCCTGCAATTCCTGCTTTACCAGCAAGTCCTGGTAGAACCGTCTGAGAATTTTCATATTCCAGGATTCTTCTTGAAATATTCCACCACTAGACTGAAGGCATGTGTAAGCTGCATGAAGGAGTGTCCCAAATGCTCATGACCCCTCTTCCTGCTACGCTACCTTCCCTCTCTCAGACCTCACTTATGGCCTCATGAAAAGTTCCCTCCAATCAACTAAGGAAGAGATAACTCAGGCCTGGTTCCAGATGGTTCTGCATGATCTGCAGTCACCCTCTAGACATTTGGTCGTCTATAGCACATCAGCCTTTTCCTGAACTATTCTTAAGGACAGTGGTGCAGAAAAATCCTGCCACTGGGCAGAAATTTCAGCAGTGCACCTGGCCATTGCCTCAAATAAGAAATAAGTCGTAGACTAGGACCAAACTGGTTATAGCCACCGCTGAGTGCCCAATATGCCAACACTACAGACTAACACTAAATCCCCAAGCTGTCACAATTCACTTGGGTGATGAGCCAGATAACTGCTGGCAGCTTGATTCATGGATTTCATGCTGGGGCCAATATTTTGTTCTTACTGGAATAGACATTTATCCTGAGTATGGATTTCCTTGACCTGCACGCAATGCTTCTGCCACAACTACCTTTGATAGACTTACAGAATGCCCCATCCAGTATCATTGTGTTTCATCCAGCACTGTTTCTGATGAAGGAATTCATTTCACAACAAAGTGTGGCAATGGACCCATGCTAATGAAACTCACTGATTTTATTATTTTCTCCATTATCCTGAAGCAGCTGGCTTGACAGAGTGGTGGAACGCCCTTTTAAACTTTCAGTTACAGCACTGGCTGAGTGGAAATGCCTCACAGAACTAGGGGAGTGTTCTTCACGTGGCTATACATGCTCTAAACCAAGCATCCAATATATGGTGCTATTTATTCTATGGTGGGACTCATGGGTCCAGGAATCCAGAGGTAGAAATATGAGTGGCACCACTCACTACTACTGCTAGGGATCGACTAGCAAAATATTTGCTTCCCATTGCTGTGGTCTCAGGCACTGCTGGTCTTAGTTCCAAAGGGAGAAATGTTTCCATTAGGAGACAACAATAACCCACTGAACTGGAAGTTATGACTGCCAACTGGCCACTCTGAGCTCTTTATGCCTCTAGGTCAGAGGCAAAAGAAAGCAGTTGCAGGACCTGGAGTGACTGATCCTGATTACCAAGGGAAAACCTCACTGCTAAACACTGTGTGGGTAAGGAAGAGTGTCTGGAATGCAGGAGATGACTTCGGGCATCTCTAAACACTATCATGTCTTGTGATTTCAAGTTAATGGAAAACTAAGCACCCCAATTCAGCCAAGACTTCTAATTGACCAGACTCACCAGAAAGGAAGGATTGAGTTACTCTATGAAGCAACAAACCATAACCAGCTGAGGTGCATTCTGAGGGCAAAGTGAATATGGATTGGGTACAGGAAGAGGTGCTTATAAATACAAATTATGACCACAGAACTGGTTTCAAAATCAGGGATTCCTTTTTTAAGTTATAAATGTATTTGTATATGTATTAACCAAATATTTTTATTTTCTTCTCTCTCTTATGCCCTTGTTACTTAGCATAAGATATATGTAATTAACTTTATACCACAATATTTAAGCTATAGGAAATCAAAGGAGAGGGAGCGAATATTACTTAAAGGCTTTCTATCCTCTCCTGGGGAACAAGCTGGCATGTTTTTGGTTATACACAGAATAGTTATACCATGTTAGACAGAAATACAACTTTGTTATTGCCCTCTGGAGATTAAGCATGGTTTAAGGAGATGCATGTGGATGTTAAGCTGACAAGGGGTGGAGTGTGATGGTCACTTTATGTGTCAGTTTGGGCCAGGCTATAATCCTTAGCTATTCAATCTCACATCGAAGTATGTGGTGAAGGTATTTTGCAGAGATAATTAAAGTTCATAACCAATTAACTCTAAGTAAGGGAGATACCCTAGATACTCTAGGTGAACCTGATTCTAACAGATGAAAGTTCTTAAGAGAAGTACTGAGAAATCTCAAAAGAAACAAAATTCCATCTCTGGACAGCAACTTCAGCTCATGCCTAAGTGTTTTGGCCTGTTTCTCCTGACAGCTGTCCTTCAGATTTCAGAATTGCTTTGCAATTAGGCAAGCCAATACCTCATAATAAATCTCTAATATTGCCTACTGGTTCTGTACTCCTGGTTCTGTACCTCTGGTTGAACCCTGATGGACACAGACATTTAAAACCGTTCGGCAAATAATATATTAAAGTTTCTATTAGATGTTAACACTAAAACGCCGCCATTTTGTCAGATGGTTTTCCAAGGGACAGGCTACTGAATATGAAGCTCTGAGGGAGATAACAGGAGTAACTGGGAATGGGTACCCTCTCTCAATGGGAGTAGTCATCCTGTAGCCTCTAGACAACCAAAAAGCCTGCAGGAAGGGAAAGGTGTCTGATGAAGGAAAGGATGCCTAGGCATGACGAAGACCTGTGCACTGAAGGCAGGGAGAGGGACAAAGACAGAATTTATGGTTGTACTTATAGCCATCCCTGGCTACACGTCCGAAGTAGAATAGGATTCTGTAATTATAAACAAGGAGCCCAGGGGCATTTTAGTAAGGCAGTGCTGCAACTGTGACCCTATTTTGTTCGATTTTTGCTTTCTTGTTTCTTTTTGTTTTCCTCATCTTCATCTTCTCTTTATAATTACCCTTTATAACTGTTATAGTAGCTACCTTTAAATAATACTCAACAGGACTAGCAAATAGAGTCTGAGAGTTTTCTATATTTTATCTCATCGAATACACTCAGTGGTCCTGTGAGATAGGATCCTAAGTTTTTCCTACAAGGCTTAGAGAGTATGAACCATTGCCAAGGTATTTATGTAAATACAAGTATAAATACAATTGCCCAAGACCCTTGTATATTTCAATTGCCTGAGGACACCTGCCTGGTGTCAGAGCTAGGATACTATCTTAATCCTGTTCTACCTATATGACCTAGTCTCTCAATTATTGTGTTATCCTGTACTTCAAAGAGAAATAATTTTCATAGAGTCAGCACCAATGATCAGATAGAGGATAATTTGCAGATCATAAACTCACAGTTTCAAAGGAACTTGGAGAGAGGACAGGGCTTTGATTTTGACTTTCTGTTCTGCAGGAAGCCGGGATGTCCATCTGACTTCCATTTTCTCCTGATTATTCCTTGCTCCTGAAAAAGATCATGTCGATACACACACTTCCTTTTCATCTCATCTAGTGCCACTTTTTAAACTTTGGTTTGTTTACTAGAGCTGATACTTTTCAGCATATAGTTGGCCATGTGTAATGAGGAAAAGGAGGTAGGAGATGCACACATGGAAAGCTTTAGATTGACATTTCTTTAAGGGAATGCTGAAATTAGGAGGAGTACCTTTCCCTATACCACCCCTGAAGACAGCTTTTTTCAAAGCTCTCTCTATCTATCTGGAGAGATTATGGATTTGGAGATTCAAATTCAAGGTGATTTACATTTTTTAAAGAATCAGAGAAATTCACAGATAATATCATCTGCTGAAAAACCTGAAGAGGTTAAAGTACACTAATTCAAGTAGATGATGTGAAGGTCAGGATAATACTAAGAAGCAAAAGGAGTATGATTTCTCACTGCTTAAAATTGTGTTTCTTTTTCCTATAGTCTCATTCAACCTGTTTTTAAAAATATCTTAGGGAACTCTATTGCATCTTCATTTATTTTAATGTAATTAAATGGGTTTTATCAAAGTAGAAGTTCTGAGATTGTATGTCTCTATTTTCAACTCTTTTCTCCTCTATTATTCATAACTGTGTGTGCCAATTAATTTCTTAAGTTGGGAAATCACTGCTATATATTGTTATATTTTAAAAAAATATTTCCATCAACTAGGGATGGAAATAATGGTTTCCAGATTCATCCATGTCCCTGCAAAAGACATGAACTCATCCTTTTTCATGGCTGCATAGTAGTCCATGGTGTATATGTGCCACATTTTCTTTATCCAGTCTATCATTGATGGGTATTTAGGTTGGTTCCAAGTATTTGCTATTGTGAACAGTGCCACAGTAAACATACATGTGCATGTTGTGTCTTTATAATAGAATGATTTATAATCCTTTGGGTATATACCCAGTAATGGGATTACTGGGTCAAATGGAATTTCTTTTTCTATATCCTTGAGGAATTGCCACACTGTCTTCCACACTGGTTGAGTTAATTTACACTCCCACCAACAGTGTAAAAGTGTTTCTATGTCTCCACATCCTCTCCAGCATCTGTTTTCCCCTGATTTTTTAATGATCACCATTCTAACTGGTGTGAGGTGGTATCTCAATGTGGTTTTGATTTGCATTTTTCTAATGACCAGTGATGATGCGCTTTTTTTCATATATTGTTGGCTGCATAAATGTCTTCTTTTGAAAAGTGTCTGTTCATATCCTTTGCCCACTTGTTGATGGGGTTGTTTTTTTCTTGTAAATTTGTTTAAGTTTTCTGTAGATTCCTGATATTAGCCCTTTGTCAGATGGGTAGATTGCAAATATTTTTTTTCCCATTCTGTTGGTTGCAGATTCTTCTTTTTCAGACCATTAATATTTGCTTAAAATTAATTAACAATACTAAGAATATGAATGAAGAATAGTAAAATTAGAGTAGGATGCTAATAATGATGATAAAAGCAAAGTTTATTTTCCTTTCTGTCCTTTTAATCCTAAAGTTGTCACAAAATATGTAGCTCTTGAAACTAAGATCCTGTTGAATTATTAATACTTCCTTTTCTTATTTAACCAGCACTTCAGCTTTTTCTCTTTTAATGCTTAGGGATACTCAAACTTCTCTTCTTCAAAAAAAATTGTTTCCAGTTAATCTCCAATAAAACCACAGGGTTTTGGAAAACAGTTTGTCCATGTTCCTACTGCAATACTTACTGAGTAATATTGGGCATGTCAATTAACATGTCTCCACTTTGGTTTCCATATCTGTAAATTGGCAGTTATATTGCCTATTTTAATAGTTGATTGTAATAATAAATTGATATATTGCATGCAAAGCGCTTTTAAGAAAGTATAGGATAGTAAGCACGAGTTAGTTAACAGTTATGTTTAAACAAAGAAAGTTTAATGAAATGTGTGGGTTTTTTCTCAAACTACTTTAAACTCATAACAGTGGCTGCTAAAGTGATATATCCTCCTTCTTGTCCCATTCTCCATAATCAGTCCTATGGGGGAGCATGTGAAATTGAAAACCCATATGGCTTCTGGTCAGACTAACCCTGGTTTCTGTGCTTACCAGTTTTACGATGTTGTATAAAGCGCTATATCTGTCTGAGACTCAATCCCCCTCTTCTATAAAATAAACAAAAAAGAATACTACCTATATCAACCTATATTGCCAGAGGATGGGAAGCTTGTGTGACTTGCATGTGAAAGGTCCCGTGTGGAGGGGACGCATACAGTAGAGTCTGGCACTGCCTTGGCTCACCTGGATATAACCACAGAGCAAATTCAAATTATTTTCACTTTGCTCTTACTTAGTATGTCTATCATTGCCACACTCTCATGTATTGTTTTTAAAGAAGTATAGAACTTCGTGTCTTTTAAACTGAAAATTAGCCTGAGAATATAAACTGCTTAATTTTTTATGACGATACTCAGTCAAAGTTTAGTGTTTCTTCCTCTCCCTTGCCCATTCAAAAAATTGTCATTGTTGGTACTCAACATGAACTATTATTTTTAAATCAAAGCATTATTTTATAATAAAATAAGTTATTTAATAGTTAACCTTGTCATCTATTTTAAACAATTTTTCCTACTTGATCTAGTTAATGATGTTAAGTTATTTATTTATCTATTTGTTTATTGAGATTAAGTCTCATTCTGTCACCCAGGTTTGAGTGCAGTGGTATGATCTCGGCTCACTGCAACCTCCACCTCCCAGGTTCAAGTGACTCTCCTGCCTCAGTCTTCTGAGTAGTTGGGATTACAAGTGCCTGCCACCACACCTGGCTAATTTTTGTATTTTTAAGAGACAGGGTTTTGCCATATTGGCCAGGCTGGTCTTGACCTCAGGTGATCTGCCCGCTTCAGTCTCCCAAAGCGTTGGGATTACAGGTGTGAGCCACCACGCCCAGCCAGATGTTAGGTTATTTTTACATATGCTATTGGAAACATATAAGCTGCCTTCCCAAAAGCTCTCAGGCATTCTGTGTTGCCCAGAATGTTTAATTCAAAATTATAATCTTGCACTTAAAAATTCTAAGGTAGCTCATTTCGCTCCATTCGGACAGACCTGGGTTTAAATCCCAGCACTGAAGCAGACTGTGATCCTGAACTTCCCACTGCTCCCGCCCCAGTTGTCTCATCCATAAGAATAGTTCAACCTTTGGATTTGTTTTAAGGGTAATACTTACAAAGATTTTACCATGGTGAAGGCACTTAGCACATGTCCAATATTTAATACATGTTTTTGGTTTGGTTTGTTTGTTTTTTATTTATGCTGCTTTTTTTCTTTTCCCTTTTCTTTTTTTCCCCTTAAACAAGGTTTTTGTTTAATCCTTCTTTTCTGGTTGTTCTTTTTCTCTCTCTTTTCTCCTTTTCTTTCTTTCTGAATTTCTTGCCTTCCTTCTATTCTACAAGTCTTTCATTCCTAAACTGTTGCTTCTGTGGCTTTTTTGTCATTTCTTTAATTTACCAAGTGCTTTTATATGCTTCTCAATTGTAATCTTCGACACTAAGCCAAAATGGACTTATCTCTAATTTTGTGTATATTCTATTCTGCTGAAGGAGACAGATATTCACCAATTAATCATGTAAACATGTAAAATTGTTACTATTAACAAGAGCTACAACAGAGAGGTAAAAACCATGCTCTAAGAATATATAATAAGGAAATCTAACCTAGCCAAAGAATCAGCAGAGGCTTCCCTGAGCACGGAACACTTAATCTAAGTGCTAAACGGTCAGGTGGAGTGAACTTGATGAAGATACAGGATAAGAACATCCTAGAAGAGAGAACAATGTATGCACAATAACCATAGCAGGAAGGAGCACACGTAATAAGAGGGCTGGAAGAAGAGCCCTCATGGGCAGAGCCAGAGGATGAAGATGAATGTGGAGAGAGCATCTGGAAAGAGCATGGCTGCTCACGTGGAGGAGCTGACTTTGTCTTGAGGACAATAAGAGGCTGAAAGAGTGACATACATAATTTTTTTGAAGATTCATACATGTTGAAAACTCTTGTTTTCAGAATGGATTGCAAGGGGGCCAGACAGATTCCTGGGAACCTACTATAGCCATCTTTGAGAAAGATATTGAGAACGTGATCTAGGGTGGTGGACTACAGGTTGTAAGATCTGTCTAGGAGAGAAAAATTAATGGGATTTGCTTATGTATTTGAGAAAGATAAGTATCAAAGATGACTCAAGATTTCTGGTGTGGATAGGTTAGGTTTTTTATTTTTTGAAGAATTATGTGTGTGGGAAGGGTAAAGAAATGTAAATGAGTTCTAAATGGACAATTCCAGTTTTAGAGGGCTTTGAGTTTCTAAAAGAAAATGGCAAGAATGTAGTTGAATATATAAATCTGAAAATCAGAAGATATCTGGGCTGAAGCTATACATTTGTAAATAATCCGTATGGTGTAATTCAAACTACAAATATGCTTGAAATCAATAAAAAAATCAAGAGAATCCTTGGGACCTGTATTTAATGTTCAATGTAGATGAGGCTGATTCTAAAAAGAAGACAGATAATGAGCAGCCATAAATTAAAAAGAAAAAAAACCTGGAGAAAGTGGAGTCTAAATGCCAATATAAGAGAAACATGTTGATAGGTAATCAAAAATCTTAAATGCAGCTGAGATAACTTGTACAAAAAAATAACTGAAAATATCTCTTGGATTCTATGATCTATTAATAGATATTATTGTTAACCTTAATGAAAACAATTTCAATGGTTTAAAGTGGACAAATCCATACTGGAATAAAGTGAGGAAATACTAAGAAAGTTAATTCATTTGAGATGTTTGTCTATAAAGTGGAGAAAATAGAGAAGGAAGTTACTAGAAAGAGAAACAATGTCTAGGGAGTATTTGTTAATGTTGTTGTTTTACAGAGGAGACATGAGTACAGTTAAAAGCCACTGGGAAAGGAAAAGTTCAAGCTGAGAGTGATAGAGATAGAGATTTGGAATGAGAGCTTGTATAAGTAAAAGAGAGAAGACCTGCTTCTAATTAAGACTGATCAGGATGAAATCCACAGTGCAAATGCAGAAATTAACCTTAAGTAAGAGAAATGACATTTTTGAATTTAGGCAAGAAGGAAGTAAGTTAATAAAATCATGCATAGATAATGGTTATCGATATTTATAGACAATTGCATATAAGTATAATAAAGCCATTATTATTGATGTTTTGTATACAAGGCACTTTAACATTAAATGACTCATCCAACAAATACAAAACTAATGAGAAACTTGAGAGTTTGGGAATGAAACAAAGCCAAGATAGAAATTTTTGTACTTCCATGAAGCAGATTAAAATAAGGAAACATTAGAATTCCTCCGTCTTGACTGATCTTACTTAGTATAACATTACTGTGACAAGGTTTTACAAAAATGGTTTTGAAGAAGTCCAAAGAAGCCTGAGATTTGTAACACAAATGTGCAAGGAAGAGAGTGTGAATCTGTAATCATCTCTGTTTTCACAAAAGACATGGGGAATGAGACTCAAGACATTCATGTATTCATAGAAAATCAGGACATAACTGGGGAAACAGAACAATTTAATTAGCTTGATCTTCTAGGTAGGAGTAAACGGTCCATTTGTGTCAGGTTAATGAACTCTTCCAGGGCACTCAATAGAACCAGGGTGCCCTTAAAGGACTCATTGACCTCACAGGGGATGAGCACTTTTTCTATCAGAAAGCCCTTTATTTACCAATCTTTACACTCTGCAGGAGAAGGCCACATGTGTATTGAGGTATCAGCTTCCCATAGGTAAAGGAAGTGTTTCTCATGGCTTTATGCCCTGACACACACAACTAACATAAGAACTTCTGGTAGAATTGCTTTTATTCCTACACATAAATAAAGTGATACACCATAGTATTATTTAATTTCATCAGAATAACACAGACATAAAATAATAATAAATGTCTTTACTAGGTGATAGCTCTGAAGTACAGCTGGATATTATTCAGTATTGAGAATTGTGTGGCCAAATTCAGAGTAGGGTTGGGCCAGTCATTGGTAATTTTTTTTTTAAAATCTATACAACTGTGGCCTCTTTTCTGGAAATGAGCTATAGCAATACTTGTTTTACAACCCTCTGAGCATTCATATAGATAAAAAGCATTTGTGGGTCTCTACTGTATTCTAAGCAAATTAACTGTGGGTTATGATGAAGGAAGACAAAAGAAAGCACATAAATAAATACCTAATCATGTGCATCAATTGTAACAGCACAAGCAACTGGTTTTATTTGAAGTATCCTCTGCTCTCCAGGTCCAAGCTAAGACAGACAAAAAGAAAACAGAAAACTGCAAAGCTAAGTTCTTTCCCTTGTTTTCACAACTATCATGGCTCTTCATTTTATGTGTGTCTTATGAGCACAGGGGTTATTTTTTCAAGGATGGTTATAGAATGAAGAGGCTTAGAATTTAGAGTCCTCCTCTGGCAGAAAAGGCCAATATGCTTTTAGCCCCTTATAAAACATTCAGGTATCTTGAGTTTAGGGTCCCCCAGCTGTATGTGTTGGTTTCCCCCACACAAACCAACTCTATGTAAAAGATCCACCAGGGCCCTTCAATATTACCCTATAGGATTTGGAAGGCAAGAGGCAAGATGATTCTGCACAGACATGATATCCATGCTGCTTGCTGTGCTGTGAGTCATAAAGTCTTTGTCTCTGAACCAGGAGTCTCACATCTTCTGCCAGCAACCATGAAACAGGCGGCTAATTTCTTCATGTACAAATAGGATAAAAATCTCAGACATGTTGTAGTTCTTCACAATCCTTCCCCATTAATTTGCTTATATTGTTTATGAGTTGCTTTCCTAGGAGCAACTGTATAAATCATTTGGATGTTTTGCCTTTCCTCTTAGAAGAAAAATACGAATGATTTGACTAAACAGGCCTATAGCCAAACCCAAGATGATCTTTCCTAGTGTGAACTTTATCTTCAAACATATAGCAAGTCTGAGGCCACAACTGGAAAAATTAAGAAATAATTTCTAATTCTTGAAAATTTTGAAATATCAAAACATTAAAACTTTAGATTAAGTTTCTGTATCTTGTTTAATGTTTAACAATTTCCTGAAACTTTGGGAACTATGTAGGTTTTCTATTTTGTTAATTTGCCTTAGCATATATAAATAGAGCTATGTCTACATATTAACAGTAGTCTTGTTTTACCTTACCTTTGTGTTTTTTTGTTGTATGCCATCTAGATCCTAAGCCTTAAAGAAGAAACTATGACAATGTCTCTTCTACCACTGTTGACAAGCATTATGTGTTGCCAAAGGCTTCAGATCATTAAGTGCAAAACAAAAAATCCCAAATTGACTGCATCTTTTCCCATTGCTCAACAACTGTCAAACAATTGAGAAATTTGTTTTGGATGAAGTACTAACATTCCTTTTTCCATTCCCAGACCCACTCCACTCAGTCTGCAGTTCCTCACTGACCACTGATTGATGTCAATGTGAAAACTCTCAGACAGAAAATAAGAAATATGTCATGGGTTTTCTGCTTCTTCAAGCTTCTGATTAGGACCAGAGCCAGCAATTGCACACATTTATCCCCGTTCTTTCCAAGAATGCAGAGAAAGAAGGATCTTCCTGGGCTGCAAGAAATACTCTGTTCCTCACCCATAATAACTAAGGCTCAGAAGCTTGTAATAAAGACATGGTCCAGGGCACGTCAGGACAAGGAAGAGTGGTAAGTTATTTCTCTGTCTTTCCTCTGTATTCTTTCATAATTGGAACAAGACCTCAGCTGACAAAGAGGTGGCAGAACACTGGGAACAGCTGGTATATAAGAACCAACACAGTCCCATCAGAGCAAAGTAGTCCCATGAGTCGTTTATTCAACACATGTTTATTGAGTATCTGCAATGTGACTGCACTGCTATAGAGTCTGCATTGTTGTAGGTTTTGAGAAAAAATCTGGAAAGTAAAGTGTACACAGACTTGCCCTCCTTAAATGTATAGTCAAGTGGAGATGGCAGATATTAAGGAACTAACAGGTGCTATTGAAGTTTAAAAGAAGGATCTTAATCCAAGGAAAGTGACAGATCAATGTAGATTTTTTTTTGAAGTGGCATATAAACTGAGAACTGAAAGAATAGACATTAAACCAGAA
Source organism: Ateles fusciceps (assembly GCA_036589455.1). Taxonomy (NCBI): domain Eukaryota; kingdom Metazoa; phylum Chordata; class Mammalia; order Primates; family Atelidae; genus Ateles; species Ateles fusciceps. The sequence continues at coordinate 787,647 of JAZHEH010002052.1, forward strand.
AACAGAATGGAAGAAAAATAGATTTATGATGCAAAGACCCTAAGACAAAAAGTTTAGTAGGACTGGATTATATACACAGAAGACAGTGGTTTATGATAAGACTGAAAAGGAATGCAGGGGTTAGATAAAGATAATCTTAGAATTTGTAAGAATTTTTTTGAGACAATAAAAGACTATTTTGCTTTGGAAAGATAATAATAATAATATTAACTGTAGTGTGAATTATAGATTTAGGAGAGCAAGAGTAGATGTGGGGAAATCAGTTAAGAGACTTGCTTTAGCCAAGAAAACGCTCGATGTTGGATTAAACCATGGAGAAGACAATGGAGATAATGACAAGTGGACAGATTTTAGAAATATTTAAAAGGTAGAATCAATATATTTTGATAATTAATGGAACATAGGAGAAGAAGAAAAGATGGGGTTACATAGGACTCCCACATTTCTGAATAATCAGTTGAGAAGATGATAGTATTATTTGTTGTGTAAAGAACATGAGAAGAGGATCAGGATTGGAAGGACACATGAAGAGTTCTGGTTTTGACACACTGGGTGTGAGGTATGAGCTCTCATTTATACGGGTCTAATGCTAAGAAAGAAGTCTTGTGTTGGAGGTAAAAGTGTGGGTTTTGGCAGCATTTAGGTAGTAAAGATTCGGTGAATGGTTAAGAGCATATTACAGGAGAAGAAAAGAATTTATGTCAGAGTCCAGAGGAAAGCATATGTTTAACACAGAAGAATAAAACATGAGAAATAACTGGTAAACGAGATTAGGAAATGGTCAGAGAGGAAGAAAACCAGGAGGATACAGTGGCATGGAAGCCAATGGAGAGAGAGTTTCAGGAAGAAGGCAGTTAACAGTAGGGAATTATCAACACAGAGATTAGGAAATGTGGATGGAGGACATTCATTTTTTTCAAAGTAAAAACCAGAGATGAAGCAAAACCAAAAAAAAGTGAAGACAGATTTAGAAAGTATGATCAAAAGCCAGGGCAGAGAAATCAGAGACGAACTGATCTGAAATCATTGAGAACACACCCCAGGCGAGTGACTTTTGAAAATCCTTTTTCTGTATACTTATTTATAACAATTGCTGAATGTGAAAATATTATATTTTAATTATCTGTTACTAAAATAATGTATTTCCTTGTGGAATACCTTAAAAACTGTAGAAGAGTAGAGAAACAATCCATATTCTTTGCATGGAAAGAAAAACAATATTGATGTTTGCTCTTTATCATTCTATACAAGTTACTTTGAAATATGTTTTCTTTGGTAATATTATAGCATAACCAATTATGTTTTCTTGTAAATTGGGTTAGGTTGGATCACATCTGGTATTCTTTTTCAAGTCATGGTCTTGTTTTTTTTGTATATATACACAAACTAAATTTTTTTAGTAAAATCTAAAACAAATTTATTGATGAATGTTTACAAATATATTCTAATATTTTCAAAAATTTCTTAAAACATTTACAAAATAAAAGGAAATATGTAGAATCTTTGGAGTATTTCCTGGTAAAGGAAAAGATTTGGAAGTCACATCTTTTTTTTTTTTTTTTTTTTTTTGAGACAGAGTCTGGCTCTGTCACCCAGGCTGGAGTGCAGCAGCATGGTCTTGGCTCACTGCAATCTCCACCTCCCAGGTTCAAGCGATTCTCCTCCCTCAGCCTCCTGAGTAGCTGGGATTATAGACGTGCACCACCATGCCCAGCTAATTTTTGTATTTTTACTACAGACAGGTTTTCACCATGTTGGTCAGGCTGGTATTGAAATCCTGACCTTTTGATCCATCCACTTCAGCCTCCCAAAGTGCTAGGAGTACAGGTGTGAGCCACTGCGCCTGGCCCACATCTTTCTAAATATCACTTGAGAACTGTTAAACAAGAATCATTTGTTCAACTAAATCTTCTTTAAAAAAAAGAGCATGACAAGAGCGGGAAGATTAGTATACAATATTTCCTAGGTATGGGTGTGGGTAGCCTTCATAATAGCATGAAGACCAGAAGATATTCCTCCTGGATCTAAACCATATGGGCAGCATACATCACCCATGGCTGGCTGGCAGCAGAATGTATATAGGACTATTGGCAGGCATGGAAAAGTCAGAAGAGGCTATAGGGCAGAGAGAACATCTGGAGAATGCTGGAGTGGGATCCACCCTGGTCTTGTCTCCTGCCCAGAGTGTTCAATGGATAGAAGAACTGGTGTACACAGGACAGTAGGGTGCCAGGGACATCAAATGCACACCTGCTTACATTGTACTGGAGATAACTTAGTCACAGGGTCCTGTTTTTCTTCATTGCAGACATTTACAGTTGACCCTTGAACAACATGGGTTTAAACTGTGTGGGTCCACTTATATGTGGATTTTTTTCAATAAATATACTGGGAAAATTTTTGGAGATTTGTGACAATTTGAAAAAATTGACAGGTGAACTGTGTAGCTTGAACTATGTAAAAAATTGAGAAATTAGATGTGTCATGAATGCATAGAATATATGTACAGGTATTTTATTATTTTTTTGCAATGTTTAGAACATTTTATTAAAGTACAAAATTATTGGAATTTAGCTAATAGAAAAACCTAGTAAATATTTACAAAAACATTGATAACATCACTCAATTCACACACATTTAACAATGTAGACAGGTCTTTAAAAAGTTTACAAATTGAAATTATGGAGATATGAATCTAATAGCTCATTGCTGAGCATGGTTATCAACAACATTTAAGATCTTGTAGGAAATATTGTCCCCCAGTCTTCTGCAATCCAGTGCTCCTTAGAAATTGGTTTCTCTTTGGGAGATTCAGACTCAGAGGCAGCCAGAAGGGACGGTCAAGAGCTGAAATCATCACATAACTTGTCTAATTTTCTTTAACCTATTGATTGTGTCAAGTTATAGACACAAAGTGTTTTTCTTTAGTCTCTGATGATTTGAGAAGATGAAGAACATGAGCAATTTCTCATTGCTTGAACAAAAAGCACATTAAAAGGCTCAGTGTAGAGTGTCTGTACTAGAACCCTAAAGTTCTATCTGATGGTAAATTATGTGTAAAACTAAGATAAAACAGAGAATTAACTATGCTCTATCTTATATTTACTGAAAGTAGGAAAGGAGGCAGAGCAAAATCTTTATGAGGTTTTTCATCAAAATCTGAGAAATCTTCATCTGAATCCAAGTCCACTGTGAATTTGGTTTTTGTTGCTGCTCTCTGTGGCTCTGTTTCTCATGGAGGGACATCAAAATTACTTTTGTCACACTCCTGCTCCTATCTGATTCTGAATCAGACCAGGGATTTCTCTTCTTTCCTATTTTGATTGGCTTAAATGGCAGTGTAGTTTGTTTCTTTGTCTTTGTACCTGGTTCTTTTTTCTGTTTCTTTTCTGATCTTTGTTTTAGGCCTTCTAGCTCCATGCCATCTTCTTGAGGGCTTCCTTCAGTATTTTCATTCTTAATTTTCTTTTTACTTTTCAATTCTGCCTCTGCTTTCATTTCTGTGGTTACTCGAGGAATGACTCTTTGACCACATGAAGAAGGCAAAACTTCAGGCATTTGTGTTTTTTTCCCCTTTGCTTCCTCCCCCTTTCCCAAGAAGTCCAACTTTTCATCTTGGTTTTCCTTGGCTTCAACAGCCTCTAATTTTTCAAGAAATGCAGCCAAGTCTTCTTTCCACAAATCTGATGGACTCTTTCTCTTTAACGTGTCCAGCTCTTGTTTTTTTTTTGTTTTGTTTTTTTCCATTTCTTAGTCTGCACAGTTCATTTTTCTTTTCCTTGGTTAGGTACCAAAGGGGCATATCAAGAAGATAGTTGAAGGTTGGTCCAGAATCTGTCACAAAGTCATTCTTTTCAGTTTCCTTTAGCTAGTTTATTTTAACATTAAGTACTGTAAAATATATACAAATCTATAATACAAATTTAAAAATGTTCAAAACTTATGCACACAAACATTTACAGACTATATGTGGTGCCATTTGCTGTTGAAACAAATGTAAACAAACATAAAGATGCAATATGAAGTCATAACTGCATAAAATTAACCGTAGTATATACTATACTACTGTCATAGTTTTGCAGCACCTCCTGTTGCTATTGCGGTGAGCTCAAGTGTTGACAGAATTCATTTAAAACACCTGTGATGCTCAATCCTAGAGTGAATAATCTCTCTCTTCAGTAAATTGTGTATTACAATAAATAGTGATCTTTGTGGTTCTTGCCTATTCTTTATTATGTTTAATGTGATACCGCAAATCTTTAAAAACACCATGGGACCTATATAAAGGGCCACTAGTGATGCTGAAATTGCTCCCCCAAAACAGCAAAAAGTCATGATATTACAGGAAAAATTTGAATTGCTCGATATGCATCCTAGATTGAGGTCTGCCGGATGCTGGTTGCCCTCCATTTCATTTGATGATTCTAGCATAAGAGCCATTTTTAAAAAATGTAAAAGAAATTTGTGAGGCTGTTGATGCAGCTATGCTAGCAGGCACAAAAAGAAAACTTGCACTTTTTTTGTGAAACAGCTTTTTATCTCATATAGAAAATGAAGCTTTTATGTGGGTGTAGGATTGCTATAAGAAAGGCATACCTATAGATTGTAATATGATTTGACAAAAAGCAAAGTTGTTTTATAACAACTCAAAGTAAAAGGAAAAATTAAAGCTGGAGAAGTTAATGTCAGTAAGGGATGGTTTGATAATTCTTCAAAGAGATTTGTCTTTAAAATGTTAGGATTAGAGAAGCAGCTTCTGCTGACCAGGAGGCAGCAAACAAGTGCCAGATGCCATTAAGCAAATCATCGAGGGCCGGGCGTGGCGGCTCATGCCTGTAATCCCTTGAAGAGGAAGAATTTCTTGAACCTGGGGACGCAGATGTTGCAGTGAGCAGAGATTCAGCCACTGCACTACAGCCTGGTTGACAGAACAAGACTCCATCTCGAAAAACATAAAAAATAAAATAATTTTAAAAAAGAAAATCATTGAGAAGAAATGGTATCTGCCTGAACAGGTTTTTAATGCAAATGGAAATACCCTTTTATGGAAAAAAGAATGCCACGAAAGACATTTATTAGTAAGGAAGAAAAGTGAGCACCAGGATTTAAGGCAAGATGGAACAGAATAACTCTACTGTTTTATGCAAATGCAGTCAGGTTTACGATGAGGACTGCCCTTATCTATAAAGCTGCTAACCTCCAAGTCTTGAAAGGATAAGATAAACACCAGCTGTCAGTCTTCAGTTTGTAAAAGAAGAAGACCTGGACAATGGGAACATTTTTTTGTATTGCTTTTGTCCATGCTTTGTCACTGAAGACAGGCAGTACCTTGCCAGTAAGGAACATCCTTTCAAAGTTATTTTGATGTTGGGGAATGCCTCTGGCCACCAAGGACCTGATGAGTTCAACCACAAAAGCATCAAAGTAGTCTATGTGTCCCCCCCAGAAAGTCTCTAACTTGCCCTCTAGATCAGGAGGTCATAAGGACTTTTGTTTTTGTTTTTTTGAGACGGAGTTTTGCTCTTGTTGCCCAGGCTGGAGTGCAATGGTGCAATCTCAGCTCACTGTAGCCTCCACCTCCTGGGTTCAAGTGATTCTCCTACCTCAGCCTCCCGAGTAGCTGGGATTACAGGCATGCGCCATCATGCCCAGCTAATTTTGTATTTTTTGTAGACACGGGATTTCTCCATGTTGGTCAAGTTGGTCTCGAACTTCGGACCTCAGGTGTTCTGCCCACCTTGGCCTCCTAAAGTGCTGGGATTACAGGCGTGAGCCACTGTGCCCAGCCATAAGGATATTTAAGGCTTATTCCACAGGGTAATATATGGAAAAGATTGTTAAGGCTATGGAAGAGAACCCTCAATTGAGAGAATATCATGAATGTCTGGAAGGATTACACCATGAAAGATGCCATCATTGTTATTTAAAAAGCTGTGAAAGCCATCGAGCCAGAAACAATAAATTCCTGCTGGAGAAAACTGTGTCCAGATGTTGTGCATGACTTCACAGGATTTACAACAGAGCCAATCAAGGAAATCATGAAAGAGATTGTGGATAAGGCAAAAAAGATGGAGGGTCCAGGATTGCAAGATACGGATCTTGAAGAAATTTAAGAGCTAACAGACATCGCTCAAGAGGAATTAACAGAAGATGGCTTGATGGAGGTGAGTGCTTCCGAATCAGTGACAGATAATGAGGACTAAGACATAGGAGAAGCAGTGCTGGGATGCACATTGACATCAGACAATTTGGCAGAAGGGTTCTAATTATTCAGGACTGTGTTTGACTGTTTTCACAACATAGCCCCTTCTATGATATGGGTGCTGAAACAAGCAAAGGGTGGAAGAAGGATTGCTACTATATAGAAACATTTTTTAGAGAAATGAAAAAGTAAAAACATTTGCCAGAAATTACTATGTATTTCTGTTACAAAAGTGTGCCTGATTCTCTTGTTTCCCCTCCCTCCTCTCCCACCTCCTCCACCTCCTCTGCCTCTGCCACTCCTGAGATAGCAAGAACAGCCCCCTCCTCTCCCTCCTCCTCCTCAGCCTACTCAGCGTGAAGACAATGAGGATGAAGACCTTTATGATGATCTTCTTCCACTTAATGAATAGTGAGTGTGTTTTGGCTTCTTTATGATTTTGTTAATGGCATTTTCTTTTCTCTAGCTTACTTTAAGAACACAGTATATGATGCATGTAATATAAAAACATGTTAATCAACTGTTTATGTTTTGGTAAAGCTTCCTGTCAACAGTAGACTATCACTTGTTAAGTTTTGGGGTAGTCAAAATTTACATGTGAATTTTTCGATGGCATAAGAGTCAAAACTGACCCTACATAAAGTCAACTGTACTGTAGTTTATTAATTTCAAATATTCATTTACTTCATATCAAATTTTAGTCAAAGAAAGGACACGTGTCCCATGATTGCATGTGAGGCTCTTAACTGAACTGGAATTAGATGATGCAATCTACTCAGTGCTCTGCCAGGAAGACCTTGTTCCCGGTGACGGTGACAGGTCTTGTTGCTGGGACACAGTGATGCATTAGGAGGCAAAAGAGGGAGGGCTCCCTAGATCAGTCTGAAGGTTAACAGAATAGACAGCTTGGAAGAGAGCAGGACTCTTGTAGGTGGCTGGCTGGACAGAGCCAATTAGTCCTTCCTCCAACTGGGACTCTGAGGCAGAACCACAGAGAGCTGCTGAAAACACCTTCATTCTTTAGGTAGAGTCACACTCTTCTCCACCTGGTCAGGTGGGAGCCCTCAGAAATTGGCTAACTTAGGCATCAGAACCATCATCTGCAGAATGTCCACCTTGACCTCATCTTGTGACTCACCGAGATCTAGGGCTGGCTGTGCAAAACTGTGCCTAGGGAGAAGCCAACAGAGAGTGAGGAGGACAAATAATACCTCCATGAGCAGCCAGGTAACCAAGAAGGAGAGAAGACATTGAGACAGCTGAGAAGCCAGAGTCTCGTTCATGATGACAATGCCCCAAATTGGACACAGGATGTGTCTAATGAGAGCTCCACTGCCACCAGCACTGGGCACTAGATGCTGCAGTGACACCACTTTCTTCCAGGGCACTGGACACTAAATGTCACAACTAACATGCCACTGTTGCAAGGAAAAATGGAAAAATATGTACCTAAAATGTCCAAAATTTCTAGTTGGTGGTGATTTCTGCTACTCACACAGGCACAGGAATATGAGAATTGCGACAGAGTCATGCATCACTTAATGACGGAGATACATTCCCAGAAACATGTCATTAAGCAATCTTGTCACTGTGTCACCGTCAGAGATGAATACACACACCTAGATGGTAGAGCCGACTACACGCCTAAGCTCTGTGGCAGAGCCTATTCCTCCTAGGCTACAAACCTGTACAGCATGGCACTGTACTGAACACTGCAGGCAATTAGAACACAATTGTAAGTATGTGCGTATCTAAACCTGTCTAAATATAGAAAAGGTAGAGTAAAAGTACAGTTTTAGAATCTTATGGGATCACTGTCATATATATGGTCTTCAACCAAAATGTTGTTATGTGACACATGACTATAATGGACAATCAAAACTGTGTCCAGTGTCCTCTGGTGAAAGCGTTCATAGGCTTCACTATAAAGTATACAATATCCTTAGCATCCACGTTCATAAACTAGAAATTACTATTTCGAAAGTGATTTGAGAATTGTAAAGTAGGATTTCAGACCAACCCCAGTGTTGCTCTACCATTTTGGGGGGCATTAACTGCACTCAAATGAGGTTTCTCTCTGAGACAGCTGTGGCATGCTTTTCTTAGTTGAGAACAACTTTGTAACTCAATTTGGTGTTACATTTCTGATAATTTTTTGTTGTTATTTTTCTTCCTTTGACTGAATCATATTGTTTTAGAGGCATGAATATTTTCCCACTTGTACTTCGATGTCCTCAGTTTAGCTTTTCTTAAAGGATAAGAAGACATTATAGGAAGGCTTTCTGAGAACAATTTTTGCCTGATCATTTCACTTTTTTTTGCTAGATAGGAATGCTCAGATTCAAAGTTGGAATTCAGATACAGAATCTCTGTCACCCACTCTCCTCTATGCTGCTTTGTGAGGTGGCAGAGGTGAAGTGGTGGGGGGGAGAGGGGGACACTGGAGGGAAGTGGCAAGGCTGGAAAAGGGAGAGGGCCTTACTCGTTCCTGTTTCCATCTCACTGCTGCAGCGTTCCCTTTTGCAATGATATTATCTGAAGTTAGTCTCTTGCCGTATTTAACAAATAGTGAGATATATGTATATACACATATATGTGTACACACATTTTTATATCTTAAAAATCTATAGGCTGTTTACTCGTGGTTTTTTTCTTCCCATTTTTTTTCTTTATTGTGTTCTTATCTTCTTAGTTACCTAAGTAACAACTTTCTATGTTGCTATCACTTCTTCCCATTAAATATTCTCAGTTTAAGAAACTGGTGTGGCTTCCGCTTTCTGATTGGGCGCTGCCAGTACAGTCTTCAAATCTGCATTCCACTAATTCCCTCTGATTTACATTTTTCTGAGTCCTGTTGTTGACTTATGGTTGTGTATGTGTGTGTGCATCTTTCACAAGTGAATGCAAGTATTTTCTGAATTACAGTGGCCTCAAAAAATAAATATACGCTAATGTTTAATAAAAATAACTTTTGAAAATTTCATCAGGTCTCAAGTACAGAAAGAATAAATCAATGCAAGGTGTTGTTTGATATCAATGTGCTAGACTTTAGCACTGGCACTTAATATGGATTTTTTAACTTACTTCTCTCCAAAAAAATCAGCGAAGTAGGTATTATGACTGTTGTATCTGTTTTATAGGAAGTAAAGGGGTCTTAGTAAGATTCAATAACATTATCAAGGTCCCAAAGACAGTAAGAGAAGAACTGGGATTTGAACTTAGTGTAGCTCATGCTCTAAACAATTTTGCCTACCTGGATTCAGATCTTTATTGGGGGTAATGAGTGTCCCCTTGAGTCCAGTGTGATACCCCATACTTAAAATAAGGAAAGCTCAAGAGATAGTGAAATGCAGAGGGTCACAATTAAATAGTTTGCTACACTTGTACTCCTTTGCCACAGTGTTACCTTTTTACCATAATATTAGATGAAGTTATTCTCTTGCAATATTTAGCAATTACTAATATGTATATATATGATATATATATATATACATGTATATACATTTTTATTCCTTAAAAATCTATAGGCAGATTATTCATACTGTTTTTTTCTTCTCATTTTTTTCCCTGTGTGTTCTTGTATCTCAGAGATAGTACAAAATGTCCTTGAGCCTGGAGAGACTCAGCTCACTCACCAGAATCCAATACAGTGTGACTCAGCCTAGACGTCCTGAACAGTCCCTGAGCTCCAACCCATCATAGACGTCCCCTCTGTCAAAAGCTTCACCTATTGACTTTGAAAGACCAGGACAGGGTCAACCATGTTCTACAGACTTGGAATTACGATTGCAATGGCATTGCCTTCCCTGCAAAATATTTACAGTTGCTGCAGAGACAACAAAGGTGTGCCACAAATGTTGACGTAGGTGCAGGAAATTAAAAGCACACGACTAAAAGAAAAATGCAAAAGCCTTTCTTGAAAAGAAAGACAAGCTGTACGTGCTTTATCAATTTCATCTGAATGTCTGTTTTGACCTGCTGCTTTATTTAACCCTCTGCTGAGTACTGCATATGGGACATTGCAAACCGATGTCATTTGAGATGTGTTAGGACCATCACCTGGTAATTACCTTCTTGGAAGATAATATTTCACGGCACATAAACAATGGTCTCTAAAGAGTACTTGTTTTTAGAAAGAACTGAGAGAGAGCAGTACAGTACTGGAAAAGTCCGGAAAATGAATACAATATGTCAAAGTATTAGCTAAAGTATTTTCTCTCTGGATGAGATGAGTGGGAAAGAGAAGGGTTGTCATTGGCCTTTAGTTTTGTGTTGCTGAGTAAGTGAAAAGAAATGGAAAATGAGATTCTTCCAATTTCAAACTGTTACAATATGGTTACTTACATGCCCTACAGAGAATTCCTGAAGGCACGAACCCAGTCACAAATTGGTACACATCAGCATTTTGCATAAAAGGAAAACATCCATATCTGACTCAGGCAACAATGAAATCAATACAGAAACATTTCCAGAGAAGTCCTGCAGCTTTTTTATGCATTTGTAGCTAGTTTATCGTGCAAAAAATCTTCTGACTGTTTAATAAATCAACTTTAGATCCACAATTCCTAAACTTCCATGATTTTCTTTATCATCACCTAGAGAGCACCCTGAAGATACGGAAGTCACATTTGTTTCCCCTACTGTTTCTATCCTTATTAGATGGTTTATCTCTCTGCTGGTTTTTTGATAGGTTTGAATACAGGGGTTAAATTCATATCTTATAGTCGCTCTACCACACAGCCTCCTCCAAAGCTTGCAGAATATCATGAAAAGAACATCTGTCAACTCCAGGGCCAAAATGCTGCCCTCAGCTCTCTGCCTTGGCCCAGACCTCTCTGTCAATAGAATTATGCTCATCCTCAGAATTGCATTTGATTTTATTTACCATTGAATGTCTGACTACCTGCTTAAGTAATTATTTTAGATACTACAAAAATATACCTGAAATGATTTTGCAAGTATGTTTAAAACAATGTTTATGTACCTTCAATAAAATCTGAATATTATTTAAACTTTTGGTGGTGCAGAAATCTACTACTTCAAATATGTTTGTAAAGACCAGATGTGATGCTTTTAAGAAAAGTGAAACTTTTTCTTTTTTTTTTTTTTTTTTTTTGAGACAGAGTCTGGCTCTGTCGCATCACCAGGCTGGAGTGCAGTGGTGCGATCTCGACTCACTGCAACCTCCGCCTCACAGGTTCAGGCAATTCTCCTGCTTCAGCCTCCCAAGTAGCTGGGACTATAGGTGCGTGCCACCACACACAGCTAATTTTTGTATTTTTTATTAGAGACAGGGTTTCACCATGTTGGCCAGGATGGTCTCGATCTCCTGACCTCGTGACACATCTTCCTTGGTCTCCCAAAGTGCTGGGATTACAGGCGTGAGCCACTGCACCCGGCCAAACTGAAACTTATATAAATGTTACCGGCCCATCATAATGAAGATGTTACCATTAGATAAGAAGAAGGAATTAATGTTTTCCTCTTAATAACTGTCTAGTCATTGTCTATAAGCAGAACAAAGAAACCAATCAATCATCACGGTTCCGTTGGTTCAGACCCCTGACTCTATGGCATTAAACCTCATGGTAGTGCCAATCATTTCATGTTTGTATTAAAACATCTGTGTCGTTCTACTCTGTGCCCCAGTTTCCTCATCTGTACTTTGGGAATGATATTGGCTGTTTTAAGGGTATATATGAATTAATATTCAAAAATAAGTTTAGATCAATACCTGGCATATGGCAAGTACTCAACATATTTAACCGTTACTATTACTAGTGCCTCATTAGGTTGTAAAATTCTTGAAGACACAAACTCTCCTCTCTTTATATTAGGATTTCCTAGATTACTAAACACTTAGCCCCTTAACTAGTATTTATTAAATGATTTGATACTCTGAAACTTGAGAAATGTATACAAAATCACACAATGGGCAAATAGGCAAGTTTTATATTTAGTTTAGATATCATTAAATCTATATAAATACATAATCTTTTTTAAAAAATATTGGATGTGATGTAACCAAATGGGGCCGTAAAGAAACTCTGCCAGTCACCACAAGCCCACCATTTTCAAGGTCCAGTTTCATTGTCTTCTCTTCCATTAAAATCTCCTTGATCGGTCCTCAGTCATTTTTCCACAACAAGACTATAGGACTTCGTATGTTCATTTTCCATAGAATGTATGCCATTCTTCCTGATCTTCTAGTTACTTGCATATAAGCGTATTTGTTCTTAAAAGCGAAAAACCATGAAGAACTTATATTGGTTTTCACCAAGACTCATGGTCTAATGAATGCATTTGCTAATGGTAGCATCACGATAAATGTTTGCTGAATATATGAATGACTCAACAAAAGCATGCTCAGCACTAGGGTGAGTATCTTGACAATATGAAGCAAGAGAAGATATTCTCTCTCTGCTATCAACACGTTGTACAGTTTAAGCATATCCACATACATGGAACCAGGGTGAGAACCAGTGGTTGAGAGACTGTGTCTTCTAGGAATTGTAGGAGGTACCCATTACCAAGTCCTGATGAAGCAGAACCTCAGAGTGCAGGTGGTTAGTCTTGAATCCTAGGAGAGATTTAGGTGAAAGCAGAAACAATCTTTGAGGCATGCTAAATTATTGAAGTCTGAATAAATATGGTATCCTGCAGATCTGAAGAGTGTGTGGCTAGAGGGGGAGTTAGGGGCAGAGCTGGGAGTTATGGACAGGGAAATTGACTAGAGATACATGGTTCCACTGTCACTGACCATATGACCGAAGAGCAACCCTGCACAAAGCAGTGGAAGGAGCATTTGTGTTTAGCATCCTCACTTTCCCATATCTTGGTGTCCTAGGGCAGGAAGGAGAAAACTTCAAGCTGGTCAGTGGTCCCTTTGGGCCAGCTTTACAACTCATGAAAGCAGTACTCTGGGACTTTATGTGAAGAGAGGCTATTCTGTTTTCAACTAGACTTAGTAGGCTTTTGGTTTCAGAGAATGTTTCCTAGACCCTCATGATGGAGAGAAAGGATCAAATCGTGATTTGAACACTCCCAAGGGCTCCAGGCAGCTGTGATTCCTCCAGCAAGATGCATCGTGGTTTGAGTGTTCTCATCTATGACTGAGGACAATGGTACCCACCTCACAGGGCAGTGAGGATCAGAGAAAAATGCATATGACCTGTCACAACAGACATTCAATACTAGGCAGCGACTATTGTTATTATTATTACTATTATTTTTATGTCTTGCTTGTATGTCTGTGGTTCCTATATATAGTTCAGAAGGAAAAACAATAGGCCTGGAATCTTTGTTTTTCAATTTAAAAGTATTTATTGACTGGTTACTATGTGCCAGGCGTCTGTGAGGCACTGAGTATATTTCAGTGAACAAGATGGTTTGATCCTTCCTGTCGTGGACATTTTATCAATTGATGGGGAATAATTAAACTAGCAAGCAATTGGCATTGAATAATGAAGTGTGACAATTCAGTGAAGCAAAAGTTCAGCATGAACAAAAGCAGGAGGCAGGGAAGACTGGAATGGCATCAGCAAGCACTGGCTGAAAATTAGGCAACCGATAGAGTGGAATTGCTAGGAGCACTTTCCCGAGCTGGGTGAGTGACGGGGAAGGTTACATCTCTGTGCCCCATCTGTAAAATGGCATGAGGATAATACCTACCACATAGACTTGCTATAGCGATTAAATGGTAGTAGACGCTTCCTTTGGGGGCTCTTATAAGGATTGAATGAATAAATGTAAGGTACTTAGAAGAGTGCTTAGCACATGGGAAACACCAGTTAGGTATTAGGTGATGATGGTCACGTGCCCGAGGAGTAGGTTGTGGAAATTTGGACACCCACATGTGGCTGCACAGTGAAGGTCCTCGCATACTACGTTAAAGTTAGTAAGAGTTTTGGCCAGGCGCGGTGACTCACATCTGTAATTCCAGCACTTTGGGAGGCCGAGGAGGGTGGATCACCTAAGGTTGGGAGTTTGAGACCAGCCTGACCAACATGGAGAAACCCCGTGTCTACTAAAAATACAAAATTAGTTGAGCGTGGTGGTGCATGCCTGTAATTCCAGCTACTTGGGAGGCTGAGGCAGGAGAATTGCTTGAATCCGGGAGGCAGAGGTTGCAGTGAGCCCAGATCATGCCACTCCACTCCAGCCTGGGCAACAAGAGCAAAACTCCATCTCAAAAAAACAAAAGTTAGTAAGAGTTTTGTAGGGAAGTTGAATGTTTCAAGACAAATTCACCTTTACCAGAGCAAGATGTGGAAGTGGAGAAGTGGAAGGGGGAGGGCATTTTAGGCAGAGTGGGATATCCTGGAAGCTGCCGAAAGTTCAGCATAGCTAATCAGTGCAATCTAATAGAAATCTTGATGCAAGCCACATATGTAATTTGAAATTTTCTAGTAGCCCCATTAAAAAAAAGGCAAGAAAAAAGGTAACTTAAATAACATGTTTTGCTTAACACAATGTATCCAAAATATCATTTCAACATGCCATCAACATAAAAATATTAAAGAGATATTTTACGTTCTTTTTTCATGCTATGCCTTTGGAATCCGGCACATTTTACACATAGAACACACTTCCGTTGGACTAGCCACACATTTGAGATGCTCAGAGTACTTGTGGCTAATGGCTACCGTATTTGACGGTGCAAAGTCTAGACGGTCATTTATAGCCTTTCATTCCATCCTGGGAAGTTTGCACTTTATCCTAGGCAGGTGGCAATGGGGGAAGAATGAAGATGATGGCAACACAGAAGAGAACTGGAATAATTAAATTTGATTTTTAGAAAGTTCACTTACTGATGCAGCTGTATGGATGATGAACCGGGATGGGTGAGGAAAGCTTGGAAGCTGGCAGACCACGGGGTGACCATGGCTGTTGCCCATGAGAGGACTTGGAAGGTAAAATAAGGTTGCAGCAATGAGGATGGAGAGGAGAATGGAGTTGAAGAAAGAAAAGGAAGCCAAATGCACAGGGCTGGGTGACAAACTGCACCTGGGTCTGGTGAAGGAGAAGGGAGTGAGAACAAAAGGCATGTTCTGAAGTTTGCACCAAGTACCTGGAAGAAGGCTTGAGGCTCCGCCAAGCATTGACAATGAACTTTGGTTAGACTTATTAACTAAGTTGCATTAACTAGCCAAGCTGAGGTGCCCAGCAGGTTTTTAACTGTATGTTCTAACCATTAAAAGAGATAGTATTTTATGGGATAGCAATTGCTGCTATAGATGAGCACTCATAAAACGTTGTTTGCCATAAAGTAAGTTGCAGCTTGATCATCTGTTCAGTCAATGTTTTAAACTCAGACTGAGACATTTTTCTCCCTAAGACATACTCTATCACATTGGTAAGGTAAGCCCATGGGCACGTAGAGTCCTTATTTGTCATTATCTGGGTCTTGTGTGGTACCATGGCATGAGCTTTGTGGTCAGAATGCCTGGGTTGGAATTCCAGCTCCTGCCACTTACTATGGAATCTTGAACATTACTTAACTTCTGCACGCCTCTGTTTCTTCAGCTATGAAATGGAGCTAATGATACTGTTTAGACTACTGATTCGTAGCAAGCTCAGAGTGATTCCTAGAATGTAGTAAGCCCTATGTAAATGTTTGCCATATAAATGTGCTTTAGGCAACTTTACAGAGCATGTCCTCTTTGTAAGTAGGATATCCAGTGTCTTGGTCATCTAAAGCATTCAGATCTTATCTGCATATCAAGTGATAAGAAAATTGCTACTCTTTCAAATTAATCTCAGATATTTTCATTAAAGTGACTACTCAGAGAATGTCATTTTTTAAAGTCAATTTTTATTATGCTTAATTTTTTATTTTTAACTATTATGGAGTAAAGACTATTTCAATAACAAAGACCCTCTGTAACTGCTAATTTTTTAACTTCTATTTTTAACATTTTAGTCAGGAACAATGATAAACAATGATTAAAAATAATAGGTAAAAGTGTAATTTCCATTTTTAAAATCTCTTAAATATATTTTTCTTCTCTTGAATGTTCATTTTTCTCCTTAGTTCTTGGGAGAATAAAAGCATTAATAAGAGAGCACCCAACTGAATTTGGTTTTTGTTCAGTTTTACTGAATACCCATTAAGTTTGACAGAAAATACACCAAGATAATTAAATCAGCAGTTTAAAAAATATAGAAACTATTTCAGGATATTGCTTTCTTAATTCTAGATTATAATTATGTTTAGTATGTACCAGCCTCCATAAAAAATAGTTTTTGAAAATGCTGAAATGTCACACAGGGCAGGTTGGAATGTGATTGAATCTACTTAGGACATTCGAATCAGAACACAAGGACATAGACACACCCGATGGAGGAGCTGAATCTCTCAAAATGAGCACGCATTCCCCATGGGGGTTGGACAGGGAAAAGGTGTGTGTTCTAGGCACGCAGAGCCTGAACTACACAGAAAGATGGAAACACCATGACTCTGCTCTCAAACTGCTGTCAGCTGGTGGGATGCTAGGGGCAGGCTTGTAAGTTACTAATTGCAGGACAATGTAGTCAGTGCCTGATAAATGGAAAAAGTCCTAGTTTTTTTTCTTTTCTTTTTTTTTTTTAGACGGAGTCTCACTCTGTTGCCCAGGTGCAATGGCACAATCTTGGCTCACTGCAACCTCTGCCTCCCTGGTTGAAGTAATTCTCCTGTCTCAGCCTCTGGAATAGCTGGGATTACAGGCATGCACTACCATGCCCAGCTAATTTTTGTGTTTTTAGTAGAAACGGGATTTCACCATGTGGGCCAGACAGGTCTCAAACTCCTGACCTCAAGGGATCCGCCCATCTCAGACTCCCAAAGTGAGGGGATTACAGGCGTAAGCCACCGCGCCGGGTCTGAAAAGCCCTATTTTTTAGAAGGAAAGAGGGGAGGGGAACTCTTATTTCCTTGGGAAAACAAGGGAAAGCTTGACACAGGAGATATTCCATAACATTCAAGAACTTTCAATTTTCTCATGCCAAAGCAAATTAAAAAAAGACAACTCTGACTGAAGAAGCTGGTGCATTTCGTCCCTCGGGGGAAGCCATTCCCTTTGTTTTCCCCATGAATTCTCTCATGTTGGGGAACACACAGGCTTTAGGTGAAGGAGCTCCGCACGTTGATTCTATTTAACAGATTCATACACCTTTTGAGTGACATCTAGATAGTTCTCTTTTCTGTCCTTTTCAGAATCAGAAAAGGGCAGAATTAAAGCAAGGAGCAAGCTGTTTCAGGATAGCAATGGGATAGGGACTGAAATGACAAAGAAAACGAGATGATGAGGCACAAGGGAGAATTCCATTTCTACGAACTGATGGGAACCAAAGGGCGGAAGAAGAGAGCTAAAAGAGGGTTCGATATCACTTTGGTTTGTTTTGGCTACCTTAGTCCTCTTGGTCTCAGGCACTTTTTGAATCAGATGCACCCAATGCGTCACTTCCCATGATCCCCCTGCACCTTTTCTTTTCTTCTTTTTTTTAAAATTATTCTTTAAGTTCTGGTATACATGTGCAGAACGTGCAGATTTGTTACATAGGTATACACGTGCCATAGTGGTTTGCTGCACCCATCAACTTGTTATCTACATTAAGTATTTCTTCTAATGCTATTCCCCCCCCTAGCCCTCCACCTCCTGACAGGCCCCAGTGTGTGATATTCCCCTCCCTGTGTCCATGTATTCTCATTGTTCAACTCCCACTTATGAGTGAGAACATGCAGTGTTTGATTTTCTCTTCCTGTGTTAGTTTGCTGAGAATGATGGTTTCCAGCTTCATCCATGTCCCTGCAAAGGACATAAACTCATCCTTTCATCCTTTTTTATGGCTGCATAGTATTCCATGGTGTATCTGTACCACATTTTTCACATTTTCTTTATCCTGCCTATCATTGATGGGCATTTGGCTTGGTTCCAAGTCTTTGCTATTGTGAACAGTGCTTTTCTTAGTGAAGACAACACCGTCACTGATCTAATTTGGCCAAAAGGGTCTCCCTGTTGGGCATGTAATTTTGATCTGAGCATAAAACTACCAGCAGGTCTGCTGTTTCCATAGATAAACCAGATTATGGACACAAAGTGAAGGGCTCAGGAGCAGGCATAACCTGAAAGAGAATAGAGGGCTTCATTTGGTTCACATAACCACTCTTTCTTTCTACTCTCAAAGCCACTGGCACTAAATCTATCAACATATACAGAAGTTATTTATTTCTCAAATGGACTTACATCCAGATTTGAAAATAGTTGAGTTTTAGTGTAAATAGATCAATAATTCTTGAATGTAGTTCTATTAGAGAACTCTACCAGAAGATATTATTTATTCAGCTTTGAGTTAAATGCAGGAAAGGTAGCATCAAGCTCTCTACACCAGAAACCAGAAATACTGAGTTCTCTGTGTGACCTGGAGCTTCTTGACCTCATCTATAAAATGAAAGAATGAGCTTCTGTTTCCTAAGCTTATCTTCAGTCCTAGCATTACATAAGTAAAATATGAAGATATCAGATAACTCAGGCAGTTGCCAATTTTTATGCTGAAAATCTAGCAGAATTATTATAAATACAAGTTTTCTTAATTTCAGAAAAAGAATCTTTGGTATTATTTTGGATCTGCTCATTTAGTAACCTAATTTATGAACCTAACCAATTACTAATGATGACTTTAGGGTTTTTGTAGGATTACAATAATATGTGAATGAACCTCTGCTAGCTGAGGGTCTTAAAGTTTTATATAAACAGTTTTGGCATATCTTATCTATTTTATGATCTATAATAGACAACTTAATCCTATTATGACAAGAAATAGTTGACTGCTTGAAATATGCATTTGGGAACCTAAATCAGGGGGTTGGCACTAAAAATTAGGTATGTGAAGAATCAAGTGTAATATGAGGTTCTAAATATAGAAATTTGTTCACTAATAAGGTCTAAAGCTTGAAAATTAGGCCAGCGTTGTGCTTTACAAGCTAAATAGCTACACTTAAAACCAAAATTGGGAACTTTGGATCAACATTAAGATGCTGCTGCTGCTTTGAAGTTTAGAGAAATGATATGAATAACTACAAACGAATGTCACATTGATTTTTATTTGAGCTAATTATCAACTTTTCAACATGTTTTTCTTTTTATATATACAGTATTTTGAGTGAGTAATAGTCTTTGAATAGTTGTAAAACTTTTTTCTTAACTTGTAGGTATGGAAGTTTCAGTTTTTATTTAACTATATGTGTTGTAATTTTATAAAGAAAATAATTTGGGAGGGTAAGTGGTAATATTTCTTAGTAAAATCTTCTTGGTAGAGAATGTAGGAAAAAATCAGATGTATAGAGAGCAACCTATTTGCTCTTGGAAGAGAAGTATTTATGTTTTTATTATAAGATTTTCATGATTGAAAAATATGAGAATAAAATTATTTATATCAAGAAACTTCAACCAATAGAGGATTGGATAATCCAGGCTGTGCACCAGGCTTAAAAACCATGTAATACAGTTATATATGCAGCATGAAATTTTTAATCAGAAGTATCTGAATTAAAATATCTAGAAGACATTTGCCAATTTCTAGTTATTTATTTTTAAGCATTTATGTTGTATGTAGAAATATGTGCATACATACATAATTAGGTTTGATCTGTGCCAACTTACTCTGTATCTTTTGTGAGTTCTTAAAGGCTTAATCCTTGCACTACATTGTACACCATGGACTTAGGCCCTAGCATTGTTTCACTAAGCTTAACAGGACGTCCTCAGAGGGGAAAGTGGATACTTCTGTCCAGATAAGGGAAATCATAGTTTTCAAGCAACTTAGCAATGGTGTCGTTAGGCGGATGTTAACTGCCAAATGCCATTGAAGATATACTTTTCATTTACTCTGAAAAAGTTGCATTGCTTTGAAAGTCCTTCCAGATTTCTTTAAATGAAATCCAGAATATATTAAATTAGAACCATTCCTTAGACGTCTTGATTACATACTGATTTTTTAGCAAAATATAAAGATTAAGCCAACTTTGAGACTTGTAAAGAAAGCACGTTTATTTTAAATTATTGTCTAAAGGTTAAAATAACCACCTAAATGCACCCTTGAGTATCTACTAGATAGACTGGTTTAGGCACTTATTTTATTTCCAAATTGTGTGTATGTGGTGTATGACCTTAAAGCACTAGCTACCTTGGATTGCTAACAGTCTTCAGGCTGAAACAGTATAATCGGGCAGAGTGCTCTCAACTTTGGAATTTGCTCTCCATTGAGCAAGCCAAGCCAGAGTGTGGTGACCCTGGAGTATGGGACAAGGCCCATTTATATACTCAGATTGTGCCTTGGGGCTGAATTCATGAATGAGTGATAGTTTGTTTGGGACAAAATAGAAGATGGTGAAGTCTAATCCATTTTATCAATATGTTCATGATTCCGTTTGTGTACCTGTGCTTTGTTATTTTAGGTGTTCCTTGTTATAACTTGAAGCATGTACGGATTTTGGTCACTACGCTCTTTTGCCAGGGCAGACTTGAACGGCACATGCTTCCATAAAGTAAGAAAAAGTTTCTTTTTAGGTGGCATTCATTCTTTTCTTTTGTTGAGTGAGATGGTCTGCTTTTTGGTGCTGCGGGTGTTTAATGTTCATATTTTCCATTTCTATTATGGTAGATACTTGAAAACCTTCAAACTAAAATTCCATCATAGAATGAAGACTTACCTTTAACAAACGCTATCCTTAAATTTGCTTTTTAATAACATGGAATGCTGACTCTGGCACCAGTTCTAAGTCAGTCATTTTTATAAAACTAGTAAAAGAATTGTTTCTGAGGCCGACCTTTTTATAAGAGCATGTTACCGTATATGCTGGTATGTATTTCCAGATACAACTTTGGATTAATTAAGCTTAACATTAAATTTGTATTTTCAGAAAATTTTGAAATTTTGATTTTGAAATAATGTCTCTCTTTAAAAATCTTGATGATTTAATAATATTATTTTCATAGCTTTCCTGGGAGAAAAAGTAGTTACTATGACCTGCATTTCATGGATAATAAGGAAAGAATTTCCATTATTTTTAAGTCAAATGTGTTAGCGGAGGCCACCAAAGCCAGCCCCACTTCTTGCTAGGGTTATAATTCCCAAGGGTGCAGCTTTTAATTCTGACTAAAAACAATGGCCTAAAAATAAATTAGTGCAATACCTAAAATGTTATATGTGAATAAATATTTTGAATCTAAATTCCAAGTTCTTTTTACACTGAAAACACAATGCCTAATGGTACATAGATGACGAAGAGGATTAAGCCATTTTCTCATATTTGTTTTACTCCTTGGTGGCTTTAAACCAATCCCTTAATAGGATTTAATTTTGACTTTGACAATTAAGCTTTCTATGTAATGAAAGGGCAGTGGTTGTTTTGGAAAAAGATAATGGGTGTTATAAGGGGTGTTACCTTTGGAAGTTTATGAGTCTAAAAGTCAGTGTAATAAAACATTGCAGTCTTAAAGGGAGGCTATGTAAATGTGTTGCTACAGTAGTTAAGTATATAAATGATTTTCTACTTATATAGACTTCTGCACAGCTTTTATATCATGCAAATATATGTTTATCAAAGAGAACTTTAAGAATATATCAGGTCTGGGAACTTTTACTTTCGTTGTTTAAAAAAATATATGTTAAACAAATGACCTTGATTCAAAAATTATATTAGCACTGTCAGAATTAGCCTTTGGTGTATTATTTAAATAGATAGTCTATATTTCCATGAAAAATGCATTTGCTATTTGCATAACTTTAAAATTGGAGTCAAAGGAAAACCAAACAATTTCTTCTCCTAATTTGTACAAGCCGAAATCCTTACACTGTCACCCTAAATGGCTTTCCCCCACCAAGGGCAAGCCTGCTATGTAGAAGAAATGCTACATTATATTTTTAAGAAATTGTTTTAGAAGGAAAGTCATTTTATTTTCTCAGTGTCCGCAATATGTAACAGGGCATTCTGTTTTAAAACCCAAAAGCATCTCAGTCAATCTCAAGATCAGTTACTGAAGCTTGTCCAGTCTGTCAAGAGCTAGTGTTACTTTTTGCAATGTGACTGGACAACATTCTTATTCTGACTTACAAAGTGAGATAGAATATTCAGTTCCTTCTGAACTCTCTTTTCTTTTGTTTCCCTTAAATATGGGAGTAGAGAGGAGGTTGGCAGAAATAAAGGAATGTGTGTACAGATGTCAGTTTGGGTGTTATTTTAATCACCGCCCTTAGGATGAGTATAATGCGTTAGAGATTTGTGTATGTGCATGTGTGAGTGTATGAGATGGTATGACATTTTTTATTTAGATCTATTTTATTAGAAAAATAAATCTTGCAATTGTGTAAATCATATTGAACACTGCCCTGTCCTCCTCCTTCCTCTCCCTTCTTTTCCTACACTCATATATGACCCAATTTATGAACATGCAAGCTGATATTCCTTTTGGTCTATATTCTTTCTTAGAAAAGAGAGATCACAAATGCATCAGCGTAGACAAACTGCTGTAATCGGTAAAGTTGGAAGCTGACACACTTATAGAGTCCTGCTTGCCAAAAATAGGATTTCATTTGTACTGGAATTTTTTTCCCCCTGAACCAGTTTTGCCAATGCTGTAGTAAATGACAACTTTGGGAATGCAGGATTGGGGAACACAATATTTCAGTAGGTGGCGCTTCAACACAGCCCACCTGCTCGAGGGCTTACGTGAGTGCTCAACTTTCTAATACCTGTGGTGCAGCAAAGAGGCTTGGCCCAGTTTGTTAACATCGCAGCCAGATTATTGTCCCAGGCAATAACGACATCAAATGCAGCTGAAACATCTAGGCGGGAAGGACTGTTACTGTATGTCGTTGGTAATTGTTTTCACACAGACACACACACTCACACACACACGTACACACACACCTTCATGCATACCTACACTAGCTCTACTTCTAAAATTAAAAGCCAGAGAGAACCGATCTCAAAATGTCAATGATGTTGCAATAATCTCAGCTTCTTATTTGTTTTTTTGTCTGGGTTATTGGTTTATAGTTTCTTGTCTGCATGTCTATTTGTTTTCTTTTAAAAAGAATTTTGCGATTTTTTGCACCATTAGTTCTTAGCGAACAAAAAGATTTTCTCTTTCAAATAATATTACTATTTAAATAAATAAAAGAGTACACAGGAATACCAAAAGTTCACTTCTTAAAAATTCAGCAAAAGAAACTATCTGCAGTGATGCTCCCTGACATGTCTATACATTGACATAAACCAGGATGATTAAGTGGATGATAAGCCACATGTCATTGACAAACAAGAATAGAGATGCCTGGAGAGAAATGTACTATAAAGGGCTTCACTGCACCAAGAAAGCTCCCTATGGTCCATTGACCTAAGGATATCTGCAAACTTCATCCAAGAAAAGATGAAGAAGGAGACTAGAATATTTTACAATAACTAGGCGCTCCTCTTTGAAAAGATAAGAAATTGACACTATTTTCTTTTCTGATTTGTCGATCAACATTCAGAGTTCAGATTATCACAGGTATTTTAGATTGTTATGTAATTTGCTAATGTTTTACTGAAATCTTCTAAATATACAATAAATAAATTTTCCATAAAAAATACTGCATATTAGGAAAGTTCACTCTGCTTTTCTTTGCCTTTCAATCTGCCGCTTTTATATAAATTGAAGAACACATTTTCAGAATAGTGAGTAAATATAAAATAACTTGCATTTAAAAAGTATTCTTTAGTATATAATATTGATATGAAAACTTTATATATAAAGTAATGGCATGTATAATGGGTATAAAAATAAACTAATTAAATGAATAAAATAAAAAAATAAAAATGCTTTCTGTTTCTCCTAGACCATCTGTTATTTATTCTGTAATTCATAGACACTTAAAAAATTAACAGAAAAATACATTTTCGATTCTGATATATTTTTAAAAAGCTTCTACATAATAAAGTATATAAATATAGATTTTTTAATAATCAAGGATTCAAATATTGAACACATTTTTTTCCTCCTTGAAAAGGCTAATAGAAAAAAACCATCAGCTAGCTTTTTTCTTTTGTCTGTAATTCTTGATAGAATTACCGATTTAAAAGAAATAAACACAAATTGAATTTTCAGATTCCTTTCTCTGCAAAACCACAATATGTATCGCTGCTATGATGTAGGTTTTAGCTTTTTTTAAGAAATATATCTTTCCTATATGTATCTATTAGACTTGGATACTTGCTCTCTATTTCTGCATGTTTTAAAGCTTCCCTATGAAGAAGAAGGGAAAGGGCCCTCTAAAATTTCACATCTTTGTTATTAGAATATATTGACATCCCTTGCTTCATTGACTTTTTATTACAGTCCTGAGGTTAAAAAAAAAAAAAAAAAAGATTGTCAGTGTCAGCTCAGTTCTTTGTTGTGATTCCAAGTGCAGATTTTTGGCATTTTCTCTTTGCTTTCAGCTTTGTGGATTTGCTTTTTCACTTCATCTTATTTTCAGTAGAAGTCAGGTTAAAGACAAACTTGAAAGGTTTGGGATTATTATTTTTCCTTTTCCATAGGTTTTGTGCCACAAAATGCCAACATAAAAGATAGTTTTGCATCAGGCCCCCTTGGCCACTGGGTCCTCCTCTGAGGCCCTGGCATCTGTCAGCGAGGAACACTCCAATCTGGGCTCCCTGCTGAGCTGAGATGTGGCTGCCTCCCCCAATAAAGGGCCACACTGCTCCTGAGCCAAAGCACGGGACCATCTGATGCGAGTCTGGCCTAATGAAAGTCCAGCATGGGGCTAAATGAGTTTCTACCACTGCTGGGTGAGGGGGCTAATGATAAAACAGCTCCCTGGGCTCACTGCTGCTGTTGGTATCTTTGTCAGGGCATATGGCAGTTGGCTGAATGCCTTACTTGTGCAATTTCCTATCGGATTTATCCTGAGAATGTGTTATATCTTGCCCCTCTCATCCCTTCTCCACCTCCCTTTGGCCTCCTCTTCAGCACTTCTGTACTCTGAGGTCCCTTGATTTTGGGGCCATAAAGACTCTTTTTATTTTGTGAAACTATGATTTAAAAAAAAAAAACTTGGAAGGCAAAATAGAAAATGGGAGAGAGAATGATATTGGTTTACATCCAGTGGGTGGTTTTATTTCCTTTGGAACATTATAAGTTAAAAGCATAAATTTCACAGACCAGAGAAACAATCAGCTTGAAACTTGTTGAATACAGTAATGCTAACTAAAAATTTTCTTTATTATATGTTCTTTCCTTCTTTCTTTCTTTCTCCCACTTTACAACGCATCACTTATATAATGTATTTAGGAATTTATAAGTAATAAATAAGTGATTTCAAAACTTTTTTATTACTGGAATTTTTCAATGGATTTAATTAAATATTATACAGAAAAAAAAAAACACTTACTTTGGTTTACTTACTTTGGGTCCTTAGTGTCCTGAGAGAAGTCACATTTTGGAAGATTCTAATTTATGGGTGCATTGCATAGACCAATTTTGCTCTTTTTGGCTATGTTTTGGTTTGATATATGCAGATTTACAGCACAATTCGAACTGCTGTGGGAAAATGCCTACAATAAAAATTAAAGCAATCTTCCAAATCCTAGAAACATTTCAAAAATATATGTTCTACTCTTTTTACATTTATAAGCTCATTAAACGTAAATAAATACTTTGATGCCAATTCTGATATTTTAATATTGCCTGTATAATATTGTATCTGAATTTGGTTTGTTCTGTGATTTGTTTTTAGATACAGTCTTATTGCCCTCGTTAGTGTAGAATTAGATTAAAATGTCAATGATAAAGGGACATGATCATTAAAGCTTAATGTATGATATTTTATCCTTTTATTGGAAAGTCACACATCTGAGAGCAACAGAGTTATGCAGAAGGTCCTAAAACTTAGATATTTTTATAAGTAAAGGTCATGGTTTTGGCTCTTTTTGCTAAGGTGTCTCTTTCTCTCTCTGTCACTGTCATTCAACTTACGTTTCTGTCAGAAATCTCCAGGACTTAAACACGATGTGAAATTTTCACAGCTGCAAGAAATAGCCCATTCTAATCTAAATATAAGTGATCCTTTCATAAACTTGTTCTGAAGAATTCTAAATGAAATCTCTTAAAAATCACATGTTTCTTATTGAATGAACCCATTTGCGTGGTGAGATTCCACATGGGCCCCAGGTGGATCCCGTGTCGGCCATGCGGTCAGTGATATGATCTAAATGAGATTGTTTTCTTGTAAATCGCATGCTGCAGAAATACCATCACGTTCCACATGCCGTATGCCCCATTTTAATTTATTCCCATGACAAAAACTCCATTAATATAATTTTGGAACAAAGTGAAAATGATAGGAATTTTCTGTGTCACAGAAAAACTAAGCCTGCTTTCTTCTTAAGGAAATATTGCTTTAAAAATGCAAGAAAATCCAGTTGCTAACTTACAGAATTTCTTCATAGTGCAAACACTATTCACAAAGTATTTTAAAATCTGCAGTGTTGAAATAAATTATAATATTTTCCTCACATTTTAATATCTTACTTTGTAAGCTGTCTACACATTTTTGAAACCTGTATTTGTTGGCTTTCCCTAATACATTTATTAAAATACTTGTATATGCTAGTATTTTTGAGGCTTGCCATGAACCAAGGAAAACCACACCTTTCCTTTGGCAATTCCAATTGTATATTATTACAAGATTCCCTACTTCCAGGCAAATATGAGATAATATGGAAAAATGAAAAGAATTATGTACTAAAAAGTCAAGAAGACTGAATTATCACAGTTCTGTCACTTCATAGGAATGTGGCCCTTTCTATTAAAAATTATAATAGCACACATTTGCTGCCCCACTGTGTGTCAAATACTTCCCCCCGCCCCACGATTTTATTTTATTCTCATAGCATCAGTGAGGTTCAGAGACCTTTAGAAACACATCCGGAGTGTCATAGATAGTAAGAGACACAACAGAGCTTCAAAATGTCATCATATCAGACACTGAAATCATCAAAATGTATTCTCATTCCACCTTTGAACTTTTTTACTCTCTCTGAACCACAGTTGTGGACTAGGAAAGTTTGGGATCTAAACGAGAAAGTTTTGGCTTTTATATCAGCTATAAAATTCTGAGTCTGCTGTAATTGTCAACAACTACCTCCTCAGCATAATGCAGTGAGTAGTGCTGTCGTTGGATGACAGAGTAATTTAAGTCATAGGATGGAACTAAGCCATGCAGAGAAAATGTAGCAATGAATCACTAAAATCACCAGAAGCTTGGTAGTGTAATCATTAGTATTGACTACCTGTAGAGTATCTGGAAACTTTTAAGCTGCTTATCCTCTCTGAATTAGCCTGTTCAGGGGAAATAAAAAGAAAAAGAAAGAAAGAAGAGCAAATGAAAGAAAAGGAAGAAAAAAGAAAAGAGGAAAGGATCGAAAAATAGAAACCTCCAGTGGTTGTTAACATAGACCTGCTTCTCCTGATTTGACCATATACTTCCAAAATATTGGTTTAACAAAAAAGCTTGCATTCTATAATTACAGAAAAAAAATCGGTAGATTTGAAAGGAGACATGGATTTTCTTTTAGTAAACACATGTTTTTATGTCTGCCTACTAATCAACTAGTTTCTCAAAACATCTTTGTGGCAAAACTGCTAAACAAAACAAAATAAAACAAAAAAAACAGAGGTTATCTGTATTCATCTTTCCTCTTGCCAAACTACTTCTTGATAATTTATGGAACCATGTCATCGCCCTACTGGATAACTGGAGTGTTTTTAGTGTGTATTGGCTATTAGTATGAAGAACTGAAACATGGGTTAATATTCTGTTAAAATGGCAGAAAATAAAGTAAGTTCCTAAATATGTTCTACCCCAATTCATAATACAAATACATATATTTAATAAAATATTTATTAAATATTTTTAAAAAGTACTTGATAAATATCTGAATAGCTTGGCAAGGTCTTTTATACATAAACCATATAGCTAATATGACACATATTAATGATGTAATACATAAAATTATATATGTTAAGAGTTGGGATTAATTTTATTTTTGATGTTTCAGTATCTAAAGAGATAATTTTCCCTCAAAATAATTTCGTATTCATATTTGCTTCATAAATAAATAAATGGGCAAATAAAATATATTTTAAATCTATATGTATATATATACTTGGAATTCTAAAGAAACAATTTCATGGTTGTTGGTATCCAGTAAATTGTACACACACAAGTTTTTAAGTTTTTAACTTTCCAGCATTATTCCTGCACTTAGGAAGAAAATATTGTTGGTTTTGAAACCATAGCTTCAAGAACTTCAGATGTGTTAGCCAAGGAAAGATGTAATTTACTTATCTATCTATCTATCTATCTATCTATCTATCTATCTATCTACCTAAGCTATGGTTACATTTAATATGTCAACTCCCAATTGGTTCAAGTTCTCCTGCTCATTCCGATGGTGGTGTTTCTTTCTCAAGAAGAACATTTGGAGAAACTCCTAATTTGCAAGAAAAATACATTGTGTAGTTTGTAGGTCACGAACATTTCTAAATGCAAGAGAATCACTGATAAAACAGAAGATAAAAATATATAGAATTATCTCATAGAAGGAAGGAAAGTGTGAATAATACATTATGTTATGTAAGTGCTGAAGGAACATGAATGTATTTCATAGAAAATGTACGGGTGCTATATGAAAGAACATTTTTAGCTGACAGCATAGAGAAATACGTTAGTCTAGCAGATGTGAACTTGGAGCACTTTATTTCGGATCAATAACACTAAGCCATAGCACTGAAACACACTGAAGTGATTTTAGACTAGCTGTGTGACCTGCTACTCAGATGGCACAAAACTTCTTTTACCTGTCCATTGTACCAAGGCAAGAGGGAACATGTAGAGACTTGGATGACAAGGCAAGTTTCAAAACCAAAGACATTAAAAAGGAGTTTGGGAACACACCGTCATTATTCAGAATTGTATTTAATGATCATACCCTATAACTTTATATTTTGGCTACAAGTATCTATAGTAACTCCTACAGATTGCATTTTTTCCTGTTATTTTTAATTACCTTCTTGAGAAACAAGTTTGCTGCTGCCTAGACACATTGAGACAAAGTTATTATTTGGCAGATTGTCACATATGAATTACTAGTCATAATTTTTGTTTTTATTAAGAGTCTTTAAGAAAGTTCCAAATATTTTTCTTGTTTTGAGAAAATCATTTTTTGTATTATTGATTAGTGTACACCAAAATTCATTGGAGTATCTCTTTTTAAACACTTTTTCAAACATAACGGAATTGTTTGTTTTAAAAATTCTATATATTACTCTATGTATGGAACACTACATTTTGCTTTCAGCCAAAAATGTTAAGCCATTCACAAACATTAACAATTTTTTATGCCTCCAAATAGCCATCACATCACTCTGGGACATGGAAATGCTACATTGCTATTTACAAGTGGAGTGATTTTATCATTTATGTTTATTAATTGGTGATATTTCAGGGCATAAAAAATTAAGACTTCATTACATCTCATTTGAAATTTCATCAGGTCTCCTCTTTGTAGTCAAAATATTAGACTCATTCTGGGCATTTGGCTTTATAGTCACAAGTAGATTGTTAACGTGTTTTAGTAGTACTATAAGCACAGCCTATACAAGTAGTAGTGAAATCCTTTTTAAAACCAGGTTAGAATGGCCACATTTCACCTCCACCCATCATGCTCATAACTCCAACATGCTTCCCAGAGGGGTAGTGAATGAATACTCATTAAAAACTATGAAAAAGGGGCTTGTAGTTATACCTGGCAAGATGCAGTTAGAACTACAAACTCTTTAACACAAATCCAGATCAATTAGCATTTATATAGTGTTGCACAATCATCAGCTTATATATAAACATCCTTACAAGTTAGGTATTAGAACCCCATTTCACAGCCATTGAAAACTAAGAAAGGCATTTTTCTCAGTGACACCCGGAAAAGGCAGCATAATCTTGGTTCCTACCCTTTTTGAGGCTAATATTTATCCTAAAGCTTGAAGTGCTCAGTATTTGGGAATGACTTTCAAAATTTAATGATTAAAAATGACACAAAATATTCAGCAATCTAAGTTTTAAAAATTCAAGTTCTTTCCTGCTCCCACATTTAATGTTAAAATTCACTTTCTCTAGCAAAAGGAGCAGAGACAGCTCTGTCTACCCCATTTTCCTCCTGTTTTTATTATTGCTACCATTCATTCTTCTGCAACTTTCAAGAATTTTTCGCCCTTTTCTTTTTTAGTTTTTGCAAACACGCCTAAATAAGAGGAAAAGTAAGATATAAATCCAAAAGGATTTTGGTTGCCAGTTCCAAGATTGAAGTTATTTTTCTATTGGAATTATAGTTTATTTCATAAACTTTACACTGGAGGCTCTAACTTGTTTTCCCAGTTTTAAAAAAGCTTACTTTAATTTTCTGTTACATGCTTCAAATTGCTAAGACCAACTGAACTATAATATATACAAGACATAATGTGTTTCATATTGTAAAGCAAAGCCACTCTAAATTAATTATATTTAGGGGATATACTTATGGAAATACCCCATGCATAAAGGTGTTGGGCTTAGTAATAGAACACATTCATGGTTTTCTAATGTGTTTGACAAGTTTTGTCCAAATATTAAAATAGTATGGCTTCATGAGACTTTGGCTAATCATGGAAGGTTGTCCTTGTGATATTAATAAAAATGCATTTGGACTTATTTATGAGCAGACAGAATGTGATCGTAATTTGTTTAGGGTAAGCAGCCCTGAGACAGGGGGATATGGCAGCCCTGAGTCAGGAACATGGCAGATTGTTGAGTTCTCACAGGCTGAATTTTGAAGACACCTTCAAAATTAAATTATTTTGTAGTTTTTACTCATAACAATAAGTCTCAGGTCATCTATAAAGTACATTTCTAAAAATCAGATTTGTTTTGTCTTGTAGAATTTTATTTCTATTTTATATTCACTCACTTGCTAACTGAGAGAGGCTACTAATTTTGTATAATTTGTGGTTTATTTTTATCATTTCAATAAAGAAAGAAATGATGTATACGAGTTTATTTTTATTTAAAAGAAATCAGAAATGAAAGCTTTTATAATGTGAAAAAAATTACAGGCCAATATTCCTGAAGAACGTTGTTGCAAAAGTCTTCAGCAAAATACCAATAAAACAAATTCAACAGCACATTAAAATAATCATACATCATGGGCAAGTAGGATTTATCCTTAGAATTCAAGGATGGTTTGCCATGTGAAAATCAATTCATGTGATACACTACATTAAGATCATATGAACTTAAAGGATAGGTTCATATGATCATCTCAATAGATGCAGAAAAAGCATTTGACAAAGTTCAACATACTTTCATAATAAAAACTCCCCAAAAATTAGGTATAGAAGGAATGTACCTTAACATAATGCCATATGTAATCATAATAATATGACAAACCCACAGCTAACATCCTAGTCAACTGTTTCTAAGATGAGGATTAAGGCAAGGATGCCCATTTTCACCGTTTCTATTCAATACAGTACAGAAAATCCTAGTCAGAGCAATTAGGCAAAAACACAAACAAACAAACGAACAAAAGGCAATCAAATCAGAAAGAAATTAAATTTTCTCTGTTTGTAGATAACATAAAAACCCTAAGGATTCCACCAAAAAAGTGTTGAAACTAATAAAAAAATTTTATAAAGTTGCAGAATGCAAAATCAACATGCAAAAATCAGTAGTGTTTCTATACACTAACAAGGAACTATCCTAAGTTGGAAACTTTTTAAATATTGTTTACAATAGCATCAGAAAAACAAACTACTTCAGAATAAATTTAACCAAAGAGATAAAAACTGTGGACTGAAAACTATTAAAAATGTGATGAAATAAATTTAAGAAGACCTAACTGAATGGAAAGCTATCCTGGTGTACATAGATTGGAAGAATTAATATTATTAAAATGTCAGTACTACTCAAGGTAATTGTATTTATTAGTCCATTCTCACACTGCTAATAAAGACATATCTGAGACTAATTTATAAAGGAAAGAGGCTTAATTGGCTTACAGTTCTGCAGGGTTGGGGAAGCCTCAGAAAACTTACAATCATGGCAGAAGTGGAAGAAAACACATCCTTCTTCACATGGTGGCAGCAAAGAGAAGTGCCAAGCAAAAAGGGAGAAAAGCCCCTTATAAAACCATAAGATATTGTGAGAACTCACTCTCATGAGAACATCATGAGGGTAACCACCCCTATTATTAAATTACCTCCCACTGGGTCCGTTCCATGCAATGTAGGGACAATGGAAACTACAATTCAAGATGAGGTTTGAGTGGGAACACACCCAAACCATGTCATTCTGCCCCTAGTCCCTCCCAAATCTCATGTCCTCAACATTCCAAAACACAATCATGCCCTTCCAAAAGTCCCCCCAAAGTCTTAATTCATTCCAGCATTAACTCAAAAGTCCAAATCCAAAGTCTCATCTGAGACAAAGAAAGTCCCTCCCACCTATGAGCCTGTAAAATCAAAAGAAGTTAGCTACTTCCCACATACAATGGGGGTACAGGCGTTGGGTAAATACACCCATTCCAAATGGGAGAAATTGGCCAAAACAAAGGGTCTATAGGACCCATGCAAGTCCAAAATCAAATAGGGCAGTTGTTAAACTTTAAAGTTCCAAAATGATCACCTTTGACACCATGTCTTAAATCTAGGGCACACTGATGCAAGAGGTGGGCAGCTTTGCCCCTTGGCTTTGGAGGGTAGAGCTCCCCCTTCTGGCTGCATTCATGGGCTGGTGTTGAGTGTCTGCAGCTTTTCCAGGTACATGGTGCAAGTTGTTGGTGGATCTAACATTCTGGGGTCTGGAAGATGGTGACCTTCCACAGCTCCACTAGGCAGTGTCCCAGACGGAACTCTGTGTGGTGTCCAACCCCATATTCCCCTTCTGCACTACCCTAGCAGAGGTTCTCCATGAGGGCTTCACCCTTGTAGTAAACTTCTGTCTGGCCATCCAGGCATTTCCATACAACCTCTGAAATATAGGTAGAGGTACTCAAACCTCAATTCCTGACTTCTGTGAACCCATAGGCTCATCACCTCAAAGAAACCACCAAGGCTTGATGCTTGCACCCTGTGACGCAATTGTTCAAACTATACCTTGGACCCTTTAGCCACATCTGGAGCTGAAGCAGCTAGGGTGCAGGGTACCATGTCATGATGCTGCATAGAGAAGAGAGGCCCTGATCCTGGCCCAGGAAATCATTTTTCCCTTCTAGGCCCCAGACCTGTGATGAGAGGGGCTGCCATGAAGGTCTCTGACATGTACTGGAGCTATTTTCTCTGTTGTCTTGATGATTCACATTGGCTTCTCTTGGCAGATACCCTAAATCATTTCTCTCAAGTTCAAAGTTCCACAGACCTCTGGACAGAGGCAAAATTCTGCCAGTCTCTTTGCCTAGCAAGAGTGAGCTTTACTCTAATACAATATCAAAATTCCAATGACTGCTTTACAGAAAAAGAAAACAAAACTTTAATATTCATATGAAACCAGAAAAGGCCCTGAGTAGCCAAAGCAATCTTGAGAGAAATGAAACAATGCTGGAGGCATTAGACTACCTTATTTCAAAATAATCAACAAAGTTGTAGTAAACAAAACAGCATCATACTGCCATCATAAGACATAAAGATCAATGTAACAGAATAGAGAGCCCAGAAGTAAATCCACACATCTATGTACTCAATTGATCTTTGACAAAGGTACCAAGAATACACAAAAGGGACAGTAAAATATCTTATTTTCCTTTGGAAAGAAAAACCAGATATCCACATACAGAAAAATTAAATTGGACCCTCATCTCATAACATGAAATGAATGAAATACTTAAATGTAAAACCCAAAACTATAAAACTACTAGCAGAAAATACTTTAAAAATCTTGATATTGGTCCGAACGATAAGTTTTTGCTATGACCACAAAAACACACACAGAAGAAGCGAAAAGAGACAAATTGGATTACATCAAATTAAAAGGCTTCCAAACAACACAGGAAACAATAAATGGAGTGAAGAAATAACCTACAAAATAGAAAAAATAACTGTAGACCATACATCTAATAAAGGGTTAATATCCAAAATATATAAGGAACTCAAACAAAAAACCCAAATAAAAAATGGACAACAGAATGGAACAGACATTTCTCAAAAGGTAATATACAAAAGGCCAACAGGTATATGAAAAAATGCTCAACATCATTAAACATCAGACACATACACATTAAAACCACAGTGAGTTATCACCTCACACATATTAGAATGACTATTTTCAAAAAAAACAAAATTTAAAAATTTTGACAAGGATGTGTGTTAAAAGGTATACTACTGGTAGGAATGTGAATTAGTACACAAATTATGGAAAATAGCACAGAGACTCATTAAAGAAAAACATAAAAACTACCATACTATCCAGCAATCTCACTTCTGGGTATATATCCAAAAGAAATTAAATCAGTATGTCAAAGAGATATTTGCATTTCCATGTACTCTGCAGCATTATTTGCAACAGACAAGATGCAATCAAATTGTCTATTGAAAGATGTATGGATAAAGAAAATGGTACAATACACAATGGAACACTATGCAGCCTTAAAAATAAGAAAATTCTTTTATTTGAGACAACATGAATGAACCTGGAGTACATTATGTTAAGTGAAATAAGCCAGGCATGGAAAGACAAATACCTAATATCTCACTTTATACTAGAATCTCTAACAAGTGGAACTCACAGAAGCAGTGAATAAAATGGTGGTTGCCAAAGGATGAAAGCAGGAGCAGAAATGGCCAGTGGTGACAACGTTTCAGTTAGGATGAAGACGTTCTGAAGGTCTCTCGTGCAGCATTGTTACTATACTCAGTAATGATGCCTAGTATACTTGAAAATAGCTAAAGTAGATCTTAAGTGTTCTCACCCACACACACACACACACACACACACACACACACACACACACACACATCATGTGAAGTGATGGATGTCTTAATTAGCTGGCTGTGGTAATTATTTCACAACATGTCATGTATTGAAACATCACATTGTATACTGTAAACATATATCAGTTCTGTTTTATCAATTATGCTTCAGTGCAACTGGGAGAAAAGATTTTATAAAGATTGTATATTTGTATAACATAAATAACTTTTCATGGTGACAAAAGTTATCCTGTCATTTATATGCTATAACTGTAAGTTCAAGTAAAGTATATTAATATTTGTAACATTTTAATACTTGCAGAAGTAAACAAGATGTTTAGCACGGACTTCGCACGTGTACTAGATTATACAGCAACATTCATGGGACCAGTTGTATTTTCCTCACAAAGATCACGCTTTCCTCTGGCTTAATTCCTAGTTCTGTTGTCAGCTCATGCCCAGACTTTATGCCATCCTTCCTTGAAAATTCACTCAAAGAAGAGCTACTATTTGGGGGAGCTTCTTACATGCCAGGCACTGTGTTAAGTACATTGGATACATCATTACATCGAGTCTCACAACTCAAGGAAATAATAATTATTATGTCCACTTTAGAGAGGTTGACTTATGTTCATGTTTAGAAACTAATGGAGCCAACTGAATATAAAGTTAGATTAATATTGAAGTCAAAGTTTTAACCACTGTATTATTTTCAGCTCAGTTCATCTTTGTAAATTTTAACTCTGAAGGGAACAGAGAAAGGGTTAGGTTGAAGACAAGCAGTTATCTCTGTGTTTTAGAATAAAATATTTAACTTACTAGATTCTTATGTCATCTTCTTAAAAATAGAAATAACCTCAAAATAACTAGTCTGTCATGGAAAATCATTTAGGAGTGGGCCTGGAATCTATTTAAGTCAATAATTCTCAAACTTAAAAAAATCCAATTAACTAAATCTTCCAATCATCCTTTTCAACAAATAATAACTGAACACCCAAGTATGCTCTGATATAGGTGTGTGTAAATATACATGACCAAGACAGATGAGAACTCTGCTTCCATGGATCTTGCATTCTGGCATCGTACAAATAAGAAACAAGTAATCCAAATGCCATCAAGTTAATTTCGAATTGTGGAGAATGCCTATGAAAAAATAAAGAGAATAATGTGATGGAAAGCAAGCTTGTTCAGAGGCTGTTTTAATGCAGGTGAGAAAAAGCTTCTATTAGGAATTGTTAAAATAGATAACACTAAATAAATAATGTATTTCACATTTTATATTTTGTATCCATCAAATTCAGCACCCTGTATTTGCTTCAGCAGCAAAATGATATTTTGAATTACTATAGGAATTATTGAAATTACCTCTCAAATATCAGAATAAAATTGGTGACCCAGGATGCTAAGTGTTGCTTATCCTGCACTAAGCACGCCCTACTTACACCGTAAGAGAGAAAACCTCTGGAGAAGGAATTAATGAATACCCAGTTATTGTTAGGGGTATACTCTCTATTCTTTGTGAAGATCTTTCCAAGAGACTCAAGGTTTTTATAGACTAACATTGGGATTAATCATTTACTTATGAGATGTTCACAACCAAACCTAATTAATTCTTAAATAAATATAATATTCCTGTGGTCCAAAGCAGTAGAGATACACCTGTAAGACTCATTCTCTTCCCAAATTTCTGTGTGTATTGTTGTTGATGATGATGATAATCATAATGATGCTACTCTTAAAGTCGGATGGAAAAAAAAGCGATGTTTTAAAATACATCAAAAATCATAAATAAAAAGAGCTGTATGATCATACACCACTTGGGATAATGAGGAGTAGGTACCCATCTTCTTTTGGTACAAACACACTTACACGGCCTTTCATACTAAATGACTCTTTTGATGATGGACTGACCATTCAAGCAAGGTGGGTATCTATGCCATTTAAATAAAGAAAAAATAGGCCAGGCACGGGGTCTCACCCCTGTTATCCCACGCGCACTTTGGGAAGCCGAGGCAGGCAGATTGCTTAAGCTAAGGAGTTCGAGACCAGCCGCGGCAACATGACAAGCAACCATGTCTCTACAAAAAAATACAAAAACTAACCAGGTGTGATGGATGCATGCCTGTAGTCCCAGCTACTCAGGAGGCTGAGGTGGGAGGATCACATGTGCCTGGGACTTTGAGGGAGCTGAGATCATGCAATTGGACTCTAGCCTGAATGACAGAGTGACACTTTATCTCAAAAAAAAGAATAAGACAAAAAGAAATGAAAATCATAAATAAAAGAACTGTAGATCTGCAAACAATTTTTTCAGCATTTCAGATCTTTAGCATGGGTATACGAATTAATGGTCAGAGTTGTAACACACTTTTATGTATTAATCACGGCACTGTTGATTATCTATTCCCCTCTAAGAAAAGCTGCATGAGAATTTGCCTCTCTACCGGATCATCATTGTTGATTCCATTTCGTCTCCGACTGTGATTACTTGCAGCTGGGATCCATTTGCAACAACATTTTTATATCATGTACAAGATTAGAGCAAACAAACTACTTTGACTACAGTATTCTCCAATTACATTAATTTTATCCACTGATGTCTTTATTTCCTTCCTTTCCAATTTAACTGTGTAATGTGAAAATTGACCCTATTTTTGTGCCTATTGTGATGTTCTTAATCCTCTCTTTCTTCCCACATGGTGTTAGTTGCATAAGAGGACTTCACAAACAAAATCCTCTAATGGGAACAAGAGGATTTTCCTTTTTGCAGAAAAATCCCAAAATGACTCCTACACTTAACTTTCCAAGCTTTGAGTTGAAGGAAAGATGTTTCAAACATCCATTACAAAAACATATAGCAGTTATACACTACCATCACCTACCCTTGTAAACTTTCCATGTCTTAGGACAGAACCACAGTAATTAGGTCTGGCTAAATGGAGAAAGCTATACAGGGAATCGCGGGGTTGAGTGCAGTAAATGGTGATGGAAAGGTTATCATAGAAAAGAAAAAAATTAAAAAGATAAAAGAGACATAAAGAGAAGGAATAAAGACAATACGCAAAGCAGTGATGTAGCATGTTCTTTCAAGGTATGGAGAGTCGTGGTACAATCACCTCTTGGACTCAAGTCCTTGGACAGAACAGTAAAGGCAACCTCTTGAGATACAGTGTTCTATGGATGAAGAAATGCACGAAAGCATCACATTAGACAAATTAAGGACTGAAAAAAATAATTAAAATCAGTCTCACATTTTAAGATTCAAGAAATAAATATTAAATCATTGCATTGAGATACATAGTGTGGCACCCATCATTACATACATATATATGCTTTTTTAAAATTGGATAAATACTGTTTAGTCAGAATTCAAGTACTCTTTGGGGTTCTTGAGTTTGGCACAATGATTTAAAAGAAGTTTATCAACTAACAATTAGAACGATATAGGTATTCCAAATAGTTCCATGTAAAAATGTTATGTAGTTATACGACGACCATTTTTTTAAAAAAATCAATGATATTGGTGTTTTTGTTTCCTCTGGGGAAATGTTTGCAGCAGAAGTTACTCTGAACCTAGGGAGGAGACTCGGGCTCAGTCTAAGCTTTCCAAGGGTTAGTTGTCTCACCTTGACAAGTCACCGTCAGACGTGAGCTGTTTATATAAAAGTTAACCATTTTATTGATTCCTTTAAAATTCCTACTTTATGAGGAAGGATCTGTGACAACTCACATAGGTAGTTTTTACGAAGTAGGCATTTGTATTTAGATTTGAGTGACTCTGGTGTTAATGCATTTAGGGTTTAATAAGTATTTTAGTAAAACAAAAAAAGAGGACATGTACTCCAATATTTGCATATGCCTGGTAAAACTGTGACATTTAATAATTTTTCTTCTCAGTATTGGAATGATGGAATTATACAGACATTGATATAAACAATTTTGAGAGTTCTTACGCTCTGTCTCTCTGACCTTCCCCCTGCTTGTCCGTGGCTGGAACACTCAGAAAGCTGGGCAATGGGTTCCAGCGGGCTTGGATTAAAATTTTAACTTTGCTGCTTACTAATCCTGCAACCTTGGGACAGTAACTTCATCTTTCTGGTATCTGCTTTTATTTGACAGTCTCACAGGGCTGCTGAAAGGATCTAAGACTGTAACATATGTAAGGATGCTTAGTAGTTATGCAAATCTTGGCAAAGTCTCTGCTACTCATAATAATCAGGACGTATAAAAATGTGCCACCTTAAAATGACCATCTGGCCTTTAAAGTCATCTGAATACATCAGTTATACTTTGGTCGCAAACACCTGCACTGTAAAAGAAAATTAAACTATTATTTTGTTGTTGTTGTTATTAAAACTTGCTTTTAGCATTTTAGTAGAAAGAGGAATCTCTGTGACAATGAAGCAGCCCTGGAATCTGAGATCAGACCTAGATCTGCCCAATGACCTATAATACTTCAATTACCCCTCCAGAAAGCAAAAGTAGACAATGATATTTCAGAAGGCGGATTATTTCCCAATCCATCTCTATAGGTCTAGAAATACAGTTGCTAACTGAATGAAATATGATATTTAATACTTTCAATAAGTAAATTTTAAAAAATGAAAATATATAAGCTGTAAGAAAAGAAAGATATAAAGAAAGAACCAATTCTAGGGAGTATTAACAATTCATACATAAAACTACTAGTCTACCTGAGTTTCTTGTTAATGTAATATTTCTTAACTTTATCTTTCTTTATCCACAGAGGGGGTAACAACAATATCAGCTCTAAGATCCTGTGCAAACTTGTTCAACTCCTTGCCCCAAGTCAAAAACCAGTTGTGATAGCTTTTATAACATATTTTCCAAAGATTTCAAATGATGATTGATCTATACATTTTTTAATAGCTTTGGCAACCTGATATCATAAATTAAATGAATAGTAATTACAGTTTCACAAATAGGACTGCCTTTGATTTGGTTTAGGATTATATTATACACACAATCCATGTTTAATACCCTAGATCAATAACATAATCATTGCCAAACTTTTTACTTACTCCACCCAGCTTCAGGTATTTTCTTGCCTGGATCCCAAACGTGTCTGATCCACAGTTGAACATTTGGGGTCCCAGCTAAACTCTTTATTTATTACGCTATCAATTTAATTGTAAAATTTCATTTTGAATTTTTAAGTATAAACGTTTTGCTGAATGAATAATGTATTCCTTTCACATCCGTGGAAACATTTCTAATTCAAGAAGTTCACATATCTATTCAATGTATCATAGAGTTAGCAACATAGCTTGGAATTTACCAATGAATATAATTGCAATGTGAATCTTCAAAGCTTTCACTTTGCTTCCTTACATTCTCTTGACCATACCCTACCAAACAGCATCACTCACACAAATGGAGAAAGCCTTGGATCCAGTCCCAGCTGTATGAGAGATTACCTGGGAAAAACTGGATCTTTTGTGTAATTCTCCATAAATTCATAATGCTTGAATCAGGTAATTTCGAAAGCATCTTCCACTGTATTGTTTTTATTCTGTGATCCCTGTTGACATGCTTGATTTTAGTCTCTTGTAATACCTCAATTTATATTCCCTGCCTAGAAAATATATCTAGTCACAGGCTGGGTGCGGTGGCTCACACCTGTAATCCCTGCACTTTGGGAGGCCCAGGCGAGAGGATCACGAGGTCAGGAGTTTGAGACCAGCCTGACCAACATGGTGAAACCCCATCTCTACTAAAAATACAAAAATTAGCTGGGTGTTGTGGTGCGTGCCTGTAATCCCAGCTAAGCAAGAGAATCACTTGAACCTGGCGGTGGAGGTTGCAGTAAGCCAAGTGCCGCTGCACTCTAGCCTGGGTGACAAAAAAAAAGATAATATATCTACTCGCGCACGATAATTTTTACTCATCATACCAAAATGCTCCATATCTGCATTTGCCAACCTATAGCCTATTGTTCTTTTAACTACAACCATTCCTGGTTTGCATCACTATGATCATTTAAATAATCACATCTATAGCTATGTTATTACTTGCTTTCTTTCACATTATCCAATTCCTCTCCCTAAAAAGGGTTCCTCAACGTAAGATTATCTCAAAACTTCCACTACAGCTTCCTCCTACTACCAATAAAGTGGGCATCCAATAAATGTTGAGTGAAGGTCACAACTAAATTGTATTTAAACTTCAATATTTTAAAAATTATGCCTAGTAAAATGATATCTTGTTTCTTACTTTTTGCATATTCTGGTGCTTTGACATTTTGTTTGAAGACTTCATTGTAAGTAGACA
Source organism: Ateles fusciceps (assembly GCA_036589455.1). Classification (NCBI taxonomy): domain Eukaryota; kingdom Metazoa; phylum Chordata; class Mammalia; order Primates; family Atelidae; genus Ateles; species Ateles fusciceps. The sequence goes on from JAZHEH010002052.1 coordinate 829,161, forward strand.
ACACAAAGTTCTGATGATTAATTAGATAATGCCCATTTTTGAAATGGGAATTCAGAACTTGTAACAAGAATGTTTTCCACCAGAGAGACTTCAATTCCAGTCATGAAAACAGAAATCAAAAAAATTAAAGGAGAGATTTTTAACAGAAGCTGAGAGAAGTCGCATTTTCAGCTAGAAAACCATTGGGCCACCCAAAGATTAAGAGAATTAAGAGAGAGTCAGAAGAAACCAAAACAAAACAAAAACACAGAAACATAGCCAGGAAGTCTGGATTTGAATACTTGAGCCACAATATGAATAATAAAAGAGAGAATAACCTCTACAAAAAACTAAAGGCTCTGAAAGAGAAACAGTGACTTATTCATTCTCATGTTTCAAGGACTGGACCTAGTGCTTGTCACATAGTTGGCTCTCAGTAAATAAAGTGAAGTCAGAGAAGAAATAATTCCAAAGCCTGGCATTTCCTGCATAATTTGCAGTTGAGTTTGATTATCTGTTCAGTTAAGTACTTTCACATAGAGAAATGTCTGTGATTTTTTCACTTCTAACTTTTTAAGAAACCACTTTTTACTATAATCAGGTTTGTTCGTCTGCTGAGCTTATGTATTTGTACTACCAGAAATATTCTACCATAAAACTTAGTACAAACGTGGAAGCAAGCATATCTATATATTTAATTAGACATATACAATTGCAGATACTAAACATTTTTGACTGACAAAAGCAGTATTTTGTATGACTCAACCAATTAATAATACATAATTAGACAATTCTGTAGCAGTAACATGTAACTATGTAAAATTCAGTTTGTTTTTCATACCTAGTACATGGAGACAAAGCCCTTGTAAAGAAGAGAATTTTAATTGGAATTAAATTCAACGTAGAAGGGAAAAAACTAGGGCTTTGGAATCAAGACCTGGGTTTGAATAAAAGAACTATGAACCAGTCATGTGAAATCATTAAAACAAATTATTCTCTGAAATTTGGTTTCCCCATCCATAAATTGGGGAAGTAATATTTTCTCATAGAGTGATCTAGATGAATTGGAACTATTTATGCAGAATATACATCTATGTCTATTACATATTTAAACAAAAATGTAATGAAGCTTTTCTAAGACAAATTATTAGTGTATCAAATAAGTTAGTTTCTCTACAGCTAAATTCTAAAACAATCAAAATCGAGACAAGGTAGCAGTAAAGTACTAGGAAGCTCTGTAAAAAAAGAAATAAGTCATAATTCACACGTGTGCGCACACACACACACAGCCTTATATTATGAATGCTAAATAATTGTGATGGGCTAAAAAGAGAAGATGAGACTTGTTGGGATAAAATTTCTTCTGAATTAATGAGTTCCCTATCACTGCAAGTAATCAAGAAGTAAATAAATTTTTTATCTGCCAAAGATTTTGAAGAGACATTCTATTTTGGGTTGGATGTTGGAATAGATTACATTCACTATCTCTTCTAAGATCTGAGGTTCCATGATTGTCCAAAACCTTAAAAGCTAAGTTTAAACAGTGAGTCAAGTATTTTCAGTTTTGCAAAACTTACTTCAAAGAAAATGAGTGAACTTCTATAAAAGGCTCAAATAATTTCTTAGAAATCAAATAGCTCTTTCACAAAAACTGTTTGATGACTTAAGTATAAATTAATCAGAAACATATGGATTAAATTTCTTATGAAATGTGATAGGAAAGTAATGCTTGGCAAATTTTTTGGGGGTTTCTTGGACCAAAATCTTTGGAAAATTGTTCAAGATGTTTTAATGACCCCAAAATGCATTTGGATTTACTCTGTCGGCTATAAGCAATTTGAAGCCTTTAATTTCCTTTTTCTATTGTCTCTGGACAAAGTTCAATTCAATTTTCCACCAGCTGTTGACTGTCTCTGTTTAGTACACTGGCTTTTTACTGTTGCTATTTTAAGTATGTTTGCTTGTTTTAACATTTGGAAAAAATGACTAAAAAGTTTGAACTATTAAATATTTCAAAATGTTTGTTGCCACTATTTGAATCTGACTTGTGAAATAACTGTTTGCCAAATCATTTTACTTATTAGTAAAATTTATATAAGATCAAATTGTAATGAAGAGTTGATAAAAGAGCCTACAAACAAATTTTCAGGGGAAGTGCAGCGTTTGAACCAAATAACGTTGGCTTGAGTATTTAATAGAGAGAATGGGAATTTAGAAATAAAAGTGCCATTGGGAAATACCATCATGTTAAAGTAGAAACTATGTGTTAACTACACATTATCTTGAATAGCATAATAAGATATAGAAATTGAATGTTTTATAAACTGACCTTTAATTTAAATGTCAATATGATGCACTTGATTTACTTAATTAAAAAAAAACTTTATTCTAGAAATTTAAATTTCTTCTTGTAAACTTAAATTGGCATAAAATATTGTTTTAATAGCAGCACTTTGGGAAGCTAAGGAGGGAGGATTGCTTGAGCCCAGGAAATTGATACCAGTATGGGCAACACAGCAAGACATTGTCTCTACTAAAAAATTAAAAAAAAAAAAAACCAGGCAAGGTGGCACCTTAGCTACTCAGGAGGCTAAGGTGGGAGGATCAATCACTTGAACACAGGAGGTCCAGGCCGCAGTGAGCTATGATCATGCCACTGCACTCCAGCCTAGCCAACAGAGCAAGACCCTGACCCTATATAGTTTTGGACTATGTTTCTAAAATGATAGCCATCTGCTTTATAGATTCTCACCAATAATAATTTCCCATAGACCACAGCTCATAATATACATTATGTGGGACATTTAAACATATTTTGATTGGTTCAACTTGATACCAATTTAAATACTGTTACATACAGGTTTCTCAAGACGCAGAAGCAGTGTAGATATGCTGCTAGTGGAAACAAAGCTCATGTGCTTATTTGGTTTAAGTAGATTCTGAAAACTGACATTATCTAGGTTGGTACGATGTCTTAGTCGGCTTGGGCTACCATAACAAAATATAATTTACTAGATGGTGTAAACAACTTAAACGTATTTCTCACAGTTCCAGAGGATGGAAGTCTGAGATCAGCATGCCAGCATAAATAGATTTTGGTGAGGGCTCTCTTCCTGGCTTTCAGATGGCCACCTCCTCACAATTCCTCACACAGCAGAGAGAGGGGAGAGTAAGCTCCCTGGTGTCTCTTGTTGTGAGGGCACTAATTTGTTTTTATGAAGTCCTCACTCTCATAATCTCATCTAAACCTAATTGTCTCCAAAATACTCCATCTCCAAATACCGTAACATTGGGGGTTATGTCTTTATCATACACATTTTTAGAGGAAACACAATTCAGTCCTTAACATTTTTCCCTCACTCCCTTAAATTCTTGTTCTTCTCACATACGAAATACACTCATTTCATTTCAATAGCCCTAAAATTCTTAGCTCATCCCAACTCTAAGTCTAAAGTCCAAAGTCTCAACTAAATGTTATCTAAATCAGATATGGATTATACTTGAGGTATGATGTATTCTGAGGCAAAATTCCTCTCCAGCTATGGATCTGTAAAACCAGAAGAGTTATGTGCTTCCAAATATAATAATGGGACAGGCATAAGCTGTCTCATTCTAACTTTCAAGATCCCATTTCTTTCCACTTCATGCCCTCCCTTTACCTGTAGACACCTTTCAAGGCAGGAAGGTCAACTTGAATTGTAATTAAACTAGTCACAGAATGAGATTCTGCATTTGACTTTCAGCAATCTCAGCTCTTATTGGAGATAAAGGTTTTCTTGAAGGCACACGCAGAAGCGTTCAAGTTACGTATGTGATGTTTGAGCTGAGAACTCAAATCCTTAAGATAATTTTTTTTCCTTCCCCACTTTATTCAGAGAATGGGCTCAGCCAGCCCATCTCATTAAATTTGTTAGTTTGCAGAAAATGTTCAAAAAATCACATTACACAGTTATCCAGATCTTTGTTTCCTTTAAATGGTTAAGAATTTCTAATAGTGACATTTTATGTATCTGTATTGCCATATTATGCCGTAGACTATCAGTGCTCTCTTCACTACTGGAAATTGAGTTCTTAGTATATTTAAATCTAAACAAATTAAGGAGCAAATTTTAGAAATTCCAGAATAAATTCAGAAAATACTTTATGTTTCCCTAAAACAGTTCTGGGTACTAAAATCTGTATCAGTCAGGAGTCTCTAGAAAAACAGTACCAACAGGAGATAGATAGATGATAGATATAGATAGATAGATAGATATAAAAATATATATTATAAGAAATTAGCTCATATGTTTATGGAGGATGAGAGATCCCAAAATCTGCAGTTAGCAAGCTGTAGAATCAGGAGAGCCAATGATGTATAAGTTCCAGTTCAAAAGCTGGCAGGCTTAAGTTCTAAGAAGAGTGACTGTTTCAGTTCAAGTCTGAAGGGCAGAAAAAGAAAATAAATAAAATAAAATAAAAATTCCAGCTCATGCAGCCAGGCAGAAGGAGTTTCCCTTTAATCCAGAAAGGTTTAACATTTTTTTTTAATCTAGGTCTTCAAGTGATTGGATGAGGCCCATCCACCTTAGAGAGCATAATCTTTTTTACTCAGTCTGCTGATGAAAATGGTAATTTCATCCAAAAAAAAAAAATCACCCTGACACACACAGAATAATGTTTGACTAAATATCTGGGCACTCCATGGCCCAATCAAGTTGACGCATAAAAGTAACATCACATACTTATTGATCTGCTTATTGAATAGTAGTTGTTTATTAAAATAAATTGAGGTATATAGCTAAATATATTAATCAGAATATAAATTATTTTAATATGTACTGATGCTGACCCACATTTAAAGAAATGTTAGACTAAATATCTGGGCACTCCATGGCCCAGTCAAGTTGACACATAAAATTAACCATCATGTACTTACTGATTTGCTTCTTGAATAGGAGATTTTAAAAATATTCAGTTATATAGTTAAATATATTAATCAGAATACAAATTATTTTAATATGTACTAATGCCAGCCTACATTGAAAAATTAATTGGTTTGTGATCATTCAAAAGATTCAGTTAGACTATATCTTTCACGGTATTTCTTAACTCCTAAAATACTCCTTTATAGTCAAATAGGAGGCTAATAAAGAGTCTATCAAGAAAGAAAAGGATGTCTTATCCTTCAATCAATTAACAAAGTAGTTAATATGTATCTCAGTGTCAGAGAGTGAAGGGTTAAAATGGTGATTAAAAACACTAGACTGTGAAGGCAGGATGTGAGTAAATATTTATTTAGATCTCCTGGGATTCTATCCACTATCCATCTAATCACTTTATTAACTCATTACCTATTTATATACAGAATTATAAGACATGCACTGTGATAGGTGCCATAAACATTGAAACAAAGAAAATAAGCTCTTACTGTCTTCAGCTTAGCATTTAGCAGGAGAGGAAACGCTATGGTATTTATATGGCTTCATGGTCCAAGTTGATGCTGGAAAGCCTCTACTCTGGTTTTCAATATAAAGCTCTGACTTCTGGGCTGTGTCAAGACCACAACCTTCATTGTCCTTCCGGGCCTAAGGGCAGTACCTTCTTCCTGCTTTTGTTGGTCCTTGGATTGACTCACCATTCCCATTTGGCTCTTCAGTATCATCTTTGCAGATTCCAACATTGAATTTCTTCTGCTTTTGAGACATACAGTAGCTTGTGATTTTTTTGAATGACTCTTTACTGATTTAGGTACTTGCAGTCATATCAAAAGTCAAATGGTTCTCCCCTCATAACATAATACACAAGTAATTTTCTTTAGTAGTTGTTAAAAACTAAGCTAAAATATTGACTTCTGAATGACTAATGGGTTAATGAACAGATTAAGAAGGAAAATTTAAAAATTCTTGAAAGATTTCAAGATCTAATACCAATCCTACTCAAACTATTTCAAAAAATAGAGGTGGAGGATATATTTTCAAATACTTCATTCTATGAGGCCACTATTACCCTGATACCAAAACCAGAGAAAAACATAGCAACAAAAATAAAACCACAGGCCAATATCACTGATGAATATCCTCAACAAAATAGTAGCAAACCAAATTCAACAACATAGTAAAAAGATTATTCATCATGACCAAGTGGAATTTATCTCAGGGATACAAGGATGGTTAACATATGCGAATCAATCCGTGTGAAACATCATATTAACAGAATGAAGGACAAAAAATATATGATCACTTAAATTGATGCTAAACCAAACATTTGATAAAATTCAACATCCCTTCATGATAAAAATCCTCAAAAAATTGAGTACAGAAGGAACATAACTCAGTGTAATTAAAGCCACATATGACAGATCCACAGCTGGTATCATACTGAAAGAAAACTGAAACCCTTTCCTCTAAGATTGGGAACACACCAAGGATGCCCACTTATACCACTGTTATTCAACATAGTACTGGAAGTCCCAGCTAGAGCAATCAGACAAGAGAAAGAAATAAAGGGCACCTAAATTGGAAAGGAAGATGTCAAATTATCTTTGTGTGCAGATGATATAATCGTATATTTGGAAAAATCTAAAGACTCCACCAAAAGAAAAAAACTATTAGAATTGATAAACAAATTCAGTAAAGTTTCAGGATACAAAATTAGCAAAAAATTCAGGAAAATTTCGATATGCTAATAGCAAACAATGTAAAAAAGAAATTAAGAAAAATAATCCCATTATAATAGTTGCAAATAACATAAAATACCTAGGAATTAACTAAAGAAGTGAAAGAGCTCTACAATAAATGCTATATAAAATTAATGCAAGAAATTGGAGAGGATCCATGTAAAAATAAAAAGTTATTTCATGTTCATAGATTGGCAAAAAGTAATATTGTTAAAATGGCCATACTATTAAAGCAATCTATAGATTCAATGGAATCTCTAACAAAATACCAAAAACGATCTTCACAGAAATAGACAAAACTATCCTAAAATATCTGTGGAACTACAAAAGACACAGAATAGCCAAAATTATCTTAAAAATAGTAAGATTGGAGGAATCTCATTACCTGACTTTGAATTACGCTACAGAGCTATAGTAAACAAAATGGCATAGTACTGTCATAAAAACAGACACATCATGGAACAGAGTAGAGAATCCAGAAATAAATCCACACATCCACAGTGAATTCATTTTTGACAAAAGTGCCAAGAACATTCCTTAGGAAAAGGACAGTCTCTTCAATTGATGGTGCTGGGAAAACTGGATACCCATGTGCAGAAGAATGAAACTCAGTTTCTATTTTTCACAATACACAAAAATCAAATCAAAATGATTTAAAATGGATTAAAGACTTAAATCTAAGATGTCAAATTATGCAAGTACTGAAAGAAAGCCTCAGGGAAGCTCCTCAGGACATTGGAGTGGGCAAAGATTTCTTGAGTAATATTCCACAAGCACAGGCGATCAAAGTGAACATAGACAAATGGGACTACATCAAGTTAAAATGCTTCTGCCTAGCAAAGGAAACAAACAATAAAGTGAAGAAACATTCCACAGAATGGGAGAAAATGTTTGCAAATAACCCATCTGACTAGGGAGTAATAAACAGAACACATAAGGAATTCAATCAATTCTATAGAAAAATAACTAATAATTCAACTTAAAAATAGGCAACAGATCTGAATAGACATTTCTCAAAAAGAGACATACAAATGTCAAACAGGTATATGAAAATGTGCTCAAAGTTATTCATCATCAGAGAAATGCAAATCAAAACTGCAATGAGATATCATCTCACCCCAGTTACAGCTGCTTTTATCCAAAAGACAGGCAATAACAAATGCTGGTGAAAACATGAGTAAAAGGGAAGGACTGTTCACTGTTGATGGGAGAGTAAATTAGTACACCCACTAGGGATAACAGTTCTAAGTATTCATCAACAGATGAATGGATAAAAAAGTGTGGTTATTTACACACAATGGAGTACTACTCAGCCATAAAGATTGAGGTCCTGTCATTTGCAACAACATGGATGAAACTGGAGGTTGTTATGTTAAATGAAATAAGCCAGGCACAGAAAGACAAATTTCACATGTTCTCACTTATTTGTGAAGCTTAAAATTAAAACAATTGAACTCACGGAGATGGCATAGCAAGATAGTGGGAGGTGGAGGCATGTGATGGGGAGGTGCGGATCGTTAATGGGTACAAAAAATAGAAAGAATGAATAAGACCTAGCATTTGCTAACACAACGGGGTGACTATAGTCAATAATAGTTTAATTGTACGTTTAAAAATAACTGAAATAATATAGTTGGATAATTTGTAACACAAAGGGTAAATGCTTGAAGTAATGGATACCCCAATTACCCTGATGTGATTATTATACATTGCATGCCAGTGTCAAAATATGTCATGAACCTATAAATAGATAAATATATACACATACTAGGTACCTACATAATTAAAAATTAAAAACTTGACTAACTCGAATCATTTATATCTACTATGTGAAAAATAAAATAAAATAAAAGAACAGAACCCACGATTCTAAGTATTTTGTCAGTCTTGTCCATGAAGATTTTGTTCCATGAAACATAGCAGTCCGCATCTTTTTCCAAGTTTATTTTATACTGTCATAAGGAAAGTGAATGGAATGAGTTGTAGCCTTGGCTCAACAGTAGCTCATGATTAAAAGTAGTTTGCCAGTAACTCAGGCACCTAGTTCAGTTCATTCTGTGCTAGCTCACAACGTGCCTAGGGGTTTAAACAGTACTGGGTGTCAATACTTTAACACCTATTTCAGCCTGTTCAGCCAATGCTGCTCTAAGTTGGCACCTCTTATAATACATCATTATTACTCCATATCAGAGCAAACTGCCAAGATTCGATAGATTTGATTTAGATGCTGTGAAGGGCACCAATCAAGTAAACATATTGAAAAGTTTTAAAAATCAATAACACTTCCATCCAGCTGTCCCTGAAGTCTTATCAGTTGCTGCCTGATACCTTTTAGATTTTTCAGTTTTTAGCTGAAAGTTTGATTTGCTGATAATAGGCTTTGTAATGCCTCTTATCTCTTTAGGAGGGAATTTTAAATTAAGTTCATTTAATTTAAGTATAATCCAACATTTCTGATGTGGTGTAGAACCGTAACAGTTATCATTGATTTTAGCAAATATTCATTTAGCATCTAATATCATTAAGGTACTGAGATGGTAGAGTCTCTGAAGTGGGACTCTTGAGTTTTTAATACATTGAAATGTAAAACAAATATAGGACACATGCACTTAAAGAATAAACTTTATTACTGAGAAAAGCTAAGATTGTAAACATTGCTACATGTGACAGTCAAATGGATACAACCTGTGCCTACTCACCCAGTTATATCAAGGGTGGACTAGTTCTGGCTTCCACATTCAGTGTAGTAGGAACTTAAATGTGACACATATATACCATAAAATAGTATGCAGCCATAAAAAAGGAAGAGTTCATTTCCTTTGCAGGGACATGAGTGAAGCTGGAAACCGTCCTTCTCAGCAAATTGACACAAGAACAGACAACCAAACACAGCATGTTCTCACTCATAAGTTGGTGTTGAACAATGAGAACACAGGGACTCAGGGAGGGGAACATCACACACTGGGGCCTGGGAAGTGCGGGACTAGGGGAGGAATACTAGGGGGTGGGGGGATTGGGGAGGGATAGCATTAGGAGAAATACCTAATGTAGATGATGGGGTGATGCATGCTCCAAACTGCCACCACAGCACATGTATACCTATGTAACAAACCTGCATGATCTGCACATGTACCCAGAACTTAAAGCATAATAAAAAAATAAATAAAATAATATAAAAATAAATTGTAACTCTCCTCTGCAAAAAAAGAAAAAAGAAAAGAAAAAAATCAAAATGCTTGTTCTCTGTGGCACCCTGAGCCCAGGTAATATGTAAATGCCATATTTCGGTGTTCTGGCCAACAGCCCAGCTGAGGTTCCAGATGTGAGCGAAGAAGCTTTTAAGCTAGCTCCAGCTCCAGCCATTGTCCGAGTGCAAATGCGGGAAAGAATCAGAACCACCTGCTTGAGTCCAATCAGCTACTCAAACTATAAAACATAGTAATAAAATAATGGTGGGTATTTTTAACCCCTAAGTTTGGGGATTTTGTATTATATAAGCAATAGATAGGTGGATCATCACTAGTGACTATTTTTGTTTTGAATTGTTGTTGTTGTTGTTGTTGTTGTCTTGAGACGGAGTTTCACTCTTGTTTACCCAGGCTGGAGTGCAATAGCGCTCACCGCAACCTCCGCCTCCTGGGTTCAAGCAATTCTCCTGCCTCAGCCTCCCGAGTAGCTGGGACTACAGGCGTGCACCACCATGCCCAGATAATTTTTGTATTCTTTTTAGTAGAGACAGGGTTTCACCATGTTGACCAGGATGGTCTCGATCTCTTGACATTGTGATCCACCTACCTTGGCCTCCCAAAGTGCTAGGATTATAGGCATGAGCCACCGCACCCGGCCTGTTTTTGAATTTTTTAATTTCCTTTTTTTTTTTCAGACACAATTACGTGGGATATCTTCTTGTTCCCTTGTACAAAAGGGTTCAGTTGTCTTAGATTTCCTATCAAATCCTTCTACTGGTTATTATATACTAGTTAAAATTTGCTTTTAGTGCTAACTTTCTTCATGTTGCTACTTTTCATTTGTCTTTTTCTTCACACCATTAATAATATCATTTTCAACTTGGTACCAAGATGAAGCCACTAGCTAGGTTGGTTCCCCTCTTGATAACAATTTCAAGATACAATTGGGTAGTTTGCTCTGTATTCATTATACGTGAATGTATCCGAAAGTAAATAAGTATTTGTAAGTGACGTCGACTGATTGTAATAATCCTATAGATTTGTGACATTAAGTGGAGTCGTAGTGTTAAAATACCACTTCTTCACAATAGTTAACCTAGAGCCAGGTATGTGAATTTGAGAAGGTTTCCACAATATGTAAAAATGTGATGAAAAATTGACTTAAAATAGCTTTCTAAGTGGAAATCATGAAAAATAGAGATGCACATTTTCAGCTTTCTCTCCTTAAGTCTATTTGTGAATAGATTCATCATCACTGGCATCTAACGAGATCAAAGTTAATTAAATCTTCAAAGAAGAGTGATAAGCCTTCTTGCTCAAAAGTTACAAGTCAGTATCAAATGGTAAAAGTGAATATGAAATGTAATGAAGTGAAAGCAAATAATATGATCTGTCAGCCTATAATAATTTATAGGTGACAGTTTGGCTCTGTTTATTGTCCAAATGGGAAGAAAACACTCCCTTGGTTTTTCTTTCTTTTAGGCTTTCTGCCTGTGGGTGTTACATATTTTTCCCTCTTCAACTAACCGTGTCTGAGCAGGACAGCTGACCTTCAAAGTAAATATGATTAAAGCTGAACAAATCAGGTAATTACAATAAAAACATGGTTTGACAAGCAACCGCTGGACAGAATTATAGTTTCATATACACACTACACATTCGATTAAAGTGATTAGAAATGAGAAAACTAATGTCTTTACCTAAGACTTTTAAGGTGCCAATGATCTCCCTTCTACAACAGACTAGGGAAGAAATCAGAAGGAATCAAAATACCCAATGGTTTTATGCAGGCTGGCGACCCTTAGACATGAAGGGCATTCTTCTTGAAGCCTCAGTTTGCATTGTAATTTTAAATAATTTTCATTGTTTCATACTCTAATTTCTTATTCAAATTCAAATATAATATGTTAATGATCTATAATTACATAAGATTTTCTATTATGCATCTATGACTTTATCTTATATAGATATTGCACCATGTTTCTATAAACATAACTATACATTCTGCTATTTTGGCTAATGTCAAATAGATTATTGACAGGATCAAATTAGTGTACAGACATCAGAGAAAAATCTAACTACCCTTTTTTTAAATTATACAATAATAATATCCTAATAAATGAATCAATTGAATTTGACCATATAATTTTATTTTGCCTTACTTAACATTTTATTTTGTTACTTTTATTTTTTCTTTTCTCCATGAAAGTGCACTCTGGAAAAAATATATTTAACTGAAATTTTATTTTGACAATTTGGGGTTGTATCAACACAGGAAAATAGAATCAAACCATATAACTTAACTCCCTTAATTCAAAATCAGCAATTGTTGTTGCATTTGAAAAAAGGAATTTTGTATTTTGTCTGGATTCTATTATTATAACTTTATATTTTTCAAAGTCATTATAAATTCCTACATATTCATGCTATTCTGGTGCAGCCATAAGAGCATTCCTTTCAAAAACAGGTTGAGCAGATTGAAGTTACGGTGATGATAATATGGCCTTTTATTAGATGGTCCTAAATACAAATAAGGGGATTATTTAGGTTTTTAAGTGAAGCATCCCAAAATTCACATTTTTTTTTTTTCCTTTTTCCCAGAGACTGGGTTTTGCTCTACTGTCTAGGCTGGAGTGCAGTGGCCTGATAATAGCTCACTGTAGCCTCCAACTCCTGGGCCCAAGTGATCCTCTCATATCAGCCTCCCAAGGAGCTACAACTACAGGTATGCACCGCCATGCCTGGCTAATGTTTTTATGTTTTGTAGAGTTGGAGTCTTGCTATGTTGCCCAGGCTGGCCTCAAGTGATCCTCCTATCTGGGCCTTCAGGTATGAGATTTCAGGTGCTGAGATTACAGGTCTGAGTCCCTATGCTTGACTAAGATTTATTTTTTAGAAAAAAAATGAATATAAGGATCATTAATATACCACCAAATTTTGCTGGAGAATTTGAGAATCATTGATAAAGAACAAAACTTTTATTTCAAATTTTTCTGAATTGACAGCAATATAAAACATCTGAAGATCAGTCATCTTGGAAGTAACAGCAGTCTTTTCTCTTACTGTGAATTTTCTTTAGTATGTTCCTGACTATTGTGTTCTTACAGAACCAAGAGAGTATTCGCTAATGTTTATAATTTATTTTCCAATTACTTCATAAGACATATCTTGCCAATCTGATTGTTAGTTGCTCATAAGTAAAGTCCCTTCCTTTTTTTTATAGTCTACACAGTTCCAATAGGAGATAGACAACCAGGATTGTGGGGCAAGATCTGATTTTCTTATTGGATTACCCTGAGAAAATCAAAATATTTTTCTGTGGTGAGCGGTCTCATTGCTAACAGGTAATATCTCCTATCTGACCTATCACACAGTTTTGCTTTATTAATTTAATGAGGCAATACATTTAAAACTATTCTGTAAACTGTAAATTTCTATTCAATTGAATGGTGTCATTATCATGCAGCTGTGCACATTTGATGCATGCCTAAAGTATGAATGATTACTTGGCAAATAGAATATATATATGCACGTATACATATATACATATATATATGTATACAAACAATTTGAATTTTTATTATAATAATCAGGAGCTGTTTTTCTTTTTCTAATCTTCAGCTAGCTAGTTGGGTTATCATAGGTAAACCCTTTCTCTTTCCTCAGTTGCATCTATAAAATGGAGCTGAACAAAATTCAATTATACTTCAGATATTACTGTAAATACTAAATAATATGAATGCATGTATCAGTTCTTATATATAAGTACATACTGTAGAATATTATTAATCAATGTTGTACTTTTCAATATTTCATTATGAAAATTTTTAAAACTACAGGGAACTCCTGTATACACTCTGCCTAGTTAATATTTCGTGATGCTACCTCATTATACATGCACCTTTTCATCAATCCATCGAAACTTCCTTTTAATAAAAATATACAATTTTCTATCTTGAAGGACCATAAATAGTATATATAATCGAGGTGCATCCTTTTATAGATGCTGAAATGGAAGGGCAAAGAGTGAAAGCAACCTACAAACATAAGCCTCTCATAGTGGAAACTTATTTTTATGGGATGTTGATGTTGTTTTTTAACAGGCATTCAAGCTTCAGATATATGACCAAAAATTGTTTTAAGTAAAAACAAAAAGAAAGGGTTTTTTCCATCTCTGCACTACACATTGGATTTCCTACACAGAAGCTGTACTTGAAGGATGAAAGCTCATTCCTGCATTCCTGCAAGCAAGCAATTTCTACAAGTGCATCTACATTTCCATGGCAATCCGTTTCCTCAACCCTTCCCATCGTCCATCGAAGTATTAGCATGTGAAAAATTGCATCTGTCAGAAATGTAAAAATAGTCATGCCCACCTTGGTCTTTTCTGTTTAATCATTTGGGCCATGGATTGGTAACCTTTGTTTTGCTTACTGTGCAGTCACAAATTACTTTTATAGATCAAGAGAACTTGAACTTTCAAAAGTGCTGTTTTAGCTTAAAATGTTATGATTTAGATATTTGTTTATATAAGAAGAAACTAGTGACAAATATAGCAAGCATTTTTTTTCATTCTTTACTTAAATTATTGCCTTAACGTAGGGTTTTTTCTTTTAAAATAGTAGAAAACTTATAGAAGACTGTTTAACTACATATGTAGGTACTGTGCAGTTAATTAGCCATAGAAAAAATAATCCAGGACTTCCAAAGTAATGCCAGTGGTCTATAATCTCATCACATTACAATGTGGATCACTTAATGTAAATGGATTTTAGGAGACTCATTTGGGATCCTTAAATCATATTCAGTTCTTTATTATGATACTTGGAAAGTTAAATAATCATGTTGTTTTCCATTAAACTAGACAAGACTAATGTATTTTCAAATATCAATTAAAAGGTGACATGAGATAAGCCTTTTAGATTACTGTTGTTTTTCCTGGGTTATTGGCCTAAAAGAAATAGAAAGTTTATGTCAATGTGGAAAGAATGCCTACCAGTTAAACTATTATTCGTATCTACAGTGTGTTTATTATTTAACAATTTCCAATACAGCTTAGTCTTTTGACTTAGCATTTTTTAGTTATTGGAGGCCTTAATGTTTGATAACTGGTTCAGTGTCACCAAATAGTTTCTTCATATAAAAGCAATTTTATGTGATAGACACATAAGTCATCCTTATATCCTCTTCACTGTTCCAACTAACATGTCTGCAGTCTAAAAAAATTTACTTGAGATTTTTTGCTTTTATTTTCTTACCTACTAAATGGAATATAATCATTTGTCAGAACATTTAAAAGATTCTTCAAGATAGCTAAAAATCATTTTCTTCATAACACACCCCCAAATATTGCCACAAAGTAAGTAAATACTGTGCATTATTGATTTCGTTTCGCTGTTGGGGGAAATCAAAACATTAGCATAAGTCAAGTGATTATGTCAAGAATTACTTATAAAATGCAGAAAAAAATCATTTTATTTTTATTTACTTTTTTAAATATATATTTTATTGTGTTTTAAGTTTTGGGGTATATATGAAAAACATGCAAGATTATTGCATAGGTACATACATGGCAATGTGGTTTGCTGCCTTCATCCCCATCACCTGTATCTGGCATTTCTCCCCATGTTATCCCTTCCCAACTCCCCCACCCCCCCACTGTCCCTCGCTAGTTCCACCCCACAGACCCTGGTGTGTGATGCTGTGTCCATGTGTTCTCATTGTTCAACACCCGCCTATGTCTTCTAACTCTCGGAGTATTGTTCCATTATGTTTCAACACACATACCAATAAAACGAACCAATTTCATACATTTTGGAAGCACCATTCAAGAAAAGCAGTATGACATTTAATGACAACAAATCTGTTTTTCTCCTAGGTCACAGCATCGTGTTTGTCTTTATTAAAAATGAAAAAGAAAATGCGAGGGATAATGATTGTGGAATCACCAAATGTGAGATAATGAGCAAATAATAGAAAGAAGAAACAAATGAGTGAAAAGGCAGTCAGAGTGTATCACTCTTATTCAGTGTACTTCAGACATGGATTCTGAAGCGATACATTGTTTTGATCTGTGATGGATAACTTGACTGGGATAAGGGATGCCCAGATACCAGGTATTTCTGGGTATATCTCTGAGGGCTTTTCTAGATAGATTAGCATTTGAATCAACAGACTGAATAAAGAAGATCACCCTCACCAATGTGGGGGGGGCATCTTCCCATCCACTAAGAGCTAAAATAGAATTAAAATGAGGAGGAAGGCTGAATTTGCTGTCTGCTTGAGCTGGCACATCCGCTGGTGCTCCTGGTACTTGGGCATTTTGATTTGGAGTGAGACTATACCATCAGCCTCTCCTAATTCTCAGGCCTTCATACTTGGATTGGCATGTATACCATTGGCTCCCCGATTCTCAGGCCTTCGAGTATGGACTGGAACTTCACCACCAGCTTTCCTGGGTCTCTAGCTTGCAGACGGCAGACCGTGGGACTTCTCATCCTCCATAATCACATAAGTCAGTTACTCATAATAAATTTCCTTTTATTGATTCTGTTTCTCCAGAGAACCTTGACTAATATGGCAGCTGCAACAGTTTTCCCCCTCTACTCTTTCTTATTCTGTTTGTATTCATAGTGATTATACTTGAAAGAGAAAGGTCAATACTACATGTCCTTTACTCATACCCTCTGGTCCTGTGTATCAGAATCCTCCACTAAGGCCAGAGCTGGGTGTGAAAGGAAGTGAGAGTGATAACACTCATGAAATGCTGTCAGGCTGACGGCTGAACCCCATTTCTAGCACAACCCTCTCTGAAAGCAGGTAAATCTGTATTCCTTGTGATACGACACCCTTCAGTAAGATGAATGATGAAAACTGGCATGCAAGGAGGTACAATTCCCAGGGCAATATCTTTGATTAGCAATCTGATGGTCAGGTCCCCTTCACCAATAATCATGCAGGAGCTAGGTAAGACTGGAGCAGCACTTGGGAAATGAAGTTCCTCTGACTTCCCTGATATACTGATTTTACTGTTTGATACTACACAGTGGTTTTTTTCTCAATAACTTCATCATGGAAGAGGTCTAGGCATTGGACAATGGCAACATCCCTAATTATATTTGTGCAACTCAATTTCCTTGGGAAATACATCAAACATTTGTTGATATAGAAGCCACTTACTCTGGTTCAGCACAATGGAAACAAAAACAGTATTGTTAATTAATCTGTTTGCAATTTTATTCTGGTTCACATCTCTAAGAAGTAGATCTCAGAAGTCTTTGAATGTAGTGACTCTAAAACAGCCTTAAGCTTTCATGTTTATCCTAATTCAAATCACTCATTTCACAAAATATTTTATGCCTGTCACACACTACTTACGATCAACTTAAATTTACAATTGTCATTGGAGTTTTTTGCTTTTAAAATTTATTATAGTACATCACGTTTGGAAGTTTGACAACACGTTTATTTGCCTCATGTGGGGGATGCCTTGGTGTGCTGCAGGGTTCTGAGGTTGATGTGATATAATCAGTAGAGTGCGTGCTAGGATTTCATATCAGATGGAAAAACAGGGATCTAAGTCTTGACTGAGAGAATCTGAAAGCAAAACATGCGAACTAACCTTCCCTCTCACAGCTTTATCTGGGGCCTTCAGCGTGAAATTAACTATGACCTAAATAGCTTGACTGTACTCCATCTCTAGATGTAAACTTCAATCAAATATTTTTCTTTTGTGTAAAGAAGACTAGCTTTTTGCAATGAATTTTACCTACCTGTTGGAAAGTAGGAAAGCTATTTTCTTACCTTTCAGAAAAAATATTCACTCCCAGTAGGTATGTGGCATCTATTGATACATACCACATGATTAGAATATTTGAGAGGAATAAAGGGCTTCTTCTTTTCTGTTTTTCCCTGCTTCCCTCAGTAAATTCAGCTCTTTACACAACAGATGCTTTTTATCTGATTATTTTTAGTTTACTCGTGTGTAGAAAAGAGAATGTACTATATTACTTTAGTGACTGTAATAAATTGGAACATTTAAAAGGCTATTTTGAGTGAGATTTGTACTTCCTTATTAAGTCTGCTGCAGTGATTACAAATGCTCTCCCTTGAGAAGGGGCAGGGTGCCTCTTCAAGAGTTTGACCTGCTAAGTTCAAGGGATGTTCCCCTCTCCCTTCCAGATCCCTGATCTCACTAAAACAACAGTTTTTAATTTTGATTTGTGTTTTAGAGCTTTAGAAGGAAGTCTAGGCTGGGCATGGTGGCTCATGCCTGTAACCCCAGCACTTTGGGAGGCCAAAGCAAGTGGTTCACCTGAGGTCAGGAGTTTGAAACCAGCCTGGCCAATATGGTGAAACCTCATCTCTACTAAAAATACAGAATTAGCTGTGTGTGGCACATTGCTGTGGTCCCAGCTACTTGCAGGGAGGCCAAGATAAGAAAATCACTTGAATTTGGGAGGCAGAAGCTGCAGTGAGCTGAGATGGCGACACTGCATTCCAGCCTGGGCAAGACAGTGAGACTCTGTCTCAAAAAGAAGGAAGTCTAACTACCCCAACTCTCACTATGCAGGTGAAAAATTGAACTCCACAGAGCAGGATTGCCCAAGATCTCACAGGTGCTGAGTATTCCTTACTTTATCACCTGTTGATTCTATAATTCTGAGTTATAGGTGCTCTGTGTATGTAAGATGGATTATTCATGTAACTGTCTGTCCTTTCTTCTAATGTGTACAGATAATCTAGTAAGGACAGCCAGAGCAGAAGAAACCATCAACTAACAGAACAAAGACTCTTTACTTGGGGGACTGCATAATAATAACTTACATTGTTGATAAAGTTTTCTCATCTACTGTGCTGCTGGCAGGATCAACTCTGGTCACAGACCACTGTAGGAAACTGGTGGAACAAATTCTAAATGCCCAAGGGAACAATCAGGAACTGAAATGGAAAAGCAATAGGAATACATGAGTGCATGCTCATGTATTTGTATCAATATCTGAGAAATTGTGCAATTCCCAAAGAACTTAATGTTACGATAGCAATGTTTCTTAACACTTTAGGCCCTGCCTAGCATCTTAAGTACCTAAAATTCTTATTTTCTTCTACTTCCCTGAAGGAGCCCAAACAGGAAACACACCTTCAGAGTCCCCTAGTTGTGACCCATCAACGTACATACCACACAGTCTACTCCTGCAATTCACCACTGGTTGGGAACCTTGTTATAAGGGGTTATTATAAATTGTTTAAAAAGTACATTTTTTTTTGTTTTGAAAAAAAAAAGTTTCAATACTTAATATGCTTTTTCAAAATATGCTTAAGCCAAGATTTCAGTTAACCCTAGGCTAGCACTGACGGTTAAGAATCCAAGAGTTTGAATTTTCATTGTCTTCTGAAGCCCTTATTTCTTCTTGCTAATTTGTGATTTGATGGAAAAGATAAATTGTTTCCAGTTTTCAGGTGATTTTAAGAGGTTTTAAAAATATATTGCGTTCAATCCATGATGCTGAGCTTTTCACAGACTTACTGTAAAAATTCCTCTTCGGGCAAGTAAGGTGAAAAAAGAAAATTTGTTCAGGTCAAGTCAGGTGAAAGTATTTTGTCAACCAGGATAAGTCTTTTTTTTTTTTTCTCTTTTATGCATACTTATCCTTTCCTACAAACTCTCAATTCCAGAAAGTTCTTTTCCTAGAATAATCTAGTTTGTCTGGAAGTGAACTGCACTTAAGATGTTGGTATTGCTGCCAAGAAAAAAGGATCCAATGCTGAACTAAGGACTAATAACAATGAAGGGACAGCATGATAAACCATGGACTGACCACAAAATGAAGCATGTTTATTTCCTGCAGGTTTTTTCCATGGTTGTAGTCAGTTTTCCTTTATTGTGATTTTGCTGGGGTGGTTGTGGGAGGTGGATAATCCAGGCAAAGTGTTTCCAATTTAATTGGCCAAGAGTATTTCTTCAAGAAATATCTTAAAGATGCAGTGTTTTGCAGAATGACGTTGAGAAAGCCTTGAATTACCCCTTCACAACTCAGGATCCTATTTTACTTTTTCTATTAACGCTTTAAATATGTGCTAGTTAATATTTTTAATTTGTGTTTAATAGACTCTTCTAAGTGTAATTATCTGACACCCAATTTTTTACGCCTCTGGAATAACGTGTATTCACCAGTTTCAGAATTCTAAATGGTGTAAAAGAACCAGGTAGATTCAACATTTTAAAACATGCTACTGGGTTATTTCTATTTTACCTTTTGTGAACTCCCTTATCATATTATTTATAGTTTTTTTAACTCTACACATTAAAATAAAATTTAAAATGTAGCAATAACTATATACACAGAAGTGAATATGTCAGCATTTATAATTAACAAAACAAGTAAACAAACATAAGTACATGTCCAAAAGTAGAGAACTCTTATGTAATATATGGTTTATCTTCTCCAAAAAACCATGACTCAACCATTAAAAATGATTTTTATGTATACTTATAACAACACGGAAAAACACTCATGTTGGAATTTTAAGATAAAAAAACATAAAATTGCATGTAAACTGTGATAAAAACTGAGCTTTTAAACTGATTTGCACAGAAGGAAAAAAAAAGTTTTTAAAGCCACAGACTTAAAAAAAAAAGGAACGGGTAGATTCATAGTTGGTGGTCTGTCCAGCCTGACTTATACTAGTGGAGTACATTGGATTACACATAGATTACTTGCCACTTCCCCTTAGGATATGGAATTGATAAGTTTTCATTGTATTAAGAAGACAGTAAAATGTGTACACATTCATGTACGTGATTCACTTTTGGAGATCATCAGAATACCATCACAATATTCCAACTGATGACTGTGTTTAAAAAAAAAAAGTGTGGCATCTTGGTTGTACTGACAAATGAAACATTCTGTGCTGCTTTTAAGCAAATTAGAAAATTACGGTTGATTTTCTTTTGTTTACTATCTCAATAAAACAGATTTCACTGTATCTTCAAAAGTGTGTTTTCCTACTATTCATTTAGATTCGATACAGCTAACCCACAAAAAAAAAGCCATTTGTTTTTATTAGACATGAGGTGTTTTTCTCTCATGAGGTGCTGGGCAGTGTTTCCACTGAGGTTAGCATGTGCCTCTATCATCTCTTTGCTTAAAAATAAAAAAATAAGTGGCAGGGTGCGGTGGCTCACGCCTGTAATCCTATCACTTTGGGAGGCCGAGATGGGTGGATCACCTGAGGTCAGGAGTTCAAGACCAGCCTGGCCATCATGGTGAAACCCCATCTTAAAAAAAAAAAAAATTAAATAAAAAGAAAAGAAAAAAAAAAAAGAAAAAATAAGTCTGTGTAATATGATGTCCTTCATCCAATTTGATTTAAAAGAAAATTATACTAAAATACTGCACTAAATGTAGCAGTTAGGGTTCCATATTGCTAAAGAACACCCAGGACCCCAAATGGCAATGCTTACAAATAGAAAGTTTACTGCAGAAGAAAGGCACAGGATGGCTGCAGCATTAGGTAGGGCACAGCTAAGGATGGCCTCCCAGCAGGTGGCTGGGAGATCAGGTGAGAGATGTCACTGCTCTCCCTCTGTGTGGGCCTTAACAGTGGAGCGGTGTCTCTAGATTCACCAACCACTCACCTGTACATGGAATATTTTGAAACCAGGAAACCCTGAATGATATTTTGGCCAAAATTTCTTATATGCTCCTGGTTACATATTCATATTCTTCCTATAATCAGCCCCAACAGCAGAGCTTCAGGGTTATCACTGAAACCAGCTGTAAATCATGGATCCTACTGTTATTAATAAATAATGTTGACAAATTCATTCAAATCACCCTTTGGACTGAAGTTTACAAAGTAACACGGCAACTCAGTACCTTCTTTGACGAGAGGTCAGTGACATGCAGGTACATGGACAAAACAACCCAAGCCAATTCTAGATCTGTTGGAATCACAGCACAAACCTATTTTGAAAACCAATGCATTGCGGTGTGACAACATCTAATTTATTACTTCTGAGTATTTTGCTATTTGACTAATGAGTTTGTCAAATAGCAGACAGTATGGTGATTCCTCAAGGAATCACCTTCTAGAAACAGAAATACCATTTGACCCAGCGATCCCATTATTGGGTATATACCCAAAGGATTATAAATCGTTCTGTTATAAAGACACATGCACACATATGTTTATTGCAGCACTGTTTACAATAGCAAACACTTGGAACCAACCCAAATGCCCATCGATGATAGACTGGATAAGGAAAATGTGGCACATATACACCATGGAATACTATGCAGCCATAAAAAAGGATGAGTTCATGTCCTTTGCAGGGACATGGATGAAGTTGGAAACCATCATTCTCAGCAAACTGACACAAGGACAGAAAACCAAACACCGCATGTTCTCACTCATAGTGGGTGTTGAACAATGAGAACACATGGACACAGGGAGGGGAACATCACACACTGGGGCCTGTCAGTAGGTGAGGGGGCTAGGGGAGGGATAGCAGGGAGTGGGGGGGATTGGAGAGGGGATAACATTAGGAGAAATACCTAATGTAGATGATGGGGGGGGGTAGATGCAGCAAACCACCAAGGCACGTGTATACCTATGTAACAAACCTGCATGTTCTGCACATGTACCCCAAAACCTAAAGTATAATAAAAAAAATCAAAAAGAAGAAATATTTGCTAACTTCAAGGTTATATTTTTCTATTTTTTAAATAAACTTGATGATTTCAGCTTTTATGTTTAAGTTGATGATCCAACTCAAATTAATATTTGTGTGTGGTGTGGAGTAGGGATGTAGCTTATTATTAAAATGTTTTTAAAATAGTTATTCCCACATAATTTGCTAGTCTATCAACTACTGAGAAAGTGATGTTGGCATCTCCAACCATGACTGTGAAATGGTCTACATCTCCTAAATCTCCTTTAATGTTTATAGTTGCTTCATGTATTTAAGAGCTTTTACTAGGCACATAGACATTTATGATTGTTATGTGTTCCTAAAAATTGACCCATTTATTATTACACAATATCTCATTTTATCTCTTGTGACACTTTTACTTCAAATCACTATTATCTGATGTTAATGTAGTCACTCCAGCCTTCCTGTTCTTTCCATTTTTCATTCATCTGCTTTCAAGCTATCTGTGGCGTTATATTAAAGTCTATCATTTGTAGATATTATATAGTTGGAATACTTTTTTTAACCTATTCTAATAATTTCTGCCTTTTTGTTGGAATGCCATTATATTAATATTTACGTAAGTTTTGGGCTTTTGAATTTACATCTAGCATTTTCTGTATACCCTCTCTTGTTTTTTCCCTCTTTTCTCTTTTCTGAATTCTTTTGAATTCTTTGAAAATGTTTTTAGAAGCTCACTCTCTCTCATCTAACAGATTTTTAGATATGCCCCTTAGTATTATGTCTATTGTGGTTAAAATAAGGATTGAAATATGAATCTGTAACTTTTCAGAGTCTAGTTGGAGTTAACATTGTTCAACTTTATGCACTAGGAAGAAAATATTTGGCAGCAATGCAAGTCCATCCCAAACTCCTTCATTCATGCTGCAGTTTCCATATGTTCCCATCTGCAATCATTGTGGGCTCTGAGATACAATGTTGACATGTTTGCTTTAAATACTCATATTAACGTGAAATCAATCGCCTTCCCTTCATGTAGATTTGACATTCAATCTGGTATGATTTTTAAAACTTCCTTTAGCATTTTTTTATAGTGCAAATGTCTTGGGACCTGATTCTTTTATTTTTGGGTATGTATAAATGCCTTTCATTCACTTTCATTTTGAAGGATAATTTCCAATTTTTGAGACAGACACAGAATTCTGATTATTTTTTCTCTTTTCTTCCTTGAGTACTTTAAGGCTGTTGTTCTACTGTTTTCTGACCTCACTGGTTTTTATTTAGTAATTAACATTGTTTAGAATTACTGTTTCCCTGTACATTATATTCCATTTATCTCTGGCTTTTTTTTAAGACCTTTTCTTAATTTAAATTATTTTGTATTTTACTTGTGATGTGCTTAGTGATGGTTTTTATAATTATCCTGTTTGAGATTTGCTGATATTTTGAATTTGTAAATTTATCTTTCTCCAAATTGAGAAAACTTGACATCTAATGCTTCTATCTTGGTCATCCTGGGTTTGCATTTCTTGGTTAATCCTTCTCTTGAGAACAGATTATGCTTTTCTTCTTAGTTGTGAGATAATTTCGCGGTTGTATGTTGTTGCATCCTAGCCATTGTAACTGCTACGTTGTGTAGATTTTTTTATTATTTTATATTTCTCCAAAGAATGATTTTTCGTGATTAAGCATTTTATTTGGTTGTATTTACATTGAAAACTTTATAGATCTTTTTTCTCCCAGAATTTTGGCTGTCTCACGTTGGATTGAATGTATTCTGTCAGTTTAAAGCTGGTATAGTGAGAAACCACCTATGCTTTTTCCTTCTTCCCCTGGTTGACTCGCCACTAAAATTTGCCAATTTTTTTTCACTATCCCATGCCTGTAGGTGGTTTTCTTTTTTTGTTTTATTTATTTATTTATTTATTCCAAGTTCATTGTTATAATCTGAAGATATTTTTCTTTAATTTTAGGCCTTTACCTGTCCATATTGTAGGCAAATCTCTTATGATAGCTTTTTTTTTTAAAAAAATATTACTTTAAGTTCTGGGATACATGTGCTGAATGTGCAGGCTTGTTACATAGGTATATGTGTGCCATGGTGGTTTGCTGCACCTATCAACCAGTCATCTAGTTTTAAGCCCTGCATGAGTTAGATATTTGTCCTAATGTTCTCCCTCCCATTTTCCCTCAGCCCCCAAAAGGCCCTGGTGTGTGTTGTTCCCCCTCTCTGTGTCCAGGGGAAAAATTTCCTTCTGCTTATTCTCTGGTCTAGGAAAACCAGCAAACTTCTCCACCTTCCAGTGGACAGAAACATGCCGTCCCCAGTAAGGATGAAGCCTCAGCTTCGGGAGAGATCTCACTTCCAACCTTGTCCTCCCTTCAATACTCTCCCTCATCCCTATAGAACCTTTCGGAATTCTATGTACATCTTTGTAGTAACTTTTATCATAATTAGATAGTGTTTCACATTAAATTTTGTCTTTTCAAATTACTATGTGATGCCTTTCTTCTGATTGGATCCTGACTCACAGATACTCTAAAAAGCTCCTACTTTTAGAGAACAACATATTGCATAGCAGATGTATCATTTTTTGTCATCTCATCCGTAATTCAAATACTGAATCTATCACTTACCTTTAGGGTCACCTTGGATAATTTAATTAACTTATTATAGCTGTATACTTACAACTCACAAAGATATGAAGATTGAACAATTTTATGCATTTGGAATGCTAGTGCTGTAATTATTACATAGTACGTGCTAAATAAGTGTAGATAACATATTAGCTAAATGTATTTAAATGTAAGTCAAATTACAATAAATAAAATTCTATAGATTTTTGTATTGTAAAGTTTATTGTTAAATCTATAAGTAGTATACTTTCCTTAACTAGTATAACTCCCATATATATAGATATATATATATATATATATATTTGTCTTAAATTACAAATCTACTAAAAGTCATGTGAACACAAGAAGGAATACTCTGAAGAAGACAACTTATGTAAGCAAGAGATATCCCAAGTGTACCACTAAGGTTTGCCCTCTTTGAGAGAGGAGAATTTAATATAGAGAGATCTGAAAGAAAGAAAAAAAAAAACGTAAACCTAGTACAGCTATTATGGAGAACAGAACGGAGTTTTCCCCCAAAACAACACAAGAACTCCCATATGATCCAGCAATCTCACTACTGGGCATTTATCTAAAGGAAGGGAAGTCAGTTTATGGAAGAGACATCTGCACCCCCATGTTTATAGCAGCACTATTCGCAATAGCCAAGATATGGGATCCACCTAGGTGTCCAACAGATAGATAGATAAAGAAAAGGTGGTATATATTATAGACAATGGAATACTATTCAAGCATTAAAAAAGAATAAGATCCTGTCATTTGTGGCAACATAGTTAGAACCAGAGGATATTGTGTTAAGTGAAATAAATCAGACACAGAAAGTGAAACTCCACATGTTCTCACTCATATGTGGAAGCTAAAAACAAAATAAAAGGTGATATCATAGAAGTAAAAAGTAGAACAGAGGATACTAGAGGCTGGGAGGAGTAAGGGGAAGGGGGCATAGGGAAAGGTTTGTTAAAGGATACAAAATCATAGCTAGATGGAAAGAATAGTTTCTAGCATTCTATAGCACTGTAGGATGACTCTAGTTAACATTAATATGTAGTTTCAAATAGATACAAGGAGGATATTAAATGTTCCCAGCACAAAGGGATGATAAATATCTGAGATGGTGGATACGCTATTTTTCTGATATGACCACTATGGAGTATCTATATCAAAACATCACTATGGACCCCATGAATATGTACAATTATGATTTGTCAATTTAAAAAATTTAAAAATTCAGTATGTAATCTTTTGTCTCAAAGTGCTTATCTACATAAAATCACATAACATGTATATATAAAATAATTTTTGAAGAAAACACAGACTTTTTTGAATTTTTTCATGGATAGAGTAAATGAAGTCTTGATTATTGAAAGGCATGCTATTCGTGTTTATGCCAAAACTAATGTAGCTTTGTAAATTAGATTACTCTTGAGACAGTAAAGACTCAAATGAAACATTAACAGGAAATTGGTTTTGAAAATAAAAACACTAACATTTTAGTCTTTAATATTTTAGACCACATGTGGCTATCTTCTAGTTAAAGTTAACATTATTCTTTGATGTTTAGGTGAAGCTCAAATAAAGGCTTTGCTACCACTGATATGATTACCTTTACTATGTTCACTATTCAATGATGACGTGTTATTCCTGGGAGTAAATAACTTTTAGTCACTTTGTATTCAATTTCATAATGTAAGTGGAATACTGTAAAACATTCTGTCTGATGTCACTTGCAAATTATATGTTTAGATTCGTTCAAAATAGTGAAGCATATTATTATAGCTGCATATTTCTGTGAAATTTTCTTTACTTGTGCAATACGAACTTTGCCTGAGATGGGTTATTACTAGATTTTTGGTTGAGCAATGATTCATACACAGATCTATCCCTTACCTGAGGCATCTAAGTAGTCACAAGCCATATTCTGTTCAGGATTTCTGTGTGATATTTTGTGAAAGAAATTATTCGCTGCATGTCTTAAATTATATGTATAGTTTTAGACTCTATCAGAAGGCTGAGAAGCTAAGTTCACGTTCCAAAATATTTGTTGGTTTGGAAAAAAGTAAAGGCTAAACTGTGTGCTGAAATCTTAAATAAATGGAATTTAAGAGAATTTTTAGGTGTTTTCTAACACAAAAATTTGAAAATATTTCCTTATAGGAAAGAAAAATTAAAGTGAAGTACAATGAAATCAAGGTGATTCTTATGTTGAACTTTATTTTGCACTTTTGGGGGAAAAGAGTAATAAATGTATATGTTTTATTTTTCTGATATAGACAAGGATAGGCTGTAATCACAAATAAATCCCCAAATCTTGGTAGAATAAGACAATGATTGCCCACTCCCATTGTTATAGATGGATCTGGTAATAGCTGGCCCAAGCAACTCTCATCTATCAGTGATGGCGATTTTGCCCTGCTTCCATTGTGGGACTCAGCTATCACAGATTCCTCTCCTTCCAGGGTTTCTTCCAGAACTTGTATTATACCCATTTAGTCTTCCACAGAGGCAAATTCTATTAAAAAGGTTATTTATTAGTGGACATTTCAAAGCATATGGAAGAATGTGTATTTATGAGTGTGCATGTGTGTGTACATGTGTTTCTGATCACATTAGATCACAGGTAGATCTACCTTATTCTTTTATAATAACTGTAAATTGTTCCATAATATTAGCCTATCATTGTTTCAACCTTTTTGAATCACAGTCAATGCTCATATGAACTTCCTTGAACATGTACATTTTCAAATGTATTTTTAGGTTAACTTTCTTGGTCTAATGATATGTGCATGCTAAAATTTTGTAGATATTAACATTTCCTACAAGCAAATTGCATCAATTAACATTCCCACCAATAATTCATGATGTGCATATCGCTCTATTGTGCAGTGCCACAATCTTGGCTCACTGCAACCTCTTCCTCCTGGGTTCAAGCAATTATCCTGCCTCAGTCTCCCACGTAGCTGGGATTATGGGCACGCGCCACCATGACCAGCTAATTTTTGTATTTTTAGTAGAGATGGAGTTTCGCCATGTTGGCCAGGCTGGTCTCCAACTCCTGACCTCAGGTGATCCGTCCGCCTCAACCTCCCAAAGTGCTGGCAACACAGGCGTGAGCCACTGTGCCTAGCCCATTTCTTGGTGTAAATACGATTTTGCTTATGGTTTTCTAATCTATAAAAATGTTTAACTGTTATGATAATTCACCAATATTTTCACAAATTGTGATTAGAACATTGTGACCTTGCTAAAACATACTTTCTTGCCCCAAGTTTATTCTTTGAGTAATGTGTTTTCTTCTAGTACCTTTATGATTTGAAATTTTCAAATCAACTACTACAGAGACATCAGGATTGTACTATAGAAAAAGGAAATATCAGGATTCATCTTTTCACAACTAATTTTAAGGCAACTTTTATTATATTAAATATATTCATTTGCACTTGAGTCTGTCTTGACTTTCTGGTCTTCCTAACAAACTATTCGTTTACTGGCACTAAATTGATATGTTTATTATAGTGCTACTTTAATGTTTGGTAAATGAGCTCACTGATCTAACCAATGTTTGTGGACTATAACATTTTTGTTGCAATTTGAATTTTCACTTGATTTAGCCAAAAGCAAACACTAAAGATTATTTCATTCAAAATATTCAGTTTGCACATTAAATCAGGAATATCGTCTTTAGAATAAAAAAATTGTTAAATTACATACTTTATGTTAAAATTATGGAATTAATTTTAAAATATACCATATTTCATGCCATCTAAATTTAAACTTTACAAAGACTTATACACATGCAATGTTATTGCATTTTCTGCTCTAGTATCCTATAAATATAAACATATATTTATTTTTAAAGTCAGCTTCCTTTCCTTCAAAGAATGTTATAATCTCATTAATAATTGATTTTTAAAAGCTCTCATAAATATATCAGATGATTCCTCCTATTTTCATTCTGGTGTGATAACATATAAAATTTTCTGTCCTTACGATAGATCATTGTTTTCCTTTTCAGATTTTAAACCCCTGTATTTCTCTAAATTATATCTTCAGTTGAGTATTTCATGAACAAACACATCTTTCAATGGCCTTTATTAAAGATTTTTCAACAAATCCCATCTGTCTTTTCTGGTAAGCTCTCTCTGATAAGGTTCCCACTGAGTAAAAAGACACTTAATTCTTATTCCTCAGGAAGCCTCCTTCTTTCCCCTAGCTCTCCAAGTCCTCCTTGTAGAAATTCTCCTTGCAATTTTTATCTTTTTCTTCTTTCTTTACCGTTTTTTATTCATTCTCATCATCCAGTAATGAATGAATTATGGGCTGAGCATTGGATGCTGCAAAGTGAATTCTTCACTTTAGGATAATGTTTCCAAAAATAAGTAAAGAAAAATAAAAACGCTACAGATTTTATTTTTATGTTCTATAGAGTTCTTATGAGCATAAGGGGAAAAATACATATATATAATATAAAAATACATAGATAATATAAAAATACATAGAATGAATGACATTTTTACAAAGAAGAGTATTCCATGATATGTATGGAATCAATATGGCCAGCATTAATATTCCTAGGAACATAAATAACAAAGTTTTGCAAGTGAACATCCATAGTTGATGCTGTGTGTGCTATGTGCTTCATGTTCCAGCTTCTGTGATGGTTGACTGCTAACTACTCACAGCCACCCCATTCTCATTGCGATGCCATGCCACCTTACTTCCCTTCTCCTTCCTAGAGCTAAAGAGCTAAAGACTTACTATCCTAATTATAAGAGCTCCATGCCCTCCTTGTCTTAAGGCTGGACTAACTCTGGGTGAAATTTAGCTTCAGAGCTTCCCATAGGATCAGTCTGAAGCTGCAGTACTACTGAGGCTATATTCTTGCTAGCCTTCTTCCCTTCTCAATGCTGCTACCCTGAATCCACTTCTGAAACCATTCCCCCTATTCAATCACATGCATGCAAGCATGAAAGGGAAACTAGGTTACTTTTGAGTCGCCCAGTGAACCCATTCCCTCTTGTATTCAGACCTGTGTAGTTCCCTCCTACTTTGACTTTGAGCTTGCCCTATATCTAACTTTGGCTCATGGGATATTAGCAAGCACAATGCAGAGGCTTGATGGGTCCTCAGGCACTGGAATGTGTCTTCTTTGAATGCTTCTTTTTGTAACTTGTTGTTTTCCCAGAGAAGCCCAAACCACATGAAGGAATCACATGGAAGAGAGATGAGCATTTCTCAAAAATTTTAAGTGAACTGGCTACAGACAGCCAGCACTAACTGCCACCCAATTTCAGGAGCCATCCTGGATTTCAAGTCCAGTCAGGTGACATCACAGGAACCAGAAATCCATCCAGCTAAGCCCAAACAACCGAGAAAATTATAAAATATTAAAATGGTCAGTGATTTAAGCCACTGAGTTTAAAATGTATTTGTTACATAGCAGTAGATAACTGAAAAAAAAAACAGTTTAAGAAATTCTAAACTTTGAACAAATGGATAAATGAAGTGGAATATTTTCTTTGTGCTATGGTACAGTCTGGACAACTGCTCCTGGTTTACCTACGTTCAATCCTCCTAATCACGAGAATCCCTATATGTTCTTTTCTCTTTTACACAGGGCAGGATAGTTGTCTCAATTTCTTCTTGCATTTTTGCTTACTTGTTAATTCACTGAGTGATGGCAGATTCTGTCAGCACATTTTCACATTTAGTTTCTACAATTTGAAATTATTTTAGTTTTATTGTAAGCATTTCTACCTGATTCTTGAAAGTGAGCAGTAGTCATACTGTTGGCAATGTGAAGTGGTTATCCAGTGAAAATTTCCTACTGTCTGCTGTTATTAGGGCTTGTTCAGCTCTACTTTCAAAATGGCACTTGCTGGGTGTATCTTTATATTTGGTTATATTAATAAAACAAAGGCTTGACACGTGGACACATCTATACTTTTATTACATTGATCTTAAATTGTTTTTCTGAATTATGCAATCATTTTTATTCCTAAGGTTTTCTAAGACAGAGGAAGTGTGTGCCAGTCATATTTAGATTTCCTTTTTTTCAGAGAAGTAGTAAGAAAAAATCCATTCCAATATATTAACAATTCTGATAAATGTCTGGATCTGCGTAAAAACACATTATAATACACAAATATATATGTAGCTATGTATTTATCTATAGTTCAGAAATGTGCATGTGTGTATATATGTGCATATATAAATGTATATAATTAAACGAGTAAATACTGAGACAGATAAGCGCACTTTTCCTATTTTAAACAGTAACTTTAAATTTTCTAAAATCAGCACTGTTATATCTAAATGTATGTAATATGTCACTCACGTTTGGGAGATGAATATAGTCTTAAAAACTCCAATAACTGCTACACATTTCTAACCCACATGTCTAAGTAACGAACAACAAATAATCACAGTAAAATTGTTCTGCAAGCATTAACTTGCACAAAAGGCACAACCCTGCTTAGGAACAAAGACTGCACTGTGAAATCCTTTTTTAAACAGGAGCTGAAGTAGTAAACAAGTCTTTAGACATATTTTTTTCCCTCAGACAAAGCTTCTGTTGCCACATTATCTTGTCAAACCGCATGAGGTTTAGATAGATCAATACTTATATAGGTAACTTCTAAGGAACACCTGGCCTTCCAGAAGGTGACATGTTAATTAAATAGATAGCATTCTTTTTCTTAATGCACGATTGCTTAAATGTAGGTACTTCATTCAGATTCTTTCGTCTCTGTTTTAATAATTTTGTGAGCTTGAGGGCTAAAGGGAGCCAAGAAACCTGGTAAAAAGTAGTAATTTTGGAAATGTTGCTAATGACATTTGGGCTAAAGAAAAGAGAAAATGCAAATTTTTTCTTTGATCTCATTTGGCCTTTCTGCATTCCTAGCTCACCACGCAAGTATGCTGTGTGTTTCTGAGTGTTAAAACAGACATTTCGTAACTTAAGTTGCTTTTGGAAAATACAAGGAAAGACCTTATCTAATAACTAGGGCTGTTCTTTAGTGATTTCCTAAGTCAGAATGTCAGATCTGGCCAGTTTATAGATCTTCAGGATTGGAACAGCCTGGAATTAGGAACCACAGCCATATCGTGAAAAAAAAAATCCCCTTTACTCTAATCAGGGTAAGTTTACTGCCCTTGTCTGCAGAATTCGTCAAGAAAAGGGGCCTAATCTTAAATAAATTATTGATGAAATAAGTTTTGTAGCAGGCACGGTTAATAGAGATTTTAGAGATAGTGCACGCATCTTGGGTCTTTGTCCACTTATTTTATAGTTAGTTGTAATCATTTTTCAAACTCAAAACTAATTGTATCTCAGATACAATGTAAATAGTTATTTTTAAGGGTGAAAGTAACTTATTTGGTTTCCTACGCATGCTTTACCTTTGGCTTTTGAAAATTTTCTTCCTCCACTCATAGGTAACACATGATTAAGTTTTAAAAGTAGAAGGTAAAAATTAGCTGTCTGTATGTTCTTCATCATGAGGCATATTGACCTTATTAATTGTTTTCTGCCTTTATACTTTATTGCTTTTGAAAATTTACATGTACAATCTAGATTTTATGATTATATACTGGGTTCTTAGTCATTTATTTTCATAATTTCAAAACTGATGTTGAATCACCTTAATGTCCTTTCTAGAAGAAATTCAGTGTTATTTTTATTCCAAATAAAATGTGTGACATAATTTTTTAGAGGAAAATAACATTTACTTTCATCACATGCAAAACATACATAGTTATTTATGACGTGTATTGCTTATACAGCAGAGACATATTCTGTAACTCAGTATATATGTAATCGATAATATATTTCTTTCATTTATCTGTTTGTAAGTGTATATACTAATACTTTTTCATTTTATGTATAGAAATATATTACTTTTGTAAACAGAGACAATATAGCTCAATCTATCACTGAAAACATATATATTCATGCATACATATGTATTCCTGATGTCAAAAGATGTAGCTTTATATGTTAAACAAATTTTAGTTTCTATAATTAGCCTCAAAATTAAATTTGTGCTCACAAAGAAACATTTTAAGGAAATTATATTTGGAAAAAAACTGTTTTTCATCTTAAACTTGGAATATTTGACTCAGTATTAAAGTTCAACTTTCTCATTTTTAGAATTTTGAAACTTAAATAAGAGTTCTGTACACTTGAATATAGAAATATCATTCACTTTTATTGTAACTTATGAGCATCAGACATCAAAGCTTTAGATGATTTCAGCAGGGAGACTGTGATATGGCATTTAAGAAGAAATGAGCCTAGAAACAAAATTGGATTAAGATAAAAACAATGTTTAAGTTTATTGACTGTCTTCAACTAATTTTAAACTATTTGTGGCTCAGTAAAATTTAAATGTAGTTGTTTTTGCCCTGTCACCTTTTTTTTGTATTATTTCTATTTTTAGGCAAACATCTTTTTAAAACTAACTTTATTAATCCATTATTAATTCTTACTTATCACTATTTAATTTCTAAGAAGGCAGCTCTTTGAGAAGACAATGATGCCCTTTGTGACCTCATATATATTTTTTTACCATGGAAATAAAAATAAAACTGTTATTTGTAGTTATATAATCAAAAGAACATAAAATTTGAAGTCAATATTGATGTTGAATAATGCTGATGCTATGTTGTAAATTAAAAATCCTGAAAACTTTACTTAAATTTTCTGATGTTCTCATCTACAATAAAAACAAAATCCCCAGATGCTTATAAAAGTATACAGTACATGGTCAAAAATGTTGCTTTTCTTTCCTTCATTCTTGAAAACAACTACCATCACTGTTCTGTTTCATAGGACAGAAACGACATTCATTTGCATTTTTAATTGGCAAATGTGTATTATAATCCTTGAATTCAAAGAAGTAATAAAATAAATGATTGTCACTTTTTTAAATATGCAAGAAGTTATTAATCAGCTTTACTTACAATTAATCACTAATAATTGATGATTGCAAATTGAAAGTGTGTGATAAAGATTTAAAACAATAATATTCTGTTAGAAGGTGTAGAAGGAGACATACACTCATGAAATACTAATGAAAGCTTCTATTTGTACAACTCTTCCAGAAAATAGTTCGTAAGTATCATATGTTCAAAGGGTTTATATCCTTTTTCTCTCCTACTGAATCCAGCATAATTCTACTTCTAGGAATCTCATTTAATGAAATAATTCAATATACAGTATAAACAATGGATTCTGTACACATATATTTATCACAATTTTATTTATTATGCCCAAAATGTGAAAATAAACATTCTGTAACATAACTGGATTTTTAATATAAATGATTGTCCATCTCTATGTCAAACATTTACATAGACCATAAAAAGTTTTCCAAAAGAAAAAGAAATAAAATGCTCATGGTTCAGTGTTAAGTTGAAAAGGAAAGAAGTATGCAAAATTACACATATATAAAGAACTCATATATATTTGTTCCACCATCCAATAAAGGAAAGTAATCAAAACCACTGTAATCACTGATTTTTTTATCCATTAATACATGCTAATTCAATTAGCATTTGAAATAAACTCTTCTCTTAAACTCCATATGCCCTTAAAAAAATCTAACTTTTTCTCTGTGAATCATTTCCAGTCTATTCTAGACATAGTAAGCTCTACGAAGGTCTTCCAACTTCATTATAGAGGCACACAAAAATTATCTTGTTAATACTTCTTTAAAAAGCTGGTGGCAGTTATTCCTCTTCCAAAACTGGACAGTTCCTTCTTAAGGACAGAAAGTCAGTTTAGTTCCCCTAATTACAAAGTCTCTGCAATTGCTTCTTCACATAAAGTAGTATGTGAGTTTGAGGTTTATTGATCCCTTGATTCCATATATCATATATTTTTTATTATTGTGTTCCTATTGCTGAAGACAATATTCTTAGCTCATATTAAGCATTCAATATTACTAAAGTGTTGAACCAAAATGTTATGTCTTCTCCACTCCAACGTTTTGAGAAGGAAATTCAGCTAGTCATGTACATATCCAGCATCAAAAGAGAAACACTTAAATGAGCATAATCATTTTTCATAACTATAGATTTAGTTTTCTTAGCTAAAAATGAAGAACAGTACCTAGTTTTTATTATTTTAGGATAGAAGTCCTGTGATAATTTAGGTAATACAGAAAATTGAGGTGCATTCAGAAATTTTGATTCTTGGTAAGTCTTGAGTAAAAAGGGGGGAGAAACCCTACATTTTAAGCAAACAATTAACATGATTACATGATTATGATATAGATACTTTGGGTTGCATTCTTTTTTTTTTTTTTGCAATGGAGTCTTGCTCTGTCACCAAGGCTGGAGTGCAGTGGCACAATCTCAGCTCACCGCAACCTCCGCCTCCTGGGTTCAAGCAATTTTCCTGCTCAGCCTCCGGAGTAGCTGGAATTACAGGCATGCGCCATCACACCTGGCTAATTTTTGTATTTTTAGTAAAGACGGGGTTTCACCATCTTTGTCAGTCTGGTCTTGAACTCCTGACCTCGTGATACGTCCGTGTTGGCCTCCCAAAGTGCTGGGATTACAGGCGTGAGTGTCCGCACCCAGCTGAGTTGCATTCTTTATGCTTCATAGTAATCTTATGTGGACTGAATAAAAAATGTTCAAAAATGCTTTGAAAACTCAGGACACAGAAAGTTCCTACAAATGCTGATATTTCTATTTGAAAATAGAAATTCCTTTCTAATAATGCTCTTACAAATAAATATATTTTAGTGACAAATTCATAAAATGGGTGTTGTCGATATGTATCATGTAAATTTTAAAAATATGAACTGAACATTATTTGAGCAACTGAATTTTATTAGGGTTTCCTATATATTGTCTTAGGTGGCCTCTTTATTATCTGTGAAAGTATTATGTAGTTGCACATACTTTGAATTGAACAGTAAATGTTATAGAAACTCTGTTGCTTCAAATAGTTACTATTGATTGACATCTCCTATTTTCAACATTCCTTATTCCTTTCATCTCTGGTTGGAAGACATTGGGAGCCTCCTTATTTTAAACATTGCTGAACACTAGAATTATCTCAGGAACTTTTATAAATCTTGATGCCCAGGTGGTACCCCATAGAAACTCTATCAGAATATCTTGGAGCTACGCATCGGTATTTTTGCATGACCCTCAGGTGATTTTAACATGCAGCCTAGTTTGGAAAACACTCTTCTAAGGAACCTGTGAATAAAGGAGCTTTGCACCTGAGAACGAAGCCTCAGCATGTGGGTGACATCAGGAAGGGCTAACCAAGTTTTTATTTGGTGAAATATGCTTTTCCCAGCTTCCCCCAGGGAAGATCCTCATTCATCGTTGTATGTGACACAGAGGCCAGAAGGTAACAAAATTATCATGTTCATTGGTGAGCACAAATATAGTCTAAATCCATCCCTGATCATTTTCAAGTTATTTACAATTTTGTATTTCCTATCATATATCTTGCAGAAAATCAAGAACCAATTTTTTAACTCTAAAGAGATGTCTGCTCTTTATCAAAGCTATAAGTTAAATAATATTAATTAAGCTTAATTAATATTACTAATATTAAGCTTAAAAAATAAGCTTTGATATATTGATATATTTGATAACATGTTAAAATTATTCTAGATCCTGTTATAAAGGGTGTTTTCTATAGTTACTAATATTAGATTAGTATTAAAATATTCTATTAAACATTAATTATTGGAGAAGAAAAAAGAAATCATTTGGTTATTGTCTCTACAACCTGTGTGGCTTCCAGCAAGTCTCAACATTCAGGCTGATCATTTATATAATGGGATAATGGCTATTTAAAGGATACTCCAAAGTTTTACCTATGAAAACCTTGGTGATGCTGCTTAGTGGTTTTGTTTAAAAATGAGTATTTCCTTCTCCTTCCAACTATTAAATATAGATATTGTCCCAAGGATTTGTCCTTAACCATCTATTCTCCAATTATTCTCTCTTTTTTAGCAACCTAATTTAACATTATGGCTTCACGGACCCTTGAAGCAGATGGCCACTCCAGGCTGACGATTTCCTGGGTACCAGTCCTACCCTTTTCCCTGTGTGTGCCAATCTCAGCATGTGAAGGTCTTTCATGGCTAACATTTCCCACGTGAGCTCTTTCTTTATCCCACCTAACCCTAGTCCTGCTTCTGTGATTTTTATTTCTGATAATGACCTTCTCACCTTTCTAGTGTCTCAGTTTTAAAATATTGGCCTTTCTTGGGGCTTCTCTCTTCCTTTGCTTACTTGTAAAGTTTTCCAGCTTCTTTCTAGACCTCTCATCTGCAGCTTTTCTGGTATTTGCCCAACTGGGCCATCTGCGGGAATCACATTCAACTGGGATTCATGGGAAAGAGCTATCACTGACAAGGAAGGCATCTAACAAAATTAGTATAGGCAGAGAATATGTATTAATGAATGCAATACTAACTGAAGTTCTTCTGGGTTGGCAGATAAAGGTGTTTAAGACATGCCTCTGTCTTTGGTGAGAAAGGAAATAAAAATGGAAGGACATAAATATAAAAATCGTTATAAAATTAACACAAGGAAGAAGAACAAACAGGCCAGTATGTGCATTATCTCCTTTAATCTTTATGATAACCCTGTGATGTAGGAATGGTGAAATTAGGCTCAGGGAATTTCAGTAATCTGCTGAAGATCACAAGGCCAAGTGTCAAAGTGACGATTTAAATAACAGGTTATATTTCTTAGTACAGAAACTGCAAGTAAACATCTACGCTCCAGGCAAATCTGTACATACATTTATTGAGCACACATTCTACATAAACTCTCTTCAATATTTGATATATCCTCTATAACAAATAATTTAAGATAAGGGTGTAGGTAATGAAATGAGACAATGAAGATGCTACTAATCATTCTTCACAGATGATTGTTGCAAGCGTCAAATCCTGTTCTTAGTGCTTCCCCACAAATAACTTCTCTTAAATAAATACGTACTTACTTCAGAACACTGATTAGGAAGAAAGGGGTCTTAGTTTCTTTTCTCTAGTCTATCACTAATCTGATGTATGACTTTCAGTGAGTCAGAAATTAAATAGTCTTTTATTCCATTACCTTTAAAAATGGACAAGCAAAACTGGCTGACTTATTCTATTGCATGACTTCTTAACTCATTTATGAAGATAACTTCAACAAAAAATAATGCTGGAGTTATAATAGCGTTGAATATGACATGCTATAAAAAATTAATATGTAATTTGTCCTACAATACAACAGTCATCTCAAAATTGACTTAAAAATCGAATCTCCTTCTATCCTTTCTTTTAATGAATGAGAAATCAGGCCCACAGAAATGAAGTGATCAGCCCAGGCTCATAAAGCTAGTCAATGTCACAAGAACTGGACGTGCTGAGGCTGAAGTCAGTATTTTTTTTTTTTTTTGCCAGCTTCTTTCTCTCCTGCTAGATTCATAATCGCCCCCACGGAACCTCATAAAATGAGCACTGGGAGATTTTCAAAATAGGCAAGATTCTAGGATCCATGCTGGGATCATGCCTAAAAAAAAAGAACTGTTTCCTGAAAGACAAGTAGGGTGCAAAAAATGAAAGGGAATCGGTCCAAAAGATCACATTTGGTGTCCTACACTCTTACTCAGATCATTATCAAACCCCTTGGGATTCTTTTGCCTGTGCATGACAGTCACAAGTTTAATTCATGTAAAAAATTATTAAATATATTAGAAAAAGTCTCATCCAAGTATCAAAAATGCATAGTTCCATTTGATTAAAGCAGAAATTCTGTTTCTACAAAAAGTGTAATTATGACACCAAATGTCTTCATAAATATCATGTATTTTAATGTCCATTTTCTACTCTATGCAATAAAAAAATAAAACCTGAGTGAATATGAACTATGAGGCATTTTGAGACTTACGCAAGCCTTCATTTCCATTGTTGTTTTCCACATCCGTTTCACTTTTTAAAAGAATTCTTTCTGGTAGTTACATATAGTTAGGTGCTGATAGGCTAGTATGAGATTAAAATCTAAAAATGTAGGAGAAATACAACATTTTTCCAACATTCTAGTTAGGAATAGTGTATGTTTTTTCTTCCTGTCTCTTGATTTCAATAAACAGGGTGTTATGCTAAGAAAGCAAAAAAGAACTCAATCTCCTAATCACTTTATTAGCTGTAGTTACATATACAAAACTTGATGTTGGAAAAACTACAGAAGAAATATTCTGCAAGTACATCATGCATATGGATATATGAATTCATGTGTAAGTAAACACCAATATATGAGTATTATTTCCCTTTGAATTATTAACCTTCCAATAATAGTTACATGCTGTTTTTACATGTGTCAAAGTGTTATGTGCATTATCCTATAATTTAGAGTCTCTTTCAGCTCTTCAGAGACATTTTTTCAGCCTCTAATCTCTTTCAGCTAATCTGCTCTTTCTCTGACTCATCTACTTTCTAAATTTTTTCATGTGCTCTCATCATATATTAGGAAATGCCATGGTATATATGTTATGCCCTGTTTACAAACATTTTTATGTAAGAGGCTTAATTAAAATTCTGGGCTATTGTGAAAAGGATGATCATGCAGTTTTTTGTTTATTTTTTGTTTTGCCTTTCTGTCTGTAAAAATACATGGAAATATTGTGTAATGAAACTAAATCAATTAATCCTTGATATTGCTTTTGGAACTTTGTAAAGTTTCTCAGGCAAAAATGTGGTAATTTTTTTTGAAATATGACCAAGTCTTACACAAAATTTGATCCTTCAGTTTTGTTTCAGAATTAAAAATGACAGTTTTAGATTTTCTAATGGAAATATGCTGCTTTTTCTTTATTTTTGAAATTGCATTAATCTTGCCTTCTGTCATTCCCACTACTTCCATAATTATCATCCTTTGAAAACTGTGGGTGGGAGGATGGACAGCTGATTTGCATTTTAGAAAAACCTTGTGTTTTCTTAGCTCTGCTTTAGGCCTATGGGCTTTGAAGTTATTTCCAGTGGTCTCTTACTAGTGTAAAATTTGGTCTCCTGCTAAATTGCCACCTGTGCTAAGGAAAGCTAATGCATTAGGGTCGAACAGCTCTAAGAAGGTGCCATGGTGCCTGGGGCAACCTCTTGAGTTTCAGCTCTAGCAGCTGCTGGGAGATGTGTTTGGGATGGTCCTTGTTACAGAAATTAGTTGGATCAGGAAGTAAACAGAGGCGTCTTTCATCTGACCCAGCTCTAAGACAAGAGGGTGGGGCCTGGGGGGAATTCCTCTTCTAATTATTTTACGGGTCAGTTCTCTGAGACTTATGTCAATGTCTGACACTGGTAATTCTTAGGGGAAAAGTTTGAAAAAAAAAATGATAAGCCAATGAAGCTGTCGAATGTTTCCTTCTGAAAATACCCTATTCCCTACCTTTGCAGAATCACTGACCACTGGGTGGGTCTCGCCCACCACAGGGGTGTGATTGGAAGAGGGAAATTAGAGGTGCAGCTTTCCTCACCTGGAAACTTTCTCCTGAATTTTAAGGGTGTCCCCTCATTTTTAGTTCCTTATGTATTTTAGATTTTTGTATTTAATTTTATTTATTTTGATGACTTGGGGCAAGTTCCAACTGCTGTGTTCCTGTTGGTTTCATCGTCTTTTTGAGTTAATCTCTCAACATTTCAGCCAGTTGAGTAGTTGCCCAATATTTCCTGAGCAAAACTGGTGGCGTGCAATCCAGTGTCTGTTGCTAATTTGTGACTGCAAGGTTTGAGAAGGGGTAACTAGAGAAATGGAAAGAAGGTAGAC
Organism: Ateles fusciceps; assembly: GCA_036589455.1. NCBI lineage: Eukaryota > Metazoa > Chordata > Mammalia > Primates > Atelidae > Ateles > Ateles fusciceps. Next base: position 870,064 of record JAZHEH010002052.1, read on the forward strand.
TTGCTTGAGCTAAAAGAAAAATTCAAGAGCCATTTCAGGCAGAGAATTCCCAACTTCCAATTTCTCATTTTCTATAATATCAAGTATATGTTTACTTCTGGGTGATAGGTTATCCTTTTCTTTTATCTGTGGAGAGACATTAACTTTTTTAACAACACAAAAATTGTCTTTCTTCCATTTAAGTCAAAACTTTCTCCTTCTTTACAGCACATAGTTTCCTTGAAGAAATTGTTAAAAAATCAGGTCAACAAAAGACACATTTTAATATTGTGAAATACAGTTTTATAGTCATTCTTTAAGAAGGATACAAATATGTTTCCAAAATAAGAACACAGGTACAAGTCAAAACTACATTTTTATTAACAATAATATAAATATTTTAATCATCAATGATATTTCATTTTATAGATGACCGTTCCATAATATTCTGAACATTGTTTTCTGTGTCATTTCCTGCAGGGGAACAATAAAGTTATTTTTTATGCTTTGACAAAATAACTGAAAAAAAATAAAGTAACATGATGGTGATGATTAAATAATCTTTTGCTTGGTTGTTTACTTTCTAAGCTTCATATAATTAATTTGATTGTTTTATTTTTTCATATATCATTTTTAGGTAAAAAATGTAAAAACGTTTTTGAAATTTGATATTAATGAGATTAAGAAAGAGAAAACACTTTGAACTAAAATAAATGTCTACTTCCAATAGCAAAATGACCTCAGAGATGTTCTGAATAAACATTACAGAAGATCCCCCATTGGGGCTACAAGATTGATCACAAATTTTATTTTCTGTAGAAGTGAAATCTTATTTGCTAGCCTACTTAGCTTTTGCAAATCAAAATATAAATTTCTAAATGCTGCAAAATACTTGTTTTAAAAGACAAGGAGACAGTTTCAGAACCTACAGAATTTTTTAGTCCAAAATTCCTTGAAAGCCCACAGTGCCCTTCAATGAATTGATTTCTGGGACTTTAAAGGCTCACATTTTGTCAACCTCTACCTAAGTGACTTAAAATTGTCAAATAAATGAAACTCCATTTCTTTCAGTTTGGAGTAAATATTCAGTTGATTTCAAGGTCCAACTCTATAGGCAGTCTCTTCGCCTGGCTCCCTCCCTGCATGTTCTTGAAATTCAGGCATATTCATGACTTCCAGAAAGGGTCCCTCATCCCTGGCCTGCCCTCGGGGTAACAATGCCCTTGTTGCACTAGGTCATAGTCATCCCTTTCTATGTTTAATAAGGCATGGGTGGCCCACTTGGAATGCTTGAGTCTCATGCTGACACCTAATGATGCCAATCATGATTCCTTCCGTGATGTCTTATTCAAGGAATCTTCTCTGCTCAATCTCAGGTATCTTCTGTGTCTCTCAGCACTTCCGTGTCCGATGGCCAAATCACATGGCATTCCTAGATTCCCCTTCGTGTGTCTAAATGATCATTTTGGATCCACGTGTTAGAGGATTCTCTCCTCTCTGATGCTCTACAGCTTCCATTTGATGCTGAGTGTAGGATTTCTCTGAGGCTTACAGACATCAAAGAAATGTCTGTAAGGAAACAGGTAACTAGAACTTGTGTGCTTGTGTTTCTCTATACCCATCATCTTGCCACTCCAAGTCTCCGGGGAAGGTTGTGGCTCCATTCGAGGTCAGAATATGATTAGATTAGTGCTTTGCCCCTACACTTTTCCCCCTCCAAATCTCTCTCCAAGATTCTCCTAGTACCAGGAGTTACTTTCCCTTTTATATTTTGAAGGGACTGTCTGTATTTTACGCTCTTCTTCGTCAATACTGTGGCTTAGAGGAAAGCTCCATGTTCAGATTATCAAGGTTTTATTTTTACATAGAGATGAAGCACACCTGGGGAAAGTAAAACAGCTTTTATTCTTTCAAGAATTTCAGGTTTTAAAGACTAAAATCCTATTCATGATTTTATATCTTTGGTTCTGAGCTCAAAGCTGAGTATTAATGTCTTGTTTTAGGTGGTGCCTGACCTCCCACTGAAGCAATAAATGTTATTAATTCAGTGAGGGGGGAGAGATGATGGCCCAAGACATTGAGTAGTTAGTCCTAGCACAGTGCCCCAAGCAAGCAGACACCAACCTGGTGATAGAGTCAGGGACCCCTTCTACCTCCACCCCGAGTCTCCAGAAACTTGCCATTAGCCAAAAATGTGATCAGGGAAGAAGGACAATCATGGAGGCCTGGGGAGTGGGGGGAAGTTGAATTAATAAAGAATTTGAAATTTAAATTGTCTTAATGTTACCTTAATATAAAAGGCTCATTAAAGCCAGAGACTACATAAGGGCGATTGATAAGAGTAAGTGTCCTCCTCCTCAAATGGTCATCTCCTCCTTCCTAAGATGACATTCAAGGGCCAAATAAATAAAGGAGACATTTCTGCTTTTGCGTAATACAATCCGTGTGTAATAAAGCTGGAATTAGGAACACACTTAATGTAGTTTAAATGCTTAACAGATTTTTAGGAACAGGATATGTGTTCAAAACTTATCACACTTGTTATAATTTGGGTATGATCCCTTTTCAATGCATATCTTTAAACCATAATCACAATCTGCTAAGCCTTGATGCATCTGCATCTTTTTTTTTTTTTTTTTGGCATGGAGTCTTGCTCTGTCGCCCAGCTGGAGTGCAGTGCAATGGCACCATCTCGGCTCACCACAATCTCCACCTCCTGGGTCCAAGGGATTCCCCTGCCTCAGCCTCCCGAGTAGCTGGGATTACAGGCACCCTCCACCACACCCAGCTAACTTTCTTGTATTTTAGTAGAGACGGGGTTTCTCCATGTTGGCCAAGATGATCTTGATCTCCTGACCTTGTGATCCACCCGCCTTGGCCTCCCAAAGTGTTGGGATTACAGGCCTGAGCCACCGAGCCTGGCCTGATGCATCTGCGTCTTGATCTCTCAGAAGGTTACAAAACTGGGTATTATGATTATTTTTAAAAATATATTTTCATTTATAATATCAGGTAGTTTTCTCTTGCAATAAATATTTAATAATATGTAATGGTTGGATCAAAGATTCTTGAAGGAATATGCTTTAAATCTAGCCCTGGTGTTGTAGAGATTGCTAACTGTCCCTTAATACTTCTAACAGAAGCCTGCAAGTTTTAGCTGAGTTATAGAAGTGCCCAGCTACAGACTCAACACACACACACACAGATACACACGTAGATTCACAGAGACATATATGCATAGACACAGAGATACTCACACAGTCATAGAAAACAGAACTGGAAGAACCTAAACCAATCATTTTGCAGTGGTTCTCTTCAGAGAAGTATTGAAGCTGTTTCGGTTTTTTGTTTTACTTAGTTACACTTGGTATCTATTTGGAAGTTTAATTTTGGTGTGTGATTAAAAATTATTGTATCTTAAACACATTACTAATGCATATTTTAAAGTATCTAATGGAAAAATGTCACTATTCTCTATTGCAATTTTCATCAGTGGAATGGAAATAGCTGATGGGATTATATAGAGAGAATAGGCAATTCCTTAATGGGGCAAGTTGTACTTCTTACATCATATTTGTGTAGGACTGGGCTGAGAGAGTATGGGGGTAATTAAGAAAACAAGGCAATTTTCTCATGAAACCTGATGACTCAGGAAAAGATTTTGTCGTAAGATGTCATTAACTTCTGCTATAAGTAATGCATGCAGAGCCTTTGACACTTGCTCAATCAGTTTTTAGAAGGTAACTAATCTACCTATTAAAATTGAGCCTTCGTTCTGATATAAATGGGTTCGGAGAATATTCACCCAATCGGGAGAGACAAAAGACTAAATTTAAGGAAGTCTTTTCAGAGGGGGACCCTAAGTATGTATATATAGATTAACAACACCAAGTCCAACAGTTTTCTTCTATATCACTAATTTTCTTCACTGGTTGAAATGAGATTTGGTGTCAGCATTATCAGAATTTAATAATTAATGAATATTGTTATTTTATTCCTGGAAAGATTATGCATTCACTTTAACAGAGAAACATTTATTCTCTTTGATTATGACGGTCCTCATCAATTTTTTATTTCTCTCATAAGTGCTCATGATAAGGATAATGAACTTGAGATGAGCAATTCATCAGCTCCTGATGAAGGTTTGTTGAGGACTTCTATTATTCCAGAACTTCAGCCTCATTTATCCAGTATAACACTGATATTAATCCCTTTCTTTGCCTTAAAATTTCCTTCCTTTTTTAGAGAATGATAGATGAAATGACGTACATAAAAGTGCTTCGTAAACTCTGAAGTGCTACACAAATGTAAGGTATTATTAGTTAAAATTATGATGTATGCTTGGCATTTAAAAAGGCGTTTTTTGTTTAATAATGATATCTAGTTCTCAGTTGCTTGGAGTATCAACCAAAATGGCTCATTGATTGGTAAATTAATGCTACAGTCTTCCTTTGTATGGGCTTCTGAGATGGTCATTAATTCTGTCTTGAGGATTTCATGCAATTTAGAAAGGAGAGAAACACAGCTTTTTAACATTTCATGACTCTGTTCTGCCCGATAAACAGCACTCCTCCTAGATGCGCTCTGTATACCATTCTATTCTTCTTTTTTGATCTTGTTGACACTATGAACATTGAAATGCTGTTCACAATCTCATCACTGAAGGAAACTTTATCTTATGAACCCCTGATCCCTAACAGTGTCAGGAATTTCACTTTATCTTTTTTTGTGAAAAACAAATCATATTTTAGTGTTAGCAGTAAATAGAACCTTATATTGGACTTGATTTTCTCCATGCTCCAAAATTTCCTTCTTTCGACGCCCTTAGATATTAGGAATGAATTTGCCTCTGAACATCTTCAGTTGGATCCTGTCGAATCACCACTAAACAAACTTATTTACACTCTCATTTTTTAAAGTTTGCGTTACCTATTCTATTTTCCCTGCAATAGTTATTCTCAACCAACCTATTATAATTGGTGTATGTGTTATTCTCAACCAACCTATTATAATTCGTATATGTGTTCTGAGCCCTTGACAAATGGACCAGTAATGAGAAATGATTTGAGGGAAATAAGTAAACTTAAGTATTTATTTTGCTAGGATACTGTTTGTGAGACAGATAACCTAACGGAATGATTTCTGCGAAGTAAAGAACAGCAGAATTCAACTGTTGGTTTTTGTAACCAGGCAGTAAAAGGTTTAGTTTCAGTCTAAAGGAAAGCTGGTAGCAAAGAAAGATCCTGATGTTTACCAAAAAATTGTTGGACTGTTCCTCATGAGTATTAACAAAACAAGTCGAGGCAGAAATTCTTCTATGCATAACCAATATGGCTCTGAAACAGAGAATAATTGAATGATTACAGACCCTACTGGAACACTGTTATACCAGAGTACACTTGTGCTCTAGTTTTTGCTTATTACGTGTTGTTCTGAGGGTTTACATCACTTTAAGTATGCTAAAATTTGGAATTTGAAAGTAAGCCATAAATCCTAACAGATTGAGAGCTACTGCTCTACAAGATTAGCAAACCTTAATCCCATCCAAGAAGATAGTTACTAAAGGAGAAAAATCATATGTGATTCCCTTCATAGCTGAAGAAACATATTCTAATGAAATGTCCATTGTAACTGATTTTTGTCAGTACCTTGTAACTTACATTTTCTATAAGTAGCTTGTTTCTAAACTTGAAAGTTAAATCCAATACTCACCAGCGCTTGAGTTTATTTGTCTTATGTGTTTAAACACTTGTCAAAGAACATTTGATTTATTCGGAGCAGCTATAAAATTGGGCATATTTTATGTTTTCTTGGCACTTGTATTTCAGAGACGAGGAAGGAATTTTACTTTTTGTGAAAAGAAAGCAAGTTTATCTTGAGAATGATTAGAATTGTGGGAGAGAAAATAGGTGAGGATATGGGGGAGAGAAGTGATGTGGGACAGTTGCTGAAAGGAAATGAAGAAGACTTATAGGAGCCTGGCTCAGTATTGCAGAAGCATGTAATAGGCTACGATGAAATAGCACGCTACAGATCTTACAGCACTAATAGTATTAAGTTATGCAGCATGCATTGCTGAAGATGTCTAGCTCAAAGTTTCAGTGGCCTAACACAATAACCAAGTGTCTTATCTGTCTGTATAAAACCAATGGCATAACACAATAACCAAATACCATGTGTGTGTATGTGTGTGTGTATGTATAAAACCAGTGGCTTAACACAATAACTAAATGTCTTATGTGTATATATATTGTATATATATTATATATATATACACACACATATATGTATCACAGGATTCTAATCATGTATGTATATACATGTGTGTATGTGTGCATATATATATATATATATACACAAAACTATATATATTAAAAATCCCATGGAATCAACATTTAAATATATATAGCTATCTTTTTAAAAAGATATGTTGCTCAGGCTGGTCTCAAACTCCTGGACTCAAGGGATCCTCCTAGCTCTGCCTTCCCAGTAACTGGGACTACAGGCGTGTGACACCATGCCCTGCCGTCTTCCTGTTGATTCCAACATAGTTGTTCCTGGTTGTTAGGGAACATTCCTTATGTTCCTTCAGCCACCCGACTCTTTCCTTTTTTTGGCACTACCATCCATGTAACCTCAGGGTCTTATGCTGGATACTCTGTAGCCAGCCGGCAAGGGAGAGAGAGTACTGGAGAATTGCAGCAGGCATTCTCAGTGACCCATCTGGAAGTGGCATGATTCCATTTCAGTGGACACCTTCAGTGATATGGCCTAATATGGGTGCAAAGGGGTTGCTGGAAATTGTAGAAGTTGGCCAGAAAGCTGATTCACTGCAATACGTTGAGACCATGAAAAGGCCCCGCAAATCTTTGGCAGATGTCTAGCCACCTACCTTGGCCTCAGCCAAGCACTGTAGTTTTTCTCCAGCAGCACTAAACGACCCAGGTATCAGTGTGGAAAACATGGCTAGTTGATTTCATTTGTGTTTTAAGTTTGTCCAAGGGAGTATGGGTAAAGAGCAATTGTAACAAGGAAGAGGTTCAGCCAATAATGACTCGGTTCTCCTATGTTGTGGAAAGAAATGAATCTACATGCAGTCGATACACTTGAAGACGAGGGAATAAAGGATCAAAGAATGGCCATTGAGCACAAGGATACTGAAGTTGGAAAAGTGGAGTCAGAGAAGGAGAGAGCTGGACAGATAAAATAATTTATTCTTAAAGTGCGTTTGGAATTTAAGTTGAGAGTTGGACCCCTAAGAGCAGAGGGTGAGGACACAGGAGTTGATAGTAAGAGGAGAGGACAAAGGAATAATAGTAGCTGAAGTGGAAAAGGTACTACAAGTCTCAGGTGCTAGAAAGGTAGTACACATCATGTTAGCCTCTGGGATAATAGCATGTGACAGAGTGATCTTAAAAGTGTCCCTGATTCTTCCTACCCTAAAGCTCCCCCTTTCCTCTGTAATTTTGACATGCTTTCCCTCATTGTGTGTGGGTCAATCAGAACCACAACTTGGCTCTGGGTTCAACTACATGACTTTCTTTGGCCAATGGACTGTTAAAAAATGAGACACAAAGCAGAGGTTGAAAAATAACTTGTTCTTTATGCTTTTTCTTTCTGACTCCTCTGCATTTGTCTCCTCCAAAAACAAGTAGGCTAGCTTGGTGGTAGAAGAGACATTCAGAGCAGACAGGGCTGAGTTGCCCTACTTGAACCAGTGAAGGTCATTGGAGACCAGTCAACAGCATGAAGAACTCAGATAAAGATCGATAGATCAGTCTAGCCTACCCTCACTGGCTCCAGATGAGTGAGGAATCAATGCTTATTTTTATATGGCATTGAAGTTTTGCAGCTGCTGTGCAGCCTCATTGTGGCGATACATAACTGATACAAGGGCTGGAAAGGAGTTCCACAGAGAATGTCGGGGGGGGGCAACATGAAAGCTAAACAGTCTACAACACCTTTTGCAAGTGCTTACTACAAAAAAGTATCCGTTTACCCTATTGGCCAGATGAACTAAAACCCATACACTTTGGCTTCCACCAGCTCAATTCTGTTTGCCTCAATTTTTTGTTTGCATATTTTTTTATATCAGTGGCTTTTGTTATTACAACTATAAACTTTAATTAAGTAGCATGTAAATAGAAAAAAAAACACGAGCACAAAAGAGAGACAGACCACGTGCCAAGAAGATATTTCTTTAAAAACGCAATTGACTGCTTTTTGAAAAGTCTAGAAAATTACAAGTTCCTAATTGTTGCTGTCACATACAAGGAAAATTAATAAAAATCTATAAAGATTAGTTTCTGAAACTAATGCACAGTTCATGTTCTACCTTAACAAAACCAAAGCAAGAACTTGCAAAAATTTCATTTTGTCTGTGGCTATTCCTGGAAAATAACAGGACCTCCAGTAAGTAGACCTGGACATCAACAACTGCAGTAACACTGAAATGATTGTGACATAGTCACTGCAGAATTATTTTTTGTTTAAATGCTTTAAATTACAGCAACAATATTTAAAGAATATGTAATTCAATTTTTGTGCCCAGTTTAAAAAAAACCCTTCCAAGCTGCCAGTCAGTTATTGGTCTTAAATTGATTAGCCTCTACCTATCCATGTACATAGGAACACACAAAAGGTATTGACCTGTTCTGAAGGCTTGAAATGCTATACCTAACCTGTGTTTTTCTCTAGAAGAATGGGGCATTGTAATTTAGGACATTTTAGTCTAGGAGTTTGTTTTAAATTTAAAGATGTATAGGGATTTTTTTTCTCAGAAATAAATAGAAGTATACCAAATTATTATGAAACAAATTTTCCAGATCTTGACCATGTTATAAACTTATTCAATACATGTGTTTGTATATTTAACAGTTCTATCGAGGTACAATTCATACACCATCAAATAGACCTATTGTAAATGGGCAACTGAATAATTCTTGGCAAGTTTAGAGAGTTGCACAGCTCTCACCACAATTTAGTTGTAAAATATTTTCATCATCCCAAAAAGTTTCCTCATGCCCTTTTGTAGTCAATCTCTGTACCTACCACTATGTTCCCCTTTAGCCCCGGTCCCCTGCACTACTAATCGGAATACTGTCTCTTTAAATTTGAGTTTTCCAAATATTTCAGATAAATGGAATCACGTAATACGCAATTTTTTTTTTTTTTTTTTTGCATCTGGCTTCTTAGCTTAGTATAATGTTTTTGTTGGTCATCCATGTTGTAGCACGTAATATAGATCTTGATGTATTGAGTTTTGTTTTCCTTTAGGTCAAAGTACTTTCTAATTCTCTGTGACTTCTTTGATTTATGTGTTATTTAGAATTGTATTCTCTAATTTGTAAATGTTTAGGGATTCCCAAATATTATTCTTCCTATTGTTCAGTTCCAATTTTATTGTAGCTGAGAAAGATACTTTGGCTACTACAATTCTTTTCAAATTTATTAAGAGGTTTTTTTTGTTTTTTGTTTTTGTCATTGTTGTTTTGAGACAGAGTCTCTCTGTCTCTGTCATTTAAGGCTGAAGTGCAGTGGCTTCATTCTGGCTCACTGCAACCTCCACCTCCCAGGTTCAAACAATTCTCTTACCTTAGCCTCCTGAGTAGCTGGGATTACAGGTACTCACCACCACGCCTGGCTAATTTTTGTATTTTTAGTAGAGACGCCGTCTCACCATGTTGGCCTCAAACTCCTGTCATCAAGTGACACACCCGCCTCGGGGCCTCCTAAAGTGCTGGTATTACAGGCATAAGCCAGCGCACCCTGCCAATTAAGAGTTGTTTTAAACTTGTATTTGGTCTACTTTAGAGACTTCTATGTGTGTTATAAAAAGAAAGTGTATTTTGTTGTTGCCAAGTCAATCTACAGTTAAGTCAAGGTGTTGTTCGAGTATACTATGTTCAGTCTAGTTCTATTATATATTAAGACTGAAATACTGAAACTCCGATTCTAATTGTTGAATTGTCTTTCTTACCTTTGGTTTTTGTGAGTTTTTGCTTCATTTATTTTGGATGCTTTCTTTTTAGGTGAGTACACATTTACAATCATTATGTGTTTCAGTTGTATTGACCTTTTATCTCTATGAAATGTCTCACTTTGTCTCTAGTAACATTTTTGTTTTAGAAACTATTTTTTCTGATATTAATATAGATGCTTCTGCTCTCTTATACCAACTATTTGCTTAATATGTATTTGTCTATGCTTTTATCCTACGTATTTGTGCCCATGATTCTATTGTGTTTCTGCTAGGAGACAGTTGGGTTCTGATTTATTTAAATACAGTCTTATAATCTGTGTTTTTTTCATTACAGTGATTTTGTTCATTCACATTTAATGGATTATTGTTATGGTTGGATTATGACTGCTCATTTACATTTAATTTTTATATGCCTAAATTTATTCCTCCTTTATTGCCTTCTTTTACACAAAAGATAAATGTTTTTGCTCTAGACATTATTGTATGCCTCTTAACTTTTCACAATTTTAAAATGTCTCATTATAACATGCCTGATAGTCTAGTAGTTGACCTAGGGATTACAATATGCCTCTTATCTTTTCATAATCTATCTTAGGTTAGTACTGGCTTCGTTCCAGGAAAATAGAACAGTTTTGCTCCAGTGTAGTTCCTTTCCCCCCCCATTTTTTTCTGTTCTTGTTGTCATGTATATTACATGTATATATGTTATAAAGTCACAAATATAATGTCATAATATTTGCCCATGACTATTAAAGAAATTTTAAAAGTTCTTTTTAAAAAGATAGCTATGTATTCTTTTATACTTTCTCACATATTTTTCATTTTCAATGTTCTTCATTTCTTCCTCTAGATTTTAATTATTATTTAGTGTGATTCTTTCTCAGGCTGTAGGACTCTCTTTTACAACTCTTGCAAAGCAATTCTGCCAGCAATCAACTTCCTCAGGCAAGGTTTATCTAATAATGCCTTTATTTTCCCCTTTTGAAAGATAGTTTTGTTGAATTCTTGGTGGACAAGTTTGTTTTTGCTTTTTTCTTTTATGCCGCTCCACTACCTTCAGATATCTATCATTTTTGACAAAAGGGCAACTATTTAATTATATTGCTGTTGTTATGGACACAGTGAGTCCATTTTCTTTTGCTGCTTTTAAAATTTTCCCTTTGCCCTTGACTTTCAACAGTTTAACCATATGTGGTGAGTGTAGATATCTTTGTATTGATCCTACTTGGATTCATTGAGCTTCTTGAGATCCTGTAGTAACATTCGTCATCCAATTTGGAAAATTATGAAAATTTATTCTTTAAATATTTTTTTCTGCCTCTTTCCTCTCTCCTTTTTTTCTAGGACTCCCATCACACCTACATGTTGACAGGCTTGTGCTTGTCCTATAAGTCTCTGATTGTTCATTTTTCTTTAATGAATAATTTCTAGTGTTCTATTTTTGAGTTCATAGAGTCTTGCTTCTGTCATCTTAAATCTGCTTGTTAAGTCCATGTAATAAATTCTTCATGTTAGTTACTGTACTTTCCAACTTAAAAATTTCCGTTTAGTTTTAGAGGTTCCATTTTTAAAACTTTCTACTTAGTTTCTATTCCTAAAACTTATTTTAGAGTTTCTGCTGCTGTGATTCCTATTTGTTGATTCATCATCATATTTTCTTTAATTTTTTTTAACATATGTATATCATAGCTGCTTTGAAGATTTGTTTTAAAACCAACATCTTTACCCATTCACACTTTTTACTGACTACTTTTTTCACTATGAATGTTACACTTCCCTATTGCTTGTATATCCTATAATTTTTTTTTTTTACTAAAACACAGCAATTTTAGACAATTTATTATAGCAACTCCGGATTTTGAGGGTTGTTATTCTTTCTGTTTTGTTTTCCCTTTTAGTCATTTGTCTAGACCATCTGTGTTTACTCTACCCTCATGGCGTGTGGCCACTGTGTCTCTCTTCAAGTTCTTTTTATTTTCATTCTTGTTTTTATTTCTTAACCTGGCATCCTAAAGATCACATCTGCATCTGAATGGCTTCATAGTTATCAATCATTTGGCCAGAAACTTTGCTCAAGCACCTCAAACCAGTAAAACTCTGTCCTCTCCTGACAGGTCTGAGTATGGTTTGTGCCTGCATTTAAATGTCATGCAGATTTCACATTTGTGCAAGTGTTTACTTCTGCTGGGCCATCGTCTAACTGTCTTGACAGGCTCCGAGTCAGCCAGGCATGTGTAGAAAGCTTATTTAGTTCCTTTGTTACCCTCTCATATCCAAGACCTCCTGGTTAAATTTCTGGCTAGTCCACCATTCAACTTCTCACCCAACCAGGACCCCACCTTCACATTTTCCCTTTTTATTTTCTTTTGAATTTGCTGCTTTCATTGACAGTGCCACTGAATGTAAGATTCTGCCCTGTGACAAATAAAATTAACCCCCTGCAGCAACAAAGTTGCTCATTCTTACAACCAGCTCTGTCCTAGTAGCACTACCATCTCATGTGACTTGGAGAAGAAAAAGAATGGAACATTCCCAGGCAAGAATCCAACAGGCTCCACTGTTTTTACCTGGAGCCCAGGAATTTTTCATGAACAGATACTTCTCTATTTGTTGTTTACCTATGGCATTTACAGAGCTGTGAAGTGGTAATTCTTGACAATGTAATCCAGTTTTGGGTGGAGGGAAATGGCTGACATTTCTTCACACTGAATGTCCGAAGTCTTGGTCAAATTTTAAGAATGGAAATTTCTATTGCCTCTCATATTTGCTTGATACAACATTCAGTGTGCCCACCCCACCTCTGACTCTATACCGTCTCTCTGCTTACAATCAAATGGTGGAACAATCATACCCCACATTTTGTCTGACCAATAAGTAAGTGCTAATTTGAGTGAAAGCTTTCACTGCCAACGAAGTGCTGCAAATAACATACAATGAATTTCCTACCTACCGCAATGGCTGGCATCACAGTGATCTGGACTCTCTATAGATAAGTAAGTCAGCTCACCATCATTTAAAAATAAGTTTTTAGCTTTTTTTGGTATTTTTTGTGCTCTCTGCGTCGAAAATACTGGGCTATCACTGTCTGTCCAGCAATGACAGGAAAACGGTGCTATGTCACAGTGCGCTGGCAGCGGACTGCTAAAGACCCTTCCTGTGATTGGGAACCCATCTTTGCAGACTCTTGCAGCGTTCCTGCTGTAAAAAAGTTTTCTTCTGTAAAACATTTTCTTCTGATTAAAAGCAGTAGATCTCCTCTTAGGTAACGGCAGATGATTAGGACTATTATTTCAGAACTTTAAAGTATGAAGGAGGGAACTACCTCAAATACTAAGTTCTGAACCAAAGATCTTCACAGTCTTGTCAGAGTGAGCAGAGGCTTATGTTTCTCAAAGAGACTGTGAATAGATAAAGGAAAAGATGGGCTGATTCCGGTGACATCACTGCAGTGCAGAAGCCTTTAAGAGAAGAGGTTGTTACACAAGGATTTAGGCAACATTACTTATTGTCCATATGGTAAGTAGGTGTTGGGCTTGTGAGAACCAGAAACCTCTCAGTAAAGGGACTGACTCCAAGGGAACTGGTTGGTGTCTTCTGAATTTCTTTAAGACAGACGAGGAGGGAGGATGACGTGTAGAAACAGAAGGATAGAGGTGCTTGCTGACAGATGGAGGCTCCAGAGGACACTGTCTGACATGATATAGAGCAGGGGGGGAAATTGGCAGAAAAATCAGAGGAGAGCTGAGAATTCTGCAAACAAAAATATAACCTGAGGGCCTGACATTTGGGAATGAGGGTAAGAGAAAAAAATTTCCTGTCCGTAAAGGGACAACACAGTCGCAAGGAAACAACAACAACATTTTCTTAAATACTTTGTGTACCTTAAAGGGATGCAGCTGATAATTGCAAATTAGTAATTAACCTTGCCCTCATTATCGATATCATCATATCCTTATTACAGTATATTAAGTGAATCACTGGAAATATTAAAATACTCAATGTGACTAATAAAGTTTTCTTTCCCATTTGAATGTATATTGTTAACGTGGAAACCCAAATGTATAGCTGGAGAGGTTCTCTTTTCAGGTGATGCCTCTCTACCACCTGTCTAACAATTCCTTGTAGCCCCAAGGCATTTTTTGGAGTCAGCTATTTGTACTAAAAGGGAACTAATGAATAGTGCAAATGCCACTAAAAAAAATAATAATAAAGTGCCTTTATCAGAAGGCACAGATGTTAACTTATCAGATGCAAGGAAAGGAAACTCCTGCTAATTGGATCCTATTCTCCCTCTGTCAGTTTCATTTAAGGAGACATTTAAACAGTACACAGCTGGAGTTTGGAAGTTTTCCTTAAACAAGACTACATAAAACCAAGCTGGTTTAGAGTACTTCTGTGTCTACTTCCTGGGTTTTTTTTCTCCTTTCTTGGCTCACCTGTTGACATGAAGCTGTTAGTATTATATTTAGCGTTGGAATACATTATTAAGCAAAGAGAAAAATTTTCCAAAATATGGGAAGGCTTGGGGAATTGACACCATGAAGAAGAGTGGTGAAGTCATATTTTCAGTCCAGTCTCACTTTGCAACTGATTTTAAAAAAGCCATACACTTTAGAATTCAAAGTGACTTTAGATATTCATTAGCGCAGTTGATTCATTTTCTAAGCTAGAAAGTTGGTGTTCAGAGAAGTGAAATGGCCTGTTGAAAAATCACAAAGTGATATTCATAAAATGCCCTCATGAGGATCAACCTTTCTTTAATCTCTAATTAGTGGGGTTGTCAACATCCTGTCTTGCCTCCATCTCACGTCATGAGAGAATAAGATATATTCATCTTTTTTTTGTTTGTTTGTTTCAATGTTTGACATTACCTTCATTTCTTCACAAGTTCCCAGGGAAACAGAATTTGAAATTTCTCTTTCGTTCATATATTTGATAGTACCTAAAATAATAAAACCCCGCCAGTCCTAAGACAATTTTTAAATTAAAGAATTATAAAATTTTGCCTGTTGTTCAAGTGCAATGTTTAGACATTTCTCTTTGTATTGGTGTCATCATGAACAAAAGCAATTGAATGAGACAAGTTTTTCCAGGTGAAAATAAAGAAATTGTTAGAATGCTTTTAGAATCTCCATTAACAAGAGGCAGATTTTCTGAAGTGACTTTGCTGAACTATTTCCCAAAATCAAATAACATATGGTTACCCAGGCCCGTTAACTCATTGCATAGGCAATAGATCATATCGGTCTATTCAGTGATTCGGCTAAGTGTAAACAGTTTTCAAAAGTGGTTTGTGGTGCTTCTACAGTTTATTTCAAAATTTCCTTGGCAAGCGCTGATTTCTCTGACCTGACCACACCTATAGAATATTAAATTTCATGAGAGGCTGAACCTCAGCAACTAGCAGGATATTTGACACGTATAAGTTGCTGCTTCCTTCCTTGGCTTCCAGCTTTCATGTTTATTTTCTAGTTTTAAAACCAGTGTATTCATTATGTATGAAGTTCATATGTTCATATATTAGACAGTAATTCTAATTCCTTTATTTTTTAATTTTTAAAAACTTCATTTTTTGTTTAAAACTAAGCCTTTATCGAAAAAGTGCATGCTGAGAAGAATTTTAGAATAAAAAACTAATACTGCTAGTTTGGAAAATATTTACTTCACCAGTAATGAACATTGAAAGCTCTACTCCCATCACCTTTAAGAGTTAGGGAGTAAATAAATACTAAATAGCTAGATCTCTAACAGAATCCACAGAAGAGACAGTCATCTTTGATAGCCTCAGTGATGAGCCACAGATCAGTAAGAGAAATAACCACACTTCACTTTTCCAGGTACCTAAATGTGGCCCAGCAGGTGGGCAAATTAATCTTGGGAAGTAGAAATGTGAGTTCTCAGGGCCTGTTATGGTTCCAAGAACAGTGGCCACTGGGGCTGATGGCTTCTCCATCAAATGTGGAGAAACTGACTTTCTTGGCCAGTTTTTAGACTAGGGCCTTAAAGTAGTCATGTAGTAGCATACCCCTGTGATCCGAGAGAAGCTGGAAAATGTCCGTTAGCTGGAATCCTTTCTGAACTGCATTGTTTGCAGCTTTTAAGCAATTTTGGGTTGGGGTGTAGAGTATGAAACTGACAATTTCCTTGGGTGGACTGCACAACCAGAAGTAAACAGCTTGACTTTTAAATGTTGAATGTTGTTAGATAGACTAATATTTGCAGAGTGCCATTTCTGAATAATAGCATATCTAAATAATACAAGTATTTTCTTTTTTATTTCTTTCTTAAAATATTATTTTAAGTTCTGGGGTACATGTGCAGGATGTGCAGGTTTGTTGCATAATCATGTACCATGGTTGTTTGCTGCACAGGTCAACCCATCACCTATGTATTAAGCCCAGCATCCATTAGCTTTTCTTCCTAATGCTCTCCCTCCTCTACCCCCATCATCGGGCCCCAGTGTGTATTGTTCCCCACTATATGCCCATGTGTTCTCATCATTCAGCTCCCACTTTCTGTGCCTGTGTTAGTTTGCTGAGGATAGCAGCTTCCAGCTCCATCCATGTTCCTGCAAAGAACATGATCTTGTTCCTAATAAAGGAATTTTCTAAATACTACTTTTATCTAAATTATACTCTCTCTATAATAATATTTCTGAAGTTCTAAATTTTTCATTTACCATATAGAAATTCTCAATATATGTGGTTCCCCTCAAACCAGAAAACCCACTGGGAATTCTGAATTTCTTTTCCAAAACCATTCTATTAATAGCTCTCCTGGCAGGAGACTGAGGTTGTACCACAGCCAGGACAATCTCTCTGACATACACTCAGCCCTCCTTCAGTATTAAGGAAGGTGAGAGTAGACTGAATAGACATATTCCAGGTAGTTTCCATTCAAACAACACCAGTAAGCATGCATTTCATATAAATACCATGGTTTCACATGCAATTTTAAAAAAAAGCTGAGTGCTAAGAAAAGCATTTACATTAAGCAATAATCAATAGAGGCCTACAAGTTGTCCTTTCAAGGAGGTCATTTATGGGGGGCTCTTAAGAGGTGGGCTTTGGACCAACTTTGCATTTCTCAAATGAGGTTTCTGCATAAGGTAGCTTATGAGGAGCTGAGATGAGGTCACTGAAGCGAATGATCTATCTTATAAATTAGACTTCAACTAGTGTAAAAGCTGCTGGAGTGAGGGACCAATTGTTTTGGTAGCCTGTCGGAAATAATTTCAAACCTGACAGGACACTGAGCCGTGTGGTGTAATCTCCCAGCCTTCAGCCCCACGCTGGGAGAGAAGCAGAACAGAATAGGAGCAAACCCTCACCGTGGAAGCGCGGCTGCCAGATTTGAGAGTCCAGCCTTGCCATTCGCTGCACCCCCAGCTCCCTCCCTCCTCCCCCTCAACCCCTCCTGCTTCCCTTCCTACTCTCCCTCAGTGGGTATAGAACTCAGTCTTTTATGGAATCACAGTGAGTTGATATAAGCAAGAGCAACAAACATAACATCAAAAGAAATTACACCACCATCAAACTATCTCATAATATCATTAGTGACCTAAATTAAAGCAAGATAATTGCCCCAGAAGACAACAAACAGTCATGGAGAATACTAATAACCGAGAGCCCATTCCAGCACTCTGCCAGGAGCCCAGCTTCACAACACAATTTTTGCACACCTCCACTGACAAATCAGCTTTTTCTTAAGTTCAGAAAAAGGAAACAAAACCAATGCAACTCACCTGTATCTTTTATTTTCTTCCTTCGGGTTCCTGTTAAAGTAATAACAGCAGAAATGGAACCCTTAAAGCTTGCTGATTTTTGAGTAGGTCGTTGTCAAGCAAAATCTGAGAAATGTTAAATAAGTCATGGCTTTTATGAAAGATGAAAATGATGTGATATCTAAAGAATGACATAGAGGTAATTGGCATATTGCCTTTGTCCATTTTTTTTATTTTTGTATAATACCAATTATAAGAATTATGTCTCACATCAATGTATGAGTGATGATAAAAGTAAAAGAACTCATAACTAACAATTCTACTCCTTCGCTTCTATCCTTCCAGGGATCAAGTTTTACATGAATAAACATGAATAAAATAATTAGCTATGGTGTCATGAATAGGGATAAACTGGTTATCTCAGCAACATTTGAGAAAAGTAGCGGAGTTAGAACACACTCAGTTCTCAAGTTCTGATGAGCTATATACCTCAGGGAGTTGAAAGTCAGAAGCTCGGCCTCCTAATCAAACCCAGCAAGGATCCCTGGGCCACTATTCCAGTGTTACAAGCCCATATGGTTAAGTTCTGCCTCTGGAAGCAATGACGATAAGGTGTGAGTAAAAGTATATTAGAAAATTTAAGAATTTTGGCCTTGTATGGTGGCTCATGCCTGTAATCCCAACACTTTGGGAGGCTGAGGTGGGCAGACCACGAGGTCAGGAGTTCGAGACCAGCTTGGCCAATATGGTGAAACCCCTTCTCTATTAAAAACACAAACGTTAGCTGAGCGTGGTGGTTGGTGCCTGTAGTCCTAACTACTCAGGAGGCTGAGGCAGGAGAATCGCTTGAACCTGGGAGGCAGAGGTTGCAGTGAGCCGAGATTGTGCCACTGCACTCCAACCTGGGTGACAAAGCAAGACTGTTTCTCAAGAAAAAAGAAAGAAAGAAAACTTAAGAATTGTTATTCTTTATTTTCATTCGAAAGAGGTTAAGGAATACAAGTGAGCCTAATGCAGAGTTCTTCCTGATTGTCTTCACTTGCTGCAATTTCATTTTCCATCAGGTTCCTTAGGAATGAAAAACAAAAAACCAGGGCCTGCCTAGCAAGCCACTGACTGTGTTCTCACTGATGCTTAATGAAAAACCTGCCAGAGTTCTCCTCTAGGAGGCGTGCACTGTGCAGACTCCTGAACTCCTTGAGGGCAGTTAAGATCTAGAAACTTCCATGTCCTGGAGCACTAGCGTCATGCTTGACAAATGAAAAGTGCTCTATAAACGCTTTGTGGAGTGAAAACTAGCAATTGCCCCATACCACACCTGTGTTCTGTTGTGTTTGTTTGGATTAATTCTACTGACAACAAAATCTCATATAATTTTGCGGTAGCTTGTGCTGATGTTTTTTCTCCTCCCATATCTTTTTAGGGTAATCATTTTGCATCCTCCCAGAAATCAGCTTTGATACACATAAGACTAACATGGGTAGTGGGAAGAGCCCTGGCCCTTCTCAGGATGCCTAAACACTGCTATGTGGACTTGGGAAATTATGGACGCGACGTGACTGGGTCTCAATATCTCTATCTTGAAACTTTTGAAAATGACAATGATAGCTCCACATGGAATCGATAGGAAGATTAGACACATGTGCTTAGTGTGGTTCTTAATAACTATTAGCTAAGTATAAATTATACTTGAGTATGATTGATATTTATTATTGATAAGATATAAAAAGCAGAGGTCATCATAGAAAACATACAGCCCATCAACTTCAGTTTACATATTCAAAAATTCGATCCAAAAGATTCTGTGAGTTTCCTAAGACTGTGCAACAAATTAGTAATAGAGATAAAACAATAAGCCATGTCATCTAAGTGCTAATCACTGCTTTTTCTAAGACACCCAGTGCCTAATTATCTCGACACAAATAAACTTAAAAAAAAAAAAGATTAGCTGTGATTTCATGTACTAGAATAAACTGATTACCTCAGGAACATTTGAGGAAGGTAGCTATGAAAGGCCACAACGCAACTTGCTCTCAAGTTTAAAACTCATTCTGACGTACTAAAATTTGTATACCAATATGGAATATATATCTTGAATGCAATGCACAGTGCCTTGCCAGCAATAGGTGCCCAATAGATGTTGTTTCTTTTAAAATTGACAAAGTATTTCTAAATTATCAACTAGATAAGTGGTTCTCAACATTGGGGCAATATGACCTCCAGGGGACAGTTGGAAAAATTTAAATTTTCACAACAGTAGGAAGAGGGTACTTCTGGCATCTAGTTGGTAAAGACCAGGGATGGTGGTAAGATCCTGTAATGCTCAGGGCAGCCTCCACAGGAAAGAGTGTTCCTGTCCATATCATCAGTACTGTCGATGCAGAGAAGTTCTGAAATAGATCTACCTTCATTCAAGACTCCCAAGGTATTCATCTTTTGGTTACAAAAATATTTTTTTCTTATTAATTTCATCTTCATAATTGTTTTGAAATCATTTGATATAATGAAAACAGTTGTTTTAAGTAATAAAAAAATAGTAACAATAGTGTGATGGTCCGATGGATTCACTTCTTCTTGACTACTTGAAATTACTTAGTTCAAATTTAGAAAAATTTGTCCCTAACAAGAACCTGTTCATTTGAAATGTGGAAAGTATTTTTAAATCTAGTGGTTCTCTAAATTTATGTGCATCAGAAATACCTAGAAAGCTTGTTAATCAGAATTTCTGATTCGGGATGTCTGGTATAGGGATTGAGAATTTGCATTTCTAGCAAATTCCCAGGTGATGCTGCTGGTCTGGGACCACAGTGTGAGAATCACAGTGTTAACATCCTAATTTTGTCACTAGGTAGGGTGTAATGTTTTAAAAATTCACCTTGCTTTTTAATTTGCCCTGCTTTTTTTCCATGAAGTCTTGCTCTTGTTGCCCAGGCTGAAGTGCAATGGTGGGATTTGGTCCACTGCAACCTCCACTTCCCAGGTTCAAGGGATCCTCCTGCCTCAGCCTCCTAGGTAGCTGGGATTACAGGCACCCACCAACACGCCCAACTAATTTTTGTATTTTTAGTAGAGACGGGGTTTCACCATGTTGGCCAGGCTGGTCTCAAACTCCTGATCTCAAGTGATCCGCCCACCTCAGCCTCCCACAGTGCTGGGATTATAGGCGTGAGCCACCTTTCCTGGCCTCGCCCTGCTTTTTTTTTTTTTTTTGAATGCAAATGAGCAAGCCAATAGCCATTTGATTTTGATGGAAACATTTAAGTTGATGCAACTGGAGTCTAAACTGGTCCAAGAAACACCTTATTCTTTACTGTATTGTTTAGGGTGCCACTTTTCAATGCAGCATATATTAATAAAGTCTTCTGAGCACATCATGGGAATCTTGAAATGGCATTCTCCCATAACTCTTTCCCTGCACTCTCTTAGTCTTCCTTCTGTCTAAATGTGTTACTATTGATTCAATGAGAGATTAGACATTTAGACAACTTCCAGTCCGACATTAACAGGGTTAACTATGAGAGAAACATCCATGTCGTTTCTGTTTATTACTCTTGCAATTAGATTTGCATACCATTGACGCCTGCTCCCCGGGGTACATTTGTGATACGGAGAAGGTAAAACAAAAATGAAGCCAGATCTCTAGCAAGTTCCTACTTAGCCTGCTTTGTCCTCTCTTGCTTATGACATTTGTTTTCCTACCCTGTAAATCAGATGAAAACCAAGAAAAACAAGAGTAGGCAACAATGGTGCTTACTCTGGCTGGAAAGTTCTAGTGCAAAACAGCAGGCTTGGTTTTGATAATATCTAGTAATCAAGCTGTGTACAGTATTACTTGACTTAACGTCTCAGGCAATGTTAATCTGCACACTGGAAAGCTTGATTTTAAAGACTGTACGGTCCATTGAGTTGGACAAGAAGTAAGGAGATGTCCCTTCTGATGGCACAAACATGGGTGAGATTAGAAGGGAGAAGGACATGGTGAGGCAGGCTGCTCCTGGCCGTCTGTTCAGATGATTTGCGGGGCCATGATTCAACAACTTTGACACCTCTGATTGAACAAATAATTGACAGCCGCTACCATCCCATTTTAATTAATCTGATGTAGGAATGATAATTAAGTTTCAAGAATGGAAAGATGTTTGGTAGATAGTTTGCTTCCTTGTAAATGAATGGTCTTCACCTGAAGATACAGTCTTAGCAGATACAGATAACATGCAAAGCAGTTCGTCAGGCCCAGTGGCTCACGCCTGTAATCCCAGCACTTTGGGAGGCCGAGGTGGGTGGATCACCAGGTGAAGAGATTGAGACCATCCTGGCCAACATGGTGAAACCCCGTCTCTACTAAAAATACAAAATTTAGAGGGGCGTGGTGGCATGTACCTGTAGTCCCAGCTACTTAAGAGGCTGAAGCAGGAGAATCGTTTGAACCGGGGAGGCGGAGCTGCAGTGAGCAGAGATCGCATCACTGCACTCCAGCCTGGCGACAGAGTGAGACTCCCTCTCAACAAAAAACAAAACAAGACAAAGCAAAGCAGCTTTGATGTTAGCGCTCCTTCCTAGGAGTCCGGTGGGCATGAAAGAGGAAGATTCTAGACAAAGACAGAAGAAAAGGGTTACAGATCCTACTTGCTCCGGGCAGCTTCTACTCTTGCAGAAAAGGGTAGTGACGTGTTGAGAGTTACTGGGTACACACTGGGAAGAAAGAATTTCTGCCAGGAGATTCCAGAGGGCACATCTTCTATTTCCTGGAGAC
This sequence comes from Ateles fusciceps, assembly GCA_036589455.1. Lineage (NCBI taxonomy): Eukaryota > Metazoa > Chordata > Mammalia > Primates > Atelidae > Ateles > Ateles fusciceps. Next base: position 892,501 of record JAZHEH010002052.1, read on the forward strand.
TCTCAGCAGTGTTTACTCTTAATGGACAGCTGAGTGTAGTCCTGTCTCTTGCATATGGTGGCCAGGAATTTAGGGATGGGACTGCTGGGTCACAATTAATCTACCACTAAACATATATATATACACACACAGCTAAAAGTCAAACCCACTCTTGTTCAAAAGCAGCACGGTGACATCCATGTAAACCTCTATTATGTAAGTTTCATTGGCTGGTTTATAGCTAAGCCTTTAGACTACAAGGGGCACTGAAAATAGAAAGGCTTTTTTCAGTCTCTAGGCACATTGAACTCAAGAGAACTCACTTCAATATGTGCTGAATGTGCCACGGACTGTAGGTGACAAACAGTCCTCAGAATGATTGAGAACAGCAGCATCCATGGTGGGATGCTTACTGAGAGCGCAAAGACAGCACCCAGTTCCACCTGTCTTGGGGTAGAAGCTGGTTTTCTCTAAAATTTCTGAGGTTGGTGTTTCAGAAATTTTTGTGTGATCTATGACAGTTAATGTCTTTCTATGTTTCTGGAACCAAGACTACTGCCCTTGTGACTATTTTCTCTGCCTAACCCTTATCCTCCTCAATTTTTGCACTAAGATATTCTGGATTGACGCATAAAACTATTTTCCAGAATGTATTTAAAGGACACTGTCTCTCAGTGAAGAGGAGCTCAATGAAACATTCTGAATCTGTATCATATTGTGCGTGTGTGTGCATATGTGTGCATGTGTGTGTATACATACATGTTCTTTTCCTTAGTCCTCCTCTTGAACCAAAGAAAAGTTATAAGAATGTTTATCTTAATCTTTCTTTGTTTGTTTGGTTTGGGGTTTTTTTGTTTGTTTGTTTGTTTGTTTATTTTTGAGATGGAGTTTCACTCTTGTTGCCCAGGTTGGAGTGCAACGACATAATCTCAGCTCACTGCAACCTTCGCCTCCTGGGTTCAGTGATTCTCCTGCCTCAGCATCCCAAGTAGCTGAAATTGCAGGTGCCCACCACCATACCCAGCTAATTTTGTATTTTTAGTAGAGATGGAGTTTCACCATGTTGGTCAAGCTGGTCTTGAACTCCTGACCTCAGATGATCTGCTTGCCTCAGCCTCCCAAAGTGCTGGGATTACAGGCATGAGCCACCATGCCTGGCCTCTTTATTTTTAATTCATTCTCTGTCTACAAAGGAATTAAGGTAGACGAAACACTGTTTAAGGGATATACCATACCATCTTAATTGGCTTTTATTACATTTATTTAAACATCCATCCCCTAAAAGGAAAATGTTATACTGGTGTTAATGTCTCACCTGCAGAAAAAGAAAAAGTAAGACCAGAAAGAATATACCTTATAGAATGCATTTAAAAAAATAGAAATAACTTGTCCTTGATCATTGTCTTTGTTGCTTATAGGAAGTGAGCCTCTATGCAACACCATTCACAGTGGACCAGATGGTCTGGGAAATGCATTCTCATGGAGATGAGGACTATCCTGTTATTTTAATAGCAAGCATGACAAGTCAGCTGAAGTCCTATTGATCTACAAGCTTTTGTGAAGTTGTAAGCTGAACTCCTGATACTCTCTTTGGCACAAATTGTTATTTTCTTCTACATACACATTCTGCTTTTTCCACTCTCAGAAACTCCTTTGAGATGAACAAATGATCCATATGCTGAAAAGGTAAATGGATTGTGCACATGAATGATACTATGGTTGTTAATTTGCCATAGGATAGCAACATAAAATGAGGATTTCTATTTGCTTGGGAAACATTGCAATTTTTTTTTTAATGTGAGGGAAATTTTCCTCATCTTTGTAAAAGAATTCTTTATTCAGAATGTAATGGTCAGAAGTGTAAACCCAAATGTTTCCAGCCTTCTCCCTCACTTCTGACCCTACCCTCATGCATATTTTGTTTTGGGTTTAAAGTGGGGTATTTAGTCCTATACCCCTTTTTCCTGCCTATTTTAGTTGAATTTAAACACATCTGTCTCTAAAATGTTATACAAGCCCAGCTCAGTGGAAACCTGAAACATCTCAGTAGCCTTTTATTCAAGTCAACTTTGCTACTAAACAAAAAAAGAGTGAAACATCAATTATTGCACTTAGAAAATTACACACATTGTGTTTAATTGTGTATAAATGAACCTGGAGGGAGCATAATTCTGTAATTTTCAAGTCAGGAATGGAGGTGAACAGGTTTCTAGGCATTTGACTAATACAGTTCTTAGAAGAGTGGCACACATTATCCCCACAATTATGGAGCCAGAATGCAGCTCTGATCCCGCTGAACATTTCATTAGTTGCTATATTGAAAACCTTTTTTATCTAAGAAAATTTCAAAATGCAGACTACGGTTAATCTTTCAATATAAGTCAAACAAGCCATAAACAAGAAGTAAGAAACCACTATTTTATATTGCAGGTAAAAAGAGGTGAAATTCTGTCTGCTGCTTTTTGTCAAGTCTGAATAAAATGCACTTTTTTTTCAACAGAAGACTTTTTTCCCCAGAGACATTGCACCAAATTTGGTTGAGCTCCGTAAAACTGTGTAGAGCATATAACAATGCTCTCCACATAGAAGTTTGAAAAATGGTTGTTTGAAACAGGAAATCATATCCTTTAGACAAACATTATTTTTCTATTCAACTTCATAAATGTTTTCATTCTAAGTAGTTTAACCCAATCAATGAGACCAAAGAATAATCTATAAAATAGCCGCTTTTGTTTTAACTGAAAAGAAAGAATCTCAGTCTTGCATGTGGATTGGCTAATATCTTATGTAGAAGCTGCCTCTAAATAGCTTCTGATTACATAGAAATAATATCCTGAGCAACTGATATGTCCAAGTTGCCAATGATTCTCGGGAGGAAAAGAAGAACTTGAAAATCTCCATTTTCAGCACTGGATATGATAGCAACTTTTTCCTATTGTTTTGACAGCCACTAAAGCAGATAGCAGAAATGGTAGCAGAATGTCAGTGTCCTACCCATCCATGCAGAGCCCAAACATGGCGCCATGGAGAGAATGTGGATAATCCTATATTCTATATCACACTATAAATGAGGAAATGTTAGCAGCTGTACTATTGAATGTGAAATTTCTGCAAAATGAAACATGGATTTGCTGGACTATAAAAGTGATGGATTTTATTATGGGGGTCTATTTGATCATACATACCCATCTATCTATACTTTGTGCATCTTTTTTTTTTTTTTTTTTTTGAGAGGGAATTTTTTTTCTTTCGTCTAGGCTGGAGTGCAATAGCATGATCTCGGCTCACTGCGACCTCTGCCCAGCCGGATTCAAGAGATTCTCTTGTCTCAGCCTCCTGAGTAGCTGGGATTATAAGCGCCTGCCACCATGCCTGGCTAATTTTTGTATTTTCAGTAGAGATGGGGTTTTGCCATGTTGTCTAGCCTGGTCTCAAACTCCTGATCAACCCTCCTTGGCCTCCCAAAGTGTTGGGATTACAGGTGTGAGCCACCACACCCAGCTTTATATGCATCTATTATACAACGAACTAATAGTAGATAATGTCTTGCCCTTTTGTTCTTTCTTATTAACTGTTTTATATTCTTTCATCTCAATAAGCCTTGATTGCCTGCCTACCATGTTCCAGCACCTATTTTAAAATAAGGGCTCTATTACCTAATAGGTAAGATAAAGTCAACAGATGACCTCATTGAAAAAAGTTTGTTATTCTCACACATCTAGAGAGCAGGGGACACAGCACACCATAGGGGATAGGGACACACAGAGAAGCAGCAGGGTTGGGCAGGAAGCAGGGTGAAGTGAATGTGGTCAAGAACCTTTATTGTGGTTCCTGCAGGAAGAAAACAGCAGGCAGAGTAAGCAGGTTTAGCATTGGCTAGTTGGAATAATTTCAATGGGCTCTGGGGTGCAGGCACTATCCCTAGGAAACAGTAGCCTAGAGTATGAGTCTGCCAAAGGATGTGGTTGGGGTTATGGGTTCTGGATTGGTTGGTTTGCACTGGAAAGGCATGTTCACAGGCGAGTGTCTTTGTTATCTTTCGGAGTTAGATAGCCCTGGGAAGGGCACTCCCTTTAGGGTCATCAAGTCCCCAAGATGTCAAAGCATCACCAAAAAAACAGAATGAAGAGATATGATTAATATAGTACCATTTTAGGCATTCGAGCTATAAGAGTTCATAAACACCGCATGTTCTCACTCATAAGTGGGTGTTGAACAATGAGAACACATGGACACAGGGAGGAGAACATCACACACCAGGGACTGTTGGGGGGCTGGGGGGCTAGGGGAGGACTAGCAGGGTGTGGGGGGGATTGGGGAGGGATAACATTAGGAGAAATACCTAACATAGATGACGGGGGGATGGATGCAGCAAACCACCATGACATGTGTATACCCTGTGTAACAAACCTGCACGTTCTGCACATGTACCCCAGAACTTAAAGTATAATAACAATAATAAAAAGGGTTCATAAGTATATAGAGAAAGAACAGCATCCAGGGAGTCTAAATCTTGGTCTAAATTTAACATGTGAATTTATGTAACTTATAATCTCTTTGAACCTATTGTTTCTCATTTGTAAAATGAGGAATATATCTAAATCCAGGGTTGTTACAGAGGTTAAACATATTTGTAGACATATATTTTAGGTATGCAAAAATGCCTAGCACAGTGCTTCACAGATACTAAGTGTTTAATACATTTAATGCAGATAGTAGGTGTTTAATACATCTACACAGATAGTAGGTGTTTAATGTACATTTTCTTTCCCTGAAGCCTTAGGAATCCAGAGATTCAACATAATGGGGAGTTAAATGGATAGTGACACGTGACAGCAATGAGGTTGTGTTTCCTATACTAGAGACCACAAACAAGCAAGGGGTTGATCCTCCAGGCATACTGGTCTCATCATGAGTGAGAAAAAAATGGGAATGACAAAAATACTTTGCCTCTTGGAAATATTATGGAATCATTAAAAGTTTGTATAATCAGCTAAATTGATTATTAAAAATAAGTTGCAATTTCATATGTTCTGCAAGAATTTCTAAATTATAAAATTTCCATTATGATGGGAATTTTTAAAAAATATATGAGCTGGCTGCATGCAGTGGTTCATACCTGTTATCCCAGCATCTTGGGAGGCTGAGGTGAGCAGATTGCTTATGGCCACTAGCCTGGCAACATGACAAAACCCTGTCTCTACCACAAAAACAAAACAATTAGCTGGTTGTGGTGGTGTGTGCCTATAGCTCCAGCTACTCAGGAGAGTGGGATGGGAGCATCTTTTGAGCCCAGGAAGTCAATGCCGAAGTGAGCTGTGATGGTTCCACTGCATTCCAGCCTGGGGAATGGGAGTGAAAACTCATCGAGGGTCCTAGTGAACTGTTGCCATAACAAATGAAATGGATTACAAGCGTGCCTTCTCATCTCTACACCCAAGAATATGTATGTACACACCCATACTTTAACAGTGTTGCCTAAATTTCAATACAGATTTCTAATAAGTATTAACAGTCTTAGGCAGAGCGGTAAGTGTCTGTGTTAGGGCACATTTGCACATCCCTTCAAATCTTCTCAGCCCATCTCTTACTACACCACTGCTACAGGAATGCGTCCTGCCCAGGGGCTCCACTAACCCTCTCTAACCTTGCAGCCTGACACAGCCCTGTTACCTTCACTCTGGACTCACACAGGCACAGTGTGAACAAGGGACACCTGCACCACCAGACTGACCAGGGTGTCTTGAGAGCTGATGCACAAATGCTCAGCTCAGAGTGAACAGTTCTGAGACACATTCCAGAGGCCATCTCAGAGCACACAGAAAGGAGAACTGATGGTCCTTAGGAGAACTTCTGCTTAGCACTTTCCTGGAAAATTCAAGAACTCATCCTTGTATTACTTGCCCTTTCTTCCCTGTGTTACATCCCCCGGTTTTGTTTCTCCTTGGAGTCTCTTCTCAAAAAAACATCTGAAACCAAGCCTTTGTCTTGGGCTTTGCTTTTGGAGGAAACAGGTTAAGACAATTATACTGGACATGTCCTTAGAAAACAGACCCTCATGATGAAGCCCTTCCCTTCTTCCCTCGCCTCCCCTCGCCTCCCCTCGGCTCCCCTCCCCTCCCTTTGTTGCTGAATTTATACTCTGGTCAGACAGCAATAGGGACCCCAGTGCAGGTGGGTGGTAGGAGGTGATCACCTCTAGCAGGCAGTACCAGCAAAATCACTCAGACACACATCTGAGGTGGATTGGGAGGAGGTAGGTTGGGAAGGTAAGCTTTGAGCTATGCCATAGCTTTGGCAACCAACAGTAATTTTGCCTTTCCTTCTTCTGTTGTTTGCCTGTTTTCTATTTTATTTTTTATTTTCATATGTTTCGTTTATTCTTGTATTTGATTTGTGTTTAGTTTGTTCTTCTTTTTCTAGCTTTTCAAAATGGAACAACATGATTTTAGACCTTTCTTTTTTTCTAATAAATTCCTAAAGCACTAATAAATTATCTTAGGCACTGTTTTAGTCATATTTCCAGAAATTTAATAAGGATTTTTATTTTCATTTAATTTGAAATCATTTCTAATTTTCCTTTTGTTTCTTCTTGGACCCATGGATTATGAAGACATGCAATATTTATTTGATTTCTGGTATTTGTGGTCTTTTTAGATATATCAATGTTACACATTTTTAATTCAATTCCAGTGGTCAAAGGGCTTACTCTGTGTGGTATCAATCATTTTAAGAGTATCTAAACTTATTTTATGGCCCAGTACATGGTCAACCTAGGTGAGTATATTATGTACATTTGAAAACAATATATTTTCTGTGCTTGTTGTTTTTAGTGTTACATAGACATCAGTTTATGTAAAACATCAGTTTGGTGAAAATGATTGGTATTTTTCCTATCTTCTATTTTTTTCTGATTTTTAGCATTTTGTCTATTTGTTCCATTAATTGCTGAGAGATGGGCAACCAGATCATACAATAGGGAAAGACAGTTTCTTTCAATAAATGGTGCCAGGAAAACTGCATAACTATATGCAGAAGAATAAAACTAGATGCCTATCTCTCACCATACATAAAAATCCAATCGAAATGTATTGAAAGACTTGAATCTAAGACTGGAAACTGTGGGTATACTAGAAAAAAGTAATTGAGGAAATGTTCCAAGACATTGGTCTGGGCAAAGATTTTTGTGTAAGACATCAAAAGCACAAGTGACCAAAGTAAAAATCGACAAATGGGATTGTATTAAGCTAAAAAGCTTCTGCCCAGCAAAGGAAACAATCAACAAAGTGAACCCGCAGAATGGGAGAAAATATTTGCAAACTATCCATCTGACAATGGATCATTAACCAAAATATCCAAGGAGTTCAAACAATAGCAAGAAAATAACAGTTAAAATATGAGCAAATGATTCAAATAGACATTTATCAGAAGAAGCTATACAAATAATCAACAGGTATATGAAAAAATGCTCATTAGAGAAATGCAAAACCAACCAAAATGAGATATCAGCTCACTTCATCTAAAAAGATGGAAAATAATGAATGCTGGAGAAGATAGAAAGCTAAATTCATATATACTGTTGGTGGGAATGCATATTAGTACAACCACAGCATGGAGGTTCCTCATAAAACTAAAACTAGAACTGGAACTACCACATGATCCAGCAGTTCTGCTAGTGGATACATATCCTAAAGAAAGGAAATCAATGCATCAAAGAGATATCTGTACTCCTATGTTTGTGACAACACTACTCACAATGGCCAAAATATGAAATCAACCTAAGTGCCTATCAGTGAATAAACATATAAAGAAAACGTGGCATATATATTCAATGAAATATAATTCGATAATAATGAAGAATGAAATCTTGTTATTTGAAGTAACATGGATGGAACTGCAGGTTGTTTACTGAACAGCCAAGCAGAGAAAGACAAATATTGCATGCTTTCACTCACATGTGGCAGCTAAAAAAAAAAAAATGATTTCATAAGGATAGAAAGTTAATTTGGTGGTTACCAGAGGCCAGGAAGGATAGGGTACAGGAGGAGATGAAGGGGAATGAATATAAGGTTTGAAAGAAGAAATAAGATCTAATGTTTGTAAAATCTCTAGGGTGACTATAGTTTATAGCCATCTATTGTACATTTTGAAATAGCTAGAAGAGTATAATTTGCATGTTTCTAGCATAAGAAAAAGACAAATATTTAAGGTGATGGATGTCCCTAGTACACTGATTTGACCTTTACAAATTATATGAGTGGATTAAATTATCACATGTACCCTGGAACTATATACATCTCTTAACCCATCAATAAAAAATTGTTTTAAAATAATAAATTACAAAAAGAATATGGATTCTATGCTAATAAGACCATTCTGTAGTTGGTTTGAAGTGTCCATATATATTCAGCACAACTGAATTATCTTGGAGAGTAAATTTGGTTTCCTCAGTTTTCATTTCAGTTGTAGTGTTGAATGGTTTCTGCAACAGGAACCAGATATCCTGCATTAAACAAAATTTATTTGCTTGTGCGGAATTTGATGTTAAATATTTCAACCTTTTGTCTAAATAATCTTGTTCTTTATAAATTCATTAACGCGGAAGACTTTTTCTTTTACAGGTGTTTGATATTTCACCTGTGTATTTTCTAATTGTTAATTAAATATCAGATTATGAATATTCACATGATTTTGTTATTGCTAATATAATAATGATAATATTAAAATACCTATTTATTTAATACTTATTAATTGAACATTATGAATAGATATTAGATTGTTAATTACAGCCAGGTCCAGCGTGGCTAATGCCTGTAATCCCAGCATTTTGCATAAATCCTGGCAGAAGGTTTCCTTGAGACCAGGAGTTTGAGGTTTGAGACCAGCCTGAGCAACATAGCGGAGACTCCATCTCTACAGAAAATTTAAAAATTAGCCAGGAATGGTGGCACTTGCTTGTAGTCCCTGCTACCTGGGAAGCTGAGACAGGAAGACGACCTGAGCCCAGGAGTTCAATGCTGCAGTAAACCATGATTGTGCCATGCACTCCAGCCTGGACAGCAACACAAGATCCTGCCTCTAAAACAACAACAACAACAAACAAACAAAAAAAACCAAGCAAACAAACAAAAAGACCTAGATGTTGTTATCCAGGCTCAAAGAGGTTAAGAATTTGTCCAATAATAAACTACTGAGAAATGACAGAGCTGGATTCTGACATTATACCATGCACCCCACACCCCTAAGATAGTTAGCAGAAACCTGTGTAACAAAATACGTGTGAACAAAAAATGAACATAAAAATAACTAAAATTAATTAAGCATTTTAATATTTAAAGTAACATTTATAACGTATAGTTTAATATATATTTCCATTTTGAATGTGACTGTATCGTATATTTTTGGATGAATCACCTAATTTATGGGAAATCTCTTGGTGTCAGTAGCACACAAAATTACATCACACTTAGCTTTGCGCAGTGGCAGTATCATAGCCAATGAGGTTTATCCGAGACGCTATTATTGCTAATTGAAAACTTTTCCCAATACCCCACCATGACAACTTGAAATACCCCCGCTATGACGACTTGAAATATAGTCAGCGTTGGCAATTTTTGGCAGTCTCTATGGAGACTGAATCATAAAAAAAAAAAAAAAATTACATCACACTTAATGAAAGATAAAATAAAACAGTTTAAGATGTATTTTTTTCATGGTAAAAGTAACGTTATATGTCAAAATGAAATCATTCACTAATTTTAAGTCAAAAAAGTACCTGTAACCTTCCTGATGTCATTCGGTAACTTTTATTGCATTATAATGACAAGTACAGTAAAAGCGATGTTTTATTGAAATTTCCATCATTTAATTGGGATTTTCATTGTTAAAGCAATTTGGGGTTTTTACTACACCTTATGTTTATATATGACATCATGGTCACGAAACTACATCAATAGTGTGAATAGTAATGAAATAAAATTTTTCTACTATCTTGTGAAAGGTGACAATAAAACTTTGGACCAGCACCAAGGAAACATAAAGAGTTGACCTTGGAAATGAGGAAAGCGTAAGCAAACAGTGTGAGAATGATGAACAGATAATGGAATGAGAAAGAGGGGAACTGGATGATCTACTTCTGTATTAATCTCCCAAAAGAATCCCTATATCTAAAATGATAAGCTTACACCTGATCTTTTTCAAGGTCTCGTTCAGCTCCAAGACTGTAGTCCTAAAAGTAGCGGCAGTGGCTGTTTGACTTGGTGTGATCCCAGCAATCTGGAAGCCACGGGAAAATGGAGATGAGGAAGAGAATCACTGCAGTCATGAAGCCATATATGAAGCCAACAAACATGAAAAAATGCTCATCATCACGGTCATTAGATAAATGCAAATCAAAACCACATTGAGATACCATCTCACGCCAGTTAGAATGGTGATCACTAAAAAATCTGGAGACAACAGATGCTGGAGAGGATGAGAAGAAATAGGAACACTTTTACACTGTTGGTGGGAGTGTAAATTAGTTCAACCATTGTGGAAGACAGTGTGGCGATTCCTCAAGGATCTAGAAATAGAAATTCTATTTGATCCAGCAATCCCATTACTGGGTATATACCCAAAGGACCATAAATCCTTGTATTATAAAGATGCACGTACATGCATGTTCATCATGGCACTGTTTACGATAGCAAAGACCTGGAACCAAAGCAAATGCCCATCAATGATAGACTGGACAATAAAATGTGGCACATATACACTATGGAATACTATGCAGCCATAAAAAACAATGAATTTGTGTCCTTTGTAGGGACATGGATGAACCTGGAAACCATTATTCTCAGCAAACTGACACAAGAACAGAAAATCAAATACCACATGTTCTCACTCATAGGCAGGTGTTGAACAATGAGAACACGTTGACACAGAGAGGGGGAGCATCACACACCGGGGGTCCTTGCTGGGAGCTAGGGGAGGCATAGAGGGAGGGACAGTGGGGAGGGATAATGTGGGGAAAAATGTCAGGTATAGGTGATGAGGGGATGGAGGCAGCAAACCACCTTGCCATGAATGTACCTATGTAACAATCTTGCATGATTTGCATTTTAGTTTTGGTGTTTGTATGAAATTCTGAGCCTTGATTTAAATCTTTCATTGTATTGTGATTTCCTTTTAGGTATAGTGCACTAAGTGAAACCTGTCAAATAAACCTTCCTTATAAAAACTGCAAAAATATATATATATAGAGAGAATGCCATGTCCTTAAAGTTTTTTACACACAGATACATTAGAAAATGAACTTAGACTTTTATCTACATTGACAAGTGTCTTTCTAAATAAAATGTTGTTTTCCTATGAACATGAATGCTGTTTAAATATATAAATTTTTGGTTGAAAAACAAAATTTGTCAAAAAATGTTTGAATATTTATTTGGCTTCAACACTTTGCTGCTTTAACAAGTACTTATTTTTGTATTAAAGAGATATGACTGCTTTTGGGAATAGTTCTGAACATTGCTACTAAAAAGAAAATATTTTTAGTGTTGAATATTATCAATGAAATTATGATATTAATATGTTCAAAAATATACATGAATAGACCTATTAAGTAGAAGAATTCTTTTTGGCAAAACAACTTTCAGTTTTGATATAGACACTTGGAATTTTATATGATGTTTTAGTTCCAAGATTTTTATCCAAAGCTTGTTGATATAGAATTTGAGTCATATTTAGTATTCTAGTACTCTAGAGAAATAGTTTAGCTTCAGATTGTATTTAAAATTTTTTAACCTTGAAGTTGAAATTGTACATATTCAAAGGAAAGTTAACCGACTTAAAATACATATTAATATTGATTTATTGAGGAAAATTTTAACCTAACATTTAAATAATCTATCAAAGGTAAGTAAAATTTTTAAATAGGAAATAATAATGGCTGACAATGGCAAAATGTAGCAATAAAACTACCCTTAACAATTGTATTAGCATTATCAAACAAACAAAAAATTTAAAATACTACTCTCTTGTAAAAATGTGTAACCTTATAAAATTAGCAACTTCCAAAGACACTTTTGGAATATTCTGAATACTCATTGGAATATAAGCACACTCAAATTTATTTGAATGGACTCAGTAGCTGCTTCCCCTCCACCCCCCCATCCCCAAAAAAAGGATTTACTGTGCTGTCCTAAAGGACCAGGACAAGGAGACTCTAGAGACAATAAATACAGTGGGACCAATTAAGTTAGAAACTTTTTTTATTTTAGAAATTTACCACATTAAAAGTCTTAAACCAAACATCCCCTATTGGGATTGCTTTTTCAAATACTACCAGCAGGTGTGTGCTTATTTTTGATCCAAGCATTGGCCTTTAGCATCCTCCCATCTGCAGTGTCACCACTCATCTATGATAGAGTGGGAAGATAACATCCGTTTATATTGAACACACAACAAGTTGAATGTTCAAGAATTTCATTAAGTATATAATTAGGAATTAACTAGTGCGTATTGTGTTCTACTTTTATGATCTTATTATGACACACTTAGTCTTCACTAAAAGCATGGACATATGGTATAAAGTTAGATGAATTTATATGAGGTGTAGAATTGCGGAAGGGGCTTGACTTTTAATTTAAACACATTCTTCCTGCATTGCAAAATCTTAGATATTTGTAAACTAGTTATCATTTCAAAACAGTACGAGTGTGGATATATATTGCAGGTTGCTATGACTCATAGGAACCAAAATATTATATCATAGTATTTAAATATGCCTTTTAAAAACGATTTATTTTGTCAAAGGCCTTCTCTACATCAGTTGAGATAATTATGTGGTTTTTGTCTTTGGTTCTGTTTATGTGGTGAATTATGTTTATAGACTTGCGTAAGTTGAACCAGCCTTGCATCCCCCGGGATGAATCCTACTTGATCATGGTGGACAAGCTTTTTGATGTGCTGTTGCAATCGGTTTGCCAGTATTTTATTGAAGATTTTTGCATCTATGTTCATCATGGATATTGGCCTGAAGTTTTCTTTTCTTGCTGAGTCTCTGCCGGGTTTTGGTATCAGGATGATGTTGGTCTCATAAAATGATTTGGGAACGATTCCTTCTTTTTGGATTGTTTGGAATAGTTTCAGAAGGAATGCTACCAGCTCCTCTTTGTGTGTCTGGTAGAATTCGGCTGTGAACCCATCTGGACCTGGGCTTTTTGGGGTGGTAGGCTCTTAATTGCTGCCTCAACTTCAGCCCTTGTTATTGGTCTATTCAGGGTTTCAGCTTCTTCCTGGTTTAGGCTTGGGAGGATGCAAGTGTCCAGGAATTTATCCTTCTTTCAGGTTTACTAGTTTATGTGCATAGAGTTGTTTATAATAATCTCTGATGATGGTTTTAATTTCTGTGGTATCTGTGGTGATATCCTCTTTATCGTTTTTTATTGCATCTATTTGATTATTCTTTCTTTTCTTTTTTATTAATCTGGCTAGTGGTCTGTCTATTTTGCTGATCTTTCGAAAAATCAGCTCCTGGATTTATTGATTTTTTGAAGGGTTTTTTGTGTCTCTATCTCCTTCAGTTCTGCTCGCTTAGTTATTTGTTGTCTTCTGTTAGGTTTTGAGTTTTTTTAATCTTGCTCCTCTAGGTCTTTCAATTTTGACGATAGGGTATCAATTTTAGATCTCTCCTTGCTTCTCATGTGGGCATTTATTGCTACATATTTTCCTCTAGAGACTGCTTTAAATGTGTCCCGGAGATTCTGGTATGTTGTGTCTTCGTTCTCGTTGGTTTCGAAGAACATCTTTATTTCTGCCTTCATTTCATTGTTTATCCAGTCAACATTCAAGAGCCAGTTGTTCAGTTTCCATGAAGCTGTGTGGTTCTGAGCTAGTTTCCGAATTATGAGTTCTAACTTGATTGCACTGTGGTCTGAGAGACTGTCTGTTACGATTTCCGTTCTTTTGCATTTGCTGAGGAGTGATTTACTTCCAATCATGTGGTCAATTTTAGAGCAGGTGTGATGTGGTGCTGAGAAGAATGTATATTCTGTGGATTTGGGGTGGAGAGTTCTGTAAACGTCTATTAGGTTTGCTTGGTCCAGGTCTGAGTTCAAGTCCTGGATATCCTTGTTAATTTTCTGTCTCCTTGATCTGTCTAATATTGACAATGGGATGTTAAAGTCTCCCACTATTATTGTGTGGGAGTCTAAGTCTCTTTGTAAGTCATTAAGAACTTGCCGTATGTATCTGGGTGCTCCTGTATTGGGTGCGTATATATTTATGTGATAGTGAACCAGAGGTCACTTTCATTGCCATCTTGGTTTTTGTAGGTTTCGGCCAGCTTCTTTTACTGCATCTTTTTAGCAGCAAGGTCTTTGTGACCTGTATCTTGTGCTGACCTCCTATCCCATCCTGTGACTAAGAATGCCTAACTTCCTGGGAATGCAGCCAAGTAGGTCTCAGCCTTATTTCACCCGGCCCCTATTAAAGATGGAGTCACCCTGGTTCAATAGCCTCTGAGATTATTACTCCCATATTTTATGTGAGGTAACTAAGACACACAGAAACAAGGTAAATTGCCCAGTATCAAGCAGGTAGTCAGTGAGAAGCCAGGATTTGAACTGTGTCAGGGTGGCCTAAAGCTTCCTCTATTAACCACTCTCCACTACCGTGTCTCCCCAACCATGAACCTCCACTTGGATCATGGGCAGAACCTGCTGCTCCTGTACTGTGTTCTTAGGGTGTTCACCCTGAGTACTGATGTTACACAACTCTGAAGTGCATGTTATAGTAAAACAAAACAAAAACGCACAAAGCTTTTCATGTTAATAAAGTAGCTAAGCAGTATTGCATATTTTTCTATACATTATGTTGTTGCTACAAAAAATGAAAAAGCAAACCCTAGAAATGCTTTATATTGCATTAAACATCTGATACACAAGTTGTTACAACTCTAACGCTATAATCTGATATTTTTTTCTCTTCCTCTTCTGTTATGGATGACTGGTATGCTCCCAGCTCGGCAAGAGCAGGTTAAGCCAACTATAAAAGCACCCGGCACCCTTAAGATTCATTCCCAATCTTGCTTATAGAGACATGCCTTTTTCTGCCAGATGGATGTGCCCGGCATTTCTCTGGCTGCCTAGGATCTGACCTGGTCAGTGGGTCTTCTCAGTTCGTGTCCATTGCTTCATTTCACCATTCTGTGATTTTTTTCTTTCCTGACATGCTATCTTTTCTAATTCCTAAGGAGCGTCCAGAAAATGAGAACTTAATCAATGAAATTTCGGAAGATACATTCAATGGCTGACATTGCGGCTTCATTTCCATTTCTTTTTAAGTGGTGGATTCAATAGTTTGAAAGAAAACTCCAACTATAGAACACAAGGAAATATGGGCTATTATGCAATATGTTTCTCTTTTCATGCATATTGGAGCTTTCAAGATCTTAAAAAAGTACAATATCAAGATTGGATGCCAATGTAAACTATGGACTCCGAGTGATAGTGATGTGTTAATTTGGGTTCATTAATTAACAAAGTGGCCACTCCTGTGGGGGTTATTGATCATAGGGCAGGCTGTGCATGTGTGGAGGAAGCAGGTATATGAGAAATCTCTGTATCTTCCTCTCAATTTTTCTGTGTACTCAATTGCTCCACACATATTCACATAATTCATAGGTCAAAGAAAAAATCAAAATGGAAATTTGGAAATATCTAGAACTGCATAATATCAGTATATTACCTCTGAAAATATGAAGGTTGCTATTAGACTATACTTAGATGGAAATGTTATGTTATAATTATTATGTTACTACGTTACATATAATTTTAGAAAAGAAGGGCTAAAAATTCACCACTTATTATTCAAAGTGGCAAATTGACAAAACAAAATAAATAGAATAAATTTTTTACAAGAAAGGAAATAATGAAGTTTAGAGCACAATGCAAATGTGAATTGAAAAGAACCAACAAAGTCAAAAGGCGACTCATAAAGATTAAGGAAATTGCCAAACTCATAATCAAGAAAAACAAAGAAATGGCACAAGAACTTTGTATTAAGAATATCATGGTTTAAAAAAGAAATACAACTACAGAGAAAGCAGAAATTATAAAAACAAAGATAATACAATGATGAACTTGATCAAAATAATGTTGAAAATTTAAATGAAATAAAAGGTCTCTTAAAAATATCACTTAAGAAAACTGTCTCAAGAAGAAATGAAAACCTGAGAGAAGCTCACAACCAGATATTGTTAGTCATAAAACATATACACATATGTTGACACAACCTAACAGATGAGATGAGTTGAAAAGACAACTTCAGTTTAACACAAACTTTGGTAAAAAATGAAGAATAAGCATTGACTAACTCATTTTATAAAGATTAAAAACTTTGATATCAAAACTATATGGGATAGTATAAGAAAAAATCATTAGAGGTCAGACTATGAATGAACATATGTCTGAATATTTTTAAATATTCGGAAGCTGACTTCATCAACTAATATGTAAACGTATAAATTCATCAAGACCAATTTGTTTTTAGTACAGCAACTCTGTAATATGTTTATACTAGAAAAAACGTTGTAACATGTTATGTTAATAGGTAAAGGAGGAAAAGCAACTGCTCTTCTCAAAATCCAAAAATAGTATTTTAACAAAATTCAGATCCCACTTATGGGATAAAATACTCAGTGAATTAGAAATAGAAAGATAGAAGAAGAAATATCCTTAACCTGATGGAGAATGCCTACCAAACCTCTTCCTTGGTGGTGAAAACTCTTTTAAAATATTCGTGATCATCGTAGCTATTCCACATAGTATCAGTGATTTTATCTGAGCACTAAGATAATTATTCAGTATCCATGGCAAGTAATATGATTGACAAGAAATATCAGCATAATTTTCAGATAGTGTAATTGTCTACACAGAAAACTCAGAAGTATCTTCAGGCATTCCTAATGGTGTAACATGTTTTTAAACATACATGTATATATTTTTAAAGATATACATATATGTTTAAAAATATATATATATACACATATATATGTATATGTGTATATATATACACATATATAAATATATATGTGTATGTATATACATAAATATATAAATATATACATAAAATGTATATATATACACACATACACATTTTCACTAAATGTTTCTGTTTCCATTCACCCTCAAAATTCTTAAAAGAACCATTAACATGCAATACTTCTATTTCCTAATCCTCTATTCACTAATCAATATATTGCAGTGTAAGTTCTACTCTATTCTTTATCAAATTCTTAATCTTTCTTTTACTGAACTTCTCAGTAGCATTTGACATGACTGACTGCTGCTTCTTTGGAACAGTCTGCTGCTGTGCCGTGTGAGGCCACTCTCTTATGCAGTCACACTTCTTCTCTACCTGACTTCTAAATTAGAAGTTTCTCTTTTTCTTCTCTCTACATTTTCACTTTAAAGAATGCCAATCCCAACAACATAAATAATGCATCTATATTATAACTCTAAACTTTAGGTCTCATGCCTTTAGCACGGTTTATGGATAGTAAAACAAATATTTGTAAAAAATCATTTGATTCCCAAACCCCTAAACAGTTAAAATAAATTTTAGAAATAATTCAATTTACAAATAAAAATAAACATGTCCAACAAACCATATGCAAAAACTTTATATTGAAAAGTATAAAACTTTATTAATATATATTAAAGAAGACCTAAACAAATAAAAAATTACTGTATATAAGAACACACTAGTATAAAGATGCCAGTTTTACCTCAATTAATTTGTAAGATACATATAACTTAAAACGTCAACCTTTCTAAGGGGTCAAAATTGTAAGCCTTTCCTATGGAAAAAGAGCAATGAGGCCACAGCAGTCAAGATAAGCAGGTGAAAGTCCATGCTATGTGAGATATCAAGACTTACAGTAAATGTATGCATTAATAAATTCTCTATGTGGATATATACAGTAAATGTATATTATCCACATAGAGAATTTATTAATATATACATATATATAGTAAATGTATATATCTGCATAGAGTAGGATAGAGAGTCTGGAAGCAAAGCCACAAACACATGCAAAAGATGATTTATGACCCCCATTGCAAGCCAGTGAGAAATGGATGGACTACTCAACAAATACAGTTATGTCAAACATTCCTAAGAAATATCAAATCATGTTGTACACAACACGACCATTCATCAGGTAGGGGAGTGGATACTGGAGTGGATTTTATTTATATTATAAAATAATATACAGCAGTAAAAACAACAAACTAGTGCAATATATATAAACATGAATGAACCTCAAAGCCAAAAAAGCAAATATCAGTAGGTCATATGGAGTACCATATAATAATATGAAGTTTAATTTGCAAAACAACACTTGTATATATTCAGGAATTCTAAAGAAACTTACGTATGTAGTAAAAGTATAAAGCAAAGTGTGTAAATAATTGGCATTACACACACACACACACACACACACACACACTAGTATACTCTTGAGATAAAACTGGAAAAAATGCAAAGAAAATTTTCTCTATATATGTTTAATATTAAACTTTTATAAGTGAATTGTTAGGAAAATGAATTTTTAAATTATTTTTAAATTATGATTGTGGATCTAAAATATTTTGAAATCTTCAAAAAATTCTTTCAAAGAGAGAGAAAAGAAGAATAAGTGTATCTAGTACTGAACCTAAGTACGAGAATAAATGCATTGGTCTAAAACAATCCATTAAAAAAAGAAACGACAATGAAATTAGAGAAAATGATAGAAAAAAGGTATACTCTGAAGTCAGGAAACCTAGATTCAAAATTTTGTTGTTTCTAAGTAGTTTTGTGATTAGCAAAAATTATTTATTGTCTAGGATTTAGTGTATCAGTTTTTCAGGAGTTTTGTATGTGTCTCAGGGGATCTGAATCAGGGGGTGGGTATTTTTCACATTATTTTTGAGCATCTTACAACCTAGTAATTTAGGTTTCTATGTGTATTTTTATGTACTAACTGTGTTCCTATCTCTTTACAAGGTACTACAATGATACAGTAAAAGCCCAACATCCATGGGATTCTTTAACCTGTTAAAGAAGAAAAAAAATTTCAACTTAGTTGAACAAACCTTGTGTTCTCATCTCTTACTATCACGTGTTGTTAGATGCATTGTAAATACACTTTTCAGACAAGAAATTTAGACATGATAACAGAATCCTAAAAATCTGAAAACTATCATTAAAGTTATGCAAAAATATAGTTGCAATATTTTTGTATCTGACCAGAGATTGACTTGTAGGAATTATTTCTTCTCACTTTTCTAATGTCATCATACTCTGTATTTATATTTTTCTTACTGACTCTTTTCTCCCTCAGAAACAATCAGGGATTGAACCTATCTAACTGTATAAACACATGCAGCGTCGTCCCGAGGCTGAGAATGTTCCAGAAAGAGAATTGCCCTCTCAATAGCTCTCTCAAACCGATTTCCACCTGTTGGGAAGTAAGGGCCTGCGGCATGTTATTGAACTGAAGGATTTATGTGGGAAATTTCCAGAATCTAAATGGATGTTGAATCCTGTTTCAGCGTGTGAGTGTTTTCCACACACTGATAACTTGGGCAGATGGCTTTCTCAGAGCTGTTGAACACTCGGTTGAAACACATTTTTTTTCCTAACAGGCTACCGAAGCTAACACAAATTCTAAGAAAGAAAAATAAACCCCACAAATCAACACAGTCACACCTCAGAGTCACTATAATTAAGAAATAGTTCTTATGATTTGCCCTAATGTGGAACCAGTAGATCATGTAACTGCAGGTAAAGGCAATGAAATGTGAGGCAAACCATTTGAATGAGCTACACATTTTCCCTCAAGAACAGAGTGCATTCTGTGCCACAGGTGTTTCAGTAATTGCAGTACATTAAGAATATATCACGTTTAACAGGCTTTGTACACCCATTTCCACCTGTGTGAGGTGGTGGTCCGATCTCAATACTTCTGTCTGAGTATCAAATATATGTGAGTCTGTGTGGCTTAATAAGGCTCAGCATGCTGAACAAGTCTTACAGCTCTGGTCACCTCCTCCCTCTGCCATTGATTAGTTGTATGATGGAAGTAAATCACTTGACCTTAACATGTCTACATTTCCTCATGTAAAATAGCTCATTATTACTGAAGAGTTTTGCAGACCCTTTATGAGAAGTAAAATTTTAATTCTCTCCCAACAAGATGATAATTAAAAATGTAAATGTGCATTCTAGATTGCAGGGAGTGAAAATGTCTGGTTGATTGAGATTTGGATCGACATCTTGACAAAGGCAAATGAATTATAAAAGTACAAAGAAGTTTGATTATAATGTTGTTTTATCAATTGAATTCCTTTAGAAATCATCAACTTTAGTTTTTCCACTAGAAGTCAAATGCCAGGACATAGCCTGTCACAATATCATCTTACAGTGCACCATCTTTTTATAAAATATAATGCTTACTTTAGTTAATGATTTGAAATTGAATTTTAAAAAATAAAGGGGAGAGGATTATATCATTAAAAATATAAGCCCAAAGTCACATCAAAGGAGGAAAAGTATACCAAACATATTCTTTTGTAAAATCTATTATATTTAACTTTGAATTTCTTGGCAACTATGGCACAAAGAAATTAAAAGTGGTTATGTGATTCTCCCTACCAAACAAAGGGAAGAATAATAGTACTTTACAAGCAAAGCAAATGTGTTATCAAGGTGTTTGAGGTTTGTCACTTTATTGTGTACTTACACAGGGAACATGAAAAATGCTTTTCTGTGGGATGTTGAATTACAATGTAATTTAAATCCATATTTTGTGGTAGATTGCAAAACTGGCTCTAATTTTCCACCTCGTCTTGAATTCCTGCTCTTGGCCATGTAAGTTTGAAATCTCCATCTAGTCCACCTCTGCTGTAGCCATGGGATTGCTTGAGTTACAAGACTAAACAAGCTCAATACAGGCAGGGGTTTGAAAAGTGTTTGCACAGTTGGGCTTGCTCTCACTTGACTCTTTGCCGTTGCCATGAAAGCCCACCAAGGTGGCTTGTTGTCAGTTGATAGGTATGAAGAATGCACCAATTTGTCCCAATCTCCTCAAGATAGGCTCTGAGAGATAAGCCACAAGCAAACCAAATCTGGACCTATGTATTATAAGCACAAGCAAGGCCAGTAGAGCTGTCTAGAAAACCACTCCAGATGTTTAAGCTTACTTTTGTATGCCACTGGGGTTTTGTGGTAGCTTATTTTGCAGAGAGAACTAACTCATATACTATAGACATACTACATATGTGATATTTTCTCATCCCGTAATCATGAGCATAGGACTTAATCTTAAAGTTTATAAAAGTAGCTTAAATACGTGTAAACTTTCCTTTGTAATCAAAATGAGCCACCATCAGTAGAGTTTTGCTTTGAATTATTTTTCCAGGTTATGATGATGTTTGTGCTCTTTTATCCAGACCATGTCAGCTGAGAGTCACCAAACAAAGTTCTAGGATCCCAACGGCAACAGACAATTATTTTACCTTCTACTTTTTCAAAGTATTATGTTCCAATATGCTGATCGATGTGACTTTTTTATTCCATGTTGAAGTTTCTTTAAGTAGTTGGGGATAGATCTAGGGCTGTCTCTTTGGTAAGTTAAATTCACACAGGGGCTGTTAAAGAGAGGCAGAAACCGTCTGCACATTCACATGCCACACCCTTTCTCACATGGAGAAGTTGTGGAAGAATTTTGGTCAAAGGCAGAGACCTGGACAGTGTCTGCCATTACCCCACATCTTTCAGGTCACTCTCTCGTCTAATAGGTATGGCAAGTGGAATGAATGGTCTCCATGCAAAGGTAATATAAAGAGGATTCTGTTTGGGGAGGTAGGTTGAAATAGATTAATCTTCTCATTTATTTTCCTGTCATGCCACATATAGAAAATTATATGTACTACAGTTAACAGAATAAATCTGTTGTCATTTGTAAGCCATTTGCCCATGGTGTGTAGAGACCCCAGGCCCCACCTTGCATGCTTTGGGAATGAAGAGACTCATGAGTGGATTCAATGTTACCTGTTGGCCTCATTTTGGTTGAGATCTCTGGAACAGATGACTCAACACCCTCTTGACTTTCATTTAATTTCTGTGACCCGAGATTCCTGCAGCTAATGGGGAGGAAGAATGTAGAGAAAAACTCATGGTACAAGAACTTTTGACTCTTTTGACAGTGACCAAAAGATTCTTTAGAAAATTGTTTAACATTTTGAATTTCATGTTTTTATCTGAAGAATGAGAGAGCTAGAAAAGAAGTGATCTGTAGGTTTCTTCTCTATATTCAATGTTACATCAGCAGGCATATTAATGCATAAAATTGCTGACTAGGTTTGTATGTTTGGAGAATGGGGAGAAGAAAGATCATGGTATAAAAATCTGATATATGATTAAAAATAACCATCTCGACTCGCTGGACTTTTATGGCTTCTAGGTCATTGATAATAAGGCTTTGATTAGATGCTAGGTTTCTAGAGGTTGCTGAGAGTGAGAATAAACAAATTTTGAGGAACTAAACAAATGATCATTTCCTAAGTGTGACTTTTCAGAGACCACAATGTTTTGATCTTGTCATCACTTGGATTCAGAAATGTAGATGATTGAAATAAAATGTTTAGTCAAGATATGTAAATTCAATATTTTAGATTGCATTGGGTTTAAAATATGTAAAAATATTAAATATGCCAGCTCTCACTATCCTTTCCTTTAATGAATATATGTTGTCATATGATGCTTTTTAAAAGCACTCACCAAAGAGATTGAGAAAAATCTAAGATGCGAATTTTAGAAATACAAAATTTCTATGATTGTAGTAAATTTTCAGAAGCCCAAAAAGATGTTGAGATTTAAAATGTCAGTAATAAATGTTTATTACTATGTTATGGGTTTTTCTCTACACTTTAATAAATAATACTAAGCTTTCTTATTGATCATCTAAGACGTTTACAGAAATAATTACTGAAATATGAAAAAAAGAGAAAATACTGATGTTAGCCTTTTTGTGATCCACTATATGGATCCATTATATATGATCCAGTATAAGAAAATGAAATGTCCAGGAAGTTAGTAAAGAACTATTACTGAAAGCAGGCAGAGAATTAGAAAGAAGCGAGGCTCAAAAATAAATGATAAAATAAAATTAATACTGTTTTTGTATTATGGCTAGATTTGCTAAAAGAAGTACAGAATTAAAATGTTATAAGTCAATCTGCCAAAGTCACCCTGAAACAAATTATAAGTAGGGTTTTCCTGCATAAATTGTGTGCATATGTGCTTTTATGAAATGAACATTTTTGTGAGAAACTCAGAATCCTATTATCTTTTCATTTCTTCAATTGTCTTCAAGTATCTACTTTGATCTTGAACTTTATTTATTTAATTTTTTGAGACAGAGTCTCACTCTGTCACCCAGGCTGGAGTGCAGCGGCACGATCTCTGCTCACTGCAACCTCTGCCTCCTGGGTTCAAGCAATTCTCCTGCCTCAGCCTCCTGAGTAGCTGGGATCATAGGCATATGCCACCATGCCTGGCTAATTTTTTGTATTTTTAATAGAGATGGTGTTTCACCATGTTGGCCAGGCTGGCTTTGAATTCCTGACCTCAAGTGATCTGCCCGCCTTGGCCTCCCAAAGTGCTGGGATTACAGGCATGAGCCACCATGCCCAGCCATTGAAATTTAGATTACTACAAGGCTTGTGTATGTGGGTGTGCTGGGTTTAGTAAAGCACTCACTTTTCTAAAATTTAGTTCCTGAAACAAGCACTCAGAGCCTATTTTTATCCATGTACATTGCCACGTAATAGAAGAGTTGTAAGTAGTTACAATAACCCCTGTTCTGAAGAAAAGTCAAATTCGTTGATTGATTCATTCACTCATTCAGCTATTCTTTTCTTCCTCTAACTTATTCCCAAAGACAATGTCCTAGTGAATACAAGCTCAACCCTCAACAGGATGCAGTCGCTTCCCTTGTGGCTAACATTACTGTCTGCCTACTCACTGCCTACTTTTCCGTTTTCCATTATTTATATAACCTTGGCTTTATTCTGTTGGAAATACTTACCTTGCCAGAATCCCTGCTGTCCAGTGATTATGATGGTCCTCAATTCTAGCTAATAAGACGTACTAGGTACATCTTATTGTAATAGGTAGAGCTCAACTGGGACAACTTCTGGAAAACTGTTATTGTCTTCCAGCAGAATTGACAGAATCAACAGACACACAATTTTTTTTTTTTAAACCATTACTATATCTCCTTCCTCCTGCCTGGAACATAACCACATTGCATGGATGTGGAACAGCTATATTGTAAGAATGAGGATAAAAGCCAGAAGTGAAAAATGGTGGAAGAAGAAGCTTGGAAGGATCTGGAACCTTGAAAAGCTCTCAAGCAGCTCTGAGCATTTGGCTGACCACATGTGGACTTCTTATAATGTCAAAAACATCATGCTATTACATTCCTCATGTATTCTATTCTTCTCAGAACACTCTTTAGACTTCTTGTCTATAACTCTCTTGTTCTTTTGGTTTGTGTGACTCTGTTGTTTCACAGAATTAAGAGCAACAATGGGGCATTTTCTTTCTTTCTTTTTTTTTTTTCTGAGGCAGAGTCTCGCTCTGTTGTGATTCCCCTGCCTCAGCCTCCCGAGTAGCTGGGATTATAGGCGCGCACCACCACACCACACTAATTTTTGTATTTTTGGTGGAGATGGGGTTTCACCATGTTGGCCAGGATGGTCTCCATCTCTAGACCCGATCTCTTGACCACATGATCCACCAGCCTTGGCATTTTCTAATGAATACAGTAAGATGGAAAGAAAGAATTGATGTGAGGAAATGTAATATTGAGACAGGGGCAGTATTGAGAAGAAAAACAAAGTCTTAAACGTCAGCTATGCTAGAATCTTGGACACATCATTAAATTTAAAGTGCTGTAAATAAATATATTGCAGGAAGAAAAGATGGAATAGAATTTCCCAAATTAGGTCAAATTTCTATTTTCCTTAGTGTTACCAGTAAGACAGCTTTGCTTTCATTATTATCAACAGGAAAGAGTGGGTTTTTTCTCTGTCATTTTCTTCCCCTCCATAACCCTGTTCTAGTCACAATGAAAAGGAAGAATAAAAATAGAAAAAATACTGCACTGATACAAAATTCTCAAAAACTACATAAGAACTTCACACATGGCATTTGTTGTGTCCCTAAAGTGGCTGTGTCAAGTTTCCCTTGAGTAATTAAATAACTTTACATCTAGAAACCTGCTCCTAATTTGTTTATTGAATATTACAGATCTTAATAGAGTGCTATTACCTGTATCTTTAGAAGGAAAACACGTATTTTGGTAAAACTGATATTTTGGACCCAGAGGGTTCTTGGCTCAAGTTCCTTCAAGGAATGCTTATGCTGTGCACCTTCATATGTTACTGGTTAACATGCCCTAATTTTCTTTTTAAAACACTGATCTTATTGGAGACCCAAAGGCCTTTTCTTGTTTTTCTAGTAACATAAGGGGAAGGTGAGTGGAAAACGTATGTGAGAGAGGGGATAAGTTACAGACCTGTGTTTCCGTCAAATAGCTTTCTCTCTAGGACTTCCTTTGTCTCATCATCTTTCAGAACCTGAAGATTTTAACTTTCAGGGCCTGGGACAGATATTTTTAATTTTGGTTAGATAGTAACAGTGGGTTTTTTTTTTTTACCTTATTTAATTTCTAACCCTCATTTAATTTTAACCCTCACTCTAAAGTCACAGTTGTATATGGAAAGTTTAGGGAAAGAGTCCCTAAACAAAGAAATTATGAACATGAATAAACAAAGATACTTATAAATTTAATTTGTTTTAGGATATATTTACCAACTAGGCCAAAAAAAAAGTTTGTGCTAAAAAAATGAGTCCAAATATTCATGGTAGGTTTTCTTTAAATTATTTTAATCATTCTTGTTATGGATTGTATACACGTGTGTGTGTGGAAACAATTATCATGTTAACACATGATTCATAGCATATATGTTTGCAAATACCCCCAATACTAATATGTTATTTCTTCCGTATGAGGTTTAACATTCCAGGCTAAGTGTTTAAAAATATATAAAAGAAGTAATAGGGAAAACATATGTTCACACACCTTGCTTTGCATAACAATTCATTAAAGAAGAAATATAACCAAATAAGGTCAGTCTGGCTGGTGTTAAATATTATTTGCTGTGTAACAATCAACCACAGGAGAAAAATATTTAAATATTTAGACTGGCAGTTTTAATCCTGCAAGATAGATATGTTGTTAGAAAAACACCTGTTGCCAATGTTTCCAATTAATGTTACTTTACAGTAGATCTTTATGAGTACAAACATAACAACTTTCTCTTGCCTTATGCTTTTTTAATACCACAAAACCAAAGATAGGCAATGTTAACTTTGATTTACAAGTTCTTCTATAATGCTTGAAGTTGACATTTTCTAATTTCTTTCTTTTCTTCCTTTTCTATTGCTTTCCTTTCTTTCTCTTCTTTTCCTCTGCCTACTTTCTTTCTTACCTCCCTCCTCCTTTCATCTCCTCCCCTCTCTCTCAGTCTCTCCCTCCTTTCTTTTTTTTTAATTATTTTAAATAAATCAGCCAGGCCAAGTTAAAATTTCTTGATGCCGATTTTGAAGATAAAATAATGCACTGTCACTACCTCATAAAAAGTAAACTGCATTTCAGTTTTTACATCAAAGGGAGGCTGTATTTTGCTTTTATATATATATATATATTATATATGTGTATATTCATGTAACAAAACAGCACTTGTGTATATACATATATGTAACATATGTAAAATACACATATACATAATATGGATCATATTATATGTGTTATATATAACATATCATACAATATATATATCCTGAACTTACCACTACACAACATATTCATGCAACAAAACTGCACTTGTACCCTCTGAATCTATAAAAATAAAATAAATAAAGAATCGCATGGGATAATTTTTTAAAAAGAAAAAAGAAGAAAAAATCTAAATAGTTTCAATATTACTTGAAATCCAAGGCCCATTTCATATGAGCTCACACATTGGCAAAAATCCAAATATCTAAGTACCGACATGCAAATAAGTTATCTGCTTCTCTTAATAGAAAGTGAACTTAAACCAATTTATAATTATAATATATAATCTAAATATATAATACATATAATGTATAAGTGTGCATACACATATATATAATTCTGTATTTACACTAAATATGTATTGTGTATGATGTATATACATATATGTATATATAATTGGCTGCATAGGACAGTTTAATGAAAATAGAATTTTACAACTTAATTGCATATTGATTTTCTTTAATTTGCTTTTGTCATTATTCCTTTGTATTCAGAATCTTAGGAGGAAAAAAATGTGCTGGATAAAAATTCCAAGACATTTTTAATCTAGATATTAAAATGTATTATCAGATAATTTTTTTTAATTCTATAAATAAAAAGAAAAAACCTAGAAATGGATTGACTGCAATGTTAAGCAAGGGTTTTTAGTGCTTTCGGGGTTGAGCCACCAAGGCCAATAGCGTACTGGCAATAGGAAGGGGAGAAGTCATCCCCGAGTAAATTGTGACTGAAGTTTGTCTTCATTTGTGGACTGTTTGATTATTTCAAGCCAAACTATTTCATTTGTTTTGCTCTGGATCTAGCAAGGATATAGTCACAGTCATTGTCTAAATGGGAACCTAAGCCTCTCTCCTCAACACCTTATTTTTTCCTTTTTAACTCATATATATTTGTTACATTTTCAAGCAGAATGTAACTCAAGTATTACATTTCTGTTCACAAGCCTCACTCTGCTACTTTGTGAATGGTTTTACAACACACCCAGGTGGCTTCTAATTTTGGTTGTCCATACAATGCTTTTCTCTGGAAAACAAGCCCTGTGGAGAGTCCCCCCCCACCCCAAAAAAGTTGCCCTCGATTTAACCTACTACTTACTTCTAGAGTACGAGTACATGCAGAATTGGTAAATACAAGGGACGGAATATTTGAAAATTAGATCCTGATCCTAGAAGATAAACTCAAGTCATTTTAACAAATACTTAAAGAAAAGACAAGATTTCTTTCTACTTCTAATTGTGACACTGTGATACTTTAAGCACTAAACCAGGGCAAATAATGCTTTCCTAGGTTCACACTGGCTTATCTTAACAGATCAAGGGAGCATTTCTTTTAATATATACGTAACTTAACGTTAACTTTGTGATCTAAAGTGTTTAGTTATCAAATTAGATTCCTTAGTTGACCAATTTTTTGTGACTGAAGTGTTCTGAGACATACCTCGATGTTTAGGAAATAATGATTGTCAAAGTGAAAATACAAATGTTGTGAGCTGTTAGTTTTATTTAAAATGAGACCCCTGTCAATGATTAGAAAAATAAAAGAACATCAAAGAAGAGAGGAGATTGGTAATGATAATAATTATATCAGCAATACCAACCATATCCACCTCAATAATAATCATGAATTGAGCACACATTACATCCTAGAAACTTTACTAATTGTTTTCTATATTTTGTTTTGAATATCTTGTGTTTTTTTTTTGAGACAGAGTTTCACTGTTTGTCACCCAGGCTGGTGTGCGATGGCGTGATCTCGGCTCACTGCAACCCCTGCCTCCTGGCTTCAAGCGATTCTCCTCCCTCAGCCTCCTGAGTAGCCGGGATTACAGGCACCATGCCCAGCTAATTTTAGTATTTTTAGTAGAGATGGCGTTTCACCATGTTGGCCAGGCTGGTCTCAAACTCCTCACCTCAGGTGATCCACCCACCTCGGCCTCCCAAAGTGCTGGGATTACAGGCATCAGCCACTGCCCGTGGCCTGTATCCTATATCTTAATCCTCAGCACACACTATGTGCAATAAGTATATCTAATCTAATCTAAATAAAATTTAATATTCATAATGAAGCAGGTATAATTGTTGCATTTTAATGCTGAGAATATTAAGGCTCAACAAAGTTCATTAATTTGCCTAGAGTCTCTTGGTTACAACATGTTGGAGGAAGGGTTGTAAACCTGAACCTTCAGTCAATAAGTCAGGAAGTGAATGCAAGTCTCAGATATGAATATGGAACACCAACCAGGAAATTAATCTGGAAGTCCTATACTAGAAAGATTTTGACAAGTTTATTGAGGTTTAGGGGAATATGTTAATTGTAATTTGGTCTGGGCCTTGCTATAGCAAGTATATCTGACATACTTTGAGATAGTCACATGAATTGCACACCTCACTCACTGGTGTGGAAGGACCTCCTTCAATAGATTAAAGTTGCAGTTGGTCAAGACGGGCTCTGGCACATGGCAAGGAAGGCAGAAATTGGTTTGTAGAAATAACAATTAGTAGCACAGAGTTATTTAAATTTTAACTTTAATTCTAATTGTTTCAAATAATACTGGTCTGTGAGATATAACAATACTACTAGTTAATTTTAAAATTATGTAAACAACAAGCTTTAAGATTGTTGATTTATGGAAAATAGAAGCTGAGCCAATGTTCTGAAGGCAGAAAAGAAAGCTGAATTTCAAAAATTTCTTTCTTTTCATCTTGATTCATGAAGTCGAGACTCATAGGTAGTTATTGTTCATATCAACTAAAGAGAAAACATTGGAAGTGAGATAAGAAAGGAACGAAAAAGTGCATTCGAAACAAGTTTGCCCAAGACTATGCATTTCCATCTTGAAATTCTATTAGGACTCCACAATTGTACAAATTTCACAGTTCTTTTTATTTTATAAAATAGAAAATGATTACAATTTTGTGTAATGTATTGTACAGGTTTAATAGGATTGCACTCTTGCCAAGTACTGTAGTAACAAATAAATGCAATCGAAAATTGCTGACACAATAGGAAACTGCTAGTTCAACGTAAATGGTTTCTGTAAATAAATCTAGTGTAATTTCCCTATACATCTTGACTACTGCTTTCAGCTCTGCTCACAGGAGAGCAGTTGCACAATGCTTGCAAGAGCCCATACTTTTGTTTGTTCTCTGCATTTGTGGTACAGGAGTTCAGATAGGTGGCTACAATTATGGCAGAATTCACCAAAGGAAACTGAGACATAATGCCGACTCTGGATTTAGGAGTCTTCCCAAAAAACCTATTGCCAAAAAGATATAGGTACACTGCACGTGAAAAAATGAAAACAGCCCCAGGAAAGGCCAATGCATCCTGAGTCCACTTCTTATCCCGGTTGTGGTATGATTAAGCAGTTTTCAAGTGAGCAGTCCTTTTATCTATTAGCCCTACTCACTTGTTCAAACAGGTAAGTGTTAGATTTTCCTGGAAGTCATAAAGCATAAAAAAGCAAGGAAGGGTAGTATTTAACAAAAGTCATGAAAAATAAGTAGGAATATTTTAAAGATATTTTTCCAGTCTTATCATGCAATGATACCAACCAGACTAAGGAAACATTTGGACAACAGAAAATATAAAATATGCATTCATTTCTATTAAAATATACACATTTTGGGCAGTTATACTGCACATCTTGACACCTTTGCAAAAATGTCTCTCAGGAAGTGAAGTTGAGAAGAAATTCAAGAGTAAAGAATAAATTCTGCCAGGCAAAAGGTACCATGACATGGAAATCAAGCAGAAAACTCAAAATAATATCAAAGATTCATTCATTGAATCTCAGTCATTAAGCACATTTATGAATGGTCATTAAGTGTTTGCTGCTGTACTGGTTGCTGGCATACAAAAGTGAATGCACCTAGCTCCTGATTTGATAAAGAGGGGGGCTTCATGGGAGCAGTGGGAAGTCATTAATAAATAATTACAATGGAACGGATTCAGTGTGGTCATACAAGTACATGAAACACATGGTGGGAACATGTGAGCTGCTGGGAGGTGAAGATGGGGCAAGGAGTATATTCCTGGAAGAGGAAATGGCACAACAGAAGACAAAGGCAAGAGAGAGCATGCTTAAGGAACAAAAAGGCCTGGGATGCCAGATTGTTATTTTATCCTGAAGGCATAGAAAGAATGTACTGCTACAGCAGACAGAATTAGCTGGAGAAGATGAAAAAGGAGGCAGGGGATGGTCTGGATCCTATTGTAGTAATCCAGGCAGACCGTGTTGAGGGGTTGAAAAAGAAAATGGCAGTGAGCATGAGGAGATGACACCAAGAGGAAGATAACATACAAGGACTTTGTTATCCTCAGGAAGGAGGTAAGGCAGAGGAGTAACTCTATGCCCATCCCCATCAGATTCTGGCTTGAGTTATTGGCTGAATGTGGGTGATGTTCACTGAGATGAAGACTATTGGGTGGGTGACATGAGGGCAAAAATTGATGAGCTGCATTGTGGAGGAGGTGCCTTCAAGGGTCACTGAAGTGCAGATTTCTGGAAGGCTCAGGTCACACTTGAAATTCCATGAACAATAGTTGGAGGGAAAGGTTGCTTCAGAAGACGTTCTGGAGCATCCCAAGAGGTTGAAATGGTTTTCTAAGGTTGTCTGCTTTCACTGGGAAAGCCCTATTCTAATCCCATATTCCTATCCTCCCCATAACCTGTCCTTTGGAACCTGCTAGGTCATCAGAGAAATAGCTTAAAAAGGGCCAGGCACGGTGGCTCATGCCTGTAATCCCAGCACTTTGGGAGGTCGAAGCAGGCAGATCACGAGGTCAGGAGATAGAGACCATCCTGGCCAACATGGTGAAACCCGTCTCCACTAAAAATACAAAAATTAGCTGGGCGTGGTGGCGTGCACCTGTAGTCCCAGCTACTCGGGAGGTTGAGGCAGGAGAATTGCTTGAACCCGGGAGGCAGAGGTAGCAGTGAGCTGAGATCGCGCCACTGCACTCCAGCCTGGAGACAGAGTGAGACTCTGTCTCAAAAAAAAAAAAAAAAAAATGAAAAGAAAGAAATAAATTAAAAAAAAAAAAAAAGTTTTCCCCTGAAGGAAATCCTTCTTCAAAGAAATTACTCAAAAGTCCAGAAGTGAGAAAGGATACATGAAGCCACTATGGTAGAAACAAGGAAGAGACATATGAGCTGACATATTTGACTTGGGCCTTTTGGACCACCTCAGGTCCACCAATGGCAGCTGTGTGACACATATGTCATCTAGGGTCCTTCAGAACTTCATGTGAAAACCATTATCCTGTCTGCTAAATTTACCATATATCAAACTGGTCTAGTAATGACTATTGTTAGTACTTAGGGTCTATATAGAGGTATTCCCCAAGACTTTAGAAATAGAGGAAATGAGAAACGTAAAATTCATTTCAGAGAAGTGGGTAATTTCAAAATCACCAGCCTAACAACTCCTGGTAAATGGGTAGGTGAAGCTGTTTCCTTTCAGGTAGATCTGGCCTTTGATGTTAGCCCTATTCATTCATTAAAACTATGACAAGAGTAATACTAACAGGCCAGGCACAGTGGCATATACCTGTAATCCCAGCACTTTGGGAGGCTGAGGGAGATTGATCACTTGAGGCCAGGAGTTCAAGACCAGCTGGGCCAACATAGGAAAACCCCATATCTACTAAAAATATAAAAATTAGCCAGGTGTGGTGGTACTCCCAGCTACTTGACTGGAGAGGCTGAGGCACAAGAATCACTTAAAGCAGGAAGTGGAGGTTGCCGTGAGCAGAGATTGCTCCAATGGACTCCAGCCTGGGCGACAGATTGAGACTCTGTCTCAAAAACAAATAAACAAAAAAGTGTAACAGGAAAAACAGAAAGCAGACATATATCTCACATTAGTGGGCATTCCTTACCGTGCTAATTGACTCCCAGTGTTCCCGTTCCATTGTTGAGTATTCTAGGCCACAGAAATAGACATTTACTTAAACTACTGAGGAGTTAAGTTAGCTGAAGAGTTTTTTGAACCCCTTATCCATGCTTTGTCTCTAGATCCACCAAAGAAACTTCTGACTCTGATTAGCCTTTCCAGGAGCAAGGTCACAGGGCTGTGATTGCTTATGTATATCTTCCCGTTGTCTGCGTAAATCTTAGGTTCATATCAGTTGGTTAGAATATTTCACTTAAGGTCTACTTTTTTGACTTTACAGAACAAACAGAGTGCATTGCTGAAAATGACATCTTATTGAGATTTTATTTTCAAGTTTCTGTAATGTTAAGATTTTGTGACTGAGGTTATATCTAGATGTGGGTGTTGATATCTCTTCATTTGTTCATTTATTCAACAAACACTTATTGAACACTGCTATGCCAATTGTAGGGGTTATTGATATTAAGATAAGCTTTTGTGTTCAAGGATTTAGTCTATGATCAAGACAAATATGTAAAGAATTCACACAAAAACATAGATATTTGTTTCCTGAGAGAGTATGCAAACGTTATGGGGAAACCTAATGTGTTTGAGAAATTTCAATTAAATATTCAAAGAGTAGCATACATTTGCGATCAGACTCCAAGGCAAGGGAATTTGTGGTGTATTAGTCTGTTTTCACACTGCTATAAAGATACTATCTGAGACTGGATAATTTATGAAGAAGAGAGATTTAATTGACTCAGTTCTGCATGGCTTAGGGGGACCTCAGGAAACTTACAATCATGGGGAAGGTGAAGGGGGAGCAAGCCATGTCTTACATGGCAGCAGGAGAGAGAACGCAAAGGAGAAAGTGCCACTTTTAAAAAGTAAGATATCATGAGAACTCACTCACTATCACAAGAACAGCGTGCGGGGAAACCACCCTGACTCATAATCCTATCATCTCCCGCCAGGTCATATGTAATCACATGGGGATTATAAACCGGATTATAATCCAAGATGAGATTTCCCCCATGTGATTACAAACCACATCATGTGGGAAGAATAAAAGAGGGTATTCAAGACAGAGAGAATATTTGTCCACATAATATACTGCATTGCAAGTGAAAATAATTCTGCAAGCTCTGAGTGTTTATGGAGTTGTGGTAGCCCTGGCTATGGTAGTGAAAATGAGTGCCAACCCACTCCGTGGGCTCCAGACACATAAGATTCCCCTCCCCAGAGTTGTGCAGCACTCATCTTCACCACTGTACATGGGAGTTTTATTATGAGAAGAGAATTTGAGAAAGAAAGCAGCTGACGAAGAAAGGCTACCACTTCACTTCCTTAATAGCCACAATGCTATTACCTTCCAACACTCCTCTGAACTCTCTGACTACACTTATTAACCTTTATGTAGACTCCCCTTCCTTCTGCATTATTGTATTATTGTATTATTGGTAATCTTCAGTGTCCTCTCCTAGGTTCACTGCTGTTTTACTCTCTGGCTTCTCCTAGGATAGTCTCTTCTACTCCTTGGTTTTAACTGTTACCAGCAGACATGCTAACCCTATGGCCAATACTCTAAATGTACTAGAGTTGTATATTCACACTGCTAACCAAGTGAACATAACTAGTTACAAATAATCCCTAATATTTGATAAATATGATGAAGTATGATGTACTGTGCAACAATATCATATATATTTAATTCTCTTGGCAATCTTATTAGAGGATTATTCGTTCTGTTACAGAGTTGAGAAAAATTTAACTAAGAAATTAAGTAACTTGTCCTAGGTCACACAGCTAGAAGGTGACTAGGTCAGGATTCAAATCTACAACTGGCAGACATCAAAGGTGAGTTGTTATAAAAGTGAGTTTGGCTTCCTAGCCTCTCTTTTGCTTCCTCTCTCACTATGTGATGGGTTTGCACTCACCTGTACCTCCTTATACATTTTACCATGAGTTAAAGCAGCATGACAACCTCACCAATCTTAGACTTCCCAGCCTCCAAAAAAGAGCCAAATACATTTCAGGTCTGTATAAATTACCCAGTTTCAGGTACTCTGTTACAGCAACACAAACAGACTAAGACATCTAGCATCCTCCTACACAAAACTCATGTGTTACTATGTTTTCGTTTGTCTATTTGTTGCATGTGTATGGGTGTGTTCTTGTGCATCTGTGTGTGATTATGAATTCATATATTTAACATATGATTTGTCTCTACTTACTGCTGTTATCATTGCTATTGGTAGTTAATTTGTCCAAATTTTGTCCAGTAAGGTTCTTACAAAATAATATCTTTTCATAATATCTGATAGCTTTCTTTTATCTAGCAAAATAATGTGTCCCAGGCTCCTCAGCTTGTACATTTCTTGCCTCAGACTTGCAATCAGTCATTTCTCCAAGAAGCCCGTGTGAAATGGGCACTGAGGATGTGAAGTTTACTGCTTCTCCGCTGGCCTGCCATTGAAAGTTCTTTTCAGTGAAGCGAACACCTTAGAATGGCGACTTCAAATTTGAATTTCAAAATGTGTATATGCAAATATATCCACACATTTCCACTTAGAATTCTGAGTTATAACTGTGAGAGTTACTTATAAAAGAAAACATATCATGTTTTCATGCAGATACCTCCACTTAGAATTGAGAACTATGCTATGTTTATTTAACCTCTTCTATCTTATAACTATACCTCTTTATTTCCTCACCGTGTTGCTTCTTAACATGGCAGAGATGATAGAATTGTGTCATTACATAAAACATTATCAAAGTAAGATATCAACACTGCTATCAACAATGATTAGTGAAAACAGTTTAAAAATTTTGTGATTCTGCATAATTTACAGTTGGATTTTATGTATAAATAGTTCTTAGTTACTATAATCAATCTCTTATAAATCTCACTTTCAATTTTGAAGGTAAACATATATTTAATGCTTACAGCCGATTTTTTTGTTGATGTCTCTATATCATATTGGTTGTCTGAAGCATGTTTTCTAATTGATTTCTAAAAAAGCTGTTTATTTTTTTCTCTGCTTTGGTATTGGGCTCTCCATGTAAAGTGGTTGTAAACACTGGCCCTGCCCTGATGAGGCACAGGGGATTTGATCATGGATGTTTACAGTGTGTCTTTCATCGGAAACTTCTTTATCTTCATGGACGACCCAATGCCTAAGTGTCCTAAGTGTGACCAGGTGTTCCTCTCACAGGGAACTTGATTACACTGGCAGATGTCCTTGTGCTTTTGTCTGACCTGTGTCCAGTTTATTTCTACCAAGATAGTCACTTTCTAGGAGAGCCCTGACCAGAAGGGTTAGGCACAAGTGTGTCAGTCAGATGAGAAACAGGAGAGGGAGCATGGCAAAACACATGACATAATAGAAACAATTTTATTACTTACAGGTCACAGAGACAAGAGGCCTCACACCTTGTAGGGCCAACAACAGGGAAGGGGGAAGCGGCCATGTGAGTCATGCACACTCAACCAGGGGGAGGAAAGGAAAAGAGAAAGAGAGAGTAAGGGATCTGTGGGCTAAAGGCTTATTAGGATCTGAGGCATTCCCCAAGCAGTTTTCCCATGGGGAGTTCTAATTGGTGAGTTCATCGCAAGCACTCCTGGTTCTGTGGAGTTGCACGGGGACTGAGAGGTGGTTTATGTGGCGCTTCTGCACAGTCCATGTAGGGGGTGGAGGTCAGCAGGGCAGGCCAAGTAGGTTGTATCTCACTCTCCCATACGCAGGTGGTCAACAGGAGACGGTTGTATAAGGCAGATATCTGGGTTAACCACATTGAAGAACTGGGAGTAGGCAGAGAACTGGAAACTGTCAAGGGTGACTGATCCTTGCATCTGGTAAGACAAAGTCTAACTTATATTTAAAATGAATATCAGAGGTACATGAAATTGTGAGAATTTACTACAGAAAGGCTGTAGGAACAATATTGAGTTCTTCCATGTGGTGTCAATTTATCTACAGACTTTATATGGAAAAGTCAATTTTCCTGGATATAAAATCCTTCATTCACGTTTTTTTTTTTTTTTTTTTTTGCTAACTTATAATTAATATTCTATTTACTTCTGGCATAAACTGATGCTGAAAGTCTGATGACAATCTTCTTTGTCTTATAAATTACTAAAACACCAACAAGTGTTTTGATTTTATTTTTCTTTGATGACCAATAGTTTCTACCAGTACAATCATTTTACTGAATACCTGTCAGTTTTGTTAATTCTGGGTTTATTTTTCCAGGTATGCTGTATGCCTCTTTAATATGTACTTTGGAATACTTTTCCTTTCCGAAAAAATTTCTAGAATTGAGTCTCTATATGTGTCATTTTCTCTCCAATCTTTTTAATTATTCTCATTCTTTTTACTTTTAAATATTTTTCTCTTTAATTTTCTATAACTTTAAGGCATTATCTGTTCAATTTGTTCACCATTATATGCTTTCTTGTTTAGTGTTCATTTCTGGAAAAATCTCTGTAATTTTTTCTGGAGTTTTAGCATCTCATTTCCGAGTTCTTTTTCTGGTTCTGATTTGTGCTATTGCTTTATAACTTGTATCATTTTCTTAATAATTTTTAGTTTGTAGTTTGCATTTTTTTGTTGTTATTGTGCGTTGTTAGAAATATTTAAAAATAGCTTTTCTGTTTTTGTGGGAATGCCTTTCTGGAAGACTGTTGTCTGCAGAAATGCTATCCGGATATTTAGTCTCTGTTTTTTTGAGGATAACATGGCATGCTGTTGATACTAATTGTTTTATATTGCTCATTTTTACAAAAATTTATTTTCCTTCATTTTTAGGAAGTAAATTGGATTTAGAATAACTTTATTAACTTCTTGGGTTTTTATTGTTTTTTGCTTTTTATTCTTTGTTTGTTTGTTTGTTTGCTTGCTTTTTGAGACAGAGTATCACTCTGTCACCCAGGCTGGAGTACAGTGGCACAATCTTGGCTCACTGCAACCTCCACCTCCTGGGTTGAAGCAATTCTCCTGCCTCAGCCTCCCAAGTAGCTGGGACCACTACTTGGTAGTAGTGGTCCCACCACACCCAGCTAATTTTTTTGTAGTAGGGACGGGGCTTCACAATGTTGGTCAGGCTGTTCTCAAACTTCTGATCTCAGGTGATCTGCCCACTTTGGCCTCCCAAAGTGCTGGGATTACAGGCATGAGCACCCAGCCAAGAATAGCTTTACTAACTTCTAAGGAACTTCCAGGATATCTCCTGAACTCTCTTCTGTGGTCCTTGTGAAATGTTTAAAGATAGGATACTTTGCTTTCTGAAATCTCCTTAGTCCCTTTTCCTTCCGTACTCATTCACACACACGCACTGTGTTGTTTTACTTGAATATTATTTTCCTTCATTCCTATTGTCCTTGTCCTGCTACATTTCAATTTTATTTCCAGCAATTTCTTCTCAATGTGGGATTCTTTTCCTGGGAGGGAGCTTTGGCTGGTTAGCTATGAGGGCTCTCAGGGACCTGTTGGCCCAGTCTGCTCAAGACATTTCAGATTCCTTGAATTCACCCCCCCACTGGAGCTTGTACGCCTCCCCACACCAGCAGCTGTTCTCAGACTGGGTCACAGAGAGTTTTCATGAGCATCTTTTGGTTATTTTTGAGTTCTTAGATTCTAAAGACATTGTATAATCTTCCTCAGCATCTCCTGCATAGATACTGAAAACACGATGATTTTACAGCTGTTTATAGTTTCATCAGCACCCATTTGTATTTTGGAGTTTGTGGGAAATATAAATCATAAAATTAAAAGTGGCTGAGACAGCAATTGATGGTACTCAGTTATATCAGAAAACCATTAATAGTGCCTTCCTGTAAGACCACATTGGACCTAAACTGTCCTCCAAATTTGTGAGGTCATTTTTAAGTTACATATTTTAGTTTGATTTTAAAATGAAAATTTTATTTTCAGATCACATTGGGACCAAAGTTAGAACAGATTCCTCAGCAATTATTTTTAGATTAGTACACATTCTACATTTCATAGTTTCACCAAATGAGAGAAAGCTGATTCCTTTTTCATGATTTTCTCCATAAAAATCTATGAAAGCCATGACCATTCATTGCTCTGTATGTCAATGTATGTTTTGATTAAATTTACAGAATCATTAATTATTGCACTCTCAACACAAATCATTGCTTTTTATGTTGTAACTTTAGTTCTGATTTCCCCCCCACCATTTTCTTGTGTGTGAATGGCACTGTTTCCAAAATTTATAGCTTACTAATACTGGGGGGAGGAAGGTTGTAATGTAATTGATTTCTACAATTATACTGGCCATATCCTATCTTAAAAATGCATTGTTTTGGACTTATTCAAAAAGTTTAGGATTACTAGAAATTCCTTATAAAACTCACCGTATCCTACTCTTACTTATGAACACTTGATAAGGATTATTAAATTGAATATTAATTCGCATCCCTTTCAACTATATATGTATATGGGTATTTGCATTATTATGTATACACATATACCATGGTATACACAAATCTAGCTATTACAGGCATCTAATGAGGGTGAGGAATGAAGCGAAGAGATGACAACTATGGGCAAATCATACCCCACTCACCCCTCTCTGCTGTGTCCACAGCACTTAGTGCTATTTAATGTTTTCCCGCTGAATCTGGATATAACCTCAGACTCTTTCTTAACACCATGCTCTAGGCAGTTACCACAAATCAGTTAACCCAGGAATTCCAATCTATTTTGAGAGAGAAAAACATATAATCTCCGAGGCGTATTCTTAGGCTGGCTGTAGCTGGTGGGTGAGGCATGACCTGTGGAAGCCTTTTTCAGCAGCAGGCCCTGGTGCCCTGGCACCTGCAGGCTTGTTAAGCAGCCGGGCCTGATAATCTTCACCCATTACTCTGAGAAAGCACTTGAATGACAGGCACCGAGCCAGTGTTTACCCTGTGGGGCTCATGACACACGCAATGTCTGTCAACACTTCCTATCACTCGCCTGCTTATGCAGACTTTTTTTTTTTTTTTTTTTGCCTGATGTATTCATCACCAGACTGCAGACACCTAGTTAATCCATTTAGAACCTATCACCTCTGTTCATCGGCTCATAAACCTATTACCTTGGAGGCGCAGTTCTGAGGGACACAGGTGCCAGACCAGTGCACAAAACCCAATTGAGTTATGTAGCAGGCAGTGAGGGGCTTCTAATCACCATGCTGACTGCATGGGGAATTGCCCGTGTTATGTGGTAGCAGCCACTTTATTAAATATCGATTTAAATCACCGCCTTTAATCAAATCTGATAGAAGACCTTTTTCACCTTCGCCCCTCTTCGGCTCCTCCTCGCCCTCCTCCTTTTCCAATCAGCCTGCCTGGTGACATCTGAGCTGAGGAATGAATAGTTAGCAAGGAGTTCACCAGCAAACCCTTTTCAACAGTAATGAGGCATTTGTGATAATCGAGTGATGAAATGTAAATGGGCAGTAATGAGCACAATTACATCCACTAGGGAACCATCAACGTGGCTTCTTTCCTCAGAGATAGATGAGCTCTTTCTGTCATTGCCCATTGCTGACTTCACAGGGAGGCAGGGTACCCAGCGAGCACAGGGTGGGGGCGCGCCCTGGGGTGGGTGGGGGAGGCTGAGAACTGGCAGAGAGCAGGGCCCTGGCGGAGGGCGGGGGAGGAGGGAATACCCACCCGCACTACTCGGCCTTGAGCACCCGGGGGCCTTGCTGTTCCTCCACCGGCTCCCATCTCCCGCCTCTCCTCCTCCTTCTTCCCTCCGAGGACGCCGGGGCTCCATTTGCCGCGCGGCTGGAAAGCCGCCTCCGTGTGCTCATGAGCTCAAGGTGAGCCGCGGCCTGTTGGTTTCACTGAAAAACTGCGGTGTGACCCGGGCAGGCTGCATGTGAGCAGAGACTGAAGCCAAGCAATGGGAGCCTTGCCAGGAAGCACGAGTGCCACCGCTGCTTGTGTCATCTTTGTAGTCAGGCGACCAACAGCGGAGAAAGACGCAGGCGTTTCCAGGAAAGCGGGCAGCTCCGCGCATCTGCGGCTGCTCTACCCAGACTCAGCACGGTCTGGCATGGCCTGGCAAGCCCGGAATGGTCTAGAACTCAGAGGATGGGAAATGCTTTGTGATTTTAAGAATTTTTAAATAACTTCAGAAAAACATAGGGTGCCCTTGACATAAGAAATAGACTAGGAAGGTGTTTTAAGAACACAGCAAATCAATTACTGGTTCACTACTGTGATTTTATTGTGTATACTACAAATCATACTACAAATCATACAAATATTCCTTTGAATAACTTTACTAAGTGAATTAATTGTTGATGTATAGATGTAATGGATCAGTGAGCAAAGCGAAAACTGATCTTAATAATTTTTCATCCATTAAAAGTCCACCATGATCATTTTGTATTCAAAAAAGTTAAAATGTTTTAAATATTTCTTTTTTGTATGGTAGAACCTACCTATCTCTTTTATTTTGTTCTTTGAACTTTTCATCATTAAACGGAAAGCCAGAGTTGGCAAATTATAATAAAATATTAGGCCAAATTCTGTCAATAGAATAATCTATAAAATTTACATGACTATGGTCAATATGAGAAATGCATCTATGGTATAAGCATATTTTTTTTTGCCCAAAGACAATTTGAACTATGGAAACTTTTTTTTTTTTCAATTTTTCAAATGATTACTTTCGGCAATACTATTTCTCAGAAAATTCATGTCAAAGAGTTTGTGGAACGCTCAGGTTCCTGGATGTTTTCTTCTTCATATCCTTGAACATCTGTGGAAAGTTCAACAGAATGACTCACTCAGTAAATTGATGAATTGGCTTTTGGTGAACTGGTCATTGGGTTTATCACTTGTTCAGTAAATAGCCTTTTGGCAAGCTGACTTTTGTTCAATTGACTTTCAACACTTTGTACTTAGAAAGCTACAGTGATTGTTAAAAAATGCCAATCCCACCAAATAAAAACAAAATCAATATCATCTACTAATTTACTATAAAATGGCAATGTCTCATCAAATCATGACTGTGGGCTACTGCAAGAGCCTCACTCTTTTGACTAAGATGTATATCAGAAACTTACTGAGCCAGTGAATATGTAGGAAATGAAACTTTGAAAATTTAGTATGGCACAAAGCATCCTCTCCATGCCTGGCCTTGCCTATTCCTGCAATCTTGCTTCTTTCAGCTCTTCAACTTGTAGTCTGTCCTCTGGGTAACTGAAATGTAGTAGTTCCCTTCAGACACCACGCAATTTCACACCTCTTTACCTTTGTTTATGCCTGTCTTTCTATCCTGAGGACTCTAGCCCTGAGTTCTTCTTTGCCTTCTTATTCTTCATCAGTGGGCAACGTGTGTATCCCTTCCTCCTTGAGAAGCCTTGCTGAGTTCCCAAGACTACATTATTTTTTGTTTTCTCAGCATCAATTACTTTATTTGCTTCTTAGTTCTGTGTAGCATATTTTATTCATAGTAAAATCCTTGGGGTTAAACAGCCAAAGATCAATTTTTAGGTTTGTATCTGTCCCATGTAGTTTATTGCCTCAAGCATAGTAGTTTCTCAGTAAATGTTTAGTAACTAGAAATGGAAAGGTTTTAATTCACCTCCCTGACTTAATAAGTACTCAGAGTTGAACCTAATTGCATTTTAGCTTTGTCTTTTTATTTCTTACCTTTTATCTCTTTCTCCCAAAAAAGCAGAGTCAAAAAATATCCATTAAATCCAAGGTTCTATGAGGTTGTATGTTCATAAAGCCTTAAAAATTATCTCTTCCTTTTTGGTAGAATAAAACCCAATCTTCTCAGTGTGGTTGTTTTTCTGAGCATCTGACATGAACAAAGATATAGCTCTCTCAGTTAAAGAATGCTTTATTTGTGGCTTTTTTTTTTCTTTAAAAAACAGTTTGCATGAAATGACAACACAAGAATAGCTGACCTACTTAGGAGAACAAGCTGTTTTAAACAATATGGAACCATGTATTTGAATTGAAAATTGCATGATAATAAATCCTTTTAGGTATATTAATTGGAATAAATAACCCATTTAGAAAAAAAAAAAAAAGGACTACTTGGTAACACATTTTAGCCTGGTTAAAAATCTCATAATAAAGGTTACTCTAATTCAGACTGCCTTTGCCCACAATTCATTATGATCCAGTGGGCTGGAAGGTACCAGTGTTAAGCTATTTTTTTGTTCACTTTTTGGTGACATTTCCTCCAAGCTAACATTTTAGTAATATTTCGCTAGTGCTTAGCAGCTCTTCTATGAGAAGAAATTTGAAATATAATCCAGTAAATTTCATTAATTCGATGATGGGAGAAAGAGACACATTTTAAGAAAAAGTTGGCAGAGTTAATGAAAATTTGAAAATTATAATTTTCAGGCAGTCACTCCTTTATTTTGAGCTTGCTGCATTACATGTAATTCTGGAATATACCTAATTTTAAATGCACATATATCATTTTATCATTTATTATTTTGTAAAAATCTGTTAACAGTAAGCCCAAAGGCCATACTTAAGCTACCATCCTAAAAAAACATGAAGAAGCTCATTTGAGTCTTTCAGAAACAACATCAGTGTATTATATACAGCACATATGAACAATATATTTCACTTTCAACCTATCATATAACCCATCCTGCAGTTATTCATGGATGCGTTTAGAGGAGGTTATTTTCCCCCTGACAAAAATGGGCCATTTTTCCCTGTTTAGCAAAATCTGGAACACAGATCATTATAGTGCTTTTGGCAGCTAATTTGAACATCAGTGACTCAACTTTGAGAAGAATCTTTTTTCTGCCCTAAAGAATCTCTGAGTTTTCAGACTCCAGTAATTGAAAAATCCCCAAACACTCACTCACAGAGGAGATACACATTACTGCAGGAACAGTCTACAAATTGTAAAGTATTCAATTTACATCCCTAGCACCTCAGGGCAGTTCTGAAGAATTTATATCTTTGGAACCTTTGAACTAACAAAAGATAACATTTCACAGTAAAGTCTACTTGCATAAAAGTTTTTAACTCCCTTCTTTCCTTTTACAAAGAAACTACTTTTTTCACTTGCAATTCTATCTGGGAAAAGTTTATATTCACTAAGATGCAATCATAAAAACGGTTGGACAGAAAATAAAAAAAAGAAAGAAGAAAACAGGAACCTCTTTGTCACAAGATGATGCCTGAATTTGTGTTAATCACTCTTGAGCACCATGGCATGGCTGTTACAACTCTTAGTTTTAAGATAACAAAGCACAAATTGATCTTATTTTATTTTTACGATTGTACTTCAAATTTGAAGAAAAAATGATAAAGGGGTGGATTTTTATTGGATCCTTTTTGCTTTTATTGGAACATTAAAATCTGGAGCATTCTTGCAGGCAACCC
Source organism: Ateles fusciceps (assembly GCA_036589455.1). Classification (NCBI taxonomy): domain Eukaryota; kingdom Metazoa; phylum Chordata; class Mammalia; order Primates; family Atelidae; genus Ateles; species Ateles fusciceps. Next base: position 936,689 of record JAZHEH010002052.1, read on the forward strand.
CTTGTCAAAAGGTTCCGATTAACAAATAAAAATTCTTCTCCTTTTTAATTACTACATATACTTCCACAGCCAATGAACCTTAAATTATTCATTTAATTTAAAAAACATGGCTTTATAGTATTTGGTTTTCCTTATTTCCCAGTTTTTGTAAGTGATGCAGTAAGAAATTTGCAATGAATTATATTGGACCTATATTTTCTAGGTAGGGTATGGTCTTTCTCTGCCCCTTCCTCTGGCTTTTTGATCAGAGATGATTTCTGGCAGAGTAATTACTAATCTTCTGACATCTGTGGCTCAGCCCAGTTTTAGCATTTGGATTGAAAATAGAAAAAGCAAAGGAAAAACCCTCTATGAGACCCTTTCTGAATTTCTTAATGAGCATATTCATTATCAGTACCATGGTAACAATAAGGAAACAGTTTAAATGCAATAGTCCGATAAGCTTTTTTTTTTTTTAAGGTTAAAACTTGATCAATGTTTCCGTTAACTAATAATCTAGGAATCAACAATCTCATAAAACTGGTTTATTCAGCCCAGAAAATTAGGCAATCCATCATGACAGATTTGCTCACATTTCCCTCTGCAAATAAGTGAGATGGAAACTTTAAAACCAATAAGATAATGCACTTTACAAATTCAACTGAGAGAGATGGATAAACTAAGATGCCACTGGCATCAGTTACAAAAAAAAAATCTGTCGTGTTTCCAATTATTTGAGCAGATTTTTGTATCCCAATTTGCTGCCAGCCTGGCTGCATCTAGCCCCCTCCTCCTGTTTTCTCAAACCAAATCATCAGGTCTTAAATCAGAACAAGCTCATCGTATCATCCTATGAAAGGCCATCAGGGGATAAAGGACACCAGATGTTATATGAGTTTTCTTTTAGGCTTTCATTTCAGCCTTCCTGCATTCCCCATGCTGCTTTTTACTTGTCAGAAACTAAAATGTGCTTTGATAGATAACAACCCTATTTTCTTCACTGGCTGAGCTTAGAGAATACCATTAAGTATTGATATCCAGGGTGCTTAACTAGGGAATGCAATCACAGCAGTCCCAAAATTGGGGTTCTGTTGTGTTATTTTACATGCCAAGATTTTTGAAAGACTCCAAATTAATTTTGTTTTCCCGAGGAAAAAAATATATAGTTTTAGTTGTGAGAGATGAAAGGAAGGGGAATCAAGGCGAGTCCTTATTAACATCTCTGCTTCCTCCTGCAGATCTTAGCACACATCCCGGAGTCCAGACAACCCTGCAAAGCCGAGCAGAGGTGGATTTTTGAAATGAAACTATGGCCCCAACTGCCAAAGCAAATTATTAAAATGCTCTATTCTCTGAGAGCTTAGCATTTGTCTAACTTTGGGTTTCTCAACAAAGGACAGAAACAAAAGAGCTCTTCCATAATCTGAGGAGTCTCAGACATGCTGTCATCCTGTTTACCAATGATAACAACTCATTGACACGTGGCAAATTATAGCATCTTGATTCACTTATGGGGGCGGTTCAAGGTCAGCCACATACTAGTTACAAGAATATAGCCACATTATGTGATTTGATTCAAAAGACTTCTCACTCTTTCCTGGCTTCGAAGGAAATGATTTTTGAAAAGGACTTTCATAGCCATTGCAGTATATGTGTTGTAAAGGGATTATGCATAAATTCTACTTGTGGCTAGCATGTGCTCTGCCTGGGAAGTAGACAGATAAAAGTTACAATGAATAAGAAGAGGTGTTTACCTACAGTGGCCTTAGGTCATGTAAGTGGAGGAATATCTTGAATCATGTTTTTTGGGAAATATCACTGTCCTCAATCAGAGGTGGTTCCTCTCTCTCCGCCAGGCAACATTTGGCAATGTCTGGAATTGTTTTCGATTGCCGCAAATAGGGGACTGATGGGAAGAGGTGGATTCCTGGCATCTAATGGGTAGAAGCCAGGGATGCTGCTAAGTATCCCGCAATGCACAGAACAGCCCCCTACAACAATTATTCAGCCTTGAGTGCCGGTAGTACTGAAGTTGAGAAACCTCTGCATAAAAGATGAAAATAGTAAAACGAGCACTAGTGTCAAATGCTGGGAGAGTAAGAGAGAAGTGTAGGTGCCAGAATTGCTCAGCACTGTCCATTCAAAGAAAACTGGGGAGTGAGTGAACCCTAGAGTCCTTTCATGTGGTTCACGGAGGTGCAGCAGGATACCTAAAGAAAGTTACAAGGCTTGCCTACCCCACTTATAACCTTCTACGCCCAGTGGCTAGACATTATTAAGTATTTGGTAATATTAATCTGTATGATAAAAAGGCACCCGCTGCTCAGATTAAACCCTGCAATGGCCCGTGACCCAGAGACTACCAAAATGGTGCATCATGGCTACTAGGTAAATGTTCCTTTAATGAACTAAAGAATAATTAGATTTTAATTGAATGAATAAACAAAAGAGCTATTTCTGGATGTCCACACTCGGAGAGATTTACTGACTCTTTCTTGGTCACTAAGCTCAGCAGGAGTGGCTAAATGACTCATACCTTAGGGATTTTAAGAAAGGGATGCAGACCTCAGAGCTTCTGATGTGCGCAGAAGCATCCAGCTCACCTGTCTTGTCTTAACTCCATTAAATTAATTCTCCACATTGCAGCCAGAGCTGTGTATCTATAATACAAATCTCATCATGCCATATCTCTGCCTAAAAATATTTATCATAGCCTCATTCTTAGAGGCTACAATTCAATTATTTAGCATTGTGTTCAATGCCATCGTTGATCCCAAATTAACCCCCTCTTCTTTCATGTTTTGCTATTTTCCATCACCTGTTTAATGCTCTGATAATTTCCTGCCCCCATGTGTTTCATCCTTCCACACCTTTCCTCACAGCGTTCTATTGGCTTTCAATCAAAACCTCCATTTACTTTTCAGGTCAATTCCCATGCCCACTCCAATGAGATAAGCTTCTATGCAGCATCCATGGAAACCTTTGTTTTGACTAAATATCTTATTTTCCTATTCTCTTTCAGCATTCTTAAACATCATCATGATAGCATCATCAAGTTGATGGTATTGTGGTGATTTGCAAACTATGCTGAGCTGTTCCTTTCATTCAGGTTCCATAGCATGTGACAATGAGAGACAGAGAAGTAAATGGTGTTCTGAGCCTGACCTCACTTCAAATATGAAAACTTTGCTTTCATCATTTTTAAACAGGATTACCCAGCCAGGCACGGTGGCTCACGCCTGTAATCCCAGCACTTTGGGAGGCCGAGGTGGACAGATCATCTGAGGTCAGGAGTTAGAGACCAGCCTCGGCAACATGGTGAAACCTCATCTCTACTAAAAATAAAACATTAGCTGAGTGTGGTGGCACATGCCTGTAGTCCTAGTTACTTGGGAGGCTGAGGCAGGAGAAACGCTTGAACCCAGGAGGCGGAAGTTGCAGTGAGCCAAGATTGCGTCACTGCACTCCAGCCTACGCAACAGAGTGAGACTCCATCCCACCCCGGAAAAAAATGATTACCCAAGTAAGATATTATTTAAAGAAAGTTATCTGCCGCAACATCAATGAAGAAGAACAAAACAACTGAAAATATTATCATATGATTTTTAAATTATCTGCCTGTGACACTTGAATAAAGTCTGTGGTGCCATGCACCTAACATAATGCTTAGAAATAAAATGTAGGTGTTGAACTGAATGGATTTTACTGAGAAAAAGCACCAAATGAATGGTAGGCAATGATAATAATAATATCTTTTATTATTTTATACTTAATTCAAAGTCAATGTTTTTAAATTTAGCAAATATTCGCTGAATAACATGTATATATATGTGTGTGTGTATGCATGTGTGTATGACTATAGAAAGTTATATATTGCATATTCAACTCTCTCTAAATGTAGATATAAATGGGTATATATGTACACATATACTTTTATACTGATATGTACATTTATATTCTACCTACAAAAAAACTTCTTTATCCAAAATTGTAAAAAGATGCTGAACCTTCAAATCTTGCTCCCCCATTTGCATCTCATTAAGAAATTTCAGGATTTACTTACAAAGCCACATTCTGAAAAGTAGTAAGTGTTGTTGCACATAATTCAACATAATTATCTATTGTCATCTGAATAGACGTGAAGGATTGTGAGAAGTTCGTTTTGTCATGAAGCCCATGCTGATCCCCTACCACATGGGGATCAGTCTGCAAATCAGTTATAGACTGGGGAGATGAGATTTATTGATTGTACAACCTGAGCAGCTCTAAATATGCAAGTGTCACCATTGGAAACGAAGACAATGGCTTGAAGGCAACCTGGGACCATCATTCACACAATTTGAGTGGATTTTCATAAAGGGAATCTGAGACTGCAGCTGGTTAATACATGACTACGTAAGCTATGGCTTAAATTATGAAAAACTGACAAGCAATTTATACATTAAATCATAAATATCCAAAGTCCAAGACCTTGTGTTTTAAGAAACAAAAATGTATGACTGTCTAAGCAAGAGATACTGGACACAAATTTCTGTGATATCAGAACTCATCATCCTAAAATAGAATTCAGGGAAAAATTAAATGGATTTTTAAAAATCAGTTAACATAATGTATTACTTATTAAATTCTTTCATGAAGCAAATAGAAGACTAATTTCTCTGGAGCCATTCATGCCCCCAAAAGTTATAATTAAAGACACAAATTGAATGATTTTAATAATGATGAACGTTCACCTTTTTAGTGCTTAGGTATGGTAATATGATAGTCACAGAAGGACTCCATCTTCCATTTTCATTTAACTTTCTCTCCTGGGATTTATAAGGGCACTTTTTCTCATTTATTTATTTATGGACATTAAAATATCAGGAGCTGAGTGGCTGCTTTTTAAATATAGAATTAGTCTCAACTACTCAAAAAAGCATAGCAGGGTTTTGAAATCATGGAAGGCTTTCTGAATTTCCCAGTGTGCACATCTATGAATGTTTACCTCTTCGTATCTTTCCAGTTATACAGGGTCCTGCCAAGAACAAGGATTTGCACGTATATTGGCGCACTGCCTCTGTTGTTTTCCTTTTTACAGAATACAATTAGTGATCATTGACGCCTTTATAGAAAGCACTCGTAAAAAAAAGTGAAGTCAAAAATATTCTTGAAAGATGGAGACAAAAAAACCTGCAGTATTTAAGTTTGCTGGCGAATAAGCAACCTCTGCAAGCTGGTTGGTCAGAATATTTGTATTTTTGTATCATTTAGGAAAATCCTATTATGGCTTTAGCTACAGAAACATCCCTGGTGTGCAAGATAGAGGCAGTTCATAAAACACGCAGCGTTTTCAGCCAGAAAATAGGGCAACCTATTGCTTTCTGTAGATGGCTGTTACACCCCCGGTTCCCATCAATAGAACATAATCTCATTGCAGCAGGCAATACTCGATATCAACGAAACACCAGTTTTCTAGGTACGTGCGACTGTTCTTACCTAAAAGACAAAAAGATTCTGTTTCTACAATGACCAGTGTCTTCAGAACATAGTTAAAAAACAACGTAGTAAAACAAAGAGGTATAGTAGTTAAACATAGGTACACAGATACTTCTACCACCCTTTTTCTTTACTCTTCAATCTCTCTCTCTCTTTCTTGCATAAGCTGTCAATTCTCCAAATGCCACTACGAAATGATTTGAGTCAGTGTCAGCTGTATAATTGATACCCCCATCATTAGATGCCAAATTAGATGACTATTTCCAAAATGCCTTCTCACTACTAAAGTAGAGAGAAATCTGTGTGCATTTGACACTTGATCAGGATAATTCCCCAAAAGAATGGGCTAGATGCCAAGTTGCACAAGCCTGTTTGCATCTAGGACTGGGGAGGCCACACACCCAATTTAGCCAATCTTTAGCCATGCAAAATAAAATAAATTTTGCTGTGCTGATATCACAATGATTAAAATATAATAAGCTAATGAGATTACAATAGCTGATTGTGAACAAGACCAATTGTGTTAATTGGAAGCTCCTGAATGGCAATTTTAGCTGCTGCTGAGTTTTGAAATATAATCAGTTTTACTAATTTTATCTGATTTCTTAATGAAGCTTGCCCTGAGCAATTGTTCTATGTGTTCTTTAGCAAACAGTGTGTGTCATAACTGCTGACATTAATCTTGATTACTTTAGTTAAAATAAATAGTTATACTTGGGTGGTTTTCAGGAAATACATCATAGTAAATGCAATGCTGGAAAGCAAATGGCTCTTGTTTTTTTTTCCTTTGTTTGGCTATATTTTATTTGCTTCATTCCAACCATGAAGATTCTCTTGGTGTTACCAGATCTTTCCCAGAGTCTTGTATGAATCAAGCAGAGCTACTATTTGTTGTTTTGTTATATTCCTCCGTCGATAAATGGAGTAAATTCTTCCATCAATTTACAGGAATAAAGATAAGATTTTCGCTGAGGAAAAAGTAACTGATATCAAATGTACGCCACGCAGCAGACTAGGAGACAGAAAGAAAAGAAAAGTTGTTAAAATGCTTAGGGAGAGTCTCGTCCACAGATCTTTCTGTTGGCAACACACAGATTATGCCATCAAAACTATCCACCAACATTAATGGCTGAGGCTGCAAGAGAGTGAGCACTCAAGTTATTTGTTTTCACAGAGGATTAATATACATTGGATGGCTCCTTCTAGCTTTTTGAGTGTATTGGAAGACTGCCATGCCATACAGTCAGTTATAAAAGACTGAAAATACTAAGAGAAAATAAAGTTTGGGGACACCAAAAATGCCATTTGAGCAAGTTAAAAAAAAAAACAGCTTTCATGGTGTCGATTTTTTTACACACAATCTTTCAACATCTGCAATTAGGATTGTATATTTAGATTATTTAGTGCTTGTGAGCAAAGATTAAATGGATTTTTACAGGAACAAGTGAGGGGATGGATAAAAGCTTTTGGAATTCTATGGAACATCTAAAACAAGATGATACATATTAAAATATCACGAAACAGAGGTTTTTTTAAATTAAGTGATTACACAAGCAAAGGTATTATACCATTTCTCCAACCACAAGAACAATTAAAAACTTTTTATTGAGTTGCAACATTGCATACAGGTAGGCTTGCAAACATCTGTGTACTGCTCAATGCATTTTTATGTATGCATATATTTATGTAATTACTACCAAGACTGAGATCAAGAGCTAGAATATTTCTCATACTCCAGATTCACTTGATAATTATTTTATCTTTGTTGGTGTTTCTTTTACCTACGATTATACAATACATTAATAAATGTCTCCATTTCTTAATGTGGTTCTTGGCTCAGTTTAATATTGAGGCTACGCTAGGCTTGTACCTCAGGGGTTTCCAAGCTCTTCTTTTTCTACTCTCTGGAACATTGTGGATAAGTTATGGATTATCTATTTCTTGAAATTCTGATAAGTACAAAGAGTATTTTAAAAACCACCTGGGCCCATCTAACCTGTTGCTCTGTATTTCAATGATCATTTATAGTATTTACCTGTCTTACTAGAAAATTGTCAGTTTTACCTAACTTTCAAATGACAGATACGTATTTATTATTCAAAGAATTCTCATACCTATCTCCTTTTTTATAAAGCTTTCTGTTTGGATATAATTTCAAACTTGCAGAAAACTTGCAAGGATCAGAAAAGGAATTCTCATGTACTCTTCACCGTTCACTGTTACCACTGATGACTTATTTACACTTTGCCTTACCAGTTGCTTTACTGTTCTCTCTCATGCAGTCTCTGTGGATAAAAACATAGATAAGTAGATAGGTAGATAAAACATTTTTCTCAATCATTTGAAAGCAAGTTAAAGATATTATGTCCCTTTACCCCTAAATACTTCAGTCTGCATATGCTAAGAACAAAGAATATTATCTGACATAACCATGGTACAGTTATCAATATCAGGAAATTTAACAATGATACAATACTATTATCTAATATGCAGTTCATATTTAAGTTTTATCAATCATCCCAATAATGTCCTTTATAGCTACCTTTTTTTAACTAATTCAAGATCAAGACCATGATTATACATTTAGTTTAGTAATATCTCTTTAATCAACTTTAATCTGAAATACTTCCTTTGTCCATAAGGACTACACACTTATGAACTGATTAATGCTATTGTAAAAGGGCTTGATGGAGGACTTTTGGTCCCTTTTACCTTTTCAGCCAATCTGCCATGTGAGAACACAGTTTTCCTCCTCTCTGGAGGACGCCATCTTGGAAACAGACCAACTGGTCTTAACACACAAGCAAACGTGCTGGTGTCTCAACCTTGGACTTGCCAGTTCCAGAAGTATGAGAAATAAATTTATTTATAAATGACCCAGCCTGTGGTATCGTGTTATAGTGACACAAACGGACTAAGATAGAGCTCTTTCAAGTTGGCAATTTTGTCCTTTGAATATGCTCGTTAATGTGGTTTTTTAGTACTGTCTTACTTTCTGGGGAAACAGTAAGTTACAGCTTTCTCTTACATTCATTCTTCCCAACACCTCCCCCCTTTTTTTTAAAAAAAGAACACATTTGAAACATTCATGCATAGTTGTTGTTACCAATGAGGAGAGGAATGATTATGTACTATGATTTTTGTAATAGGAAAAGTGTTAATCTCTGAATTATATCTCCTTTTCATGAACTGAAATTTTAGCCTCAGAAACTATAACTCCTAAATGACCATAATCCCGAAAAGCAGAGGAACCATGTCTGTTATATTCATCCACACATACCTCCAACCAGCACAACAAAGAAATATGTATTTAATGAATGAATGGGAAGCAATAGAAGAAGAAAAAGTGAGAAAGAGCTGACCCAATTATTGCTCCTAATTGTTCCTCTATTATTAGTAAAGGCCTTGTGACTCATTGTCAAAAATTTATTCCTTTACTTCAGTGATCCTGTTTATTAATATATTTCTCTCTTGGTTCCTGTGTTTTGAAAGGTTTGTCCAGCAAAGTAGCTGCATTGTGCAAAAATCTTAAGACGTTTATCACAAGTCTATGGCTACAAATGGATTCTCTCACAATGTCAGTCATCCAAATGTGAGAGAATCCAATGTCAGTCATCCAAATACAACAGCTTACCAAAAGAATTAAGAATCTGTCAGAATTTCCTTTTAAAATAATACTAGAGACAACAGGAGAGTAATAGGCACCCATGGATATTGCATGCACAGTAGCTTCTAAATGCATGTAGTTTTCCTCCTTTGATTTAGGGATTTATAAAGATAATTTGAAGTGTGAAATGATAGAGGTAAGTTTGTGATTCTTAAACTGTATTATCTCATTTGACACTTGATCAATGTGTACTTTTGCCTTCTTGGAATTGGTCTTTCCTCAGCTTGTGTTGCTAAAACTTCCACTGCCAGAATTCATGGTTTGTGGAGGCCCTTAGAATTTACTAGGGAGTTAAAAAAAAATCAAGGAGTATAGAAAAGTAATTCTGCATTCTTTCTGAAATACTCCATTTTTTCTTTCTTCACCTTCTTTCACCCATAGGTTTACACTGGGTACACCATGCAGTCCCTACCACCCCCCTCCACTGCCCCCTAGTGTTCCACGGGCAGAACGTGAATGAGTTAAGAGCAACCAACCAGTCCTTTCCCTCTTTATTTATTTGCATGTTTTAAGATCACTGAGTCTATATTTTGGTTGTTCCAAAAATACAGCTACATAGTGAAATGATCTGAATTATGTTCTCCTCTAAAGCATGTATCAAATTATAAAATATAATGGTGAAGGTGAAGTTATTTTTTTTTCCCACAGGATACCAGAATGAGTTTAATGGGAATTCACAAATTTCCTTAGCATTTCTTAAGTAGAAATAATACAAAATTGTAGCAGTGATTTCAGATGGTGACAGAACAGTGTTAGTAGCTCCTTGCAATGGGAGAGTGTCATGCTTCATATGCCAGTATGCATTTTAAAATTCAACTATCTGTTTAGAAGTTGTTACAATTATGGAAAAGGTTGTTTTTCTGTTCTTCACCAGAAAAATACAATTAAAACATACCAAAGCCGTGACTGATTATTAATTTAAGTAAAATTATGACCCAGGGATGATGCATTGTTCAATTGTATTTTAGGAAATCTCTTCGCCTATCTATTGTTATTATGATAATTATACCTGAGTATGAACGATTCTTATTTATACCACAAAATGTTTCTAATTTGAGAACTGCAATAAAATAGGATAAATTGTTTTTCTGCATTCAGATATAAGTTTGTATTCCTGATTGATGGCAATAAGGAGGTTACCAAATCTACTTGTTGATGTTCTTTATGTTTAATTGAAAGTAATTTCTTTATGAATTTAATCTCCTGGGATATGCTGTCCTTGTGTTTGTTTGTGTATATATATATACATTCATCACATGTAGAGAATAGACTTCTTTGTATTTATATATAAATGCATATGTATACAGAGACCAAAATATTTTTTCAATGGGAGTAATAAGGTACTGTCAATTGGATACTAACAACATATTTAGGAAAAAAAAAAAGCCTAAACGTGGTTCAAGGATGAGTTGAGTTGGTATGTGACAGCAAGCTAAAAAAAAAAAAAAAGAGTTTGCTGCTGCATGATTGCTGTAGTCAGTGTCAGCCGTAGAGACAGAGATAGGGAAATGCTCTATGAGAGAACACCTCACACAGAGGACCTTAGTTTCTCTCATGTGTTAAGGGAAGCTAACCTCTTATAAATTTACATATAGACTCATCAGACATTGCAAATGATTTGACTGATTGGCTAGTAACCTGGAAGTATCAATATTGGACAATATAGGATAAGGAGGTCTGGGTGAGAGGGATGTGGCTAAACTTACAGGTATAGGCACAGGGGCAAAGTGTGATGACTTTTATATTGCATGTTCACATTTACCAGTGGACAGTCACCATGCAAAAAATACTAAACCATTAGTAGGCAGGATGGCTCAGCCAGTGGGTATCAGTCATCTGCTGTCACTGGGTAACCCAGTGCTGATCCTTTGGGTGCATGCACAGAGTGGCCATGATGGCAGAAGTGGAAGCTATGCATAAATTCGACAGCATTATCCCCCATTCATCAAAACTGATCTTGTTATTGCTGCTTCTTCATGTCCAGACTTCCTACTAAACCCCCAGTATGGCACCACACCTCCAAAAGATTAATTAGCCACTTGGTTGTGAGTTGATTAACTTGACCCTTTCCACCCTGAAAGGAGCAGAAATATATCTTGACTGAAATTGACACATATTCCAGATATGAGTTTGCTTCTTGCCTGCAGAGATTCTGCCAGCCCCACTATCTTAAGCCTTATAGACATGGATCCTGTATAACTTGGCACCAGACCAAGGGACACACTTCAGCAAAGCAGATGTAGCAGTGGACATAAAATCATGGGATCTACTTTGTATGTCACGTGAGACCCCTCTGGGAAGCTACCAGGATAATAGAAGAGATGGAATAGCTTTTACTATAATCCTGAGGCAGAACTAAGGGATATCATCCAGAAAGGATGAGGTGTTATCCTTGAGGTGCAGTATGCTTCCCAAATCAACAACCACAATATGATATTATGTCCCAATTTATTAAATACAAAGTCTGAAAATCAAGTAAAGAAGTAGGGGTGGCTTTGCTACCCACTTACCCATTGAACAATTTAGGCATAGTCTTGGACTCTGCAAGGTTAAACGTCTTGGTTCCCAGAGATGAAATAGCAAGGGGAAATAGCAAGAGTTCCATAAACTTTAAACTATGATTGTCACCCATTCGTTTCAAGCAAGACATCAGCAGGGAAGGAAAAGTCTCCATCCCAGCAGGAGTGATTGACTCTTATCATCAGAAACAAGTAGATTTGCAAGAAGTAGGTTCACAACAGTGGCGAGGAAGGGTATGTTGGCTCTCTTCCCCCATTATCCACTGGCTTGACTCTTGATACTCCCTTGCTCAATTTTGACAGAAAGTGGGCACATTCAGCAAACTCAGCCTAAAAGCATGATGGTGACCACTGGCTGTGATCCCAACTGCCCCCACAGCCCCGCCGCTGCCAACAAAGATGAGGGTCTGAACAACCCTAGTTCGCAAGTTCATACATCAGTACTGGTGCTCTCCAGATGTGGGAGGAATCTAAAACAAGTACTAGAGTTGGGAAATGATGGGGATCAATTGTAATCTGCAGACCAGATGCAGATCTTCACCTTTGTGAGTTTCCTTAGGAAAAGGACCAACTAGAATTCTGGAAGAGCTACTGCCACATGGAGGATCTTATCATGTGAAGCAAGTGATAGTCTGCATAGGAAGCTTACTTAACAGAAAGTCCCTTTTCTCTGCCATTCTGTATTCTGAATAGGCATGTGATGGGCTGAATGGTAGCCTCCTAAAAGATATGTCCATGTCCTGTCCTCCAGAACTGTGAATATTACTGTCATGGTCAATTTTATGTGTTAGCTTGGAAGGTGTTTTCGGATGAGATTTACATTTAAATCAATGGACTTAGTGCAAAGCAGGGTGCCCTCTGCAATACGTGTGGGCTTAATCCAAATAGATGAAGGTGTGAATAGAACAAATGACTCATCTCTCCCAAGCAAGACAGAATTCTCCAGCAGCCTGCTTTCAGGCTTTATCTGCAACATTGGCTTTCCCTGCTCCTATAGTGGGCTGCCTTCAGACCGAAACTAGGTTTTTGGCTCTCCTAGATCACCAGCCTGCTGGCCCGCCCTGCGGATTTTGAACTTCCCAGCTCCGTTATCATATGGGTCAATTCCTTTTAACAAATATCTTTCTATATAATAAATCCCTTTCTATATATAGCACATCTTATTGGTTCTTTTTCTCTGGAGAACCTAACACGACTACATCATGTGGTAAAAGAATGAATATCACCTTATATGACAAATGCTGTGATTAAGTCAAGAATTTTAAGCAGAAGTGTTTAGCCTGGATTATCTGGGTGGGCTCTAAGTTCAATGGCAGGGGTCCTAACGAGAGTGAGACAGAGGGAGATTTGACAGACAGAAGAGGAGGATGCAAGGTGACCATGGAGTGATACACCCACAAGTCAAGGAATGCTGACAGCCACCAGAAACTAGAAGAGGGAACAGAAGAACTGTGAGAGAAGAAATTTCTGTTGTATCAAGCCCCCCTAAATTAAGGATTTGCAGAAATGTGGCTTATGTCAAAAATGTAATCACATTTATTTTTAGGCATCTTTAATTACGAAATCCAGTACCTAAAGACCGCACATATACTGGGTCACTGGTTTGGGATTCACTCTAATAACAGCAGCCACATTGCTGCTGAATCCTCCATGCCCCTATGAAACGCATGTTCACTCTCCTAGACTTCTTCCTCCACTACCATGACACAATGAATCCTCTTTCAAGGCTTCCACTGTCTCTGCTTGAATGTGAACATTTCTCAAGTCTACCCAAGTCCATTCCAAACGTTTAGGTCTCCAAAATGTAATAAACTCATGGGAACTAGTTCTTGCTCTCATGTATCAAATTGATGTAATTGAAGCTACTCTGCCTAGAACCGCTTGCCAAAAATATTATAGTATGAGAACTTGACGAACTGAGACAACTTTATACTAACCTTAAGGTTGTTTTTACATTGTGGTCCCTGGACCAGTGGCATTAGCATCACGTGGCAACTTGTGAGAGATGCAAAGGATGGCGCACCACCCTGGAGCTGCTGGGTCAGAAACTCTGGGGCTGGGAGTCCAGCAAGTTGTGTTTCACCAAGCTCTCCAGGTAATTTTCCGATAACAATTTTTTATGATATTCTGGCTTAGGTGGTTATTGAATAGTTCTCCTAACAAATTCACATTTGGATGACAACTTCCGCAGCTTCTTACAAAGAAACAATAACAACAGAAAGTGCTTTTTCTTGGGTAGAGATAGTTGCAAGCAGAAACAAGGAGGAAGAAGCACCAGAGATAAATGGTAAATAAGTAACTGCAATGTCCCTGTATTAAATACTTGTTTTTAGTGCAGGGAACTGATCTGTGTTACAGATTTGACTAGAATTCATTTTCCCATTCTATGTAGACACTGCTAAACGCCTGAGTATCTGTTCCTATTATACTCCTCTTAAACACCTCTTTCTCTAAATGTTTTAAAATTCAAAATCCAAGAAAAATAATTGTTTATTATAGTAAAAATTATATGCAAATGTAGTCATTTGGACTTAGATAGTTCTGCTTCAGATCTCAGTTCAATGACTCAACTAGCCTTCTAATCTCAGCCAAGATACTGACTAAGTCCCAGTCCCTGGAAATATTAAAATGGGGTTAACAATATCTACTCCTTAGGTTGCTGTGATTCTGAAATAAAATCATGAATACAAATAATATGACAATGTATGGTTTATAATAAGCACACAGTAAATACTATGTGTTATCTATTTTGTACATCAAAACAGTCTTTCTTTTTTTCTTTTGGCACGATTTTTATTTCCTCTTAAAGATTGAAATACCTCCTATTTTCTTCCTTGTTATTGCCAAATGCAGAGAATGTAAATATATGAGATTGCTGGGGGAGACTTGGCAGTCTTTTCATATTTACTTGGTCTGTTAGATGCAAATCCAATTTGGGGATATCTCACTAAGAATATGATTTGTTATCTGAGTAAGTCTGTGCCAACAGATCAGACCTGCTTAAAGTGCTTCTATTACAGCTGGATGTATTACAGTTTATTCACTTAATTTACCTTTGCTTTGCTTCTCAATTTTGTCTCTTTGCTTGTTTGGCCTTGTGGTCGTGACTGTGGCTGTTTGTTTGCTTGTTTTTTTTCCTCATTATATGTGTATCAATTTGGATCCTTTTGTGAAACTTGGATCTATATAACTCTATACAGTAAGCCCAAGAACTTATTGAGTGATCAAAGTTAGTATATGAACACGCTAGAAAAAGACAAGTGAACAGATTAAAATATCAAAAATATAGTCTATCATTAAGATATACAGAAAGAATAGCAAAGAAGACAATGAATATATATGTTAAAATACTTCAAAACAGACTGAATAGTTGCTCTTCATTAATGACACAATAAGGGGAAATGGATTTGTAGCATAACATAGAAGCAGTAGACTTCATTCCCTGGTAAGCTGACTATTGAAATATTTTAGTGAATAAAATTAATTGAAAAAAAGTTGTGCAGAAAGTGGAAGAGTTAAGATTTGAATTCAGTTCAACTTCACAGTAAAGTCCCTGACTACATCCAGGGACATCACAGGATAACATTTTATGAGAGTTGAGATATCTTTGTAACTCGGAAACCTTCGAAAAATAAAGTAAGTTCATCTTGTTGACGTCTTACCTTTATGTAAAAAATGAATGTAGAGAATTTGGCTTATATTAATTATAATTACAGATGTAAGTTATAAAACATGCAAATTTTATTTAAACCATCCTACTATTGCCAAAACAGTCCAGACTGAACACATCATTGCCAAGATCTAAGGCAGTTCATCTACACTCCTTTCTGAAGAAAGGGAGATCACTCAGTATTTCCTGCTCAAGTACCTTAAATCACTCCCTATCACCTGTAGAATGAACCACAAAGTCCAAATACATTGATTTGGTGATCTGGTCCTTTCACAACCTTGCCGTCATCCATTCCTTCAATAAATTCTTCCTGAATTCCTACTATGTGTCAGACGCTAGTCTAATTAGGGAAACAGCAGCGATTTTTAAAAAAGGCAAAAATCCATGCCTTCCAGGAAATTACTTTCTAATCACCCTCCTTCCTCCAGAGATTGCCAGCTCCTAGAGTATCATAAGAAATTTAATGATTCTTTGTGTTTATCTACAGCTTCTAATATGGTTATCCACACAGAGTGGACCTTCAGTAGTTTAATTTTTAATAAATGAATTACATCAATTTTATAAAAGTATAGAATCTTGGAGCTAGAAAGAGTCTCAGATCCTTGTCCTACGTGTCTTGTACAAAGGCTGCATTATAAAATACCTTTGGGAAATATGGCATAAGATTTCTCTTTTATTGGAGATTCGTAATGCACATTAACATATCAAAGAGTCTTAGGATTTCTACTATCAAGAAATTCTTAGAATTTCATAAATTCATTGTATCCCAGAACTATTTTAAGGGATAATGCCTATTAATATCCTTAAATTCCTTGGCACATATTTTATTAAATATTGATATAAATGTGTTTTTTATTTAATTCTAAGACAAATATTTCCTATTAATAAGTCAATGAAATTTTAAATGTAACACCTTGTCAAACTCCTTGGCAAATCTGAAATTTGTATAAGAACGGTAATATGTTATTTAATGACTTTATAAATGAGAGGCAGACTAGATACCACTTCTTTTCTGCTTATATTCCGAATAGTCTACTTAAGACCATGCAAGGAAGTAGTCATGTGATCTCCACTTATTCATTTGTTCTTTGCTTCAACAGTTTGATCAACTTCTGGACTATTCTCCTTTATATAGGAAGAACTCAGTCGTCTCTTTATGGAAACGTGTTATGTGGGATTTCATCACCTCTGCAATGTAACCTTTAACTTATGATGGATCAAGTGCTTGTAAAGCGAAGCAGATTTAACATGTCTCAGATTACAAATGCAGAACTATAAATGTAAAACAGCCGAGTATGTAGGAATTTTATGTCATAATTAGGAATGGAGAGCAAAGTCTTTATAAACCTATTCTCAATTATCTACAGTTCCTTCAAAGCAGCTATCTGGATCCAGGCTTGATAAAGCATTTTTCTAGCCAAATGATTGTCAATATACACCTGCACTGTTAAAAGATGGTGTCCCTAAATAGCCCATTTTCTTCTCTCTCTCCATTTGGTACACCAGATGTTTGGGTTTTTTATTTGTTGAAGAGTGCATTGAGTTCCCATATGTCCTTTTAGAAAAAATCATAGCTTTTAAAAATAAAGCTCTCTTCCTAAATGGCAGTGGGCCATAGATAAAGACCAACATGTGTTGTAACTCAGAATGTCTGTTGCTGTGGTTACATTTTTATGATTTTGTTGTAAAATACTTAATAGATATTGTTCTTAATTTTTCTTTTAACTTTAAAGGGACTGGTGGGTTATTTCTATTCTCTTAATTTTGTAAAAAAAAAAAAGAAGGGGGGTGTACATGTGAAAATTGGAAAGCTTGGCTTTGGTCAATCAGCTGGTCAGTGAGAAAGCCGAGATTCGAACACCAAAATCTCTATGGTCTTCTACATCCGTCTGACTCCGCTTTAAGTGCAGTCTCAACTTGCTATACAAGTTTCAACTCACTATACCTCCATTTCCTGTCCTCATCCATCTGTTGCGTCTGTATGTACAATTATGTTAAGCATGCTTACTTCACTCAATGAACTTACCTCCTTTTTGTCAACTGAAGAATTCCTTGTATGAGATATTTTTTATTCCGGTTTCAACAGGTCCCCTCTTCAAAAATTGCAGTTCCTTCCTCCAGGAGTAACATGGATCTTTAGGAAATGAAGTTTATTTCATTTCCATATAGTTCCCTCATCAGGAAAAAAAAAGAGAAAAAACAAACAAATGAATAACTATTTCTAATTATGAAAAGCCTGGATAAGAAACATCTACTTATAATTCGAGGAATAAAACCTGCACATACCGACAGATAAATTATGATCTCTAGTATCTAACTGTTACAAGTTCACGTGTGCCCATGCTAAACACCAAAGCTGAAGTTAACTATTAATAGTTTTGTCATCATGGAACTGCTGCTCCTATTACATGTAAGCACTTTAACTCCCAACTGTTTGGTTACTCTGACTCCAAGACTTCAAATGCTACCCATAGAAAAACAGCCTGGTGAATGGCAAGCGTGACACCATCTTGAAGTGAAACCACCACGATGACCAATGTTTGACTCCTGAATATCAAGGAGTTCCCACAGCATTGATAACTCCTTCTAAGGATGCTTATCCAATCCCTGGTGGTCATTAGTTTTACAAGAACGTTTGAGGCATGACCAACTGCACATACTTAACCAAAATAGCTTGCTATCTTAAGGATATTTTCTGGAGGGTGCGTGTGGGGATCCACCGTCTCATGGCTACCTGTGACATCAATTCTGTTGATAAGTTCCTATTAAATGTCTCTTTCTGAGAAACTGGATTTGCCAGCCTCTTTCTTTGGCCTCTCAGCTCCCTTGGCCTTTGGGACAGGTTTTCATATACCTGCTCACTGCAAAATGCTACTGCCATTGGTACCATGTAAACGTCAATCTAATAAGAAGAACATATCTCTGTTTCATCTAAACTTCCATGATATTTCATCTTTATCTCACCTAGAGCTTTTATCTAAAATTAGAACTATTAACTCATAGCTCTCCTCTTATGCAGTTATGCAATTTCCTAGAAACATAGTTCAAATAGCAAAACGCATCTTTTCACTGGCCTCAAAATAACTAACATTGTGCTTTGCGTGTAGTTATAGTTTAATAGTTGTTAGAAAACGAGGGTGTCCACTTTTAACATCTTCCATGTTTTAAAATTAATATTTTGATGTATCAGCTAACGCAATTAGAAAATGGAAAGACAAATGGAAAAGTAGAGGCAAAATTATTATTATTATTGTTATTATTATTCAGATAATTTTATCGACTTAAAACACACAAGTGAGGCATCTGAAAAATTTTAAAAAATAAATAAACAGAAAATCTAACAAGGTTAATAAAAAGTTTATTTGTAAACTCAATAGTCTTCCTATAAGAAACCAACAGTTAGAAGTAAAAAGATTCCATTTATAATGGCCAAAATAATATAAAGTACCTTGACATAAATTTAAGAAAATATGTAACTTTTATATGAATAAACTGTAATTTTACCGAAAAGTTCAAATTTTTAAAATTTGAAGAAATAAAACAACTATCTCATTTTAGGAAGTAAGACTAGATTATGGCACACATGATTCTCCCTAAATTAATCTACATTTGTAATTAAAAAGTTATTAGAAATAAAAACATGATTATTTTGATGGTACTTTAGCTATATATATTTTTTTCTTTGAGTCAGGATCTCACTCTGTCACCCAGACTGAAGTTCAGTGGCATGAACTCGGTTCACCACAACCTCTGCCTCCTGGATTCAAGCGATTCTCCTGCCTCAGCTTCCCAAGTAGCTGGGATTACATGTGGGTGCCACTTCTGCCCAGCTAATTTTTATATTTTTAGTAGAGATGGGTTTCACCACGTTGGCCAGTCTGGTCTTGAACTCCTGACTTCAAATGATCCATCCGCATTGGCCTCCCAAAGTGCTGGGATTACAGGTGTGAGCCAACTTGCCTGGCCTACTTTAGCTAACTCTAAGGTAAGTATTTAAAAAAAGTGAACATAGAAAATTTTAAGGGACATTCTGAGAGAAAAATCTATAATGATGGTCATTGTCAATCTGGTAGAAGAAAATGTATATTTCTTAATGATTTTAATATTTTAATCTTGAAGTGGTTGGGTGAGGACCTCCTAGAAAGAGATCATGACTTTGTTATTTAACTCCCGGGAATAGGAAAGGAGTCTTAATCATTTAGAAAGTTTCCTCTTTTCTTTTCTCTTTTATTTGAAATATAACAGATTGTCTTCAAAGGCATATTCACTATCTTCGACAGTGTGCACTGCAAAATGGAGTGAGCTCATTCATCTGCTGTTGGAGATATACAGATTTAGTAGGTGACACAAAGGGATGTAGTGTAGGGTTGCCTAGCTTAATAGTGATAACAATTCATGTTGTCCTAGCCTCCATAATTCACTAAACATTTTCATTAAAACAAACAACCGTTTTTATTAATAAGGGATATATTAAATAATTGTCTCTTCTTATACTCGAATGAACAAATGTTTATTCTCTAACTTTCACCTTCTTCCACTCTCTGGTTTTCTTGTATCAGTATGAGTGTGTGTGGTGTGTGTGATTATATTTTTCTGTAATCATATTCATGCTACTAATTCACTGATTTTTGTCATCATAAATCCTACCACGTACTCTAAAATTTAAAAGAAAGATAAATTCTTTCCCTGCCTTTGAAGTTTTTACTGTGACATTGTTCAACTATAATTATGTCATGTTACATACAGTATACTGTATCATCTTGTGCTATATGATACCAATCTGGGACTTGGCTGATTAGTTGAATTATTTCCCTTGTTCAATTAGTTTGAAATTTTCTAATCCAAGATTAGTTAATTAATCTTTTCAGACTTTCATTCTAATCACAACTCTACTCTAGGAATCAAGATATCATACAATCATAAGCAGACCTATAAAACATGCATAATGTGAAATGCATACAGTGAAATCCTCACTTGTAAATGTATTTTTAACAAGCCCAAGTTTTTCATGGTTGTTTATGAATTTTGACACTCTCAATTAATATAATCAATAACATTTCCAATAATTAAATTTATTTTGTTAATTTTGTTCCTGAGTTCATTTTGTAAAACTTCTTTGTTTACTAATTTTATGATTACCACTGGCTTTTAAAAGAATTGCAGTTCATGATGACTGGAAAAGCTACACTATAAACCAGATGAAAAGAAGAACAAGACCTTTGGATTTATTTAAGTAATTCAAACAATGTCATGCATTAATTTGCTTCCATTTTAAATCATCTTTTCATCATAAGAAAATCTGTTCACCATACTTTGTACATTTCTAAGGACAGGTTTAAGCTTTGTGAACAACTCGTACGTGGTGTTTCTAATTACCTTGAACTGGATTTAGCTATTCATTGAAATGTGTTCTCAAATATTATTTTTTTGCTCATATTTTACTTTCATTTGGTTTACAGTGTCTCAATAAAAATTTCCCTGAATTAGGCTGAATACAGACTAGAAACACCTTCTCCCACTGTTTCATTATTTATAAAGCTTGCCATTAGTTGCATTAGTTGTGACTGCTTTCTATGTCCCAGTGTAAAAGTACCTGTACCATTTCACACCATGTGCAGAGTGGGCATCTCACTAATTTGCCCCCGCCTCAAGTCCTGATTCAATGCATAGGACTTTCCTTTATTTACTTCTCATATTTTAGCATCTTCTGTGAGTAAGCACTGTGTGTAATTCATATGTAAATTCTAAATAAAATTCATATGTAATTCATATGTAAATTCTAAATAAAATTCATATATATTTTATTATTACAATTCTCCCAACAATACTATGACTTTGGGAGCATTTATCCCATTTTACTGATGAAGAAACTGAGGCCTAGACAAGTGCAACTGTTTCCCCAAGGTCAATTAGATGATACACGGTAGGAGCCAGAATCTGAACCCAAGTCTATCTCAGGTTAAAATCCACATTTGTCCTTTCAAGTTCAGTAATTGCAAGAACTACAATCCCAATAAATTGCATTTCCACATGCATGGTATGTGAGGAGTTGTCTAGCTTTCAGGATGAAATAATATTGAGACACCTTGCAGACCCACACCTCTCATGAGTACAAAACAAATCTACCCTGACCCTTCTAACCATTACAAAAGAAGACTTAAAATGGTGGCTCAATAATAGCAAAACCCTTTGTCTCCATGTAACTGCAGTCAGATGAGCCGTGCTCTGATTCCTCCATTCATTGAAGATTCTAGGACCTACTCTGAATGGAGGGGCTGAAGTTTCTTCAAGGTTGCTGTCATTTGGAATTCTAGGTTGTACCATGCTGCAAGCTTGTGCAACTTCTGAGCCACCTTGTAGCCATCACCTCTGGCATACTGTGTATTAATAGAATATTGATATAGCAAAAATGCTGTTGTGGGATTCATCATTTGGTAAATCCTCCACCGTCTGCAGTTTTACAGAGCCATTTAATTAGCAATTTTACGACCTCCTCTCCTCTCATTAAATTAATTAATAATTAAGTTCAAATATAGGCATCTTTAATGTTATAATTATATTTCAGTTTTATGGTCACTGGAGTTTAGCTCATTAGGGTAGGCACTCATAAACCATAACCCTGCTTAGTGGCTTGAAGCAAGTCTATGTCACTGGGCTGATTGGAGTTGGTATTTTAATTTCTCTATTTCTTTGGTAACGACTGCCATCTTGTAGACAGAAATTTCAGTCTTTGTCCTCTGTGAGCATAAAATAACAATCATGGTAACAACATCAGCAAATGCAATACAAAACATATATCGTGTGATTCTCAGAGTCTCATTGACTTTTATGATGTCTCCCCCGGAATATTTTTGTAACATTAGCCCTCAGTACGCTTTCTGATTGGATAAATTCTTCCCACCTTTACACTTGGCATTAAGCACAAAGTAACCATGTCAAAGACTGGTGAATGATGTAGCCTCATTGACTTTATGATTTACTAAGTCAGTAATGGCATTTCACACAATATGGTAAGCTGTACATTACTTCAGATGGAGTGGATTTATTTCAGTCATTATCACTGATTAAGCCAGCTTAGTTGAAGAGGCAAAACAAAACTTACCTTTGAAATTGTTCTTATTTAATTTTGTTCGCCTTCACGTAACCCAGGACAGTGCTAATTATTCCTTGATGGAGCTCATATGTCTAATGTAATTCATATGTAAATTCTAATTTAATTCATATGGGAATGTTTGTGTTACTTGTCTCCTCTCAGGCAAGAACACAAACACAAAATTAAAGCTGTTCGGAAATAAAAACTTTGTGTTGCCTTTTTTGACCTGGCTTTGATTTGCTTCGCTTTGTTGTTCCTGTAACAGAGCTTAATCACTTTTGAAAGTTAAGACTCTAAACTCCATATTAGGGAATGAAGACTATCTTTACACCTTTAAACAATTTGCAGATATTTTGAAGGTGCAAATTGCATTTTCACATGCTAGTAAAAGTTGTATAATTTAAGTCTTTACTCAGGTTTTCTCTGGAAGAAGTTATTGTTCAGAATCTTGAGAACTCTAAAATTACAGTCTTCATAAACTATATTAAGGGAAATATATTAACTTTTTCTGCTATATTGCTGACAACAGGCTGTGATGAAGATGAAGTAAGATGGAACAGATCTCAAATTAAAGATGGTTTTTTAAAAACAGTTGCAGTTAGTTATGAGCAAACGCAGTATTGTAACTGACTTCTTTAAAGATTCATGATCTAAGCCACGTTATGTTTTTTAAAAATGCAGTGGGCTAAACCAGTTATATATGCCAAAGAATATTGCACTCATACAAGGTCAAGAGCAGGTGGAAAAACTGCAGGGGTTCTACCTAAAATCCACAGTGAACTACTAGTGTAGGGCAGGCAAAGAGAAGACACGCAGGTAACAGGCACTTCTTAAGAAACTGAGTGAGAAACTAAAAGTAGCAAAGGATTGGGAATGGTGGTGTGGTTGCAGAGCTGGTGAGAAGTTCACAGTCACTTTGCCTGTCCTCTAGTACTGCTCCAAGACCAGAGAATTCACAGGGGACCTTTACACTTTGCCAGTCGGCTTTTGTTCTGCTTGATGTGTGTGTGTGTGCGTGTGTGTGTGCACATGTGCCCACACGCACGTGCATGAACATGTGTGTGTACGCTTGTCTCACTCTCAGTGATATTGAATTATGTGCTCATGCCTGAGAAATATTTCCATCTTGTATTTCACACCAAATTTTCAAACTTAAGGGTAATTCACCAATACAATCAAGGAAAAACAAGTAAATATCTAAGATGAAGAACCCAAGATGAAAAAGGAAAGTTAAATCACAACCAGGTCTGTTCTCAACCTTAATTATGTCACCCTGGACCCCTTTCTAAGTAAAAAAAAAAAGTTGATTTGTTTTTCTTTGTTATCTCTTATCACTTACCCATTAGACACTGCTTTGTAAAATATAAACTCAAGGAAGCTGTGATGGCTCAGCTAAGTATAGAATTACAAACTGTAGAATGACCATAGGCAAATACTGTAATGACTTGTTTGCGTTTTGGTAACTGATCAGATTTGCACTTCAGTCAGAAAGGACCTTTCCGGTCATACCATCCTCACATGGGCTGACTTTGTAATATCTAGGACATAATTACACTGGCATTAAATATGCACACACATATACACACACATCATGCTAACATTAGAGTTGTCCGAAACTATTTTCAATAATTGATTTGCCATTTAATTGAACAGCATGACTGACTAACATAGCTCATTACTTTACTCATTAGTTAATTATCGAAGAAAGTAGGACAAGTCAATAAAATGGAAGGCTGTAAATTCCAATACTAATTAGCACCATTTCCTTAGAGACATATTTAAGGGCAGATTGGCTACCTGAATGTCCTAGGACCTTGTATATGAAGGAGAAGGATAGATGCATCATAAATCTAGATTACTGGAAAGGAAGACAAGTAGACAGTAAGCAGACATATAGATGTACTTAGCTACTGCTCCCTCCGCTGTTTGAACTAAAACATATTTTGGGTAGGAAATAACCATAAAGAGAAAGAAAGATGGTTCATTTAGTATTCTTTGAAAACAATGTGGAAAACAAACTTGCATCACTTCTTCTTTTAAAATCTTGTTTTCCCTCCATGGTTTCCCCATCCAGGTTATGGACATTATTATAGTAAATGGTATTTATATGTAGATTTTTATAAGTGGATTTCATCTTCAATATAATTCTATGAGAGGAAGAATTGATTTTCCAAGCTAGCAAATGGTTCTTTCGACTTATAAGGAAAAGATAGCCATTTATGCTTATTCAATCCACATTAACCTCATATGACCAAGAGCTATAACCATGTATTCATCATCCAATACACACACACACACACACACACACACACACACACACAAACTTCGATTTTTGTCTAACTTTCTCATTACATAGAAGTGGATTCAACACCCCCTGCCCCTTTGTGTCAGTATTAGGTATATGCCC
This sequence comes from Ateles fusciceps, assembly GCA_036589455.1. NCBI lineage: Eukaryota > Metazoa > Chordata > Mammalia > Primates > Atelidae > Ateles > Ateles fusciceps. Next base: position 961,502 of record JAZHEH010002052.1, read on the forward strand.
TTGGAAAAATCTTCCATCTATTGGAACTCAATATTTTCTTAGCTGTGTAGTGGGGACAATATTGCCTATATCTCAGAGCTGTTGAGAAGCTAGAAAAAACAAATACTTGGTTTGTTCTTGATCAGTGTCTGCCACAGTGCCTAGCACAGTTCTTGCTCATTTGTAGAAAAAATATCTAGCCATCCTATATGAGGCTATCAAATGGCTGAGAGTAATGGCGGCACAGTCACAATAGAGTACCCTGCAAAGCATGGGATTCTGGCCATATGTATTAGTCCGTTCTCACACTGCTTTAAAGAAATACCCGAGGCTGGGTAATTTATAAAGGAAAGAGATGTAACTCATTCACAGTTCCACAGGGCTGGGGAGGCCTCAGGAAACTCATGATCATGGCAGAAGGGGAAGCAAACACATCCTTCTTCACATGGCAGCAGGAAACAGACGGGCTGAACAAAAGGAGAAAAGCCCCTAATAAAATCATCAGATCTCATGAGAACTCACTCACTATCATGAGAACAGCATGGGGCTAACTGCCCCCATGATCCAATTACTTCCTACTGGGTCCCTCTCAGGACATGTCGGGTTTATGGGAACTAAAATTCAAGATGAGATTTGGGTGGGGGCACAGCCAAACCATATCACCATGGGAATTGTTTTTTAAATGATTGCAGCTTATAAGCCTGGTTATGCCTGCTTTGAAAGTGTAATGATGACATGCTATGAACTGTGTCCAAAGTAAGGCCAGTCAGTGAGGAAGGGTTATCCTCTGCCTGGCCACTGTGGCGACATTCACGTTTCAGTAAGAGATGGCCAATTAATCTTGCATTTACCTTAATCACTTTTGCCGTTAGTCTCCCAAAAGTTACTCATTTTGGTGTGACCAGACCTAACAGGGTCCTCACTTTCACACTGATTTTATACTTAATGCAGCTATAAAAAAGAAATTTCAGCATTTGTATAGTCTGCGAAATTCTCCTCAAGTATGAACAAATGCACATGCACAGAGTAGATGCAGCTATTATTAACTTTTTTAAAAAAATAAATAATTGACTTGGGTGGAGATACTCAAAGGTATATAGTTAGTTAAAGACTAAACTATGATTGAATTTCACCTTTCTCAATTTTCATCATTCTTTTTGTAATTATATTTTGTGTTCCTATTATATTATATAGAGAAGGATGTCTAAGATTGTCAAGTCCAACTTTCTTGGTTCAGCAAAGGAAATGCAACCTCTGAGAGGTGATGGAAGTATTGCAGACTTTAAGGCTAAGTGTTTTCAGAGTTTGGTCTGGATCCTGGATTTCTTTATCATATGTTCCAATGCCTCTTTCCCAGTCCACATCCTCTTCCTCTGGGGGATTCACTTTAATTTCAATCTATTATTTTTTTCTTGTTTCCTGTACCCCGCTTCATCTCTTTAACAGCTCTACAGAAGGCTTGGACTCAGTTTTTCAAGGCAGGGCTAGATCTAAGTGTGGGAAGGAGAAAGTCTTGTCTCTTAGGTAAAGAGCTGTAGGTTTTTAGATTGGAACTTGCCTCTATGGATTCATAACAGCTTTCAGGGTGAATATTGGTGTTCATGAATCAGACCTTCCAGTTTGTACAAGGATGTATAATGGGTGAGAAAAATTGAAGGAAACCTTATAAGATTTCCCTCTGTTTGTAAACCTGTATATACATGCTTTTCTTTACCCCTGTGCTAGGTTTCTAGCCTTATATCTCTCCCCTTTGTCCCTCTAGCTTCTTGCACTCTTAAAATGTCAATTTCTCACATTCACAAATGCTACATGTGCTGTTCTTTCTCCAGTGTCTGCGTTCATTCCAGTCGCCTCCTCCTGAAATGCACTCTCCTTCCGTCTCCGCTGGCCAAAACCCTATTCAACTGGACAAGGCAGACCAGGCACACCACCTCCACAAGGAAGACCTTCAGGACTTCTCAGTGAATCAGTTCTTGACCTCATAAAGCATTCTGTTGATATTGAAGTCCACATTCCAGATTATTTCAGTTAGCCTACTTCCCTGCCAGATCTCATGATCCCCGTAGGCATCTTATTCTTTAAGTAGGTAATCTAGCACAGAACCTGGTACAGAATTTGACAATTGACAACAAATATTACTGGAATGAATTATTGAATAAATGAATAAAAGATGAGTGAAATGGAGTTGAGTGGATATTTTGAAAATTTTTGCTTTTTCAAAGCTATAGTAGTTATACTCCATATTAATGTAGCTATGGATTTTATCATTTTTAGAGATATTTTCTTGAAGATTACATCTAAATATATTGAAATATAATTTTTAGTATCTACAACATATCTTGATTATAATTTTCTAAGATTTATTTTTAAAAACAAATTAAAGAAGTTTTTTAATCCATTTGTAATAAACTTAAATTTAAATATAAAGGGAAATCACATTTTTCTTTGACGTATTATAGTCATGTTTAAGCATTATTCTCAAAACCACAGGCAATGATTTCTTTTCAAACGTGTTTTATAAGTACAGTATTACGCCAAGCTCTTCTAAGGATTATGCAGGGAGTTTTATCAGCGTTTTTGAGAATCAGGCCTCAGGTGTTAATAAATGAAGGCAGAGATTTAAAGGGGAAAGTGTGGTGGGACAGTTAAATGAAAAGCTCCTTTTAAAATGGTTAAAAAAAAACAAAACAGAAAACAAAACTCTAATGATTTTAGTGAAAGCGTTTAAAAATAATTACATACCCTTGTATGCATATTTATAAATCATGTATGTTTCAGAAGAAAATGATTAAATGACCCATATCAAATAAAATCAACCTGAGAGAAGCTTAAGTGAACTACACTTTTACTTTTAAATGCTCTTTTGAATACATGAATGCAACCGCAGGTTACCTTAGTATTTGGGAAACAACCACTAAGTGAAGAAACAAGATATTCCAAAATGTAAGTTCTTGGCTCTTGTGAATTGGCACAGTACGTGCGACAGAGGTATCTATATTCATTGGAAATCACTTTATATGGAAAAACTATGTAATGGCACATTACACAGGGAGCTAGAAACACAAATGATTAATGAAATAAATGTTGACTGAAATATAAATCTAAAATTTAAGGCTTTTTATTAAAATTATTTTCAAAGCTACATAAAGCAACTGATTTAAAAGTGAAAACTATATTAACAAATTGATGTCATGAAACAATTATTTGCTATTTACTTACACTGAATTAACTAAATTTAAGTGTTTTGGCAGATAAGTTATGGATTTAATAGGCCAAATACTTTATCCTAAATAAGATAATTTTTAATAGAGTGACATTTAAAACATTTAAAAGCATAAAGAAGATCCATTAGTTGAGTATGCAGATATTTGCTTTACCTGAATTTTTTTGACTTTTAAGATGGAGTTTCACTCTTGTCTACCAGGCTGGAGTGCAATGGCGCCATCTCGGCTCACTACAACCTCCACCTACGATTTCAAGCGATTCTCTTGCCTCAGCCTCTGGAGTAGCTGGGATTACAGGCGCCTGCCACCATGCCCAGCTTATTTTTGTATTTTTAGTAGAGACGGGGTTTCACGATGTTGGCCAGGCTGGTCGCAAGCTACTGACCTCCTGATCCACCTGCCGTGGCCTCCCAAAGTGCTGGGATTACAGATGGGAGTCACTGTGCCTGGCCCTGAAAGTATTTCTATAATAGAAAAACTGGAAATTCACAACAAAGATAAATGTGAGGTCTATACAGAATTTTTGTAAATAATTGACTAACATTTTCAAACAACTTGTGTTAATTGTTCAGCTTTCCTACACGTATGAATTTGACTTTACAAATTTTAAATTGACTTAAGGAAATAAAAAATTGTTATTTTCATAATATATCTTTTACCACAAATTCTATTAAAATGTGCATATTTTTATAAAAATATAGAAGACTACTTAATGAGCATAAATAATTTTATTTGGAATGTATTTTCAGAGCATCACATGCAATAAAAATATTTATTAAGACTAAATACCTTCTTTCCATCTATTTTTTTTTTTTTTTACTAAATTCTTTGTCATCTGAATAAACTTTTGCTTTTTCATTTCATTATCATAACTCACATTTTCTGAGCGGAGGTGATGTCATGGGTATGATAGCATTTCACTTTGATTTTTTAAAATTTCTTATTGTGAGAAAATATATATAATAGAAAATTTCCCATTTTAATCATTTTAAGTATCTAATTCAGTGTCATTAATTACACATTGTTATGTAATCATCACCACTATCCATTTCCAGAACATTTTCATTAAAACTCTGTTCTTATTAGACAATAACTTGCCTTTATTTTTTTTCCTACTAGCCCCCGGGAACCTCAAATCCATTTTCAGTTTCTACGACTTTGCTTATTCCAGACATTTTATTTAAGTGGAATCATACAGTATTTGTTCTTTTGTGTCTGGTTTTTTTCACCTAGCATAATGTTTTCAAGATTCTTTTTGTTTGTTTCTTTTTAAAGTTTTATGTCCAGAGTGGTATATTGTAGGTTATCTTCCATGATTTTTACAGTCCTAGATTTTATACTTAAGTCTGGAATCCATCTTCAGTTGATTCTTGTATATGGTGTCAAGAAGGGGTCCAGTTTCAAAAGATTCATCTGTATTTCAGCATGGATCAGAATTTCATTCCAATTTAAGGCTGAATAATATCCCATTGTATGTATGTGCTACATTTTGTTTATCTATTCAACTGTTGATGGACACTTGAGCTGTTTCAACATTTTGACTATTGTGAATAATGCTGCAGTGAACACGGAGTACAAGCATCTGTTTGATCTTTGCTTTTACTGATTCTGATTATGTGACTAGGAGCCAAATGTCTATGTAATACTTGTATGCTTAGCATTTGAAGGAACTGTCAAACTGTTTTCCACAGTGGCCGCACCATTTTGCATTCCCAAGAGCAATGTAGGAGGGTTCTAATTTCCCCTGTATCCTCCCTAACACTCATTGTTTTCTTTTTGTTTTGTTTTTTATTTTAACTATCCCAGTCTGTGAAATGGTATCACACTGCGGTTTTGAGATGCATTTGTCTAATAATGAATGAAGCTGATCATGTTTTCACGTGCTCACTGGTTATTTGTAAATAGACATGTCTTCCTTGAAGGCATGTCTATTTAAGTTATTTGCTTATCTTTTAACTGGGTTTTTTGTTTGTTGAGGGGTTGTAGGAGTCCTTTATAGATTCTGGATATTAAACTCTTAGATATAGGTATGAATATTCATGCAGATATAGATTTGCAAATATTTTCTATCATTCTGTAGGTTGTCTTGCCATTTTCTTGATAATGTCCTCTGATGGTAAAATAACTTGTCAGCTGAAGTTATTTCACACTATCATTTTGCAGAATAATGTTTAATATAATTATCTTCTTAAGGAATTCTTCATTTCAGTTCAATTGAAGTTTGTTATGAAATATGTTTGTACCAGGAGGTGAGAACACAAAGATTTTTTTAAAAGACACAGTCCCTGCCTCAAGGAATCTTAGCATGTTGTAGACTCATAAACAGATAATTTGTTTGACATCAGCAATAATAAGTAAAGCGGTTTCTGTAAAGCAGCTGATGTTTGCAGAAAGTAACCTAAATCTTTAATTATATATAGGCACTAAGTTCACCAAACAACCATGTGTGAGAAATTTAAATAATTTAAATACCATCTCTGCCATGCAATAGCTCTTTAAACTTTGTCAGGTTCACCAAAACTTGAGGCACTCTAACTTCCTCACCTGTAAAATTGGGGTATTGATTTTAATTCTCACCTTCTGTGATTGTTGTAAAAGACCAAATGAGATAACAGATGGGAAAACATTTTGGAATTTAAAGCTGCTATGCAATGTAAAGCCTATTATTATTATGTATTCTTGTGCACCAATTACTTGGCATCATAATAGTTGGTAATAATCATTAAGGGTTATCATTAGAAATATAGACATGTCTGCAAGCTTATATGCCATGTTTGTGTTTGTGTACATAGTGCACCTGTACAGTTGGGTACATTAGCATGTGCGTTATTTTCCAAACTATGGAAAATAGTCTTTTCTGGTAAACGCTAATAAACTGCTGGCTTTCATCCTCCACAGCCTTTTTCAGCAGCGCAGGGTTTAGACATTTCCACTGCAGCTGGTGTAAAAGATGCAGGCTGGAATTGTTCTGGTTGAGTCTGAGTGGTCTTCTTTTAGAGAGCCGGACCCTCCGGCCTCGGCAGTCTTTAATCAGCTGTAACTGGAGTGAAGCTGTCAGCTCCTGCTTGTTTCCTGTCAGCTTTAGTACCATTTAGAGCATCCCTGATAAATGTACAGTACAAATTTAACAGTCAACCTGTGAGAAAGCAAAACCAAACATCTCCGACACACTGGAAGAAACTTTCTTAGCCATATCACGAAAAAATCCATGGGCTAGAAACTTCAGTGTTGACAAAATAGAAACTGGTGAAATGTAAATAGATGCAGTGGAGAATACAGTCGTCTTGAAATATCTAAGATCTTTAGAAAATGTCTAAGTAAATAGGGAAAAGGAAAGAGAAGAAGAGAAAAGGCTTGGCCTGGTCAGGATGGGCAAAAGTGATGAAAAGATGAAATGCCAAGGGAAGGTCTTCTTTTGATTTTTTTTTTTTTGAGTTAGTAAAAGAAAATCCCAGGGCATGTTCTCCAGCTACTCCGAAAGGTGGAACTTGTGTGGTGTAAATACAGACTATCATGACGATAATTTGCTGGTACCAAATTGCACTTGAGTTAGCACTTCATTACTCACTGCCAATGTGAAAGCAAGAGACATTGAGTATGCAGAATGGTGATGTTAAACTTCAGCTTACTCATTTACAAAATGAGGATGAGAATAATTCTGACCTTACAGAGTTCTTGTAAAGATGAAATAAAGTGATGCATGGACTTCATAAACTGTATAACATTCTACAAAATTCAGCTAAGTTAATGTGATACCAAACAATTTGCCAGTATCCTGAAAGGCTAACCATAAATCTACTAAAGAGGAAGAATTTGTTTTTCTAAGTACACTAATACTAAACATAGGCTTACATTGAGTTGTTTATATAGAATGTTCCATTCACACTTATAATTCTCTTTCAGAAAGCATAGTCAAATTCAATGAGACATGTTTCTGCTAACACAATTACACTCAGTCTATACTTGATGACCAGTTGGTTGCTTCTTCAAATGAAAAAAATAGACATTGTTCAACTCCCACTATGAGTGAGAGAGGCCATGTTTGGTTTTCTGTTCCTGTGTTAGTTTGCTAAGGATGGAGACTTCCAGCTTCATCCAAGTCCCTGCAAAAGACATGATCTCAATTGTTTTTATGGCTGCATAGTATTCCATGGTATATATGTACCACATTTTCTTTGTCCAATCTATCATTGATGGGCATTTGGGACATGTCTTTGCTACACACTGGGGCCAGGGGGTGAGGGGCGAGAGGAGGGAGAGCATTAGGACAAATACTTAAGGCATGCAAGGCTTAAAATCTAGATGACGGGTTGATAGTTGCAGCAAACCACCATGGTATACATATACCTATGTAACAAACCTACACGTTCTGCCCTTGTATCCCAAAACTTAAAGTAAAAAATAATAAAAATTAAAAAATAAAAGCAAAAAACAGTAGACATATTTAAATCTTCAAAGCAACTTTTCCCAAAGTATATTCTATGGATTACTATTTGTGAAATAAACGTTTTCATGGTTAAATATATAAACTTAATAAATGCAACACATCATCTCCCTAATGAAAGGCTCTGAAGATAGATAGAGAAATAAAGAGAGAAAATGCAGCTTTAAATGCAAGTAATTGATGGAGACCATCCTGGGCAACATGGTGAAACACCATCTCTACTAAAAATACAAAAATTAGCTGGGCATGGTGGTGCACGCCCGTAGTCCCAGCTACTTGGGAGGCTGAGGCAGGATTGCTTGGAGGCAGGAGAATTGCTTGAAGCCAGGAGGCGGAGGTTGCAGTGAGCCGAGGTCATGCCATTGCACTCCAGCCTGATGACAGAGTGAGACTCTGTCTCAAAAAGAAAAAAAATTGCAGGTAACTCTGTGCTTCTTTGTCTATCTCTTCTACTTGTCTGTGAGGTCTTTAAACCTCTAATCATATTAATGCATATGACACATGAAGGTTGATACAAATTACAGGAGTTATGCTGAAGAGGATATAATCAAATCTCGTAACAGAATCAAGAGAGATTTCACAGACGTGGTGTCATTTAACCTTAGTATTTGGGGATGAATATAAATTCACAAGATATACTATACAGTGGGAAGAGGGTTCAAAAAGGCAAGTTCTGGGATGTAGGAACTTGTAGGAAAAGATATTGAAGCCGAAGAAAACATTCGAAGTAACTGGGTATTAATCTCAAGACCAGCAATGGAAAATATGTTTCATTTTGAGAGTCAGTTTGCATTGATTTTAAGGGAAATATCTTGATGTATATTAATTCTATGGTTTTCTGCTCCCTACTTCCTTGAGGTTAACCTTTTCTTTATTCTGTTAGAGAATTGAACATGGGTGTATGAAAAGTAACATTTTAGAGTGCAATTTTTTTAAAAGAAGTATTGATGTTCAACTTTTTTTTTCACTTCCAAAATAAAACTTCAGAATAAAAAAAGGAGTTTTGGCCATCATAATTAAAAGAGGAATTAAGGAGAATATTGCCTTTCACTCCTTGCACCAACCACTGGAGAAAAGTATAGTTGATCATTAAACAATGTGAGGGTTAGAGGCGCTGACCCATGTGCAGTCAAAAATTTAATATAACTATTGACTCCCTGAAAGTTTGACTACTAATAGCTTACTGTTGACTGGAAACATTTCCAATAAAAAAACAGTCTGTTAATACATATTTTGTATGTTTTATATATATATATATATATGCATATTACATGCTCTTACAATAAAGAAAGCTAGAGAAAAGACGTTACTAAGAAAATCATAAAGAAGAGAATATATTTACTATTCATTAAGTGGAAATGGATCATCATATAGATCTTCATCCTCATCATCTTCATATTGAGTAGATTGAGAAGGATGAGAAGGGGTTGGTCTCAGGGGTGGCAGAATTGGAAAAAACTTTGCATGTAAGTGGATCCACACAATTCAAACCTGTATTGTTCAAGGGCCAACTTGGAGGAGACAGGGATCACAGAGAAAACAGATCTTGAGGTTGTGAGAGTATTTGGGAAGCTTTGGAGATCAGAATATAAAGACAGCAAGCCGTCAATGCTATGGCCAACAAATAAGGAATCTTTAAGGTCATCCTTCACCACTTGAGTATATTTATATGGTCTAGGTTTAGAAACCACATCATTACTTATAACTAACTATCTGTATATCTTTTGTTGATGTTCCAGCAGACATATTTTCACATGTTGAAGCACCTTATGGGATCCTCTAAACATCCTATGCAAATATTGTCAGTTCAGGTTATCTCTTAAGCTTCCCTACCCACTTCCACCACCTCCTCCTCCACTCCAAAAAGAAAAAGAAAATTAAAAAGGCAGAGCTTTTCATATGGTTGCATAGGGTGTGAAACAGAAAGCTCAAGCAACAACATTTGAATAGGAGAAGAGAAGGATTCCTGTAAACCGATTCGTGTTTACAGGAATGATGAGCTGGGAATAATACAGGGACCTGCATATAAGCCTAGAGAATAAAACACCTGTGTTCATTTAGACAAGAGGTTAGGATACAGAAAGCTGTCACACTGACCCTCTGCCCTCGTGAAAAGGCAGAAGGTCCACTGAGCTGTTAAACACTTAATCTATCCATGGATGGCAAAGTTAAGAGTGCTGCCTGTAAGCCATGCCCTCTGGGGCTTTGGGGGTTGCAGGTACTCCCCCTAGATGCTGCTAAGGGGCCTGCACAGGGTTTTGCTCCTGCTGGTGCCCAAAAGTGCTCACTTCAGCATCCTCAGCAGCTCACATGCATGCTCCCCTCTCCCACCTCCTAGGATGGGTTGAAAGCTGTGGGCACAGTAAGCAAGATATCCCTATCACAAGGCCCATGAAGGGGTCAAGGGAAATTTCCTGTTTCAATATTATTTTATATTTTTACTTAACTAGAACAACAAGAAAATAAGGTTCAAAATGGCCTTAAAGAAGTAACCAAAGACATCCGTGCAGCATTTTTCTTTCTTACATTCCTTGAATGATTGTATTTATAGAAAGTTGGAAGAGAATGTAAACAATTACCAAAGGGTTTGCAAAATAACACAAAATTCGAACACAGTACATAAAATTAATCTTTAATGAAAAGATGTTTACTATGTAAAACTAAGAATCTTATTGTATCCAGGGAAGAAATCAGATTATTGTAAATACATTGCCATTCTTTTCCTGAGAATTTTCTGAAAAATTAATCCCTCAGAAAGAATACGTTATTTTTTATAAGATATTCACGGGTGATTATTGAAATATTGGAAACAGCAAATTGCAAATAAACTCACTGTCTAACCATGAGTGTATCTATATTAGAATATTAAATATAACCTAAAACATTAATAAAAAGTTTGTGTAACCACTGTGGAATGTTTATGTTATGTGAACAGAAGGAGAATATGATATTGTATCTTTACTATAATCAAAATATATAAAATTTTGTATTCAATTTGTCATGGAGTTGCAGAAGTTTGGTTTTTCTAAGCATAAAAATAAAAATAACAGTTTGGAATCTGGGTATTTTTTATTTTGTTTTGATTTCTATTTTGTGATGCCATTATTAAACAGCTTGAAATATTATACTCTTAAGAATATATAATGATTATGGAGTGATGATGGGATAAAAGCTATCTGTAGTAAGCACGTCCTCAGATTATTGATTTGAGACGGAGTCTTGCTCTGTCGCCAGGCTGGAGTGCAGTGGCTCAATCTCTGCTCACTGCAACCTCCGCCTCCTGGGATCAAGCGATTCTTCCGCCTCAGCCTCCCGAGTAGCTGGGACCACAGGGCGTACGTACCACTAGGCCCGGTTAATTTTTGTGTTTTAGTAGAGACGGGGTTTCACCATGGCCAGGATAGTCTCCATCTCTTGACCTCATGATCCGCCTGCCTTGGCCTCCCGAAGTTATTGCCAATTCTTTCTGATACCAGCATGTCATCTAGTACCAAGGTCTAAGTACTCTATAAAGGCAATTTTTATACTTAAAGTTTTCATCTCTTAATTTAAATATTAAATCTAATCAATGCTTTAAGTTGAAAACTTGTCTAAGTGATGTTAAGCAACTTACATTATTAGATTAAAATACTCTTGCATAATTGACTCTTCAGCCACTATAATTAGGTGTAAGTCTTTTGCATTTTCTATTAAATTCCTTTATCATCATACCTGAAGATTTTACCTCTCACAGAATTGGAGAAGTATACACTGAATTTAAATTCTACCACAAAAAATATTATCATTTTAAGCCTCTTATTCAATTAGAAATTCGGTTATTATGAGTTTCACACCAACTTCCCATGAACATAGTGAGGCATTGCTCATCTTTCCCAGTGGTATGTAAAGCCAAAGCGAAGTAGTCACATTATTCTCAGCTTCAGAAACCAAGGTTCAAGTAGGATTCTTCAGCATTAACCACCTGAAAAGAGGCCTCCCTACAAAACACACAGTCATGCTCCCACTTTAGAGAAAATCCAGTTCATTAATCTGCATAGAATAGCCTAGCAGAATTGAGGCAAAATAATCCAAAAAGCTAAGATCACTATGCCTACTTCAGGTCTTTAACATAATTTGCTTAATAAAAACTTGTTTTCCATTGTTTACTGAAAACACATTAATGTAATTTAAGTGCCAAATTCAGCACCTGATAAATTACTCGAATCCTAGCTCTAAATAAATAAAACAAGTGTTCAGAATCTTAGAAAATGAAAGTTTCCATCAGGACTGACAAATGTTTTAATAACACATGAATTTTTATGCCATTGGTGATATAACTAGAAATCAAAAAGTGTATTAAATATGAACAACATATAGAAATATCATAGTTTATCATTTCGATTTTTTTATTTCTGCATACCCAAACGAACATATGAAATTTTAGATTGAAAACATCTCATTCATTATTCAAATTTTATTTAAAATAACTCTGCTCAAACCAAGAAAAGAAATTTTCACGTCTTTCTCACATAGTGATAGAGAAATGATAACTTGGAATCATTTATCATTTAGGTTGCTTTTCAGGAACAATGGAACTCAAAGGCAGGAGCGGAGATATCCAAGCATCTTGAATATTAAGAGACTCACAACACACTGAGTCATTTGATATATTGCTGTTCCCCCTCATTCTGAAAAAGCATTCTTTTTCTGGAAATCTACATTCTAGAATTCTTCAAATTATGGGTTATCTTCAAGCCAGAATTGGTTAAAAAAACCAACAAACAAAAAAGTGAAGACCTTTGAGAAGCCTCGTATGTTTAGAAATTCATCAAGAATCACAAAAGCATTAATGTCACAGTTGGGATTAGTTGGTTCTATAACTAGCTGAAAAAGAGGTTCAGGTACCATCCATAAAGTAAGAGTTAAAGTAAAAAATGTTTAAAGATTAGAAAAAAGCAACACAAAGTGAAACAGACGAGAAAGTAGAACATAAAAAGAATGATAGCAAAACAGTTCCACAATGTGCATTTTAGAAGGGAAGAGACAATCATTTGAGTTCATAACAATAACCATCACCAGTTCAGACCTCTGCCTCCAAAGAAATCATCATCATGTTAAAGAGATACTCAGAGTATTGGGGGAGTCTAAGTATGTGGGGAGCAAGAGGAACCCAAAAACTTCAACTCTGGGACCACACAATCTACCCCAGGGAGTCACTGCCCTATCCCGAGAACACCATAATGGTTGACATTTAGGACAGTCTTGATTCAGAAGCAATTTAAATTTTGGTTGTTTCCTTTTGACAAGGAAAAATGAATAATTAGATAGCTTACAAATGTTTCTATCAAAAGAAGTTAAATGATGGCTTTCCATGAAAAGAAATCAAATTCTAAATAATCCAGGAAAATCTCTGTTCTAATGTGGTCTCTGTCCTTAGACTGAGACATCCTGCAAATCAGAATCTGTATTTCTTGAGTCCTTGAGATACCTGCTCTTAATGGGAAATGCAGGGGAGAGGGAACATACCTCTCTTTTCTCTCTGTCTTTTCTTTCTCTCTCTCTCTCTCTCTCACACACACACACACACACACACACACGCCTTCCTGAATCAATGAATTGTTCATTAATAACAAAAGCTCTATTACTTCACTTGTTTCATTGGTTTTTTTCTTTTTTTAAATATCTTACTTATTTAACATTTGCCTGGATTGTGAGAACATTAGGAATTTTTTCTCAAAGTGGAATTTTGCTCTTATTATTTGGGGCAACTCTCTCTCTATCCCCATTATTTTATGATTAGGAGAAGAAACATGTTAGAAGATGAACAATTATATTTTAATATTAAGGTCAGTATACATAAAGTTCCACATATCTGTTTGTAAAATACTGCAAAGAGTTCCTCAAATTATTAGTATATTTTATATTACTCTTAAAGGGAGCTTGGAAGCCATTTTGTTTGTTTGTTTTTATGTTAGACGGATTCACATCTTGCATAGTTATTATAAATATTATAGAGAGGGGTCAACAGCAGTGAACAAATTTGGGGAAAATACTAATTATTTTTATATTTTCAAGAATAAGGCAACTCTGAGGCAAACAAAAATTATATAAAAACAAATTAATGGTTACCTCTCACAATGCTATGTTTAAAATCTTTTGCCCATGTATTTATGCTTATCAGAGTTGTAATAACTAGCCTTTCTAATTATTTAAAATATGGCTTAATTTAAAATGTCTAAAGATAGACAAAATAAATTATTTAATTTTTATTAATTTGCACTTTAATTTACCAAAATATTCTGTTTTTCAGTCACAGGTCTATGTGGTTTGTTTGGACATTGACGTTTTGGGGGTTTTGTTTCCCCCACTAACAAAGTCTAGGCTTTTATTTGTCTTTAAGTAAACACTAGTCTTTAGACAGATATCACTTTAAATAGATTCACAAAAAATTTTTACTTTAATATTATGTCAAAAAAATGTATTTCGCAAGGCATCTTACACATCAGCTATTTGAATATCAGGTCAGAATTCAGATAATATTTATTTCTCTCCTTGGTACCAGTAGACGGGGTTCCTATTTCTTTCCATTTTCTTAAGGCTCAAGCTGCTGTGAGAGTTGTAACTTTGGTGCAGTTTCCATAAACCAATTAGCTACGGTCGTTTATCTGTTCACAAGAATGAGCAGGAGTGCCGAAGTGGAGGGAGAGACACCCACACGTGGAGAAGGATGGAAGAGGGTTAACAGGCAGGCAGATTTGTAGGAACGGAATGATCCGCTCTCACCCCTAATGAGCAGAATCAGGCAGCTTTAATTCATGGTTTGTGGTGAGGTTTGTCTTCCGAACCACAAAAGGGAATACAGGACCCTGTTTAGGGGAGGGTTAGATTAGTCCTATCTGGTCAAAGGGAACAATGCAGACATGTTAGTTGATCAGAAAGATGTTTTCACACTGTTTCTCATAGATGGTCCCTGGAGACAACTTTCTTCTCTCTCTCTCTGTCTGTCTGTCTCTCTTTTTTTAATTACCAAGCATGACATTCATGGTTATTTCTTCTTTCCACCCAGTTGACTACAAAGGGGCCAGCTCTTCAGCCCCTTGTTGGCCAGGCCTGGGGGAGGAAGTGACAGAAGGCTGGCCTTATTTACCTTAGCGGCTTCCCGTGTAATCTGGTTAATCTTGTGGCTAATGGGAGGACACCATGGGTCCCCCACACACTGTGCTCCTCAATGAGGGCTCATTCATATTTAATACAATGGAGTGTTTAAGTCATTCCATGCTTTGTGGAGAAGATTGGCTTTCTTTGTGTGCCTTCTCCTGAGAAGCCTTCCCAGCTCGTCCTCTTTCAGACAGGCATATGTTCCAGCTCCTGCCTGCTGCAGCTGCACAAGGACAGAGCAGGCTTCTTTTTTTCTCTCTCTTTTTAAGTCAATGAATTGATGACTGCAGTGTGAAATGTGGGTTGAAATGGTCCCCTCCTCCCACGCCCCACCCCAAGGATGCATAGATTAGCCTTTTGCTATTCTAATATCTCACAACAAGACATCTCAAGAGGAAGCAGGGCTCGTGTTCCTCAAGTGTGCCATTGTGAGGGCAACAATCTGTTGAGCACAAAAGAAAAATAAATAAATAAAAGCAGGTGACATGTTGACCTTGTTCCTTTAATATTATCTGTGTATGGTGCACCCGAAGCAGGGTTCTGGAGAAAAGAATAAAGGGGGGTGCTTGGGTGGTGGGAAATGTTCTTACTCCATACAGAGTGTTTAAACAATCCTATTGGAAAGACAATCTCATCAAAATATGGCCACTTGGTCCTCGGATTTGATTTTAGGGAGAGGAAAAAAAAACGAGGTCCCATTAGTCCTGATGGGATACATAACGGATACACAGATTCTCTCACACCACACTGGATAAACTGGCATTTTTGAGAATAATGGAAGTTAATGACTTTTGATTTCTAAAGTACAGATGGTAATATTCTTAATTATTTTAATTTTTTTCAATTTTGGTTCAAATTTTAAAGTAACTGAAATACTATCAAACTCTGCCTTCAATCTGCTAACAGTCACTTCAGTGAGGCTGATTAAGAAAAATAAGGCATTACTCATATTTCTATCGTAGACTAGTTTAGTCCCTAGTTTGATAATAAAGATTGACTTTCAAAGGCAAAAGATGAATTTTAACATGCTTACTCCCAAATCTTGTGCAAAGACTAGAGTTCTGAAATCTTTCTTAAACTGTTATGTATCTGAAGTCCTCCAGCTATAAGATTTTGATTTAGCAAAGGTTTTAAAAGTAGGGAGGGCCATGTTGAAGAGTGTTTCAACAAGAATCCTGAGTTAATGAGTTTACATTTGCAGCTGCAGTGGTTTAGATCCAAACAAACAAATAATGTAATCTGCTGAAGTGATGACATATAAAGTAATAGTAACAACGGTATACATATGCATAAGCCTCACTCCCAAATTAATGAAAGGTGAAAAATTACTGACTACTGGACTATGTAACCAAAGAAGATAATGACATTAGTTTTTTAAAAGATACAGAGTTTCTCTGGTCTACAACCAAGTTGATGTGACGCAGCCCAAAGCAAAGGATTAGACTGGCAGATCGGTCCCGTTTCTTGTAGCCTGATTTAATAATGATACATCCTGCCACTCTGGCAAGGAAAAATGGTACATGTGGTCCACATAGCTTTATTTGTACCTGGGCTCTTGTCATATGAATTCATTTTTTAACTTGCCAGTGTTGGAAAATACATTGCTTAAAACATTAAGGAGTGCGCTTGTATTGGTCATTGAAAGGATAACCTTTACAAACTAGCAAATGCTGCAAAAGGGTTTTACAGTTGCTTTGGCTGAGCCAATAAACACGTGGAACCTGCTTGTGTTTTCTACTTATATAGCACCCTGTTGCCACTTAGAGTCTGCATAGAGAAGAAAAATACAGCCACTTTTATTTTGTGTAATGTTCATACACAAAACTAGGCTAAGTGGCAAAAAAGAAAGCTTGATGTTTACTCTGCATTTCCTTACAATATGATTTTTATGTAAGTGATTATGGAAAAAAACCCAAATATTTAAAAATCAAATGAGAGAAGTTAAAATCAAGAAAGTATGCTTCCAAATGTAATTTATCAAAGAGTAAAAAAGCTTGGAGTAGGTATTGACGGAAAAAAATTATCTACAAATACCAGAAAAGGAAAAATGGAGAAAGGAAGGAAACTCAATCAGAAGAACAATCTTCAATCTCTTAACTTTATTTACTCAAAAATAAGAAACCAAAGTGAACCAAAACCTTAATGAAAGTTTACTTTTGCAAGCCTCTGCTCACCCCCGTGTTACCCCCACCTCCCCCAGCTGAGAGGTTTCATCTCCTTACCCACTACTTCATTAGAGCCTAACAATCCATTATCCATTTCCTAATCCTCCACTGCTGCAAGGAGTCAGGTTATTAGAGGACTTGAAGGGTCCTGTCATTGTGATGGAGGTATGAATTGATCACTAAGATGACAACTGGTGACAAGTGCTGTTTATTAGACTGCTACTTTGCCTCTTAATTATAACTGATTAGCTTGCCTGTTGGAGGTGGAAACAGATGAATTAACTGCTTTTGTTCCTGTCATCTACTACATTACTTTATTGCTTTGATTTCCCTTTCAATGTGACATTTTCTTTATCAAGATCACAATAAGAATCCTTATTTTCCAAAATGAAAACTTTTATTAAAATTTGTTTCCAAAACATTTAATCTTAACTGTGAATTTGTTCACATGCCCCTAATTTAGTTATTAACTGGGATTTATTTGCAGATTTATTTTTCTCAATCTTAGTTCCAAGGAGGAGAGTACAGTTTGGGGATGGGCAATCATACTATCTGTACTTGGGTTGTTTTCTACTGAAAGAGGAGGAAATTGAAGTTCTACGGTCTTTCATTCACTCATAAATATTTTAAGAAATAATAGTATACCTGTGAAATAATTACAATTGATATTCATTCAATTATACCTGAGGTTAGCATGGGACACATGAGTTACTGAATCCAGCCCCTAAATCTGTAATTTGCACTAGGAGGAGTTTTAAATATTGAAAGGTTTTGTTTATAAAACAGAATCCATCCTAATTAAGTGACTTTTGAACTTCTTGATTTTCAAAGTTTTCTTTGAACTGTAGTTTTAGCCCTTCTCATATTGATCAAGTCCTGAAAGAAACTATTCTTTCAGCACTCAGCAATCTCAGAATTTGCCATAGCCAATTGGAATAGTTACTTGGTTTAAAACAGCACTACTCTAGCCACGTTCTGGTTTAGTATTTAATTATTACTTTTTTTGTTGAGAACTAAACATCTTGATTTTTCACTTATAGTAAATGTTAACAATCCTAATTTTTAAAATTTGCATATTTTAAATATACATGTAAGTATAGCAGACATATCAGTGGGAACTCAAATACTATAGATCTTTTTTTATTTTAGAATTAAAGAACAATTGGTAAAAAAAAAATAATAATAATTCTAGATCCCCCCTCCCTTTGTATTCACTTACTCTTATTTTAAGCTCAAATCAAAAAAATAAAAAAAGGAGAATTGTGGCCTGAAGGAGAATGGAGAGAGTTGGTTTCATGCCCAGAATCAAGGAGGAAAGCTTGCCTGGTCATTCTCAGTCCACTATGAGATCCTTGAAATAGTAGAATCTCTTTTGATTATAAAATATTTATTCTGCACAGATCAAAATGGTGAGGGGAGCTGATATATCTCAACAAGTAACATTTTACAAATTCATGATAATTTTTGTATTAACTAATGATTTTTATGACAAATTTTATGAAATCATCGGACGTTAAAGCTGAAAGAGCACTGAAATTAGATGAATCCTTCAGAGACACAAGAGTCTTAAAAATTAAGAAATATAAAATTACACAGAGAGCCAGTATGAGTCTCAGACCAGTGGTTTTGATCTTCATGTTTTCTTTATCATTATTATATTTTATTCATTATCATAACACTTCAAAGTTTTTAAAACACAGAAAAACCAATCCATTGCTTAGTTTCCAATCAAAAAATTTTAAATTATAAAGTTCATGTACAATATAGTAGAATTTATGTCAGTTTTTGAAATATTAAACTAACTGTAGTTCCAGTCAATGTAATCAAACTAATAATTATTGTGACAGTATAAAGGGACAATTAAAGTGAATTCTCTGTCTGGTTGTCTCATTTATATCCTGGCTTGACCACTTACTACCTTATGTTACAGTTTTCTGACCTGTAAAATAGAAAAACTGGTAGCTATTTCCTCATATTGCTGTATAAAAGAAATAACATGTTTAAGGCAGTCAGATGAGAGCCTAATATACCTCCACCTAGTATTATACTTAATGATAAAGAAATAATAGCTTTTCTCCGGAGTTCAGGACCAGGACAGAGATGTCCTCTCTCCCCACTTCTATTCAATGATGTACTGTTAACAGAAGGGAATCCAGAGGTGTCTGTGGCAACTTGCTTCTTGCCTCCTCGGATGAAAGAATTCAGGTGAGGGGCAGAAGTAGTTTTAAGGCAGAGGGAGAAACTAAAGCAAGTTACAGAACAGGAGTGAAACTTTATTAAGGAGCTTTAGGCAGGAACAAAAGGAAGCAAAGTACACTTGGAAGAGGGCCAAGCGTGCGACTTGAGAGATCCAAGTGCCCCGTCTGACCCTTAACTTGGGGTTTTAAACACTGGCATTGTTCCAGGGCTTTTATTTCTTCTCTTCTGATTCTGTTCTTGGAGCAGGCTGTCCATATGCACAGTGGCCTGCCAGCACTTGGGCGGGGCCACATGCACTGTGTGTTTACTGAAGTTGTGCACATACTCCACTTCCCGGTGTTCCTAGAGGAAGTTCATATACTGGTCAAACACCACCATTTTACCTCTTAGTGAACATGCATGAGCCTGCTCGCCCAACTCCTGAGACCTTATGGAGAAGCTGTTGATCACCAGCTTGCGGTGTTTTCTATCTATCTCCCGGGAGACTGCCCTTCCCCGATCTGGCTACAGTTGATTATTATTTTAGAGAGACAGTTAACAACCACTTGGCCATCACCTGATGGTCACCTGACATTCCTGGGAGGATTCCTTGCCTTTCTCCTCATGTCAGGCTAACTACTTACTCTGAAAGTACTGGAAGTTCTAGTCAAGGCAATTAGTGAATAAAAAGAAATCAAAGGCATTTATATTAGAAAGAAATAAAACAATTCCATTCACAATAGCAATCAAAAGAATAACAGTAAGAATTCAATTTAATTAAAGAAGTGCAAGACATGTATGCTGAAGACTACAAAACATTGTTAAGAGAAATGACAGAAAATCTAAATAAAAATGGAATGAAATCCTGTGTTCATGGATTGGAAAACTTAACACTGTTAACATGGTAATACCCCCAAAATTATTCTACAGATTCAACACCATCCCATCAATACTTGCATCTTTTGCATTAATTGAAAAGTTGATTCTAAAATTTATATAAAAATGCAAGACTTAAAGTAGCCAAAACCATCTTTTAAAAGAATAACAAAGTTAAAGAAGTTACATTTCCCAAATTCAAAACTTACTATAAAGCTATAGTAATCAAAATAATGTGGTATTAGCAGAAGAATGGAAATATCTATCAATGAAATACAATTGAGATTCTAGAAATAAATCCTTACATTTATTGTCAATTGATTTTCAGCAGATGCTAAGACCATTCGAAGAAGAAATAATTACTATTTTCAACAAGTATTACTGGAACAACTTGATGTTCATATGCAAATAAATAAACTTTGATCCTTAATTCAACCATACAAATAGTTAAGTCAAAATGAATTATATCAGATTTTAATAATAAGACTTCTAGAGGAAAACACAAAAATGTTCATATGCTTGGGTTAGGCAAAGCGTTGTTAGACGTGACACAGAAATAACAGAAATTTTTTTAAAGACTACTTGGACTTTATTAAAATTCAAACCTTTCTTTGCTACAAAGGTCAAAATTATGAAAATTAAAAAACAAACTATAGATTGAGAGAAAACGTTGCAAAACATTTATACCATAAGAACCTATATCAAGAATATGTAAAGAATTATTTCAACTAACAAGAAAACAGATGATTTCATTTTAAAAATGGAAAAATGATTAGAAAAGACATTTATCCATAATATATGCAAATGGTCAATAAGCAGATGAAAAGATGCTAAACATCATTAGTCATGGGGAAATGAGCAAAGCTACAATGAGGTACTACTTCAAACGCATACTAGGATAACGATAATCCAAAAAACATTAACAAGTATTGGCAAGAATGTAGAGAAACCAGAACTCTCATATGTTGGTAGTGAGAATCGAAAATGGTGCAGCCACTTTAGAAAACAGCTTGGCAGTTTCTAAAAAGGTTAAAATGAGTTACTGCATAATGCAGCAGTTCTTCTGTTAGCTATCTATTCAAAAATGGAGAGAAAGTACATCTGCACCAAGACATGACTGTTCATGGTAGCACTGTTTATAATATCCAATGAGTAAAAAGCAATCCAGAGATCCATCAACTGATGGATGGTTAAATGAACATAGTACATCCACCCAAAGGCCTACTACTTTTCAATACAAAGAATGAAGTAAATAATAGAAATATAATTGAGTTTGAAATAAATTTAGAGGAATATATTTATATGGACATACGTAGATATATACAGGTATATGCAGATGATAGACATAGACACATATATCACTTACTATTATCCAGGCACACTAAATAAATCTCTGAGAAAGGGCCCCGATATCTATGTTTAAGAGAGCCCCCTAGTTTCTTCTTATGCTCAGCCAAATCTGAGAAGCCCTGAACTTGATGATTTCCTAGGTTCCTTCTCTTCTTAAATTCTGACCTTTTGTTTTAGTAACATTTTTAACCAAAACTGTTTTTAGATGGGACTTGTAAAAGACATGGTCTCTCATTGACTTCTTTTCCTTTTTCTCAGCCTGTTTCTCTAAGAGTCCCACCATCAGGAGGGCATATAAAACAAATTCACTAGGTGACCCTCACATTCCAAATTCCACTCCTTTCTCTTTTGCTGAGGTAAGGGTCCTTATCTAAGCCTTTCTCCTTATTTAAATTACAATGACAACCCTTTAGGTTATCCTCTTTCTTGCACAATTAACAGACTGCAGCTGTACAAAGTGCTGACACTGGCATTCTGCTGTAGTAGCCTATAGAACACACACGTAACTCCATTTTTGCTTTATTAAACTGCTTGCCAATCAGATTACAATTTTTGCTTCTAGGTTTTTGAAGCCTGCCAAGCTCTTTTGAATCCATTTTCTCTGATGTGCTAGAACCAATTGCAGCTCAGGTGGCTGGATAGCCAGTGGATGCTGACTTTTATTCTGAAGACTCATAGACCAGGTCTATATTCTTGATTGTATACATTCACCAATAGGCGGTGTGCATAATAGTGAACATTCACAGGTAATCCCAAAGTCTCCTTCTAATTCAGGATTGCAGACTTCCTGCCCACCAAACCAGCATGGCTAATTTGCATTTAATCCCTTACAATCACTTTCTTAACTCCTGTCTTCCCTCTGGTGTGGTGGAGGTGCTAACGAGCAGAGAAATGAGTTAGACATAGAAAGTACAAGGCATCAAGAAACATGATAATTAGTCCCTAAATAATGAAAATGGAAAACGGTTTACACTTCCATATTCTCTCTTTTTTGCTTCTGTTTTACTTCTCATTTAAGACAGCAAAAGTACTCAATTACATTCAACAAATATTCATTCAGTACCTACCCTTGTTCAGAACTGTGCTCAGTGCTGACCAGTTACACAGGGAAATTAAACATATTGCATTCTGTACCCTGAAGGGCTAGTCAATCTAGTATACAGAATAAGACTCAAAAACTGACGTTTCTAATCTAAAATATAATGTGAGCATTTCTCAGTTCTTTACTGCCTAAATTTCTTTGCTTGAGTTTAACAAATTGAGTTATATAAGCACATCTCCCCCAACAAGTGTTTGCAATCTAAGTGTGTCAATACACAGTAGTGTACTCAGTGGTGGAGCCAATATAGAATGGTTCATTTACAGCTTCTGTTCATGATGCAGTCTTGTATGTTTTATTAACAGAGACTAGAAAACATCAGGCATAATAATTTTGCCTTTAGAAATTTGGACAAACTTGGGAGCTCTAAAAATGGTGGTTAGTAGTTTCCCCTTGGGTCTGCTGACTTACACAGAACCAGAATTGCCAAACTCAAGATGTATGGCTCAAAGTTTTGAGCAAGTTTTAAGTGTATTTCTGCTACAATGAATGCGCATACTGTTACTATTATTAACATCATACGATAGAGACTGAAAGGTAAAGGTTAAGCTCAACATCAACAGTAATAATAAAAAACAAAGACTGTGAGTTTTCATGTAGGAATTCTACCATTTGAATATATTAGAAAGGGAACGGAACACAACCAGTATTTCTACTCTAATAGTAACACAGTATTCATGGAAAAACAAGTAAATTGTTTATTAAACATACGTGCTTTTAAAGTCCTCATAAGACATTTTTATACTACAGTAGTGATTGAACTCAAATTATTAACTCATATTTATTACTTTAAATTAATCTCCTCTAAAATGCCAACAAAAATCTCAGTATTAAAAGCGTGCAACAATGCCAAAAAATGGACAACTTTGGGAAAAAGACACACATTAAAGATACGTATGTGAATGACTATCTTAAACCAAGTTTTAAAATAAAGCAAAGATTATAGCTTGTCCCCATCCTAAAGCTGGCTTGTAAGGACCGTTAATCAAGCTAGACCTTGACTCCATAAAATACATCAATTACCATGAGTGTCTTTCTTGGTGTCCTGGAATTATAAGGGTGTCCTTCTACCAATAATGTTCTTGGATTACTCACTAAAATGAACAATAAGATCTTTACTCAGATCAGGAGTTTTGATGCAGCTTCAGCAAGTCCATGGAGCCCATTACCAAGTTATTATTATTTTTTTTTATTTGCACTTCACTGTGGTAACCCTACTGTGCTCCTACTTTTACTATTCAGGGGTATTTATCTTTGCTTATTTTGAGACCAGGAGTGATGTATCAAAATTTGCATCCTCTTTAGTGGAGAGTTTCATTTCACTGTAAGTACACGGACTAGAGTCCTTCATGCCCTTTGGGCTCCACAGTGACTCCAGGGAGACATTTAAAGTGTGAAAAGCAAACCTTGTTCACTTTGCCTGGACAAAATGCAAATGGCTTATGGAGAGGAGCAAAGAACATTGTCCTATATTGAGGAAACAGGAGGTAGAGAGTAAGTTAAAAAGAGAGGAGAGACGTTTCTGAAAAAAGAATTACCTTCCAGTTCTAGAAGAAAATGCTCTTAATTTGATTAGCCACTCTCATGGTAAGACCAGACTAGTGTCAAACTCTCCTGCTGACTGGTCACATCTACACACAACATATCCTGCTGCTTAATGGGTGCATTTTTAGTGTCATGCAAATTGAATATTGGGGTATTCCCCCAAATTAGGATTTCTCTCTGAGAGGACAGCAGTTTTGATGCATAAAGCTTGGAAAGTTCTGGTGAGATTGATGTTGCAGCTCAGAATTCCGACATTTGGATTTAAGCAGTACAGAAATGAATCTTGTATTTGACATTTAAAAGGGAGGCTTTTCTACTGCCCGTAGTTTCCTAAATCATACCAAAAGGAACTGCTGTGACAGAAAAGCTTGAGAAATCAGTTCCATTCATTCCTTATTTTCCCACATTATGGCCAATGAATTGAGACTCAGAGTTATTACCTACTTGGTATCACAGCAACATACAAACTAGTGAAGCAATTCACAAATACAAACAGTCATTCCCTTTTTATAGATATAACAGCAAAATTTGACTTGCCAACCACATCCACTGGGATCTCTAAGACAGCATAACATTTGAAATGATTCTCTTTCTTCTTCCTGAATATGTACTCTTTTTTGAGAAACAGAGCAGGTAGTAGATAGATACGAATTACTACAATTTGAATGTTTACAAAATAGTTTCAATAGTTTAATGGAGTGTTTCATATAACTAGAACTTTATGCTCTTTATTCTGAAATACTGTAATGTATTAGCTTCATAGTCATGTTTATAAATTCTCATACATTCAAGATCAACTAATATATACATCCAATATGTTTATTAAATCTATCAATATGATTTTTAAAATTTTAGAGTGGAAAACTTTAAAATTGTTTTCCACAAAAAAATATGTAATCAAATACACAAAATATGTTTTTCAAATGTCATGAATTTGAATCTCCAATAATGATATATAGATTAGAGAAGATCTCTAAAGCACAATTGTTTATCCTTGACTAGGCTATCCAAGAGTCTTCTGTATTTATCAATGCTTTATTTCGTATCTCTTTTCTAGACAATCATAGCTACAATTCAGTTGTTAGTAAAATTGTCAGCACAATATGATATTCTTTACCAAAGACTATAGAAAACATAAATGCTATAGATGTGTGTATACGTATGTGTGCTCATATATATGTTCTACAAATACGTAAAACTGAACTGTACCTGAAAAGACTGATTGCATGTATAACATAGCTTTACAACAACGAGATGGAAACATGTGGGTAAAAATGTACCCACCTAGGAGCTTTCCCTTGGGTTCACATATGTTTTATGAATTGAAACCTCGTTGCCGTCTCCTTCAATATATGTGGCAGCTCCTAATTCCATTTTCCCTGTGTCCTCTTGTCATGCCTAAAGTATTCATTTACTTCATAAATAGGAAGAAAACCCTTTGTCCTAAAGCACTTTTATTTCTTTTAATCAAACTCTTTTTTGCAGTTTTAAATAAACATCTTACCACCTCCACAAAATATGTAACTCTCTTCTATAAAAAAGGGCATACCATTATCGAAATATATACTAGGGGATCAGTACATAGTAGTCACTACGTTAAGTGCAGCTTGTTCAGAGAGAAAAGTCACACAATCCCTTTTCTATATAGTGCACAGCCTCAAGAAGAGTCTGGCACCTAACCATCGAAGAGAAGGGCAAGCACTAGAAGAAAGGTAGGCACAGCGTGCTGTAGGGGCTCATAGCCAGACTTGTTGACTGTGTCTGGAGATTGCAAAAGAATCACTGGAAGAGATCAGATATGAGCTGATTTGAAAGGATGGATGTTAAGTGGAGTCACAGGGACAGTGGTTAAGGGAGGAGAGTTCCAAATAAAAGGAAGAGAGAGAACAAAATTTCAGAACTGTAGCACCATATGGAATGTTCTGGGAGCTAAGAGTAGATCTATATACTTGCAAGGAGAAGAAGATTGAAAAGGAGTAAGAATTTCATGCTGAATAGGTAGGATGGGCTCAGGTAATAAATGGTCATGCATGATAAGCTAAGATTTTAGGGATTCCTACCAAAAGAAAGAGAGAGAGAGAGAAAGGAGCATCCATTTAAATGTTCTAAGTAGCAAAATTAAAAAGAAAAATTGTTTTAAACTGAAGATGGGGATCAAAATGAGATAGAGTAATTAGGAAACTGTTGCATAATCCCTTGGCCATGGTGATGACGGAGGGTTGGGGGAGACAGATCTGGGAAACATCAGGAAGACTGAATCCATATACATTCATCCCAGATTTAATGTGGACCTTAAGGGAGAGGAAGTCAAGAATTATGCCTACCAGTATTCTTCCTTGGACATTTTAATGGATGTTCATGCCATTAAATGAGATGAATGAAAAGGATTTGATGGCGGAGCAGGAGGTAGGAATAGAGATACATAAGTTTGGTTTATCTCCATGTTGAATTTGAAATATTGAGGACCTTTACACGGAGATATTCAGGAAGCTGAATTTCTGAGTTTGGGGTTCAGAAGCAAGACTCAGAAACTTAGAATTGAGAGGCACTATTTTAAGTTATAGGTAAAATAAGATTTCCCGGGAAATGTGTAGCTAAAAACAAAAAAGGCTGAGTTTGGAACACATATTTTTAAGATCATGGTGAAAGCCCATGTAGGTGTAGCTAGAAATATAAGAACAACCAGAAGAAAACTGTCAGTGGAAGCAAGGATGACCAGCAGGTTCCAAAACTCTTTGTCTCTAGCAAGTCCCAGAGAGTAGCTGTATGTATGAAAGATGAATTAAGTTGCATATGTAATGTGAATATAGAATTAAATATATACATCAAGAAATCAATTAAATAAATACATCACACAAAACAAACTAAAGTCATAAAAATAGTCTTTATATCATTCATTTCCCATCACACGTTGTATGTACCATACATTCTACTTGAACTATAGCTCTGTAGTCTGGTAGAGCTTCTCTTTGCTTGTATTTCATTATTGGGAGCTCTCATTTACAAACTTCTGTTTTATTTCC
Source organism: Ateles fusciceps (assembly GCA_036589455.1). Lineage (NCBI taxonomy): Eukaryota > Metazoa > Chordata > Mammalia > Primates > Atelidae > Ateles > Ateles fusciceps. Next base: position 988,522 of record JAZHEH010002052.1, read on the forward strand.
CACAATAAAGAGGTCCAATAATTTAGCTATGCAGTTATTCAACTCCTTTGGGAAAAAAATTATGGGAATTTGCTAAAATTTTAAACAAGTCAGTAACATGGGAGCATTACTGTTTTTATATCCACATTCTACTTATTTCAAATTATTCTTTTCCCCTTGCTCTCTGCCCTTGTCCTTTAATTATTTAAGATGTACTGTTTTCCATGGAAAAGCAAGAGGGTCCAAAATTACTAGGATTGAATATTTTCCCTTAAGCCTTCGTTATAGTATTCAGAAGAGAGTAAAGGTGCCGACTATTAAACCACTGCTTTCTAGAGAACTTGCGTGAAGATTTTACATTTCTTTACTCTCAACCTCAGTGGCAACTTCAATGAGACCAATATAAACACACATAAAGGCTTTTTCTTATGAAAATCATCAGTCACAAATTAATACAAGCATCGGTGAACTTGTATAAAAATTGAAATAGGAAAAATACATAAAGGGATCAGCTTTTATTATTCCTAAGCCAGGATAAACAGTGAAATGAAATGACTAAATGATGAAAAACAGATACATTGACATATACTACGGAGACAGTAACTGTCTGTTTGTCTTAGGAATTTCATGGGTCTGAAGTAATTTTGTATTAAATGGACATTTTAACTATGGAAGGTGGACTTTGTTTGTTTGTTTGTTTTTTAACAGTGAAACAAAGACAGAACTGTTAGTGCTTGACTTTTTTTTTCCCCATAGCCCATGGGTACTTATTTTAATGACCCAAGGAAGTAACAAGAGACTTGTTCACACATTAAGATGACCTGGGTTCATTAACTTTTGCTTTGACAACCATCAAAAATGAGTCTTTGTTTAAATGATTAAAGACACTTAGAATCCAGCATTGCAATTAGTGAAACATTTCTTTAAATATTGTAGGACCCAGTGACTACACTGATACTGATGAGTTGAGCTCACTGAAGTTGCAATAAATCAATTTTCAACACATATATTCACTGCTCTAATACTACTCAATTCCTTTACAACATTCTGTTTATTCTCTGCTCCTCACAAACTGCTAAATTTAAGAAAAAGCCCACTGTGCCCAACATTTCTACTCTGATAAAGAAGAAAGAAGTAGCCCTAATCTACATTTCAGAAAGCTAATACGACGCTTGCACCAGAGGCCACTAATTAAAGAAACTAGGAGAGAAAAATCAGACTTGTCTTCTCTAAAAATATCTGTGAAGTAGGATAGGAAAGTCTTGGTTGATCTTTGGATCGTAACCTCAGCAACTACGGTAACTGATAAGAGAATACTGTTACTGTGTGTTCACCTGCTTACATAGTGAAAGCGGAATTATTAGAAGCACATGTAAAAAATAAAGTAGCTATAACCATCCTCTTAAAATACGTGTCCTTCAGTTACCAAAACAGTATGGTACTGGTGCATAAACAGGAACATAAACCAGAGGAACAGAGTAGAGAACTCACAAATAAAACTGCACATCTACAACCATCTGATCTTCGACAAACCCAACAAAAGCAAGCAATGGGGAAAGGATCCCCCTATTCAACAAACGGTGCAGGCAAAACTGGTTAGCCATAAGCAGAAAATTGAAGCTGGGTCTCTTCCTTACACCTTATACAAAAATTAACTCAAGATGTTTTAAAGACTTAAATGTAAAACCCAAAACTATTAAAACCCTAGAAGAAAATCTAGGCAATACTATTTAGGACATAGGCACAGGCAAAGACTTTATGATGAAATTGCCAAAAGCAATTGCAACAAAAGCAAAACTTGACAAATGGGATCTAATTAGGCTAAAGAGCTTCTGCACAGCAAACGAACTATCATCAGAGTGAACAGACAACTTACAGAATGGGAGAACATTTTTTCAATCTATCTATCTGACAAAGGTCTAACATCTAGAATCTACAAAGAACTTAAGCAAATTTACAAGAAAAAAACAAGCAAACCCACTAAAAAGTGGACAAAGGATATGAACAGACACTTCTCAAAAAAAAAAAAAAAAAAAAAAAAGACACACGTACGGCCAACAAACACATGAAAAATAGCTCAACATCAGTGATCATTAGAGTAATGCAAATCAAAGTCACAATGATACACCATCTTGCACCAGTCAGAATGGTGATTATTAAAAAGTCAGGGAACAACAGATGCTGGCAAGGTTGCTGAGAATTAGAAATCCTTTTACACTGTTGGTGGGAGTGTAAACTAGTTCAACCGTTGGGGAAGACAGTGTGTCAATTACTCAAAGATTGAGAACCGGAAATACTATTTGACTCAGCAATCCCATTATTGCATACCTACCCAAATTAAAATACATCATTCTATTATAAAGATACATGCACGAGTATGTTCATTGCAGCACTATTCACAATAGCAAAGATATGGAATCAATCAAAATGCCCATCAATGATAGAATGGATAAAGAAAATGTGGTACATATACCTCATGGAATACTATGCAGCCATAAAAAGGAATGAGTTCATGTTCTTTGCAGGGAGATGGATGAAGCTGGGAGCCATCATCTTCAGCAGACTCATGCAGGAACAGAAAACCAAACACTGCATGTTCTCACATATAAGTGGATGCTGAACAATGAGAACACATGGACATGGGAGGGGAACAACACTTACTGGGGTCTATTGGGGGAGGGTGGGGCTGGGAGAGCATTAGGGAAAAGAGCTGATGCATGTTGGGCTTAATACCTGGGTAATGGGTTGATAGGTGCAGTAGACCACATGGCACACGCTTACCTATGTAACAAACCTGCACATCCTGCACATGTAACCTGGAACTTAATTTTTAAAAATTAAAAAAAAAAAAATGTGTCCTTGAATTTATTTTATCATGGTTCTCAAACCGTGGGATTAAACTTTGAGGAAATGTAAATACATTAAAAGGAATGTGGCCGGAAGTGGTAGCTAAAGCCTGTAATCCCAGCACTTTGGGAGGCTGAGGCAGGAGGAATTGGAGATCGGCCTGGGCAAAAGAGTAAGACCCCTGACTCTTAAAAAAAAAATTAAATAAATAAATAAATAATAGAAATATAATCATAGAATCTAGACTAGCTTATTATGAAACTCATTTTTAAAACGTTAATAAAACCCATCCATGTGTTACAGAATTCCTTGAGCCAGTATCTTACTCCAATTTTCCTCTTACCATTTGTTTTCTCTTTTGCTGAAGTTCTTATGTTGTATCTATCATTATTAAGCTTATTTAAAGCATATTCTCGCCTTTCATCGCTACATTTAAATTATCCTAATTTGAACATTTACATATCAAAGTTCAGAAAATAAATAATCAATTTATTCAGCAAATAATTCCATTGTATCTCCAATGTCTAAATTTCAGGTAAGATTCTATTAATTTTTGAGTAGAAGAAATACAAGTTTACTCATATCTTGGAATATCTTGATTGCTGGAAACCTTCAGGAAGGTGTTTTTTAGAAGGGTTCTTTAGCATATAAACAATAATATAACTTCAGAAAATGACCCTCCAGCCTGACACAACTATCTTTAATTGTCCATATTGCCTTTTTGTTCCCATCCTCCCCCTCATTCATAACTATAAATCTACATGCTGATTTTTAATCTGAAAGTTTATCCTGGTTTTTCTATGTTACTACATAGACTTTGTATTTAACGAACATCTGTTTAATATTATTGCAGGGTGGGTTTTCTGGAGACAGACACTGAGAGTTTGGAGTGCAAGATGTGGGTTCAATATTAACATCTGTAATGGGAAGAGAGGGGGACAGAGCTGCATGCAGGGAAAGCTAAACGGTGAAAGGGGGGATAATAGCATGTCTCCCAACTCTGCAGGGAGCTCTGGAGTGAGTACTGACTGTGCAAATGCCCCATACTGGGCCCAGATGGTTAGGCTCCTCCACTTTCACTCTGCATAATCATCTGATTTGGGCTGCTCTGGGCAGGGCATGATCTCAGGAAAGTGGGTTCTTTGCAGCTGAAACCGACCATGAATGAACTGTCACTGGGGACTGCCTACTGTCCACACTCCCTGAAGGCGAGCAGTAGATCCCCATGTCCACCACACTCATCCATCTTTGATGGCTTATGACAGAAACGAAAGCCAGGCTGGCTGAAATTCTACTGAAGATCCAGGTATAGCTAGACGCACGTGCTCAATGGACACTGGGAGGAATCTGTATTTCCTTTTCATTTCTGTGTTGACTTTGTTCTTGGGTAGGCTCGTCCTTCCTACTGACAAATATGGCTACCAACAGCCAGAGCTGACAGAGCACACTGCTATTTTAAGGTTTTCAGCAAATTTCAAGAGATTAACATTGAGTCAGCAAAGGGTCTACCCTAGGACTTCAGGGACATGAACGGAAAGCTGTGAAGTCTGATTATTCATTGAAAGATTGAGATGCTGTTGCTCAAAGAAGACAGAAGAGATGTCGGACAGGCAAAAACTTTAATAGTTTATTTTCCTTGACAGTCATAGGTCTAGGGGGTAAGCAGTTGAGTTAAGCTAGGACAATCAATTCTTACTTCCTAAAATTAGAAACTAGGCAGAGATATTGTCACTCAGTGCTGTTAGAACTGAATTATCTCAAGGTAGCCTCTTAAAGGAGTTTTATTTCTGTAATTATTTTCAAATCAATTTTACCATCTGGCTTTACATTTTTAGAACCTTGGTCAAGCTCTTTATCTAAAAAATGTGAATAGTAATGGGACATTGAAATAGAGATGTTTTTAAACTTGAAAGCACAAATCCTGACATTTTGTAAGGGATCAGTAATGTAAACTGTTCTTATTACTAATAGCAGTAATACTAGTAGTAGTATAGAACATCTATTAATCAAAGAGCTATCATGGTCTAAATAGCATGCTAGACACTATGTAAATTACAAACACAAATCAAACATAAGTCTTATGCTTAAGGAGATTCCAGTCTGCTGAAAGGAATAATTAATATATGTTAATTATATACAGTATATTTTACAGTTTGTTTGGAAAAATAGACTTTGAATATCTGGCCCCTATAGTGGTAATTTTGCATTATATTACTGCATATTAATAAATCAGATGATTTTTAATATATCTATACACATACGTACACATATGTATACATATAATGTATGTGTGTTTGTGAAAGGCCAAGATAAAGAGAAGAGGGGAAAATATTTTAAACCATTTGAATAGCTTCTAAAATTTACATATGTTTGTATAATACAAACCATGGCTGAATTTGGTATGCCAACTTCCTGAACAAAAAAAAATCAAAATATGTTCATCACAGTAGGAAACGATATGGCTGCTACATACAATTTTAGCAACTGGTTAATATCTGTTCTTAGTTTAATTACTTCAAAGTGTCAACATTTTAATTCACAAGATTAAACAGAAGACAGTTCTTAATCTTAAAGTGTCTATTTTTAACTCACTGGTGCGATACTCCTACCTGACTTTAAATATATTGGGTTTTTCCCTTTATTATAAATAGGGTGCTTTATTGCCAAGATATGACCAAGTTAGAACTTAGTTGAAACTTCCCCAGGGCAGGGATTGTATCAAGTTCATCTGTGTATGTTTGACAGTGCCTAGTATGTAAAAGATCTTATATTTTTGTGTCTTTTTTAAAATGAAGCAACAAGTGCCTGTCAAGGTCATTAGGAGCACCAGGTATTCTCCCTGACCCAGTACCTTTCTTTTCATTCTTCTTTTTTTTTGAGATGGATTTAACCCTTGTTGCCCAGGCTGGAGTGCAGTGGCACAGTCTCTGCTCACTGCAACCTCTGCCTCCCAGTTTCAAGCGATTCTCCTGCCTCAGCCTTCCTAGTAGCTGGGATTACAGGCACCCTCCATTACGCCCAACTAATTTTTGTATTTTTAGTAGAGACGGTGTTTCACCCTATTGGCCAGGCTGGTCTCAAACTTCTGACCTCAGGTGATCCATCTGCCTCAGCCTCCTGAAACACTGGGATTACAAGCATGAGCTACTGTGCCGGTCTGACCCGGTACTTTTCTATAAACTCTTCACTAGTAATCTTCAGTGAGATAGGAGCTTATGCTGAAATATAAGTCGACTATGGCGTAGACACACTGTTTCATTCAGCTAACATTTTTTTAGCAAGACTTTCTGAATGAAGAAAGAAATGCATTACTTTACAATCTTAGTTCACCATAGACTGTTTACGGACCTGTTATTTTAAGGAGCATTGGTATAGTGTATGTTCCAAGGGGCTAGAATATGTCGTCACAAGCAAACCTTAATGCAGAGTTTTCTATCTTCAAACATTTGGGTGGCAAGGTAAGAAGCGGGAGATCATTAAAAAAAAATTGAAAGTGAAGTGTTTTTTATTGCCTTCATTTTTATAGGGTATATATTTTGCTGGTTGCTGTATAAAAATTTAATTAATTATTGTAAGTTACTGGTTATAAATTTGTTTTATTCACCATCTGTACCCTCTGCAAACAAGCAAGAGAAATATTCTAAGTTCTTATCCAAAATAAATGTTTTATTTTTCCAGTGTTATGTATAGCCAAGAGGCCTTGGTCGTGAGGCCAGATGAAGTCTCAGCAGTAGGGTCATGGAGTAAGGTAGCAGTCAAGATGAGCTGGGACTGGAGAGACTGATCAACCTCTAGGGTTTTCTACGCAAGACCGAATGTTCCGGTTCAACATATTATGTCCAAAATGACATAGAAAAGATTGTTGAACAACAGGGAAAATATATACAGTTACATCGGATGCAGATGTGAATGGTGCTTCCTACAATTGTGCCAAGCACAATCTGTATAATTTTATATGGCGGTCCTGACCTCTGTGGGTCAGTAGAAACACCTGAGGACTTACAATCAAATGTTTGAGTATAACAGCGTAAGTGTAGATGCTTGAAAATGTCAAGGGTTAAGATGGACAGCAACGCCTTACCTGTAGTTGAGAAATCTGCTGAAGAATAGGGCTATAACTAACGACTACTACTGTAGAGAGTAGACTCCAACCCTCAAGGGAAATTGGGGCTTATAAAAGAAAACATTTTTTTAGCTAGTCAAATTGACTGGAATTTGTGATAAAACTAATGTCTTTAAAGAACAAGTGATCCAGTAAGAACCAGGAAAATCTGTCCCTCTGTGGCCTTCAGATTGGCCAGAGATCCTTGCACATACACCATATATTAATAGGAATTACCCAGGGATAATATTCAAAATATATTCAACAAACAGCATAGTGTGGTTATCAGCCAATCAGAATAAATGTTGACTATAGCTGGGAAAACAGGGTTAACACTTGCTGTGCCAAGTGTTAACTCTCTAGTTGCTGCATCATGGTGATGAAAATGGCTGAATTTTCCCATAGAAATGATATTTATGCTTTTTTAAAAATAAACATAGAAATCGACCCTCCTGGTCTTAATATTTGAAACTTATATTTATCTCATCTGAGTTCCTTCCTCAGAAAAAGGGCCCTCAAGCAAGAGACTGAAACGCCTCAGATCACTGCACCCAGACAATGAGACGCCAGCCCCCACCTCATCCATCATGAATGCTTCCTTGCCCCTCCCTAATTCTTGTTTTCCCACCTTTCCCGCTATATAAACCCCCCAATTTTAGTCCGTTGGGGGAGAGATGGATTTGAGACTCATCCCCCCATTCTCCCAGTTGATGTCTCTCTAATAATAACCTTCTTCCCTGGAAATACCCCTCTCAGTGATTGGCTTTCTGTGCAGTGAGCAACAGGATGTAGGATGCACCCTGGCACCATGTAACATGGGATTAGGGCCCTAGACTACAAATATGGCTGCATATTGGAATCAGCTGTGAAATGTTCTTTTGGATGCTGAGAGTATTCTTAGAGATTCTGATTAATTGTTCTTCGGGTGTGGTGTAGATATGGGTAGTTTAAAAAGTTCCCGGATGATTCCAGTATGCAATAAAATGTGAGAATCACTGGTTTAGCATTCAGACAATGTGAAGATCAAGAACGAAACAGTACAAACCCTTCTCTCCTACACACATTAGTGTATAAAACCTTTGTTATCAATCACTTAAAAAATAGCTCACTTCAGTTTCAATGGTTTATTTTTAAAATTTCAGGAAATGGACCCGAGTAGATTTCATATTCTCTTATCATCCTAATTTCCTCACCAGTGTCCATCTGGCAAGTTCTAGTCAATGTCAAATTTTTGTCACCTGTCTTTGTTTTGTAATCGAGGTTATATGCATTGTCTTATGGTTAGCATTTTATTTCGCAAAATAGTGTGAAACGTTTTAATTGCGGTAAAGTATAGACACCATTTATGAAGCATTTTTTCTTTCTTTCCTAAAGAATTTTAGTTAACAGAAAATCTTTCAATCCAGCTCTCTTCTCCTGGAAGAAATTATGCATGGAAATTCCTTTTTTACATGCTCTTATTGAAACCCCCGAATCAGTATCTGAAATGTGTTCTATGCTAGAACAGGTTGGGCTTCAAGCTTTGTCTTGGCAAGATACAGAAATTAAAGTCATGGGCCAATTTTTGAATTAACACGAAAATTCTTTTTATGTGCATATGAAAACATGTCTTTGAAACATTTTGCCAAAGGCTTCTTGGTCTTCTGGTTGTTACATAAAAACATGGTCATCCCAAAGGGGCGAAAAAAAAAAACCCAACTATGTTCCACCTTAATCAGATTCACAATTATGTCCTAATGTAATTTGTCCTAATCCATTTTGGAGGAAGACAACCATTTTATGATTCCCAGAGACATGGGAATAAATGTGACTATATGGAAATTCCCTGGGTGTTCTGTATACTGTATTTACTAGTTCATAAAAAAGGTAATTGCATTTCTGAAAAGAAGTCTTTATGGATGCAATGTATATTCTAAATGCAAAACCCTACTCTGTCACCCCACAGTTATATGGTTCTTATCCTCTTGCCATATACTAACCATATTCTGGATTACAGTAACTTATTTTGTAATAAAAAGCACACACGTCACTGTATTAGCCTGATCGTATATGTCAATGTTTGAGAGACAATCCTATTTTTAGTTTTACTGGGAAAAAAAATAGGTAACACTTAGCATAGTAAATAATATATTACCCTATAGTAAAATAGAAAATGATTGGTTCCTGATTTTTTCCCCAATGCCTTGGAAGATAAACACGTTAAATGGCTTGTTAGAAGACCTAGCATAATTTTGTTTCTGAGAAGCTATTGTAGAGAATGCTTCCAAGGGTAGTGAATCCACAAGTTTATTCTGCAATGAAATCCTTTTTCATGGATTTTATTTTTCATTACAAGCATATTTTTAAAAAAGCAATGTTTTCTGTAAACAGAACTGGTACTAGACAATACACTACTGAAGCAAGCCAGAAATGTAAATAATCAAACGTTTCTTATTTACTTTTCTGCAATAATCATGAAATCATACTGACCTAACATCTCATAATTTATTTATTTTTCATGTGATATAATTTTTTCTTTATCTCTAGCCCCTTTCGATGCTCATTTGTAGCTAACTTATCTCTGCTTTGCTCTCTTTGGCTATAGGAACTCTGTCGTTTCACTTAGTCAGTGATGTGGTTTCAAAGGCCATGCAGTACTCCTTGAAGTTTCAGGGATAGCATAATTGTTCACTGTTGTCAGGGAAAGTGATCTTTGAGGATGTCTGGGAATCAGATCTTCTCTCAAAACTACGAAAAATCACAAGTTAACTGATTGACAAACATGATCATTTATAATTGAATTAAAACAAAGTAACATCTAAATTTAAATAACAAAGCTTCTCTAGGCCATGAATGGAGAGATATTCAGCTATTTAACTTTTTAATGTTTGACCATACCTCTGGTCAACATTAAAGATTAAATATCAGGTCCCCGACTCTCTAAATATTTGGCAAATGGACTTCACCTACCCCCTCATCCCCACTGCTACTTGCTCCACCAAAGAAATACCTTAATCCTTCATCTAGTATTCTTCTCTCCATCTTCCTCCTTCCTCTCAAGAGTCCCCAGTGACTTCTTGAGAGATAATTATGCCTGTAGCTCAGGGACTTAAAGTAATCACCAGACTTGGCATGAAAGAATGCTGGAATGCAAACTGAAGTGGGAAGCAACAAAGATTCAGTGCAGATATTATGAAAAGGGAATGCATTATAGCAATTACTCAGTTGGCCTGATTTCTGCCAGCCTATAGGATACAGCAAGGAGGCCAAAGCACAACCACCACCTAGTATTACTGATCATGACTCATTGACATTTGGTGTTCAGGACCCCGTGGAAGTCTTTGCATAAAGATCTAGAAGCTTTGGTAACAAAGCTTCTAGAACAGAAAAACAAAGCTCATAGACTTTTTGGCTTTTATTCAGTATAACATCAGCTTCTCCCTGTGTCTCCCTTTAAAGTTGGAGGTTACAGTCAGGAGCTGTGTTTAGAGAAGCTTAATCGGGAAATATCATGTAAAGTTGTGAAGTGCTGCTAGAGTGAACAGTTAGCTGACTTGATGAGAGTCGGTTGCAACTGACAATGAGGTTGAGAGTGTGATTGCCGCTTGGGCTGCTGGCATTCATGCTGTCACAGTCTATAACCCGAATCCCCACCAGCCATCTATTAATGCTTGATTTTATCACAGTGGATGAAGGAAATAGCACAGAATAATCAACATAACTTGAGAAAATTCTAAGTGTATGCTGAAATAAGAGTAGCGCTGTCACATCACAAATGTAGCCTGCATTATCAAAAAGATATGACAAGGAGGAAAATGGGAAAGCTATACATGTTTTGGAAGGGAGTTCCAGGTTTCTTAGAACTGGCCCTATCTGCCTCAAACAGTCCTAGTGTGTGTGATTTTCCTGGAGTAATTCTCAATTTCACTCTAAAATGGAACCAGTTTGTACAATGAATAATATAGCCTCATTCTCACTTTATCCAATTTGACATGACAAAGAAGGATGAGAAAGCAGATTTATTTAGAGCATCTGTGATGTGTCTTGTGTTTCACATGTGCTACACAAAGTATCTGTATTAACTGTATTATTTAAACAAAGTAAAGCAATACATTCTATTGGATGGTGTTGATACCCAGCAATGAAGGTGCTTAATTACTTAAAGGATCATTAATTTCAATAATCATGTAAGTATTTTAATCCTGATTTTAGTAGTTTTCTAGCAATTTTTCATAAGTTATATAAACTTCCTGGAAAAAGATTCTTAGAAGTGAAGTTTATGAAATTAAAAGAAAAATTCTAACCTAGAGACAAGCCAAACTGTTTCACTTGTTCTGACCCCTAACATCCACATAGCTGAATGGAGATAACCCAGAATTATCCGGTGAACTGTCCCACGTCCCAGTTGGTAGCTTAAGGCACTGAATAATGGAATCCATTGAGTGCTAAATACATCAATTATCTATTTAATTTAGGACATTCATGGCCTGTTATAATTGTTCTGAATACTGGCAGTTTTAATTAAGGAACAAGGTTATAGTATTGGTTAATATTATGAGCTAAAAGACAATTGTTTCTAGTTTTCTTTTGTATAATTTTTTTTTTGTGCCAGACATATGCATGCATTTTGCTCAAGATGATTTCCTTAGACAAGAAATGTAAAGCCAGGCTTCTTCATGGCAGCCAAATGTGGCCATGCCATGCCATCTTCTTACATATTACCAATTGTGGCAGCAGAATGGATTCTGAAACAACCTGCATTGATTGTTAGACTAGATAACATGTTCATCTTAAGTGAAGTCAGGGACACATATTTTGTGAAGCTTTAGGGGACAGAAACTGAAGCACTAAAAAATTATTTTAATCAACATTGCTGCTCATAACAGCAGCTAATAAACCATGGGAATCAACAGTGTGAACTACATTTTCTTTTTCCTTTCTAACAATTCACTTTGGGGTGCACATGCCTGGATTATGGCAACAGCTGTTTTGGAACTAGCTTTGTTGGTTTAATCAAATGTATTTGCACTTTAGGTCTTTTCTATGTTACAGTTATTTATTATTATTATCAAATGATATTAGCATGATCTGGGGCCATAAAGCATACAATGTAATTGCATATGGTTTTTGAAATTTGCAACAGGATTGGTAACCTGTTGCCACTTTTTTCCTTTCATTTAGGGCATAAATCACTAAAGAACAACCGAAGTAGCTCGCTTTGATTTTATTTAGTGCTTTGGATCCTAACCCATAAGGGAAGTGACTGAGATTCACACATTTTTTTTCAATTAATTTGATTTCAAAACTTGCAGGAAGCTGTCACAATGATTCAAAACTGTTTTCTCTAAAACAGTAAGTGTAATCTTTGATACAACTGGGCCAATTAGACGCATTGTAAAGTAAGTGCGGGAATAGAAAATTAGGTCAGCTGAATGGTCCAGTGGTGACAATAAAATGCTGTGCATGGATATTTCCAAATACCTACTGTAGTAATTGCCACAACAATGAGTCCTGTGAACTGAACCTGAGGGTTCCCTGAGTACTAATTTATTTCACTTACTACATATGGATACTGACTAAGGCAGCTTCACTTTGCACTTTCAAGGAAGAGGAAAAATCCAGAACTGTCTCTAAAACACTTTTGGTACAAATTTGGCCAATGAAGAAGGTTGGGCACTCAAATTAGGCAGTAAAAAAATTAGTCCAATTTAGAAACAAACTGACTGATGAAGCCAAGTAAAATAATGGACCTCAAAGTACCACAAGCCTGTAAACCAAACCTAAATTAAAGTGAATATTGTTCAAACAACTATAATTTGATTACATCAGTTTTAATCACTTGATCGTTCAGCCCTGAAACACAGTTTTAAAAATACTACTTTATTTTTTTATATACAGTAATCATCCTTTTCTATGTATGCTGTGAACATACTTTTATTAATAGAACAAAATATTTATTTCTATATTTCATAATTTATATATGATTCATTTAATCATGAAATGTTTATTAAGCATCTATTCTATGCTAGCCTCATTCTGAGGACTGAGGATACGATTATGGGCTGGGTAGACAAAAGCCCTGCGTACTGAAGATGAACAGCCAAGCAAACAGTAGCAATAACTTTAAGAAGTATTATGATAATGGAGGTCAAGGTCACATTGGGAGCATGAAGGGGTATCTCACCTCATCTGGGAGTGTGTGTGTGTGTGTGTGTGTGTGTGTGTACGTGTATGTATGTTTGTGGTTGGGTTGGTTAGAGGAGTCTTAAAGGGGCATCTCACCTAGTTTGGGGTGTGTGTGCGCGCGTGTGTGTGTGTTTGTGGTGGGGTTGGTTAGAGGAGTCTTCCTGGAGTAAATGATGTTACAGACTTGAAGGAGTTAGCCAGGAATGAAGGTGGGACAGAACAGCCCCTAGATGCAGCTCCTCAATTAATAGATCTTCCTGGATATGGTCCTCCCTCATTCCAGAGTTTCCGAGAGCCCAGTGAGAACTCCAGAATGTAGTCAAAACCTGGTCTCTTTGGGCTAGATCCCAACTTGATATAGGTATGTTCGCCTGCTGTGTTAATGTTGTTTTTATAACTGCATTAATCAATAAAATTTAGAAATTAAAACATTTCCGTTAAAAATTCACACTTTGGGCTTCTTTTAAAAAAAAGGAAGCTCTGGCAATAGTGGTCTTGGCTCCCTGGGTAGCAGTTAATCCCTTGGATCAAATAGGACTCTCCAGCACACCACAACCCCTTCATTCCTTACTAATCCTCAGTATAAATGACTGTCCCTAATATTTCATACTTCACCTCCTCAACTTCACTCACTTAGGTCACTTTCCTGGCATCTATAGACATTTCGGCTTGTGACCTAGGCTTAATGCTATTCCAGGTTTTAAATAAAAAAAACACCTGATATAGCCTTTTTGGTGTTGAGTTAAGCTGATCCTTCACTGCAGGGTGTATGTGTGTGGATATATCCCACAGATGTTTAATTCACGTTACCGATATATAAGACATATTATCCTGGATATTTTTTTGGTGGTTCTGTTTTTCTTGTTCATACCTTGCCCACGTATATACAGGCAATTTTGTTATTGTTCTCAACTGAACTGCACATAATTGCTTAAACAAGACACACATTCAAATATACAAAGTGTCATTTTTTAAGTAAAGGGATATGCATGAACTCTAAAGAAAATACGGTTTATAAGAGAATTTAAAACATACTCAAGCCTCAGATATTTGTACTTTGTGAATGATTCTTTAAGCCTGTCTAGGCAAGCAAGTTCATTGAGGATTTTTTTTTTTGAGGCAGATAATAGAAACACTCTTATTTAAAAGTTCAAATGAACAATACAGAAGGACATCACAAAATGAACAATTAGGTAAAGGCATCTGGACAACACCTAGAGGTAGATGACCATACAACCGAGAAAAATAATAATATGGCAGCCTTAATGGACTCATTCACCGTGCACTACACACTTTAGTGTCTTCTTGGGCTCCCTTAAACTGTGTATTAAACATTTGTAATTAAATTGAGGCTCATGGTGCGTGAGAAGAGGGATGGTTCAAGTTTGTTTCTTCTTGATTGTTTAATAAAAGAGGAATAAGTGAGTGCTACTGGAGGGAGAACAACACTTGCTTGCAAGCTAGGAATTCTGGATTCCTGACACAAAGCTAGTCCTGCTCTAAGTATCATGAAAGACATTTGATTGGACTTGGGCATGAAGCATTATGAACTATTAAGAAAGAGTGAATGAGGGGGCAAAGAGGAGTGACTTGGGATTGGGGGTGGGGGTACTGACCTTCCAGCAAAGTAAGGGTCAGGGGAGCTCACACGGTGGGGACGGCAGAGAATTGCAGAAGGAAGGATGCCAAATCTGCAATCATGAGACTGGATACCAGTGATTGTCACTCAGCACCCATTTCTTGCTCATTCCTATGTTCCTCCCTTCACTACAGAGCTGGAAAGTTAAAGACCCCATTTCCTACACTTTCTGACAGGTAGAGTTCTAGAGAGGACTTAGGTCTCTCCAATCTGATGTGCCTTCAGAAGATCTAGAAACTAAATGAGATGGCAGCTATCTCTTGATATTGATTCTAACACACAAAGAAAGTCCTAGAATGTGAAGGTCAAGGGCCTTTTGCAAAGGCCAGCCTCAGGATTCTGGTGGCTCTCTGATCCCTGAATTGCACCTGTTTGCTCTCAACTGAGTAGTCCTAAAGTTGCCTTCATGTTCCCTGCTCTGTCATTGTCCCTAATTATTTCTTTAAACCCATTCTGCCTCAAATACCTAGAGCACTCTCTATTTTTTATACTGAATGTTGACTAATACAGTCCCATTTCCAGAATTTGAAGCTAGCAGATGGAACCCATCCAATTGGAGAGGCGCTGATAGAGGGAGGAGTCAGGATGGCTTTGTTATGGTTTGGGAAGATCTATCTGTAAATAGCACAATCCAGGCTTTTAGTTTAGAGGAGGCTTCAGGAGAAAGGTTTGGCAGAAGTTGGGTGCAGCCCCAAATACACAGTCGAATATTGGAAGTTGTGTCAAGGCAACACATATAAAGTAAGAAAAAAATATAAAGAAAAATTAGACTAAAGCATTATTCCATTGGTTAGACAAATAATGAGAGTTAGCAGTAGGGTGAAAAAAAATTTATAACTGATAAGCTTTAAAAAAAAAAAAATCCCAGGCCCTAGATTATAGCTGGCAGAAGAAAGAGAGAAATAAAGAAAACCACTCTGTAACTGCTAGACTGTGGATCCCATCTAGAGACAAGACTTGAGAGAAGTGAATGATAGAGGACCTGACAATAATAGGACTGGCTCAGGAAGTAGTACAGTACTGATGTTGTAAGCAGGAAAAGCAATCCACGGGGCTGAATCCTGAACATTTACCATCTGCCCTGTTACAGTGATGAGTCTGTAGGGACAGTATACATGCTGGGAACCATACAGACTGGTAGGGTGGGGATAGGCAAAGTAACAAGTTAAGGGGCTATGAAAAGAAGATGGACACTAGAAAATGCTACAAGAAATGGGCAGAGGAGAGGAAAGTATGGGGGAATATGCCTATCACTTTTATTTCAAGAGAATCATTCAAATTTATACCCAGCAGTTGGATAAAGGACTATGAAACTGAGTGATCTTACTCCTTGCAATAAGAGAGAGGGCCTTCTCAGCCATCTATAAACAACTGCAGAAAACATATTTAAAAACATTTTAGAGCACAGGTCTCACTCTGTCACCCAGGCTAGAGTGCAAAGGCACAATCATAGCTCATTGCAACCTCAAACCCCTGAGATTACAATAGTGGGCCACCATATTTGCCTGTAGAAAATATTTTATAAAAGATAAGTGTCAGCACAATATTCTTTTGCCTCACATCTTTATTCCAATATGATTCTGATATTACTCTCAAGTTTAATAATTTATTACATTGGAAAATACACCAAAAAATTTTCAATCACTAGAGCATAGCCAGATCAAAACTTCAAACAGAGGTGGCAGGATGGAAGTAAAAGATCTGGGTAGGAAAACTAATCTCCAGACATGGTCATTAACCATTGTCATTGATATTTAGACAATTATGTTTTTCTGGCCCCAAAATTTCCATAGATAAGGAAGAGAGTTGGGTCATGTCATCTTCAAGAACAAATAAAGATTGATGTAAAATTATGTGCTCCAAATTTCTCTTTAAATGAGAAAAAAATGAATCCATGAAAATACTCATTTCTGGCAATGATGCTGAGAAACTCACTTATATGTTGTAAATTTGTTCAAACTTTTTGGGAATAAATTATAATATGTTCCAGGAGCCTTAAAAATGTATCATTGAATTTGTGATGCTACATTTTGAAAAATACTTTCAGAAAATAATTTTTAAAACATGGGAACACTAGATGACAAAAAGTATTCATCACATTATTTTTAGTATTATAGAATCATACAACTATTAAAAATAAGATACTTAGGTCAATATAATAAGTTTAATGGATTGTTACTTAGATACTAACATTATCTTTAAAAGACACTATATAAACATAGAATTGTGTACACTGCAATATTAAATTAAAAAGCAAATACAAAATAAATATATACAATAACTATGTAAAAATGATCACAAAAAGTTTTTTGGAAAAAAAGATGTTTTATAATCTTAACCTCCTGTTGAACTTAAATATCCTAATTTCAAAGCATCACCTCCACCACCAAACAAGATCCCCAGAGGAGCCAGACGCAGTGGCTCATGCCTGTAATCCCAGCACTTTGTGGGGCTGTGGTGGGTGGATCACCTGAGGTCAGGGATTCTAGACCAGCCTGGCCAACATAGTGAAACCCTGTCTCTACTTAAAATACAAAAATTAGCTGGGCATGGTGGCGCTTGCCTGTAACCCCAGCTACTCAGGAGGCTGAGGCAGGAGAATCTCTTGAACCCAGGAGGCTGAGGTTGCAGTGAGCCGAGATTGTGCCACTGCACTCCAGTCTGGGCAACAGAGTAAGACTTGGTCTCAAAAAAAAAAAAAAAAAAAAAACAAAACCCTGGACCCACTGATGTCTTATTCTTCTCACTGTGCCTCCTTCATTAATGAAAGAAGTGTCCCCAAGTCTCTTCTCTGTGAATATAGCTGGCTGGTGGGTTTGCTGACCTTGTGTAGTTGATCTATTCAATGATGCCCACCTAGATGAGCTTTCTATTTCCTTCTTATAACTGTCAGGTACTTTCAACTTCACCTCATTTACTACAGGCCAGCATCACCACTAATCCTCCAAGCGGCTATCCCATCAAGGAATTATACAGGCTCAGACATCCTTGCCAGCTGGTTAAATCCAATGCCAATAAAAGATACCCAATGATAACAACCACTCCTACCCAGCCTTGTATTTTGGGCCTCCTGTGTCAACACCTTTATTCATTCTCATACGTACTCTCCCTGTCCCTGCTAGTTCATATTGACCAGGACCTGTGATGAATTTTGGTGAATATTCCATTTCTTCCCATCCTATGCAAAAATGGTACCTTCCCACTAAAACCATGCTGATAACAGATTCTAGTTATTGGACTAGAAATAATATGAGGAGAAGGGGCAGGTTCTGTAGAGAAAGAAAAGTATTTTGTGAGGCATCTGCTTTATGTGAACTCTTCGTAGACCCTCTAGGCAAAAGGAGGCTGTTCTTTCTTAGCAGGCAGAAGGTGTCATTTTAATCAGCTTGGAGGATTCAGGTGATTCCGGGAATACAGGTTCTCATGTGCATGACCTAATTGTCTTTATCTTGGGGCTCAAGGTCCCTTTCCTTCCCTATTAGACCGAACTTTAACATGGACAACTTGCTGGAGTTGTAAACTTAGTATCATTGTTAACTCCACAATCATAATGATCTAATTTTATACCTGAATTCATTATAGTCTTGCCTCTAAGTGCAGGAGATGAGGGTCTCTTTAACCCTGCCATGGAGGTCTTCTGACTTTCACAGTGTATGCTAAGGTAATAGTTGGATAAGCCTATCATTATCTTTTATCAAGATTTTTATAGCAACTAGAAAAACTCAGGTAATTTCATAATTCTTACAATAACCATTTGTCACCATATTTTTCAAGGACCAGTGCTTCTCTTCCGCCTGTATGCTATCATATTCCAGCACAGGCGAGAGTTAGTAATTGACACCCAAGGGTTATCACCACCCTACTTATCACCGGTAGAAGGCACTTGCCGCCATCATATTTCAGAATGCCATCATGATGGTCTGCTTTCCTGGTACTAATTGCAAGTTTAGGTTCCCCAAAAGGCAGATGCTAAGACAAGATTTTGGCCCATGTGTTTCTTTGGGAGATGAACAGGAAGCATGGTGAAGTTATGGAAAGGAGAGGAAGGGAATGAGGTAAGAATAAGGGGGTGAGCACTATGTGGGAACTTAGTGGGAAGCTCAGTCCCACCCGAAGACTGTCTCAGAGGTGAAGTAGAACATATCTCAAGATCTCAGACTTATTCCACTGAAGTGCAAAGAGGCTGGCATATTTATTCACTAACTCCCATTTCTTATTGTTGAGGACTATTCCTGGGACATTAACTCCCTGGCACTTCTGACTGCTTCCACTGCTAGAGAATTCTCAGAGGCAGAAAAATGCAGAAAACCACTGGCCTTGAATATGACCATCTGCAATTTCCTTTGCAGGTGAACTAAAAGGATATGGGCAGAGTACTAAACATGTCTGTTAGAGTTAGGGAACATCTCCAATGAAGAAACATTATAGTTTCACAGTGCTCACCCCAGTTTATGAGCATGCTGGGGTGCTTCACAGTATTTAACACCATAGAAATTGCTTAGCTGATGGACTACAAACATATGACGTAATCCCAGGAACCCCTGCAAGGCCATTCTTTGAGAATTAACAATATTAAGAAGGTATCCAAATCACAGCTCTGAATCACTCTCAGGATGTGAGGATGGTCTCTTGCTTAGACACCATATAAATGCTGAGAAATGTATGAGCTGGAAAAAGAAGAGTAGGTAAGCAACAAAGAATGAATGAAAGTAAAGAAAAGGAAGAATTTCAATATACTGTTTAGACTCTACTCTCTAATACAGACATCTTTAGCATATGCATGTGTATTTATGTGTGTGTTCATGTCAAATAGATAAAATATACATGCATAAATAATGCATACCTTTATCATAAAATCTTACATGTATGTGTATTTGTGTACTTTAAAAAAATTAACTTTGCATGCTTTTTGTTAGACCTGTAATATCTTGTTTAAGACTCAAAGCCAACATGTGATCTTAACTTTCTCTCCTGAAGATTTATGAACTACATAAGGAAATTAACTGAATGGATAGGCAGACAGCTAGATAGACAGAAGGTCTATATTTATAGATCATTAAAATATAGAAAGGTCTTATGGCAGGTCAAAAGATAGAGTACATGGATTTTAAAGGGTCACATAAGTCTTTATTAAGATTGCATTTAAGCCAAGCCTTAAACAATTAGAACTTGGGTATGCAGAGATGGGAGGGAGTGGGGAGCAGATACAGACTAGACTGTCCATGGGGGAGGAAACAGTTTAAGCAACAAGTTCAATATACCAACTAAAATAATATACCAACTAAATTAATAATAATAACAAGAAGCTTTGTATTTCAGAATTTATTGTCCTAGGAATTACTGCACAAAATTGGAGCTGAAATATGTCCCATGGTAAAATGCCCACCTCTGGTGTTTCTTTACATCTAAAACAAGTTAACAGATAATGTGTATAATTTCACATAATTACAGTAAAAGGTTAGTGCCAGTGAAATGGCCACAAGGGGTATTAAAATAATAAACGACTAAGTGACGCTGCTTTGCTCCTTCTTCCTGGTGCACTCTGTTAGCTAATGGGGTAAAAAAATCAGGAACAAAATGTTGTCCTTTGCTGCTTCTCCCCCTCTTTGGCTGATTTCCCCTTTGACCTTTTGGGGTTCAGGTTGTCTCCAGACATCATTTGCACACTCTTTTCTCCTCCTTCCCTGGCTTAGCACTCAGTGTTTCCACAGCAGATTAATGACAGCTAATAATATCTGATATATCTGGACATTGCCACATAATGAGTTGCAGTCCCACTGGGTCCCAGAAGTGTCACCACTAACAAATTCGCCAGGCCTGCACATAATTAGCATGTAAAGGGAGTGATCGTGCAGTAAATCTGTAGGGGAAGATGGATAGCCCAGGAGAGAAAATATAAGGGGAGAAAAATCCCTTCTTATCATGCCTTACTAAATATATGTTTCTTGGCAAGAATATTTTCTTGATAACAAACTGTGGACAGGTTACCTTAACAGTAACATTATTCCTTTCATGGCTGATAGGCAGAATTTCATTATGTCACCACTAATGTTTCAATATTTCTGCAAAATGTCACCCTATGTAAATTAGGAGAGGCTACGGTTTCCTTTGCAGTTTTCTTTAAAGATGCACGACCCCCTTTCCATTGTGGCCTGGTGCTCACTTTCTTTCCTCTTTGACAGGCTAGAATTTAGTAAAGAAACCTATAGAAACTTTGCCTTTAGCTTGCAAAAGCTAAATGAAATAGTATATATACTCAGAGACATTGCCCTGAAAACTATAAATGGCATTTCCACTAGCAGGTGAAAATAAACAGAGAGAAGGAATCCAGAAACCACAGTGTGCGTAGTATGATTACCAACTTGGAAGCTTATTTCTCACATGATACGGAGCATTTAAACCTACATGATAATTTTAGGATTTGTCTCTTGCAGTCAGAACAAAAACGGAAATGTTTCTGATTGTGTTCATTTGGGCATGAGAGCTTTGCCCTGATCCTTCAAACCCAGCACAGTAATCCAGGCCAGAATAAGGCCTGCTACTTGAAAGAAAACAGTAACAGCTAAAATGATATAAAAATAAGCCTGTTGAGGGAGACACTTCTGAAATGTGGATCAACACTTTTCCTGCAAGAGTTAGGAAACTGAGCCAGAGGGCCTAGGTGAAAGTATGAAGAAGTTTTAACAAGCCACAAAAAGAGCGTTCATGCACTGGGCCTTGGGGAGACATGCTGTGGAGACTCTTTCCCTCTCTTTGACCTTTGACTTGGGATGTGTGGCCAGTGTCTGCCTCTGATTTTATATCTCACAATTCTTCCAGTAAACATAGGGAAGGGGTGGAGGAGGATTGTTCCTCAAAGCAGGATTTTGAGAAGATAGTCCCGGATGCTCAGAGCAATCTGGTAGACAATCAGCACTTGCAGCCTGATAATTATCCTGTAAGATGATCAATAAAAACCCTAAGGGCAGAGACTCTTTTTCATCCCTCAATTCATCGCACTCGGGTCTCTGCCTCTCAATGCCCCTGAAAAGTGACATTTGTGACCTCCAAAACCATCCCTTATAGGTCCTTTTTGATTTTCATTGTCTTTATCTTCAATGGGCAATTCCACTCACACACATGATCTCGAATGTCCTTACATCTTCTAATTCCTAAATGCATGCTCCCAAGACCTGTTTAATCAATGGTCTACTGAACATCTACTCCTGAATGGCCCAAATGCTTTCCAGCCTTAATATGTCTAAAATTCAACTTCTGTGTCGGCCAACACAGCCCAACCTCAACTCTCTCTTCCTATATTGAAAAATGTGATGGTGTCACAACTCATCCAGTGTCCAAAGCCGTTCAAGGAGTCATCCTTCTCTCACCCTCCTATTCAGTTAGTGATACAGTTTTCTTAAATGCCTTTCATATTCACCCCCTTCTCTTTGAGTCTTTACTTCTTTACCCTTGATTTATGTCTAGAACACATGCTGAAAGGTCCCCTGATTCTAGTCTTATCTTTACCCATCCTTCTGCTACCAGAATGATCTTTCTAAAACCCAAATGCAACCACATTATTCATTTCTTATAAGCCCTTCAATGACTCCCCATTACCAAAATAATCAAGCTCAAATCCCTAAATTCCTTAAAGTAGCAGACACAATTCTTTGCCTGGCTTCTCACTTGTCAAGGTCTGACCTGCAGACCTTGACTTAGTGATGGATGAACAAATTCACTTAGACATAGAATACAGTGAAAGAGTGGGCTACGCATGTCTGTGGCCACTCACAGACACTTTTGAGAGAGATAGCAGCCATAGCCTTGACCAGCTGGTACTCTAGGCATTTATTTAGTATAGATTTAATAACAGAGGCTCTGAGTCAACACACTTATGGATAATGATAAAGGCCAGGTTCTGTGTCCTAAAGCAAACACCATTTGTGGGTGGTAAATTTGGTTGCCCTTTCCCTGATAAAGCCATCTGGTCTGCAAAAGATTAGTTTTAGGACCACATGAGTAAACAAGTTATTCAGATAAACTCCCCCACATTCCCTAGTTATTTGCTTTCCTTTATCAACTAAAGGTAAAGGGGGATTAGGCTGTCTTCAGCTGAAACTTCTACTGAAACTATGCAAACCTCTCGGCCTTCCAAGAAGGTTTTTGACTATATTCTATAATTTTACAATCTTTCCAACTATCCTGACTGATCTCCCACACTGGCTGACTGCCTTGCCTGCTTTATCTTGCTTATTTGTTTTTGTTGTCAGATGTAGAATCTCTGTCCTACATCTGCATCTGCATTTTAAGAAGATTTCCAGCTGATTTGAATTCACATTTAAAATCCAAGAAGCACTGATCTAGCACACTGGTTCTCAAACTTGGCTACACATTGAATTCACCTGAAAAGCTTTTAAAACTTATAATATCGGCCGGGCGCGGTGGCTCACGCCTGTAATCCCAGCACTTTGGGAGGCCGAGGCGGGCGGATCACGAGGTCAAGAGATCGAGACCATCCTGGTCAACATGGTGAAACCCCGTCTCTACTAAAAATACAAAAAAATTAGCTGGGTGTGGTGGCATGCACCTGTAGTCCCAGCTACTCGGGAGGCTGAGGCAGGAGAATTGCTTGAACCTGGGCAGCGGAGGTTGCAGTGAGCCGAGGTCGCGCCACTGCACTCCAGCCTGGCGCCTGGTGACGGAGTGAGACTCTGTCTCAAAAAAAAAAAAAATTAAAAAAAAAAAAAAAAAAAAACTTATAATATCTGAGTACTATTTCCAGAGACTCTAATTGAAAGATTTGTTAGATATGACATCACAAACATGATTACCAAGGACAAGAAAAAATAATTGATAAAATTGAACTTCATCAAAGTTAAACTTTTTTTGGTATTTGAAAGACACTATTAAGAGAATGAAGAAAGGTGATATTTCTACTTTTATCAGATGAAAAGGTGATCAACATCATTAATTATTAGAGAAATGCAAATTAAAACCATGATAAGATACCACTGTAACACTATTAGAATGATTTTTAAAAAAAGTACACATTTTGACATTTTGCCCACTGTTGGCATGGATGTGGAAGAACTAGAATGCTTGTACATTGCTGGTGGAAATATAAAATGCTGCCACCATTATGCCAGCAGTTCAGCAATTTCTTAAAATGTTAAGCATACACCTACCACAAGACCCAGCCATTCTGCTTCTAGGTATTTACTCAAGGGAAAAGGAAATGCATATGCGTTCAAAGACTCATACATGGAGGCTCATAGTAGCTTTATCTGGAATAGTTCAAAACTAGGGAAAACAAAACAAAATGTCAATCAGATGAAAGAATAAACAAGTTGTGGCATCTATGGAACACTATACGGCACCGAAAAGAATGAGTGGATCATTGGTACATACAACAACATAAATGGATCTCAAAGTAATCATGCTGAGTGAAATAGGCCAAACAAAAAAGAGTATACCACATGAAGTCATTCATGTAAAACTTTAGAAAATCAAAACTAATGTATTGTAATATAAAGTAGATCGGTGTTTGCTTGGTGATGGCAAATGAAGACAGCTGGGACAGCCTACAGAGACCTGATGAAACATTTGAGGGGTATCACCCAAAAGCTTCACCCATGTCTAGTGAAGCTAGATGTGTTCACTCCCTTGATTCTGAGGATGGTTTTAACAGTGTACACATCTGTCAAAACTTACTAAATTGTACACTTTAAATATGTGCATTGTCCTGCATGTTAATTACATCTCAGTAAAGCTGTTAAATCAGTGCTCGTGTTACATCCTAGAAAAATTATCTTTTGTTTTAAGTCTACATTGTGTTCCAACAATACAAAAATACATATTACATGTCTCCTTGAGTTTCCATATGCAATCTCACATTATTTCTGTCTAGGAAACTGTCCCTGGGTAAAGATTCCAATCAGTTGTCACTCCCTATGCGATGTCTTCCTAGGTCCTCCTTCAGTAGGTTGGATGGTTCTGTTCCTTATATCCTCCTGTATTTCTTACAGTGAAGCCAGTTTATTAAGACCTTTATATGTCTGCATTTGGTATTAGATGATGATCTTTTTGTGGAAGGGACTTAGAATGATTCAGATAGGGATCAACATTTGCCAAGTGCTAAAAAATGTCAATGCACAGAAAGAAGTGGGTGGCTTTGGCCTGGGCTACCGCATCTGTGAGTAAATAAATTCTGGTTATGTCAAAGGACATAGAGTTGGTGGGTCAGTTTCAAGATACCATAAAGTCCTTTAAGTATTGGTGGTCATTAAGAAGACACATTTTATTGCATTTTTTAGGCAGGCTTCTTGCCTCAAAATCAGCAAGATAACTAAACAACAGAGATGACTTATAGAGTACTAGACTGTACAAGCACTTTTGTCTCTATCTCCTTTCCCCATTCACTGTTTTTGAACAAATGAATACTGACGTAGGCAGCCTTTATGACAAAAAGTCCCCCTGTGTACTGTAATGTGTATATTTCTCCTATTTGTGAAGCTGAATGCCCTCCTTAGTTTTCTCTGCATATTTAAGTTTCAAGAATCTTTCAAGGCCCAAGCCAAAGTCTACCTAGTCCATAAAACCTCCCTCGGCCGGGCACGGTGGCTTATGCCTGTAATCCCAGCACTTTGGGAGGCCAAGGAGGGTGAATCACCTGAGGTTGGGAATTCAAGACCAGCCTGGCCAAGACAAGCCTGGCCCATCTCTACTAAAAATACAAAATATTAGCCAGGTGTGGTGGCACGCACCTGTAATCCCAGCTACTTGGGAGACTGGGAAGAATCGCCTGAGTCTGGGAGTGGTAGGTTGCAGTGAGCCAAGATTGCACCACTGTTATCCAGCCTGGATGACAGAGCGAGATTCAGTCTCAAAAAAAAAAAAAAAGCCTTACTCTCAACTGCTGTACATAATGATTTTTTACTACTCTTGATTCTTCAGAGTTATTAATGCATAGTTCGATACTTATAACCAAACTTTTTAAAAAAGTTAACCAGCTATACATGACAATAAATGGTTCTTTTAACAAGAAGGTTGAAAGCAATCTGAGATCAGGAAATATGCATTACTGCATCTTCTATCAAACCATGATGGCATCGACTGCCATGCCCCGCACATAGTGTTTTTGAGGAAATTTTAAAACAGTAACTCAGAAAACTTGCTGGTTGCTTAATTACATGTTCAAATAAATATACTGCTTAAAACTATTCAAAAGAGACAAAGGCTTATGAAAAACTCTGGATTAAAATGCTATTTATTTTTTATAATAAACATATATATATATATATATATATATATATATAAACAATTTAGTAAGTGCATCAATTGTAAGGTAAAATCACCCTTCTTTGACTCTCAGAAAATAGACAAGTATCCATCATATTCTTTCTGGTGGAGAAGAGAAACATTCATAGGAACTGAATAAACTAGATAAATTCTCAAATTTTGAGATGATTTTGAATTATTTGTAAATTATTATCTGTTATCTGGTTTTGTGAGTCTCTTCTTTTCTTTTTTTAATTTTTTTTTTTTTTTTGAGACAATGTTTCATTCTGTTGCCCAGGCTAGAGTGCAGTGGCATGATCTCAGCTCACTGGAACCTCCATCTCCCAGGCTCAAGCAATTCTCCTGCCTCAGTCTCCCAAGTAGCTGGGATTACAGGCATGTGCCACTATCATCCAGCTAATTTTCTGTATTTTTAGTTTAGACGGCCTGGCTGGTCTTGAACTCCCGACCTCAAATGATCCACCTGCCTCGGCCTTCCAAAGTGCTGGGATTACAGGCATGAGCCACGGCACCCGGCCCTTTGTGATTATCTTCTAATAAAAATAGCCACCATTCATTACATACTTATTTGTGCCAAATACTGTAATAACCACTAGACATTTCTAAGGTTATTTATTCCTCACACAATCCTATGAGGAGTCTTCTATTACTATTCAGTTTACCCACACTTGCTCTTTTTTTTCAGTATTTCCTGTTCAGCCAGAAATTTGGGGTTGAACTTGACAGTCCCTTCTACCTCATACCTTACCCAAATTAATCCATTGCAAAATCCTGTCACTTTTATATTCTGTTTTCAGTCTCTCAAGAACAGACATTCCTCTCCAGCCCTCCACAACCCCACAGGAACCAGGCCGCCAGTGTATCTCATCTGGATGGCTTCTCCCTACCTCTGTTGGTGTGAACTCTTTACTCTCCAATTAGTTCTTAAAGCTGCATCCAAAGTAGGTTTATTTCCCCCCTCCAATCATATATTTGTTGAAGAAAAGACAAATTCAAATGTTCATAAAATATTTGAGGAGTTTTATTCTGAGCCTAGTATGAGTGATGGCTGGTCTGTGGCACAGCCCCAGGAGATCCTGAGAACATGTGCCCAAAATGGTTGGGATACAGAGTGGTTTTACACATTTTAGGGAGCTATAAGACATCAGTCAGTACACGAAAGATGTACTTTTATTTGGTCCAGAAAGGAAGGACAATTTGAAAGAGCTGGACAGTGGGGGCTTCCAAATTATAGGTGGATTCAGAGATTTTCTGATTGGCAATTGGTTGAAAGATTATTATCTAAAGACC
This sequence comes from Ateles fusciceps, assembly GCA_036589455.1. Lineage (NCBI taxonomy): Eukaryota > Metazoa > Chordata > Mammalia > Primates > Atelidae > Ateles > Ateles fusciceps. The sequence continues at coordinate 1,015,821 of JAZHEH010002052.1, forward strand.
TAGAATCAATAGAAGAGAAGGTCTGGGTTAAGATAAGAGGTTGCCAAGACCAAAGTTTTATCATGCCAATGAAATCTCCAGGCAGCAGGCTTCAGAGCTCTACCAGACCCAAAAAGGTACCAGACTCTTAGTCAATTCTCTCCTGAATCAGGGAAAAGACCTGGAATGAGAAGGGAATTATCTGCAGAATGTAGATTTTCCCTACAAGAGACAACCTTGCAGGGCCATTTCAAAATATGCCAAAGACATATCTTTTGGATTAAAATACTTGTATTTTTTTCAGGGCCTGCTATCTGTCATGTTGGTATCTTACTGCTACAAAGTGTTTGCTTTGTCAGTCTTAATGTCTATTTTAATGTTAAGGCTAGTCGGCTTCCTTCCAAAGGATGGAAGGTATAATGAGGCATGTCTGGCCACCCATTCCCATCATGGCCTAAACTAGTTGCAAGTTTACTATAGAATGCCCTTGGTCCAGAGGAGGTGTCCATTCAGTTAGTTAGGGGGCTTAGAATTTTATTTTTGGTTTATAAATATGACAACATACCCCGTCTCTAACATAGAGATGAAAGTTTGGAATGGGAAAAATATCTAGCAGCTTGCATGAAGGTCATTATTTTCATCATGATCATTACCATGGCCTCAAGAAAACTATATTATATAGATAATTTTGAAGCAAAAATAAATAAATAAATAAAAGTAAAAGCAAACACTGCTATTCATCTTAGCATATAATGAGTTAAAAATTCCAATGATTGGCCAGGCGTGGTGGCTCATGCCTGTAATTCTAGCACTTTGGGAGGCCGAGGCGGGTGGATCACCTGCTGTCAGGAGTTCGAGACCAGACTAGTCAATGAGGTGAAACTCCGTCTCTACTAAAAATACAAAAATTAGCTGGGCATGGTGGCATGAGCCTGTAATCCTAGCTACTCAGGAGGCTGAGGCAGAAGAATCGCTTGAACCTGGGAGGCAGAGATTGTAATGAGCCGAGATCGTGCCACTGCACTCCAGCCTGGGCAACAAGAGTGAAACTTCTTCCCTCCCCCAAAAAAAAAAAAATTCCCATGATTGAGGATAATTCGAGTTTTTTTAAAACACTTAGGACACATCAGTCCTTAACACACATAGTCTTCTCAGTAATCATCTAAGGCAGGTGCTGAATCCTATTTTGCAGGTGAGGGCACGGTAGCTCTGGCTTGTTAAAGAACTTGTCTGTGATCACATAGCCAGCAAGTGGCAGAACTGAGTCTAGAGTCTGAATTCTAGATCACTGTATGGGTGGTTCTCAGCCCCACCTGACTCTGCATTCTGTTTAATAATAGATCCTGTGAAATCCCTGCTTTATCATCCTGGAATAAAATTTACAGACAATATAAGCTGCCAAAAATGAAATTAAAATTAATATTAGCTGTGAGTGAAATGTTTAAAAAAAAAAAAAAGGAATTGTACAAATGTCCAATGTGAAAAAAAAAAAGGAAAACATTGACAATAAAATAATGTGCACATTATTATGTAAATGTTCGGGGCACAAGCATGCTAGAAGACGTAACAAGGAAGTCAGACACTTGCCGTTAAAATTCCCTGAACATGACAGCTTTAAATAAGAATGACACAGATGGGCTTTATTGGTAACGTTATGGTCAGCGATGTGATACTCTAAAATGGTGAGAAAAATCTTGGTACTTTTCCAAATGAAACAAAGTGACCTCCTTTCTCAATTTTTGTGGCAATTGTGTTCCAAGAAAATTCAATGAATTTAAAACTCAGTAAAAGCAACAACAACAGCACCGACTTTGGGTTCATATGTTACCCAAATTGGGGTCTAGTTTCAGATACACAGATGTTCAACTACTTGAATTTTCAGCAAGACAAATGGAAGTTGTGGGATACACAGGCATGTCCTTGTAGGGCTACACTGAATCACGCAGTGTCTTGATAACTAAGTCCTCTTGCTTCTGTGCACTAAACCCTACAGGTTGAGTATCCCTTATCTGAAATGCTTGGGATCAGAAGTACTTCAAATTTCAGATATTTTCAGATTTGAGATGCTCAACCATATCAGCATCACTTCAATCATTGTGACAACAAATGACTCCCCCCACAAATATTCTAAATGTCCCGGGGGCAGTGCCACCTTCATAGTCATGCTCCTATGACCTCATGAAGCATATGTCCCTCTTGATAAAAAATAGCCAAATTTCTTACTTTCAACTCAGAACCATAGGCTCATCAATCATACAATCACAGTATTGTATTGTTTAAAATAATGAACATTTACTGTATAAATAGGACTAAGTTTAACTAGACATTGATATTATTAATACAAGAAAATGTACCTCTTATTCAGAGACCACTGTTACCTTCGATGCTCTAAGAAGCTTCTTTGGAAAAGAGTAAAGTCTAATAATCAACGGGCATACACATCTAATAAGAGACAGACAGGTTACTTAGAACTTTTAAAGTATTTTATGCTTTCTACTAAATGTAGTTTTTGAATAAATGTGTAACTTTGGAAAAGTTGATTATTTGAGGATGCTCTGCCATGCTTGACTGAATCGATATCATTTGGTTTGATCCACAGAAAATTTATTTTAGCAAAGTCATTCTTTCACAGATCACATCTCTTTATATTTTCTAGTATGAAGAGCCATATATCCATTGCTTTGAAAAATGATGTTGTCTATTGTTTCTGTTTTATATTTATAAGCCTGTGTATGTTTATGTATGTAAACGTCTACATACATGTATAGCAAAAAAACTTTGTAAATTATTGTGATTTTAGTGTATAGTGAAGACATGTCACAAACTAAGAAATGCCGAGAACTTTGTATAATCACTTTGAGGTAGAGGCAGGTAGAATGCATCTCTGGACGGGCGTTGAATGCTGGTTGAAACCGGCAAGAGGCAGGGAAAGCACCTTCATAAGACACCCACCAGCGCCAAGACAATTGACCATAGCAACACCAGAAAATTATTGCCCCTTGCGGTAGCAACACCCAGAAAGTAGCGCCTATTTTCTAGCTATTTCCGAATAACCTGCCCCTTAATTAGCATGTCATTAAAAGTGAGTATGACTGCAAAAACTGCTCCTAGGCTGCTACTCTCAGCGCACTGCCGGTGGGGTAGCCCTGCTCTGCAGGAGCCGTCAGAGCTGTAACGCTGCCACCACCTCAATAAAGCTGTTTTCTTTATCCCTGGCTCCCCTCTCTGAATTCATTCCCGGTGAAGCCAAGACCTGCCCTGTATCAGCTTTATTTGATCCATGCAATAGTCCTAAAACATGGGTATTAATAACCTCTTGCTACCAACGAGAAACATACTCAGAGAAGACAGGCAGTTCCTCTGAATCCTTCAACCAGGACACAGGCAAACCACAGTTTCAAACCAGCTACAGCTGGCTTTACAGCATGTGGTCTTTCCACTAGGTTTCACAAATAAATTCAATAGTGCTCGTTTAGACTAGGGATACTAATTCATCTCATAAAAGACAAATTAGAAGAAATAGAACCGTTATAGTGGACCCTGAAACTCATGAAAGCAAACCAGCTTGGCTAATGTCCAACCACCCACCTCAAACTACCTATAATGTACTATAATGTACTTCTGAAGAACCAAGATACTTCAAGGGAACAATTTCAAACAACTATTCTAGAGTTCCAAAGAGAAGCTAAGATGAATGATCTTATCTTTGGAAGTAAAAAATAGTAAGATCTTCACCAGTTAGAACTTTACAAACTATAGTTATAAAGATGTTCATAGGCCGGGCGCGGTGGCTCACGCCTGTAATCCCAGCACTTTGGGAGGCCGAGGCGGGCGGATCACGAGGTCAAGAGATCGAGACCGTCCTGGGTCAACATGGTGAAACCCCGTCTCTACTAAAAATACAAAAAAATTAGCTGGGCGTGGTGGCGCGCGCCTGTAGTCCCAGCTACTCGGGAGGCTGAGGCAGGAGAATGCTTGAACCCGGGCAGCGGAGGTTGCAGTGAGCCAAGGTCGTGCCACTGCACTCCAGCCTGGCGCCTGGTGACTGAGTGAGACTCTGTCTCAAAAAAAAAAAAAAAAGATGTTCATATAGAAAAAACTCATTTAATAGAAAAGAAAACATTAAGATTCCAACTTATATGTATTCAATGATTAAAAAATACAAACCCATAGAAAAGAAGTGGGAAGAAAAGTAAAACCCAGAGTGGCAGTGTTTATGTTTTAAAAAATGAGAGTAGTGTCAGTGAGTATCTATTATGTTCTAGCCTCTCTTCACACTTTAGATCTGACTTACATCTCGTAAGAATGCTCAGAAGTTGGTGCTATTTTATTCATTTTGCAGATCCAGAATTTAGGACGAGGCTAATTATTTGTCCAAATATTACACAATGTAACAGAACTAGGGCATACATCCAATTCTGCCACCCCGAAGTCTATGCTCAAAATATCTTGAATTGTGGGCAACTGTCTTTCCCTTCACCACTGTCTTGTATTGAAAGAGCATTATATTACATTTCTAATAAAAATGACTTATAATAAAGGGTTTATTTTAGGTAAAATAAAAATAAACTGCATCCCATAACCGACTTGCAATAGTCAATTACTTAAGTTCTACATGAAATGCAAAATAGAAAAGCGTACATTCATCCATTGAATTTGTTTCATGGAGAACATTTAGTCCCGTTAATTCTCGACAAAAAGTAGAATTGAAAAGAAACACCAGTTCATAGGCTGGCTAATAAGAACATCTTTTTTTTACAAGTGCTAATTAATTAATGCAAGTACTTAGTGCCTAGCACATCATGAGTACTTATAACTGTACTTTGGTGTGACTGCTATTATAATTACATAATGGGAGCTCAACCAGTGGTTCTTGTTTGGGAGGATGACTTTTCTGTGGCTGATGGTTGTTGCCTATTTCTTCCAATCTGAAGAAACCATCTGTGTCCTAAATAAAACAATGATCCTTTAACAGATCCTAAATAGTCACACACTTTTAAGCTCAAGAGATAAACTCATGGGAAAATTATACATCCAAAAGTTTAATTTGTATTCTATAGACAAAATGACTCATTGGCAGAATATTTAGCAGAATTTTGGCAAGTAGCAAATTCTTCAAAAAGAATTTCAAGACGGCTGTGCCATCACATGGGTTCCTAAAATACAATGCACACAAGTGGGTCTTTCTTCTGGTAAAAGTCACACATAAGAAATAGACGTAGGATAATATGCTTGGAATGTGACCTCACAGTAAAAATGCCTTCTTTTTATCACCAGTTTGTAATTTCTAAAACAAAATGCATCATTTCACAACAGGAAACCACTGGGGATGATGAGGAGCATAAAATATGTTCAAACGAATTAAACTTGTTTAATATGTTTTGACTCTTCCATTTTTGTTTTCTCCTCTTGAACCACGTGCTCTTTGTTTATAGCTTTGCACAGAAGAAAACGAGTGCCTTATGTGCATGAGAGATCTGTCATATGATTACCTGGAGGAAATTAAATGATACACAATGTAATAAGTCAAATGGAATGTTGAGTAATTATTCAGGAAATCTGATTGGTCAATGTACTGGGCAGTAATTCCTTAGACATTCCATTCTCAGAGAGATCTTGTACTTCCCACAGAGATGTGAAAAAATCCCCTTGCCTATAGAACCGCCATGGGTAGTCAGTGCAAATCAGTGTACTTCCTCTTGTTCTGCATAAAGGACCCTGAAGGGCAGGAACATGTGTCACACAAAAGCACCATGGGAGTCTATCATTATTACTACTAATAAGAATAAATGGAACCTTTGCATACATAAACAAATCATAGGAGGTATATATTTTTTTCAGCTTTTAAAATCAATGGTAAGCATCAGGGCATTTTCTTGGGATTAATCTACTAGGGTTTTTTGCTACTTTGAAATGAACAAAGTTCAGTCAGTCATTAATCCCTGAGAAATTCTGTACCTCTCAGTCACTGGACTGATGTGTGGATTGTTGTTCCCCTTTGGACTCAGAGGAGGTGCTACAAAAACTCCAGCCTGATCACAGAATTAAAAAACAAAACAAAAAGGAAACAACAAATGTACTCCTAGCTTCTTGGGTTATTTCTTGGAGTTCAGAACCTAAGTAAAATGTACTCAGTACAATTTTGGATTAAGAACTTTTCAGGGTTTCTAGCAGCTGCAATTCCAACATTTTGTGAAGAGTAGATTTGCAGCTGCCAACCTGCCCAGGCAACTTTTGCTTCAATAGGCAGTAGAATCATTCCCAGAGGATCAAAAGCAAACAACATTATGTGGATTTTTGCTGAATGTGTATTCACTGCCAGGCATCAACCCTCACCTGGGGGGAAAAAGAAATCTCTACTATGGAGGAGTGTATCACCAGTAGCAACTGTTCTCACAGAGATGGACATACATGAGTGTGAGTATTCACTCATCAGAATACAGGTTTGGTGGGAGAACAGTGATAATTCAGGTAATAGCTAAATATGAATTTTAATGAGGATATTCAATAGTCATTAAATATGGCATTAGACGTGGGGATTAAAGGTTGGTGTTTCTATGTGAACACTGCATGAGTTATTTTAGTTCTAATTATAAGAAGAATAGAATTAATAGATACATTTATACTACTAAAATTATTTAGTTTTTTTGATAATTCTTTGAATCCATTCATCAGAGGTGTTTGAACCAAAGCAACTCCATCTTGAATAGGGGCTAGGTAAAATGAGCCTGAGACCTACTGGGCTGCATTCCCAGACAGTGAAGTCATTTTAAATCACAGGATGAGATAGGAAGTCGGCACAAGATACAGGTCAAAAAGACCTTGCTGATAAAACAAGTTTGCAGTAAAAAAGCCAGCCGAAACCCACCAAAACCAATGGCGACGAGAGTGACCTCTGGTCGTCTTCATTGCTACACTCCCACCAGAACCATGACAGTTTACAAATGCCGTGGTGACATAAGGAAGTTACTCTATATGGTCTAAAAAAGGAGGCATAAATAATTCATCCCTTATTTAGCATTTAATCAAGAAATAACCATAAAAATGGGCAACCAGCAGCACTCAGAGCTTCCCTACCTAGGGAGTAACCATTCTTTCTTCCTTTACTTTCTTAATAAACTTGTTTTCCCTTTACTGTATGAATTCACCTCAAAGTCTTTCTTGTGTGAGATCAAGAACCCTCCTTTAGGGACTGGATTGAAATACTTTCCAGTAACACATATATTAAAGATCAGTGGATTTGCATTTGTGCTATTTTTCTGTTACATGGATAGAATAAATAATTTGGCTGTTAAAAGTTGCTAACTACAAAACAAACAATTGGTATGAAGGAATTGACCTTGGAATCTGTGATTCTCCTCCCCAAACCCAGAAACCTTTTTCTCATGAGACTTTCTTCTTTTGAACTAAAGTGCCCAGACACAAGTCCCTGCAAGAGGTCAAACACTAATAATGAGAATAGATGCAAAAGGTGAGGTCATAGACAGATTGTTTTTTTCATACCATTACTAGAAATGACCATTTTGAAAGGTTTTAACCTGTTGTTTTCTTTAGTGTTCAGGGCACACCTACAAAAGGCAGGAAAATTAAAAATTCTCATGTTTCCTCAAAGACAATTGGCAAAGAAAAAAGTAGATTTTCTGTGGAAGTAAGTGACCTAGTCCACATTCCAACTATTGCCTACCTCTGGGATCTCTCTTGATTTTAATTATGTGCTATAAAAAAGTCAGTACTGATAGTACTAGCTTGGACTTGTATGGCATTTTTTTTTTTTTTTTGAGACAGAGTCTTGCTCTGTCGCCAGGCTCCAGTGCAGTGGTGGGATCTCGGCTCACTGCAACCTCCACCTCCCGGGTTCAAGCAATTCTCCTGCCTCAGCCTCCTGAGCAGCTGGGACTACAGGCGTGCACCACCACACCCAGCTAATTTTTGTATTTTTTAGTAGAGAGGGGGGTTTCACCATGTTGGCCAGGATGGTTTCGATCTCTTGACTTCGTGATCCGCCCCCCTCAGCCTCCCAAAGTGCTGGGATTACAGACGTGAACCACCGCACCCGGCCTTGTATGGCATTTTTTTTTTAGCTTTCAACCCCTTTCTCATGTAATCTCAAATATCCTCATCCCCCATTTTTCTGATGAGGAAAATAATGGGAGAAAACTAGAAAACTCTCTAACATCTAAAATAGTGAAAGGTGATTGAATAGATGTATAGCATATATCAGATGAAGAGTTTTTCCCGTAATTTTCTCAGAAGGAAAGACTAGGCTCCTTCTCTCACCTTTGGGAAGATAATAGTGCAGGACCTAGGCTTTTACAAACTTCCTTCCTACTCCAAATCCTGTGATGCAGATAGAAAAGGGGAACAGATTCATTAAAGGTTGAGGAAAAGAAAAATTGTTCAACTTCTTATGCATTTTCAAAGACAATTAAACTTTAGGATTTTGTTTTCTTAAGTTTTTGCTTACTTTCCACTGAGGAAATTATCAGTCAATATTTTCTACATCCTTAATAGTAAGGAGTTCTTATAATAAAGTCAATAATAGCATACCCAGAACTTTTGCATCATGAAAAAAATAATATATAGGATCTTGTATCCCAATTAGGTAAAACAAATATGCTGCAATTTGTAATTATTATAGCTATTACCATTCTTTTTAATGAATCCATTCTTGAATTAAAGTTCTCTTTGGTTTATTCACAGTATTGTAAGAACTGTTATAAAAAATGAGCTAGGCTTTCAACATTTATAATAAAAGCTGAACGACTAAACAGACCTACTTTTTTTTATTTGCATTAATGAGTTCACCCTCAAATATATATGCAATAATATATAAAATTAAGTTATAAATGTAGGGATGTGCTCCAAGTCACCAAGAAAATCTGCATGCAAATGCATAATAATCACAAATCTACAATATTACAATATTAAAAAATACCCACAATTAAATTATCATGTGGAAATAATCATAATGTTATTGGAAACTCAATTATTGTGGCAACCCTTGTCGGGGAATTAGCAGAGTATGGCAAAGGCAAGTCAGACCTGAATTCATCAAATATATATTATCACAATATTACATGTTCACTTCGATTCCATGCAAAGACAAACATCCTCTCTCACTAGTATCTGCTCAATGCATTTGTATTATTCATGAACAACTCTGTGATCTATTATACATACAAAACTGATTGTACGCTTCTTGCCGCAGGCTACAATGCAGAGACACAGAATTAATTTTATTATATACACATGCATGATAATTGTGAAGGATTTGGTCAAATAGCAAACTCTGCTCCTGTGCTCCATTATTCCACTTTCCAAAAAACAAAAACAAAACATATAAAGGTCTAAGGTCAGCAGCAATTTCTCTTCATGACAGTGAAGCCCTTTGTCGTTTAGAGTAGAAAGTTCCCGGATATTAATGAGCCCCGAACTGTGAAGAACTGTCCACACTCCTTCCTACCAAAGCAAAAAATAAGTTCATTATTGATACCCTAAAAACTCGTGTCCAGGTGACATAAGTATAAGGATTATTTGGGAATTGCTGGTTGTAGCTACCTTGTGTCTGGGTAGTTCTCCTGCTGGGGTGACTGGGTGAGATTTTAAGATCCTTACCAACATATAGCAGGATTTAAAGGTAACATCAATTTGCAACTTCAAGGCTGGTTGGTCCTTGGTCCTTCCCTGTTTCACCACTTCCTCGCTTATGCTAATATGAAACATTCCTGTTTCCTTTCCTAAATCATAAATTTCATGAAGTCCTTGTTTACTTTTGACTTTTTTCATCTTTCTGTCCCTAATGCCTTGCAGAGTGCTATGGACATAGAGGAAAATAAATATGTATTTCATAAGTTCAAGATATTCCAGTACTGCTGTCCATCATAATCTTATTTTTTGAATGGTCTCTACTAGCACTGTCCAACAGAAACATAATGCAAGCCACAAACGAAATTTTAAATTTTCTGGCGCCTAGGCTAAAAAGAAAAGGTTAAAAAAAAAATAGGTAAAGTTAATCTTAATGATATTTAATCCACTATATTCAAATTATTACCCATTCAATACACACTCAATATGAAAAATAATGAATGAGATAATTTACTTCAAAATTAGCTGTGTATTTTATATTGATTAATATATCTCAATTACATATCTCAATTAAGACTAGTCACATTTAATTGTTCAGTATCCACATGTGGCTAGTGGCTACCATATTAAACCATGCAGGCCTATTATCTGGTTAATGCACTGAAGCTAACCAGTTAAGCCAGTTTATTTGTGTTTATTCAAGATTAGCTGATTAGCTACCGCTTTCACTTTGCAGCTGAGTTTCTATAGGTCATATAAGTATAGCCTCAGGTTCAGAGAACTTTTTTCTCTAATTAGAGCAAATGAAAATAAGAAATCACTTTAAACTGTTTGAACAGGTATTACTTTGTTTCTGTTATAGGTGATTCTTCTAGAAATGGTGGATGAGAATGTCAGTTTTACACACTAGATCCCACTTCCATTATTTGAGTAAAAGGTGAAAGAAATTGTATCAGAGCAAGTGAATGTAATGTGCAGTCAGACAAATCAAGAGCTAAATGACATCTCTGTCTCTTGGGCCATTTAGTATATATTTCTGAGCCCCAAGATCTTAATCTATCAAATGTAGTAATATCTAGTTACTGGGCCTGTTCTGAGGTTAGGAGAATTAAATGAGATACAATATGCTTAGTACAATCTCTGGCATGTGTTAGGCACTTAATAAATGTTAACTATTGTTCTTTTTCTCATCATTGTTTTTCATCATTATTTAAAACCCCTGCTGGAATGTCACCTAACTCTTTCTACGTAGGTCTTCATAAAATGAGAATTTAAAAACCAGTCCTTCTGGTTCCCAGCTAGAATGATCAACTATGGCAAACTAAGTAAACTCTATGTGGAAAATCCTCCGAGAACCACGTGCAGACTCTCATTTAAATGCTTTTTTTATGCTGAAGATGTTTCCCTCTCTACGTACAGCTCCTTATTAGCTCCAGACACTTAGATGTTCAGGGAGAGGATACACCTCATGGTACATGAGGTGCATGGTAGATTCTTCAAACAGAGGGGGAGGCAGCTAATAATATATTTGCATCTGTTGAATAGTAATTGTAAACTCTGTGCCTGGAATGGGGCTACATTTTGACTAATGGATCATAACACTCAAAAAAATTTGTTTAGATTTGTTTGTTCTGTTGCCTGGTTTTACCTTATGAAACTGACGTCATTTCACAATGCTTTCTCTCTCTCCTTTCAGTCTTCTTACTGACAGTCTCTCCATATACTATCTAAGACACTAATAGTCTCATATAGATATGATATATATATCTTGTAGTCTGATATGTACATATATCTTTCTCTCATATGTGTGTGTATATATATATATATATACCTCACGTATCATATATATGAGAAAGAGATATAGAATAGCTACACAAAAAAAGTTTCTTTTTTTTTGAGATGGACTCTCCTGTTGTCACCCAGGCTAAAGTGCAGTGGTGTTAGCTCAGCTCATTGCAATCTCTGCCTCCAAGGGTCAATCAATTCTCCAGTCTCAGCCTCCTAAGTAGCTGGGATTACAGGAGCGCACCACCAGGCCCAGATAATATTTGTAATTTTCAGTAGAAATGGGGTTTCACACGTTGGCCAGGCTAGTCTCAAATCTTGACCTCTGGTTATCTGCCCACCTCAGCCTTCCAAAGTGCTGGGATTACAGGCATGAGCCACCATGCCTAGCCTAAAAAAAAGTTTCTAATAGCTAAACTAAAACAAGTTTTTAAAAAGAGATACATATCTCTTTCCCATCCATATGATATATGATATATATGAGATATATATGTATATATGAGATACATATATGTATACACATATGTGTGTATACACACACATATATGAGTATATATGAGTTACATATATGTACACATATATGTATACACACAGATACATATATGTATCTCCTCTATACTATGTGTATTACCCACACATATGTATATACATATGTACATATGTGTGTGTATGTGTGTACATATGAAACTACAGTGTCTTGCCATATAGCTGGTGGTAATAAAGAAGAAATTTTAAATTCACTGTTATTATTGGCCTAGTTTTCTCTTCTTTCCTGGAAGTCTAGGCCAGCATTGTCCATATGAAATAAAATGTGAGTCACTAATACGAGCTATCTATGTAATTAAAAATATTCTAATAGCTAAACTAAAAATAGTTTTTGAAAAGACAAAAATTTAGGTGAAATTAATTTTTCATATCTTAAATTTTTTTTTCCATTTTTTTGAGACAGGGTCTCATTCTGTCATTCAGGCTGGAGTCCAGAGGCACATTCATAGTTTACTGCAGCCTGGACCTCCAAACTCAAGTGATCTTCCCACCTCAGCCTCACACCTCCTAGTAGTTGGGACTACAGGTGAGCACCACTGCACCTGGCTAATTTTTAATCACGGCTTTTATTTAACTAAATACATCTTAAATTTTATCATTGCTAGAGGTAATCAATATAAAAATATTTTTACACCTCTTTTTGTACTAAGTCTTAGAAATCCTGTGTGTGTTTTTCCATTCCAGCACCTCTCACTGCAGCATAGTCGCATTCAAGTACTTATTAGTATGCATGCCTGGCTGGTGGCTACCACACTGGACCCGCAGTTCTAACCCAACTCTTTGGCCTTCCTTAGCCTGAACTGCAGAATACTGCTACTAATAAACGAAATAAAGCTTTGCCCCCGACAAAACCCTGCTGCTGAATGCTGACTGACATTTGAACAAAGAAAATGTCCTTATATTTAAGCATCAGAACTATTACTTTTCTAATACCTTGCAACCCTTGGGTCACTTGAGGCCATTTCTCATGATTTGCATTAGGTGTTCTTTGAGACACAACATTAATCCAGTAATAATTAAAATGATATACTGTACTATTAACATTCTCAAATCTTTGAAGCAAAGTGATCTATGCCTGCAGCACTGCCCAGGCTGGCTAATTAAACAGCATACAGTTGTAAATGGCTATTGTAAGCAGTTCCCCTATTTAAAAATACAGCTCTGGGAAGTGGAGTTTATAGTGACAGGGGCGCTATCAGGATTGATCAGCTTTAAATAGAGGCCGATGCAGCACACATAGCAAATTTTACTTGAGAGGCTGGAATTTTGCTTTGCTGCCAATGTGAGGCTTTGGTTTCAACCTAGGCTCCTGTTGAATGGCAGGCCCTAGGCTGTGTAAGCTAGATACCCCCCCCGTGCAGGGTGAGGTTGCAGGATGGAGCCTCCCCTTGCTCTTTCTCATGTGAGTCAGCATTCCTGGGAGACAGAGCCAACCATCCCAGCAAGAGGAACGTGGCTCCACTCCACCCAGCAGCCTCTCATCTGCAGTGATCAGACCCCGAGCCAAGGGATTTGGGTGTGTAAACTCAAGAAAGACTTGGCTCCATTCTCTCTCTCTCTTTCTTTCTGCAACAATTAGAACTGAATTATTTGCTTCTTGTTTTCCCCTTCTCCCACTTGTTCCACCATTCATATTTAAGTGAGTAACTTCTCCGGTTTTTTACACTAATATTTCCTGGTTCTAAAAAGCAAGTGATAATTGAGTGGTCTTAATCCCTTGAAATGGAACTGAAAATCTGGAGGTAGCTACATCAGCAAAGAGGGAATGGCAGCCTTTTTAGTACATTTCACTTCCTTTCAGGACCTCCCAGAGAAGACCTCAGATAAACTTTTTTAGCTCTAGGTGAAGCCTGAAATTCAACTGAGTACGGCTGCCATTTTTGTTTCACCTTTTCCTTTCCACCCACCAGTCACCCAGCAGTGAGCTTTAAGTCATCAGACATTGTCGTGCCTACATCAAGGGTGTGTATGGTTGCATGTACAGTGCCTGGCACAGAGTTAGACTCAATGACTAACTGACTGAATGAATGAGCAAGTGATTAAATGAGCTCACAGTACTGTCAACTCAAAGTCAGACTTTCTGGTAATCTCTTCTGAGTCTTAATTTGAATTTTGATATTTCAAATATTATATAGAGAAATGCTTTAACCCTACCCCCCCCCCCAAAAAAAACCTACTAGGTTATAGAAGGTAGGTTTTCCCATGTTACTAATTCTTTTCTTCCTCAAGGTTTCCCATATTAGAGTCAATAAAAATATGTTTTCTTAGCTCAAGTATTAGGTGGAATTAAGAAAAAAAGCACTGCTATATTAGAAAAGGAATTAGATTTGTGATTCTAGGATAAAATTACTGAAGATGAAATTTGAGTATGTGCTCTAAATAATAATTCCTCTAGGCATCCAGGTATTCAGAAGTTCTATTTTTAATTTCTGTCTGAATAAGTAGGGGGTTTGAGTTATCCCCATGCTTTTCAATCCATATAATTATAATTTACATTTACCTAGAATTTCTATTTAATCTGAATAACACATACCCCTCTCCAGAGTATGACTCAGTGGACAATATACTAAACCTTGGGAGTGTTCAAAAGCATAGCTTTCTAATGCCTCAACTTGCCCAAAGGAAGAATAAGCTGATCACCAAACAGATGCCCTGCGGTAATTAGATTAATTAGATGAATAACACAGGTTTAAACCCCAACCGTGTTTTATAAATACATTCTGGACAATCCCTTTTGATCAGAACAGGTCTAACTGCGATAGCTGAAACTGTCAGAACTATCAGGGTGGCCACATTGAAATATTGGAGGATATGGTCAAATCTAGAACTGACATTGATTGTAGGTTATTCCCCTAGAATAGCCAGCTTTCCCTGCCAGCTACATTGTCTACTTTAGCAAGAATTGGGAGGTTCTAGTTGGGCTTCAGTCAGCCTAATACAGACTGAGATTGTTGTGTAAAATGTGACACGATAGAAGTAAAGAGGTGAAGATGATTTCACTTCTATGTGGAACCAAAAAAAAGTTGACTCACACAAGCAGAGTAGAACAGTGGTTGTCAGAGGGGCTGGGAAATGGAGGGAATGGAAAGATGTTGGTTAAAGGGTATAGAATTTCAGTTAAATAGAAAGATTAAGTTCTGGAGATCTACCGTACAGCATGGTGACTACTGTTAATAACAAGGTATTGTATATCTGGAAATTGCTAAGATAGATTTTAAATGTTCTCACCAAAAAATGAAATGTTAAGTATGTGAGATCATAGTTAAGTTTATGAATATGTTAATTAATTTTAGTCATTCCACAATGTGCATGTGTGTGTATGTGTGCATATATATCAAAACTGCTTGTTGTACACCATAATATATATAATTTTTATTTGGCCAATTCAAAATAAAAATTTAAATAAAAACTGCTATAAGGAGACAAAGAAATAGTATTTAGGGAGTGGGATAAAAAGCCCTGAACAATCAATTTTTTTATTGGAATCTTCTCTAGGATACTCTGAGCATGGAGTTAAGTTCATTTTGCAGGACTCATAAGACTTTTATATATATATATATATATATATATATAGTATCAAAATATATACATAAAATGGGCTTAAAACAGTGTTCAAATATTCAAGTTATAAGCACATAGCTTCTATGTTTTGGCATTAGGCAAACTATTTTTACATAAAGTCATTTAGCCAGTGACTAAATAAACAGATGACTTTTCAAAGCAAATATTTTGATCTAATATAAACATAGGGCATCCAAAATGAAGCAGAATATATGCATCAGTGTCTTATTGTAAGGTATTTCCTGATTGGAGTGATATTTGTAACTATGTAAGTAAAACAGTTAATTGTATTCCAGATATCACCTCCCCTAATTTATAAGTAATAGCATTTATTTAGACTGGTTTTAAACTACTATTCATCTTTTTTTATGCAATTAGTTTTTACACAGGGCATAAATAAAATTAGCATCTATACTGTTAGGTATCTTAAGGAAAATTAGCATCTATACCAATAGGTATCTTAAGGAAAATGCTGAACTGCAATTTTCTTTGTTTCTTGATTGAAACAAATGTTTGTCTGTGTATGTATATATATATATACTGTGATTAGTATAATTAGTTGTGTGCACAATCACAGGAATGTGGAATTTTTCTTACAATTATTTAATTATCTACATTTCTGATTATATTCATTAATCTACCTGTATCCACTCTTACTTCACTCTATTCTCTTTTAAATATCATCACGTATATGACATTCATATTATACTAACTTTACTCACTCTAAGTTCTTCCAAAGATGATTAATTTCTTCTGCATGAGAATTTGAGCCTCTAAACATCAACTAAACCCATTTAGACATATATTTCCAGTGATGACTAAATGCACTGATATATTTTATCTGAACAGAAGTTCAAAATAACCTCTATATCCCATAGCCCTTACCATCAATCTTAGTAAAAACAGATCAATGGAAAACAATATAGCAGAACAGCAAACGTAAATACTGAAACCTTATTTGTAGATGTTTGCTATAAATGTAACACCCACCATACACAGGGAGAGATACTGAAAATAGCTTTCTTCTGAAATAAGTACTCTGCTCCTTGGGAGAAAGGCAAACTGCATTATTAGATTAAGATCAACACAATGAACTTACTTTTTAAGGATCTCATACACTCAAGTTTATGTTAAGGAGGAAAATGTCCTTTTGGTAATTGAACTAAAAACCTAATGGACATGATGGATGCTTGATTGTATCCAGATGGCATCAAAGCATCCTATCAATTCCATACAGATTTCTGTTAACTAGATATTTTATGAAAGTGAGAGAAAAATTAAAAGGAAAATTGCATTTCAAAAAATTGAAATTGAAATGTGAAGTGAGTTGATCAGCTACTGTTTTAGTCCGTTTTGCGTTGCCATAAAGGAATCCCTGAGACTGAGTAATTTATAAAGAAAAGAGGTTTATTTGGCTCACAGTCCTGCAGAATATACAAGCATGGCACCAGCATCTGCTTGGCTTCTGCTGAGGCCTTAAGTAACTTACACTCATGGTGGAAGGCAAAAGGGGAGCCAGCATGTCACATGATGAGAGAGGAAGCAAAAGAGAGAGGCCAGGCTCTTTAAACAACCAGCTCTCCTGTGAACTAAGAGAGCGAGAACTCACTTATTACTGTGAGGACAGCATCAAGCCATTCATGAGGGATCCTCCCCCGTGACCCAAACACCTCCCACGAGGCCCTACCTCCAACATTGGAGGTCACCTTTCAACGTGAGATTTGGAGGGGCCGTTCTAGAAACATGTAGCTCAGAACATTATGGTGATTGGATTATAACATTTTGGCTCAAATATAAAACATCCGTGACCCAAACACCTCCCACGAGGCCCTACCTCCAACATTGGAGGTGACCTTTCAACGTGAGATTTGGAGGGGCCGTTCTAGAAACATGTAGCTCAGAACATTATGGTGATTGGATTATAACATTTTGGCTCAAATATAAAACATGGGCTAATATGAAATAGAGGCATATCACTATATAAACAGAAGTCTCACCTTGATTTCAAAGATTGTTTTCCTGCATTATAGTCCATTACTGTTCTGTGTGTCTCAACCCTTTATCTTCAAATTTGCAACATTGCCAAGAATATGAGTCACATCCTTAAATACCACATATTCATGAAAAAATCTCTGGGAAGTGAGTCATTTAATGGACTATTGGGGGAAATTTTAAAACTTAATATAGAATAATTTTTCAACAGGATAACTTGTCTCCTTTCTGCTTGCCATGATACTGTCTCACAGACTTGCACAGAAAATATCAAATATTTTTGGCTGAATAAATAAACAAAAGACAAGGCAGATAAACTGACTTCTCAGGCCCAAGATGGTGGCCTGTGTGACATTTTGGTCTTGAAGCCCTGATGAGAAAACCATTTGCAGCTTCTGGGTAATGGTGACTTTATTCCTGTCTCCCCCATAGCCCCTCTTAGCCTCTCATCTTGTGATACACTCCACATAATCAGCAAATCAGTGGTGTTTTTCAATTCTGTGTCTTCTTCATAACTGGTTTTCTGCTTTAATAACCTATTAGCTCTCCAGCCCACTCAAGTGATTTTGCATGATAAGGTACCACAGGAAGACTACTAAAATAGCAGCAAATGCTTTCTTTAAGCCAGGCGTACGTCATGTTTTGACACCTATTGTCTCTCTTGATTCTCACAACCACCACCATCCCGGGTAAGTGCTATTATTTTATTATTAATCCCATTTTACATGTATAAATGTTACACCAAAGAAACATAACTTGCAGGGCAGAATCAAAGAAGGATTTTATTTTGATCTTTCACATATATTATATGGGGCTTGTTTTTCCCCTGTGCTTGGATGCAATTTTTGACAAGTCCTCTGGTTTTTCTGCTTACAGGCAAGTAATGAAATCAGTTTCTGTTCAGTGATTAAAAAAATCATCTCCACATAATCGTACAAACTTCAAATTTAATAAATAAGGGCTTCCTGCCATTGTCCAGCCCAGGCCTGTGTAATCAGAGGGCTGGTTACTCTCCCCCTCCCCCTGCCTTATACGTTACCTCCTCTTCTCCATCCCACTGAGCTTGGTTTCAGACCCTCCAGGATGAGAGAGAGGGAGAAGTTTGGTCAGAGGGTAAAAGAGTAAAAGATCTTATTAGATTAATATTGTTGGGAAATTGCATTGGCTCTCTTTGAACTTGGCAGATACTTTATGTGACTCTTTTGTGGGTAATTTCTAGTGCCTCCTCATACATTGTTAAGGATTCATCTTCAGCAATTACTTTATGCAAATACATCTCTTTTTGTATGTCACATGGTCACAGTCTAACAGTCTAGATCAGTGGCCTTGCCTGTGTACACAGCTTCGTAGAATCTCATGTCTAGTGCCATCATAATATTCATTACACAACATTTTAATTTAGTGTTCTTTGTTTATTAGAAAGCTCTCTCCAACACAATCTAAGACAATCTCAGACCAGAGCTTTCATGTATGCAGCCACAGCTGGGACAAGGACAAGGAGTAGAATTCACAAGACCCAAGGTGCAATCCTAAAATTATCTTCAGCCAATTTTTTTTTTTTTTTTTTTTTAGTGTTAGAGCTAGATGTCAGAAAAGTGCTGCAAAACTTGTTTTCCCACATTTTTTGCTTTGGTATGTTCCATTTATTGACTAGAAACACCACTAAAATTGTTCCTCGTTAGCATTCTATTATTGTTTAAAACATCATGAAAAAGGTAATAAAGATTAAGTAGTTTTAAAAGCAACAATATATTTTCTAGCTTTTGTCTGATCAAAGAGAACTGTTGTTTTGAAACAGGATTCACCCCCTGGAAAATTATCATTGTTTTGCCACTATTGTTTTTCTTATTCAAAACAAAACAAAGCAAAATCCTTGTAACATGCTATATCTTTAAATCATTGGAAACATGACATTTCATATCAATTACAAACTGGACTAAACATTAGTCAGTACTGGCATTCATGAAATTGAAAGACATAGCCTATTGGAGGTTAAGTTATACTATCATTCACTATGGATCAGAGTCCCCATCAGCTCAGTCAACTTTAATCCCAAATATAATTTTTTTCTTGCAAATACTTTTATAAAAACTTGGAACACATTAGTACATTTCTTTGAACATAACTGAATAAAAAAAGACAAAACTCTAACTGGTTTCTAACATCCTGAAAAATATAGGCATTGCTTTGTGAATATTGTGTTTGCGTCACATGAGATGTTCAATATTCTGAGCCTGGGTAAATGATCTATGTGTGTGTGTGCGTGTGTGTGTGTGTGTGTGTGTGTGTGTGTGTGTTGTGCTAGGTGTGCATATGTTCTTGTCATATGAAAACAGGCAACATACTCACTGGCAATTTGTGTCAATCTAAAAATGAAGAACAGAATAAAAGTATAGACAAGAGAAACAAACATAACTATCTAGAAATTAAGTGGGCAGGCCAAGCTTCAAATGCCTTTCTTGCTTCAAACATATGCACATGGCAGATAAAAAATAAAAAATGAGAAAAACTAAGAGGACATAGCCAGAATCCAAAATACAATAAACATCTCTGTTGCCAGAAAGGGAGCAGAAACAGAAAATGGTGAGGGGCAAGAAATGAAAAGTTTAACTCAGGTAGGTCATGGCAACTGAGAGTTTGTCTGAAGGAAAATGGAGACTAAACTTCAAGTATAATTGAAAACAAGAAGAAAAAAGCCTCCTCACAATTTGAAACCAGAAAGCAAGACAAAAAGTCATCACTAATCTCTGTCTCCAGCCAAGATTCTTGGAAAATCATACGTCAAGAAACCAAGTGCAGATTTTAAACCAGGAGCTAAGTCAAGCTGCCCTCTGAACTCATTCAAGGGATATGTGATCCCCAACCTGGCTTTGAGTCAGGAAAGCTGGTTCTATGACTTGACCTGGTTCTGGATTAGGCTATAGACATAGAAAGAAAATTGTCAGACAGGGAGGGCTTAGCACAGAAAGGGAGAGTCAAGGCTGTGGGATAGTTCCACTCACCACCAGCATATAAACCAAATTTCTAAGGCATGTGAATAACAAAGTGAAAAAAGTAAGTTAAAACTGCTTGGAATAAAAATGTGTTATAGGCTAAATAAATTGTATAGATGAGTCTGACCAGACTTTTGATATATGTATTAAATGTTCAAAAGGAAAACATGAATTCTACTTATTTTTTAAAAATTATAAAACAAAACCATTCATAAGTAAATCAAGAACAGGTGAAGATAATAATAACATAGTTTGAAATACAGAAAAGTAAAATTTTGAAATAATAAAATAATAGTAAGAGCTATCGATAAGAGCATACTTCATGCCAGGGAATGTTCTAAATGTTTTGCATGAATTAGTATGTTACTACATCCCAATGAGGTATGTACTATTATTATCTTCATTTAAAAATGAAAACAACTGAGGTACAGCAATGAAGCTACTTATCCAAGATCACACACCTAGTATGTGGCAGAGTAGTCTGGCTCTAGAATTCATAGAATGTTACATTCAAACAAGAAATAACTTTCAATTAGATAGGTGGGAAAGACCCTAGTTTATACACAAGCAGAAGTGGGAATTATTGAACTTCAAAATATTTTAGCAAGAACTCCAGACAGAGCTAAATAGATAAAATTTGTAAAAGCAGAGGAAAAGAAAGTAGAGGATCAGTAGAGAGCTTCCAACTTTGTGTTACAAGGGAACTAAAAGAGAGTGTGCAGAATGGTAATGAGGCAGTTCTTCACAAAAAGAACACTGCTGACTTTTTTTTTAGTATTTAAAAAATATACAAGGTCTTCAGAACAAAAGGTCACTGTAAGTACCCAACAGAAAATAAATAGCTGAATTTGTATGTAGACATGCTGTAGCAAAACTGCAGAACATAAGCAAAAGGAAAACATATTAATATTCTAACACAATCAGAGAGAAATATTACCTACATTAAGAGGACAACTAGAATCAACATCAGTCTTGTCAGCAACAAGAGAAGTCATGCGTTAAGCAACACCTTTAAAATTTACAGAAAAGAAAAAACGAATAACTTTTTAACTTTGAAAACTATTTTAAAATCATATTGCAATTACCAGATTGAAAAACTTGACATTTTAAAATGTTTGCCTAGAGGTCAGATGTACCAGGCTGGGCCTGGGACTACTTTCAGTGTGATTCTACCCAAATTGTACATGGTAGATACCCTGGGATCATTCTTACAGTCACTTCCTTGAAAGCCCAGAAGTCTACACGGTCACCTGGAATTCACCTGGAGATTTTTTCCTACAACTCCTTATCCAGTTCTTTAGTAGCCTTTTACATGTTTTCTCTTATGATTTGAGTAGATGGAAATCTAACCTCATCTAGGTTAGGGCTAATTTTCTTCGTTACTTGAAAGTTTCAACTTACATTTTTATACACTGATTTCAGAGTTTACACTCATTTTCTTCTTTTCTTTCTTTCTTTTTTATTGTTTTGTTTTGTTTCCTTTCTTAACTTTTCAATGTTGGTTAATTTCTTTATATGTAGGGTCATTTGGGTTACAGTAAGAAATGTTTATCCTGCAAAGTTGCTAGTTATCCCGTGATAATTTTTTTCACCATTGTGTGATGGAGAAATGTAAACTCATAATTATTTTCTTGTGGTATGAACACTTATGAGATCTACCCTCTTAAAACATTTGTAAATATGCAATACTTTATCATTGACTCTAGATGCAATGCTGTACAGCAGATCTCTAGAGCTTACTCATCTTGCTTAACTCAAACTTTAGCCCCATTGATGATTAACTCCCATCCCCCGCACGGTGTCCCAGACCCTGGAAACCACCATTCCGTTTCTTTGATTCTATAAAGTTGACTGTTTAGATATCCAATATAAGTTGGATCATTCAGTATTTGCCGTTCTGTGACTGGCTTATTTCACTTAGCACAATATCCTCGAGATTTACCTGTATGTAGCATGTGTCAGAATTTCCTTCCTTTTGGAGGCTTAATAATATTTCATTGCATGTATACACATTTCCTTTACCCATTCATCTTTTGATGGACATTTAGGATGTTTCTATGTCTCAGCTATTGTGAATCACGCTGCAATGAGTATGAATGGATTAATATCTATTTGGGATCCTGATTTCGATATGTCTCATTTTAAAATGTGTTCTTTTAAACTTAGCTAAATAAATTAACAACTCTGAGAACCTTCAGATTAAAGTACAAAAGTCATAGAGTATGGAAACTCTTGTTATTAATACTTTTATATTCACTTCAAGATAATTTGTGTTTATTGTTTAAAATGTTTATAATGTCTTTAAAATGTGGCATATTAAGTCTTGTGACTTTAAGGTCTTAGGTGTGGGAAAATTTTGTAAGTTAATAAACAATATTGGAATGCTTTAGATAATATGTTTCTCTATACTTATATGTTTAATTTATTAGTCTTATAGGAGTTACTAAAGTGTTCAGAAAGTTTTGTTGGGTTAAAAATCTTCACTTTTGGACATTTGAAGGCTAAAATGTTGAACATTTTAAACTTATGAATAAAAGTTTGATCTTTAAGGCAATTTAAAAATCTGGTTATTAATGAAACAAATTGTTTAGAGAAATTTAATCTGTTCAAACTGGATTAATAAAATTTTAATCCAAAAACAAGTAAAAGAAAATGTTACGTTTATAAGAAAAATGCTTAACTTGAAAATAAAATGGTAATGTATGTAAGTTAAACTTAAAAGTTTAAAAAAACCAGGTTTTATATAAATTGTATAACTTTAAATGTTAGGTTTTAAAAAGAAAGCTATTGAAGATGAACAATTATATAAACATAAGAGCAGCTTTCTTCCTCTTCTTCTTTCTTATCTTTCTTGAAAAAGTCAGTCCCAAAGACATTAGATAGGTGCAAACAACACAGGTGTCCACACCACATGTGGGGTAAAAGATGGAAAAGAAGTGGGTGCACAGGTGTCAGAATTTGAGTGGAATAAGGAGAGAGTGCACATGAGGGTGAGAAGCATCCCAGGGATAATGTACCGGTGTCCTAGCAGGGTGAGCAGACTCAACTGACATGGGATGTCAGAGGCCAAGCAGAGTAAGGAGGGTGCCCACGTGGAGAAGTAAGTGGGCTTGGGGTGTCTGTGCCTAGCAGGTGGAGGATGGCATCTGCATCAGGAGGGGGCAGTGATACCTGTGAGAAATTGATTACATTCAGGGGGATTAATTAAGAAAGTGAATCTATTGATTCTACCGGAAGCGATGTTTTTCACTATTAAAGAGAGTTCTACATATGGAAAAAGACGGCAAAGATGAACCTCATGGTTAGGCTTGGAGTGGGGCCTATACTCATGGTTTTCTAGGTAATTTAGATACATAAAAGTATTTTTCAATTCTCTATGTTATGGTTTGATCAGAGAAACAGAAGTACTGAGTCATATGGAATAAAGAATTTATTGTAGAGATGATGCAATCATGGGTTCTGATTATGCAATCATGTGGCTTCTACTTCTGCCTCTGTTGCTGGGCCAGGAGTCAGCAGAATGGTCAGTCAGAAAAGAAACATGATTGTGAAGTGGGGGACAGCAAGGAAAAAATGGAACCCAGGGGTTTGAACCTATGCCAGTGTCTCACTGCCTGCAACGCTGGTGAGGAGCTGATTTGCAGGAGAAGCTGATGCCCATTATCATAAAACTAAACGTGCACCTGGCACAGTTCCAGCAGGAGCTGGAGAAGCTGTGCATTCTCGTGCTGGCTCATGTCAACCAGATGAGAAAACAAATTTATGAGACTGTTCACAAGCTACAACAGCACCTGACAGGGCACTGACCTTTCAGTCATAAACATGGCTGCTTTGCCCTCCAGATTCTCACTCAACTTTCTCTTGTGGCCAATTCGAGCTCAGAATCATACCAGCAAAGGAATCTGGGAATCAAAGTTCAAGCTTAGCCTAGGTGAAACTGTACACAAACCTGCCACAATCATAAAGAAAACAAAAGTCACATTATATGAAGTAAAACGGCAGATACCACTTTAGTCAAGCGATCGTTGTGATCATCTGTAATGAGATAAATTTAGATTATGTGATCCCTAATAAGATGCAATGAGGATTCAGTATCTCTACCATAATATTTTTGTCAAAGATTTATAACCTGAATCTACTCTAGGGTACATCACAAAAAAACAAATTAAGTGACATTCTTCAAAATGACTGGTCTGTAACATTAAAAAGTGTGAAAAATGTAAAAGTTCAGGAGAATACATGGAACTCTTCCAAATTGAAGGAGGCTTAAAAGGTATGACAACTGATTGCAATTCATGATTCTGAACTGAATCGTTTTTCATAAGGAACATTGTTCTGATAATTAGGAAAATTGTAATGGAATACGGAGGTTTAATGGTAATATACCTGTTGATAAACTTAGGAGTATGTCTAAGTTAAATTAATAAATGAAGGGAAAAAAAGCAGAGTAGCAATAAAAATAGGAAACATTTATTACATGTTTGCCATATACCAAACACTGTCCGAAACCTATTTTACGTATTATCTAACTTTCATTTTCTCTTATGACTTAGAAATGATCCTTATTACATGTTTATACTAAGATGCAGAATAAGTAACTTCCCGGTATCACATAGCTAGTAATTGATTATAGAGACAGATCTGAGCTCAATTTGTCATCAGAGACTACTGATAGTTTCCATATAAAATGACTAAGAGGAATTACCGCAATCATATTCTGAAAAAAAAAAAATGTGATCGGGATAAAAGAGAACCTAAGTGTGAGATAAAAGAAACAGTGAATACAGAAAAGAATAGAATAAATTGATAAATCTAAAGAAAAGCAATTCAATATTTTAAAATAGCAATATTGTTCTTGATTTGGAGACTTTTAAACATATTATTAAGAAGTATCAAGGTACTTCTAATTTTAATAACAAAATTAAAAAATGGAAAACCCAAAGGTTTTATAGAAAAATTGATAGTTAAGCATGAATATGAAAATAAGTGAACCCTTAAAATTAAGAAAATACAATCTACAGCTTTGGAAATGGCAAATAAAAAAATAATTAAGAATTGTAATTTTAAAAAGGGAAGAGAATGAGAAATAAGAAAAGGTTAATGAACAAATGAATAAATAATGATAAAAATAAGTCCAGATATATTTATCATACAATGAAAGTAAATGTGTTAAAGTCATGGGTTGAATGGCAAAGGCTTTGTAATAAATTTTAAATCCTAGCTCACTATACTTCTTGGGAAAAATACACGTAAAATGAACCTACATAAAGTCTGAAAATAAAAGAATAAAAAGATTAAAAAACAGATAAATTCCAAACAAAAGATATATGATATGGAAAAATTATTACAGGACAAAGGACTTTATAGAAAATGAATTAATTATAGTAGAAACTCTAGATAATAATTATAAATAAGGAACTAATCTATCCAAAAATTATAATGGTTATCATCTAGGGATAGTCATAGTCTAGTAACATAAAAGCATAGCTTCAAAATATAAAGCAAAAGTGACAAAATAATTCTCAATCATAGTGAGAAATTTTAACACACATCTCTCAGAAATTACAGTTTAAGTACATTAAAAAATTGATAAAAACAAGAAATTTGAGCAATGTAATCAGTACACTTAATCATATATGTGATATCTATGTCAAACAAATATAAATATTTATTTTTCTCTAGTACACATAAAGCATTTATGAAATTAATCATGTATTAGGCCATAATGGAGTCTCAATACATTTCAAATAAGTATCATACAAAGATAATAATATGATTAATTTTTAAAACAAAAGTTTAAAAATAATTTTAATGTTTTTTGACATTTGAAAATTTTCAAAAGCACTTCTAATCAACCTATGGGTTAATCTCAAGGAGTACAATATATTTTGAACTGAACAACAGTGAAAGAGAAATATAGCCAAGCTTAGCAGTACAGGGAAAGTGCAATTTAGAGTTTATTTTATATCTTGAATATCTTTTTTTTTTTAAAAGAGACAGATTGAAAATAGTGGAGTGACATGTTGAGAAAGCTATGAAATAGTAAAAGATGGACCTAAAACAAGTAGAAAGAATAAATTTTTTAAGTGCTAAAATTAGTAAAAATGAAAAATGCAAGATCCATAGAAGTAGTTGCCTATATTTTTGAAAAAAGTAACAAAACATACAAATTTCAAGCATGATTAATAAACAAAACAAAACGGAAAAGTCACAACACAAAAGGAAATTAGTAAATTAGATTTGGTAGATAGTTTTCAAAAGTATGCCAATAAATATAATAAATTTGATACCAAATTAGATAAGGAAAAAGAAAAATATATAGGCCATCCTCTTGTGTGAAAACACATGCAGAAATCCTAAATAAATTGTTAGCAAATCAAAGTGTTCAATGTTGGAAAATAGAAATACTGCAATTGAATAAAGCTTATTACAATAGATTGAAATGAGGAGGGTGGGAGGAAGGTGAGGTTCGAAAATCTACCTATTAGGTCCTATACTCACTACCTGGGTGACAAAATCATTTGTACACCAAACTTCAGTGACACACAGTTTACCCATGTAACAAACCTGCACTTGTACTCTCGAGTGTGAAATAGATGTTGAAAAGAAAAAAAAAGAATTTATAATTTCCAAATTAATCTCTAAGTTAAACTAAAGCTAATAAAATATCAAAAAAAGTTTTCATGGAATTAACAAGCTGCTGTTTAAAATACGGTGATGGCAGAAGATGCAAAGACACCACTGGAGAATGACAAGAAGGGAGAAATTTGTGAAAAAGAAGTAAGATATGCTTGCAGGGTATACTATTTAAGGTACTATATTATTAGCTCAATTACTAAACAAGGATACAGCAGAAACTACAAAAAGAGACACCTGTACATATGTGTCCACATACACACATATTTAAGTTTATAGTATGTATATATGTGTGTGTATATATTCTATATATATATATATGCATGGCTGTATATACACAGTATATACATATATATATACAAATACAGTATACTGTACACTGCACTTACATATATACTGATGTGTACATACACACATATATACTATATATACACACATATATGTTTGTGTATATACATATATATGTATATTTATGTGTGTCTCTGCTCTGTTCCAGTGGTTTAAGTGTGTATATGTGTGTATGTGTGTGTGTGTATATATAGATATATATCTCCCATGACAGAAGTATAACTATAAATTAATATGAAGATAATAGCTGATGCACTTAATAGTAATGCAAATACTTTTTAATCTCTAGGAAAAAAATTAGATTTTGAACTCATATCCTGCACAAAAATATGTTGATTTATAACTTAAATACAAAGACAAAGCTTTACATTCCTAGAAGGAAATATAGAAGAATAACTTAATAAATTAAGGGTTAAGGAATAATTTCTTAAGGACCCTAAAATACAAGCCATGAAAAAGAAACCTAAAAAGGTGATTAAAGATTTTTGAAATATATAAAATATATACATATATGTTCTGTATATGTATTCAAACATCTATATGTAAAAATAGGGTAAAATATTAACAAAGGAATTAAAGTACAATATGCAGAGGTGTTCTTTGTACTATTTTTATTCCTAAGACATTTTCCTGTGTTTGAGATCATCATCAAATCAAAGTATTTTAAAAGACAATATAATGGGACTAAAAATAGTAGCTACAGACTAAAAAAGAAAAACAATCTAGGGCACAAGGAAAGAATTATCTAGAATATATAAGGAAATTTAATAAATCACTAAGAGAAAGAAACAATCCAACATAAAAATGAGCAAAGCATATGAACAGGCAATTCGTAGGACAGTAAAACTAAATGATCATTAAACATATGAGAAGATGATCAATCCCACTAACCAGAAAGGAGTTGTAAATTAAAGTGAGATATCTTGTGTTTTTATCCAAGTGATCCCAAGAATATTATACTTTGTTGTTTATATACATGAAGTACAGGAATAATAAAGTGATAAAAGTTACCTATTTTGAAAAAGGAAAGCTAAGAGTATTGAAAAAATGGAAGTCTCATGTGCTTCTGGTGGAAGAATAAATTGGGACAACCACATTGGCAAACAATTTGTAGTACTTGTAGGTAGAAGGAGTCAAGTCATTATGGACAGCAGAATGTTCCAAACATTGTAGAAAGAGGGGAACACTTTCTTTGAAAATGAAATGCTGCCTATCTGCATTGGCTTGCTGGAGCTAGTTTCAGAGACTGGTTGTTTTCTGCACCCTTTCTGACAATATAGTCCTAGCAGTACCGATGCGCTCAACCACTGCCTCAGTACTGAAGCTACACATCAGCTAGATCTACATCAGATAATGAGATGGAAGCCAATGACTCAGCAAGCCAGTTGGTTGTTCCAAATATATACACCTTTGTTTGCCAGGGTAAAGTTTTACACAAAACGATTTCAACACACATCGTGGCAGAATATCAAAACAACTCCAGCAGTGGGATTTGGCTAAAGTGATGAGAGGTGGGATTTTAATGTGGAAGCTTGATTAAAATAATAAGTTTCATCATTGGTACTTTGTTTTGATAATTTAAGTGCAAGCAAAAAACAGCAGAAGACATTGTTTCTTTAGAAGTAGCTCTCATGACTCAATGCTTTAAATGATCTCTGACACCTTGAAGTTTTCCCTTTGTGACAGTTTCTCACTGTAACAGGCAAGGCATTTTTTGAGTTTTTGCAACAGCCTGCAGACAGAAACTTACCCCCTATTCCTATTAAAAAATGTTTGCTGTTGAATATTGCGATTTTCACGTATGTCTTTTTCATTTCCACGATTGCCTGAGTTTGCTTTTAGGTATGCTTCTCTGGGGATAATTTTATTAAAATGAACTTATATGAAGTGTTATGTCATTATTTGCTACTCATTTAAGTCAATCATTCCTTTCAACCACAAATTTTATTGAGTGCCAACAAGGTGACTTGCTGTGACCCCGGGAGTGCTGGATACAATAATAGCCAACATTTATTGAACATTTATTATGTGGCAGGCACTGTTCTGACAGTTTTATGTGAATTACCTCATTCATTCTTTCCAAAAACTCTATGAGGTAGACAGTATTATCCCATTTTACAGGTGAGGAAACAGTTGCAAAGGGAGGTTGAATCATTTGTTCCAGGTCACTCAGCTAGCAAGTAGTAGATGTGATATTTAAACGTGGACAGGCTGGCTTTAGAGAATATACTTGCAGCTAGTAAGTGATTTAGCCTCTTCTAAAAAGCAAATCTATTTTATGTCATCAATATAAAAAATCAAAATTAGGCATGGTAGATTTTGCACCATAGTATGTGATAATTTTAACAAGTGTGCCATTGAACCCACTGCTTCTCTTTAAACGTTTTTGAGTTCAGTGTAGAAAAAAAATGGCATTGAAGATTAACGTTTAAAGATCAGACCTGTCAGTCTTGACAATTACTAAGTTGTAGAGGTTTCAAAATGTGGAGGATGCGGAGTCAAGATATTCCAAGGAAAGAAATTGGCTGAGGTTTAGACAGTTGAGCAAATGCATCAGGGAAGCAGGTAGCCTCGAACCAGGCATAGATAATGAGGTTCTGGCAGTGTCAGTACTGAGTTTCAGTAACTGTCACTTTTCTCAGTCCTTTCATTCTACATCTGTTCCTTTAGGATTCGGGTCTTGTTTCTGCTCCCAGTTCTTGCAGGGAGTGCTTTATGGTTGTTGAAGGGTCATTTACCTCATTTGTATTACCTCATCTTATCCTCATAGTTTTCAATGGCAAGAAGCAAAAGATGATGTTCATTTTTCTGAAGAGCACACTGGCTTTCAGAGGTATTATGAAACTTAGCCAAAAATCATCACTAAGCAAAGGCAGGACTTAAAGCATGGCCCTATAACCTAGGATTCTGGATTATCTCTAGAATGCCCATCTAATCATTCCATCTGTAAAAGAAAACATAAAACCTACCTTGGCATAACTCCCTTCTTACCTCTAGACCTTGGACTGTCCTTGTGTGCTCAGATCCCATCCTCCTGTGTTACTCTTAAGACTGAAATTAAATTGCCACACCCAATAAGGTAACCCCATACTCCCTCAATAGTCTAGATTAGAGGAGTCTCATGTGTACACAGCCCCATAGAATCCCATGGCTGCTGTCATCATAACATTTATCACAGGCATTTTAATTAATTGTTCTTTTTGAGACTGAGTCTTGCTCTGTTGCCCAGGCCAGAATGCAATGACATGATCTTGGCTCACTGCAAACTCCACCTACTGGGTTCAAGTGATTCTCCTGCCTCAGCCTCCCGTTAGAGATTACAGGTCCTGGCCACCACATCCAACTACTTTTGTGTGTGTGTGTGTGTGTATTTTTAGTAGGATAGCCTTTCACCATGTTGGCCAGGCTGACCTTGAACTCCTGGCCTCAAGTGACCTGCCTGCCTCGGCCTCCCAAAGTGTTGGGATTACAGGCATGAGCCACCACACCTGGCCATGTTCTTTTTTATGTGTCTTCATCCTGAACAAAGTTCTTTTTTTTTTTTTAATTTTTATTTTTATGTATTCAGGGGGTACAAGTACAATTTTGTTACATGAATATATTGCATAGGGATGAGCTGAACAAAGTTCTTGAAGGGCACAGATGATGACAATAATGATTTATTTTTTAATTTTATTTTTATTCCCAGTGCATAGTAGAGTTCCTGGCATAGAGAAGTTGCTCACTAAATATTTAGGCGGAAAGTCTATAATTTTAAGTTTGATGATGACTCCCACAATATTGTTGTATTTGACCTTCAGCATATGATGAATAGCTTTCATTCCTCTTGAACTTGTTACTGGCAGTGGCATACAGGGTGAGGCAGTTCACAGCAGAGTACACGAGAATGTTTGGCAAGATTGGTCCCAGCATCTGAGTTCCACCAGATTGTTGCGAGATGGAGAACTAAAACAAATGTTTCAGTACTAGCGGATTAAAACAATCCTCTTCAAATTGTGTGTAAAGTGCAATGCTGTGCTGTATTGGTATTTGTAATTTTTTATAAGCATTCAGAAAAAAATACTTCATGCAGAGAAGGGTTTAAATTATTACTATAATGTCTCTATACATTTTCACCAAAAGTTGACAGCTTTAACATTTAAATAAAGTAATTGAAATACATAATAAATAAAATGAAATGTAGGGAAAGCCTATTGCTGTTGCCTAATAAAGAATATTGTGAATAAAAAGCAATATATTTTTAAAAGAAGGAAATAATTTAGACTAAGAGTTTAACACGATAGTAGAGATATGAAAACAATAGTAACTTCTCTTGTTTAGTAAATAACACACTTTTATTTATTTATTTATTTATTTATTTTGAGATGGAGTCTTGCTCTGTTTAGGCTGGAGTGCAGTGGCGCAATCTCAGCTCACTACAGCCTCCGTCTCCTGGGTTCAAGTGATTTTTCTGCCTCAGCCTCCTGAGTAGCTGGGACTACAGGTGCATACCACCACATCCAGCTAATTTTTGTATTTTTACTAGAGACAGGGTTTCACCATATTGGCCAGGCTGGTCTCGAACTCCTGACTTTGTGATTCACCTGCCTTGGCCTCCCAAAGTGCTGGGATTACAGGTGTGAGCCACCTGCACCTGATCAACACACACTTTTAAACTTAAAACTAACTATAATGTTTACTTGGTATTCAAAGCAAAAGTAACCTAAAATAAATAATAGTTATTTAAAATACGAGAATTTAAGATTGAAATAGAGTATTTTTATAGAAAACATTTTGTTAGATTTTGCATGTGATTGAAGGAAGAATTCTCCTCCAACCTCCCCCACCAAAAGTTTGTTTTGTTTTGTTTTGTTTTGTTATTTTGTCTTGTTTGGGACAGAGTTTTGCTCTTGTCGCCCAGACTGGAGTGCAATTTGGGGCGATCTCGGCTCACTGCAACCACTGACTCCCAGGTTCAAGCGATTCTCCTGAGTAGCAGGGGTTACAGGTACCTGCCACTAAGCACGGCTAATTTTTGTATTACTAGTAGAGACTGGGCTTCACCATGTTGACCGGGTTGGTCTCAAACTCCTGGCCTCAGGGTGATCTGCCTACCTTGGCCTCCCAAAATATTGGGATTATAGGCATGAACCACCATGCCCAGCCCAAAAGTTTATTTTTTATAATTATCTCAAAGAAAATCAGTACTGAAGGATTTTGATTTGGACAGTCAACATCTATATAGTGTGTGCATAGCATTCTTTGTTATATTTTCTAGCTACCTGGTGTGCATGTGTGCTCACACATGTGCGTGTGAGTGTATGTGTGCACATGTATGTTTGTGGGAGTATGTTTTTATTTTACTGTGAGTGTGCTAGGACTTTCCTATTCATGCCAGCACACAGCAAAATGCAGTTGGAAGTGATGAAAGGTGTTTATTTGAAAGCTAACTCAGTCTTTCATTAACTTGTGCCCATTATAAATTATTCAGCCTCTCTGAACCTCAGTTTCCCCATTTAGAAAATGGGAAAAGATAACAATTAGTCACAGTACATACACAGTACTTGACATAATACATAGTATACCACGTAGACATAATAAATTATAGCTGTGGATATTATCATTGTTATTCTTATTCAGTTAAATTTGGCTAACTAGCAAACTTGGGCTACACTCTTAGCCCTGCCTTTATTAATCTTAGATATTAAGGATTAGACTTGACACACTTTAGCTCCTGATATCTACGACCTTCCACACTGCCTATTTCATAGTCACCAACAATAATTATTTACTGGAATGGTTCTATAGCGCTTTGTGTTTGCAAATAACCCTTGCAACTCTGTGGTGTTGATGTCACCCTGACCATTTTGCTGATTAGGAAGTTAAGGCCTGGGAAAGTAAAAAAATTAACCTGCAATCATTTGGTCAGTGCTGGAGCAGGGATCAAACACAGGTTTGGGACTATAAGGCTCTACCCTTCCTGCCATTCTCTATTTGGTCTCTAAGCCAACACCAGGCTGGGCACTATGCCGTGCAGACAGAATGTGTTATTCAAAGTAGAATATATTGGTGGGGAATGAGGTGCTAGTATTAATTATTCTCAGACAAGATTAAGTCAGGCCAAGCAGGATATAGGGTCACACAGTTCAGAATATTAAAAAAGGCATATCTTCAAACTCCAACTTCCTTAGCAAATAGCTTGGGAGTTAGAATATAACTACAAACAACAAAACATTAAGTAGCCTAGAAGATACAGGTAAGTGATAGCCGTTACAGCTATGCAGACAGGAAAAATATATGCCTTAGGCAGAGGGATATGCTTCACTCATTTCTAAGATCCTCGTATTTGGTACAATGCTTTGAACACAGTAGAAGTTCATTAAATGTTTATTAAATTGAGTCAGACTTGAAGTGTTCAGTGAAAATGAGGAAGGAAAAATTATAGCTGACGTTTATGCAAAGTCTCTTCCATTGGCTCATGGTAGCAATAGCTTGTGATTTATGTGACCTTCTGTAAATAGGCCACTGGTGTGATTCTTGAAATAACATTGTGTATTAAAGCTACAAAGCACAATGCATACTAAATTATGATTAATCACATTTTGGGGAACGATTAGGGGCAGAAAAGGCAGCGATAAGGAAATTAATTTCCAGTTTAAGCAAGAAATATCATTCTAAATGCTATTTTTTTTTTTTTTTTTTTTGGAGACGACAAGTCTTGCTCTGTCGCCCAGGCTGGAGTGCAGTGGCAAAATCTCGGCTCACTGCAACTTTGCCTCCTGGGTTCAAGTGATTTTCCTGCCTCAGCCTCCTGAGTAGCTGGGATTACAGGCACATGCCACCATGCCCAGCTAATTTTTTTTTTTTTTTTTTTTTTTTTTTTTTGGTATTTTTAGTAAAGACAGGGTTTTGCCGTGTTGGCTAGGCTGGTCTCAAACTCCTGATCTCAGGTGATCTGGCCTTCTCGGCCTCCCAAAGTGCTGGGATTATAGGCATGAGCCACCATGCCTGGCTTCTTATAAGTAGTATTAACCTAAACATAATTGGCTTATTTCATTAATATTGGTAGAATAGGTTCTGTGATTGAAATAATACATTGCATTCACTCTAAATGTCCCACACTGAATTCTTGAGTAAGCACAACTGTAATGTTTTGAACATGCTAGTTCATATGAAGTCTTTTGTATACAACTCATTCCCGATGTCATCCCTAGGTAGATATGTCACGGTGTGCTCAATAATACAATACTGTCCTGTGTTTCTGGTGAGCACAACTGGAATTTATTTTGACGTGAGAGTTGTCACACTTCATAAAATGTCTCTGAATGAATTCAAAGTGATATGTATAGAATCTGTGGGTGTGTCAGTTTGGTAGAAATCTAAGAGACACACTTGGCTTCCTGGTTGATTAAGACATACATCCTTCAACTTACTGGGCTTCAGGGATTGTGTCTGGGAGTATGTACAGGAAGATCCCTGAGGTATTAAGACTGGTGGATGAAGAACTAATTCTGACATCTGGGGCCAGTGTCGACCACCTCTCATTGAACCCGCTGAGGCCCTCCTGCTTTGATTGTAGTCTGCAGTGATTCTCCCCAGGAGAAGAGCTTTTGGCGTTAGAAAGAAAGTATGATGTAGTGACTAAAGGTTTGTACTGGAATCAAGGACGCTGATTTTAGGTCTGTCTGTGCCACTGAGGAAATGGAAGTCCTTGGTCAAGTCACAGACCCTTTCTGGGCTTCCGATCCCCATCTTCAAAATTAATTCTTGGTATAAAGCATGCCTAAGGCTCTTCATGTCCTAGTAACATTTCCTTGTCTACTTTCTGCAAATATTTGCCATCTTTCTCTGAGGTAAGTGGTATCAGAAGGTACATGAGTACACTCATCCTCATGGTGGGCAGTAAAATCAGGAAAATTCACCATCAGTACAAAATCTTTCAAAACAAAGGCTGCTTCTCAGTTTTTACCCCTCCTTCCAGACTTTATTGTATGAAACTTTGCCCCAGTCCTTTTCCAATTTTTAGCCAACCTCGGTTGTCCAAAAACCAAGATGCTGGTAGTTTTCAAAGATCTAAAGGGTTGGAGAATTGTTAAGTAAAAAGTCAGTTTCATTAACTGCAGTTTTCTGTATCTTGGGAAAAGATTTGTGTTAAGTGACTAGAAAAGTTCTGCACATACATTAACATTTATTAAGAAAAGACTGCATAATTGTTAAGTGACCACAAAGACTCCAGAGGCTAAGGTGGAAAGTATTCTCAACTGCCCCCTCCAACAGAAGTGAAGAATTATAATATTTTACTAACCAGTCTGTGCAATGAACTGTGGCTGGAAGATCAGACACGTGCATGTAAACACCTTGCTTAGGAGGAGAGAGAACAGTGAGGACAGCATGTTCCAACCAAACCAAAACACATTCAGATATAGAATGACCCATTCAACTGAGGATCAGATGGAAACACCTCAAACACCAAGACAATCATAGCAAAGGGCACCCAGCCATGCCTTGGCTATGGCCAATAGACTTCCTGTTAATGATTAAGTCGGAGGAATCCATGGAGTGCATGGCCTCAGCGGTTTCTCAAATCCCAGAATAAAGCATTTGCAGGTGACTTGAAGGTCTGTTAATGATCACTGAAGGTAAAAGGTGCTTGTTGACAGTTCCCTACTTTTTCCTGTGAAATTATTTAGCTCCTCTGGGATAACTATATAGAACTTTAGATAAAAATATTAAAATTCTATTTAGATGTACAATGTTTTCATGCAAATTTTTAACCATAAAACCAACCGCTCCATTCAGTTAAATTAATAGAATTACAAAAAGATGTAATGATGGCAATTAAGTCTTGAAAATGCAAATTTTATAGTCAAGGACAATTACCTCATTTATAGTATATTGGAATGGTGCCAGATGAAGGTAATTTAGATCCTCCAAGCTCACAGTTACATCGTGATGGATATCTTCATTTCATTAGTTCACCAAAGATGGGTGAGAAGTTAGACAATACATAAAAAAAGAACTAAAGAGTATTTGACCTTTATAGTATAACTAGAACCAGAATTCATTCACTAATTTATCAAGTATTTAATGAGTATCAATTATCTAAAATATTAGTGATATATTTTTTCTGCCTTAGAGAAAAAAGTCTTTATTTTCAGCATCTAGAAAACACTGGTTTGTAGAGAGATCAGATTTCTTGAAAACCAGGCCAGGTTTTTGGTGCCAGGTTTTTGGTGCTTGGTGAATATCTTTACGTGCAATGCAGATGACCTAATTTTGTGTTGATTGGAGTGATACCAAGTCTCCCTGCAAAAGAAGAATGGGTTTTTCACTAATTGTCTTCTTTTATTTGAGCCTGCTTCAAGTAATTTTTGGTGTTTTCAAATCCTGCAGCTGTGAAAGTTGGACTACCTAAATAATTACTTTTGCCATTTTAAGATTTTGCTATGTACTATCTAATGCTCCATATTTTCATGTTATAATCTTGGCTGCAGTTCATTTGTACAACATCCAAAAGCTTATCTTTCCCATATTACAGGAAGACAAGTAAATTTATAATTTTTTTTTTAAATACAGAGATTTAATAATAAGAAAGTACGTTTTTGAAACACTGAGTTCTATATTGTCTTAATGCAGGTTTTCTGCTTATGTTTGTAAAAAAATCTACATTGCTCATGATCTCCCCTTTTGCCCTCTAGAGGGCACTAGATCACACTCCTGGTGACAAAAGGAGTCAAATTTAAGCCCTACTTTGCTGATGTTAAAATTTCCCCTTGAGTCATTATCTCTGGAGAAAAAATCACTCCTGTCTAAAGGAACCAGTGACTATGAGAAGCAGGCAGTTCGCTTCTTGCCACGCTGCTTCTAAACAGAGAGAAAGCAATGCCCTCAGGAGGTTCTGAAGACTGCTCAAGTTAAAACACGGCTCAGGCACTTCCTAAATACGTAATGTTGGACAAATTATTTGTTTCTATGTCCCAGTTTCCTCATCTGTAATATGGAGATAATAATAATAATACCTACTCTACAGCATAGCTGTGAAGATTTTTAAAAACAATAATATGTATAAAGAAGTTAGAGACAGACGCAGCCTATAGCAAGCACTATTAGTTATTTTTTTATAGCAAGCATTATTAGTATTAGTTATTTTTTATAGCAAGCACTATTAGTATTAGTTATTTTTTATAGCAAGCACTATTAGTATTAGTTATTTTTTATAGCAAACACTATTAGTATTAGTTTTTTTAAACACTTTTTTTGGAATATGATCCCCAATAATGATTCTGCACTTCTGCCCCCGGATTTCTTCCTTAGTCCCTTGACTCAAGTAGGCAGGCCTTTATTAGGACCTTCTAAGAGAGATATGAAATTCCCTTCCAAAGTTCAATATTGGCTTAAGTACTTTTTAAAAGGCTGATGCCATTGATTCAGTATATGTCAGAACAGAAAGTAAACCTCTTCAAAGTCAGGAAGACATAACTTGTAGTTTTGCTTTCTTGCTCACTTTTGGATAATAAGCCTCAAACCAAAATATCTAGAGTTTACTGTAATGATTGTAATGTAACGCCATAGGAACATATACTAGAAAAACGAATATACAGAATAGATACATGGCCCTTCTTTAGTCTATAGAAAATATTTTATTTTATTTAAATGCCATATATAGTAGGAGTCATTAGAATTTTTCCCCCCCCCCCAGAACTTACATAACAGCTTGAAGATCCATTAATGCTTTTGAAATTCAACCTTTGTTTCTAGTGATGATGTCTGAGTCTTTGTAAGTTTACTGTCTTGGTTCATTTAGCTAGTAGCAGAACAAGAGTTTTTACAAAATATACACCTGGGTCATGGTGGTGGTAGTGATAATCCTCTATCTTCTTTCTCTCCCTGACATTTATATTTATTCATTAAGGTAAGTTTATCAAATGTCCATTTCTAATGTATAAAAATAACTGCTTTAGTAGTATTCTGAAACATATATTCTGATGGTGAACTTCCAAAACATGCCTTAAGAATCAATGTAAGAAATGCTATAAATCTTTGGTTATATACATGCTCAAATAGATATTTAAAATTAGTTGTCTCTGATCCTCTCAACATAGATATTAATTCATCAATGAGCCAACCGATAGTTTGTGCCATAACCTCTAATAGATCTGGCTTTGCCCTGGAAGCCCATGCAGGCTGAAATCAGCACCCAACCCTTTGCCTGGATTGCACTTCCGAAACAGTCAGATTTTCAAGTGCCTTGTAAGCATTTCAAATATATTGGTGTTTATGTACAGATCTGGTTTGATCATTACTAATGAACTAGTCAACTAAATAACAGGTTAGATAATCAGTTGGTGGAGGCTAATAATAGAATCAGCTCTAGATGTGAGTATCTCTAGCATTCCTGTGGTCTGATTTATGCTACACATCAATCTTTACACAGCCATTCAGAATAAATAAGTAAGGTGAAAGGAGATTCATATATTCTTTGTGATAGATAAGTCTTATGAGGTAATGACTCTGTGATGGTTAATACACCCTATTCTCATAGCATTAGGATAGAATCTAAAACTTAATTGTCCTGTTCAAACGAGAAATAAAGCAATGTCCCTACTTAAAATGGTTTCTTATGCAAAGGCACAAAATTTCTGGCATTAGAGGAAACAAAAGTGTATTTGGTACTCTAGCTGCTGTGTCTCAGTTGTAAAAATCTCGTCTGTGATTGTAATAGGATATTGATTAGTTTGGAAGCTATACAAAGCTGAATTGCATTTCTTGGTGGAGCAGGAAAGGTCATTGTTTGATTACTCAATAACTTTTCAAATACAAGAAATGCTATTTAAAAGTATGCTTGAATGATTGAGTTGTACTGTAAGAGGGAAATGGGGGAAATGGTACTACTTTCATAAAGGTAGTTGGATGTTAAATTCTTATGTCATTTTCTATTCATATATATGTAACATTCTGTACTATTTTATGTAGTAGAACAAAAACCATGAAACAAAATTATAAATGCAATTTTACATGTTATCCATGTGATATCTAACTTAGAAGACATACAATTCACTTGTTTTTAGGCATTAATTGAGTTTGCCAGTAGGGTCATCTTATATTTAATAGTATTTATTTTCTGTGATCATAAATATAAGATACTCTGTATTATTACAGAAAATGTAAAAAATACAGAACTATATAAAGAAGATAACAAATCACCCATAATTCTGATATTCTGATTAACTTCTATTCTTTCCTCTTTTTATTTACACAACAATGTAAAATCTTATCATATATTTACTATATTTGCTACAAGTTACAAATTCTGGATCATTTTATAATAGTTTTAATGATAATTTCCCCCCTTTTAACTGGGAATACACTCTATGAATAGTAAATATTCTTGAAAAAAAGATTTTAATAGTTGCATACTATTCTAAATTATGGATACAGCATAAGACATTTAACCTGTTAGTTTCTCTCATAAACACCTCCAAATTCTCCTGTTTATGTGACCTATGGTTTTGTCAAGAACCTTGTATGATGGACATTGGCATCATCCTCTCTGATCCCATTACTTTCTCCTCACATTGCCGCAATTGCCTTCACTCACTTCCTCTTTGACATTACAAGTTTCTTTTCTAATCACTGGCATGCATGCCCAAGCCTAACACTCACTATTTGTTCAAACAAGTATTCACCTTCGATTGATTGTGTACTTTGGCAATCTGATTTGGCAAAATAAAGAAACCTTATTGAGTCTATTGTGAGGACTGGCTAACAGCATCTCAACACATTGTGAGAACTCAAAACATATTTACCAAATGTGTTAGGATGTTCTCGCATTGCTATAAAGAAATACCTGTGCCATGGTAATTCATAAAGAGAATGGTTAACTGGCTTATGGTTATGCAGGCTGTACACATATAGCACCAACATTTGCTCTGCTTCTGGTGAGGGCCTCGGGAAATTTATGATCACTGTGGAAGCAGAAGGGAGAGCAGACATGTCACATGGCAGGAGAGGGAGCGAGAGAGAGGTGGGAAGTGCCATATGCTTTTCAACAACCAGATCTCCTGAGAACTGACTCATTACCAAGGGCATGGTGCTAAACCATTCATGAGAAATATGCCCCCATGATCCAGTCACTTCTTACCTGGCCCCATCTCCAACAGTGGGGGATTCCATTTCAACATGTGATTTGGTGGGGACACAGATCCAAACCATATCATCAAATATATAGATGGCCAAATGGCCAGGGGCATGTCAGAGAAGGGAGAAAGCAGTGCATATAGACAGAGTGGAGAATTTGAGTAGTAGATTATGAAGACAGAAGAAAAGTGGATGATGGAAAAATAGGAAGAATACTACAGGATTGGGAAGAGGAACAGGGTGGTGGATTTGGGTGTCAGAAAAAAAGCAGTGTGAAAAATAATTGATACTTTCTGCAGTACAGCCCCATTCTATGTCATGGGCAACACAGTAAAAGTATCATTCATGATTGGTACTCTCTGGCTTGTGTAACCACCCACTGAGACAAAAGACACTGCTTTCATATTAATTATTTTATTTAGGGTATTGATATCATGATGCACCTACTAATGGACATTTGATCCATATGTACCTTTGAGATGTTGATAGATGTGTAGCATCTGGAATTGGAAGGTGCTGAACCTGCTCTTCTGTGTGTGAATCAGAATCTCCTGGAGCACTGGATTCAGGTCTAAAGTCGAACTTTTTAAGAAGGAAATAGACATTGGAGGAAATGTACCCTGGAGGATGGTCAGCACAGTGAAGGGGACCTAAAATACAATCACCCATAGAAAGGTAAAAAGAAAGCCTGGAGAGGGCATGATCATATAGTAACTAATAGGTGACTACATTTGAAGGCATGCCAAGTAGAAGAGGAGCAGACTGGCTCTGTTTGACCTTAAGGAGAAGAGATGTGGGAACAAAGCAGGCTCTTCAGGAAGACAGATTTTGTTTGTTCAAGGAAAACCTAATAAGCAGTGGAAATGCTTGAACGTGTGATTGGTTCATCTTTGAGAAAGTGAGACCTTCCACATTGGAGGTGTTTAAGTACACCTGGGTGAATAATTGGTGAGGATTTTGTTGTGGAGGGTCAGATACCCGCTATTTGTTGGAGAGAGTTTATCTCTAAGGTCTCTGCCAACTTGGTGATACTGTAATTTTATGCAGATCTCTGTCTAGATGGAACAGAGAAAGCAAATGCAAACTTGTACTTATGTGGCCAAAATCGCTTTAACAAAAGCTATGTGTTGAAACCATTTTAGTTTTAATACTATCAAAAATTTTACTTTATCTTTCATAAGAAAACACCGGTAACAACTGTAATATATTTTTTAATGTCAACTGTGTTTTAGTCTGAATATGATGCATAGTTTTCTGGAAAAAAAATCTGGCTTTTTTTTTTTTTTTGAGACATTGTCTGGCTCTGTCACCCCAGTTGGAGTGCAAGGACGCGATCTCAGTTCATTGCCACCTCCACCTCCCGGGATCAAGGGATTCTCGTGCCTCAGCCTCCCAAGTAGCTGAGATTACAGGCATGTGCCACTACACCTGGCTAATTTTTGTATTTTTAGTAGAGACAGGATTTCACCATGTTGGTCAGGCTGGTTTTGAACTCCTGGCCTTTTGTGATCTGCCCGCCTTGGCCTCCCAAAGTGCTGGAATTACAAGAATGAGCCATGGCACCTGGCCAGAAATCTTAATTTGTAAGTGCTAAGATATATCAGTGAAAATGTCCCTACCCTTGAGTCACTTATACACATAATGCATTCAAATTGTGAAAAGGACTGCTTTGGAAGCACAGAGAGGTAGACCTAATGAAGCCCAGAAGAGGAAGGGAGTTTATGGTAGACCTCTTCCAGAGTTGGGTCTTAAAAGCATGAGTAAGAGCTAGGTGAGTGAAAAAGAGTGGAGGGCTAAAGAAAGTTCCAGGCAGGAAGAAGAGTATGCAAAAGAGAAGCTGTAGAGAGTTTTCAGGTCCCTACAAATAGGTTAGCAGAGCTGAAACTTACATTAGAGTGGGGGACAGGAGAGGATGAGACATAATCAGATAGAGGAAGAATTTTATGCTATTTTAAGAAACTTAAATTTTATACTTTATGTACCTGGAAGTCATTGACATGAATAAGGGAGATTTTACTTTAGCTCAAACACTGACATTTGATATAAACATTTAAATGAACCAAGAATTTAGGCAAAGAAACCCATTAGGAGGCTACCGCAATAGCTTCAAGAAAGATCTTCAAAGCCCAAGTTGGGCAGTGGTAATCTGTTTGAAGAGAATGTGAAAGAATTAAATATTTTTAATATAAAATCTTTGGTCACTAATATTGATTGCCATTATTAAGCAGTAGAGAGATGTAGAGTCAGTGACGACTCCAGATTTCTTACTTGGGTGACCCTGTTAGATCCACCAATTGAGATGAGGAGCATAAGATTAAGAACACGTTTTGGGGAAGGAAATGGATTTATTCAGTTTTGGACTTACTAACTTTCAAGTGCTTTGGAGACCTTTAAATAGTTACGTCAGGCAGGCAGCAGGACATGAAGATTTATATCTCAAGAGAATCATTCTGCTTGAAGGTATAAATCAAGTTTTATCTACGTATAAATAATAGCTAAAGCCATGAGTTTGTCCAGGGAGAAAAAAAAAAATAGAAAAAGAAGTGTGCTGAGGGAGAAATCAAAAGAAATCTCATGTTAAAAATGGTGAGCCAAGAAGGAAAAACTTACAAAGGAATAAAAGAAAGAGTGGTGGGAGAAATTGGAGAATAAAAAATCTGATATAAAATCAAGGGAATAGTTCCAAGGAAGGTTAATCTACAGTAGTAAGTGAAATTGACAGTCTAGCACCAAAGAGCTAAAAGTACCACTGAATCTGAGAATTCAGTGATTGCCTTAAGGAGACTGGTTTACGTGGATTTGCAGCTAGAAGGAACATTGCTGTGTTGACTATCGGATGAGAAACAAGAAATTAAAGCCCTTAATTGTAGAATTCCTCCTTTCTCCGTGTTTGAGAAGTTTTTATGAGAAAAAGAGCAGAGAAGGGGCACAGCTAGAAGGAAATCCAAGGTCAATGGAACAGTGGTGTTTATATTACATTGTTTTTTGTTTTAGAATGGGAAGTATTTCAGTGTGTCTCTAGGTCCTAAAAAATAAGATCTAGCAGAGCGAGAAGGGTGAAGTCAAGGAAAAGATACGTGAAAACATATACAATGTGACATTGCCTTTGAAGAGGAGAAGGGAAACCACATTTTCTCCAACTCCTGTGCTCTATGCTCTAATTCAGCTTACTTACTAATTACAGGTAGATTAGCATATGTGTGTTGATGTGTGTGTTGATAAAGTACATATGTTTTCTTTTGGCTGGGATGGAATAAAAAAATTTCAGGTTTATCACTTACCGAAACTCTTAGCTATAAATCTTCAGATTCAGGGATTTTAAAAAATCTCTTTGTTTTTCTTTAAAGTAAGACATTAAGAAACAACTCTAAAGATAATTTCTATCTTTTCTTCAGTATTAAATCTTTTCCGTCACCTGTATAAAATCCCTGAGCCTTACTCCTTTTACTTCTAGAGCAGTGAAGCTGCAAAATCTTGCTTCCAAGATGAATTATACCACAAATGTGAGTTCACATACAATAAACATGTACAGTGGCATGAATAATAAAGAAAATTAACCAGAAAAACTTTCTTGCAGTGAATGAGCTCTTTTCTTTCTTCTTATAAACATCTATACTGAAGGAGAGAATGCCAAGTTTATAATCACAAATTTAAGAATATTCTTTTCAAAAAAGATAGAAATAGAAGTTTTGTGAAAATTGAGAATAATGGCTCTGCAGAAACCTGGATATGGTGAATAAAGT
Organism: Ateles fusciceps; assembly: GCA_036589455.1. NCBI lineage: Eukaryota > Metazoa > Chordata > Mammalia > Primates > Atelidae > Ateles > Ateles fusciceps. The sequence continues at coordinate 1,060,105 of JAZHEH010002052.1, forward strand.
GGAATCTGGACTCAAAAGTAAGGACTTCTTTATTATGTCTTTTAAATGTTTTTAATTATGTAAGTAATATGTGAATTTATTTTTGTATCAGCTCTCCGTTTACAAACAGTCCCCATCAATTCATGTGTATACACAAACTCATTACAAATCAATGAATTTCATTTCCTATTTCGTTTTCACTGAGTCCTTTCTGGTTACACCATTAGGCTGACGTAATGATTTTCTCTACAAAATGGTATAGTGGGCTATGATTTTCTATTACCATTTCTCCCTCCTTTCTTTGTATGTAACTTTTTCTTAAAATCTTTTGGCTAGAGGAATCCACCAGTCTGGCAGGCTTTATTTTTAAACAGCTGCAAATACTTAAACCATTTGTAGAATTGGATACCCCTATACAATGGTGTATACTTTTAATTTCATGTACATGTGTGGAAGTCAGTTCACCTTAGAAGAATATAGTGGGTACCTGCGAGGGAAGACCCAAGCCAATATGAAATCAAAATACCCAGCTGCATCCTTACATCTTAAGGTGCTCTGCCCTCTTCATGACTTCTGTAAACTTGTCATCAGTTCCCTCTTTCTTTAAACTGACTTTAGTATTATTTTTATTTTCTTTGAGACAGAGTCTTGCTCTGTCACCCAGCTGGAGTGCAGTGGCCCGATCTTGACTCACTGCAGCCTTTGTCTCCTGGGTTCTAGCAATTCTCCTGCCTCAGTTTTCTGAGTAGCTGGGACTACAAATGTGCACCACCACATCCAGCTAATTTTCACTTTTAGTAGAGATGGGGTTTTGCGGTGTTGGTCAGGCTGGTCTAGAACTCCTGGCCTCATGTGTTTCACCCATCTCAACCTTCCAAAGTTCTGGGATTATAGGTGTGAGCCACCATGCCCAGCTGTTTTAAACTGACTTTAAATGTTGATCCTATTTGTGAGAACAAGGACGCTAACCTAGCCACATCTAAATAAAAATATTTTGCAAATAATTTGATAAGGAAGAGCCTGTACAACATATAACAATTATTATATAACAGAAACAGTTTCATTTTAATATTTATGTGTTTGAGATAACCCTGTAATTTGGACAATCTATTTTGCTTTTAGTTTAATTAATTTTCAAAATATTTTTTCAGTAAAGGATACAGTAAACACTACTAAGTTTTCCTGACCAGTCACAGCAATTTGCACATCTTTTTACTATACCATTGTCATATTATATAAGAAGTAATGTTTAAAAGTTTATCTTTTTGTCTGGACCATGAAATCCTCAGGAATAGGGGTTGTGTTTTACTCCTACTTGTCTGTTCATTGACTAACTAAACAGACCACGTTTCACCACCCCCTTTCCATCTCCTTCAGATTCCAATACAAGACTAGACAATGTGGAGTCCTGAGAGCTAAGAATAGATGAGGCTATGGGATGACCAGCGACAACCAGAGAGAAACGGAGCCAGAGTGTAAGGGTCAACTATGTTCAAGGAGGAATGAGAGTTAAATCTAGACAGAAACTACATCTGTTTGTTAATTGCACTGTGCAAGCATGGAATCAATAATGGGAGCCAAAACAAGAGACCAAAAATCACCCTTAATCTGATGGGCGCAATTTATTCAGCTTTCAGTGAATATAAAGCAGGCAGAAAAACGTGTAAAGGAGAGACAGGCCTAGCCTTTCCACCTACATCTTTCTCCCATGCTGGATGCTTTCTGCCCACGAACACTGAACTCCAAGTTCTTCAGTTTTGAGACTTGAATTGGCTCTCCTTGCTGCTCAGTTTGCTGACAGCCTATTGCGAGACCTTGTGACCGATAAGTTAATACTTAATAAACTTCCCTTTATCCTATTAGTTCTGTATTTCTAAGAGAACCCTAATACAGATTTTGGTACCAAGAGTGGGGTCCAGAACAGAAGAAGGCTCTGCAACAGGCCCAGATTGCTGCACAAGCTGCTCTGCCACTTGGGCCATATGACCCAGTAGATCCAATGGTGCTTGAGGTGTCAGTGGCAGACAGGGTTGCTGTTTGGAGCCTTTGGCAGGCTCTCATAGTTGAATCACAGCAGAGGACTCTAGGAGTTTGAAGGAAGGCCCTGAAGTCTTCTGCAGATAACTAGTCTCCTTTCGAGAGACAGCTCTTGGCCTGCTACTGGGCTTTGGTGGAAACTAAACATTTGACTATGGATCATCAAGTCGAGATGCGACCTGAACTGCCTATCATGAACTGGGTACTTTCTGACCCATCTAGGCATCAAGTGGGTCATGCATAGCAGCATTCCATCACCAAATGGAAGTGGTATATATGTGATCAGACTCAAGCAGGTCCTGAAGGCACAAGTAAGTTATATGAGAAAGTGGCTCAAATGCCCATGGTCTCCACTCTTACCACCCTGCCTTTTCTCCCCCAGCCTGGACCGATGGCCTCATGGGGAGTTTCCTATGATCAGTTGACAGAGGAAGAGGAAGACTAGGGCCTGGTTCACAGAAGGTTCTGCATGAAATGCAGGCATCACCCAAAAGTGGACAGCTGCAGCACTACAGCCCCTTTCTAGGACATCCCTGAAGGACAGCAGTGAAGCAAAGTCTTCCCAGTGGGCAGAACCTCAAGCAGTGCATCTGGTTGTGCACTTTTCATAGAAGGAGAAATAACCAGATGTGCAATTATATACTGATTCATGATCTGTAGCGAATGGTTTAGCTGGATGGTCAGGGACTTGAAAGAAGGATGATTAGAAAATTGGTCACATAGGTACATACGTGCCAATGTGGTTTGCTGCCTTCCTCCCCATCACCTATATCTGGCATTTCTCCCCATGTTATCCCTCCCCAACTCCCCCACCCCCTTCACATGTACCCCAAAACCTAAAACACAATAATATATATTTCATATATATATATATATATATATATATATATATAAAAGAAAATTGGTGACAAAAAAAAATGGGGGAAGAGGTATGTGGAAGGACCTCTGTGAGTCAAAAACTGTGAAGATATTTGTATCCCATTTGAGTGCTCACCAACAGATGACCTCAGTGGAGGAGGAGTTAATAATCAAGTAGATAGGATGATCCATTCTGTGGATACCACTCAGTGTCTTTCCCCAGCCACCCCTGTCATCACCCAATGGGCCCATGAAGAAGTGGTCATAGTGGCAGGGATGGAGGTTACTTCATGGGCTCAGCAAACTTGGACTTCCACTCAACAAGGCTGACCTGGCTATGGCACTGCTGAGGGCCCAATTTGCCAGCAGCAGAGATCAACACTGAGCCCTTGGCACCTTTCCTTAGGGTGATCAGCCAGCCATCTGGTGGCAGGTTGATTACATTGGACCTCTTCCACCATGGAAAGGGCAGAGGTTTATTCTCACTGGAATAGACACTTACTCCGGATATAGGTTTGTTATTCTGCACACAGTATTTCTGTCAAGACTAATATCTGTGGACTCACAGAATGCCTTATCCATCATCATGGTATTCCACTCAGCATTGCCTCTGACCAAGGCATTCACTTTATGGCTAAAGAAGTGTGGCAGTGGGCTTTGCTCATGAAGTTCACTGGTCTTACCGTGTTCCCCATCATCCTTAAGCAGCTGGATTGATAGAATGGTGAAATGACCTTTTGAAGTCACAATTACAAGGTTAACTAGGTGACAAAACTTTGCAGGGCTGGGGCAAAGATCTCCATAAGGCCGTATACGCTCTGAATCAGTGTCCAATATATGGTACTGCTTCTCCCCATACCCAGGATTTACAGGTCCAGAAGTCAAGGGTGGGAAGTGGAAGTGGCACCACTCACCATCACCTCTAGTGATCCACTAGCAAATTTTTTGCTACCTGTTCCCATGACATTACGTTCTGTTAGCCTAGAGGTCTTAGTTCCAGAGGGATGAATGCTTGGGTGATTGACATGGTCTATCAAGATGAAATCAGTCTACTACTCCACAACAGAGGTAGGGGAAGAGTACAGGCCCTGTGGCTTTGCAGGATACAGACTCCTCCCAACTGCTTTCAAAGGCTAGCATTCAGCATTGAGCATCTTCAGCTTTTCCAGGTGCATGATGCAATCTGTTAGTGAATCTACCTCCACCACCTTCTGGAGGATGGTGGCCCTCTACTCACAGCTCCTCTAGGCAGTGCCCCAGTGAGGACTCTGTGTGTTTGTGCTAACCCCATATTTCCCTTTTGCACTGGCCTAGCAGAGGTTCTTTATAAGGGCTCTGCCCTGAAGCAAACTTCTGCCTGGACATCCAGGCATTTCCATACATCCTCTGAAATCTAGGTGTGGATTCCCAAACCTCAATTCTTGTTTTCTGTGCACCTGCAGAACCAACACTATGTGGAAGCCACCAAGGCTTGGGGCTTACACCCTCTGAAATGATGGCCTGAGCTGTACCTTCGTACCTTTTAGCCATGGCTGTAGCACCCGGGATGTAGTCCACAAAATCTCGTGGCTACACATAACAGGGTTGCCCCAGACCTGGTCCAGGAAATCATTTTTCCCTCCTAGGCATCCTGGACTGTGATGGGAGAGGCTGCCATGAATGTCTTTGACATGCCCTGGAGATATTTTTCCATTGTCTTGGAGATTAACATTTGGCTCCTTGATACTTATGTAAATTTCTGCAGTCAGCTTAAATTTCTCCCCCAGAAAATGGGTTTTTCTTTTCTACTGCATCATCAAGCTGCAAATTTTCCAAACTTTTATGCTCTGTCACCTCTTGAATGCTTTATTGCTTAGAAATTTCCTCCACCATATACCCTAAATCATCTCTCTCAAGTTCAAAGTTTCACAGATCTCTAGGGCAAGGGCAAAATGCTTCTAGTATCTTTGCTAAAATGTATTAAGAGTGACCTTTACTCCAGTTGTCAACAAATTCCTCATCTCCATATGAGACCTTCTCAGCCTGGTCTTGGCTGTCCATATCACTATCAGCATTTTAGTCAAAGTCATTCACCAAGCCTCTAGGAAGTTCCAAACTTTTCCACATCTTTCTGTCTTCTTCTGAGCCTTTTAAATTATTTCAACCTCTGCCTGTTACCCAGCCCCAAAGTTGCTTCCACATTTTCAGGTACCTTTACAGCAGTGGCCCACTCTCTGTAGCACCAATTTACTGCATTAGTCCATTCTCATGCTGTTGACACATGATTTTTCTTGGTCACCTTGCCAACCGAGAATCTCCATTGCTGGCAATGCCCCACTGCTACCTGGGATTCACCTGGCCCCAGGCCTGCTGCTGGAGGAGGCTTACCCACTCAGTCTGACTGTGTTATAACTTGTACCTGTGTTTGGTGCTTCCCAAGCTCTTGTCCCATGTCCAAGAAGAATGAGGATACACTTACAATTCAAAGGGTGAGGATTGGTGAAGAAGAATTTTACTGAGTGATGGAATAGCTCTTAGTGGAGAGAGGACACAGGGTGTGGTTTCTCTTCCAGTGTGACCAAGTCCAGGGCTTTTATGGGCTCAGAGTAGGGGAGTGTGTGCTGATTGGTTTGTGGGTATGCAAAAAAGGTTAATGTGAAGACATCACTTAACGGTGGGCACAAGAGTGTAGAAAACCAATTAGGAAAGGGTAGGTATATGCAAAATAAGTGAAGAGTGGGGACCAATCAGAGGAAAGCACACCAAATGAGAAGACAGGTTCTCAATCTCGTCTGTGGATCTACTGGGACTTGTAGCTAGACTTTAAACTGTCTTAGGCTTGTAGCCAGGCTTTAAACTGTCAATGGCAACAGGAAACAGTAGTTCTAAGCAAAGAGGATAAAGCCCCTTATAAAACCATCAGATCTCATGAGAACTTACTTACTATCAGGAGAACAGCAGGGGGTAATCACCTCCATGATTCAATTATCTCCCACCAGGTCCCTCCCACAACACATAGGGATTATGGGAACTACAGTTCTAAATGAGATTTGGTGGGGACACAGTCAAACCGTATCACACACATATGTGCACACACATGCATGCACACACACACACAGGAAAATATTGACATGAAGGAAGCTATGATTCCCTGCTTATATTAATATACATAAGACCTGTTGGCACAATTTATGGGGCCTTCAATGCTATTCCTTGTCTGATCCAAGTCCAGGACATCTCCAGCTTTATTAATGATAATGATTATCATTATTATTATTGACTGATAATGGCAGTGACTATGAGATAAGCCTGTTTGCCCAAGATGCCATGGAAAATTATGTATCAACCTAGTAATATTCAGCATTGACTTGGAAAGAAGTTCCTTGTCGATAAGGTATGATGTAGTTATGAATTTGATTTGAAAAGTCATTAACATATATATACATACTATGAGTAGGCAAATATTCCCAAAGGGTCATGTAGAGGTAATGCAATTTTTGTTCTGAGGCATGAGGAGGCAGCCAGAGAACTGATGTCATTCTCCTTATCACTTTCTCAGGAAGACTAAATAGCATTCTATGCACTCTTCTGGGTTGATTTATTAAAGGTTTTATGGAGAAAATGGTGGGAATTCAGGAACCAATGGAATAATTGGTGAGAGAATTTGCAGAATAAGCCTGCATCCCACACACAGAGGCACAGAGAGCAGAAATAAGAATGAAAAGAACAGACAAAAGACCTCACCTGGAAGAAATGATGACGATGGCTAAGGAGTGGATTATTTTGTATAAAGTTTAAATGTAATGTTTTTATTATACCAAGGAAATAGATAAACTATTACAGACAGCTGACTACAGATGCTTATGATTAGCACAGTACTCAGCTCTCATTTTCCTGGATTCTGCCCCATTCTAAATAAACCTGGATTGCTTTCATTCTCATTAGCATCATAGAACTCATTCATATTGAAGAGCCTATTAAGCCACTCAGATAGATGCTACTTCTAGATCTTATATCTTCTGAGCCATTTGCATAGAGTAAGGATTTGATGTTCCCTAACTAGGTAATAGGATTACTATATTTTGAAATGGTCCCTTAGGGACAATCCTTATGCAGTTTCCTGTTTCCTGTCAGGATGGTTTAACCTATACGGTGAAGAGAAGGGTTGCAGCAGCTTTAAATATTTAAAAATAAAGCTTATTTGAGCTGCATAAAGTAATTGCTACCTGCAGCAGAGAAAGCATAAGTCATGCTCCGTTTTTACCTGAGAAACCTTGAAGAGCTGCTTTTGTCACTTGTTTGTATTATTTTTAAATGCCTTCCAAATGGATATAGTTTATTAAGTCTTGGAAAACATAACATTTATGTATGGAGAGTACTCTAACCAAGGCTTCTCATCCTCCCCTTGTTTGCTGGGCCTGGCTTTTCAGTCTTCTTGCAGGATTTTAATGAGCAGGGAATTATTCACAATTAATGATAGCCAATCACTACAGTGGGGAATATACACTTATAAAATTATGACAAATAGCCACAACATGTGATCAGAGTATACAAATTACACCATAAGCAGAAAGTAGTTATGCTTGATTGGAGCAATTAAATGTTTTCTTTTAAAAAAAACTCCAGTGAGAATATTTTAGAAAATGGCTTTTTAATCATCTATAGAACTGTTAAAATTGTCTCCTAATAGTTGTAAAGTATGCCATGTTTAGAATTAACTGTAATCCCTTTGCATAGCCATGGGATTCTTCCCCAGAAACCTGTTTATTTGAAACTTACTTTTAATCACAGACTTAACATCAACTCCTTCTTACTCTAAAGGAAATGCCAGTAATTTTCTAAGATTAGAAAGGAAGACAATGGACTTCACAGATAAGTAGGAATTACACAGTCTGCATAGCCAGATCAGGGAAAATAAAATTCTAAACAAATATGCTGGTTATCTTGCCACTGGACTTGCCCCGACAGATCAGAACATGGTCAGGTGCTGGATAAAGTTCTAATGACCTCCTAAAAAGTAACTAGGTTACTCTCCAGGGCCACTGTGGAATGGAAGCCAAGGAAGCCACCTGGTCTCACTGAGAATAGACTGTGGAACCTGGGAAACCTGTGAGAAAGGAGGGTAATGAAGAGAAGATGTTCCATTGACTTCTGTTTTTTTTTTTCTTTGTTGGGGGAGTGGGAAGAGATAGGGCAGGAAGTGCTATTAACAGTAGGGCCAAGGGGAAATCTGTTGTCTCACTAGGACCCAGAAAAAATGTCCGACCTCTACAGAGACTGGGCCATTTCCTCTTTTCTGCTCAGATTTGCAGTTTGGGAAAGCTTAGGGAATGTGCCTGAATGGATCCTATAGCCTTGGAGGAATGTAGAGGGACACTGAGAAGCAGAACATAGGTAGGCATCCCCCAGTAAGCACCTAGTCAGAGAGAGGGAAAGCACCTGTAGGATGCAGATTGGGTTCTGATCCTGGATGTGCCGGAGCCATGAACATTCAGGCACAATGATCAGGGTTTTGAAAAAGTGCTGGGTATCTTCATTAAGAAGGGAAGGCATACGACCGGGCGCAGTGGCTCAAGCCTGTAATCCCAGCACTTTGGGAGGCCGAAGCGGGCGAATCACAAGGTCGAGATCGAGACCATCCTGGCCAACATGGTGCAACCCCATCTCTACTAAAAATACAAAAATTAGCTGGGCATGGTGGTGCGTGCCTGTAGTCCCAGCTACTCAGGAGGCTGAGGCAGGAGAATTGCTTGAACCCAGTAGGCGGAGGTTGCAGTGAGCGGAGACTGTGCCACTGCACTCCAGCCTGGTGCCTGGTGACAGAGTGAGACTCTGTCTCAAAAAAAAAAAAAAAAAAGAAACAAAGAAAGGAAGGCATTCATACAGCAATATTTTTAGCTCAATGGTGTCAGCCATATCTTTTTCATAGCAATGGGCTGATAAGCTTTTATACTATTTATACTATTTGCTTTTTGTTGGTTTTATAAGTTAAAATTTGAGAACCTTTTTATAACAACATATATATATATTTTCTTGCAGAGCTTGGAAGTCTCCCTGAAGATGCTGAATGAAGAAACTTGACTTGTGAATACATACCTGTGCTACAGGATTTTATATTAGAATTTTGGCCATGATGGTCAAATGCTTCTGAAATACCCAGTTAAGTCAAGCATCTAATAAAAGCTTGATTTTTTTTTGAGGATATATGAAGCGATAGGCAAAGTGTTTTACTTGTACTATCACATTCAATCTCTACAACTGTTTTCACAATAGCTTACAAAATAAGAAAACTAAGGCTAAGAGAGATAAAATGAGTTGGTGGTGATTAAAAATCAAATATTAGCACCTAGACTGAAGCAAGTTCTATCTGATTATCAAATTTGTACTAAGAAGGTATCTCTTCTGGCTTGTGTCTTTTTTTATTTAGTGGTAAAATATTACCACAGATGTAAAATATAAGGGGAAAAATGACACCTAACTTAATTTTACATTATTAGTGCACTCAATTTTTTTTTTAAATTTCATTGTCTTGCCATTATAATTGTTTTTTTAAAATTATACAATTGTTATTTAAACTATGGTAACATGCTTTTCTAGATCTTTCATATATACCAACCACGTCAACTTCACAGTTACTCTTTAATGTGAATTTTCATAATTTCATTTACCTCTCTTGGCACTCCCTTACTTGTTGCCTTATTCATTTATTTAATTAAAGTAGTACTAACAGAAGCACCTCACTTCTGTGTAAAAACATGTCTCACCTTGATTATCTGGGAATGTACACACTTTGCCCAGATTTTATTTCTTGAATGTTGTCTATATGTTCATAGGAAGATAAAGCTTCTCAAACACCCTTGAATATGCAGCCACTCCCTCCCCCACCAACCCCTACCTGAAGTAACACAGCTTCTGGGAAAAATCTACAGTCGATTCATCATGAGTGATCCTTCTTCCTGAATTTTCAGGTACTCCTTTCCCTGTCTAGGTGATAGGGCTTGAAGAGATGTGTTTGTTGTAGAGTTAACAACCTTTTTCAGATGCATGAAAAGCAGCTACTTATTTCACCCAAGATACGTCTGTGTATAATCACCTTAGGAAAGCCGATTTACCTTATGGAATGAAAATCAAGTTTCATGGCTTAAAACTCACACAGTGCTGACTGTAAAGTCTATGAGGTAAGGATTCTGGCCAACTACTATAGATTACACAGACTTATTCCTTGTCCCTGTGATGATTCCTTTACGTTCCAGCAACCTTATAGCCTGCAGGTTTCTAAATTGAGCCTAGGTCTTCATATTACGTATAAACAGTAAGGCATTCATTTAGCCAGATTCAAGTGGTCTATGACTTGAGGCAGAACTAGAAAAATTTTCAGAACAGATAACTTCTACCATACTGAATATAAAGATACTTGATCAAATTAACCAAAGGTAATCCTATTATCCACTGAAAACCCGGGTATCTAAACCCCGGAGAGGTCCTGCTGTTAAGATTCGGAAACTTGAAATTTAGAAAACAGTAAATGACTAAATATTCTGTAGATCCATAGCTCTATTTCCCAGTTCTCATTTACATATTTAATTGTTTCCAGTAAGACTCTTCGCAGCAGAAATAGAAAGACAACTTGTGTGAGTGCCCTGATGTGTGGCATCATCTGAAATCCACACAGAATCTTTGTTTACCTGCTGTGCTTAATTTCAGTATACATTTCTATGATTAATTTTGTTTTCCTTCAGTACATCAAACTGTTCTAAGTCGTTTGTGTTTGGCATTTTATGCTGTGGATGAAAGTGGACTTGTGATTCCTAAGAATCAAGCTGTCCTTGATTCTGAATTCTAGACAATCACAGAAGACCACAGAGCCTGATGCTTCATCTGGGATTCACACTCAAACTCACTCCTAGAATCCTTCAATAACATTCAGGGAATCTGTGAGCCTGGATGGGAAAAATTACTTTATTTTTTTTTCTAGTAACTAATAGAAATTTTTAGCATTTCCTTTTACTCTTAATATGTCCGGAAAACCATGGTAGTATAACTAGTACTTACAATTTTGTTACCAGAAGAGATCACAGGCGTTTTTTATACCACATTATTGCACACATCCTGGAATATGATTTATGTCCATCACTCATCAGTCCTCTGTCATTGTGGTAGTTATTAAGTCCACCACATGATCTCATTATTTAACACATCGATAAGAAAGTGTGTGCATTAATCTACAAATTCCTTTACATTTTGATAACTTTATATTAATACAATCAGTTTTCTTTGTACTCTTAAGCATTTTATTTTGTACATTTAAAAAATGTTGTCTGGCCAGGTATGGTGGCTCACGCCTGTAAACCTAGCACTTTGGGAGGCTGAGGGGGTGGATCACCTGAGTCCAGGAGTTGAGACCAGCTGGCCAACATGCAGAAACCCCGTCTCTACTAAAGTGACAAAAAATTGGCTGGATGTGGTGGCGAGTGTCTGTAATCCCAGCTATTTGGGAGGCTGAGACAAGAGAATTACTTGAACCTGGGAGGCAGAGGCTGCAGTGAGCCGAGATCACACCACTGCACTCCAGCCTGGGGGACAAGAGGAAGATTCTGTCTCAAAAAAAAAAAAAAGGACTGCGAGTAGATCCACAGACTTAGACAGATTGCTGAAGAAATCTGTGACTCAAGAAGAGTTAAAAACTCTTACTGCTGGTTACATAAAAAATTTACATCACTGTAAAGTTTTAGTATCAAAATGGAAAAAATATTTTTACTTTATGTTCTGCATACCTTCTAGCACATCAGGGTTTCATTACAACTCATTATTAGACCTATATGTTTCCATAAGATATCTTCATATTTCTATGAAATGTTTCTGTAAACATCATTTTATCATTTCATTTTAAGAACTAGTTGAGCACCCAATATGTGTTTGCTCTCAAGGGCTGAGAAAAATACAAAAGTAATGTAATTCATGGTCTCTGCTCTCAAAGACACTGCAATCCAGCTGAGTGGATCAGGCCACGACTTACAAAACAACTGGAGAATAATCATGTTGGAATACTCAGGTGCTAACAATAAGTGCAAAAGATGAGTTCAGAAAAATTAAAAGACATATGAATGGATGCCAGACGCTGCCAAAGCTTGCGTGGAGTACGGAGGCTTGGGCAGGGAACTGCAGAATGGATAGAATTCCAGTAGCCAGAGGAGATACAGCCTTCAAAGCAGGATAAAGACAACAGTCAGAGGCTGGACTGGAACAGTCATACTCTGTGTCCTTACCCTGCTTTATTTTTCTTCATAGCTCTTAAAACAACCAGGCATACTTGTATCTAATTATACTATGTCTCCAATTGAGATGTATGATCAGGATCTTTGTTTCCCTCCTTGGTGCAGGCACAACACAAAGGAATAGTGCCACCTGGTACATAGTAGATGCTTGATAAACATTTGTTGAAGGAAGAAAAGAGCAAGAATAAATGAGAGAAGAGACGGAGAGAAGAAGGGAAGATATGAGAAAGAGAGGGAGGTGGCGAATGTATGGGCTGAGAAAACTGAAGAGAATAGTCTGAATAGAGCAAGGCAGGTGTGCTAGAGAAGGTGAAAATACATATGGAGTGGTTAATACTAACAACACCCCTAAGAGAAGTAATCTTTACAACCAGTAACCGGGGAGCCAATCTAAAGTAAAGGAGCTATACGGAATTCTATGTAATGAGCTCATTTAGATCAAAGTACCTAATTTCGGTCTGAAAACATAGCAGGGACTCAAGAAATGTCAGCTCTTCCTTCTTGCTATTTACATGTTTAAGTTTTAAGGCTCAAGCCTCGCTTTAATTGTAAGAAGTGTTTCATTACATTTGCTTATACATTTTGTCTAGAGTAAAAGTCCTTTGCTCTAGAAAATCTTTACCATATAGAATCTTCATATCTGGCTTATTCTGCTATGTTGCACATTAGCTTATAGAGTTTCTTAGGTTCCTGTAGTGGCTGATGCAATACTTTATTGACCACTTATAAAGACATTAAGATCCAGGCATAATATTTAGCTCTTCCTAAGATGAGAAATTCAATTTGATAAAATGTTGGAGTTGTAGAACTCTTGGATATTATCCAATCTAATCCCTTAAATACAAAACAAAAATTTAGAAAGGCATAACATTTATCTAACTAGAACATAACTTCACTGGTTCACAGAACCGCTTTATCTCCCCCATTCTCTGCTGGTATCTTGAGTAAACTTTCACCAGTGTTACCTCAAAGTGTCACTATTTCAGATACTCATTTAAGTGCCTGGCATGTATATCTAAATGTTCAATTAATATTTTTAAATGAAAGAAAGAAGAAAGAAGGATGAATAAGTAAATGGATTACCTGTACCATTTCTTGGTGTAAGATCATTTGTCAGTTCTACTATAGAATTTGTTGTCCCTCGTGTAAGTGCTTATATTCACAGGAGCTAGCAATAACTGTTTTTTACACATTATCTTATAAGGAAGAGAACGTAATTTAATTTTGAATTTTAAGATATTAAAAGTTAAACTTCATAAATATGTATAGTGAAACCCCTCTTATAATTAAGAAATAGAAGGCATAGAATGAAAATGAATAATGGTTTGGTATAAGAGAAAGGTCATATAATTTGAAATTTAAAAGATTTTCTTAAATCTTTAAAATCAGGCTGTCACCAAGTTGGAGTGCACTGGTGCGATCTCAGCTCACTGCAACTTTCGCCTCCCAGGTTCAAGTGATTCCCCCTGCCTCAGCCTCCCAAGTAGCTGGGACAACAGGCATGCACCAACATGCCCAGCAAATTTTTCTTTTTTCCTTTTCTTTCTTTTCTTTTTTTTTGTATTTTCGTAGAGATGGGGTTTCACCAAGTTGCCCAGGATGGTCTTGATCTCCTCACCTCATGATCCGCCCACCTCAGCCTCCCAAAGTGCCGGGATTACAGGCGTGAGCCACCGTGCCCAGCCTAAAAGATTTAAGTATATATACTAACTCCATTTGTTTTACCCCTTCTGTCTCAGTTCTGTTACCATAGAAAAGGCACAATGCTAATGTGTTCACCACCTGTGATGTAGAATTGTTTTGAGGTGTGAATGAGCTAATGCTTGGGAAGTACTTAAAGTGGGCCATGTCATACATATGAAGAGTAGCTATTGTTGCTTCCCATAATTTCCCAAGGTACCAAACAATGACCCTGGGCTATGTATAAAGATTAACCTTGTATCTGGCAGAATTACATAAATAATTGTCATTCGCTAGACTCTGGGACACTGACCTAAAGTTAATTATTTGTATTGTTCTCTAATAGGGACTTAACATCTCACCCAAGTCACCTTTCTGGTCTCTTGATGAACTATGTAAGGGAAATTATTAATGATGGCAAGAGAAAAGAGTTTAGAATTAATTCTAAAACTTGAAAACTTGGACCAAAAGCAAAATTCCAATATGTGAGGATAAGAAGTTGCAAACCGAGGATTTTCTTCAAAGAGAGCATGAATATGTTTTATATGTTACTGTTTCAACTGCAGTCCTGAAAATGCAGGATTTGGGACTTGAAAACCAATACGGGGCAGGATGTGCAGATAGGAGTTGTCTGTAAATGCCGGCATCTTAAACTACTCTCTGAGAAGAAGCTACAGCATCTCAGTCCAGCTTCTGCCTTTCATCATATCAACTCCTTACGCACACGTGTGCGGGCGCACATGCGCATGTGTGGGAAAAGCTTTGGAAAAATTTACAACTGCCGGTCGTCTGATGAATGAAAGCATTAGAATAGCAGATGTGGAGTATGGAGCTAGAAAGTGAAAGCTAAGCAGTGCCTTGGAGCACCAGGAAATGGGACCAACATGGTGAAAGTCATCAAGGTGCCTGGGCTATGAATGTTTTAATGTACAGTAAAGCACTTTGATAGCTGCCTTGAAAAAAAAAGGAAAGAAAGAAAAAGACTCGTAATGTTTGCAAGAGTTTCCCGAAAGCTTCACTGAAATATCGCCAGCACATAACGAATGGGGGAGAGGGTCAGTTGCCATCAGTGGTGTGGATAGAGGTGTTAAACGACTGTGGCAAATAGCACAGTAAGTGAGAGGTGTCAGGTGCAGTGTGGGGCCACAGCACAGACCAGGAGTGAACCCAGAGGAGGCTGCTCTTCTCTTGGGGTCATGGATCATCCAAAAGCAACCCTTTCTCTGCCTCAACCTTCTTTAATGTTGCCAGAGACTTTTGCCTTCGGAGCCCAGGTATTCTTCAGTTCTGAGCCTTCAATTCGCAACTTTGGCTTTCACAAGTAATCCGTTATACAAGATAGGAAAGCAGAATTCCTGTGCCTGCCCATGAAATGCTTGTCTTACATTTAGAGAAGTCTTAACCCAAGGCCCTGAAGAGAGAAAGGGTAGTTTCTTCCTGATAGTTAAGGTCCCTAGGTGGAGGAAATAGAGAGACAGTGTTCACCACGGCTCACACATCATTCCTTATGTAAGGGAGCAGCCGCTTCTGCTCAGAAGATCTATTAGTTTCTCCCTGTTTGCCAGTTCAAACTGTGTCCTCACTTAAGGGGAGCTTGCTTGTAAGTTAGGATCATTGTTCACTTAGGGAATTAGCTAAGTAAATGTAAATGGAAATCCATCATTACTTTTAGGGAGGATGTTACGCAAACCTTTAGATCCTCTTAACACATATAAATTCCTACATAGCCATTTGACCTACACACCAATGAAAGGACCAGATTATTACAGAGGTGAATGTCTCAAGGCTTTGCTATATTTGAATGAAATTGACTCTGTCTATAATCCAATCATTATTTTTCTTCCAATGCATGGATTAGAACAGAAAGATACATAAACTAATTCTTATTTCTTATGAAGGTAAATATTTAAAAAGAATCCAAAGCATTTTCTCGATATTTTTTTGGAATGCATATGCTGTTAAAATTCAAGACTATAACTTTAATGCTTCCTCCCATAGGTTTGTTTCTAAGCTATTAATTTGCTATCATGTTTTGGGGGAACTTGTCAAGTTCTAATTTTTTCTTCTTTCTCTCGTATCTGCAAAGTATGCACACATTTGAATTATGACTTTCCTACAGGAACTAACAGCTGTATGTGCAAATCATGCATATAAATCAATTACCAAGGCCTATGTACTATAAATGCACCCATTAATTAAGCAATGTCAGATGCTATGAACCATGAAGTTCATTACATCTTTAGCATTCAAAACCAAGGATTATTTGAAGAAGAAATACTAAGTTTACCTAATAGTTAATGAAATTAAGCCGGTTGTTGCCAACATTCTTATTTTATGCCTAATTCAGTGTTTAAATGTTTATGAATAAAACACTAACTGCTGAAAGCAGATATGTTGAAATGTAATTACTGGTAAGTTATAACGCACTTGAGGACTCATTATACCAGACTTGGGAGTTTTAAGATCACCAGTGTAACACACTCTCCAAAAACACAGAGTTTTTATGGGCTAAAAGCTGGAAAGACATAAATGCTGTTGAATTTGTCCTGGCTGAGTGGAAATTTTGATGATCGTGGTCGTATGATTTATGAGTATAACATTTTCCAGTCATTACGTGGTTGCATTTCAGCATTGTGACATGATTTGCATATGTGAATATCCCAGCAAATTAGCTTCTGATGACTGCTGCATCTGCCTGGATAAAGAAGCCCTTATCTTAAAACCAATGCAGCTGCTAGTACAAAAAAAAAAGAAAGAAAGAAAAAGAAAACCTGCTTGGAACAGAAATGTTCAGTCCTGCTTCCCTTTGAAATCTATAGTCAGTGACTTGACACACATGGGTTCAATTTCAGGGATAAATACATGCCTGAAATGACTAGGTTTACACATCTGTAGACATTTTAACATCCCTTAAGTTGTCTGCCTCACAAAGACTTCCTGGATGGTTCAGAGAAGCTTGACACCTTTTCCCACACCCCTTTGTCTGGGCTTGGAAATCCCATGGCTCTCTTTCTGTCTGCTCCCAATAAATTGCTTCTCCTACCTCCTACGTGTAAACCATACTTACTTGTGACCTAAAGTATACTAACTTGTGTTAACATATCCTTCGTGTGTGTTTTCTATGGGTCTACACATGTGATACCTGTATTCCTAGGTTCGCTACTCTAAGAACTGTTTACCTCTGTGAGTGAAATAAAATGCTGTTCCTCAATTACACAATCTTGGAAAGTAAAATATTTTATTTCACACACGAGTTTGAGTTTTCTAAGTCTTGCATTTCACAAACACAGTCAGATAGTTTTACATTGAAATAGTTTTAATCACCCAGAAGAAGCTAAGAACACTAACAATTTTTGGAAATAAAGTATATCGAAAAGTGATTTTGTAAGTTTTTCTTCTCTGCTTTATTGATTAATTGTGGCTGTCTTTAGGCTCAAAACACCTTCTGTTTCACCTCTCGCTTGGTACCATTATGCATATTGCTTATATTTTCCAGACAGAAGCCTCACCATTTCCTTCCTTATTTTCTTTCTCCAAGTATATATTTTAAATAATTCTGTTTTTTTTTTTCATTTTTAACATTGTTTATAAATGTTTGCTCACTCTTGGCTTTACTAATGCTGATTTAATTCTCGGAAGCTGGCATCATGTTACTGTTTCTTCACTTTTGGTGTAGTATCTGTCTTTATATTTTCTAGAAACATCCTTTAACCTCTGAACTCATCAGATACTCTTGATATGTACATAGAATGATTTTACAGTGTCTCCAATTTTATGTCATGAGATGTACTTCAAACTGTAGAAATATTATATGCTTTAAAAATTCCCATCATTTTTGAGTTTCATCCCTTTCAGGGTTACTGCCAACAGAATTATATTTAATTTTAATCTGAGAGTTTTAAAATTTACTTTCAAAAAATTGGGGAACATGTTAACTCAACCCATCATTAAACTCATTTATTCTTAAATCCAGAGAATAATCGTGTTTTCCCCATGATTCTTATTTCCTCTGTGTTACTCCACAGTCTTTTTTTCATGGAAGAAATTCAAACAAGCCACAGTTGTATTTTTCTACAGTTATAGACAGTCAATATACAGTAAAGGCAACTGAGAATTTATTAGATACTCACAGTCTTACAATTCTTGAAGTTGGGTTGAAGTGTATCGGCATATCTTTAGGCCATTTGGTAATTAGAAAGCAGATTCCAGATTCTCTTTCTGCCTGCATGCTTACTCTTGATCCTCATGGTATCATCAGTTCTCTTCTCCCATTTTGTGTCATCCCAATCATGTTAGGCTCCATTCACCTTAATGCGGAGCCTTTGACAAGTCTGGCATGTAATCCCTGAAAGCTGGCATGTCAAACAGGGGAATGAAAGACAAGGTAGGGAAAAACCACTAGAGAGATGCATTAAAAATGTGACCATTGCTACAAGGCGCTGGTGTTTAATTGTGCAAAGATCTACTGAAGTGACTTAAAATGTGCCTCAGAACTGCTGTCTGGGAGATGAAAGAAGGACACATTTATCAATCGTGCTTCCTTTTTTTTTCAAGGGGTGCTCCCAGATAGCAACTTTCTAAACCTCTAGGATTCACTTGCATGACTGCCTAGCTAGTTCTTATGGAGGTCCCTTACCATGGCACAAAGACTACCCAAGGAGGGGGACCCAGGAAGAGATATGTGGTTCTGGTGGATAGTGAGGACCTAACTTGCTGCCCCTGCACAAAGTTGGTTGAAGCCTATCTGGAACTGGGCGTGTCTACTGTGGCTGGAGTAAAAGCTAAAGCTGAGGAGATATTGAAATGGTATCTGAAAGCTATCAGATATACTCTATATCTTATTCACTGAGATCAACTCATACCATACAGTAAGTCCAATCAGTCACAGACTCATTTTAAAAGACTGGTTTGCTACAATTTCTGCAATGTCTTAACACACACAGCTATAGTCCTGGCTGCTGCCGCTGGTCCTAACACCATGACACTCACAGTCTCTCTCTTCCATGATTCCTTCTTGTTTCTCTTCCTGATTGGTCAGCATTCTAATCTAAGTGTGAAGCAGGTGTACTGGTTACCAACTTATTTGAGTCTGATGGAGAACACCCCCACACACAAATTACATGAAGCACATTTATTACTTTCAAATAGGGAGCAAGGAACCACAGATGCCTACGATTCCTTGTGAGCTGGTTCCCCCAAGGCTCAGGAAAGCTGCCTGGGGAGGATGAAGTCTTGTTTGCAAAGGGTCTGAGGGCTTCCAGAAAGCAGCCTGTCCAGGGATTTGTAACCCATGGGTCATAGGGATTGCTGTGCTAATGCATTAAAAGACATCTTGTTTCTAGGGTAGGTGGGGGAGAGAGGTGAACAGAGCCCAGGTTGTTCTGGCCAGTCCTATACTGTCTTAGGATATTGCATTGCCAGCACATTCCACAGTTAATTTTACGCCAGTAATTCTGGCATTTTGGAAGGCCAAGGCAGGTGGATCACTTAGGGTCAGGAGTTTGAGACCATTCTGGCCAACATGGCAAAACTCCATCTCTACTAAAAATACAAAAATTATCTGGGTGTGGTGCTGCCCCCTGTACTCCCAGATAATTGGGAGGCTGAGGTGGAAGGATTGCTTGAACTCGGGAGGTAGAGGTTGCAATGAGCCAAGATTGCCCCACTGCACTCCAGCTTGGGCAACACAGTAAGACTCAGTCTAAAAAAAAAAAAAAAAAAAAAAAAAAGAGAAAATTTGGTCAGTCCAAGACCAAATTCTGCGCTAAGTTTCTTCCTAGTGAGATGACCCAGACATTCCTTAGTTAGGGTCTATGTCATGATAAATTTGCTCCCTCCCTAAAATCCAGATCCTCTTACCTAATACAGCCTGAGGTTGTGAAGATGGAAAGCAGAAATTCTAGAAGGGGTTATTGAAAGTGATGGCGAGAGGTCTTTCTGCCACATGGTTCCTCCTGGCTTCTTTTCCCCTGGAATTCCAAAGTAGTTAAGAAAAAATAGGCAATGCTACAGCATTTTTAGTTATAATTGTTCTTGTCTGTCTTAAGAGACAGAGCTACCACATAACCCAGTGTTTCAACTTCTACCTATATCCATTTTCCAATCCACAAATCTGTAATCTTAGTATTTGTGATAGTGAATATGCCAGGAATTAACAGCACTCACTTAATACTAGCAGAAGAGTTATTATTCACATCTGACTGGTGGGTCACTCAACTCCGAAATCTATACTAAGGGTCTGCTTTCTAGGAACAATTCAAATATCTAATTTTTTACCCAGAGTTTTCCAAAACAATGAAGGTACAGGTAGTTTTCTGCAGGCAATGAGATTCCAGGAAGCAAGCATGTAGATCAGGAGAGATAAAATGGAATTAATGAAAACCAACATGAGATTAAATGAACCTGGTGGTACAGGTCTGCAGTCCCGGCTACTCAGGAGGCTGAACTGGGAGAATGGCTTGAGCTCCAGGAATTTGAGGCTGCAATGAGCTGTGATCATACCACTGCACTCTAGCACTGGGTGACAGAGCAAGACCCTGTCCCAAAAAAGAGAAAAAAAAAATCCCAAAAGACAATGCAAAGCAACACAAGAATGTATTATCCAGTTGGTCACCATTAATGGCAATTATGCTTCAACCACAGGAACCTTCTGCAGAGAGTTATGAAGTGTGTTGCAGAACTGCTCACTGGAGTTCAAACTCATGTAGGAAGCATTTAACCATGGATTCTCAGTAATTGCTTGGTGAAGGGTGGTTTCTAGGGCAGTGAGTTCCCCATATTTCCAGTGTAATCATTGGTGCCTGTAAACGAGTTTTATGTGGATATTCTCAGCAGTGGAATTTAAGTAGTATACCATTTATAGTATACTATGTAAAGACATACTATGTCATTTATAGTATACTTTATATAGCATACTATTTAGTGTATATATACTATATATACATGTTATATGCTACAGTATGCATACATAGTATATATTATATCACATATTACTGTATATTATATATGCATGTATAGTATATATTATATAATGTATAGATATATAATGTAATATATTTTATACTATATGGTATGTATTATATACTAAAAATAATATATGGTATATATTAATGTATAAACATACTAAATATAATACATAGTATAGATTATAGTCTCTATACATACTATATAACATAAACTATACTATATTGTATATTATATATAGTGTAAATATACATTATATATTTTAATATATAGTATATTATATAAAGTGTATATATATATACACTATATAAAGACATATTAAACTAAAATTGTGTGAAATAAGCTGCATTAAACCCATCACATGATTCTGTCTGCAACTAAAATATAGAGAATTTGAAAATTTAAGATTATTTAGAATATTCACATCAAACTATCTCTCCAACTATTAAACTTATTGAAGTATAAAATAATGACTCATTTTATTAAGTGGAAACAATCTATGGTCATCAAACTAAACTACATTATTATTACCCAATATAGGATGTTTTAACAATTAAATTTTATATTTGTATCACTGGTTGTGGTTATAGAATTAGCTTTTCCATGTAACCTACTAGATATTGTAGAAAATGTCATTGAATACCTATATTAAAATATTACAAATAATTCAATTAGAAAAATAATGAGGAGAAATTTTAAAATAATTATCAACATTTCCAACTTCCTTAAATATAATTTTAGAGGCTGGGTAATGGATACTTGTAACAAGTATTCTTGGTCTATGTCACTAATCTGATATTCTGCCATATTTTTTGTTTTAATACTATTCAATTTTTCTCTTATTTCTATGTTTTGCTATAAGAACTATATTTTCTAAAGGCTTTGATTTTCTCTTGTAAATTAAAACATTTATGCACATTTTAATTTTTTTACTGGGATAAACAATATCTGTGTTTAGGACAAAAACCCAGAATTCTTTTACTTTTTTACTCTCATGACACATGCAACTTTTGTTTCTTCTGAAGAACGATAATGAAAGGCCATATTTTCTAGGAAATGTGTTTATGTTTATGATACACCAATATACCCTCAAAATTTGGCCATCTGCTTTAAATATATACCTATATACCCCAACATATGTGTGGATATATACATATATCTTTGAGTTATTAACTAAGACACAAACAAGATGTACATCTGCCACCATCTTTAATTCCAACTCCTCAGAGGCAATCACTTTTATTCAACTCTTTCAGTTAATATGCTTATAATTCTGTTTCTTGATTATTCAGTTTTAGCTATTATGTATTATTTCTCTATATTAAGAAAAGATCAGGCTTTTTATGACCATACACATACAAACACATACATTTCCCCTCTCTCCTCTGACTCTTAAAGTAATTGAAATATACATTTTGGTTAAGCCAGTATTTATCACTTACATTAGTATAACATTGTGCGTAGAATGCATAGTACATTGTACTGCAATGAACCAATATATTATAATTATCCTTTTGTGTAAAACTCTTTCATTTCAGAAGAGGCAATATGGTCTTTTCCTTTATACTCTTCTATGTCTCTGTCATTGTCTAATCTCCCAACTCTTTGAGTAATTAAATCTCCTTTAGGTACATTTAAAGATCAGAAATTTTTTCAGTGTTACTCTTTAAAATTGAGTGTTTCTCATTGGAACCTCTTTATTTCAGTTCACCTCTGCACTGGTTGTTCTCTAAGCCTGCGATATTTTCATTGCGGTTTCTTTTTCAGCTCTCCATTAGATCTCATCTGTTATTTTCATGTTTCCTAACATTTCTTTATTCCATTCACCCGTTTTTCCATTTTCCTGTAGTTTCTGAGATAATTACTTTGCTTTGTCTTTCACTTTACCATTTCAGATTTCAGCAGTATTCAAGTGTTGTTTATTGTCTCCATTATAAATATTTAAACTGGGGCCCAGCACAGTGGCTCACGCCTATAATCCCAGCACTTTGGGAGGCTGAGGTGGGTGGATCACCTGAGGTCAGGAACTCAAGACCAGCCTGGTCAACATGGTGAAACTCCGTCTCAACTAAAAATACAGGTGGCGGGCACCTATAATCCCAGCTACTTGGGAGGCTGAGGCAGGAGAATCCTTTGAACCCAGGAGATGGAGGTTGCAGGGACCCAAGACCGCACCACTGCACTCCAGCCTGGGTGACAGAGTAAGGCTCTGTCTCAAAAAAAAAAAAAAAATTAAATTGGAAATGATGTTTACACCTTAAGTTTTTCGATCTTTATGGTTGCCTGTTCTTGTATTATAGAAGTAATAATTATATTGATTTTCTTTTTTTCTGGCAATAACTATTTCTTAGAAATCAATTCCTTTCATTCATCAGCTGAAGTCCTCTTCATTGGGACTGCAGTACCTCTCAAATGCTTGGTGCTGTTTCTGTTATTATCACTCATATGTAGAAAGACCCGTGTTATGTACTTTACGGGAAATAATATGTGTTATGTCAGAGTTAGCGAATCTCTGCTCTAACCTGCTAGGGACATTTTAAATGACACTAAACCAATGTTTCCCTATAGCAGATCTGGTCCTACTAACATTCAGGAACTGTTGGGAGTGGCAGGAGCCATAGTCATTTGCAGCCTAAGAAGTATCCTTGTCATATGTGACATGGCAGCCAGAAGCCACCCAGGAGAAGCCCCATGTTCCTTGCCTGACTGAACTATTCCCTCTTATGAGACAGCTGTAGTAATGACTCCATTGCTCGTTAGCATGGTTTTCCCTCCAAGTGTGAGATCTTTGGTATGACTGTGCAGCTGTTGTTGTCTTGGGCACATCTATGAGGTAGAGAAGGAAACCAAACATAGTCCAGACCCATTTTTGCCTTCAGCTCTGTGAGTTAAAGGACTTCCTAGTCCTTTCCTTCTTGCCTCATTCCCATTATATTTTTACAGGAATTCCTCTAAGTTGTCAGCAAGTGCTGTTACCTTGGCAGGTGTAAGGGCTGACATAAGCCTTTTCCCACATTTCTACATCCAGATTATTTTCATAGAGAGCTGCAAGAAGGATGATTTAGACATGTGGACTTATTGTGCCCATTTCTAACAGAAACTTAATATAATTTTGATTGCAAGGATTCAGTTTAAAGCGGGTTTGAATAGCGAGCAGATCAATTTAAGGGAAGAGGGATAAGGATCAAAATTTCAAACTGGTTGAGACTACTGTATGATTTTTAAGGAAAGCATTCCTGTTAACTTCGGTAAATAAGGAAGACGAAAATTACAAAGTATGTGCGATTGTCAATGTGAGGATGAATTTTCGTTGAGCCGAAATAGCTCAGTCCATTGAAGACTTCTATCCACAGAGCCAAAAGTCAATGACAAGGCAATGACAACTTCAGAGAGGCTTAACTTGTTTTGGAAGAGTTTGCAATGAAGGAGATAAAGAGAGTTTTAGTAATTAACAATGGAATCATTAAAATGATCCAGAACATGTAAGTTATTTTAGCAGTTTGCAGCATAAACTTTGAATTTTTATCCCATAAACTATTTTCTAAAGGTGGAAGAAATGATTACAGCATTGCAATTGGTAGGCTATGTTTTCAATTCATCCAGAAAGAACTATATTGAGAATTGCTCTAAATCAACATTTGGCAAGAAATGTGGCCCATTAATCATAACAGGCTCCAAATGGTTTTGATGGCAAAACATTTGAGTTGTTTAATCAGGTTACTTACTTGAGGAAGAATTATTAAGTTCCCAACTGTTAGTCGAGTACCCACAGTCTGTCATAGTTGTTAATGGTTGTGGCACTATAAATCTCAGAGAATTAGACTTAACCATCACCTGGAAACTGCTTCTGAGAACTTCCTTACTAAAGTTATACCACGGAAAATTATGACCCAAATCCCCCACCATTAGCATGTCTAACAGTCAAACCCAGAGTCTTTAGAAACTTTTAATAGGTTTTGAATTTCAAAATGATAATATTATTCATGTCCAGTTGAGCCAGGGCCAAGCTTACTTTTTGCAATTTAGCAGTAGCTAACCATACATGAATTGGAAGATTGCTGTCCATATTTACCCTAAACGCTCAATCTCTGCTTAAGTAAGACTTGTATTCTATTTTGTAGTCAACTGATTTTACTCAGGGTTTCAGAGAAGGTTTCCTTCACTATCTTGCTTAGGATTTAATTTAGAGTAAATAAAATTATATTTTGATAAAAATTTTTTAAAAATTCCTTGATAAAAATCAAGGGAAAATCCTACTTTAAATGTTAAAATAAACCATTTGTCACTAAAATATACATTCTCAATAAATGTTTGAACTAAAAATTACATGTTCATTTCTCATAAGCAAGAAATTTATATATTTCTCCTGGAAGAATGCCATTATTAATCTGAGAGAGGTTTTCAACCAATGATTTAGACCATCATAGATACTGAGCTAAATTTTTGTTAGAGTAGGGATTGAATGGAGCAGGGCGGTCCAGGTATCAGCAGCAGTCGGTCACTTGTGAGAGAAGTAGTGAGTGTCCTGATGCCAACTCAGCTTGCGCTGTGAGTCTTGGCTGCTTGTATTAGTTTGCTGGAGCTGTCATAACAAAATGCCACCATCTGAGTGGCTTAAGCAGCAGAAATTCTCTCACAGTTTTGGAGGCTATGAGTTCCAGGATGAAGGTGTTGACAGTGGGCTCCTTCTGTCATCAGAGGGCCATGAGAGAATCTGTCATCTTCTTCTCGTTGCCTCTGGCAGTTTGCTGCAATGCTTGGCATTCCTTGGCTGGTAGACTTCCACTTTCAGGTTCACAGGGCATTCTCCCTGCACACCTGTCTCTGGATTTTCCTCTTTGTATAAGGAGAGCCTTTCCTACTACAGTATAACCCATCTTAACAAGCTACATCTGCAATCACCCTATTTCCAAACACAGTCACATGATGAGGTACTAAGGGTTAGGACTTCAACATATAAACTTTGGTGGGACACAATTCAACTCATAATACTGCCCCAAGTTCATCCTGTGAACTTGAACAGGTTACTTCATTCTAAGTCTTAGTTTCCTCGTTGGTAAATACAGTAAAGCTAATAAGAACACCCATGTCACTGGAGTATTTAAGGATTTAGCTAGGCCATACACACACAAGGTAACTAAGTACATCTCAGCCATTACTAATGGTATTAGCATAATGTATTAGGTCTATAATTTGATTTCCACATAGTTGCACATTATATTTAATCTTACTTTAATCTTAATTTCTTATCTCTGTGGGCAAATGTATAAAAACTTTAAAAATAAGAAAATACTGCTATTCAAGCATACAGAAGAAAAACAATAATAAGTAATTGTTCATGGCTATTGCCTTTTTAAAAAGCATTCTGGATATGCCTCTACATCTTTAAGTAGTGACACAGGTGATTCAGTCATAACATTTCATCTGTGCTATATACTGAAAACTCATAATTGCTTAACGTGACAGAGTATTCACTGATATATATTTTCCATTGCATATTTAACTAGAAGAAACATTGTACCCAGTAAATATTAAAGTTAGAAAGTAGGATTACATAGACTGGAGTTTGTCATGTTAAAACGTATATACTTTTAATATTTTTAAACATGTTACGTATTTTGTGATATTTCCTGAAAATACCACACCAACAAGAGCACAGTTATTTAACAGAAATAGTTATCCTACTATGACATGAGAGGCCTCATTAGTTTCTTTTTATAATTAGCTATAACTGCATCAAAAATTATTAGCCGTAATGAAATAAAGGGTCTCTGGAAAGTGAACCCACATGAATACTTATTGTGAGTAAATTAAATTGAAAAAGCCTTGATTAAGCAATATACACCTAATTTCACATAAAAAATGCTGATTTCTCCCTGAAGAACAACTACAGATTCCATTAAATAGGAATATTTCATATAAATATCCATTAATCAAAAATGTATTTAGATGGTGTCCCTGACTAGAATAAAAAGCATGTAAAGCCAGGCACAGTGGCCTATGCCTGTAATCCCAGCCAATGGGGAGGCCCAAGTGAGTGGATCATTTGAACCTAGGAGTGTGAAACAAGCCTGGAAAACACGGTGAAACCTCATCTCTGTAAAAAATACAAAAAAATTAGCCAGGCGTGGTGATGCATGCCTGTGGTCCTAGCTACTCAGGAGGCTGAGGTGAGAGGATTGCTTGAGCCAGGAGTTTGAGGTTGCAATGAGCCCTTATCATGCCACTACACTCCAGCCTCAAAGATAGAAAGAGACGCTGTCTCAAAAAAATAAATAAATAAAATAAACAAAACATAAAATGTCACATCTTAGAAGAGCAGGTGAAAAGATAGTGTTGCCATACCTCAAAACAACAATCAGATTGGTAAACCTAAGTTAAACAGGTTCATCATATAACATATGACCTTTTTGGAGAATTCTCCTTTTAAAGTCCTAGAAATATTTTCTTCCTATTATAATGGGATACATATATTCTAAAACACTTGAGAAGTTGTTAAGCTTCCTATTTTGAAAAGGGGCTTTGGCTAAGAAGCATGGAATGGAAAGGAAAGAGGGCAGTAGAAAAGAAGTGCATTGAAGTGATAGGAACAGAAGCGCATGCTTCCCAGCGTGCATTCCAATAGGCTGGAGAAGTGCCTTCTTAATAAGCATTCCAAGCACACATTGGTATATGTGTTTCAACAATAGCATCCCTGGAGATGGGTCTTCAGGGAAGTTTCCAAATACATTCCAGACCTAATTTTCATTACGCATTCACAAGATACCCTGCATGGTGATGAGATACATGCAAGCAAATAGTGAGAAGGATTTGTGTAATATAAGTATTTGATGGATCTGCCCTCCCTAGGTCCCTAAGCCAGGCGCTCCCATAATAGTGGCCATGGCTCTGCAGCGATTCCCTGCCCCACAATGACAGCATGCTCTCCCCCTCTACCAGCTATAGGTAGTGCATTCCTCTCTACTTCTGCTTGCGAGGTAAACAGAGTAACTCTCCAAGATCAAAAAGTATTTAACTTAAAATCTGCTTACTTGAAACTACCCCTAAAATATGGTCAGCACTATGAGAATTATTGAGTAAATTTGAGCTTACTCGAAAACAATCTGGACTTGGTCATAGGTATGAATAAAGGGCAGAAAACCAAAAGACAAAGGAAGAGAGGTCTGCTTTATTTCATCTGTCCTGATATACTCTTATCCAATGCCAAATTTACCAGGTGATTACAATAGGTTGTTATCTGTTTTGCTATATCCATGAAATCAGTACCAAAGAAAACAGTAAGTGGAATATGCCTCATTGATCAGTTGATCAACTGACAGCCATGGAAATTTAGGTGCATTAATTTATAACTGCTATTCAACAGATATGTATTGCATTTTTTCATATATCTTGACTCCTCAAATGATTATAACTACTTAAAAGTAGAAATCTTGCCTTACACATATTTGTAATTTCACATCGCAGTTATTGGAATGTAGTATGTGGCGTAGAACTATTGTGAATTTAAATGATTGACCAACGTAAGTACAGTCAGGGTATTAGTTGATGCGACCCATGGGGTCCAATCCGTTTTACACCAGAATTGTTAAATGAAGTTAGTATAACAAAGATTAAGCCTGTTCAGTATTTCTCATCATTTCACACTAGGAGTGCATTTGAAAAAATTCTTCTAAATTATTTTTCTTCAAAGGAATCAAGATTAACATAAGTGAAAACAGTGACAAGCTAACAGTACCTGATGGGCAGCAAAGTGACTGTCACTTTGCCAAGCCTTTTTACTAATATAGAAGGTGTTTTCTTTACTTTTATGAAAAGTGTGGCTTTCCTGTTAAGCTTGATGTGTACAACTGGAAAGAAAAAGAAACCTGG
Organism: Ateles fusciceps; assembly: GCA_036589455.1. NCBI lineage: Eukaryota > Metazoa > Chordata > Mammalia > Primates > Atelidae > Ateles > Ateles fusciceps. The sequence continues at coordinate 1,088,745 of JAZHEH010002052.1, forward strand.
CCTGAGATGTTAGAATAAAGTCTATCCTGTTCATTTGCCAGCATTCCTTGCCTCATTTAAAAGGGACCTATTGAAAAAGAAACTGAAATGATTTTCAGATGTGAATGGATTTCAAGGTAGCCAGTCACCTGGTCTAGGGACCAGTCACACTTCCTTGGCAATCTTTTTAATGCTGCTAAGGTACCATGCTTCAATGATCATGGGCTTCCAGGTCATCCTACAGCCTTTTCCTTTGTTCAGGTCAATTGAATCAGTCATATTAACTCCTTGCAATAGCATGGGTACTAAATAAATCTTCTCTTGAATAGGAAATGTTATCTATGTGCCATGAAAGGAAATGTTAGATTAATGGAATCCCAGGGTTAGAAAGGAACTCAAGGGTCCTTTATTTTTAGTCGACATTTCAATTGTGGAGCCTCCTCCCCTAAATAATATTTATATGTGCCAAGTCTGCATGAAGTTTGGGTTAGAACACTTTTAATGATATCATTTATGTTCCTGTGTAGAAAACAGAAGTATTTTTCAGCCCTCATGGTCTATTGGTATTTTTTGTGCCATAGTCCATGAAACGTACGTTGATATAAATTCAGCCCTGAAATCTTAGAAGAAAGCCTAAATGGAGCTGAGAAGGTGAGAGGCTTTGCTCTCTGCAAGGCTCTGAGCATAGCAAGTTTCCTAATGGTGTAAAAGCTCTGGATTAAGAAAGAGAAACTGATACCAATTCTGTTTATCCTCTGCTGTGACTTGAGCAGTTCAAAGAAAGCTACCATGACCTTGGAACCTCTGTCCCATTCAAACTGCAAGGCTCAAAATTCCACCATTAGAGAACCTCTCGTTTTGTCAAATTACAGCCTTTCATGTTTTTCTTTATAAAACATAATCACTATAGAAAGGAGTAATATATAAAGTTGCTAAAATTTATTATCTTTTTAATAAGACTTTTTCTTTAACAGAAATAACTGACCCTTGCAATATGTAAACAATCAGAACAAACAAAACTAAAAGGAGAGAAGAATCTGGGGAGAGAAGGTGTCTGAAACACAGTCACTAGTGAATGGAAACTTGAGCACCGCAAGGTTAGCCTGGTTTCCAGCATCCACTGTGATCTGCCTGACAGCCTTGAGCGAGTCCTGCTCCTGCACCCTGGTTGTTACAAACCAAGGGCCCAGATCATGTTGGGCCCAGCAGCTGCTGCTTAATTGCTTAATTGTTTTTACCATTCTGTGGAACAAAATGACATAATAGCTTCAGACAATAGTAAGTGGAATGTGTAATTCCTGCTGATCACAAAGTCTCAGATATTGCTAGGACCTAGACCTGGCCTGCGTCTTTTGCTGGACTTCAATCTCTGCAGTCTGTCAGAGAGTAAGCTTTCATGAAGCACCTGCCATGCGTCAGGCACCAGGTAGAGCTGGGGTCAGATTCCTGAAAAACAGGAGAGCATGCTGCTCTCATGAGCCTAGAGAAGGAGAGGATCATTCAGTAAGGCATAGACAGCCCATCCCAAGGGTCCCCTTCCCCATTCTTTCACCAACAAGAATTGAGAGAGCAACCTGAGAGAAGGACAGGAGATCCATGGGACTACTGCAGGTGGAGGGAATGGCATGCCAGGGCCTGAGGCAGAAAAGGCAAAGACGTTCTTGAAAAACAATGTAAGAAACACAGAGGACTAGAGCAGAGGGAGTCACCGGCAAAAGCATAAGGAATGAAGCTGGAGACCCAGATCAGGGTGTGCTTTGTGTAGCGGGGGATTTGAGATCTTTGCTTAAATGTAATATCATGGCTATTAAATGACGTTTAGCTGGCTGGTGTCGAGATTAGAGTTCTTTTCTTTCTTTTCTTTTTAGTGTCATTCAGTTAGAAACTGAATTGAGTAGGGCAAGAGGAAAGGGAGAAAGGGGGAAGAAATTGGATTTATCACCTAGGAGGATATAATGGCCTAAGCTGAGGAATCAACATTCAGAATAAAATAAAACTCATTTGAATGTTTGAAACATTGACATGGTTTATAGTGCAGAGCGGAAGACATGATATGAGGATTAAGCCAAACACTGAATAACTGGATAGAGGGTAGAACCGCATACTTAACAGGCCAGGGGAAAGGCAGCTTTGGAGAAGGAGGTCAGAACCCACGAATTACAATGAGGTATTCATTCAAGAGGATGCGCTGTGTGAACATTTGGCTTTAAAAGATCTGGGGTTAAAGAGTGATCTGGGCTCCAAGTAAACATTTGAGAGAAGGTACATGGATGAAGTAACTGGGAAGGAAGAGGTTGCTTAGGGAGTTTACATAGAACAGCGAAAAGAGAGTCCACTAAACCAAGTCTTGTGAACTTTGACATTTAATGATTGAGTTGACATGGGAAGGAAACAGCAGATGGGTATGAAGGGAAAAGAAGAACGAGGAATACCTGATGCTAAAGTAATTTAGAAGCCAGTTCGTCTGTAAATGGTGGGTGGTCATCTATTCAGAAGGCTGTGACGAGATTAAGTTGAAGATGAAGGTGTTTATTGAATTTAGTGACATGGAAGTCACTGGTGAATTTAGCAAGCTATGATTAAATAGCAGCTACATGAAAGCTTCAGATTCTGAAGGAATATTGAAGATTGTTTAATCTTCAGACTCTTTTGATGAATGTAGAAACAGGTTCAGACCATTCAAGTAAATCTCCCAAGGTCACACGGCCATTTTATAACACAGCTAGGGCCAAGACCCTCTCCCACAGCATTTTCCGTCAGACAAAGGTCACTGATACTTTGTTATCCTGAGACATCAACTTGAATTTTTAATTAAAATGGACCTATCCATTGCTGAAAACAATAATAATAGGGTTCAATTCTTTAGAACAATAAAACTTTTGTTTACTCCAAATATTGATGGGAGTTAGTTAACTGGGATACTTCCATGCAAAACTCCAGAAATGCTGTGTCAAAGGCTCCACCAATGAAAACCAGAGATGTCCAGTCCAAGAACTGTAGTGTGAGGCACTAGGAAGACATCTTTTATTTTGACATTTTAAAAAAGCAACCAAATGGCTTGGTTAAAATTACAAACATACTGTAAAACGTCATGTCAAGACAAAACAAAACAAAAATAAAACACTCCAAATACCATCTTACAGTGGCATACCAGAAAGAATTTGAAAATGGTTACATGCCATTACTTTTCCACTTTGGTAAGATGAAAACAACATGATTTTTTTTTTCATGTGTTAACAATGTACTCTCTCAGGCTAAGACCTTGTATTCCAAGTTGAAGCCTAGGGCAACATTTTTATAGCTGAATTATAAATCCCTGAAAATAGAGATTTATAATGGAAATTCTAGAAAACAATATCTAATAGATCTATACTACCTGGAGCCCCTCTAATGAAAGGAGCTCTGAAATTTTCTTCTACATACCTTTGCTAGTAAGATTAAATGATAAAAAAAATTCAGATGAACAAGTTAAGATATAACCCTTTTTTGATACCCGTACATATTATAGTAATCCTACACGTTGAAAACAAAAAGGAAAGAATCTGTTACAGCTGGGTAGAAGAATGTAAGATATAAAAAATTCTTTAGGGAAATGATGGGTTATTAAGGTATGGACTATAATATCATCGTCAATCTATAAAACTTTTACAACCTAGTCTTATTTGCACAGAGATTACATCCCCAAAGCTCAGTGCCAAAGACACATGTTAATAAGCTCACAACTTTTAATTAAGCAATATGTAAAAGTAGATTCCCATTAAGCTGTGATTTGTGGGCTAGTTCATTACAGTGGGCCCCAACCACCAGACACATATTCAATACAAATCAAGCAGTCTGCATATTATCCAGCTTAATGTGAACCTACCAGTGATGTTTTATTGCCAGTTCAGAAGAACAGTTCATAGAAAGTATTTTTCCCCGAAAGACTAGGACAGAGATCAAAACCTAATGACCCCATGGTGCTTGTTTAATGAAATGACTCATCTGCATTGTTTATTTGAATAACACAATAATTACTCATACAGTTAATTATCATACATCTGATTATCTGACCTGAGGGGTTAGATTTTTATTGTCATAAACCCATAGAGGGCAGCCCTGGTAGTGGGTTTGGGTAGTTGGCAAGATTAGATTCTCTTTTATTTCAGTTTGGTTGAGAAGGAAAGTGTTACAGAATTAATGATCTGGGGAGAACTGGCTAAGTACAAAGAAAACGAGGCTGCATTTTTCCTCCAAAAGGTAAATTCTGCAGGAATTAGGGTGTTAATTCTACAAAATAGAACCATGGAATAGTGGGGAAAGAGTATTATTTCATTTAATGAAGGAGAACATTTTCAGTGTAGGTAAATGACCAAGACAGAGGAAGAGTTAATATATTTCACTATATAGGCAACAAAAAAGTCTCTACATAAAATACAATCATGCCTTCAAAAAATTAAATGACTTATAATATTCTAGATAAAAATATTTGAATTAATCAATAACCCAATTTATTAATTGAATAAATATTTATTCAACAGTCATTGTGTGTGCTAGGAATTTTATTTTATTTTTTAATTATACTTTAGGCTGTGAGGTATATGTGGAGATCATGCAGGATGGTTGCATAGGTATATACATGGCAAGGTGGTTTGCTGCCTTCATCTCCCCATAACCCATATCTGGTATTTCTCCCCACATTATCCCTCCTCACCCTCCCCACTCCCTGCTGTCCCTCCCCTAGTGCCCCCCAACTCACCACAGTATGTGATGCTCCCCTCCCTGTGTCCACATGTTATAATTGTTCAACACTCACCTATGAGTGAGAACATGTGATGTTTGGTTTTCTGTTCTTGTGTCAGTTTGCTGAGAATGATGGTTTCCAGGTTCATCCATGTCCCTACAAAGGACACGAACTCATCATTTTTTATGGCTATGTAGTATTCCATGGTGTATATATGCCACATCTTCTTTATCCAGTCTATCATTGAGGGGCATTTGGATTGGTTCCAGGTCTTTGCCATTGTAAACAGTGCCGCTATGAACATACATGTGCATGTGTCTTTATAATAGAACGATTTATAATCCTTTGGGTATATACCCAGTAATGGGATTGCTGGGTCAAATGAAATTTCTGTTTCTAGATCCTTGAGGAATTGCCACACTGTCTTCCACAATGGTTGCACTAACTTACACTCCCACCAACAGTGTAAAAGTGTTCCTATTTCTCCACATCCTCTTCAGCATCCGTTGTCTCCTGATTTTTTAATGATCGCCATTCTAACTGGTGTGAGGTGGTATCTCAATGTGGTTTTGATTTGCATTTCTCTAACGACGAGTGATGATGATCATTTTTCATGTCTTTTGGCCTCACAGATGTCTTCTTTTGAAAAGTGCCTGTTTATATTCTTCACCCACTTTTGAATTTTTTTTTTTTTTTCTTGTAAATCTGTATTAGTTCTTTGTAGATTCTGGATATTAGCACTTTGTCAGATGGGTAGATTGCAAAAGTTTTTTCCCATTCTGTTGGTTGCTGGTTCGCTCTAATTGTTTTCTTTGCTGTACAGAAGCTCTGGAGTATAATTAGATCCCATTTGTCTATTTTGGCTTTTGTTGCCATTGCTTTTGGTGTTTTAGCCATGAAGTCCTTGCCTATGCCTATGCACTGAATGGTTTTGCCTAGGTTTTCTTCCAGAGTTTTTATGGTGTTAGGTCTTGTGTTTAAGTCTTTAATCCATCTGGAGTTAATCTTAGTGTAAGGTGTCAGGGAGGGGTCCAGATTCTGCTTTCTGCACGTGGCTAGCCAGTTTTCCCAACACCATTTATTTTTCCAAGTCAATTATTAAACTGTGTCAAAAACAATGCTATGTACTAGCAAGTATTCAGCAAAATATGACTAGTAGAAAAAATCCTGCTTGCTATGTGTTCATAAAGTTTTATCAGAACACAGCTATGCCCATTCCTTTATATGTTGTCTGGCGTTTGTGCTATAAGAGAGTTGAGGAGTTGTGACAGGTTCACAACTCTTGCAAAACCTAAAATATTATTTGGCCATTTACAGAAACAAATATAGACCGCTACACTAAACCGTTTCTTTTTAGGGAGACTATACTCCTGCCGCATCCCGTGTTTGGGACCAAATGACTGAGCCCTGGCCAGTGAGACATGGATAGAATTGATATAGTACTTCTGGGTCTTAACATAAAAATGCCTTATATTTCAACCTCTTCTTTAGCTGTGGTCATCTCTCACTTCTGATTCCTAAGTCTATATGTTTGCAATTTGTTCTTTGTCAATCTTAACCAGAAGAAGAAATCAGTATTGTTCTATCAATTTTAAAATCATAAATATTAATTTATATCCTTATTTTTCAGTTGACTTTCAGCTTTCGAAGATTTATTCTTTTTATATTTTTTATAACTTCCTGACTTTTGTTTTTAAATAATACATATATTACAGGATTGGTTACATCTCATAAGTTTGCTTAAATAGTGTTCTAATTGTTTCATTATCATTAATTTCTTAATAGCTTATGATTGCAATTTTTATTTCCTCTTTGTCCCACAAGTAATTTTAAAAGTTTCTCACACATGCAGTCTGTTAATATAAACTTTCATAATTTCTTAATTGTTATTATGCCTTATTATCTGAATATGCATTGTACAATTCTGTTGTATACAACTGATTTTTCTTTAAAAGCCCTAACTGTACCAGTAGCACCAGGAAATGAGACTTTGACATAAATATCCCTCTACATAAATTATCCTGATTTTTTTGTATTAGTCATCTTATCTATATTAGTGTATACCTATAAGGTTGTCAGAATTACACTGAGCACTTTTTAAAAATAGAGCTTTCCAGGAGCTACTCATACTGTCCTAACTCAAAGAGTTGGGTCCAAGAATATTTATTAAAAGCTTGCCTCTAATTCCTATAAATTAGGTAATGTTTTTATTGCTGTTTTGTTTTGCATTTTGCTTCTCTTTTGCCTATACTTATCTTTCCTAGCTGCTGATATAAGAATTTCTCCTCAGAAGGATTTTTGGTGATCTTTTTATTTTTCATTTTATTCATTTATTTAATTTTTGAGACAGAGTCTTGCTCTGTAGCCAGGCTGGAGTGCAATGGTGCAATCTCCACTCACCAGAACCTCCACCTCCCAGGTTCAAGTGATTCTCCTGCCTCAGCCTCCTAAGTAGCTGGGACTACAGGTGTGCATGCGCCACCCTGCCCAGCTTATTTTTGTATTTTTAGTAGAGAAGGGGTTTCAACATGTTGGCCAGGATGGTCTCAATCTCTTGACCTCATGATCCACCCACCTTGGCCTCCCAAAGTGTTGGGATTACAGGCGTGAGCCACTGCACCCGGCTGGTGATGCTTTTAAAAGGCTTGTAAGTGCTTGGTGTTCCAGTGGCAAGGCTGTGCATGGGTGAAAGACTAAAATTATGGTAAATAAGACTACTTAAATTCATCTTCAGAAGAAATAATGGAGGACTTAAGGGCTGTGAGACTATTAAAAGAAAATGTTGATGAGATTTAGAGAGCTCTCTATAGAGGGGGATAGCGTAAGCTGTAATTTTTGAATGAAGGGATCAGTGTTAGTTTCCAATGAGAAGGCATCATTTGCACAAGGGTGTTAAAGAGAAGCTAGCCAACTGGACCTGTGAGGGCACTTAGCTGTGTGAATCTTAGCTGGAACAGAAAGCATGGAGTGGCCTTCCAAGCAGAAAAAAGCAGGTATGTTTGGGAAATAGGAAAAAGCCAGGATGATAGAGCAGCATGAATAAAGGCAAATATATCCATGAATGTGAAAGGAAGAGGTAATGGCTGGGTGGATTGACTCTAACACTTGAGGTCCCTGTGAAAACTTTGCCTTTTATGTTAAACTAATGGAGAGTTTGAGCAACAAAGTCTCATGCTCTGACTCATTTTTGACGGATTAGTTAATGCATTGAGAATAAGTCAGTGTGGGGTGAGGACAAAGGAAAGGAAACCAGTAAGAAGACCCTTGCAGAAGTCCAAAAGAGTAATAATATTGATGCTGCAGCAGAGAACAGGGTGACAAGTTGCCAGATTATGGATTTATTTGCAAAGCATACCCAGTAGACCTTCTGAATGTTTGATAGGAGAGGCAGAGAGAAGCGGCTGGAATCAGTACAGTTGTTGGTGTCTGACCTGTCACCTTGACTGCACTCCACCTTTTTGTGACCATTTAACCTGCCTTGATCCTGTCAGTGGAAGGGACATGTTTTAGTCCTGCCTGGAAATATTAAGAACCAGTCATGCTGCCCCCTATTTCTTTTTTTCCCTTTGCTATGACAACTGGAAATGTCCCAGAGTGGTTACTTTATCAATCTGGGCACAGAATGGGGATGAAGACAGTATCGTGCAATCTAAGGGGACTTCTGATGGATGTATAGCAAGCACAAGAAATAAGCTCTTTTAAGCCAGCAACGGTTTTCAGCAATACTTGGAAGGTGAATAATGTATCTAATGAGCCTATATTGTAGGATCTGGAGAGGTGGGAAAAAATAGAATATTAGTGGCATATGTTGGATACTACTGGCTGCATTCCACAGTGTACTCCAAAAATAGATGAGCTTAAATTTGCTGACTGGCAAGCAGAAATGAAATGGTATAAAGGGAGTGGAAAAATTTGAAGATTTGTAAGGTTGGAAGAGGTTATTGCTTTTTACCATCTACCAATACAAAGTAAACCTGAGAATGCCTTTGAGCAAAGAAAGCCTTCTGGTAAGAATCAAATCGGTGGTATTCTCATTGTTACCTCTACCTCTGAATGGGTTATGATAGTACTGAGTTAATTTAACAGTAAAAGGCTCAGGAAAAAAAAAATCTCTGCCACCAATGGTCAGTAAGCTCAGGGCACCTGCAATTAAGTCATGTCTAAAAAGAACTATAAGAACAATTGGCATATTCAGCTGATCAGATAAATAAAAAGTTGCCTAAGGTTTTGAGATGGTTGCACTGCCAAAAAGAGCCACCAGCCTAAACTAAAGGAGATTGTGATATTTTTGAGACTTGAAACGACTGTGGAAATGAGGAATCAGATAGACGAATATACTGAGACTCCAAGGAGGGCATATTCTTTAAACTCACTCTAGATGTAACTGCAGTGGAGAATGTTAAAGAAAGGAGCCCCCGCAAAGGGTGGAGCCAAGAGTCACGGAGAACACTGGACTAGGAGAACTTACTCCATGAAGCATGAAGTCTAATCAACAATTATTTCCTGTAACCAAAAGAGCAGGCCTTCAGAACTGCAGGAGGGTTTCAGAAAGGCTCTGGACCAGCAACTGCATGTCTCTTCTCAAATGCAAGTATCTACTGTGGTTCTAGCTCTGTTCTAACATTATTTATGGGGCTCATAGGGATAGTAAATAACTTTTCTTTTGTGTTTACAGGTTTCTGGATCAAGTAGAGCTGTATTCACACCTGATATAGAGACTACCCAGTATCATGCCTCCCTATCGTAGAGACAACTGTGCACCATGCAGAGATCTCAGACTCTAGGTGGCATGCATTTAAGAGGGGATGAGTGTCTCTTGCACACAGAAGAATAAGTAAACCAAGTATTTCATGATCAAAATGGCCAACTGTTAAAGTCATTAGAGGTGGTCACAGCTTTTTGGGGTTTCTCTTTGGCCTATAGTAGGATTGCACTTATCCACTCAGTTAAGAGTAATCAGATGACTTGATTTGGCCAATGATTTATAAATATAACTGATGTATATAACATATAGGCAGAACTTTTAAAGCCAAATTGTCTTTCCCCATTTGTTTTTTTCCTGCTCTGCCATAATATTGAGAACTCCTCCATATAATGGCTTCTCCAGCCTGGGTCCAGTAAGAAGATAATGGAGCAGAGCCAATTGGCTCTGCAGCACATAGCTACCGAGTACAAAGTAAACTGAAGAACTGGTAGATTTACTTGTAAGTTTGCACCTACAAGTTCATAACAAATTCAAGAACACCTTTGAGCAAAGAAAACCTTTTGGTAAGGACCAAATCAATGGTAAGCCTCTCCCTCCCGTTGTTACTACTTCTGAATAAATTATGATGGTACTGTAGTAATTTAATAGAGAAAGGGTCAGGTAAATGAAGCTCTCTCATCAATGCTTTATAAGACATTTAGCATGATGTGGAATATTTGCTGTTATAGCCACTGAGATGGGAGTAGTGTTCGTTACTGTGCTATGCACTAACCTATCCTGACTAACACAGGAGTACAGGACTACTCCAAACTTCTGGCTTGAGCAAATAGAAGACTGATCTTTACATCAACTGAAATGCACAAGAATGTGAAGAAGCTTGCTTAGAGGGAAAAATCATGGGTTATGGTTAGAATGCGTTGAGTTTGAGATGTTTATTCAAGTGGAGCTATTCAGTAGGCATTTGAAGAGACATATCTGAAGTTTTGTAAAGAAAAAAATTGGGCTAGAGGCATACATTTGGAAGTCACTGTCTCAGTCTCTTGTGCTTCTCTAACATAATACCATGGACTGGGTAATTTATAAAGAATAGAAAATTATTTCTCACAGTTCTGAAGACTGCAAAGTTTAAGATCAAAATGCCAACATCTGGTAACATCCTTCTTGCTGAGTCTTCACATGTCAGAGAGGCAAAGGAATGAATGTCGTGTCCTCATGGGCCACAAGAGTGGAAGAGCCAAGCCAACTAATTACTGCATGAAGCTTCTTTTATAAAGACTTTAATCTCACTCACCCAGGAGCAGCACTAATGAGCTTTCACCTCTTAAAGGCTCTATCTTCTAATATTATCACTGGCAACACCTGAATTTTGAAGGCAACACATTCAAACTGTAGCATCATCTCTTCTAGTAAATGGGATCACTTTTACTTTAGAATTTCCCCAAGCAGTTTTCCCCTTGCTGGGGGAGGGCAGCTAGGTTTTCCTTACTATCGTTCTTCTTAGCAAACAACATAATTTTATCATACACTCAGCATTTCTCAGCAATCATACACTCAACATTTCTCAACAGACAATAAAATGCAATAGTCAGATAGGATAGGGGGAGAGTGAATGAAATAAGAAAAACATAAAATGATTACCAGGAACTGTTAAAGGCCATTTGAGATGTATAGTCATAAATTTAGAGTAAGATTGGTCAGTGGGACAATGTCTATTTTTCTCCAGCTCCATTTAATTGCATGGGTGTAGACACAAACTAGGCACAGGTAAGTCCAACTAGGGCCATGGTCTCTTCAAGTGATAAAAGGAAATGAGAGGTGAACCTGAAGGTGTAAGCAAAGGAGTGATGATAGGAGATGACTATGAAAGTTAAGCTGGGGTGAGAAGAAAAAAACAAAAGGGACAAACCAGGGAAAAAGTGATCGACATGGAACTGACATGATTCGATTTTCTGCAGCGTCAAATCTGCACTTGCGAGCCTCTGAGATGTCTTGTAACTTTGCAATTGCAGTTTTAGTTTTAATTAATCTTTCCTTCCTCCATTTACCTTTCTTTTTGTTTCATCCTGTTAGATTTTAATCTAAGCTGGTCCACTATTTATAGCTTTCTATTTCATAGGGGTTCTGTCTTCTAGAATGTTCCAGTGTGCCACTTTTGGACATCTCTCTTCAGCAGATAATGTTAACAAATATAGCTTTCAGTTTCATAGGCGACGTTACAAATACTTTCCTAAGTGGTTTTAATGCTTAGAATTACATTTGCTGTTTCAGGCTGAATTATGACAGTATCATGAACTCAGAGTGGAGAATGTGGAAAATATAGAAAGAAAAGAAAATTATAAAATGTATAATCTCAACACTCACAAATAGCTAATATCAATATATCTGTAGGTGTTCTTTCAAATTTTTCTATACAACACATTTTTTATAATTGAGACCATAGTATATGAATCTTACCCTTTGCACTCCACATTATATTTTGAACATTTCCTCATGTAATTCTTTATTATTTGAAAGTGAAACTCTAATGAATACACAACATTACAGCATACCTGTTCTGTGTATATCTATAACCTTCTTAACTTCTTTTTTTTTTTTTTTTTTTTGAGACAGAGTCTTGCACTGTCACCCAGGCTGTAGTGCAGTGGTACAATCTTAGCTTACTGCAATCCCTGCCTCCTGGGTTCAAGCAATTCTTCTGCCTCAGCCCCCTGAGTAGCTGGGACTACAGGCATGCACCACCATGCCCAGCTAATTCTTTTGTATTTTTAGTAGAGATGAGGTTTCACCATACTGACCAGGATGGTCTCGATCTCCTGACCTCTTCATACACCCACCTCAGCCTCCCAAAGTGCTGGGATTACAGTGTGAGCCACTGCCCCCTGCCTTCACTTCTTATTACAAAACATTTTAAATTTACTCAGAAGTAATTTAAAAAATAGTATCTAATGAACTCTCACTTATCCATTACCTAGGTCCAATGTTCCTTTTTATGCTGTATTATCTTCATTCTCATTCTTCCTGTGTTGCCAGAAAATCTTTCTTAGTGGTGTGCACTTTAAGCGTAGAATGTCCCTGGTTTATCCATGACCTACATTAATTAATGGAGTCTGATACGAGCTTGAGAAAGACAATAAATCAATGAATCAGCAACACTTTCCAGAACAAAAATAACCTAAATTGCTTACTATATAATCAAAGTAGCATTTCAAATGTCAGGGAAAAAATAAACTATTTGATACACCATGTTAAAACAAAGCAAAAAGACTGTACAGATTAAACTAAGTAAAAATTGAGAACTTCTGCATGCCAAAATATATATTAAAGCAAATGAAATACTTGACAATCTTGGCATAATTTGGTGACATATATAACAAAGCTTTTACTTCACTTAATATATAAAAAGCTATTACAATTCAATAAGAAAAAGTGAGTTCCAATAGTAAAACTATAAATTTTCATTGATCCTGTAAATAAACATCATTTCTAATCAAATATTTTCACCTTTTCAAGAAGAAAATATTTTTATAATTAATGTCCATTAGTAGCAAAATCTGGAGAAGAGGAAGTTAACTCAACTATCATTTGTGGTTAAAGTAGAAATTAGTATAATATTTCTGAAGTAAAATTGGTATATATTGGAATTTTAAATGAGCTACCAATTTATTTAATAACCTTACTTCTAGAAATGTAGTTTCTTTCTGCTCAGTTTTTTCTTTCTTTCCATCCTTCCATCATTTTCCCTTCCCTAATACTCTCTTCCCTGTTATTCTTTCCTTCCTTTTTCTTTTTCTTGCCCTCATTAATTTACCTAGCCAATCACAGTAGCTAACAAATTTCTTTCATCCTTCATGGTATTCCTCACAACCACCTCGTGAAATGGACACTGATAAAACCCCACCAGAGTGATTGGGTGCAACAACTTTAGGTGTCTTCATGGAGGGGATTGAGAAAATGATGCTACCTTCTCATATTGGGTATAGAATTAGTTGAACAACAAAATCAGGGCAACAAAATCCATTAACAGAAAGACTGAACTGAAAGTATAAAGTCAGCTTCAAAGAGAAAGAACACTTGTTGCATTCACTCATAATGAACTGTAGACCCTGGAGCACAGTTTTTAAGCCCCCTTTAAACCCCCTTCCTGACACTGGAGCTCTCACATTCCATGTGGTCAGCATAGGACCAGGTGAGCTCCAATGTGAGATAGCCTTTCTCCTGGAGTGGGGGAGTACATCAGCTCTTCAGATATCCTCTCCAATTGTGCACTCTAGAACCACGTATACATACCTAAGTTCATCACTGGATTAGCAAATACTACCTGAAGTCTTTCAGTAAGGTTGAGTAACTTGTATGAATCACATAACCACTAAGTTATATAGGGCAGGATTTCATCCTAGATCTAACTTCAGAGCCCCAGATCTCAACCACTATGCTGTACTATCTCATTCATTTCCTTATTCATTCATTCACCTATTTATCATACAATTACTGAGCTCCTATCTTGACTTCGACATTGGGTTGTTTATCCTTAAGAAATTTATGCCATTTTAGGAAAGAATTCCTGCTCCTTCCAGGGTCTCAATAAGTTAAGGAATCAATAAGAGAACAGCCTTTGCATTCTAATCTGTCAAATGTCCAAGATCAAGCAAATTCTCCATTCAGTAGATCCCAGTGTTCATGCCACAAGACCAGTGTATCAGTGCATATTATACACATCTGGTCCTATTTAAAGCATTTCAGGCACTGGTAGAGTATGTAAGAAAATGACAGATTTGTGTGTGTGTGTGTGTGTGTGTGTGTGAAATAATGGAACTTTTCTTTGATCCCTAGAGGCAAAACCTAGCATCACCTACTTCACCCCTGAGTATGTCTGTTCTCCCCATCCCCTAACTCCTCACCAGCTGCAAAAGAGAAAATCTGCATAAAATGCACTGTATTCAGTAAAATTCACTGTATTCCAAAGAAAAAATGGATTTAAAAAAAATTGGGTTTACCTTACTTCACTCAATCACCAACTATTTAGTTAGGACCTACCATTTGCCAAGGTTCTTTGCTGTTATATTAAACAAGTTCTTAGGCAAATCTCCAAATTGGTGTTAAATATTTTCAAACTATTGGAAAAATTCCCCAGTTGTAAGAGCTCTCATTTGAAAGGACAATTTTCCTCATCTCTAGAGGTGTTTAAGATTGAGCTAGATGGCCAACTAGAAGCGGTGTCGCAAAAGAGATTTGTGCTTCACTTAGATGACTGGACCCAAAGAACTTGTGTGTATGTACATGCTTATATGTGTGTGTGTATACATATGTGTGCATATATATATAGAGTCTGTATATATGTGTATACTTAAGTGTAAACATATGTATATATGTACACAGTGTGTACGTGTGTGTGTAGTTTGTGCGTGTGAATTGTTAGTGACTAAAATACATAGAAAAGCCCATTTTAGAGATGTCTCCAGTAAGCACTTAAAAAACAGAAATGCCATAGTGCCATGGAAGCTTTTTCTTCTGCTTATCCAAGCATTATCAGTTGATTTATTTAAGAAAACTGAGGGCCCACATAGACTGAAAATACAGCTTCCAATAGAATGTTCTCATACTGTGATTATTGAAGTGATAAGTAATTTGCTTTTAATGCTAGCAACATACCGCTTAGCACCATACTTAACTGAAGGATGGAAATCACTCATTTTTCATCCACTTGCTTAATTGACACTTAATATAATCTATCTATTGTCACTGAACTTAACACAAAAAATATTTAATAGATCTCACTTTCAAATTTATAGCAAGCATTTAAAATTTTAATTTCTTATTTATATTTTTATCCCTTATAGAATTGCATTCCAAATGGATAATTTATTTTGACAATAAGAGCACAGTAGGTACTAGCAAAAATAAACTAGTAAAAGGATTTTTTTATTTACAGTTTTCAATTTCAATCATATTTGCTATTGTATATTACTCTGTAGAAGGAAAATGTCAATGTGAATGACACAAGTCAATTAACAACCAATTATAAAACTAGAGATGAAGTTACCAATGAAATCACTGAGAATATACATATAAGTTTTTTGATACTGTCTTACTAATAGAGGCCTTAAAAGTTATTAATAGTATTATAAATTAATCTCAATAGACTGAAAAAGACTGGTCACTAAATTCACAGGTATGTAGTCCCCCAGAAACCTGTTCTGAATGTTGAAATAATACTTTGCACTGTGCATAAACATGTTAGTCTCCTAAGAGGATGTTGTACTGGTGCCTCTCACATTAGAACTCAGTTCTTATAGAGAATCTATTTACAAAGACTATACCCAATTCTCCTTATCCATGGAATTATTATTTGCAGTCCATAAAGAGCCACAGAAAATGAGATAAATTGATTATAAGAATAAAGTTTCTTTTATCTGTCTCTATTTTTCTTAAGAAACTAAGCCACAACATCGTGAAAATTGCCATACTGCCCAAAGTCATTTATAGATTCAACGCTATCCCCATCAAGCTACCAATGACCTTCTTCACAGAACTGGGAACAACCACTTTAAATTTCATATGGAACCACAAGAGAGCCTGCATAGCCAAGACAATCCTAAGCAAAAAGAACAAAGCCAGAGACATCACACTGCCAGACTTCAAACTATACCACAAGGCTACAGTAATCAAAACAGCATGGTACTGGCACCAAAACAGACATAGACCAATGGAACAGAACAGAGGCCTCAGAAGCAACACCACACATCTACAACCATCTAATCTTTGACAAATCTGACAAAAACAAGCAATGGGAAAAGGATTCCCTGTTTAATAAATGGTGTTGGGAAAACTGGCTAGCAATGTGCAGAAAGCAGAAACTGGACCCCTTCCTGACACCTTACACTAAAATTAACTCCAGGTGGATTAAAAATTTAAACATAAAACCTAACACCATAAAAACTCTAGAAGAAAACCTAGGCAAAACCATTCAGAACATAGGCATGAGCAAGGACCTCATGAGTAAAACAGCAAAAGCAATGGCAACAAAAGCCAAGATAGACAAATGGGATTTAATTAAACTCCAGAGTTTCTGTACAGCAAAAGGAACAATCATTAGAGTGAACTGGAAACCAACAGAATTGGAAAAAAAAATTTGCAATCTACCCATCTGACAAAGGGCTAATATCCAGAATCGACAAAGGGCTAATATCCAGAATCTACAAAGAACTAAAACAGACATACAAGAAAAAAATAAACAAACCCATTCAAAAGTGGGTGAAAGATATGAACAGACATTTCTCAAAAGAAGACATATATGAGGCCAACAAACATATGAAAAAATGCTCATCATCACTGGTCATTAGAGAAATGCAAATCAAAACCACATTGAGGTATCATCCCAGGCCAGTTAGAATGGCAATCATTAAAAAATCTGGAGACAACAGATGCTGGAGAGGATGTGGAGAAATAGGAACACTTTTACACAGTTGGTGGGAGTGTAAATTAGTTCAACCATTGTGGAAGACAGTGTGACGATTCCTCAAGGACCTAGAAATAGAAATTTCATTTGACCCAGCAATCCCATTACTGGGTATATACCCAAAGGATTATAAATCATTCTATTATAAAGACACATGCACACATATGTTCATTGGGGCACTGTGTACAATAGCAAAGACCTGGAACCAACCCAAATGCCCATCAATGATAGACTGGACAAGGAAAATGTGGCACATACACACCATGGAATACTACACAGCCATCAAAAACGATGAGTTTGTGTCCTTTGTAGGGACTTGGATGAATTTGGAAACCATCATTCTCAGCAAACTGACACAAGAACAGAAAACCAAACACCACATGTTCTCACTCATAAGCAGGTGATGAACAATTAGAACACATGGACTCAGGGAGAGGAGTATCACACACTGGGGGCAGTTGGTGGGGGAGCTACGGGAGAGACAGCAGGGGCTGGGGGAGGGTGGAGAGGGGATAACATGGGGAGAAATGCCGGATATAGATGAAGGGGGGAATTGAGGCAGCAAACCACCTGGTTATATATGCACCTATGCAACAACCCTGCATGACCTGCACATGTACCCCAGAACCTAAAGTACAATTAAAAAAAAAAAAAAAAGAAAAAGAAACTAAGCATGCATGTATATCAAAAAAAAGAAATCTAAATTAAATAGATTCTTTCAATGCCAATACAAACATAGTCTTTACTTCTGATGTAGATTGTGCCAAATCTTATTTCAACATTGAATTGAGTGATAACACTGAGCCCTGAACATCAGAAAGGTCCTTTTGAACAAAAAGAGAGAATTCATGAAAACACAGGTTAGTAAATTTCTACACACCAAACACCTGTGTGTACATATAATGTTATAAAGCTTTAGACAAACTCAAGTGTTGAACCTGTTACTTAGTACTTAGTGGCCAGTAAGAGAAGTCCAATGGCAGGGAAAACAAATATAGAAAATCATTAACAGTAACAAAATAATCTCTGCAGACTTGTATTTTAGAATATTGAACTCATGCTTTGCAATAATGTAGTAGAAGATGCCTTGGATTAGCAAATACTCTGTGGCCATGGGCATTCTTCAGGTACAGAAAATACTGCTTTTCTTAACTATACTCATCCTTCCACTGGGGCCACCAATTTCCTAAAGGAAACTCGTAAAAGGAAAAGTATCAATGGACTGGTTGCTGATTTCTGCACTGCTCATTCAATTCAGTCATTTAGCACATTAAACATAAATTTAAGTGAAATTTGACATATCAGTTTATTCTTTCATCCAATGAAAATATACTGAGCACTTATTAGTTCAGTATGGTATTAGGAACTGGGGAGGTAGTAGTAAATACAGTAGACAATGATTCCTGCCTTCGTAGGCCTTACATTTTAGTGAGAAAATTATAAATAGAAATGACAGACCTGGAAAATTGGCAGATATTTACTTTAATTCAATTAAGCAAACAGCAGCTCAGTAAAAATCTACTAAAGTACTTTTGATTTATTGGCTTAATAATTTAGCAAAATACAGCATAAGATGCAGAAATCTACTTCTATATATACAATTATTCCTTCTCAGAATATTTTATGCTGATATAGGTCTATCAGAGAATTTGTTTTAATATATCTAGCCCCACTTTTTCTTTGTTTCTTTGTGTGGACTTCTTTGTACTTTAAATAAGAGCACAACAAAGAACCGGCCCTAATGCTATCACTATGCCTCCTTCATGCCATCTTTCCAACATCAAATGTTTACTAAGCTCCCCCATAGTACCAAGCACTATTCCAAGTTCTGTTAATAGGAAGATACATTTTTAAAGTTCTCTGTTAACAGTTAAGTCATGTTGTCATGGAAAACGAAAGTGTGTCATTAGTTTTTACTTAACAAATCTATGAAGTAAAAGTGGAGGTAAATATCTGGTGATCAGAGCTATGAGTATTAATATTTGCAAGAGTGGAGGGGAGGAAGGAAGGAAGTCAGCGAGAGTGACATTTAAATATCTGAAGGAAGATTTTAGTTGTCTGAGGTGAGCAGGTGTGATAATTTAAACTATTAAAACATGTTTAGAATATTTATTAGTTCCTGTAAAGTTAAAGTCTGTTGACAGAGACACTGATGTATGTTGATTGCTCTTCACTAATAGCCATAGAGAATAAAAAGTGTTGATAGTATATATGTATGCTAATTTCTGCCAACAGAGGGACCACAATGTGTAATCCTTAATGCAAACTTCTTATGTTACACTGACAATATCGTAATAGTTAGACAATGACTAAAGCTGAAAATTGAAAAATCACTAGGATTGGATCAGTTCACATATTCTCTAATTATTGGTATCCATTTTGACCCCTCTAATAAGCACTGCCTTCTGTTTGAGAGATACAGTTAAAAAAAACACTTCTCATCCTTCCTTAAAGGTGCAGAGGAAGGTCAGGGGAGCTTAGATGTCCCTATACAGTGGACAAAGATTCTTAATGATGCTGGACTTTTTATGACCATTCGACCCTCTTATCGTTCATTGTCCCTTTGTGATTATACATCTGATTCCTAATCTTCTGTTGAAAGACAGGAAAGCAAGTGAGTAGAGGAGAAAGAAAAGAGATAGTATGAGGACTGAAAGGGGGGCTATGCTACTTTGAACCCTTTAGAAAGAATTGTGATTTCAGGCAGCCCAAGTCTGAGCCAGCTGGTTTGGGCTTGGTGGTTGTTATCTTAAAATACAAAAGCTGTACTACATAAATGAACTCATTTAAGTGAAAAGATTTTTGTTGTTGTTGTTGTTATTTAATTCCTTCCATTTTTCTTTAAGTTCCTTCTAGAAAAAAAAGTGAAATTTTTAAGCTAAATGAAGAGAGGGAATTTATTTAGACTTGACCCTACCATTTTCTAGCCGTTCCTCTACTTTTTCTTCATGAAAGAATACCACTATCAAAGAATGTTAAAAAGGGTGTCCTGCCCCTCTTCAACTTACAGAGTAGCCAAATAGCGCTCTCTGAGCTAGCAAAGATTAAGGTAGCTTCTCTTCTCTCTGAAAACATATTTGCAATGACCTTGATTTCTAGTTGTTCTTTCCAATACCCATTATTGACTTTTAGTCAACTACATGTTACCAGGCAGTAGGGTTGAAAAGGAAGTTGAACTTAGTCTTCTCACCATGACTTGTGCAACACGGAGCATTAGGAAAACAAGAAGAAGGAAGTAGTACTTGGTGGCTCCTTCAAAGTTGATGCACTCATTTATAGTAATGAGTTAAATATTTAATCAGCAAATAAATACCTTTTTACTTCAACAGGTTCTTTTCATGTCTCTCAATTAAATGTCAGTCGAGTCTCCCAGGATGCTGTCCATTTCCCTTAAATGCTCCTGAATAGCTGTGATCACTTCACTGTGGACAAACTTTAAGCCACTGATATCACCAAACAACTAAAAAGAGTGATAAAATGGGCACATATTTATTAACCACATTTCAAAGAAATATTTAGGTGGAATAAACAACAGCTGTTAATTCTTTCCTATTTTTCTCTTGGAATTGCGGCTCGGAAGTCCCCTGAAATGCCTCATGATTATCCTAATTCCACAGTATAACATAAGCTTATCATTTAGATTTTATGGTTGAGTTTCATTCTGACATTTACAATAATGTTAAAGCCATTCTACCCAATAAAGTAGGTAATACTTGTATAAATATATTTCGTAGTATAGAACATAGTATTATAATTAACAATTCCAATATGTTTGAAAAGTTAATATTTTCTAATTCTAATGAAATCTAAAATCAAAGACAAGACTGGAATTTTCTTTTTTGCCTTGAATGACTATTGTTTGATTAAATGCATAGAAATCAAAAACTGTCTGGGGAAAATAAGGAATAACATTCCTTTTAGTAGGAACTCACTGTCCCTAAGGAAGCTTTCTGTATATACAAGACTAATTATGCTCGAGCACAACTCACACTCCATGCCAACACCCTGCTTCCCTTGTCACACACAGTTTGGGTTTATTCCTGGCCTGTTTATAATAGTCACCAATTTCACTGACTTCATATGCCTCTCCTACACCTTGAAGGTATCTAACTTTCCAAGCATTCTGCTGAAGGATTGTTTTTCCCCCAGAATTTACGACCTCTTTACCAAACACCGTTCAGATGAGAAAGGCTGGGAGCCACATCTACGTGCACATTGGCAAATGTATTTTTCTGGATAGCAAAGGAGACGTGTGCTTACCTGACAGTTTTTTTTTTTTTTTTTTTTTGGTTGCAGAAGCCATTTCCTCTTTCTAGAGCTACTCTTGCATCTCCTGATGAGATTATAAATCTTAATGCCAGCCAATCATAAAGCCTCTCTCCAGGGTGAGCACATGGAGAAAAAAGGTACTGATGGAAATACTGGGAAAAGAAAATCTTCCAAGATAGAGAGTAGGAGGAATCATAAAAGCCTGTATCAATGTCATTGTATGAAGAAAACATTCTCAAGGATGAGCCAATGTAGATGAAAAAAAACAAGGAGAGAAGAGATTTGATAATATTTTTTAAATTCCTGAGTCAAAACCCCATCAGAATAGCTATGGTACTTCCCATTTATATGAGTTAATATCGTTGTGATTATGCAGAAATACAATAGGTGTTTGACATATACAACTAAACAATGCTGAGGAAAATCTATTTATCCTTGGACAAGGATTGGTAGTACATTACGGTACTTGAAATTGTGAAGTTCTTTTCTGTTACTGGCCTCCTTCTCCTCCTTCTTTTTCTTTTTTTCTATTTTTTGAGACAGAGTCTGGCTCTGTCACCCAGGCTGGAGTACAGTGGCACGATATCCATTCATTGCAACTTCTGCCTCCTGGGCTCAAACAATCCTCCCATCTCAGCCTCCAAAATAGCTAGGACCACAGGCACGTGCCACCATGCCTGGCTAATTTTTTATATTTTGTAGAGATGGAGTTTTGCTATGTTGCCCAGGCTGGTCTCAAACTCCTGGGCTCAAGCGATATGCCCACCTCAGCCTCCAAAACGGCTGGGATTCCAGGCATGCCTGTCATTCTTATTAACTATCTTTTGCATTTATTCTTTATTATAACCTCTCTTTCTATTTCTTGGTATGTGATCTTTTAAAACTTAAGTTTGTTGGGAAACATTCTGTACCCTATGGCATTTATTTAGATGCCTTCTATTCTTTCTTATCAAGACTATCTAAAAATGCAAGCCAGAGTTACAATTCTAGAGCTTTTTCCAAGGCTCTTGAAATACCTTCCCTGAAAGGGAAGATCCATCATGCCATTTCTCTGAACTTCTGAAATGTCTTTGCAAATATTAAATTAAATGGTGGTCAGCCTTCCCCAGGAGTTCAAAATGAGAAGTTCACTTTCTCCTGTTTTTTGTCATTTACAATCTTTGTTGTTACGAATTAGATTCAGAGTTATAACCTTCATCATCACTTTATTGCCTAGAAAATAAATTGTTGGGGATGTCTCCTTACTCAGTAGTCTACTTAAAGAGTATACAGTGTTTGGGTAAGAAGAAAGCAGGAGCAAGAGTGGTTTTGTTTGCTGGAGATTTCAGAAACTTTCCAGTTCTCATTTGGATGAATTACCTGGAATCATTTTTCTACCTGGTTATATATCAGCAGGGGTATGGAACAGAAGCACTCAGCCTTCCAGTTACTCTGATTTTTTTTCTAATTTGCTCCCACAACTATAACTATTCCCCTTGTCCTCATTATAGCTGCCACCACAATGTATCAAAAATATACTTATAAAAAATGATTTGTATGTATATGTGTTATACATCAAATTAGCAAATTTGGCCTGATAGGTTTGGGGAAGATGAAATTAACACATAACTACCCTCAATAGTAATTCCTCATGAAATTTATTGATTGTCATTTCTTTTTCTAATTTTGAAACACAGTCTTAAGTCTATCACCCAGGCCAGAGTACAGCACAATCACAGCTCACTACAGCCTTGACCTCCCCAGGCTCAGGTGATCCTCCCACTTCATTCTTCCAAGTAGCTGGGACTACAGGCATGCACCAACACACCTAGCTAATATTTGCATTTATTGTAGAGGTGGAGTCTCACCGTGTTGCCCAAGTTGGTCTTGAACTCCTGGGCTTGAGCAATCCACCCTCCTCCATCTCCCAAAGTGCTGGGATTGCAGGTGTGAGCCAGTACCCCCAGCAGATTGTCATTTCTAAGCTAACTCTGTGTGAAATAGTTCATTTTCTAATTACTATAATGTGATTATAAAGAAATCTTAGAACATTTTAAATTTGTATTAATTTGTGTTGTCATTTAAGTGATTTGTGATAAAAATACACAAACAACATTGTAGTCATACTTATTTTGTTTTATGAATATTGATGAATGTGAAAAAATATTGCTAGAAAATGAGTATTACTAATGACTTAGAGCTTATGACAAACATATTTAAATGGGTCATGCTTAGAAAATAAACAAAAAACAAACCTAGTCATGTAGCCTCTTTCAAAGGTAGAAAAGGACAGTGAATGATGATATCCATGTAGGTTTCATACTTTAAATATAGCACTATCTCATTAAGTTATAGAAGTATAGTTTGGTTTGTGTGACTATAGCCAAAGAGACTATCAAAATATTGGGTAAGCTTTCCATTCACTGTAGTTTTGGTTATACATGTGTTCATATTTCAGAAGGGCAATTCAGATACACGCAGACACAAACAGATGTAGCAGATATTACGTACACACACATAGAAACATCTATCCTTTTAAATTCTCATATTCTTTAACCTAGTAATTTCACTGTCTGAATCTACCCCTGAGAAGTAAAATAGGGCATTAATGAAAATTGTGGAGGAAAGAACTTCAAATTCTATCCCTATTAACAGCAACAACAACAAAAATGGGCAAAAACTCAATCAAATTTTTGGAGGAAAACTAGATCTGGCACACTCTGTGGCTGAGGCTGAAGCCACTGAGGTCTTGATGAGCCACTCAGGGCCTCACCACAATGGTGTTAGGGATTTATGACTGTGAACTAATAGAATGCAAGCTGGAAACACTGCTGTGTCACTGCCAGGCAGTGTGACTAGAAAATGATACACTCCAGGATAATATCCAGGAGAAGTTCCCAAGCCTAGCAAGGCAGCCCAAATTTCAAATTCAAGAAATACAGAGAACTCCACAAAGATATTCCTCAAGAAGAGCAATCCCAAGACACATAATTGTCAGATTAACCCGGGTCGAAATGAAGGAAAAAATGCTAAGGGCAGCCAGAGAGAAAGGTCAGGTCACCCACAGAGGGAAGCCAGTCAGATTCACAGCAGATCTCTTGGCAGAAACTCTACAAGCCAGAAGAGAGTGGGGGCCAATATTCAACATCCTTAAAGAAAAGAACTTTCAACCCAGAATCTCATATCCAGCCAAACTAAGCTTCATAAGTGAAGGAGAAATAAAATCCTTTACGGACAAGCAATTATTGAGAGTTTGTCACCACCAGACCTGCCCTACAAGAGCTCCTGAAAGAAACACTAAGCATGGAAAGGAACGAGTACCAGTCACTGCAAAAGCAAATCAGTTGGCAAAGACCAAAAATGCAATGAAGAAAATGAGTCAACTAATGAGAAAGAAAACCAGCCAGTAACAAAATGGCAGGATCAAATTCACACATAACAATATTAACATTGAATGTAAATGGCCTACACACCCCAATCAAAAGACACAGACTGGCAAAAAATTTTTTGCAATCTACCCATCTAACAAAGGGCTAATATCCAGAATCTATGAATAACTAAAACAGATATACAAGAAAAAAACAAACAACCCCATTCAAAAGTGGGCAAAGAATATGAAGACACTTTTCAAAAGAGGACATATATGAGGCCAACAAACATATGAAAAAATGCTCATCATCACTGGTCATTAGAGAAATGCAAATCAAAACCACACTGAGATATCATCTCACTCCAGTTAGAATGGCGATCATTAAAAAATCGGAAGACAACAGATGCTGGAGAGGATGTGGAGAAATAGGAACACTCTTACACGGTTGGTGGGAGTGTAAATTAGTTCAACCACTGTGGAAGACAGTGTGGCGATTTCTCAAGGATCTAGAAATAGAAATTACATTTGACCCAGCAATCCCACTATTGGATATACACCCAAAGAACTATAAATCGTTCTACTATAAAGACACATGCACACGTATGTTCATTGCAGCCCTGTGTACAATAGCAAAGACCTGGAACCAACCCAAATGCCCATCAATGATAGACTGGACAAAGAAAATGTGGTACATATACACCATGGAATACTACACAGCCATAAAAAAAAGATGAGTTCGTGTCCTTTGTAGGGACTTGGATGAATCTGGAAACCATCATTCTCAGCAAAAAGACCCAAGAACAGAAAGCCCAGCACCATATGTTCTCACTCATAGGTGGGCGTTGAACAACAAGAACATGTGGACTCAGGGGAGAG
The DNA here is from genome assembly GCA_036589455.1 of Ateles fusciceps. Taxonomy (NCBI): domain Eukaryota; kingdom Metazoa; phylum Chordata; class Mammalia; order Primates; family Atelidae; genus Ateles; species Ateles fusciceps. The sequence goes on from JAZHEH010002052.1 coordinate 1,114,102, forward strand.
GAGCGTCACACATAGGGAACAGTTGGGATGGGTAGGGGGAGAGACAATGGGGGGTGGGGAGGGATAACATGGGAAGAAATGCCAGATATAGTATGCACCTAAAGTAAAAGAAATTATTAAAAAAAAAAAAGAAAAGAAAATGATTTCAGCAGAGACAAACAAGTATCTTTCAGCTATGCCAAGCCAGAGCTCAATGGTGACACCCATAGCAGCAGAGGCCATAGCATACCTAAGCTCTTGTCTTATGCTCGAAGCAGGACTGGTCCTCTTTGATATAAAGAAGCATCTAGATTTCTTAAGAAATTTTCTAGCTCAAACAGGCCTTAAGAAAGAGATAGTCAATTGGTTTCTAATAAGGATAGGTATATCCTCAAGTGTCTTAACGGAAAAATGAAATTTATTTATAATGGAGCTGGTGGGATGGGTCAAATCTAGCTGCCAAAAATACACAACATTGATAAAGTTTCTGTGAGAGGCCTTTATAAATATTGTTAGGGGAGATAAGGAGAAAAAATAAAATAGAAATGGAATTCTGGTAGTAAATTTTGATTTCGTTTGCCCACTTAACACAAGATATATGTATTCACAGCACTAATTCACTGACTGCAGCAAGACATCAACATTTGGAGGCCAGATGCAATTCATAATGGTTCCGAAATGAAGTCGAAGTATCCCTCAATCGAATTCAGATTGCTACAACTGATTAAAATTATAGATTTCAAAAACAGTACTAGAAATAATATGACATTATGTAAGTTATAGGTTCAATCATCATCATTTTAGAGAAAGGATGTTTTCAATTTGAAAAAGTAGACCACATAGGTTAATTTCTTTGAGGGGTTAATTGAACTAAGGGCCGCCATTTGGATTTATTTTCTGGAATTTAGGGACCCCGGGTGTCAGTGGTGGTGGCTCTGTTGATCATCACAGCCATGAAAATTGTAAGCCAAAGCACACAGTCCTTCCAATTTTGCAAAAGTATACTTGGTTGTAAACTATTCAATGTTCTTAAGATTAAATATCTGAATATTGCTTCTGAAAGAGCAGCTGTCAACTCAAATGTAAAGTCTAGTTTGTTTACTGGCTGTATTTTATATCCTTTAGAAAATGACACAAAATGGCAATAAAATCACTGTAAGTATTCTACAGGGGAATATAAATGCCCTTTGGTTACAGTGAACATATCTTTATACGTAATTCTAGTTTATTTTCCCTAGAATTATGTTAAATATGTAAAAAGCCTTTTCTCATAAAGGTAAAAATGCTAGATGCTTTCAAGTTGTAATTTAGCATTAGTGTCAAGATTGCTTCAGAAAATAAGCTACTGTTACTATTTCATTCCTTTTAAGTGTCACTCAGCATACTATATGCAATTTTGCACATAAACTTATATGATTTTATGTTAGGGTTTCAGAAAATGTAAGTGGGATTTAAAATAATTTATAGGATACAAATATTTTTTGATAACAGATGCTAAGCACCTGGATTTTTTACATTGTTTATAATATTATTTTAAAATAATTGTTTCAAGTAATTATGGAAGAATTTGTTTCATAGGCTATAATGGAGAAACTAATATTATCTATGGATTTCAAAAACGAATAATCAATATATTTGTAGATATAGTTCTTAGATTAATATTAACATGATTCCAAAATGCATCAAAATATTTTTGTATTTCTATATATAAATAGGAAAATATACAATTATGTTTAGGGTTATTATAAGCATAATAATCCTATTTTCAGGTATAACCCTAAACATAATTGTATCTTTTTATATCTACATATGTGTAGATACATACACATATATATGTTATATTGCTTTTCATTTTGCTTTTTTTGATGAGTGAGTTATTTTCGACCTTATCAGACAGTATTAGGCAGTCTTGTCAAATGGAGTCAAGATGAAAAACACATATTCTGAAAATGCTCATCTCAAGCATTGCCTTTTGGATGCACCAGTATAAAATATATTCCTAATGTAAATACTCAAAACATTTCCAAATATTATAGTAAATTAAGATTAATAAATTGAAAAAGCTTGAAAATATTTTTTCACATTTAGGTCACCCCCTCAAGATGTCTTTTCTAAAATCCAATTCAATAACAGAAAAACATACAGAATTAAAAGGGAACATACTTTGATTCAAATAAAAACATTCAATCTTTATCAATTATACAATAAAGATTTAATTCTTCATTTACATAATGTTTATTATGTTAGATATTTAGCCAATATTATAATTCATATGTTAAATTTTGACTGCTTCTTTGCATGTATAACTTTTAAAACATTTCTTAGGACCTAGAATACAGGAAAAGTTTTCATATTCAATATATGATACATATATTATTTCTAATGGACATATGAATACAATAATAGAACAATTCTTTTCTACAGCTTTCAGAAGTCCTAATTATTCAGATTTAAAGGAAGCCTAAAAATGCCCAAAATTATTTTATATATAAAAATATTTTTAAAATATGTATTTAATTATTTTTCTTATATGTATAAATTAAAAATGAGACCCATATAAAGCAGGAATTATTAATGATTGATTACCTCAAAATATAATATAAATGAAGTATAGAAAAAATTAATATTTTGTAAGTTTGAACTGTAGTGCTTATTATAGTAAAGGCCTGTAGAATCTCTATAAAATATTTCTAACAGTTACATATTGAGTTACAGTAAATGGAATCAAAAAAGACTTCATGATTTTCTGCGGAAACCAAACATAGCTATAGTAAAATCCAGGTAATCATTAAAAGTTAATATTTTAGACCTTATGAGATTAAAATAGCTTTTAAAAGTAAATAGTTGCATTTACTGAAAATGTGTCTGAAATCGGCTGTAGTCATTTAAAATTTATAGTGTGCTAAGTTTTAAAACAAACAAAACTGTAATTTTTACTTTTCTGGTTACCAATAATACAAATAAAATAATAAATGAAGCCTGAGGTGAGAGCCTTTTTGCTTTGTTTTTGTGAAAAACTAAGCATTTCACAGCGAGTTGCACTGACCCAATTATAATGGACAAAAAATCACTTCTTTTGACACATGCATATGGGAATAATTATATTGTCAATTAATTTTTAACAGGAGCTAAATGCCTGTGTATATATATAAATGATTAGTAAATATGTTTAAGACTTTTCATGAGGATGTAACAGGAAAATGTTTTATAAGTAATATTATATTCTAATACTAGTCTGATAATGGAATTCTACTTTGCTTTTTTTTTTAATATGTTGCTTATAGTAAGGTCTAAGTTTTAGATATAGCAAAATGCTGATCTTTTACAATTTAGTTAAAATAGCCAATCATTCTTAGTGAAAGAAAGAGGCAAAATAGTATCAGGACCTTATTTTTTAAAAAATAGAAGCAGCAACTATGAAGTCTGGACTTGAAATCTAGAAATAAAGCATATTAGTGTACCTAACATTTTCTTGCAATATTTCATGCAAATCCATAATCATTGCTATTACTGCTTTTTTATCTTAATGTACATTTTTGATATTATCATGTGAGCAAATGTGCCCAAAGGCCATACTGAATCTTCCTATGCAGGTGGTGTGCACAAAACATCACATGTTCTAAGTCTGGTGAATGAAAATGTGCCTTTCTTCTATTTTGTTTAAATAAATTTATTTCAATATTAAATCCAGAGCAGCCTAAAACTACGCACAGTGGGAAACATAAGGATGGTTTTTTCTTTCCCATGTTCAATTTATTTGAACAAAAGGAAAACCTGATGGAGTCATATTCTCCCTGAAAATATATCATTAACAATTTAAATTGGTTAGATGACTGTTGTCCATAGACCCCAATTTTTCTGTATTTTTCTATTGATTTCTCTTCTATATTAATGTGCGACTTCTTTCTCTCTCTTAATCTTGCTCTTTTTCTGTCTCACACACATATTGTACTGCAAATTGGTCATTATAGAATATAGATAAAGGAAGTTCCAAATACACTAAATTATGTTTTCTTTAAGAAATCAAAATAGAAGAGTTAAAGCTCAAACATTCTCAATTATTCGTCATGAGGTCTTGCCCTGCAATTCATCGATTCAAGGACAAAGTGTGGTTTCCGTTTTTCCATTTATTCAAAGCTTCGTGCAGCCCTGCAGGATACAGTCAGTTTCATTTGCTATGTTGAGGGGGAATAAAGTTAAGGTCCAGTCTCTCTACACCTGCTCCTTGCACTGTGTGGTCACTTGATTACATGGACAGTAGGAAAATCCAGAGCTGAGCAAAACCCATCTAAGAATAAAACTGTCTTTTGATCTTTCGTTTTCTCCTTTCTTCTCCTGCTGCTTTCTATCAGCCAAGCACTTAACACTCACTAATTGGTTAATCTGTTATTTAGGCAAGTATTAATATTCTAATTTTGCAGACAAGGAATCAGGCTTCCTGCTGTGTATCCCCTGGCCCTGGGTAAGGAATGCTTCAAATGGGAGATTCAAAGTAGGTGAGCCTGGTCTCCTGAGACGCAGCTGGCTTGCCTAAAGCCGCGCAGGAGGGCTTCGCGGAGCCTGCATTAGATCGCTCGGTTCCTGACTCCCAGTTCTCCGCTCAGACCACCAGGCGACACTGCCTCTAATGACAAAAACCGTTTTCCCATTCCACCCCAACTAATGCTCCAAGGACTTTCTTAATTGCGACTGATACCCTGGGATTGGGAAGCTTATTTGTGACTTGATGAATCTGCACCATTCTTGCCTGGGTTTCTAGGTTTTGTAGTACTAAAAACTTTAGGGTAACTTTGTTCTTACAAAATACTTCAAGATAACACTACCTATGGAACAAGAGACAACGCATTGCTCCGTGGAGAGGAGCTGGAATCCGTGGAGCCCAGAAAGGCTGATTAAAAATAGAATTAAAGAGAGGCGCTCACTGCTTGGCCGCCCAGTGACCACCGCTGACAAACGGTGAAAGGGACATTGTACAAAGCAAAATATGTAGAACACGGTAAAAGCTGTGTGATCTTGGGTCACAAGCTGGGATGAAAAACATTATGAACACATATCTATAGGAAATATTGCTTGTAATGTAATTTCTATTTCAGGCACACGAAATCTGACCTCTTTCATGCAAGAATTATTCTTTTCCAAAAGCATAGCTTTCTACACAAGTTAAACTTGAAACTAATTTGCTTCAAATTCAAAAAGTTAGGTGTTTACCAAGGAAAAAAATAGAAAATGTGAATATATGACCTATATTTCATATCAGAATTAGGAAAGGCTTAAAAATCACTCTAGTTCCACGTTAGAGCTGTGTTAACTGCAAAAGGAACTTAGAGAACTAGGTACCCTATTTAAAAACCACCATAAAATCTTCAAGAATAGAGTTCAGGTTATAAGGGTGAAGCAAAATTTCACCCAGTTTTATTTCATATTTATTGCCATATCTAATTTGTAAAGAAATTAAGCCCAGATACAGTTACCTATTTCTTCCTATATCAGAATACCCTACCAAAATATAGCATCAGTCTTACAGGTTTTTTTTTTTTTTTTTTTTTTGAGATGGAGTCTCACTTTGTCACCCAGGCTGGAGTGCAGTCTCTGCTCACTGCAACCTCCGCCTCCCAGGTTCAAGCAATTCTCCTGCCTCAGCCTCCAGAGTAGCTAGGACTATAGGCACATGCCACCACACCCAGCTAATTTTTTATTTTTAGTAGAGTTGGGATTTCACCATGTTGGCCAGGCTTGTCTTGAATGCCTGACCTCAGGTTATCTGCCCACCTCGGCCTCCTAAAGTGCTGGGATTAGAGGCGTGAGCCCCCGTGCCTGGCCCAGTCTTACAGGTATTTTTAAGTGGGTCTAAGTCATTTCCCAATTCTAGGTCCCTTAATTCAATGTGGCATTTTTATGTTAAATATCTCTTGGTGTCTATCACGTAGCATCAATTGGAATCCAGAAATTCAATGCAATTCAACAGATATCTTTGAGTACCAACTACATACAAAGTACAGAGAAAGGAAATTCAATGATTGAAGGTAAGCTTTGGGCAAGTAGGTGACTGCTTATAAACCCTCATTTTAAAAACATCAAGGGATATTTCTTTCATCCAGAAAATATAATCTACTCATGTGCTGGTATTTGATATGTCTTTACAATGCACACATTTTGGGAAATATAACACAATGGGTTTTGTTTCTCACTGAGGTTGCAAAAGACCAGTCTCAAACCCCTTCCAGTGTTGTTTTGCAGCTTGAAAGCCCAGTAATAGGCTTGGAAGAACCTCTCAGAGATCAAGAAAGAGCAAAAGGAAAGTAGGAAGATTGTTGAATAGCCAGACAGGTACCTGGAAGAAAATCTAACTCTCAATTTTCTCTGGGACTGGTATTGTTTTATGGTTCCCGTCTTCTAAGAGACACAATTTAACACTGGAAACAGGTTTGGAAAGTCTAAAGATAAAATATAATATTGTGATAAGTGCTAGAGAAGGTACAAACGGGTTACATCAATTTGAAAGTGCACTTCATAGGTTTCATAGAGCAGGGGGCAGATAAAAGTAAAGCCAGTTTAATATCGCTGAAATTTCAGCTGGGCACAGGCTGATGCCAAGCTGTACTTCCACCATGACCATCATATATAGCAATGGCGTGGAAAACACAGGCAATCAAAGAGTCAGACAGGTCAATAACACTTGTTGCCCCATTGCTCAGTTCTTCCAGAAGTGAGTTTATTTTATTTTTAGCATGGTGTCACTAGTAGTACTTGAAAAAATATTTACAAGTTCAGTGGATTTAATTGTGCATGATTCGTAATACTTTGCGATCTTTATTGCACCTTTTTTTAAAGAGCTAAAAGTACTCTGCAGATGTTATCTCATTAATCTGCCCCAAATCCCTATGAGCCAGGTAGTGTGAGTATTCATAACCCAGTTTTACAGATAAGGAAATAGGCAGAGCAGTGGGAAATGACTAAGCCAAGATTATGGAGCAAATGAAGAAGTGAGGGAATCGAAGGGTGGCAGTGATCACTCTGTTCAGGCGACTGCACGGCCTTACACCTGGGCTTTCCACTCAGGCTCCAAGGCTCTGGGATCTACAAGATATTTTGTAGGAGAGCAGACAACCCTGATGCCTCTTCTTTCGTGTTATTTCAGTGCATGGTGTACACACATGTAAGCACAAGCCTATGCAAATTGTTTGAAAAATTCATTCATGGCAGTTTTGTTCTGCAGAGAGATTTCTTAAGCAAATATTTCAGAAATCTGAAAAGGATTATATGCAAAAGTGCCAGCTGCAGTCTGTGACCCAAACTCCCAAAGGCTTACATTGGATACAATTATAATCTGCCTACCTGCTACTTTGCTACAAGATAGGCAAATCCCTCTCCTACTACACCTTGGTGAGAGGGGAAAGAAGAGCCAGCTGATGGGAAATCGTTTGCCCCACCTCTGTGCTTTTCTGAGTAGAGTGTTCATGTGATTCACTCAAGTACCCAAGCAATGTTGTGGGCATTGATACCAGGAGGAAGAATCTCCCAATCTGCAAGACTTGGTGCTAAACAGTTTGAAATTTCCTGAAGGTTATATTGAAAAGGATGTTTTATGAGGACACACTTTCATCAACTTAGTAACAAAAACTACGGTGGCTAAAGTTCATAGGGAAAATGTAGTGGGAACATTAGAGTTCCAATATTCTAATATCCAATAGGATATTCAAATATTCTTCTAATTCTAATCAACCAGTACTGTGCTACTGTGAAGTGATGTTTGCATGCCAACAGGATTAGGGAACCAAATGCTGCATGCATCTTAATTTTCCTTCTCCACTACTCTTCATTTCCACCAAATAATAACACTCATTCAGATTTCACGATTCATGATTGATGCTAATGGGACAGACCATGAATTTGGATCCAGAGAATATGATGTAATGGGAGAGATTTTTTAAAAACTCAAAATCAGCCCACTGAAAGCTTCTAACTTTTTAGGAGAAAACGTAATGTTAAGATCATTGCCAAATGCTACTTTAAAAGGTTATTAAAAATTTGGGGATGGGGCACAGTTCTCTATTTTTAAAGATTTTTCTCGTAGAGAAAACAAAATGAAATGCCACCATCTGATTTATTTTGTGTGAGATCATTTAAGGAAAAGACTGCACTTCCTGAGGCATGGAGGGGTTCTTGAACTCCGAGAGCTATTATTCATCAACCTGCTAATGTTTACAAACATGGAGTAAAAGTTATTGCAGTCAGAATCCTCAATTATTTCACTTGATTTGTTTCTTTCCTCTCTCAAACACAGTTATGCACAGAAACTTTTTTTCTATGTGGTACCTTTGTTTAGGCAAAAACTAAAACACATCCTCAAGCCATATATTAAAAACATACGTTATGATATGTCTGTAAGGTAATAATGAAGCCTTTGAAATCACGTATAGATATACACACACACACACAGAGAAAGTATATTCAAGCACAATACGCAGCATTTACATCAAATATTTTCATATATACATACCTCAACAATGGCCCCACCGGGGAGTCTGAGAAATGGCGGTACAGCTCTTGCAACCCACTGGGATAAAGGGTATATACAGATACATGAGAAGTAATATCCCCTGGACCAAGTGCAGACACAGAAATTTCATTTTGATTTTGGAGGTCACAGCTGGAGACACTGGACTTGAAGCCATGGCTTTTCCAGATGTAATCATACACTGCCACCTAGTGAGACACAGCCCCCCCAACCCAGCCCCCCAGCCCCAGAAAAGAACAGAAAAAAATTAATTAACTTCTGGTGCGAGCATAACTGATTTTAAATGATTTTACAATAAATCTGAAAGTCTCTGCCATCTGCAGTGCTTGCACTCTATTCCATGCATATTTTTATGGCATGTATCTAAATAGTGAAGATAGACAAATCCCCGGTGTGTGCTCCATAAAGTTAATTCTACACAGATGAAGCTGTAATTGGCTCCCATATTAACCCAAAGTAGGAAGATCAAGCAGGCTGTGACAATGACTGTTGATTAAAAAAAAAATGCTTACCAATGGTTTTATGAATGGGTGTTTGTGCTTTCTCATTCGAAAGAAATCTTTGTTCTGTTTTACTTACTGGTACTGTGCTAAGTGCTAAGTCTCTGGCATCGGTATAACAGTGGACAAGATACATCAAAGACACGCTTTACTGAGGCGTACTGGGCAGGATTTTTGTATATTTCATGTATTGACCCACTATTTTTTCTTTGCAGCAATCCCAATTTTTGCACGTACTGAACTTTAATTCAAGTAGGATTTTTCAGGTAACAATTTCACTGTCTAATACAATACAGTGAACCCTCTGAGGCCTTCATTAATATTAATTGAATTATAAATGTGGTCAAAAGATCCGATCCATTTGCTTATTTAAACTATTGGCGATCAAGGTTAGAATGCACCACACTAAAATTTGTTGGAGGCTGATAATCTGTTCTGGTCTCCAGATATCTTTGTTATCTTTTTTCTACAACTGTTCAGCTACCTAGATGCTTTCTAAAATTTTCAGCTTCCATATTCACAGATGCCAGTAGTTTCAAAAGTAGGCAGAAGAAAGTTTTCAATATATTTCTTTTCTTAAAATAAATATATTGAACACAGAAAGCATTCGTGTGTTGCAGTGGAAAGCCCACATCAAACATGTTAACTCCCCCTAAGACTTAGAAATACTTTAAGTTCTCAGAAATATGGAAAGACTAAGTAATATAAAAGAAAATTCTGGCCAATTAAAGTCAAGTCCATAATTGACAATAAACTCCCAAGATTCTGGTGACATTTTCTTTGAAACTAAAAAGGTATAATTAAAATTCAGACAGACAGGGGGGGAAAATAGTGTGAATATCTTGAAATGGCTTAAAGAAGAGAAAAGATCAAGTTCTAAACTGAATAAAAACAAAGGATTTGGGGGATCTACCGATAGAGAGGTGTTTGAGGCAATGCTTTAGGAACTAACAATCTACCGAAAAGAAACTGGTGTATATTTGACTTAAAATAAGTTTGTGATGAGTGTGCAGAAGGAGAGCTTACCAAGGGGTTGAAGTTTGAATTGGATCTCAGAACTTTAGTGAGATTTCGATGGGTATGAAAAGTGCGACAGGTGCTTTTGGCAGAGGAGGAGGACCGGTAAGCCACTGAGTTGCAGAAGAGCACAGCAAGCCCAGGGGCCAATGAACGGTTCAGCAGATGAATAACAATAATTCTTATTCAGTTAAGAATTATGTACTTCCTTCTTCTTATTTTTTTTTTTTTTTTTGAGAGAGTCTCACTCTTATCTCCCAGGCCGGAGTGCAGTGATACAGTCTCAGCTCACTGCAACTTCCACCTCCTGGGTTCAAGTGATTCTTCTGTCTCAGACTCTCAAACAGCTGGGATTACAGGCGCTCACCACCATGCCTAGCTAATTTTTGTATTTTTAGTAGAGGTGGGGTTTCACCAGGCTGTCCAGGCTGGTCTTAAACTCTTGATCTCAGGTGATCCGCCCACCTCAGCCTCCCAAAGTGCTGGGATTACAGGCATGAGCCACCGTACCCAGTGCTTCTTCTCCTTTTTAACCCCTCCTAATCGTAGGAGAGAGAAGGTTGAATTGCCTTCTGCCCAGAGACATCTTTGACTGATTTAGTATCTAGGAAACAAGGTAGGGGTGAGGGATAGACAGGAAAGTGAGGTGGCATTATTTATTATTTAGTGGCAGGCCCTAAGGTAGCAGTTGTAGTATACACACACATGCATGCACACACACATACACACACATACATTTTTAAAAACTTAATATGTACAGCCCTGTTAGGTTAGTAGTATTATTCCCATTTTATAGACAGGGAAACTAAGACTCAGAAATATTAAGTAACTTGCTCAAAGACACAGTTATGTGATGATATTTACTAAGGTCATCTTTACTCCTGCATCTCAGATGTTCGTATTTTCTTGGCCTCTCTTCTCAGCTTTAACTTACTCTCCTCCCTGGTGAAACAAGAAAGCAGAGGAGTTTTCCTTGCCCCTTTGCTCTCATTCTTTCAGATCAGGCTGCCCAGGAAGTACCTATACTCTTTGCCTATCTAGAACATCATTTAAACCAGAGCAGGCCTCTTTTTGAAAGAGTCTCCTTCCTTAGGACTGATAAAGGAGCAAGCTCACTTGGCTGCTGGTCTCCAGCCACGTCTTCCAAACAGATTTTGCAATAAGGCTGAGATGTCTATTTCCTTTGGTCTGGTTCCTGTGTTTTCTTAATTTCGTCAAATAGCTCAGGGTTGGGAAAAGAGGGGCATAACGTATTAGCCCCCTGAGAACCCAATACTAATCAGGCAGCTCTGATATTTGAACCCACACTGGTCCAACTCTAAAGCCCATGCCGTTTTGCTCATAGCATGTGGTAAAATGTTTGATCGCAGAGTGCGCTATTGTTTGTGTGCACGTACGGGCTGCTGCAGAATGAGGATATGTCTGAACACGATCTGGGTGCTGAATTTTCTCTTTACTAAGCATGCATATGGAAGACTCTGTGGGAAGATTTTTCTATTTTGGTCTGGGTGGAAACTTAGCAGAAATAGAGGCAGCATCCAAATCACCTTGAGCATTCATTTCTACTAACGTGCCATGGAAGGTTCTCAAGGTCTTTGAATTGAAGATTAACTAGGAAAGATACTGGAATACATTTTTTCTCCCTTCTCTGAGCCATAAGGGTCTAATACCAAAGTAATTATGGTCATTTCCAGAATTTCTAGCCATCAGTTCTTAACACAGGACAGGACACCCAAAACACCTGTAAACAGCAAGGTTTGTGGATCAAGTTACATCCTACTATATTGCTGTATGAGTACATGCCTTCTTTTTTGGAAAGAATAAAAGGGGAGAGAGAAAGAGAGAAGTGAGAGTGAATGACCCATAAAACTTCACTAGAAATGGGTTTTTTTGTTTGTTTTTTAGACAGAGTTTTACTCTTGTTGCCCAGGCTGGAGTGCAATGGTGCAATCTCCACTCACTGCAACCTCCACCTCCCAGGTTCAAGGGATTCTCCTGCCTCAGCCTCCTGAGTAGCTCAGATTACAGGTGTCCGCCACCATGCCTGGCTAATTTTTTGTATTTTTAGTAGAGATGGAGTTTCACCGTGTTCACCAAGCTGGTCTTGAACTCCTGACTTCAAGTGATCCACATGCCTCAGCCTCCCAAAGTGTTGGGATTACAGGCGTGAGCCACTGCGACTGGCCTAGAAATGGTCTAAGCCTCTGAATTAGATGCTCACACAGAAGAGGATATTTCCAGTTAGCTGCTGAGTGTTCGCATGTTGGCCATGAAAATACCTTACCCTACAGGTAAATGCTTTATATTCTGACTTATAGCCAAAGACAGCCCCAAGCAATTGGGGATGCTTAGTTTTGAAAACTTCATAAAAATTCTCCCTAGGGTTAAGAAAGTAGGGCAAGGTTAAAAAAAAAAAAAAAAGAAGAAGAATATGGATGTTTTATAACAGGGATGAAATCTGAGGCTAATCAGAGGACAGATACAGAGGTAGGGAGTGATGAAGAAATCACCATCTATCTTTAGGTCATGTGGGTAATTTCTGAACAATTCACATAGGTGAACATGAGTCTCTACAACTTCATTTTCTTGATTTTTAAATCTATGTCCTGAAACCTAGCTGCTGAGGAACCAGCTACTCAGCAAACTGACCTATGATATTTAATCATCAACTTAAATGTTCACTTGTAACATTTCCCATTTCATTTTATTTCAGGCTATGAAGGCAATTCAAACAGAGGAAGGGAAAGATCTGCTAAGGCAAATACCAGACAACCTAGACTTTCTTGCCTAGAGTAGGTGAGGGAGAAAAAGAAGCAAGCAGGATATGCTTTTTCTACAAACTGCGTTTCCTGTAGATGTCTTTGTTTTTCGTTTTCTAGTGAGTAATGGTTAAATGGTTTGGCAGACTAACATCCCTGGAAAAGTGGAGATCGCTTAGTATTTCTGCAAAATGATAGGTCAGAAGAGAGCTTCTGTGCCCTACATAATCTGAAGTTAGCTCCACAAGTCTCTCTCCTGTCATCTAAAATCTCTTTCATTAAGCCAAACATGTCCCTTCATTTCTGGGAGAGCCCAGCGTGAGTTAATAAATCTACTGGGACAAGTGAGTTGAGAGATTACACATATAGGACACATTTGAGGGGCTAAAGCTGACCTCCATCTGGAGGCACAAAAGCCTAGAAGATTCCACAAACTGCCAGACTCATGAACAGTAATCCTTAAATGAAATTCATCGTTCAGCAGAAAAACAAGTTAAGGACGGTAATTCAATGGTAGACGAAACAGGCCGGAACAGGTTCAAATGCTGCATATTTCACAACAGAGCTTAATTAAAACAGGACTATGAGGCTGTTAATTGCATTATAATAGTTCAGCATGAAATTAGGTCTGATGTGAATGTCCTTAGAATGGAGTTGTTTATGTTATTATAATTACACAGTGGTACATAGATTGACTGCATAGATAGATTTTTAACAGCTCTTGAGTGGATTTCTTTTCTTTCCTCATTTAAATTTGCACTCAGTTTCCAAGTATGGAAAGTCAGCAAGAGGGAACCAGGGTCAGGAAATTAGGTCATACTGGATGATCTGGTTGGTCTCCTGTGTATTTAAAGCTTAGAACTCCAAATAAGTTATGTCTTGATGATCGTGATTTTATTCACTATTTCTTTAGGAGCAAACAATTCATTAAAAAACTAGGTCTCAGTAAAATGGACATATATGCTTCATTTTGTCTTAGAAAGTGATGACATTCTGTGGAATTAATGAATCCAAATACATGATTATGACTGTGTCTGTTGTTCCACAGTATTATATATTCCAGTATTTTAAAAAGTTAAAAAAAAAACAAAGATTGGTATCTAATAAAAAATGATAACTCCTGTTCACAAAATATAACAGATATAACAAGAATTGATTTTCCAAATGGCAAAAATGAGGGCTCTTTTTAGATCCAGCCACAGGATCCACTTTTTGGTCAAGAACTTAGCTGGTTTACTTTAGAATCTCACCTATGGCCTTGACTTAAACCTTAAAACCTTGGATAGCATCAGATATTTGGGAAGCATATACATATTTGATGTTTTCAATCTTTATCTTATTTTGATTACTGTGCATTCTATATATGTCAGCAATATTGTACATTGTTGTTTTGAAATAAAAAAGGCAAAAAATTAATAGAAGATGATCTACAAATAAATTAGATAAGTAAAATGATTGTATCTTGATGCTTTACTCTTTAGCATAACCATTAAGGGTATAGAACAAGCACTTAAGTAAATTTGAACCAATTTAGAGAAAGACAATAAACTATGTAGCATTGCCAGAAAGCCATACTTCTAAATAAAATTACCTGTGCTTAATTTAGATAGAAATTATACAATTTTGAGGAAAGTTAATGGATATCCATAAGTATTTGTACACACATTATATGGTAAATTCTGTTATCCTGAACATCTCAAATTTCGGTAACCAACAATTTTATATCCTGCACTGTTAGTGAAAATACGTGCTTTTCTTTTTTATTTTTTTCTTTCGAGACAGAGTGTTCTTGCTGCCCAGGCTGGAGTGCAATGGCGTGACCTTGGCTCACTGCAACCTCCACCTCCCGGGTTCAAGAAGTTCTCGTACCTTAGGCTCCCAAGTAGCTGGGATTATAGGTGCCCACCACCATCCTGGCTAATTTTTTTGTATTTTTAGTAGAGATGGGGTTGAAGTATAAACATTCTGGAAGCTTAGACTCACTTATGAGTATAATTTCTATACTTTAACCAAACTTATTTCAAAAACCAAGTAGTATAAGTTGGTTGAAACTTTTGGAGGGAGAATTAGTAACAGCAAGCATGAACTCATCAAACACTGAGCATGCTCCTACATGAATTTGGCAAAGGCTGTCACATGAGTCTTCCCCATACAACTACTTGGCTCACTCTTTTCCTTCATGACTCTACTAAAATGTCACCTTTATCAGTGGGGTCTTTCCCCATCACCCCGAAGGAAATAGCACCTTCACCCTCAGCCATACCCTGTTCCTTCCTTTCCCTACAACACTTATTATAGGAGTTACTACCAACCACAATGTAGATTTACTTCCTTATTCTCTGGCTTTCTGCACACAAATGTCAGCTTCATGGGGAAAGAGACTAGAGCCTGGCAAATAAGAGGAGCTAAGTATGTATCTGTTGAAAGAAGAAATAAGTGAATTCAGTGATTTAAATGAATTCAGTATTTAAGGCAATCTGTTTTTTGTTTTGTTTTGCTTGTATCAAGTTTACCTTTGAGGGTACTACATCAATTTATTTTTGCTAACTGCAAAATTGATATGTAACCAACTGTTCTTCTGTGTCAGTGTTTCTAACAATGCTAAGGCCATTTCTTCAGAAGTATGAATGAGGCCATCACTCTATCAACATCTCACAAGGCAAATTTTAAATCCCTATTTCTTAATTCAGTGAAGTTTGTTCAGTTGCTGTCTCATCACCTCACTCCACCTACACCATCCACAAGTCAAAGACTGCCCGGGTCATAACTCTCCTAGAATAATACCCCTTCGCACGCATATAAAACCTTTACTCCAGGAGTTACAATGGATAACATGATAATTAATTGCCTCATTACACAGCCCTAGGAGCAAGAGATTATTATAGTATTTTGATTTTCTGGATGGTAAGTCTCAGATAAAGAAAATAAAACTGCATCTCCACCTTCAGTAAAAATACCAGAGCGATAAGAAACAATGAATTAAATTCATCTTCATGCAATTCATTGATAGAGACATTAGTGTTTAATGGAAAAAATGAGCATATTTAATTTACCACTTTCCACTCAGAGAAGCCAGGGCTATTTCACAGTTGTTTTTTCCACAGCTATCAAAAGAAATCAGAATGGATGGGCGTGGTGGCTCATGCTTGTAATTCAAGCACTTTGGGAGTCCAAGGCAGGTGGATCACTTTGGGTCAGGAGTTTAAGACCAGTCTGTCCAACATGGTGAAACCCTGTCTCTACTATGAACACAAAAATTAGCTGGACATGGTAGTGTGTGCCTGTAATCCCAGCTACTCAGGAGGCTGAGGCAGGAGAATCACTTGAACCCAGGAGACAGAGGTTGCAGTGAGCGGAGATCATGCCACTGCACTCCAGCCTGGGTGACAGAGTGAGACTCCACCTCAAAACAAAACAAAACAAAACAAATCAGTATGCTTGTGGTGTGCTTGGTGTGCTTAGTTTAAGTCTTTTTCATTATCCAAAACCATTTTTGTGTCCCTCATTCAGGCTAGATGCCATTAGAGATACAGGTTGAAGTCTGGGCACAGTGCCTCACACCTGTAATCCCAGCACTTTGAGAGGCTGAGGCAGGAGGATCACTTGAGCTCAGGAATTCAAGACCAGCCTGGGCAACACAGTGAGACCTCATCTCTACTTCTTTTTCTTTTTTTTTTTTTAAAGAAGAAACAAATACAGGACAAAATATATTTTCTTGGCCTCCATGAAACTTATAACTTAGTAAGGGAAGTGAGATACAAATGGCAATTATTATAATTTAAAACTAGTAAGTTATAAATGCTCTATTAGAGATTTACAACTGTAAGCATCTGAGGAAGGAAAATTCACTTTCTGCAAGTGGTGAAAATAGATGGCTCATGTTAGGTATCTCCTCTGGGCCTGGACTAGAACTTAGAAGGGAGAGAAAAAAGGCCACACAGGTGAAGATGAATATTTTTGATTAAAAAAAGTAAAAGAATAAGGAAATTTGGCATTCATATTTTAACCAAAGTTCCAGTATAATGCCTTTCAGTGAATCTAAGCTTCCAGAATGTTTATACTTTTTGAGATTTCAAGGGATATTGTCAGGCTTTCTATTTTATGATCACACTTGGACATTGGATTTTGTCATTTGTTTGAATGTGGTTCTGTCTTTCAGCATGACATTTTCAGAGCAGAGTAAGAGAAGAAAAAAGCATACAGAAAATTGATCACAGCAGAAACTATTTTGGGAAAGATTAATTAGGAATAAGAATTATAAAATAATACTTATTTAGGACCCATTATGTAAAAAGTTCTCTTCAAAGCAACATTCATTCATTCATTCATTCAACCATCCACTGTATTTATCGTATTTATTGAAATCCATTGTATTTCTTGAAATTGTATTTTGTACCAGAGGAAAATGGAGACAAAAAATTAAAGCAAAGGGACAGAGTCCTTGATCTACAGCTTACATTCTAGGGGAAGAAGATAGATGATAAATAACTAAGTACATCATATGTGCAATGGGGGAAACGAGAAACAGGGGCAGGAGACTAGACAGTGGGAGGGGGAGCGGGCTATTTTATTGCTATTTTATTCAGAGCTAGTTTCTTATTCAGAGAAAGGCTCCCTGAGATAGAGACATTTGATCACAGGCTTGAATAAAGGGAGGGTGTGTATCAGGTACATAACTAGGAGAACAGCATAGTAAAAGAGGAAATAGCAAGTACACGGCTGTCTGGGCAGTATACAGTAGTCCTTTGTCTGAGGTTTCACTTAGTGGTTTCAGTTAAGCGTGGTCTAATGTGGTTCAAAAACATTAAGTGACAAATTCCAGAAATAAACAGTTTATAGGATTTTAAATTGTGTATCATTCAGAGTAGCATGATTAAATCTTGAGTCACTCCTGCTCCCTCCCTACCGGATCATGAACCTTCCCTTTTCCAGCATCTGTGCTGTGGAGTTACCTGCCCGTGAGCCACTCAGTGTTGCTGTAGGTCCTCAGATTGACTGTCGAGGTATCACGATGCTAGTGTTCAAGTAAGTAACTCCTTTTTTAAACTTAATCATTGCCCTTGAACCCAAGAGTAGTGATGCTGGCATACTGTTATACTTGTTCTATTTTATTATCAGTTATTACTGTTAATCTCTGACTGTGCCTAATTCGTAAATGACACTTTATCATAAGTATGTATGTATAGGAAAAGAAACATAGTACATGTAGGGTCTGATACCATCCACAGCTTCAGACATCCACTGGGAGATGTGCCCTTGTCTTGTGTTCCAGAAAAAGCAAAGAGGTCAAAAGAACTGAAACGTGGTGAAGAAGGGAGAGATAGGAGATGAGACGAGAGCTGTGGGGATCTGGGGGAAAAAGCTGAGCATTTAGAGATTTGTAGGCTGCTGAGGGACTATGAGTTTTACTCTGATGAACATGAAGGCAGAGATTGGGGTGACTCATCTACAAGCCAAGAACCAAAGATTGCCAGGAAGCCACCAGAGGCTAGGAGAGAGGCATGGGACAGATTCTCCCTCACTGAAATCAAGAAGACCCAATCCTACTGACACCATGATCTCAGACTTCTAGACTCCAAGGCTGTGAGACAGTAAGCTTCTGTTGTTTAAGACACCCAGTTGTGGCATTTTGATTTGATAGTTCCGGGAAATGAACACAGGAAATGACCCACTTACATGCATTATAGGTGAGAATTAGTGAACAGTAGAGTCAAAATATGACTGCAAGGTAATGTGACCTCAGAGGCCAGGCTCCTAAACTCTATCTCTACTGCTTTTCTAAAAGACACATTTCAAAATAGTAAAGCAAAAGGAAAATATTTCCAGAGTACCCATTTCAATAAAATTAAGGAAGTATATTTACTTTAGGCCATATATACATATCCAACAGCTTTTTCTGTGCTTTGTCATTATTGAACTTGAGCTACAGAGAGTGTTTGAAGAGGACTTGACTGTAGAGAATTATCTCCTGACTCTGTTTTTGGTTAGGAAGATTAACACCCTGGGAAACAGGGTGTTATATTTCCAACCTCCACCCACTGGAAATCACTACTCCTCTGCTTCTATGTGCTTGACTTTTTTAGATTCCGTATATAAGTGACATTATGCAGTATTTATCTCTTTGTGCCTGGCTTATTTCACTTAGCACAGTGTCCTTCAGGTTCATCCATGTTACTGCACATGACAAGATTTCCTCATTTTCTAAGACTGACTAATGTCCCATCATTCTATATGCCACATTTTCTTTATCCATGTATTCACTGATTGATATTTAGGATGATTTTCTTAGCTATTTTGTGAATACTGCTGCAATCAACATGGCGATGAAGTTATCTCTTCAACATACTGATATAATTTCCTGTTAACATGTACGCAGAAGTGAAATTGCTCAGTCACATGGCAGTTATATTTTTACTTTTCAGGAACCTTCATACCATTATTCATAATAGCGTACTAATTAACATTTCCACTAACAATGTACCAGTGTTTCCTTTTTTCCACATCATCACCAACATTTATTGTTTTTGGTCTTTTTGTAATGGAGATTCTAACAGGCATTAGGTGATTTCTCATTGTAATTTTGATTTGCAATTGCCTGATGAGTGATGTTCAGCATTTTTGCATGTAGCTGTTGGTCATTTGCATATCTTCTTTTGAGAAATGTCTATTCAGGCCTGTTGCCCAATTTTAATTGGATCATTTATTTTCTTGCTATTGAGTTGTTTGAATTTCTTATATATTTTGGATTTTAACCTCTTACAAAGTTTATTGTTTGCAAATATTTTTTCCCATTTGTAGTAAGAATCAATACGCTGTTGATTGTTTCCTTTGCTGTGCAGAAGCTGTTTGAGGTCATCCCATTCTTCTATTCTTTTATTGTTTATATGTTTGAGGTTATACCTAAAAAATTATTGCCCAAACCAGTGTCAAGAAGTCTTTTTCCTGCATTTTCTTGTGGTTGTTTTACAGTTTTATCTTTAAATCTTTAGTCCATTTTGAGTTGATTTTGGGATATTGTGCCAGATAAATGTTCAATTTCATTCTTCTGCATGTGAATATTTAGTTTTCCTAACACTACTTAATGAAGAGACTGGCCTTTCCCCATTATATGTTCTTGGCACCTTTGTTGATCAGTTTATCATAATAGTGTGGATTTATTTCTAGGCTTTCTATTCTATTTCTTTGGTCTATGCTATTTTGATTACTACCGCTTTACAGCATATTTTGATATTAGGCAGTGTTATGCCTCCAGATTTGCTCTTTGTGTTCAAGACTGCTTTGGCTTTCTGGAGTTTTTTGTAGTTTCATACAAATTTTAGGATTGCTTTTTCTATTTAGATGAAAAATACCATTAAAGTTTTGATAGAGATTGTATTGAATCTGTGTATTGGTTAGGGTAGTATGCAAATTTAAACAATATTAATTCTTCCAATTCATAAATATGGAATATATTTCTATTTTTTTGTGACTTCAACTTCTTTCATCAATGTTCTCTAGCTTTCAGTGTACAGAACTAACACCTCATTGGTTAAATTTATTTCTAAGTATTTTATTTTTTTATGCTATTGTAAATGGGATTATTTTCTTAATTTCATTTTTGGATAGCTTATTGCTAGTATATAGAAATGCCACTAATTTTTGCTGGGTGCGGTGGCTCACGCCTATAATCCCAGCATTTTGGTAGGCCAAGGCGGGTGGATCATGAGGTCAAGAGATCGAGACCATCCTGGTCAACATGGTGAAACCCTGTCTCTACTAAAAATACAAAAGTTAGCAGGGCATGGTGGCGCACGCCTGTAGTCCCAGCTACTCGGGAGGCTGAGGCAGGAGAATTGCTTGAACCCAGGAGGCAGAGGTTGGGGTGAGCCGAGATTGCACCATTGCACTCCAGCCTGGGTAACAAGAGCAAAACTCCATCTTAAAAAAAAAAAGACATGCTACTAATTTTTATATGTTGATTTTGTATCCTGCAAGTTTACTGTATTTATTAGTTTTAATAGTTTTTGGTGGAGTCTTTAGAGTTTTCTATATTAGATTATCTTGTCTATAAAGAGAAATCATTTTACTGTTCCCCTTCTGACTTGGATCCCTTGTTTCTATTCTTAGCTAATTGCTTTGGCTAGGACTTCCAGTATTATGTTTAACAGAAGTGGTGAGAATGGACATCCTTGTCCTTCACCTGATCTTTAAGAAACATCTTTCAGCTTTTCATCATTGAATGTGATGCCAGCTGTGGGCTTGTCATATATGGCTGTGATTACAGATGTATATAATACCTTTATTACATTGAGGTATATTCCTTCTACACTTTGTTGAGAGTTTTTATCATGAAATAATGTTAAATTTTGTCAAATGATCTTTCTGCATCTATTGAGATTATCATGCAATGTTTATCCATTTTGTGAATGCAGCATATCACATTTATTGATTTGCATATATTGAGTCATCTTTGCATCCCAGAGGTAAATCCTCCTTGATCATGGCGCATGATTCTGTTAATACTCTATTGAATTTGATTTGTAAGTATTTGGTTGAGTATTTTTGCATCTATGCTCATTAAAGATACTGGCCTATAATTTTAATTTTTTATAGTGTCCTTAACTGGCTTTTGTGTATCAGTAATGGTGGCCTTATAAAATAAGATTGAAAGTGTTCCCTCTTCTTCATTCCTTTGGAAGAATTTGAGAAAAATTCATTTAAATATATGTTTTAAATGTTTGGTAGAATTTACCAATGAAGTCATCATAAACTGGACTTTTATTTTGTTGTGGGGGGATTGTGATTACTGATTCAATCACCATATGCGTTACTGGTCTATTCAGACTTTTTATTTCTTTATAATTCAGTCTTTGTAGGTTGTACATTTCCACAGATTTATCCACTTCTAGGTTATCTCATTTGTTGATGGATAGTTGTTCATAGTAATCTCATAATTCTTTATATTTCTGTAGTATCAGTCACAATGTCTCCTCTTTCAGTTACAATTTTATTTCAATTACTTATTATAATTTTTATTTGTTCCGTTTATTATTTTTTCTTCTTAGCCTAACTAAAGGTTTGTGAATTTTGTTCATCTTTCAATAAACAAACTCTTAGTTTCATTGATCTTTTTAACTGTTTTTCTAGTTTGTATTTCATTTATTTCTCCTCAGATTTTTATTATTTCCTTCCTTCTTCTGACTTCGGGCTTAGTTTGCTCTTTTTTAGTTACTCGAAGTGTGAAGCTAGGTTATTTGAGATCTTTCTTTTTTCTTAATGCAGTGTTTACCACTATAAATTTCACTTTTAGAACGGCTGTTGCTGCATTCCTTAGGTTTTGGAATGTTGTGTTTTCATTTTCATGAGTCTCAAGATACTTTTTTATTTCCTTTTTTCTATTTTGAATCACTGATTGCTCAGAAGTGTGTTAATTCCCACGTATTTGTAAATTTTCCAATTTTCCTTTTGTTATTGATTTCTAGTTTTATATCATGTGGTCAGAATAATACTTGATGTAATTTCAATCTTCTTAAGCTTGCAAGACTTGCTTTGTAGCCTCTCAACTGAAGAATCATGAGGTTCATAAATTTGGAGTGGAGAGTTTTATTTCTTTCAAAGAGTTGCAGCCTGCAGGCTGGCTATTCTGCAAGCTGAAAGCATAGCTTCTGGCAGAAACCAGAAGCAGAACTTTGACAGAGAAAAGGGTAGAAGAGGAATTTATGTTAAATGAGTGGCTAAGTATAAATATTTAACTGGTTATAGAAAGAATTATGGATATTTACAAAAGTGGGGCATGTACATGCACAGCAAGCAAACATGCATGTAACATAGTCCCATGCTCACTTTGCGTTGGACACTTAAAATTTAAATACAGTAAAATTACGCCATATTTGTCAGAAGGTGAAATGGTAAACACAGAAGCATTCTGGGTGCAGCCTCTGTAAGCCAACCAGAACCAGTCCATGGTTGGTGGTCCCCTATCAGGAAGGAACGCTGGTTAGTTGTATCAAAACCACAAAGAGGGAGAGGAGACCAGCAAGTGTTTTGAAAGCACTGCTTTCTGTTTAACCCTTAGGAAAAAAAGTCTAATGGTGGTTAGTGAGAAGGGGTATAATGAGGCATGTTTAACCTCCCCATTCTGTCATGGTCAGGAATTCAGCTTTTAAGGTTTCTCTAGGGTCCCCTTGGCCAAGAAGAGGTTTGTTCAGTTAGATGGGGGATTTAGTATTGCAGTTTTATTCTTCAGGCTTAACATATGATCTATTCCAGAGAATATTTCATGTGCTCTTGAAAAAAATGTGTAGGCAGCTATGCAGCTACTGTTGGATGGAATGTTTTGTATATGTCTGTTAAGTCCATTTGGTGTATATTGTTGTTCAAGTCCACTATTTGTTTATTGATATTCTGTCTAGATGATCTATCCATTGTTGTAAGTGCAGTATTAAGCCACCTACAATGATTGTATTGCTATTTCTCCCTCAGTTCTGTTGATGTTTGCTTTGTATATGTAGGTGCTCTAATGTTGAGTGCATATATGTTTACAATTATGTTTCAGGATTTCAGGAATTTCACAAAAAGCACTTCAAGACTCCCAAGGAGAAGTGAAACTCCAAAGGTGGACTATGTGATGACCCAGCTCTCTTCTTAGGGATGATTTCCTAGTCATAGCACAGACAGCTGGAATTTTTTTTAAAAAAATGAGGTCTTGCTGAGTTGAGGCAGAGTTTGAGGTAGTCTATGTGGCTGGAATTTTCAGAGTAAGAAATTGGCAGTCTCAGAAGAACATGTGGAGGTTGCTCTGTGAGTCTTTATCTAAGAGCTAGACTGCCCATGTGCAAGGTGAGACCACACAAGGCTCATCAAATAGCAGCTGTCATGAGGTCAAGAGCAGAATAAAGATACTAGGAGCTTCTCATAGTACTATGAGAAGATGGGAAGACCAGTGTCTCGAGAAGTTAAGAGTTCTGACCCTACCGGAGTAAAGATGATATGGTTTGGCTCTGTGTCCCCACCCAAATCTCATGTCAACTTGTAATTCCCAGTGTTGAACTAGGGGCGTGGTGGGAGGTGACTGAATCATGGGCACAGACTTCTCCCTTGCTTGTGACAGAGTTTTCTCACAGGATCTGGATGTTTGAAAGTGCGCAGTCCCTTTCCCTTCACTCTCTTTAAAGATGTGCTTGCTTCCCCTGTTGAATTCTGCCATGATTGTAAGTTTCTGAGGCCACTCCAGAAGCAGAAGCCTGTATGACCCAAATAACTGTGAGCAGATCAAACCTCTTTTCTTTATAAATTACCCAGTCTCAAGTATGTGTTTATAGCAGTGTGAGAACAAACTAATACCAAAAATTAGTAACGGGGAAGTAGGGTATTACTATAAAGATATCTGAGACTAGGCATGGTAGCTTACACCTGTAATCCCAGCACTTTGGGAGGCTGGGATGGGTGGATCACCTGAGGTTGGAAGTTTGAGACCAGTCTGACCAACATGGAGAAACCCCGTCTCTACTAAAACCACAAAATCAGGTGTGGTGGTGCATGCCTCTAATCCCAGCTACTCAGGAGTGGGAGGCAGGAGCATCACTCAAACCTAGGAAGTGGAGGTTATGGTGAGCCGAGATTGTACCATTGGACTCCAGCCTGGGCAACAACAATGAAACTCCATTTCAAAAAAACAAAACAAAACAAAACAAAAAGGTATCTGAAAATGTGGAAGCAGCTTTAGAACTGGGTAATGAGGAGAGTTTGGAACAGTTTGGAGGGTTGGTTCAGAAGCAGACAGGAAGAGGAGAGGAAATTTAGAACTTCCTATAGACTTGTTAAATTGTAACCAAAATGCTGATACTGATATGGACAGTGCAGTCCAGGCTGAGATGTTCTCAGAAGAAGATGAGAAACTTATTGGGAACTGGGGTGAAAATCAATCTTGCTATGCTTTAGCAAGGACACTGGTGGCATGTGCTCCTGCTCTAAGGATCTGTGAAACTTTGAAATTGAGAGAGATGAGTTAGGGTATCTGGAAGAACAAATTTCTAAGCAGCAAAACATTGAACCTGTGCTCTGGCTACTTATAACAGCGTATGCTAATATGTGTATGTAAAGAGATTATCTGAAACTGGGACTTACATTTAAAAGAAAACAGAATATAAAAGTTTGGAAAATTTGCAGCCTGACCATGTGGTAGAAAAGAAGAACCCACATTATGGGGGAGGAGTTCAAGCCTGATGCCGAAACTTGCATAAGTAAAGAGGAACTGAATGTTAATAGCCAACACAATGGGGAAAATGCCTCCAAGACATTTCAGAGACCTTTGCAGCAGCCCCTCCCATCACAGGCCTTAGGAGGGACAAATGGTTTCAGGGGCCAGGCTCAGGACCTTGCTGCTCTCAGTCTCAGGAGATGATGCCCTGTGTCCCAGCTGTTCCAGCTCCAGCCTTGGCTAAAAGGGGCCAAGATGCAGCTTGGGTGGTTGCTTCAGAGGGTACGAGTTGTAAGCTTTCATGGCTTCCGTGTGGTGTTAAGCCTGAAGGTGTGCAGAGGGTAAGAGTTGAGGCTTGGTAGCTTCCACCCAGATTCCAGATGATGTACGAAACACCTGATGTCCAGGCAGAAGTCTGCTACAGGGGTGGAGCCTTCAAGGAGAACCTCTACTAGAGCAGTGCTGAGGGGGAAATGGGCTTGGAGACTCCAGACAGAGTCCCCACTGGGGCACTGCCTAGTGGAGCTGTGAGTATAGAGGGCCATCATGCTCTAGACCCCAGAATGGTAGATACACCAAAAGTTTGCACCTGGCATCTGGAAAAGCCACAGGTACTCAATGACAGCCCTTGAGAACAGCCATGGAAGCTTAGCCCTGCAGAGTCACGGGAGCAGAACTGCCCAAGGTTTTGGGAGCCCACCTCTTATATAAGTGTGGCCTAGATATGAGATATGGAATCAAAGGAGACTATTTTGGAGCTTCAAGATTTAAGATGGCCCTGCTGGGTTTTGGACTTGCATGAGGCCTATAATCCCTTTGTATTTGCCAATTTCTCAATTTTGGAAAGGTAGCATTTACCCAATGACCATACTCCCATTGTATCTTGGAAGTAACCAACATGTTTTTTGTTTTACAAGCTCATAGACAAGACGGACTTGCCTTGTTTCAGCTTAAACTTTGGACTTGTACTTTTGACTTAATGCTAAAATGAGTGAAAACTTTTGGGAACTGTAGGGAAGGCATGATTGTGTTTTGAAATGTGAGAATGACATGATATTTGGGAGGGGCCAGAGGTAGAATGACATGGTTTGGCTCTGTGTCCCCACCCAAATCTCATGTTGAATTGTAATTTTCAGTGTTGATGTAGAGGACTGGTGGGAGGTGACTGAATCATGGGGCAGAATTCCTCCTTGCTGTTCTTGTGATATATTTCTCATGAGATCTTGGTATTTGAAAGTGTGTAGCACCTCCTCCTTTACTCTCTCTCTCCTGCTGGCCATGTGAAGTGTACTTACTTCCCTGTCACCTTCCACCATAATTGTCAGTTTCTGAGGCTTAACCTGAAGCAGAAGCCTGTATCACTCACAGAATCATGAACCAATTAAACCTCTTTTCTTTATAAATTACCCAGTCTCATGTATGTCTTTATAGCAGTGTGAGAATGGACTAATACAAAAGATATCTCATTAATATCTGATGACATTCCCAGCATCCAGTTGAGGCAGAAGGAAGTCCACAACCTAGGAGTAATAAGCACACACCATAAAGCAAGATCCAGTCCAGACCAACATTAACAAAGGCTAAACCTGGCCTGGGCAAGGTTCACGTTGGAGACTGCATTTAGAGTTTGAGATCCCTCAAGTTAGAGGAGTTTAGGACATACCTCAGATTTTCCTCCATTTTATCCTAGTGAAATTTAAAATCAAGATCATAGAAGTTCAAGATGACCATTCAATAATTTAACTATCTGATAAAACAAGAAGAAACAAACTTCATGGAAAGGTAATGGAATTCAGAGTTTATATATGTTAAAATACATAATATATGAAATACAATACATCCAAAAAGAAAAAAAAAAATCAGTAAAAGGAGGCATCAAGAGAAAAAGCTGTCAATAAAAATCAACCTTGAGATGGTTCAGATATTATATTTAGAAAACAGAGCCTTTAAGGCATCTATTTCAATTGTTTAAAGAACTAAGAAAAGCATGTTTAAATAATTTTAAAAATATATAATTCTAATGAGTAGACTGATAAAGAGTCTCAGCAGAGAAACAAAAACTATGAAAAATAACTGCATAGAAATTCCAGAAAACTACAATGACTGAAATAAAAAATTCATTGGCTAGGCTTAACAACAGATTGCAGATGTTGAAAAAAAGGTACAGTGATTTTGAAGACAGCTCAAAAGAAATTACTCGATTTGCAGAACAGAGAAAAAATACTAAAGAAAATAAAAAAGCAAACCAGAAGCATATAAAATATTAAATAATGTAACATAAATGCAATTAAAGTTGCAGGTGGAAAAGGAGGTGAGATTAGTACTGAAAAAATATTTTAATAAATGATGACTGAAAACATCCCAACTATGTTGAAGACCACTTCTTACAAAGCAAAGAAGAATAAAACCACAAAGAACTTTACCTTGACAAATCAGAGGCCACAGCTGAAAACTAGAGATAAATAATAGAGATTTAAATCAAACAAGGGAAAAAAGACACATTATGTACAGGGAATATGGATATAAATGACCTCTGGCTTCTCTTAAAAAACAAAAACAGATAGAGGCCAGATGATAATACAACAATATATGTAAACCCCGATTTCTGGGTCGTTTGCTTGAATAGTCACAATGTGATCACAAACTCTGTAAATATAGATGTTATAACATTTATTTTTATGTTAATGTTAAACCATTGATTACACATTTGCTCGTGTTTGCAGCTTTTCATCCTTTCTGATATCTGGAACAGTCTTCTGAAATACTTATGAAAATAAAATTCTAGATCTAGAGTCTTGTCATTTGGCTAAGTTCTTGATTTTTTTTTTTTTTTTACTTTCCTCACCAATGAAATGAAGTACATATGGTCTCTGACTTAATGATGGCTTGATTTAAAGATTTTTAACTTTACAATGATGTGAAAGTGATATGCATTTTGTAGAAATTGTACTTTGAGTACCCATACAACTATTGCTTTTCACTCCAGTATTCAATAAATTATGAGATATTCAACACTTAATTATAAAACAGACACTGTGTTAGATTATTTTGTTGAACTATAGGCTAAGGTAAGTGTTCTGAGCATGTTAAAGTAGGCTAGGCTAAATTATTATGTTCAACAGGTTATGTGTTTTCAATTCATTTTTGACTCATGGTGTTTTCAATTTAGATAGGTTTATTGAACATAGCCCCATTGTAACTCAAGGAGCATCTATATTGGACCCAATTATCTCTAAGACAATTGCAATCTCTGAAACACAATGCAGAGTAATGAACAAGTACTAGAATGGCAATGCATAAGAAATCCAAGATTGAGGAGTATCACATTACATGAAGTTAATATTTTTACTTTTAAATGCCTATAAATCAGAAAACCATGATAAACATATTTCTGAACAGATTTTTTCCTTCACCTTTGTTTTAACCTAAAGAGTACGATGCCAAAATAAACAAACATGACCCATCAATGTGTTCATCTTAGCAGCGAAAAAATCAACCCTCAAATGACAGAACATGATGACCAAGCATTTCTCATTTAGTGTCTAAAGGAAATAAACATATTTCCAGAACTTTTGTTACAAGATTACTGATTAGTATGAAACTCATCTGCTGGTTGGTATTATAGCACTATTAGAAGCATACTTACTAGACAGAGTCAGCATTTCTCTTTATACAAAGAGAATGGACCAGTCAGATTTGTAGATTGTTTATTTCAGGTGACTCATGATGGTGTGTGGCACTGCCTAGGTTTTCCCATTTATTGGTTACTTGATATGAGTCTGAGTGACAAATGGAGTGGTTAAATAATAGTAGAATATCAGTGCATCCTTCCTTTTCTCTCTCTCCTCTCTCTTCTCTCTCTGCCACACACACATACACACACACACACACACACACACAAAACAGAGCACCTCTATTTTCTGGGTAATTAAAGAAAGCTCTAATCCATATTGCAAGCAATGTCAGATTGAAATCATCTAGAAACACCTAAAAACCCTTGAGTAACACTCTATCATTATATTTGTCAAAACTACATCTTCACTTGTTATTGACAGTCTGGTCATCAAGTAGGCACAAGTTCACAATTCCAAGAATGTTATTTTCAGATTATCTGTTCATTCTTTCAGGCCTATTATTTTGTCCTTAAGTGTACTAAAAGAACCAAAAATGTTAAGTAGGACATTTAATCCACACATCTCCTTTGCAGGAATGGAGACAGAAGGGAGATAAAACTAATGCACCAATTTTCACTGTAACAGATATAACTTTTAAGATAGTCTAAAAGAATTATAAGTAAGACAATTGACAGATAATATACTCAGATATTTTTAAAATAATTTAATATGTAGAAACTATGAAAATACAATAGTATCCTTTGATTGATGGGAAAATTGAATAGAGGTTTTAAAGATACATAAAGTGATTATAAAAAACTGATTTCAAAACTTGTACATTGAAAATAATGAACTTAAGAAATCACTTTACTATTTTTAGCTAAAGGGTATTGTCATTAATTTAGCTTTTGCTAAATGAGCTCAATAGAAGGATATTTACAGATTTTAAAATTGTTTATATCAAAAATGCTCAATTTAGGTTTACTAGTGATTTTTTGGTATGATATCTTCAACTTAGGCAGGAATTCACTTGTGGAAAGAAATAAGCATTAGAGAAGAGTAAGCTAGAAATTGGCTTGAGGTTTACAAACTGAGGAAGATCAACTGGGGAATCAATTCACCCCCCTGGAGATACTAAGAAAATAGCTGGGGAGGCCGTGCTCAGAGTGTGAGAGGGATGGCATTCTGCTCAGCCATAATTCTTGTAATGGCTAGGCAGGAATCTTAAGATGGGCCGCAGCTGCAATTTTGATCTCTTGAATTTTTATCTTCCAGGCTTTTAAGTGCAAGGTCATCTAGTGGACACATAGAGTTTAATGAATACAACACTCAATTGATACATATATTAATGAGTATCTATATACGGGAAACAACAGAAAAGTCTGGATTCAGAATTACAAGTTAACATTATATTCTCAGTTACCATAGGTAACTGTTATTGGGTTATTGGGTTGTTACAGGAATCCATAGAGACTATGTGTTTCTATCTGCTTTCTGCCCATGAAGAAATTATTTTCTTGGTAGAGATTAGGATGTGTGGGGAAAGATCAGATAGAAGAATTACTTAAAGGAGAAATATATGTAATAAGTTGGGGATAGTTGTAAGAGCTTACTATAAGGTGCATAATTTAATGTAATTATAATAAGTGTTAACTAAGATATATCAAGATATTAACCAAGTGATAACAAGAACAGGGAAAAGATGAATTACTCTGAAGAAAATTAACCTGATTGCTTAAAAGGTAGAAATTCTGAATATAATCAAATGATATGTCATTAGAGCTATCACATCTAATGACATATCACATATATATAAAAAGCATAAAATACAAGAGAAGAATAAACATCATATATTAGAATACGTTCATTGAAAACAGGTAGTTGTCAGGTGAAAATCATAAATGTATTTTTCAATAAAGGAAAAATAACAAAGTGGACTAAAGAGGGTGAAAGTTCAAAGTTTTAGAACTAACTGGATATCAACAAGGATTTCTCAAGGGCTGAGAAACAGAAAGATTCAGAAAGCACACAAGTGAGAAAAGAAATGAGCATTTATATAGAGAGGAGATGGACGAGCCCAGAGAAGGCTGTCATAAAATACACATTGCATAATGCATGATGGATCAGTTCTATTATTTAACTCTCTAAAAGATGTAACAATACATAGATATGCTAACCATCATAGTCAGCATTAATTTACAGTGGGAGAAATAATTAGAATCTCACTTTTTCTGAAAAATGGAGTGAAAATGTAAACAATGCTTCCCCTCCAGGCAAGTGCTTTATCAAGTTGACAGGTGCATTTGAATTTCCATGGGTGGGGGATATAATAGGTTATTTATGTGTCATTTTAATAGAAAGACCCAACCATTAAGATGGACAGCAGACTTTATCAGTACTGCTGTTTGCAACTAATCCTCCAATTTAGTACCCCATGAAAATACCTGCAACAAAACCTGTCCATTTTTCTTTTATACTCCATTATGGAAAAATCAATATGGGTGCTATTCATCGCAAATCTCCTGCTTGACGGGTGCCTGAGACACAGAATGTGAAAAAGCCTGACAGTTCAGCACTCTGTGTGGCAAAGCCCATTGCTTATGATTTTATTTTGCCACATTCTACCACCCAGAATGGCCCAGTTGGCCTACTATATGTTCCAGAATCTAATAGAGATCAGCCAGAGACGCTGAATCTGATTACTATAAGGGTAATTCATCTGGAGTTAGTTTTAGAGCTCACACCAGGAGCTAATTGACTTCCCAGCTAGACAAATTTAATTTTTATCGCTTTTTATCAGTCAAATGTGATTAATAACTGATAAATTCAGTAAAATAATAATTCAACCAAACCACGCATAAACAACACAATGACTGAATACTTCACTATTTAACCAAGTCATTGAAAACAGTCTGACTACCTATTGTCCGGGAACATGGTCTTCATTTGTCTGTCTTCCAAATCTCCTTGGCCAGGTTTAATATCCAAAATAAGATGTTAACTGGGAAACAATTCTACTACATCCCAAAAGAAATATGTACGAATAGAATTTCATGGAGTTCATGACTGTCAACTACAAAGCCATCTGAGACTAATTATCAAAAGGCTCAAAATTCAACACCTTCCCCACAGAAGCACCTTAAAGGCAGAAAATTTACATGATTTCTCTTTGTTTTCCTCCAAATCACTAAAATTACATGTTTGTCTAATATTTATTAAATTAATGAGTATTTAACAGAGCAAAAGTTCAAATATTTATTTTTGCTATATGTTAGCAAAAGCTAGATTATAGAATAATATACCCAAAACTTCAAACAACTCATAAATGATTCCTAGCCATCAGTCTTTTAATTGACCTAAATTTAGATCAATTGAATGTATTGCATGGAGTGCTTGGGGCAGATCTGACAGACTGGCTCGCTCAACATATACTCCAGACACTAACATGTGCCTTCCAGGAATACAGGAGAAGAAAACCTAAGACTATACTTCTCAGATCCCCCTCTTAGCCATGATCTCCCTTTATAAATTTCTTTCTTAAACTATCTATGGGATTTCTGTTCTCTGCAATTCATAACCCAAACCAACAAGAAATCCAAGGACTGCCCCAAGATTTTCTGCCCATTAAGTGATAAACCATCATTCCCATTTCTGAAATCATAGTTTTCTGTGTCATTTTAGACTTAAAGGTTGAAATTCAAAAATCTCAATCTGTTGCCCAGGCTAAAGTACAGTGGCATGATCCCAGCTCACTGCAACCTCTGCCTCCCGGTTCAAGTGATGCTCGTGCCTCAGCCTCCTGAGTAGCTGGGATTACAGGCACACACCACCATGCAGGCTAATTTTTGTATTTTTAGTAGAGACAGGGTTTCACCATATTGGTCAGGCTGGTCTCGAACTCATGACCTCATGATCCACCCACCTTAGCCACCCAAAGTGCTGGGATTATAGGTGTGGGTCACCGCACCAGGCCAAGGTACTATATTTTATCAGTGCCTTTCTTCTATCATAATAAGGCATCTACACATCTACAAGCATTATCAGAAATAAGCTGATACTATTTACCATTATGCATTGCCTCAGTTAAATACTTATTGAGTACACTACTGTATTCCAGGCACATTCACAAAGCATGTTATATAAATAAGCACAGCATTCAAAAAAAGAAAACTTTCTTCAAAATATGCATTATTTCCATGATGTTTGATGTTGGAGCAAAGCAAGCAACCTCACATATATAGGCTTTTCCTGTTTTGATGTGGACAGGAGTGATCTGGAGCATGGTCTTATGAGACCTGTTGATCACATTTGATATAGGCAGAACAGCTGTGCCAAAGGACCAGAGAAATTTATCAGTGCACTATTTTTATTGGGCCCAATTCTAAGGACTATTTGCTTCCAACAGTTCCTCAGGTGACAATAAAACTGATTCATTTGGAGGCAAATAAATTCTCTGATATAAACAAACTCTTTGAGAAGCGATGTTACCTCTGAAACTTTTTGATATGTAGAAATGTCTCATATCATATAAACACACATATTTTTTCAAGGGTTATATATATGCTTCTAAACCATACCAAGCAATTGAGCAATTAATTGTAACTGTTATTCTCTGCTCTATGATTGTTTTATGTGTTTAATTTTTGTCTTACACTCCTGGCTAGTAAGCTTCTTTACTACCTACTTTATACGTCTTTACATCCTCTCCAAGGTATTTACTGCAGAGCTGGACAGAGAAAACAGCTCGATTAATGCCAGATTCACTGTCAAGGATATTTGGCACTTTCAATGATTTTTTTTAAAGAGTCAAGCAGGTTCATATTTCTATAATGTCTTATTAGTAGGATTTTAGTTTCAATGCCCCCTTGCAATGAACTGCAGAAGCTCCTTCATTAATGAGCCAAAATTGCACATTCAAAACACAGCCTCCAGCAATATCAACTGTGTGATCAATGTAACCTTGAAGAATTCATGATAACTGCAACAGCACTAAGAAAGGGCACGTGATAAAATATAGGGATAGAAGCTTTATTGATACACAAAAGATTATATTTGAATTTTCATCCATTTTTCAATCATGACACCATTCAATTATTAGATATCTTATCATGCTATATTGCTATATCATGAGATAGCTTACTCTGGATTTTCTGAGTAATTTTAATCCCTGCCTTTTTTGTCATGTGAGAGATTAATATTATCTGGGCCCAGGTGATGTGATTATTTGTAGGTAGCTGCTGTGTTTTATTTTAATGATTATTGGAATGCATGTGTTCCTAAGGAAAACTAATCATTTTCATTGAACTATTTTGACATCATTAGCTATAATACAGTGAAAATGAACACCTACTGGACTCTGACCAGAAAAATCAGGGTTTCAATGGCATTTTAGTCACAACATTAAGCTGCCTGAGCCTAAATTTTCCCATTAGGAAAATGAAAATAATAGCTTACTTGGAATGTTTAGGCAAATCTGAAACATGAAAAAATGAGTGAAATTAAGTCTATAGTTTTGCTTTTATTATCTTGGAATAATTATTCTTTTTAGAAACTAGGTAATTATACTTAAGTTATTTAGCAAGTGAATATGTTATTAATGATCATAGGTTTCCAAAAATACATAAACATTCAATGCATGACATTTAAGTTAGATTTTTGTTTACAGAATAATTTAGAGTAAATGTAACAAAGTGATATTTATAAGCTGATTGTTTTCTCTTGGCAGGATTCCAAAATAATCTGAGACTCATTCCACTGGCATTGACATGTGATTTCTTCATATTAGATCTTGGGTTTCCTTCCTTAAAGCAACTGCCACTTCTAGGCACATTTCTTCTAAATGCAAATCTCAAGATTGAATGTCTCTTATATTTTGCTTTCTATTCTTAATTGCATGCTGAATACTGCTTTTCCTCTGTTGGAAGTTACCTACCTTGGACCTACATGTGTCTGTGCAAAGATCATCAATGAATGTCTACATTCAAATTCAGTTTTAAACATATTTTTTAAAATCCTGCTATATGACCATCAGCTTGGTTGCTTCCAAAATATCTGATTTTTCTTCCCTCTCCCAGATTTCTCACCACTCTTAAATTCTAAATTTCTTCAGAATTCAGAAATTGAGGCCACAGCATGAATGTCCTATCTCACCTACTGTGTGGGAGACTTCCTAAGGACACCCCGCCTCATTGTGTCTTCTTACTTTCAGGACTTTGGCACATATAGAATGAAATGATAAACAATGCAGCCCTCTTTGATGATTTTTTAAAACTCATCTCCTCCCACTTTCATAGGGGACCATATTTGAACTATACACTCACACACTCAAGTAGAAACAATGAGAAGGAAAGCTACATTTTGAAGGCCAAATATCACTTTTGTGTTTATCTTAATGTACATCCTTAAGTTCATATTGGAAATAAGATGATTCTTTTGTCTTGGGGAAATAATTTTACTGGACCATTTGTGTATTGAAGGGAAAAGTCACGGTTCTTTTTGAAATTAAGGCCTCTGAAAACATGTGAGCAAACTGCTGAATAAATAACATAAATTGTTGTCTTCATTGTGTACAGTCGCATTTTCTAGACTGTTTCCTATTAGAAAACTGTATTTTTTATCTTCTTGAGTGGCATGGCAGTGAGGGGAGAGGAGGTAAGCACTGGTCACTCCCTAGTGGGAAAGAACGCTAGTGTGGAGGGCCAGCAAGGAGATGTGGCCAAAGGGACATATGGGAAGGTCATGGTCTTGTGAATCTTTAAAAATAAGCTAAGCTACATTAAACAAAACAAAACAACAACAACAACAATAAAACGCTAATTTGCTTCCATTACCCAGGTTCATATGAACAGATACCAGGAAGCCGAGGAAGGGAAATAAAAGTGTGTTTTGTCTTCATGTCACATAGGGAGAGATAAATGTCTCTATGTTCTATTCGTACATGGACCGTTAAGATATTATTCATAAGCACAGGCTAGTTCTTAATCTTAAATTTAGCCACTTATGAAATTTAAAAAATAGTAGCTATACTTTAACAATCATCAAAGAATAAGAAAATGTTACAGCTCAGATAGCAAAAGACAAAGAACCAGGGAAATGTAAAGGAAGACAGAATGCCCAGCAGTTTATAAAATGAGATGACAGAACCAATTAGTAAATGGAAATTCTGGGAATACCAGAAAACAGTATAAATTCTTCTACTGAAAGAACAGGAGTCAGACTAGATTTTTAAAATTCAAATACAAGCTGCCCTCAAGGAAATAAAAAGCAATATGAAAAGGTCAATAATAATAGCATTTTTATTTATTGAGCACTTGCAATGTGCCAAATGCTCTTCTAATTGCTT
Source organism: Ateles fusciceps (assembly GCA_036589455.1). NCBI lineage: Eukaryota > Metazoa > Chordata > Mammalia > Primates > Atelidae > Ateles > Ateles fusciceps. The sequence continues at coordinate 1,150,009 of JAZHEH010002052.1, forward strand.
CAGTGGATGCCCTCATCCAGTATGTAAGTGGTATTATTGTCAGTCGCTGTTGATTTCTGCTCTGTCTTAATAGACCCAACTTTTATTAAGTTATCAGACTGACCAATAAAGTGTTTGCTCCTGAAGATGAGACATATTAGTCTATGGATGCTAAGTCTTAAACTGTAATAATCCTCTTGCATCTTTGCATAAGGCCAGTCTGAGGATGAAGCTAACATATAGAGGAGAGACACAGAAGAGGAATTTCAAAGAAATTAAGCATGATACAGAATAAAGTCAAACTCATTTGAGTTGGATTCAGCTAAATGATCCTAACTGGCATACTCATTTTACAGATAAAGAAATGACAGAGTTAAGGAGGCATAGTCAGTATTTAAACTCTTCTAGTTTTTCTACAAATTTGCACTTATATCTGGTATTATTATACTAAAAAAGATTCACAAAAGCATAACAATAGTATGTGTGGGAATTCCAATTGCATAAAAAATAGTCTTTGAGGCAAAAAGAAAAAAATGAATCATTCCATATCCCTAAAAGGTAAAATCATGGCCCTGATTGCTAATTAGCTCTGGAATTATAAATCCAAAATTCTTAGATTTGTAAGAGAGCTATAATGTCATTACAGTAGAACTCCTAAACATTTATTTGAGTTTTTGATATTTCAAGTGTTCAAAACAATGACTTAGGTATTTTAATACACTAATAAATAAGAATTGAATTAATGGATACTCAAAAAATATCAAACTGTAAGTTTCACAGGGAATAATCTTTTTTTCAGTGTGTATTAAACATTTATAGAAATAATCATGTGTTAGACCATGAAGAAAAGCTTCAATAAAATTTTCAGTGAAAAAATATACAAGACACATACATTCATAGACTAGAATAAGCTGGGAATTAATCATGTAAATGTAAATGAAAAGCAAAAAATTGTTTGGAAATTTAAAACTTAACACTACAACAACAAATAGCATCTTCTAAATTCATAGTAGGTCAGAAAAGAAATCAAAACCACAATATTAGAAAATAACAGTTGAATAGCATATAATGAAATATAAATTTTCAAATAATTATAGACAGATTTATGAACACAAATGTTTTAAATGCTTAATTTAAATCAAGTTAGAGGTGGGGCACAGTGACTCACGCCTTAATCCTAGCACTTTGGGAGACCAAGGTGGGCGGGTCACAAGGTCAGGAATTTAAGACCAGCTTGGCCAACATGGCAAAAACCCATCTCCACTAAAAAAAACAGAAATTACCCAGGTGTGGTGGCACATGCCTGTAATCCCAGCTACTTCAGAGGCTGAGGCAGGAGAATTGCTAGAACCCAGGAGGCGGAGGTGGCAGTGAGCTCAGATCGTGCCACTGCACTTCAGCCTGAGTGACAAGGTGAGACTCCATCTCAAAAAAAGAAAATCTAGTTAGAAAAAAGAGCACACTTAAAGAAAACATAAGCAAATATAAAAGTAAAAATTAAATAAAATTTATACATTAAACCATCAAGGACATGTGTAAACAGGACAAAGTAAGACAGATAATTCTTGTCTAATCTAGACAAAGGAGAAAAAGTAGGTAAATGTAATTTAATTTATAACAAGAAAGAGAATATGTCACACGTAGTGTCTAACTTGATTTTTAAATAGGCATTTAAAACATTTGTGTTCTTGAAATTGTCTATAAGTATTTATAAATTTATATTTCATTTTATGTTATTTGACTGTTATTTTCTAAAATTGTGTCACATGTAGTGGAAGAAGCTAAGTTCTCTACCAAGTTGTACCTACTTTCCTCTGGGTTGACAATAATAGGACCCTCTTAGCCAATTGGTGCAGTAGGATTGCAGAAGTTTATTTACAGGGGGAACTGACGAGTGTCTTCAGAAGCTACTCATGCTAAAGGAAGGCAAACCTGGTCCATTAACACAGCCTTGGTCAACAGAAAGAACTGGTTATGGGTATAGCATGGTCTTACTCATCCTGACTTGTCTTCAATTCCAGCCTCGTGTCAATTCAAACTGAAGTCACATGCAGTGCTTCAGGTTTATTTTGAAGGTGTCTTAACCAAGTGCAATGGTCAGGGGGCCACCCCAGACATCTTGAATGAGATTCTTCTCTGCTGTTTCCTGGGTATCCTTATGAAGAGTATAATACCAAAGAAGATAGAAAGTTATCTCTTAAATTCCAGTTCCCCTAATATTTTGCGTCTTGAGGACACTACAACTTTTGAATCTGCATCAGTGATCAGAGGGAATTAGCAGCAAAATCAAGAGAAATGGTGTTGGCTAGTAGAAGATGATGGGCTTTGCAAGAGTGGTATCTACCTAGAGGGAGATAATGGGCTTTGCAATAGTGGTATTCAATGGAGAGGAGGAGCCAGGAGCACACCTGTCAGTCCCAGAAGGCCAAGGCAGGCAAAGGGTAACATCAGGTGCCATGAATTGACAGGTCCTGTTTCTGAATACCCGGGACTCCGTGAGGGTGTGCAGAAATAACTTATAGTATTGTGGGGGGAGGAGGTTATAATGGCAAGAAAGTGTGTACACTAGACAAATGCAGGTCCTAAAAATGGAGATGTTTTCTATTAATGTAATGACATCAAACTCTGTCACTACATTTATAAGTCTCAACAAAGATGAAAATCTTCTGAGAAAATATAAATCTCCCCCAAATGAGCCAAAGAAACAAGACGAAAACTGCAATAACCAAGAAAGAAAATAAAAATAGTATCAAAATTATTTCAAAAAGGCTCTATGCAAGAGCACTTTATTAGTGATTACTATATAATATTTTTTAAAAATGAAATTATGCTCATATTTAAACATTTTCCAGTCACAGAAAAGTAATTTTTACAGAAGTAGTATAATCATAAAATCCAAACCAAATATAGATTAAAAAGAAATAATAGCATAAACTCCCTTATTACTATATGATATTTTAAACATTAATAATTATTAGGGAAAGTATTTGGTAGTGTAACAAAAGAATTTTCTCCCTCAAGCAAGTAAGTTTCTCTTCAAAATACAAAATTATTTCAGTAAGGGTAAATATATTACCATGGTATCTACAGCAATAAGCTGAAAGGAAAATGTATTCTAAAACCTCAATAAAATTAGAAGATATTCAACAATATTCTAAAAATACTCCTCATTAAATTCTTAAGAAGAGTTGCCAGGTATGGCTCATGCCTGTAATCCCAGCATTTTGGGAGGCCAAGGCAGGTGGATCACTTGAGGTCAGGAGTGTGAGACCAGCTTGGCCAACATGGTGAAACCTCATCTCTACGAAAAAAATTAAAAAGTCAATTAAAAAAATTTAGGCTGGGCACAGTGGCTCACGCCTGTAATCCCAGCACTTTGGGAGGCCAAGGCGGGTGAATCATGAGGTCAAGAGATTGAGATCTTCCTGGCCAACACGGTGAAACTCCGTCTCTACTAAAAATACAAAAATTAGCTGGTATGGTGGTGCACGCCTGTAGTCCCAGTTACTCAGGAGGCTGAGACAGGAGAATCACTTGAAACCGGGAGGCAGAGTTTGCAGTGGGCTGAGATCAGGCCACTATACCCCAGCCTGGGTGACAGAACAAGACTCCATATCAGGAAAAAAAATTAAATAAATAAATACAAACAAATTCTAAGAAAGGTAGTAAGAAAGGGACTCTTATTGAACATAAAAATGATTATTTACCTTAAATCAAGAGCCAACATAATTCCCAGCAATGAAACAAAGGAGACACTTCAATTTAAATTAAAGAGCAGCTAAGTGATATTTGTTATCACTAGTGCTGTTTAAATTTGTTATAAAATTATGGTAAATTCTATTCAGTGAGACATGAACTGAAAAGAAGGAATAAAATCACTGGAGAATAAGAAGTGGGCAAGAATTATCTTATTCTTCCAGAAAACTAAAGGGAATAAATAGAAAAAAAAAGGTCTATTTTTACTTTAGCAGCAGAGTACAGAAATCAGATACAACACAAACATCCAGCGAAATCAGTAATTTTTCTATTTAAGAGAAAAAGCAGTTAAATGATCTAATGTAAATATTTTATTTAAAGTAAATTTAAAATAACTAGGGTGTATCTTAAAATGTATCCAACCTGTATAAGGAATACAATACTATTTCCTTGAGAGACTTAAAAAGAAAATATTAATTGATTAATATGCTTGGGATACAGAATGCAAGTTATAAATGTTTTGGGGATTAATGTTGTTCCTGAACTAGAAGGTTATTTTAAAAATATATTCACAAACTAAGTTATACAGGCAGTTCTCACTCTACATAGTGCTGGTTAACTAAAACTTAGGTATATGAGAGCAAATCCTTGCTTTGGTATGAATCTCAATTAACTCTGCCAAGGGAGGACTGCTTTTAGTTTTAAAGCAAATCTAGTTAAATTCCTGATGACGTTTTTCTTTCTAACCCTGACAACATAGTCCTAACGTTCATCTAAAAGAAAAAATAGGCAAGCATATGTAATAACTTTCAAATGGCAGAACAATGAGAATAGGACTGTATGACTGCACAAAAGATATTAACAAAAAATATTAAAATATTATGGTCTACAATAATTGATAATGGACATGATAAACTACTTATAATTTACTTTGCTTATTTTTTCTATTTGAGAGTTAGTAATTTTTTAAAATTTATCAGAGATCAGTATAGGCCCTGGTGTATGTATATGTAAAGCAAGTAAATTATAAAGAGGTGTGTGTGTGTGTGTGTGTGTGTGTGTGTGTGTGTATCTTCAATTTCAGAGAGAAGCATGACTAATAGAGAAGAGATTCTTCACTGCATTCTCATGATACCACATACCAAAATAAATTCCTAGGAGTGTAAAAGTTTTAAATGTTTAAAGTAAAGCTATTTTTACAAATTAGCATAGTTTTTAGACTATTAAATTTTGGAGAGGAAAAAGACTTAAGAATCATAAAAGCAATGAAATTCTGAAAGAATTCAGAAAGAAAAACTTTGTTTACTAAGAATTACAGCTCATTTAAAAATCATAGTTATTATTAAAAGGTCAGTGACAATGGGAAACATGTTTGTAACAAAAAAATGTAGTAACAGAAAACTAGTATAGCTGAGGTCTATAATAATCTCTGATAAATTTTTAAAAATTACTAACTCTTAAATAAAAATATAAGTGTCATAAGTGAATAATTCACAGAAGAAATACAAATAGGCATTAAATATGTGAAAAACTTTAGGTCCATAGCAATAAACATACAGATTAAGATAATAGCAACTTATTTCAAATTAGCAAAGGTTTTTTTTAAAAGAATGATACTAAGTGCTGGCAATGATGAGTTAGAATGTATACTTCCCTATGCCGCTAGTGATAATATAAGCTGTTGCGTTCCTAGAGAGTAGTTTGATATCAGGTCTTCTAAAGTTTTTGATCTTTTGACTCAGTGATCATATTTCCAGAAAATGAACCTAAGAAATGTATCACATATGTGAACCAAGAGTTATGTATAAAATGTTTAAAAATTATAATGATATAAAGTTAAGAGGAAATCACTTAAGTATTCAATAATGAGAAATAAATTATATCATTGTTGGTACTTTCATGCAATGAACTATTATACAAATATTAACATAGTTTCAAGATCCTTTAATAATCCTGGAAAATGTTCTAGGCATATTGAAATATATATATATGTAGAGAGAGAGAGAGGAACAAGCAAGTGGCGGGGGGTGGGGGAGAGAGAGAGAGAATGAATTGCCCAAATCACAAACATTTGCAATTTTCTCAATTCTGTGGAATTTTGTGTCAACTGAGTATGACTGTGATAAATATCTCTAATATTTTAAGTCCTTTCCTGGGGAAGATACCCTGACATTAGCTATACTATCACGCACACACCTTTGCTAGTTCTTTTTTCTTTACGAAGCCTCTGACCATTGCCCATAGAGCTGTTGTTCTGTTGTCTTCTCCCTATCAACTGTCAGACTTCTCTGAACATTGTCTTCTGGACTTATCTAGGTGATGATAACTCTCAGATTTATATCACTTTTCTAGAGTTCCCCCAAGCTACAGACTGTGGATTCAATCATCTATGTGACATCTGCACATTGACATCTATTAGGCATCTCAAGTTTAACATGGATGGAATGGAACTACTGATATAGGACTACCAAAATTTTGGTGAGATTATGGATCATTTTTATTTCCTCCTGTATACTTTGATATTACTCTCCAACATTTCGTAAGACAAGCATGTATTATATTTAGAATCAGAAATTCAGTAAAGATCATTCCAAAATAAATATCTATCTCAAGAAACAAAGGTCCTCACTGTGAGGCACATGAGCATATTTGTCCAGTTTAAGAAAGAAATCCTGTTTCTTTAAATTTAAGTTCTGTGTTGGAGCCGCCACTGGGAGGTTGTGCTGAATTTCCCCCATTAAGCAATTTCCTAAGGAGAAACCACCTGATCAAGCACTCATTGCACCGTTTCTTCAGATTTTTAATTTCAAAATATTTCACTTGGCAGAGGCAGACCAGGGAGCCCTGTCAGTGACTGCTGGTAGTTGGCAATGACAGTGGAAACACAGGAAGGAACCAAGCACAGAGCAAGCCAGCACACTTTAATCAGCTCCTAGCAGTGGAAGAGCCAAGATTTACAAGGGCCTCACACCCCTAGGTATAAGCAAAGTGACACACTCCAGTGTAGCTGTGAGGTTTTATAGCAGTGTTATCACTCAGAGAACAGAGACATAAATGCAGAGGGGTTGGAAGAAAAGCACATAATGTTTTCACACACTAAGCTTAATTTCAATATTGTTTCGTGCTCCTGGGGCTTCATTATGAATGACTGTAAAACTCCATCGTTTTGAAAATTAGTGGATTGCAAGGAAATTGCATCTTTGATGACTCTGGTGCAATGGGTTGATATACTGGTAGCTTGGCCTCACACCAGGGCATGCTAAGTTTGCCCTAGTTTCAGGGAAAAGATCTGCAGAAAATGACAAAAGATAACAGAAAAGTTCTTCTTTTCTTTTGCATTTAGCACAAACTAAATTTGAAAATAAAAAGAAAAAACAAAACAAAGGAAGAAAAAAAAGAAATGCACGATGTCAACAATATTCTAAGGAGTTATGCCTGTAATTTAAAAGTAGCTCTAGGGTATTTCTAACTTACATGACCAGTCTGTGCTGTGTGGGGGTAGGGTGACACACGTAGCATTTGAACTTGACAGCATTAGACAGATAATGTTTCTATAATCCCCCCCATTTCTGACAATTTCTTGTTGTATAATATATTGTATCTACAGCTGTTCTACATTCAGTGGCCATAAAACCATCCATTTGTGTAATCTCAGGCAAAAAGCACCACAAAGAGAAGCAATGGGACTGGGAAAATGATCCATCTTCATTTATGCATTTAAAATTTTTCTCACTGTGAAAGCCTGGTGAGGTGGATATCTTCTTGTGAAAACCGCAGAGAGCCAGCTGCCTCTTCCTAGTCCAACAAACATCAGTACAGGCAGTAACATTAAGGATTCATAATCCCACACAGAAGTACATGACATTATCCTAACTAAATTTTGTCTTTTTACAACCCCAAGACTTATTAATACATGGGATAAAAAGCTATGGGAGCTCCAGCTTCCACAGTGTGTGTGATGTATATTGTATTCCAGCTGTTCAATTTGGAGGCTTTTGTCCCAGATTCATCAAGTTCTGGTGGAAATAAACGGAATGTGACTATCTGATTCTCATAGTTTTTCTAAGCATGCTTTTCTCATTTCTCCTTTCTTAAATGCCTAAAAGATTGCCTAAATCACAAACATTCTCAATTTTCTCAATTCTATGGAATTTTATCTCAACTGAGTGTGTTTTACCTCCAGACTGTGATAAATACCTCAAATATTTTAAGTCCTTTCCTGGGGAAGATACACTGACATTAGCTATACCATCACCCACACACCTTTGCTAGTTTCCTTTTTTCTTAACAAAGCCTCTGACCATTGCCCATAGAACTGTTGTTCTGTTGTCTTCTTCCTGTCAACTGTCAGACTTCTCTTAACGTTGTCTTCCTGGACTTTAAACACCATCTAGGTGATGATAACTCTCAGATTTGTATCACTTTTCTAGACTTTCCCCCAGCTACAGACTTTGGATCCAACTGTCTGTTTGACAACTACACATTGACATCTGTTAGGCATCTCAAATTTAACATGGGTGGAATACAACACTGATTTCCACCCCACCCCTGCTCCTTTGTAAAGGAAGTTCCCAGGCCTTCATCATCACTGCAGCACATGGTGCTATAACATCCACCAGTTGCTCAGACCTAATGCCTGGGTGCCATTTTGCACTTCTTTTTCCTTCACATTCTAAATCCATCCAATCTGTCAAAGCTAGTTCACAGAGACTTTTGGAATAGCTCATTCATTTACTGTTCTTTAAAAATTGCTCTCCTGTTACTCTGCTCCTCTCCAAAGAGTCAGAAGAGATACTTTAGAGAGTCTTCTGGTCATTGAAGCAATCTACTTCCTGGTCACTGCATGCTATGCTGAGATCAGCAGCTGATGTAACTGACAACATGATTCTCCGCGTGGTTAGAGGTTAGTGGGGGTCCGAGGATAACTCAGCCATCCCTCACCTCTTATGAGACTGTGTGACCCCCTCTAAGTTTCTGCGATTATCTTCATTCAAGCCCTGGCCTTGTGATTTTACTGAACTGTTTTCAAATTCACCTACTCTTTCCTCTGTCATCTTAATTTTATTATTGACCCCATGGAGTAAATTTTCACTTGGTTCTTTTTTACAATTCTACTTCTCTACTGAAAGTGTCTATGTTTCCATTTATCCCAGACTTTACCTTTACTTCATGAAGGATGATCAATGCAGATGATTTAAAAGGTCTCCAAAACACGAGTCACCTGAAAGTTAGTATATATTGAGTATGTTTTTCATAAGAATTGAGCCTATTTTCCTGGTTTTTGTATATTGAGTGACTTTGGATTGTACCCTTGAGTTTTCAGATACCTCCAGAGAAGGTGGATGTTTGCTTTTGTTTTTGTTTTAGCAAAACAATCAACCCAGGCAGTTCTGCCTCAGCTTTTGGTGGTGGCTCCAGTTGAGCTCTCTTTGACATTGCTCTGCTGTTTGGATCTCGTGCATGCATGTGCCATCAGTATGGTCTACAATTTGGACCTTATTGTTTACTTCCCAAAGCTTTGGTATTGTTCTTTGGATTCATTCCATGCATGCACAAGTTGGTGGTGAGCTCAGAATCGCGTCAATTCATACACAAGATACCTCCTGTCCCAACATACAAACACATCTGCACACCCTCTTCAGCAAAGCCCATTTATTCTGATTTCTCTGTCCAGAGCTAGAGATGTTCTCTCAGGGTTTTTGAGGCCTCTTCTAGATATCTCATATACATATAATGACATAATATATAGTGTACTGACTTTTGTTGCTGTGTAACAAATTACTACAAACTTAGTAGCTTACAACAATACCCATTGTTGCCTCGCAGTTTCTGTAGGACAGAAGTCCAGGACAGTTGGGGCCTCTCTTCAGAGTCTTAACAGGCTATAATCAAGGTGTTCAGCCAGACTGTGTTTGTATCTGGGGCTCAACTAGGGAAGAATCCATTTCCACATTTATTCAGGTTTTTGAAAGAATCTGGTTCCTTGTGGTTGTAAGACTGAAGTCCATGCTTTGTTCCCGGCTGTCCGCTAGAGACTGCTTTTACCTCCTTGGGCCTTACCGCAGGGTCCCCTCCATAGGCAGCTCAGAACAGGTTTCTTCAAGGTCAATAAAAGGATCTCTATCACTTGAAACCTCTCTTTTCACATAAAATCTGGACTCTCTTTACTAGGGCCCACCTAATTAGCTCAGACCCACTCAGGGTAATTTCCCCTTTTGATTAACCTAATTACATTTGCATAATCTCTTCACCTTTGCCATATAACATAACCTAAGCACAGCAGTGACTATCCCATCATATTCACTGGTCTGTTCTAAACTCAAGGCTGGGTATTACACAGGGTGTGTGCACCAGGAGAAGGAATTTTAATAGCAGTCTTAGGATTCTGCCTACCACAGTGATATTTTGCATATGACATCTTTCATTTAGCATAATGTTTATGAGGCTTATTTGTCTTCTATTTAGGTATTAGTAGCTCATTTCTATTGGTGAATAAAATTAATATACTACATTTTGTTAACCCATTTACTAGTTGATGAAAATTTAAACTATTTCTATAATTTTGGCTATTGTATACAATAACTTTATAAACATTTATAATTATTTTTTTTCTAGGTAGATGCCCAGGGGTGGAACTTCTGGGTTGTACAATAAATTTAAAGATAAGTAAATCTTAGTAAAGGGTATAGTTCCTGGACTCATATAACCTGATTTCAAATCCTAATTCTATTCTTACTAGCTGTGTGATCTTGAGAAAGTTACCTAACCTCTGAGCTTCAAGTTTCTTTTATCTGTAATGCTTTCCTAACAGTATGACTCTGAGAACTAAATAATAACCCATGGGAAATGCTTACGCATAGCTTGACACAGAGCAGACACTCTAAACTACCGTGGATACTCATTCTGAAAGCCCAGTAGGCATTTGATATGTATTTGCTGATTGACTAACAGGTTGAAGACTCTTTCTTCCAAATAATCTGTATGATATATATAGTTTCTGAGTCTGACTTCCATGGAACTATGGTTCAGATTTCTTTTCCGTTTCTTAGTGACACGGCCTGTGTTTGGGGATAACTCTACGATTGTTTCTTTTGAGAGAATTTGTCAAATAACATGACACCCTCAAAGATTTCCTGATAAACATTCCCTTTCCCAAATAACAAACAATGAGATATTCCCATTTCTATAATGAATTTTTTGAACAGAAGTTGACACATTTATGATTTTTTTCCCACATAGGATTTTTGATATTCTGACCTGTAACATCAAATAAACCCTGAGGTTTTTGTTTTTTTGGTTTTGGTGTTTTTTGAATTACAAGCTGGTGGTCTGTCTGGGATATAGTTTATGTGTGAGGGAAAAATAAAATTTTATTTGCTGCCTGCAGACTAAATTCTTTTAAAGAAGAAAGTTTATTGATGTTGTAAGCAACATGACGCCTCTTGGGATAAAGGATGACCTGGACTCAAGCCACCTCTCCCACCTTCCTCTCCTTTGTCACATTCTTTTAATTAAGAGATCTGCTGATTAGAAGTTCATTAGCTGGCACAATTCTTAGTTTTAGCAAAATAACGTTATGCTTTAAGAAATCTAACAGGCTCAAGATGTCACGTTAAACCAGAGCATCTTTCCTTTTTAATGTTTCATCATTTAGGAAGCATATTAAACCCTTAACATTTCTTCAAATTATTCCCTTACTATGACCCAACAATATGATAACTGCACCTTCCTCTGTTTCCTGATTTTATGAAATATGTAATTCCTATTGGAGGAAAGTCATAATAGCTTACGTGATATTTCTTTATCTCAAGCTTATCATGGGATAATTTTGTTCCCAGAAAGAAAATAACTTGATTCCCCCTGAATTCAGATTATTCATCCTGTCAGTCACCATAGCTTTGTGAATCACCTCAAGAAAACAAATGCATCTCTCAGACCAGAAAATGAACTCCATAAAGATCCTAGTTTGCCACCATCAAGGACCCTAGGAGATCATTTTCAATCTTATGGGTTGTAAAGAGTTTCCTTTGTTTAAAAGCAAACTAGGAGTTAAAAAGCAAGGAAGTAGGAAGTTCCTAAAAATTATATGAGGTCTTAGAAATAAAGGTGTCGTAGCTGTGTCTCCAAAGTGATGTTTAATAGGGCAGGGGTTTGCCACTGAGTAAATGAGCTATGGGAGGATTATAAACTGTGGTTTGTAAGCTTGAAGATTTTTACATTTTCATCTAGTTTCCCTGTTGTTCTAAGTACTTAATAAATTCTTTTGGAAGTTCAGGCCTGCTTGAGCTACATTGAACTATTCAAGAACAGCAGAATTTCTTCACACTTCTATTCGAGTTTGAAAGTGGAAGACAGCCCTGCATTCTAGCTGGCAGTAGCAGCAGTAACTCAGTTGAGAGCTCCAAAAAGGAAAATGACTTTGAAGAAGACCCTTCTGGTGTCATATGATTCAACCGTATCTGGAGATCACCTTTCAATGGTAAAATCTTACAGATTTTTTGCATGGACTAAGGAAGAAACAATTTTTTCATACCACCCTTCCCTAATGTGGTCTCTGATGCTTCAACCCCTACAAAACAGAATTAATATTATGTTAATGATTATCTCAACTTGTTTTTTTCTTTTTTTCAAAATGTTTTTGATTTCTATCTATTCCAATAAGATTGTATGTTCTTTGATGTTAGGGATGTGACTTAAAATTTGCTATCCTCTCACAAGGATTATCACATATTGTGCAATATACACAGTCAACATTTATTTTATTTATCATTATTTTTGAGACTGAGTCTCACTCTTGTCGTCCAGGCGAGAGTGCAGGGGCATGACCTCAGTTCACTGCAACCTCCACTTCCCGATTCAAGCAACTTCCCTGCCTCAGTCTCCCAGGTAGCTGGGATTACAGGCACCCAACACCATGCCCAGCTTAATCAATGTTTTTTAAAGGTAGATTTTAATCTAGATTTTTAAAAACTATTATTAATCTTTAGTTTAATTGACTGAGTTATTATATTCAACAAATTACTGACCTCTGTCCTCATTTCTTTTGTGAAATATACCTAAATGCCATATTGTGCATTATTATCAGATTCAAATAGCTGTAATGGAAAGATACAGAACAAGGAAACTTAAGTCAAAAGACCAGTTTCAGTCTAGGCTTGGCCTCTTACAAGTAATGTAATCTAAGTACTGGAACCTCCTATAAGCATTCATTTAAGTACTAAATAGCAAAATAAAATGTTCCTCTTAGAATTGTAGCAATTCATTGAAACCACATATGTGGAGATGCTTTATTATTTTCAGTAGCAGAAGTAGTAGCAGCTACATCTATCAGGAACTAGAAAAGCACTTTTATACATTTAGCTGGAGAAGATGTTCTTTAATGGGAGCATTAAAAGCATTCCACGTTAAAAACTAAACTGCATAAAAGGAAGTAATATAGCATGCCTTAGCTGTATCTTATAATAATGTTAACTGCAGTATCCATGGTTACATTCGTTGATATTAAATTCCGTAAAGAAGTTTATCCAAAGGAGGGTCCCTAGTATTTCAAATAGAAGAGACGAAACAGTAATAGGGAAAATTGAGTGGTTGATCACGGCAATTTGAAATCAAGTAATTTTCCTTCTTCCTTTAAGAGAACTTTGCCATTAAATACTCTTATAAAAGAAATACATCATTCATGTATTTGATGATAAGTGAAAAAGCCAATAATTTTTAAAAAAATAAACACTAAACTAAGACTGCTCATGTTGTAGCTTCTCCAATGGATCAATTCTTTCAACAGAGTGTGTCAGGTTTTCAACCTGCTGTTCAAATGCCAATAATGTGCAATCCCTAAAAAGCGTCATCTATGCTTCCTACAAAGCTTCCTTTCTTAAACTAAAACTGAATCTGGAAAGCAGTGCTAATATGTTTCAAATCTGGCTGCTTCACACCACAAAATCTACTGTGCTTTTCAAGACGATCACTCCCAAACATGCAAACAGCTGAAATCCTCAGCATACTTTTACTTAACCTACACTCTGCTTCAAACGCTGTCGTTTATAAAGCAATAATGAAAATAACAAGTCTATAAAGCTGTGCTTACTGGCAGGGGTTTTAAGCTCCCAGGTCTTCAAACCTGTAGCTTAAGCAATGATTTATATCTAGAGGAATTAAAAAACAGAAGAAAAAGAGGAAGAGAAAAGGAGGGATCAGTCTCTAACTTTATATCTCTGTGTGTCTATATGTGTATGTGTGTGTCTAAGTATATATTAGTTATAAGAAAATACTGGGGGAAATAAGAAGATTCAGGAAAAAGAAGCTCAAAGAACTTTGGCCAGGAAACCACTTAGCTATAGCAAAACAACCATGTGGTATCTACAAATATGCTGAAACCCCAATAGTGACACCAAATCAGGGTACTATTTAGGGAGTGGCAATTCCACATTTTTTACGTACATAGGAGGGAATTGTGGGTGTTATCCTGCTTAGAAGTGGGCTAAGGTACCTCTTTAAAATCTGCAAACAGTTTTAGTTTAGGTTACATGTTTATTTGGGGTATCTGGAGGAAAGAGGCTAAGGAGGATTAGTGGAAAGAGCAAAATTTCTTAAGCATCTTTTGACACTACCAGTTCATTAAAGAATCTTCTTCTAAAGGTAAATGGGCTGAAAACAGATGTACTGAGTGACCTCATGCATTTTAGTGATATTTTCATTCCTGGGCCTTGCAGCCAACACACTAGTTTTTTATGCTACATATTTTCTTCATCAACAGAAGGGTATAAGCACTACCATAAAATGTTATGTTTTAAGTAAAAATGTAGATGTTGCCTTTTAACATGAAGGTATGAAAAATAAAATAAGAGCTTGGAAAAGTATAATTATCATAACAGAATCAATTCCCTCTCCATCCCAATAATCTTCAGTGCCATTTCATTTCACGTGACTATGTGGTGTGTAACAGCAGAAGAACCATCATGAAGGTCAAGAGGAAAACAATCTCACACTATCAGTCACTTTTTGTTTATTTCCTTGGCATTTGTTACTGAACTTCAGGGTTAAAGCCCTCTGGGATATCTTACCCTAAAATCCCTTAGAGTTTATTCTAGGTGGTGGAGGGGACAGTGGCAGAGGAAGAAGACTGAATTCTTCAGGCTTAACAAAAGAATATAGATCATGTGTACATAGAGAGTTCTTCATAAATTCCAAGTAAACCAAATATCCTATGAAGTAACCTGATTTCTTGAAAGATGTGACAGAGCAATAGTATTTTTGTCCTTGTGGTATCTACCTGAGTCATCACGGGAACTTACAGGTGATTCCATTCTGCTTATTATGCCTTGGGCCCCCCAACGAATCAACAGCAGAACCAGAAATGACTTCCTCAGGAGGAAGACCTCAACCCAGGTGTATTCAGTTAAAGTCAACATTACTTGAATGTTTAATGTAGGAGTTCCTAGTCTAGCACTGGGAGGGGAATCAATCACATATCCCGAATTAACAGGAGAAATAAGAAAATTAAAGAGCTTCCAATGAGGAAGGAAAGAAATGACATCCAGTCAAAAAATATAAAATACAGTCAGAATATGGTCAATAGAAAGTTCTTAATTACTCTGGATGTAATTACTCTGGATACACGGAGATGAAGAGGTTGGTTTCTGTCATTCATCAGGCAGACTCCAGTTATAGTGGAGCTGATTGCCAACCTGGCCTTTGAATGCAGAGGATTTTGATGGGACAATGTTTTAGAGAGTGGGATTTCATAAAGGGCTCAGAGATAGAAAAGTATATTTGGGAAAAAGCAAATATTTTGGAATGTGAGAGGGTTACTGTAGTGCATTGAGCTCTTTAGAATCAATGCAGGTCTGTCCTCTACCCTTGTAAGAACCTGGGACATTGCTTCTTAAATTGGAGTCCAAAAATATATTTTCAGCAATCTCCAGCTCTCTGAGTTTTAGTTTTAAATTAAAGTTTCTATTTCTGTGATTATATGTGGGGTGATGAAAACATTCTAAAAATTAGATTATGAAGATGGTTGCATAATTTTGTAAACATGATAAAAACTACTGACTTGGGCATTTTAAGTAGATGGTATGCATATTATACCTTATGAAACTGGCAAAGATTATTTTACCCATTTTAAAGAGGCAAATATATTTTTAAATAATGAAATAAGAATTTCATTTATTTATTTATTTTTAATTTTCAGGGGAAAGTGGGAATACAGTTCCCCACTACCACTAATTATGCAGTTGAATTTCCCACATTTGGGGAAATGGCAGGGGTCAGCACATCCGGAGTGCAATGAACAAGCCTCACCCTGGGAAAACCAACTTTGTGATTGTGGTATCTCCACTGCCAGGTAAGTATAATGAAATAAGATCTTTATTACATAACTCAAAGTTACTATGTTATGGTCTGCTGATCACCATGAGGCTCCTCTCTATATTTTAAAAGATGCCCAAGATTTCCTGTAAAGGGTGTTGTAGTTTAGTCCTGGGCTATATAGGCATAGGATAGAGATAAAGAAATGAAAACTACAGATATTAAAAGAGATTGTCTTTTAACTTGTCTCTATGGCAGTAGATACAATTTGGGTTACAAATTTAAAATTTCTTTGTTAATACATATTTAAAAATTATAGATTTGAACTAATATGCATGTAGCATGCTTCAGCTTCTCTATCCCTGATTAGATTGTGACTATTTTTCTGTGCAGAATGCCAAGGGTTTGAAGTTAACTATCTTTTGATCAAGATCAGTTAATTACTTTTACTTAGATTCCATCAATCTTTACTTTGGATTTTGCAATAATTAAAAGTATCATATAAACTTTAAAAGAAAACTGAAGGTTTAAAGAACCACAATCTTTGTAAACATTTGTAAGAAACAAACTTATTGGCATGGCTCATTTCCTTCTAATGGCAAAAGTGAACATGCTTTTTACTTTTTAAGCTTTATATGTGACTGAGACAATTAGAAGAATCCCAGAAGGAGAACATCAGGAAAATGCAAAAAGTCAAGGGTTTCAAGGCAACTTAGAAAGATCAACCCTTTGTATGGGGTAGAACTTCTTTATTTCACAAATTATAAAATATTTAACCAAAAAAAATTTAACAGAAATATACTTTTCATATCGAGAAATTAAATATAAGCAAGTATCTAAACCAAAGGGACAGATGAGTCATAGACTGACCCAGTGACAGGCTGCAGCGTGAAATGAGAGCTTGTCCAACAGCTTGCCTGAGAAGAAGCCAAGGGACCAGCCAGGAAACCAGGAGCAAAATATAGATGGCGGCATGTGTCACTTGGCACAGTGCATGGTGACTCTGCTCCTGCCAAATGTACAGCAGGGACAGTCACAGCAGCTTAGCTGTGTTTTAGGACCTAATCAAGGCATAAACCACAACTGCTGCTGTTGGCGGTTGACAAAGGAAACCAAACTGCATTTCTAACTGGGAAGAGGAAAATGTGGGCAAAGAGAGCAACCAACCAAATCTTATTGGGAGAAACCGAGTGTGACTAGGTTCTGTCACAAAGTTAAGCAAGGGCATATGTTTCACCAAATCTTGAAAGAGAATCATTGGAATGGATTAGGAGACACCTTATGAGCATGTTGGCCAATACGTTCTTACAAAACTGATGCTCACCATCATTTTCTTTCATCCCTGCCTGAAGACAGATAATAAAGCCATACATAGCAGACAGATTTCCATGGCTCAAACATCTATTTGTGAGCATAGTACTATAATTGCTTGTTTTGTCTGTTTCATGTTCTTTCTGCAGAACTGATGCTCCTGAATTATACAAGATGGTGGCTTATAAAAGATTTTAAATTGTACCTGATACTTTTTCCTTTCAATTGGCAATTTTATAAGTCCTTTTTTAGAATGCAAAAGTAATAGATACTCATCATTAAAAAGTAGGGAATTTAGAAAAGCAGAATGAAGGTAACATAAATTTCCTATACTTTTATATCAAGGCAGCTATAACAACTGTGACAATTTTATGGATATCTTTGAAATCGCATGCAGCATAGCATATCAACAGCTTTACATCCTGATATTTTCATTTAACATTCAAATAAGGGCGTGTTTTATATTATTTTTAAATCTTCAAAAATAATTATTAAGAATATAAAATATTCTAATGTATATTCATCACAATTAAACAAGTTTTCAATGTATATTGTTTTCTTTTCTTTTTTGTCTGCATTTCTGATATTTTTCTTCAAATATATTCTAAATTAAATTCCTAGCTCAAGCTATACAATCATTCCTAAAATAATAATTTTCAAATGACTTTCCAAAAAGATTTTACCAGTTTACATTCTAATCGACAATAAATGGATGCTTGCCATGTAAGAGGTAGTTTTATTTCTCTCTGCACCACTTATCTACTTCTCAGTTTTGGATAATGGAATCGTGAATTTTTTAGAATCAGTTCATTATTGATTTATCAATATTATTTACATTACATGCTACCTCCTAATTATTTTTAAAATCTAAACCCCATTTTAATCATCAAAGATTCTATAAATAGGATCCACAACTAGGTGGCTGCAACTCCCATTTCTTAATTTTGGTTAATTACTAAGTTAGTAATGTATTTGACTATGTTTTCTTTTTGGCGGACAGTAACATTTTTGAATGGTATCTTTTCTCAAACTTTAAATACATTGGAAAATGTTTATGTTGCTCTCATGCAAATATTTAACTGAGCGTGAGTTATTTTTCCCTAAAACTTTGCCATATTATCCCATTATTTTCTGAGTTCTATGTCTTTGTTGGTGATTTGCTTGTTTTTCTTCCTGAATATTTTCAGATTTTAAAAAATTCTACATCATAAAGCATTTAATATTTTAACAAAAAATAAAGATATATATTTCTAAATTATGACGCTTTTATACACTAGAATACTACCCTGAAAAATTACAATTTTGAAGATTTAAAAATAATATGAGAAATGCTCCTAAATGTCAAATGAAAAAATCAGGATATAAAATTGTATCTATAATGTCCTAAAAATGTTAAATTAAGATGTAACCTTAAAAAAATGGGTATTCGCATTTTTCAGATATTTGATGACTCAGTTTTATCTATAAGTTCAGTTTGTCTATTAATCTCAGAAATTTTTCTCATATTCATTTCAGCTTTTCCTCCCCAGCTTGTAGGTAGAACTTTCAATCTTTACTTTCTGTTCTTCTTCCCTTTCAATTTTTGAGTTTACAGTTTGCTATGGGTAATTTTTGCACTAGTTCACTGAATTACTGGGAACTGTGGTTTTGGAATGGACATAGAAAATGAGATACTAATAACACGGAAGTTGGAATTCTGAAGAGGAGTTTTGAAATGACCCCAAACATCGCAGAAAGTAGGCCCTGTTCATTTACATTATGGTAATTGACGTATGGTGGTCTGGATTTTGTGTGAGTCAGCCTGAGTATCATAATACATATGTGTGCACATGAGTGATTTGTTTGTAGTGGAGTGGGAAGGGAGGAGGTAAATCTTAATTTTCTCTGCTTTGCTCAGTTCTACTGTTTCCAAGGTCAAAGAATGGTTTGACTACTCAGTTTTTGTATTTTGTATGTAGTGGAAATTATGTGAAGGATAGAAAATTGCTAACTGGTATTTTAACATCTGGTGCTGCATTATTTCTCATTCACCCATTTCTTCTAAATCCCTCTTAGCATGTCTTAGATAATTTTCATAATTATTTCAATGAAATAACTGTATAAAGGCAAATAGTCACCATTGTTATTATATCATAATGTAAAGTCTTTTGCTTATTTTTCTAAAATATATGGAAGGATCCTAGAAGTTTCACAAGCTAAAGTATTACAAAAGTTTAGAAAACATATGGATAAAGAAGAGAGTTAAACCAGTGCTTTTTCCCGTTAAATGGGAGCCCTAGTGATTGAATGTAGAATAGGGTGGTTTAAGAAGGTTTATTTAGAGGTGTGGAAAATAGGCAGGAGGCTGGTCCTGTCTCGCAAAATACAGACCTCAAATTAATCAAAGTGTATATATATAAGGATGGAAGGGGCTCCTCCCCTTCACTGGGCACTCCACTTTCCTGTTGCCTTGTCAAGAAGGTGCTTTGCTTCCTCTTCACCTTCTGCCATGATTGTAAGTTTCCTGAAACCTCCCCAGCCATGCTGAACTGTAAGTCAATTAAACCTCTTTCCTTTATAAATTGCCCAGTCTCGGGCAGTTTATAGCAGTGTGAAAATGGACTAATACAATCTTAAATACCCATCTTCATTGTCTTCTCCTGAACTCTTCAAATGTGTTACTTCCATCTTTATTCAAGCTACCACCATACCACCCAACCCATGGCTCTGTTATTCCACTATCCCACTGTATTGCTATTATTTTCTCCTATTTATCTTCCTTATTGGAATATGAGAAAAAAGACACTTTTACTTTCATTTGCATCTAAGAAAAGTGCCTAGTTCATTAAAGGTAATCAATGAAAAAGTAGGAAATCAATGAACAATGAATGAATGATATTAATTAATCTTTCTGAGCCCCAGTTTTCTCATCTGTAAAATGTGAATAATACCAACCGTGTATATATGCTTTGAGAATTAAATGAACCAGCATATAAATTGCCTATATTGTGTCTGACCCATTTGTTTCCCCGCTTCTTTCATTCATAAGAATGATCTTAAATTTTAAGATCTTTTTTCCTCTCTTTGACCTAACAACTAAAAGCATGAGTGTGAAGAGTCAGATGATTTCTCTTAGCAGGTGCTGATATTATGGTGACATTTTTGCAATGCTAATTTACCTAAGCATTGTGATTGTTAAAAGCCCAAAGAATGCCCTATAGTGGAATTAGATAAGCTAAAATGAACTAAAGGCAATAGGAAAGATGATATTTCAGTAAAGTTGTATTTTAGTTTGATTAAAGTCTATTAGATCCAAGTAATTTTAGAGAACTTGGGTGTTTCAAATACCAATAAGATATTAAAAACTGACATTCATTCTTCCTGGTAAAGAACATTCTATTTTCAAAGAAAATGGAAAAGGACATTGTTTAATGCTGTACATTAAATTTCATTTCCCACCACATAATTATTAAAAGATAAGTCGTTCTTCCATTATTAATAAGAATAAATAAGATGGCAATTAAATAACTATCATTAATGACTTATTCATTAATATGTTAGTAGTTGCCTGCTTTATCGTGAAGACAAATCAATGTGATAGTAGAAAAGGCCAGGCACAGTGGCTCACACCTGTAATCCTAGCACTTTGGGAGGCCAAGGTGGGTGGATCACCTGAGGTCAGGAGTTCGAGACGACCCTGGCCAACATGGTGAAACCCTGTCTTTACTAAAAATACAAAAATCAGCCAGGCACAGTGGCATGCGCCTGTAATCACAGCTACTTGGGAGGCTGAGAGGGAGAATCACTTGAAACCAGGAGGCAGAGGTTGCAATGAGGTGAGATCTCACTACCGCACTTCAGGCTGGGCAACAAAGTGAGACTCCACCTCAAAAAAAAAAAAAAAAAAAAAAAGATAGTAGAAAAATTAAAATTCAGTAAATAATCAAATAGAATGTTGCATATTTTGTCTCAGTTAATTCAAATATATCTGATTCTTAAGGAACTCTAAAAAAAGAGATTTGCATACTGAGTACAGAAGTAGTTCAAAGCTAATAGGTGCTTATTACAAAGAAAACTCTCTCATGTCTCTTTAAGTTGGTTTACTCTTAGAAAAACTTGATTTCCTGTGTCTGAGGAAAATAAGCTTATAAAAAAGATGAAAAGGCTGCTATATAGCACTCTAGTAAAAGGATGCTAACAAATTAAGTGTTAATGAATCAAAAACATATGGATTACACTTCACTTCAAATAGAAATAATTTTAGAGCTAAAGGACAAAGTACTTAGCGACATATAATAGGTCTTTGTCAATCTTAAACCCCAAACATTTAAGGTATCTTCAGAAAGCTAGTGATTCTATCCTTTCGTTGTTATCTATCATTTTCATTTTATAGAAGAGATCAATCTCTTTATGGCCAAATGATCTTTCAAAAGTTTGACAATATATTGGCTAACTTATAAACACACATCCCAGAAGTTCAGAGATAAGATCAGGCAGGAAATGTGTATCAATTAACCAAAACCACCATACTAAAACAGAACATTTTCTTCCTCTCCTTGCTTATTACAATTTAAAAAGTAAAGGAAAAAGAAGTGTCAGTTTTTACATAACTTTTTAAAACCATCCTCCATATATATATATATATATATATATATGCATATATATATTTAAATTCTAGCTAAGATTTATATTTTCAACTTAGTTTGGTGAATATCAATCTCTTCTTTGCACAAAATTGAAATCTATGTAATGTTAGTAGTTCTAATTGCAGTCCACATTTATATAAAAACCTTTAAAAGATAATTGTCTTAATGCTTATGGAGAACTGAGAATGTTGTCAATACAAGAAGAAAATCATGCTGGATATGGAGTTCAGAATATATACTTGCTTAATGTATAGAAATCCCTTTGTTTAAGATCATTTAGGCATGTTTTCAGGCTGTGTTCACTCAGGTATCTAATATATGTTCTTTACTGAAAAAAAATTAATGTGATTCTTCAATGAAAAAAATGATTTTTTTAGTGCCTAGTCTACTGACTTCATCAAAAAAGAGTTCACTGACGTTTCCACCTTTTTGCTTAGGCCTCTTTAACTAAGAATTCTGTTTGGAAGTCAGAATGCTTGTTTCTTATTTGTGGGTGCTTAAGACAGTGCCTGACCTTTGGTGTCAAAAGCCATTCAGTCAGTTTCCAGGTGGGAGCCTACACAGGTAAAGCCTAGAGTACAAAATGTCCCTGGAACTGCAGTCGGGGGAACCAGAAGTATTCCATCTGGACTGTTTGAGTTCCCTCCTTTTGTTCTCTTGCTGTCTCAGATGCTTCCTGGTTCTGAGTTCGATCCCTGCTTCCCACCTCCTCTAATCAAGGCAACCTTTATGCTTGGACTGACAAAAATTAAAGGGTTCCTTGTTTTGTAGTCACCACTCATTCGCCTACTACTTTGGAATCAGTCTCACTCCTGGTTTCTATTTCCACATGCTCCCACATTTCATTCCTAATTTCACATTTGGCTACGCCCAAGTTGGCTTTTTATTTGCCCCACCTTCTTTCAAGTCCCCATCAAGTTTGGAAAGTTCTCAGAGCCCTGAGACCATCCCTCCACTGCAGGTCAAGAGGATGAATATTTGATGACATGTAAAACACTACTCAGATGCGATTGTGGAATTGGATTGAGTTGGAGAGTTAGAAACCTCTATGGATAATTTAGACATTTCAATGAATTAGCAGCTGTTAATGATGGAAGGGTGAACTGTGTATGAAACAGAGTACATGAAACAATATACTTCCCTAAAGGTAAAATATTAGAGCTTTAAAATAAGCAATTTATAGAGTTCAATGTTCAGCTAGGACAGATTCTTGACTGAATGAGTTACTTTTTTTATTAAAATTTTCAATGGCTCCCCACTGCCTCTGTTAAATACATGGTCCCCACTATTGGGCAATTTTTAGTTTCACTCCACTTTTCCTGCAGATCTTCACCCTCCTGCCCGTTGTTCCAGCCAAAACAAATTACTTTTAGTTTTCAAACTTGCCTTGGTATTTCCTACCAGTATACTACTATTCACTGTTTCCTTTTGCATGAAAAAGTCTAAGCAAGTGCATCGCAAATTTCCATCAACATGCCTCCATTTTATCTGTGTGGCTACAATCTTGCTTTTCACCCTGACTGTATCCTCCAAGAAGAAATGAACTCTCTCTCGAGGAAAACACTGCGGTCATACCAACACATCATCTGCAGTTTGCTATGCAGATAACAATGCTTAGTTTTACCTCTCTATGTAATTCTTTACTAAATGTGGGTTGTTCTTCTTATCTCCTTTTATCACAAAATTATAAACTTCATATAACCTTCATAAGAGAATTTCAACAATAATTAACAAGATCTCAAGCAATTGTTGGAGTCTCTATTTTGGTGCACAAAAATAGCAGATCTGTAGCAACACTTACAAAAGGACGAGGAAACAGGGTTAGTTTTATGTGTGTGTAAGTTTTCCTGCACATATTCACAATAAGAGAGGGGCAGCTCCTTTTTAGAGTACCTTACATACATCCTTCCATTCTACAACCATCTATTAGCAAAAACTATTATAACATACAACAGCAAAAATAATCTGCATTAATTGCTTATGGTTGTTCTCGGGTAATACAGACACTTGAGAAATAGACATTTTCTTTTTTATGCTTTCCAATTTTGCTCTTGAATGGATCTCTAAATTTACACTCCATTGTCCCATGATACACAACTTTCTCCAATCCCCCCCCCTCTCTACCTAATATCTTGCTATTTTTATGGGTTTCAATAGCCTGTTTTAAAGTGGTGGTTTCTTTAAGAAAATAATTACAATGTAAATTAGTCTTCAACAAATAGTAAGGGGCATTTTGGAATTAAATGCCTAGGTATTGAAGCTTTGCTTCTTGCTATGTTTAAAACCATTATATAAGTTTAACCATAATCATTCAATCTATGTACCTAGAAATATCATTCTTTCTGTTGCTAATGAAGGTCCTACGGCACAAATTTATTGAAGGTATATGTTTGCATGGGATAATAATTGGGTCGATAATATTAAATTCATAGGCTCATTATTTAATTGCAAGGGCAGATTATGAATACAGCTTCTAAAATGTATTTTAATGAAAAACACTACATCCTGACCTAATCATATCAACCTTATGCTATCTAATTAAAGATGCAAAAAATCATTAGAGTTGCAAAATATTAGTTCCAGCTCCATCAGGCTGTGAGCTGCCCCTTCATGAATATATATTTTTTCACTCCATGATAAATAGTTAATGAGGTAAAAATGACAAAATTTGCATGTAGGCAAATTAGTTTAATAGAATGATGTCTGTTCTGACTACTGAAAGTGACCTTTCCTTATCAAAAAAATGGCTAAAATACTTTGAAATTATCATCTGGCTGTCTTTGCCCAAATGACAAATTATATGTATTAACAATATAAAAATTATAAAATGCAATAATCCTAAATTCTCATCATACTATAAATGTGTCCTGTGATTCTGCATTTATCAATTTAATAAAAGGAAATTAAGCATATTATAAAGTATCCATTTATGAGGCAATTTTTATTCCAGATCATAAAAATGAAAAGCACATGCTTAATAGCTAGCACTATGGCAAACATCTAGATCAAATTTTTAAAGCACAAGAATTCTAGACTACTTACTTGAAATACTTATATATTAAAATGCCTCCTCCACTCTTAGCATTTTAGATTATAGATGATTGTTCTCAATTAAACTAGCATTATATCTTGAGATTAGAACATCAATTATTCAGCAGGGCTATCTTGCTTCTCTATTAAAATAAGCTAAACAAGCAAACAAGATAGCTTGAAAAGAATAACAAAAAAAAATCATAAGAAAGAAAAAATCTTCACGGTGTAAATACCAAGGGCATGAAGAGACATAGTAAACAAATAAAATAAACATGTCTATCCATGTAAGTTTGGGAATGTTTGTGTATGCTTAAGACACATAACCACAACAACAAGAAATAACAGGTGCTCTACAGATTTTCAAATGATTTGCATAAACATTTCCATAATTCCCACCATTCATGGTTACTGAGTCTATACATGTAAAGGCAACAGCTGTCATGTATCTACATATTTGAATTTCTACTAATGGTTCAACTGAATCAAAGCCAAAATATGTCACTTAAAACCCAAATGACTTTGATTAAATTGTTTACTTCAATTCCATATAATCAAATTGACTTTTCTTTGATTTATTTGAATGTTTACACACAGAATTATGCACATTCCAGGTTTGAAGCCTGTTTCTGAGTTCTGGTTATGTCCATCATAGGTCACCTAAGTCATTTTACTGAGAAGAGCATAAATATTAAACTTAAAGAACAATTTCACAGCCCCCTTCAATTTTTCCTCTAGCACCTAGATATTAATGATCTCTCATGCATGCATGCTCTCTCATCCCCCTGTTAAAATAGACATAATAGATAGTCAAGTCATTCTGTTTTCCTCTGTTTTATCTATTTAGGTACTATTGTGCAACTGAAATTATTTTGGAACTCAACTTTGGATTGCTCCCAAACTCTTGAACTTCCATGTGTGACACTTAGTAATTAAACAACTTGCACTCTACCTATTCTGAGCACTGTACAATTATCCTAAAGAGGAAGTGATCTTCGCTTAATTTTTAGGACAATTTCAAGAATTTTGATCTTTTACAAATTATGCTGTTAGTCAAGGATTTCTTAAGAAGAACAGATACATAATAACATGAAATTTGTTTACTTCAAGTTAGGGCTTTCAAAATGCCTTCTACACTATTATAAGAGCTTTCAAACAGAATTCAAGACATACTGATTATACTGAGTGAACCCATGCAATTTTTTAAAGCTAATGTTTACGTTCCTATCAGGTAGGAAATGAGGTAAGGTATGTTATAAGTTCATTCTGTGGGCTAACTAAATATATTCAATTATTCAACCATTCATGTATGCATTTTTTTTTTTTTTAGATGGAGTTTTGCTCTTTTTGCCCAGGCTGGAGTGCAATGGTGAGGTCTTGGCTCACTGCAACCTCCGCCTCCTGGGTTCAAGCAATTCCCCTGCCTCAGCCTCCCGAGTAGCTGGGACTACAGGCTCATACCACCAAGCCTAGCTAATGTTGTATTTGTAGTTTTAGTTGAGATGGGAGTTTCACCATGTTGGCCAGGCTGGTCTTTAACTCCTGACCTCAGGTGATCCGCCTGCCTCAGTCTCTCCAAGTGCTGGGATTACAGGCATGAGCCACCATGCCTGGCCCATGCAAGCATTCTTTTATGTATTGAACAAGTACCCAGTAAACAAGTGCTATGTTCTAGGGATTGAGATTGAGGACATAAAGATCGAGGACAGAGATTGAAGACATAAAGATGAAAAAACCACTCTTATTTCTCAAAAAAAATCTCAAGTCTACAAAGAAAGAGGGACACCTAAACAAGTTGTACTCAAATTGTATGTCGGATGCTATCAGGTCAGAGAGGCAGGTGTGACAAAAGGAAAATGACCCTCTCTGGGTTGACTTCACAGAGAAAATACTCAAGCTGAGCCCTGGAAGAATGACTAGTTTACCAAATAACATATGAGAAGTTGGGAGGATATTGCTCCAAACAGAGAGGAAAGCATGGACATGGGAAACAGTACGACATGTGTGGTGAATTACTCATATTTTTGTATAGCTTAATCATGTTGTATGGTAAGAAGCATGCTGGCTGGGAAGAGGTGGGAAGGATGGGGATATAGGACATGAGGCTGAAGAGGTAAGACAGAATCAGGACAAATAGCAATTATACAATAGTAAGGATTTGTATAATGGTGGCCAACACAATAGTAAATAACTTCAAGAACAACACAAGAAAAAATTATCAACTTGCTGATACACTAGCAGAGTGAGGTTTTTTTGAGCAGCCCAAAAAACAAAGCTCCTTCAAACCAACTCACCTTTCTTCTTTCACCATTGATTCTTCTCCATTGCTCAGATCGTTTCACTATAAAACTTAGCTCCTGATTGGAAATCTCCAAATCATATGGTATGAAGAACTTGGCTTCTTCACTGTGGATGCACTGAAATGCATCTAATATCCAAGAGTCATTGTGCAACCTAAGCATAAAATCATCTATTACCTGTTTTTTATTTTCCCCAAGTCTTGTTTAGTTTTTTCTCCCAAAGTGTTAAAAAATTCATATTTCTTTTATCATCTTGTTTTTAGTTCATATTCCTCATTATTTTTTCAGAAACTATTTGATGATTAAGATTTCAGAAGTTATATAATAATTTCCTCAATGAAATTCCATAACCTAACAACTGCAATCTGGAGGTTTTTATAGTTATTTCCTATAAGACTACTACTTCTTATTTTTAATTTTTTTAATTTTTTAAAATTTTAAAATTTTTATTTTTTGTGGGTGCAGAGTAGGAAGATTCAGAAGCAACCTACTTGTCCATCAGCAGATGAATGAAGAAAATATAGTACATATACACAGTGGAGTACTATTCAGCCATAAAAAATAATAAAATCCAGTCATTTGCAACAACATGGATAGAACTGGAGATCATTATGTTAAGTGAAATAAGCCAGGTACAGAAAGACAATCACGTGTTCTTACTTAATTGTGGGATCTAAAAATCAAAACAGGTGAATGCATGCTTATTTCTGATGCCTAAGAAAAAAAATTAAAAATATTTAGTTGTTAACTTGGATTGTAAATATCCAAATTAGTTCACATGTGAAGAATGTATCTAAAGAAAATTTAAATTTGGGTTTATTTATGAGTGGTGGAATCCCCCACTGGGGTAGGTCAGACAGCACTGAGGTTTCTCTTATTTGGTTGTTTTCCAACCTGAATGGTAAATAGGTTAATTAGCTGAAGCATCTAACTTGATAAAATGTTTATTAAACTTTTTACCACTTATCAAAACAACTCTAAATATTGATTTTGAAAAATCAGTTTTTCTTTTGATACTAATAAAGTGACAGCCTCTTGCTCCTCAAATTTATATTTTTAATAAGAAATATTAATTATTTGATATTATTAAGTAATATTTAGGTATTAGAGACATTAGGTCAATGCTTATAAAACTTTTCTATTGAATACCCCTAAAGGTAGAGAAGAGAAAATATGTATACTATCCCTAATCTACCAGTGTTTAATATGTTTTCTTTTTTGAAACTTTGAATAAAATTAAAACTTGAGGATATGTAATATTTATCTGTGACTTAGTGTACATTTGTCTCACCAAGTATACCAGGAAGTAGTTTCAGAAGCACAAAATTGTGCCACTAACAGTTCATAGGCCAGACCAAAATCTTTTATGTCTCAGTGTCAATAAACTACCCTTCTGAGAAGTTTTCAGAAAATGGACTGAGATATAAATTAGACTATCAAGATATTTAGGCATCACATAATTATGTGTCATTTTACACACTGAAAGTGGAGAATTATTTTAGTTCAATAATTATATTTTGCTTTAACTAGTCTAGACAATGCTAGAATTTATTGATTTCCCATTATAATGGCAGTCAATTTCACATTCATTGTATTAGTCTAGCCTTATTTTAATATTGCTTTTTACTTATTAATACACTAAGGTATGAAAAAAAGTTTGCCTCACTGTTTACAAGTAACAGAGACAGAATTTAAGCTTAGAGCTAACTCCAAAGTTGTTTTTTTTTTTTTAAATGCAGTCTTGCTGTGTTGCCCAGGCTGAAGTGCAATGGTGTGATCTTGGCTCACTGCAACCTCCACCTCCCAGATTCAAGTGATTCTCCTGCCTCAGCCTCCTGAGTAGCTGGGATTACAGCCATGCACCACCATACTTGGCTAATTTTTGTATTTTTAGTAGAGACAGGGTTTCAACATGTTGGCCCAGCTGGTCTTGAACTCCTGACCTCATGATCTACCCACTTCAGCCTCCCAAAGTGCTGGGATTACACGCATGAGCCACTGCACCCAGCCCAAAGTTTATTTCGTTCTATCATGCTGACTCAGTTAAAATAACCGATATAACATGTATCTTCATTTAACTGTCTCTGTCTCAACTCTTACCAAAATAGTATAATAAATATTTTTACCCTAGATGCTAAATAATGTCTCTATGTTTTTTCCTCAACTACTGTGCATTTATCACACAGTGAAAAAAAGGCAAAACTGCCACTCAGCCTAACTGATGGCCCAAGACAGGCCATATGGCTTGGTGCCATCTTGAAATGCAACTACTGCTCTTATTGCACTTTGAGATTCTAGGTCGGCTGTTTGAATGATTTACTAGTTGCCTTGTTAAACAAGAACTAGTCTTTGCCATTCTCCTAAGCTTGTTTAAAGTAACATTTATCTTTTTATTTTAATGGTGGTAAGATTTAACGTAGTTGAATTACTGTCAATTTGCCACCATAAGCATTTTCTATATGAAGATTTTAAGCGCAAGATTATCAACAATGCAATTAACTCTGAATTAATTAGGAATCCCAGTCCTGTTTCTGCTGGCTTCTGTTTTCTTTGCCCAGAAAATATCTGCCTCCTCTTTATTTCTCCTTCATTCTGTGTGAAAGAATAATTATGGAAACATTCAAGCCCAGATTTACAGAATGGTAAGCAAATGTTTTGACAGAGACGAAAATACCACATTGGAATAGGGAAATCTGTACAAAAATTAACTGCATTTTATTATTACTATTATTATTATGTTGCCATTTTGGGTGGCATTTTCCAGCCAAAAGCTCCATGATGAATTGTTAATGAGTCAAATTACCAACTTTTCTAAGTTTTTATCATATTTTTCAGCTCTATAAAGCAAGCTCATACAAAGAAAAAATAATCTATGGTTGTATATGCAAATTTTAAAAATAAGTAAATTGAACAAAATTGTCAACAGAATTGAGAATTATGTAATTCTAATATATAACTCGACAATTATAATTTTTATAATTCTTTTATAATATTAAGCAACATAACACTTATCCAAAGGTGAATTATTTTATCCTTTCTCATCAAAAGATATTTCATTCCTTGATATATGTGTGGAAATTTCACTTTTCTGGTGTTCTTTAGAAAGTTAAAGAGCCCATCTATAAATTAGGAGAATTTCTGTTATGACAAACAATGTAAAAAAAGTCCTGATTTCATAAATAAATTGGGTGTTGATCATTGATGAAAAAGCAATAGACTATTCTCTCTGTATGTGCAACATTTAATAAAATATTAACTTTTCATGATATTTAGTCATAAAGTTCATTTATATTTAGTTATAAAGTTTATTATCCTCAAATGAATCGGCAGTAATACACACAAATGCACACACATATTTTCACCTATTTTCTGTCTGTGTGTGTGTGTGTGTGTGTGTGAATATCAAATTAAATTATATAAAAGTAAAGATATGGCCGGGCATAGTGGCTCACACCTGTAATCCCAGTACTTTGGGATGCTGAAGTGGGTGGATCACCTGAGGTCAAGAGTTTGAGACCAGCCTAGCCAACATAGTGAAACCCCATCTCTACTAAAAATACAAAAAATTAGCCAGACCTGATGGCAGGCACCTGTAATACCAGCTACTCAGAAGGCTGAGGCAGGAGTATCGCTTGAACCTGTGAGGTGGAGGTTGCAGTGAGCTGAGATCACACTATTGCACTCCTGCCTGGGCGACAGTGCAAGACTCCGTCTCAAAACATAATTTTAAAAAAGTAAAGATATTGGATTATATTAGATGACAGAAGAGAAAATGTAAAGCAATCATGGAAGATTTTTAACAATCTCTCTAGGAGAGGGAGATACAAGTTCATTGTATGCTTATAATATGTATAGGTTTGAGTTGTTTTTAAATAAAAAGATAAAATTGTATGATATTCTATTGCAATACATGCCATTATATGGTGATGGTTGCAAATCTGAATTTCTTTCAAAAAGAAAGCTTTTCAATATGTCTGAAAATTTTATATTTCTAATTTATTTCTTCTAAAGGTAATTAAAAGAGAAACTATATTCCACCTGTTCATAAAGCCTTAGGCATTATGGTTAAGAGAAATAGGTGACATATTATGCCACAGGTTCTGATGATGGCCAATGAAACAAAGTAATTTACAAAGTCCTTTGCCCTGTGTCCTACATTTGCAGCAATTCGTTGCTTTGTGAGTGGCAGAAGCTATTATGTTTTGTTCACATCTCAATGTGGGTCATTTACAGAAACCTAGTGTGTGACATTTCTTGTAAAGCCAAAAAGGACAAGTGTGAATATTTAGCTAACACAGTATTTTAAGGGTCATAAAAAGGATGGAATCTATAAATAGCTCTAAATGCAAATATAATATGAAGAAGAAGAATCAAATATAATTGGTTATCTCTAATAACTACAAGTGAGTTTGGCAGTGTGATTTTACACACATAGTAGTCAACGTGCTTATGGTGTAAGTTGGAAAACTACTTACCTCCGGGTATATTTGCATTAGAATGATGCAGTATAGCTCTAAACAGACAGGGTATAAACAGCCAAACTTTGGGTACCAAGCATATATGCATCAAAATTCATTATCACTGTCTTTACATGTTAAAATCCACATATTCTTTAGCAGAATTGTTGAACACTTAAGAGAGGTGTCTAATATCAGAGTACTGAGACATATGGAGACACTTTTGGTTTGTTTTCTAGAAACTCTTAGGTACTCACCATTCTGTTTAATAGTCATTGAAATTCAAACAGCTTTGATTTGAAGTCATACTAAGTAAAGAAAAAATGGAAATATAAGGGAGGAACAAAGGAGAGAAAGGAAATAAAAGGGGAAAGAGAACTTTAGACAAAGAAAAAAGAAATTCACAAAATAAGAACTCCCCTACCCCCTGATCATTTCTAGAGGCAGTCCTAGTGCAGGTTTCTAGTGATGAAGTCAATGTTCTTCTATATGTGTAGTCTCATGTTTGTAAGGGGACAATCATATTCTTCTTTCATTCCCCTTTAATTCATTCGATTGGTTAACAAATATTGATACATGCCTACTATATGCCAAGTACTAAAGAATAAGATGGATGATAAGTACAGCCAGTTAGGGGAGAGAAGGGGGCAGATATGCAGTGATGAGGAAAGCAGGGATACAGTAGCGTGATGCGGGCAAGGCAGTACCCAGGTCAAGAGCGCATGCGTTGTTAAGAATGAACAATGAGAACACATGGACAAAGGTAGGGGAGCATCACACACTGAGCTCTGTTGCAGGGGGAACTAGGGGAGGGACAGCAGGGGGTGGGGGAGTTGGGGAGGGATAACATGGGGAGAAATGTCAGATATAGGTGATGGGGAGGAAGGCAGCAAACCACATTGCCATGTATGTACCTATGCAATAATCCTGCATGTTCTTCACATGTACCCCAAAACCTAAAATGCAATAAAAAAAATAATAATAGGAAGCTATTGTAGGGGTTTAAGGTAAGAGGTAATGTATTCATTTTTTTAGATTAAAATTAAAAATCATTCTCGTTATAGTGAAGAGTAGATTGAAAGAAGCAAGGAGGGATTCAAGGAGACTCATTGAAAGGTGAATGTTAAAGTAAGTCAGGGGAGAATTGAGGCATCTTAGACAGGGAAAGTTGCTTTATGTATGGAATTAGATGAACACATTAAAGAGTTAGGGAATTTCCAGAATCTGGACATGGTGTATATGGAGGGTGAAGGAGAGGTAGGATGTAAATATGTAATTGCTGAATGGGTTTCTTCTGCCCACTGCACAGAAAAAATCAATCCCCTGAGATCACAACATTGCGGTAGAGAAAGAGTTTAATGAATGTGAGGCTGGCCACATAGGAGATGGACTTCTTACTCAAATGAGTATCTCAGAAGGCTCAGATACTAGGGATTTTATAGACACTTCCATAGTTAGGGGGGCTAGGGAATGGGTGCTGCTGACTGGTTGGGGATGAAATCACAGGATGTGGAAAATGGTCCTCATGTGTTAAGTCCACCTCTGGGCAGGGCCATGGGACCAGCTGAGTTATGAGTAACAATTCCATGTGGGGTCAGTCTGAAAAATATCTCACAAACCAGCCCTTTATGTTTTACCATAGTGATGATTTCCATAGCAGCAACTGGGGAAGTCACAAATCTTGTGATCTCTGACCACTTGACTACTGAACAGTAAGAGACTATGGAAACTATGCCTACGTTTTAGCAGAAGTGAGACCCATCCAATATTCTTAATCTTATGGCTTTTCACTGGTCTTACAAAGGCAGCTTCAGCCCTCGAAGAGGGAGGGGATTCATTTTAGAGAGAGACTATTACTATTATCATCCTTGCTTCAAAGTTAAACTGTAAATTAAATTCCTCCCAAAATTAGTTCAGCCTATGCCAGGAATTACCAAGGACAACTTGGAGGCCAGAAGCAAGATGGAGTCAACCACATTAGACTTCGCTTACTGTCATAATTTTGCAAAGGCAGTTTCAAACATAGCTCCCCAAAATGGCCCCTCCCTTCCCTTCCCCTCCCCGTCCATCTTCAGAACTAGATGAGTGGTTCTGGCACTTACCAAGCTAGGAAACCTGAGTGAAGAGTGATTTGGAGGAGAAAACAATGAATTTATTTTCAAAATGTCAATAGTGAAGTCCTCTTGCCATATATATGTGGAGTTGTGAACATTAATTGAAAGTTCTATATTTTTGGACTAAATTCATGTTTACTTTGAAAGAACTAATATTATAACTAAATAAAATGGCCTAAGTTACCATTTAGTTAGAAATGCACTAAATACATTAATTTATTCCTAAAGTACAGATCTCATTAGCTACTCTTGTACTGCCAATAGAAATAATAGTTAATGTTTATATTTATTGAGTAAATACTTGTAATACATATTTTATATACATTAAGTCTATTTCTCAAAGTTCTAATTTTATTATTCACATTATTAAAAACAGAGTCAGAGAGGTAAAACTATTATCTCAAGATACACAGCTAGTAAGTAACAGAGCCATAATTTAAGCCAGGTCTACCTCCCTTCGAGCCAGGAATGAACCACTACATTACACTGATTCATTAGAGGAAAATTAACCACAAATGTATTTTTTTAACCATCCCATGATTAAAAATTAGAGGAAAATTAACTACAAATGTGATTTTTAACCATCATATTTATTTTTAAGTGTACAGTTCAGTAGCATTAAATATATTCATATTATTATGTAACAGATCTCAACTATTTAATCTTGCAACACTAAAACTCTACAGCCATTAAATACCAGTTCACCCTCCTTCCTTTCCCCCAGTCCTTGGTGACCAACTTTCTGCTTTTGGTTGCTATAATTTTGACTACTTTAGATACTTCATGTGAGTGGAATCATGCAGCTGGCTTATTTCATTTAACATAATGACCTTAAGATCAATCCATGTTGTAGGACATGATAGAATTTTCTTCCTTTTTTAAGACCACATAGTATTCCATTGCATGTGTATACCACATTTTCTTTATTCATCATCTGTCAATGGACATTTGGATTTCTTGTACCACTTGGCTACTGTGAATAATAATATAGTGAAAATGGATATTTAAATATGTCTTAGAGATTCTGTTTTTAATTATTTCAGATATATACCTAGAAGTGGGGTTACTGGATCATATGGTATAATTGTATTTTTAATTTTTTGAGGACTCTTCATGCTGTTATCCATAATAGTTGAATTTTTTTCATTCTTCCCAAAAGTTCACAAAGGTTCCAAATTCTCTGCATCTTCTCCAATATTTGCTATTTCCTGTTCTTTTGAGAATGGGAATCCTCTTGAATGTGAAGTCATATCTAATTATGGTTTTGATCTGCATTTTCCTAATAATTCATGATGCTGAGCATCTTTTTCTGTACTTATTAGCAATTTTTATAACTTCTTTAGAAGAATGTCTATTCAAGTTGTTTGTCCATTTTTTAAATAGGGTTTTTTTTCATTGTTGAGTTGTAGAATTGTCTTATATATTCTAGATATTAACGCTTTATCTGATATATGGCTTCCAGTTATTTTCTCTCATCTTGTAGGTTGCCTTTTAATCATATTGAACATTTCTTTCAATGGGTAAAAGTTTTTAAGCTTGATGTCATCATATTTGTATATTTTGGATTTTATTACCCGTGCTTTTGGTGTTATAGCCAAGAAATTGTTACCAAAACCAATGTCATCAGGTGTGAAAACCCTCCATATAATCTCCATATGCCAATTCCTATGGTATAGGATGAAATAGGAAATTATCTGTACCTATACTTAGAGATACTGAGATTTTTGTGACAGCTATTGGTTAGAATTAGGATGTTATTTTTTAATGGGTCAGAGCTACCAGTCCATATTGTCTGATATTCCTTTGAAGGCATTGACTCATTAGATTATATAGGTGCATCTGTTATAGGATCTGTAGTAGGGAAACCCAAACTGCAAAGCATAAAATGAACTATTAATAGAAGAACTACAGCAGCACTTTCTCAAATCCAACTCATCTGTGAGGTCTTAGCTACTGGGAGAAAACAGTGCCGGCAAGAGGTCCAGTGTCGAGATCAATGTCAATGATGAAGAAGACCACTGCTTATGCATTGGAACTAGCCTAAAGGAGGAGACACCATCTCTCATTGTGCCTTTGCAGAATGAAAGCCCCTTTGTAAGTACGACCAAGATCACTAGGAACTCGTCTGCAATTTTGAGCATCTGAACATGCCTTATATTAACCTATTTAACAGATCAATAAAGAAAAAGGACTACTTGGATAGGAAAGCAGAAGATGGAGGCTGGAGGCCATGGAAATGAGATTTGGAAATACTAAAGTTAGAAAAGAGAATTATCAATACAGGATTTAGAGCTCACTGTGCATATATACATGGTTACTACCATCTTGGGTTCTCTGAATTTTTTCTTTACATTGACTTAAATGTTTTGCATTTCTCCTGCTATGCTTCATTCTGACAATTTTTAACTCCTCCTTTCACATTGCATTGTACTTTTTAAAGTTGACTGTTACCAGAAAAGTCAAAACTGAAAACCTATTCTGGTCACTTTGATAAGTCAAATCAACACACACAAGAGTTGTGTGTATACCTTTCCACAGTTCATTATATTCCACCTGACAGTTCAAAATGAAAAACACTTGGGGGACAAGTGTCATTTGAATATGTAGCCTGTAAGTTATATTTTATTTGAAAGGGAAAGTGCGTCTTCACCACATAAAAAAGTATCCATTCACTTACTCATGCTTTTAATTCAACAAATATTTGTTGTGTTCCATTGTATTCCAGGTACTTTTCTTTGTATAAAGAAGGGTGAATTATAGAGTCTACAGTCCTGCCCTCATTCACCAGTTCAAGAATGCCATGTCATTTTCTCACAATATTTGTTTCATTCTGGTCTGACTACTTATGCAACATTAAAATACAAGGTGCAGAAAATTCAACACACCATTTTTATGCACAGGTAATCCTCCTTGGTTTGTGGCAGCAAATCAAAATATTTTTTTTTTGGTCTTTTAATTGTTCCAGTAATAATGATGGCAACATTTTTTCAGGAAGAGTTTGAGAAACTATATATATATTGCTGACAGGGAAAAGTGGGGTGTGGCACTGGCCAGTGCAGATTACCTATGCTATCAGACGCAAGTACTTACTTGAAAGTAGACATGAAAGCTTCTCATTCCAATGACCTAAAATAAGCTCAAACCAGGAATCTAGACCATGCCAGCCAGGCAGTCTGCACCTTGCCACTTCATTTGGGTACACATAACCTTCTTGACACCTGTTTGTCACTGGTCAAAACTCACAGGCCCTGTTTCCCATATGCTAGGGACGGAAGTAGAAGTTGTAATAGATTATTGTATATTATTTTTATCCTAGAGGTTCAGAAAACAGGCAAATTTACCAAAAGTCAATTCATCAAATAAGTGATTAATTACTGAGTCTAAACCGACCAGCTTTTATGTTTATAAGAGAACAAACATCACGCCAAGGAATGTTCACTTTATCTCTGACCTAGCTTCTTGCGGCTATGGATGGGAATAGTTGGGGTAGAAACAGAGCACTGTATCTGCTGAAACGAAGATGGAAATGCAATTAGCTACAACATCGTCTCAACTGCCCACACAAGAGAGCTTAAAATCTAAGGAGTAGAGGGAGAAACACAGATGAGCTTTTAGCAAAGGAGCATTCAGTGAACGTATCTAGACCTGCAGCACTGAGCCATTGGGTTACAATAATTCTGTTTACTGGAGCCGACACAATGTAGTATCTAAATCTTTTAAATACGTCTATTCCTATACAAGTATTTCATAATGTACGTAGTTCATTTCTGCCTATCAGGGCATAGAGTGCCCACGAACTAATTAGGTGACAATTTCAGGGAATAAAAATTGCTTAGCTATATATTAATTACATACATTTTAGAACTTTTCTTTAACTTGTTAAACAATATTTTGCCTTTACCAAGGAACACTGTAAAGGAGATTGTGGAAATTTCCACAGTAAAAAGATTTAGAAAGTAGAAAATCTTTGAT
Organism: Ateles fusciceps; assembly: GCA_036589455.1. Taxonomy (NCBI): domain Eukaryota; kingdom Metazoa; phylum Chordata; class Mammalia; order Primates; family Atelidae; genus Ateles; species Ateles fusciceps. The sequence continues at coordinate 1,187,799 of JAZHEH010002052.1, forward strand.
TATCTCATACATAGTCCCTAGACAATGAATATGCTTATAATATTCTCATCAAAATCTGTCTTTAAATTATTTTAATCTAAATTAATTTTCCTAAGTAATAAATGACAGCAGCTAAAACTTATAAGGCTATTTGGAACTATTAAATCAATGATTAAGAAGACATAAGGACCCTCAAAAACTAATTAACTTGACTATCAGTCTTTTAGATTTGTGTACAGCTTCCAGGATTATAAAAAGCTTAAACAAATCTAACTAACATTTAAATTGCGATTTCTTGTTCTCTGCGTATTATAAAGAAAAACGTAAACAGCCTGGAGATCTTTTGTACTGTTTAGATAAAGGGTTTAGAATTTAAGAATCTATATGATATCAACGGAAGCTTTATCTGGAAGGAATGCTACAAGACCAAACACTCAGAGAGTCATGGATAGGTTTCGCAGCTTTTCCCTAATGACAACACTTATAAATGTTTGGGGAAAGGTAAATTTAGAAGATTATCTAGAAAAAAAAAAGAAGCTTACTCTGTCCATCACACTAGAAACACAAAATGAGGTTAATTTATTTAAAATAAAAGCTGTTAAAATAAAATGGCAAAACAGTTAAGATCTAATGATGATACCAACTTACAGAACAGACCAGAAAATTAAAAATAAAAAATTTCTCTTTTAGATCTCAACACCAGCCACATCAAATGACTTCTACATGGCTTATGAGTAGTGGTTCAATGAAAAGAATTCTAACTTTCTAAAAACAGAAGTAAATAGTTATAAAATTTCTTAATGAGAAACAATTGTTTTTCAAGTTTGTTATTTAAATGTCATAAAAATTATAAAAGACTTTATGTAAATTTTAAATAACTATTTTTAAATCAAAACATAAATTTAAAAGGCTAGCAAAAAATAAAATATCTTAAAATTATGATAAAAGGGTTAATACCATACGTGTGGTGTGTGTGTGTGTGTGTGTGTGTGTGTATATATATATATATATGTATGTATGTATAACTCATATAACTGAATAAGGTAAATATTTGAATGATCTGTGGAAAGAAAGGCAAAAGGCCACTTAAAAAGCAATTCACAGGCTGGGTGCTGTGGCTCACGCCTGTAATTCCAGCACTTTGGTAGGCCAAAGTGGGTGGGTCACCTCAGGTCAGGAGTTCGAGAGCAGCCTGACCAACATGGTGAAACCCCATCTCTACTAAAAAAGTACAAAAATTAGCTGGGCGTGGTGGTGGATGCCTGTAATCTCAGCTACTGAAGAGGCTGAGGCAGGAGAATCGCTTGAACCCAGGAGACAGAGATTGCAGTGAGACAAGATCATGCCATTGCACTCCAGCCTGAATGATAAAGCGAGATTCCATCTCAAAAAAAAAAAAAAAAAATCACAGAAAAGGAAATATGAATGAATAATGATCATAGTAGAATGTTTAGTAATGAGTAAACAAAAACTAACTTTTAGAAAAAGATGAGATTTCATTTCTTCTACTAAATTTTAAAAATGTTAAGGCATGACATAAACTTGGTTTAAGAACTTCCCTCATTTACAGCTGTGGAAAAATAAATCCATAGCACTTTCCTATAAAATAAGCTTGCAATAGTTGTCAAGTGTCTTAGAAATATCAAACCCTCTGAACCTGTATTTCTGGGTCTCTAGAACTCTATTCAAATAATACTTTAAAATGTAGACAAGCCCCTGTGCCTTAGGATATTCATTAGAATTATTTTTAAGATGTATAAAAATGTAGAACAATCTATTTCCCAGCAGTAAGGAAATATGTAAGTATTTTATACTGCTTCTGCAGTATACTTTGTACAGTATAAAATATTGTGTATGCATTGTTCATAAAATTAGTAAATCATAAAAATATATATCATAATATTAAGCTTAAAATCAACATATGAAGTTGTTTTTATAGAAATATAATTCCAACTTTGTAAAAATATTTATATACATGGGAAAACAGTTGAAATAAAAGCTCCTAAAAAATTAACAATGTTTTATCATAGATGAGATTATTGGTGTTTATAAATTTATTCTTTGACTTTTTTCTGTAGTTTCAATTTCTTTCATAAATCACATATATTCTTTCTAGAATAAGAAAAAAATCATTAAAATCATCAAAAATGTTAATGCTTTTTGGGGGGGAGGATCCAAGATGGCTGAATAGGAACAGCTCTGCAGAGCAGTTCCCAGCAAGAACAATGCAGAGGGTGAGTGCTCACCACATCTCCAAACAAGTTTTCACTGCCCACAGTCCAGGAGATTCCTGGTCCGAAAAGCACCACAAGCTTTCAGCACATTTTCTTTATCCAGTCTATCATTGATGGACATTTGGGCTGGTTCTATTTTAATTCAAATGCCCATTTACTTTAGGTAGCAAAATATTAAGTCAGTTATTTGGTGCATAAATTTTGGGCTTACTTTTTTAACTTTACAAATAATTTAGATAATAAAGTTGTAGACCTCAGACAATGAAGAGTATGGTTGTAAACCTTCATCTTATTTTAAGTGAAAAGTGTTATATTGATGTGGGAATAAATGATACAAAACATTATCTGATAATATTTTTATCTCAGAAAAGTCTAAACTACATGTCATGCTATTTTATTTTTTAACATCTTTGGGAAAACCCAGACATTTTAAATAATAATTATTATTTGTGTAGAGCCTGTTATAAAAATCTACACATACATGTTATTTTCATCATGTTACACACCAAACAATCCCTAAAATCTAGCAAATGAACATCTTTGCCTAAGGCCACATGATAAGTTAGTGGTCAAATGAAAACTGAGTGATCATAGAAGGCTTTCTGCCCTTCCCTAAGAAAGTAAGTGCTCTGGAAAGATGACATACAGTGCTTATGACATGTCAAAATATAAACCAAGCCTGTGCCTAAACAACACACATCCCCTGGAGAATTAGGCAATTTTACAACAGCTATGTTAGTGACCTAAGGGCCGCATCAGAGAATGATCAGTCTACTGAAAGAAGACTTGAGTAGTGAGTTCACCTCACATTTCATAGAAAATAATGATTATCATATGTGAACTCCCTTAGCACCCAGCCACAAAGCTCCAAGCAGCTGTATTCATCCTTACCCATTTTTCCTTATCACATAAAGACACAAGATCCTTTTCCAAAAACCAAGGTTTGTCCCTATCTGAGTTCCACCTTATGTCTTCAGAGACCTCCTCAAATATACTCCTTGCTTAAGTATTTACAATATTTCTGTAAATTTTCATCTCTGCATAGAAATATATTCAAACTATGTCCATATTTTAAAATCATTCTTTTTTAAATATCTTTTTCTAAGCACTTTCTATTTATAGCATAACTGCGTAAAAAAAAAAGTCACTAAGTATGAACTCTATATCCACATCCTCGATTCAGCCCACTGCAATTTAGACTTTACCAAAAGGCAATGAAGCTCAAGGCTTCAACAGTATATACTGTAGTTTCTATTGATTTCCCCAAGCTCTGCACTTATTTATCCAACTTCCCGTAACATATTTTCCCTTGGCAATATCAAAGATAGCTGAACATGAAAGGTCAATGTGAAAGAAAAAGAGAGTTCACTTGTTATCTATCTCCTGTAAATGTTTATTTGTGATCAAATCCCCTGCCTCTGAAGATGCTACAGCCATCCCCCACCTGCTCAACTCCAAATATTGAGTCTATACTAATTACCATCCTCTCCTTTATCTTCAACTTCCGGTCAGCCCACAAGTTATGTTCTGCTCATTAACTATATTTTGTTTTTCTTTATTTCTTCTAAACATATGGGATACATGTGCAGAATGTACAGATTTGCTACATAGGTACACATGTGCCATGCTGGTTTGCTGCACCTATCGACCTGTCCTATGAGTTCTCTCCCCCTCACCCCATCCCCAACAGCCCCTGCTGTGTGTTGTTCCCGTCTCTGTATTCATATGTTCTCAGTATTCAACACCCAATTATGAGTGAGAATATGTGGGTGTTTGGTTTTTTGTTCCTGTGTTAGTTTGCTGAGGATGATGGCTTCCGGCTTCATCCATGTCCCTGCACAGGACATGATCTCATTCCTTTTTATGGCTGCATAGTTTTCCATGGTATATATGTACCACCCTTTCTTTATCCAGTCTATCACTGATGAGCATTTGGGTTGGTTCCATATCTTTGCTATTGTAAATAGTGCTGCAATAAACATACATGTGCATGTGTCTTTATAGAATAATTTAAACTTTAGGGGCATATACCTGCTAATGGGATTGCTGGGTCAAATGGTATTTCTGGTTCTAGATCCTTGAGGAATTGCCACACTGTATTCCACAATGGTCGAACTAATTTACATTCCTACCAACAGTGTAAAAGCATTCCTATTCCTCAACAGCCTCACCAGTGTCTATTGTTTCTCGACTTTTTAATAATCACAATTCTCACTGGCATGAGATGGTATCTCAGTGTGGTTTTGATTTGCATTTCTCCAATGATCAGTGATGTTGAGCTATTTTTCATGTGTTTGTTGGCCACATGTATGTCTTTTTTTTTTTTTGAGAAGTATCTGTTTATATTCTTTGCTCACTTTTTAATGGGACTGTTTATTTTTTTTCTTGCAAATTTGCTCAAGTTCCTTATAGATTCTGGATTTTGAGACCTTTGTCAGATGGGTAGATTGCAAAATTTTTATCCCATTCTATAGGTTGCCTGTTCACTCTGCTGATACTTTCTTTTGCTGTGCAGAAGCTCTTTAATTAGATCCCATCTGTCAATTTTGGTTTTTGTTGTGATTGCTTTCGACATTTTTGTCATGAAGTCTTTGCCCATGCCTATGTCCTGAACTGCATTGCCTAGGTTTTCTTCTAGGGTTTTTATGGTTTTGGGTTTTACATTTAAGTCTTTAATTTACCTTGAGTTAATTTTTGTATAAGGTGTAAGGAAGAAGTCAAATCCCAGAATAGACCAATAGCAAGTTCTGAAATTGAGGCAGTAATTAGTAGCCTATCAAGCAAAAAAAAACAAAAAAAAAAACAAAAAAAAAAACAAAAAAACCCAGAACCCCAGGACCAGACAAATTCACGGCTGAATTCTACCAGAAATACAAAGATGAGCTGGTACCATTCCTTCTGAAACTATTCCAAACAACTGAAAAGGAGGGACTCCTCCCTAACTTATTTTATGAAGCCAGCATCATCCTGATACCATAACCAGGAAGAGACACAACAAAAATAGAAAACTTCAGGCCAATATCGCTGATGAACATTGATGTGAAAATCCTCAATAAAATACTGGCAAGCTGAATCCAATCACACATCAAAAAACTTATCCACCACAATCAAGTCAGTTTCATCCCTGGGATGCAAGGCTGGTTCAACGTATGCAAATCAATAAACATAATCCATTACATAAACAGAACCAAAGACAAAAACCACATGATTATCTCAATAGATGCAGAAAATGCCTTTGATAAATCCAACATCCCTTTATGTTAAAAACTCTCAGTAAACTAGGTATTGATGGAACATATCTCAAAATAATAAGAGATATTTGTGACAAACCCATAATCAATAGCATATTGAATGGGCAAAAGCTGGAAGCATTCCCTTTGAAAACCAGTACAAGACAAGGATACCCTCTCTCACCACTCCTATTCAACATAGTATTGGAAGTTCTGGCCAGGGCAATCAGGCAAGAGAAAGAAATAAAGTGTATTCAAATAGGAAGAGGAGAAATCAAATGGTCTCTGTTTGCAGATGACATTACTTTATATTTAGAAAATCCCATTATCTTAGCCCAAAACTTAAACTGATAAACCGCTTCAGCAAAATCTCAGGATACAAAAATCGGTGTGCAAAAATCATAAGCATTCCTTTACACCAACAATAGACAAGCAGAGAGCTAAATCATGAATGAACTCCCATTCGCAATTGCTACAAAGAGAATAAAATACCTAGCAATACAGCAAGCGATGTGAAGTACCTCTTCAAGGGGAACTACAAACCACTGTTCAAGGAAATAAGAGAGAATACAAACAAATGAAAAAAATATTCCATTCTCATAGATAGGAAGAATCAGTATCATGAAAATGACCATACTGCCCAAAGTAACATATAGATTTAATGCTATTCCTATCAAACTACCATTGACATTCTTCACAGAATTAGAACAAAATGACTTTAAATTTCATATGGTATCAAAGAAGACCCTGTATAGCCAAGACAATTCTAAGCATAAAGAGAAAAGCCAGAGGCATCATGCTATGTGACTTTAAACTATATTACAAGGCTACAGTAACCAAAGCAACATGATACCAGTACCAAAACAGACATACAAACCAATGGAATGGAACAGAGACCTCAGAAATAACACCACACATCTACAACCAACTGATCTTTGACAAACCTGACAAAAACAAGCAATAAGGAAAGAATCTCCTATTCAATAAATGATGCTGGGAAAACTGGCTAGCCATATGCAGAAAACTATTTCTTAAATATATGCCAACTTCCATGTTTAGTGACTTTATCTTTAAAATTTTGAAACTCCTTGCCTAGACCATCAAAATGGCTTTCTAACTAGATTTTCCTACTTCCAACCTGGTCACTGTTAAAGTCACCTTTCCTTCTACTATCAGAATGATATTCCTAAAATTAAAAGTTTTGTTAAATCCTTTAAGATATTCACTTTACCATTGGAACAAAGTCAAACTCTGTAACATTATGTCAAGTCTTTTATCATCTGGTCCCTGAATACATTTCCAATCTTAACTCTGCTAACTGCCCTCTCCCCCATATTCTACACACTAGCCATGTCAAAATACATTTGATTTGCCAAATACATCATGCTTTTGCAAGACCATATGGTTTTATATATCTTCCCATTGCCTGAAAACCTGCTTCCCTCTGTTTTTCATCTAGCTAAATTATATGAAGGCTTCAAAGATTACTTAAGTATCATATTTCCACTGAAATCTTCACCTATTACCCACATCTTCCACCAGATATGTGTTAGTTCCTTTTCTCGATGCTCCTAGAGATCCCTGTGTTGATCTCTTTCTGGAACTCTGTTAAAAATGGTGGTGAGAACACTTAACATGAGATCTACCCTCTTAACAAAATTTTAAATGCACAATACAGTATTGTTAACTATACATCCAATGTTGTACTGCAGATCTCTAGAACTTCATCATTTGTAACCAAAACTTTTTACCCATTGAATGGCAACTCCATATTTAACCTTCCCCTCAGCCCCTGGAAATCATCATTTTACTTTCTGTTTCTATGAGTTTTACTTATTTAGATACTTCATATATGTGGAATTATGCAGAATTTGGCCTTATGTGACTGGCTTATTTCACTTAGAATAATGTCCTCAAGGTTTATACACATGTATTTACATTGTCACATATCACAGGACTTCTTTCTTTTTAACAGCTGAGTAATATTCCATTGGATGTATGTACCACATTATATATTCATCAACTGATGGATATTTAGGCTGTTTCCATGTCTTGCCTACTGTGAATAGTGCTGCAATGAACATGAGAATGCTAATATCTCCTTAAAGTTCTGATTTCAATTCTTTTGGGTAAGTACCAGAAGTGGAATTGCTAGATTATACTGCAATGCTACAGTAATTAAAACAGTATAGTACTGGCATAAAGACAGATATAGACTAATGTAACAGACTAGAGAACCCAGAACAAAATCTACACATATATTGTAAACTGATCTTCAACAAGAATGCAAGAAAACACAAAGGGGAAAGGATAGTCTCTTCTACAGATGGCACTGGGAAAACCGAATATTCACATGTAAAAGAGTAAAACTGACCTTTATCTCACACCATATGTTAATATAAAATCAACTCAAAATGGATTAAAGAACTAAACATAAGATCTGAAACTAAAATTCCTAGAATAAAACATAGGGGGAAATCATGATGCTAGTCTTGGCAATAATTTCATGGATAGTACACCAAAAATACAGGAAATAAAAGTGAAAACAGACAAGTGAGACTACATCAACCTAAAAAGCTTCTGTGCAACAAATAAAGTAATCAATAGAATAAAACGTCCTCCTAGTACTTTTTATACCACTTGTATTTATTGCTTCTCTTCTCTTCTTCACACACATACACTGTTTGCTAAATTGGTGACCTGGCAAGCCAAATACATGATATTCAGGATCAAAGCTGAAGAACAATTTTTCCATTGGTGACTTTAACAGAGGTGGGAAAGTGTGGGAAGAAGCAGGTTGGAAGGAGAAGGAAAAAGAATTTAAGACAAACTTTTCAGGAAATTTCCCAGAATGTCATTAGATATCAAGAGATTACTCCTTGTTTGCTACTGGTCTCTGATTTGGAGAAGAAAGTTTAATAATTCACAGCAAAATTAGCCTCTCTATAAATGGAGAAGATATTTTCATAAAAATCGAATAATTTCCTGACTGGTCTTCAGGGCAAGTGTTACAGGTAACTAAAGAGATGTGTACCTTAGCAATGTAGAGGTGGTTCTAACTTCTCTTTTTAACCATGCCCTGACAACCTAAATGTGTAAGAAGAAGACCGGAGGCTCAACACACTGAAGAACAAAGTGACTGAAGCATCTTACCTGAGACAATATAAATACAAAATAAAGAAGAAATGATGAACAGGAAGATGTAAAGCAGAGCCGTGATCACCACGCCAAGAATACCTGGCTGCCTGGTTCTCACAAACATCCAGTAGAGCTTCACAGCATCTGCCACTAGTCTCCTTATTTTCTGTAAGCCGCTGACACAAACAAATACAGATTTGAAAAACTAAGAATGGAAACACTCATCATCAAGTTGGGTGAATGTAAATACACAAAGACTCTGTGACCCTATAATTTGTTTTTGAATTAAATCTTCTAGGTACTGAAGATTGCCAGCTCTTCAGGTATACAAAGGGAAAAAAAAAGGTTGGGTTTTACATGCTTGGTTTACCAGGTTTTTCTCATTTTCCCTCTAAGCCTTTATGTGCACACACTCGACATGCAATTCATAAAGTAAAAGTCATGTTTTATTTATGTACTATTAACTTCTGAATTTAATGAGCACAAGATACGAAGAAATTAAATCGATGGTGAAAACAGTCCTTTCTTTCTGAAGCAGATTTGATAGGAATTTAATTTGTGCTATACATAAAAGAGATGGCTTATTTTAGAAACTTATAAAAAAAGTTATCAGGCTACTTAATGTGAGTTTGAAAACCAAGTTTACATTAGGTTAATGTAACAAAAAGCCCTTATTTTAGACAAGGAAAGATGTATGCTACATTGGATTAGAAATAAAAAAACAATACAATGTAATTTTTTTAAGTATATACATTTGTAAGGACCTACAGTATCATCATATGACATCTTTGACCTTTGAGTTTTATAAAATATGGATGTCCTTTAATTGTAAGTCTCCTGATATTAAATGGAATATGCAAATACAAATGTTAAGTAAGGTATCTTTTCTCCAATGCAATAGAGAAGGAAGAATTTCTTTAGTTTTTAAACCAATGATTAAACTGATGATAAAGATAGGTTGAAAAGGCACTGTTTTAAAAAGCTTATCCAAATTACTTATGTGTAGATGAAAACAGAAGCCTAAGCAGATTAATTTGTATTTTCCCTATACCAAAATAGACTTTAGTGATTGGGCAATGAGTAGAATTGAGACGTTCCAACCCGCAGCTACCGCTTCCTTGAGTGCCATCTCAAAACTTTTATTTCTATACTCTGTACTTGTTAACCAGTCTACCTTGCAAAAAGCATATCTGCTGTCAGGACTTTCGGCAGTAGATGGTAAGAGTCATCATGCATTTCTCTTATCCCACATCGCACCTTTCTGCTGATTCTTAAAGGTAATGAAATAGACTTGAGATTCACTAATGAAACAAGAAAATGATATATATTTGATGACAATCACATAATCTAGTCAATATACTCTAATCATTTCTTTGACACACATGTATTGAATGCCTACTCTGTGTCATAAGGAACTGAACATAAAAGAGTAATAAGATTAGACAACAGCTCTACCCTCTTGGAGCTTACATTTACATGATTGAAACTTCCCATGTCAAATGATTCATGCACTAAAGATAAATTCTATGTCAAGAACTCATATCCTGATTATTTCATTTGACTTACCCCCAGGAGAGTATCCACTACAAACACTGCCAATGGGTCTAGAACTGTCCATAGTCCCATGGTAATGATTAACTTTGACAAGACATCAGGGCAGGAGGCAAGCAGTAGCTGACAGCCCCATCTGATCAGAACCAAAAGAAGTAGGATTGCATTCAGCATTAAAGGCCCCACCACAACCACAGGAAGCTCTTCTCCAATGTGAAGTGAAGAAGTTGGGTAGCAAAGCTCAACGGTGTGAGGGGAAAAATGGAATCTGTGGCAAAACAAGGCAATCACATAGGGGCAAACAAGAGGAACTGCAGAGAATGCCAAGTGTACAAACCAATTTTAAAACCTATGCATTTTGTTTGCTTTTTCTGAAATACAGAAAACTGGACACTTGGTAGTACCCCAAAATTTATTGTTAGAAGTCTTCATTTTTTTTCCCAGCCCCTCAACATGTTACTTTCCAGGAAAAGGTAAATAAATTCTACCGTGTTTATTGTTGTTGTAAGTGTCCTGTGCCGCCGTGGAAAGTATGTCAATTTGAGCCACAGAACAGAGCATTCTAAAGACTAAGAGCATTTCTGCAGTTCACACGGCACATTTTAGTAGGCTATTTAAAATGCAGAATATACCAGTGAATTTTCTAATGTGTCAGTCTTTAATAGAAATGAGGACTAGATATACATCTAATAATTCTTTAGAGTTTTAGCATAACTGATTGATTTTACTCATGATTCTTGTAACTAGATTCCCAGAAATAACAAAAATGACACTGTCACCACTAACAACCAAAATATCACACCCTTTTGTTATTCTAAAAGAGTCAACTAGACACAATTGAAGGAATCAGCCTAAGGGTTAGATCCAATCTGAGTCCAGTCACTCAAGCATCCTCAACCCAGGCTTTGTCACTGTCTTTCTTGCAGTGAGACTTTATTTCACTTTAAGTTTTCCCTCCCCTGAATTTCAGCCTATGTAAAGCTGTTTCATACTTAAACCTGCTTGTACATTCTGTTTATCTGCCATCTACTAAAGGGAGTTGTTTTATCTACTCCTTGACTTGTGCTTCAAAGAAAGTTTTATGCTTTGTTCTTATGTGGTTGTGAATATCAAATAAAGTAATGTACGTGTATTTCTTAGCACAGTATCTGACACAGAGTGAGAGTGGAAGACATGCTCATTGTTGGTGCTGTTATTGCTATGGCTCAAAGGTAAGATGTGACACAGAGCTACTGCATGACTCAAGCCTACAGACTGAGACAATAGCCAGAAAAACATCCTTTGTATCTTAGGTCCTTGGTTGCTTAAGAAGTTGGTTCGACTGGGCTGTCAAGTTACATTGTGCAGTCTCATTTTATTAACAACTAACACATGATAGGGCTTCCTTTTCTATTAAAAAAAAAAAAGAGTGAAAAGCAAACAACAACTAACCCAAGCATACAACATTTGTTCTTTCTGCTTTGGAAACCTTAAAAAAAGGAAAGAGAAAGAAAGAAAGGAGGAACAAAGAGAATATTCAGATAAAAATTCCCCCTTGAAAATGCAGTTTAGTATAGACACATTTGCATATTCCATAATATATTCAGACATTTATGATTTAATTTTCAAAGAATATCAATAACTATATATGTATGTATAAATACAAATAAAATATATATATATATATTCTTTTCATGAAGTCTTAAAGTTCTTTGCAATCCTCTTAATTGAAAATATACACACAACTTTATTTTTATCTGTACCATCTACATTTGAGAAAATGAATTTTACTTGTATTGATATCTATCTGTTTGTCTATCTACAGTGTCTTTGGAATCATGTTTATGGAGAGATAACCTTTAAAGTGTCATCTTTTTCCAGAGGATAATGGCCCAGAAAGCTGCCTGGGCTTGAGTTTGGTAATTGTTTGAATTCAATCATTTTGCAGAAGAAGCAATGTTTGCTTCTCTGTGAATAGGTGATAAATCACACTTACATTACTTGTAAAATACCTTCAGCCTAAGTCACTCTGATAAAATCAAAATAGAATAAAACATTGTTACTAAATTCCTTTTTGGAACCTGCTCAGATATTAGAATATATTTGAATCTGCTAAATTTAAAATATATATTGATGTACCAGTTACGTACTCACATATACAGGCCCATAAGGTGAGACTATAACTGTAATAGAAGTTCTTGCTCTTAGATAAAGACATTTTTGTCCTTTCAAATCATCTTTGCATTTTAGGTCTTACGGTAAATGGAAGGGAGAGGTGTTTTGTACTTTCGTTTGCCCTATCGAGATGAAAATACATTCCTTTGACTTTCAGAGGAAAGCACTCACTTTGTAACAGGAGCTGAAATGGCCTGGAGGAAGAGCCACTGGCCCAGGTAATGCAGGTAGAGCCTCAGGAACCAGAGAGAAACCATCAGCAGGATAAAGTACCAGAAGCTCTGGCCTTGCCACTGAGATAACTGAAGTTCTGAAGACACTGACACCAGCACGAAATGGAGATGCTTGAAGAAATCTCCAGATCTACTATCAGCAACCGAAGAACAGCTACAAACAAAGAAACAGTAGATAAAATCTGGGCTTAAAGCACAACCAAAAGTTAGATATTTTGAGAATAACAGTGAAGCACTGTGAAAGGAAAATTGAACAAAATTATTTCTAAATAAATACTTGGGACTCAAAACTATTTATGTTCCTTTAGCTGTAGCAGATGGCTCACATTATAGGAGAACATAAAGAAACATGAATTAAAGAAATGCAAATCAAAACCACAATGAGATGTTACCTCACATCTGTTAAAATGCCTATCTACTACAAACACACACACACACACACACACACACACAGACACACACACACAGACACACACAAAATAACAAGTGTTTGCAAGGATGTGAAGAAATTAAAAATTTTGTGTACTATTAGGGAGAAAGTAAAATGGTTCAACCACTATGGAAAACAGTATGGCATGTCCTCAAAAAATTAAAAATAGAATTACCATATGATTCAGCAATTCCACCTTTGGATATATATCCAAAAGAATTGAAAGCAGGTTCTAGAAGTGATATTTGTGTACCCATAATTATAACAGCATTATTCACAATAGCCAAGATGTGGAAACAATGTAAATGTCCATTGGTAGATGAATGGGTAAACAAAATGTGCTATCTATATACAATGGGATATTATTCAGCTTTAAAAAAGAAGAAAATTCTGACACATGCTACAACATGGATGAACTTTGAGGACATTATGCTAAGAAAGATAAGCCAGTCAGAAAAGAACACACACTGTATGATTTTACTTACATGAGGAGGTATGTGAAATAGTCAAAAATCATAGAAACAGAAAGTAGAATGGTGGTTGGCAGGCGTGGAGGAGAGAGGAAATGAGAAGTTGCAAACAGTATAGGATTTCAGTTTTTCAAGATAAAAAATCTCGAGACTGGCTGCACAACAATGGGAACATACTTATCACTGAACTGTAACTTAAAAATGGCCAAGATAGTAAGTTCATGTTATGTGGCTCTTACCATAAAGTTTTTTTAAATAAACATGAAAATAAATTATTGTAAACGGTAAACTTGTTTTTATCTTTAAAATCTAAAATATATTCCTGCTTATCTCATTTACCCACAATGACCTCTCTACATGAAGATTAAATTTTTTGCATGTAACTTGTTAAAGATCAATTTTCATTTTAAAAATTGAAATTATCAGTATGCCACTAAAAATCTATGAATATAAATTCAAAACTTAAGAACTTTTTTATTCCATTACACAAGACTAATATTTTCAGTTGAAATAAAATATAAAAGGATCTCATACAAAGTATTCTGATTTAGCTCTGATCTCCTCTATATTTGGCATTAAGGACAAGAGATGTCAAAGTTTCTAAAATTATAGTTTTTGCAAGAGAAAAGATGAAGAGGCCACCTGAAAATAACTGAACAATCACAAAGCATTTTCCACTCACTCCAAAGAATTTGTGGAGGTAGAATACAGTAGAGTTACCACAGTGCTGTGACTAAAAGCTCTGGGAGCTGACAGTCTGGATATAATTCTTCTCTATGCCTTAGTTTCCTCACATGGAAAAAGTGCTAGTAATAGTAGCCACATCCCAGGGTCAGCATGATGAGTAGGTTAACAGATAGAAAACAATTTGAACCATATTATCACTGTGGTACATTCACAAAACAATGAACACTCAATGTGTTGCTTTTTCTTCTCCTCTTCTAATATTTTCCAGTTTTACTTTGAGCTTCCATTGAGTCCAAGAAATGTAGAAAACCTGTCTAAATGATATGATTCCTTTTATTTTTAAAGAGATATCAATATAGATATGCAAATATTTGTTATTTAATTAAAGCAGTAAATCACATGGGTATGTGCCATGTGTTTTATTAAACCAGTAATTGACCTTTAAAATAACCAGGCTCTATATTCCTGGATTAGCATGCCTAATTTTTTTTCTAGAAAGATTTTCTAGAATGAGATAGTAAATTCCTCAATGAAAAATAGTCCTAATAATAAACATGTTACCAAAGAAGAAACTAATAACAAACTAAGCAGTTCAGTGACTTAATGACAAACCACGGAAAGTCAGAGCAGTGCTGGGGACAGCACAGAAATGGAATTCATGGGCATATTCAAAAGATGTTACATACAAAAGCTTATTACTCTCTGAAGATGATCAAATATGATGACATAACATTGAAAGAGAAAATAAATAATGAAAACAAAAGTGGGGGAGAAAAAGAAGGAAAGAAGAGAGAAAAAGAAAGAAAGAGAAGAAAGAAAGAAAAGGAAGAAAGGAAGGAAAGCAAGCAAGCAGGCAAGAAAGGGAAGAATGGAAAGAAAGGAAAGAGAAGGATGGAAGGAAGGAAGGAGGGAGGGAGGGAGGGAAGGAGGGAAGGAAGAAAGGAAGGAAGGAAAAAGTAAAAGACCGTAACTACCGCCTTTTGGTCTGCACAGAACTAGTGAGGCACTGAACCTGATATTGACAATTCTTTTTGTTGTTCTTATGTGATTCTCCATGAAGGTGTAGACCCTAACCTAATGGAAAACAAGATGTCTTTGCGTTCAGCATGCTTTTCAATTACACAAATGTGGAACAGTTAAACAGGAAACAGAGCCCAAAAAGGTTTGGTTTATATACCGTAATATAGTCAGGGGCTAACTCTCTTATAGAAGGAATTCCAGAATACCTCGTTCCATTTACCATCATGTGAAATGAAACCCAGAACTTTCCACACTGCTAAAGCAAAATATCCTGTACATGATCTCCTCTTCAGTTAATCACTCTGTCATTGTTTTACCTCTTCAAAGGGAAGGGAAAATCAAATGCAGATTTGGCATTGTGTTGTTTGCAAAAGAAAAAAAAAAACCCTGGAAAGTCTCAAATGATGCAAAACAGAAAAGACAGTAGCTTCTTTGACCTTTGGAAATTTCCACTGTTCTTTTCACATCCATTGACTAGATGACTAAGCAGTTAGGTGTATATGCACAAAACCCACTTTAAAGTAATACTTTTATCATTAGTTTCACTAATAAAATGTTTCCTACTCACATTCAGATATACATTCAGATATACTTATTTTTTTACCAGACTTTTGATTTAGGGCAAATAACACCAACATTTCATTAGGAGTCACTTATATCTAATTCAAAATATTCAATTATTTTATACCTAGTCACCACAAGTCAATATTTGCTTTTTTGATTTATCTAATAATGGTAACAATAGTATGTGGATTCAAAGAATTAGGAGAATCCTTGAATCAATCATTTAGAGTTTAAAAATGTATGTACTGCAAAATTAGAAATTAACCAAAAAAATCAGTTGATAATGGATGATGTCAAATAAAAGGCTATATCAAAAGCTCATTAATTGAGCAAAACCAGGCAGGTATAGTGTTATTAACAATGCTCATACAAAAATAAAATATGACAGTCTTTTAATCATTTTAAATTTGCCTTTGAAATCTAAATGTACAGAATTTAGAATTGTTGTACATTTATGTCTACAACTTTCTCTTCACTTATTCTTGAAATATTTCTCATTAAAAAGAATTTTGCTTCCATGTTTCAAAATTGTCTTGAAAGAGAGCAGCTTTTGTATCCTTCTAGACATGCAAGGCACATGATAAAATGCAGTGCCATTGTAGAATATCTTCATCCATATTGCAACTGTTCTTTTCCTTCCTCTGTAATCTTTCTTGGTTATGTACACAGAGTATGACCATCAAAAGGATAATAAATGGCCTCTGCCACTGGGGTGTGTAATACGTATAGTGGGAATTGATTTGTTGGTTATGAAGGAAGCCATAGAACACACAGATCACTGCAAAATCACATTGAGGCCAGCAGCTACTTCTCAGTTCATGCAGACATCTCCTCTATTGCTCACAGGGTGAGCTGCCAGAGGGTGAGAAGAATGGTGAGGTCATCCAGTATTCAGCTATTAAATGAAATCTATTTCTCTGAACTTTAGCCACATTTCAAATGACACACATATATCCACCTTCCATGACCAGTCCTAATAAAGACCTGAAATCAAACAAGATTTCTATGATCCATCCATGTAATCATAATAAAAAAGACCAAAATTGCTTTGAAAAAAAAAAAAAGGAGAATGGATTCTTAAACTACTCTCTTCTTTAGTTAACAAGAATCCTTAGGAATTAGGAATTTGGATACAACAAAGAGCCACCACTCATCAATTACACATAATAATTCTTATTTTAAAATCACTACCAATAGATGGCACTAAAAATTTCCATATTCCTTTCTTTCAGCATAACCAAACATATTCCGGTTGTAGCATTTTTTAAAAATTAAAGTGTTTTCATTGTAATCATCTGTAAGTAATTCTCTTATTTAGGTACTTCTTATTTCTTTTCCACCATATCCCACTCATCAGCACATTTTTGAGCATGGATATCCTCAGTGACTTCCTTCTAAGACTTAATAGTCACCTTTTCAGGGAGATATTGTCATGAAGATATCAAACAAACATGCATACATCATATCATGTCACTGCTGAAGAAGGCTTTATTACATTCCCTCAGCATTCCCTGCTCCAGAAGCTGAACTAAAGTCTAAATTAAGTCACTTGCCTAAGTAACATTACTAGTAACAAAGAATTTTTAAACTAGTATCTCCTGCTTTTTGTTAGGACTCTGTCAGCTACTGAATCACTTTAGCAAGAAACCTGAGGACCAAGAAACACTAGGCTGATTGAAAGTGAGCACCTTTACGCAAAACGTAGGTTAAAAAAAAAGCATTTCTTCCTTTGTAGAAGCTGGATGAACTGGGTATAACTTATTCAACACATTATTAAATGAATATAATAAGCAGGCTTTATGACAGTGCAGGTGGCAGAATAATGGCCCCCAAATATTCCATGCCTTATCCCTGGAATCTGTGATTATGTGAAATTATACGACAAAGGGAAATTAAGTAACAGATGGAGTTAAAGTTGCTAACAGCTGGGCTTAAAATATGAAAAATATTCTGGATTATTTAGCCAAGCCCAGTGTAATCACAAGAGTTCTTTAAAAAGAAAAATGGAAGAAGGAAGCAGAAGAGACAGAGTGAAAACACAAGGAAGAGCCAGGAAAAGGGAGGTATGAGAAGGACGGTGCTAATTGGTTTTCTTTGAACCTGGAGATGATCCGAGGCCTGAAGAAAGACTGTAGAGGATGGGAAAGGCAAGGAAACTCATCCTCTTCTGGAGCCTCCAGAAAGAAGGCAGTCCTGCTGACACTTTGACTTTAGCCCAGTGAGATGCACTGCAGACCTCCGACCTCTGGAATTGTAAAATAACAAATGTGTGTTGCTTTAAGTCACAAGTAGGTAGTCATCTGTTCCAGCAGCAATAGAATGCTAATACAGATGAGCTCTGGATTCCCACCTTCGAATAACACCCCCACTCACCCACAGAATTTTTCATCCATTTGTAGAGACAGATGAGTGAAAAAAGTAAAACACAGAGCTAAAGTCCAGTGATAAGTGCTTTAGTGTTGCACTAAATACTATGAAAAAACATATAGAATAGACCTATCTCCAAATTAGTCAGAGAGGACTTCTCTTATGAGCCTTATAAAATAAAGAGGAATTAGACAAATGGGTAGGAAAACTGGGAAGGCATTCCAACACTACGCAGTTTTCAGAAGAATAAAGTCGTCTCTAAAACTGAAAGCAAATGGGACTGGCTGGTGAAAGTTCCAGTAGGAGAAGATGGTGACAGAGTGTGAAGTGGAGAGGTAGATATGAACTACTGGCAAGAGACCTGGACAGTTTATGCCATATAAAAGAGTTTGGACATTGTCCCTATACCATCAGCAGACTGAATTTTTCTTCCCTTGCAAATGGGGAGAGATGTTATGCTTGTACTTTTGAAACATTGCTCTAGCTGCAGAATAAAGGTTTGGAAGGGTCCACACTAAAGGAGAAAGCATGATGACCTACATCAATGATGTATCAGTACTGCCCAACTAGGGGCAGAAGTCTGGAGTCTTCAGACACGTGGCCATGGGTGTTCCTTGCTGTCACAGTAACATGAAGGCTGGCTAAGACACTAAGCTTCCTGAAACGTGCAGGGAAGTCCCAGACAAGGAAGAACTCTCTTGTTCCTATGTTAGTTTCCTAGGGCTGTTGTAACCACAACATGAGTGGCTTCAAACAAGAGACAGCTCTTCTCTCACAGTTCTGGAGGCTAGAAGTCTTAAGTCAAAGTGCTGGCAGGGTCATTATCCCTCCCAAGTTTCTTGGAGAAGACTCTTCCTTGCTTCCTCCAGCTTCTGGTAGACCCCAGCACTCTTTGGCTTACAGCAGCATAACACTAATTTCTACTTCGGCCTTCACACGGCTGTCTTCCTCTGTATGTCTGTGTCTCCACACATAAAAGCACCAGCCATACCAGATTAAAGCCCCACCCTACTTCAATATGGCATCATCTTAACTCACATTCGCAATGACTTTATTTCCAAAGAAGGTCACACTCTGAGATAATGTGGATTAGTACTTCCACATTATCTTTTTTGTTTTGTTTTCAGGAACACAATTTAACCCCTAACAGTCCCAAATGTGAACAGCAGCGCTTTTGAAGAAAAGAGAATTGAAGCAGTGGTCGAACAGAGATAAGGGAGTGTACTCCAGAGAAGTTTGACTACTATGAACAGGATGTGGAGGCTGAATATGAGAGCTAAAAGAAAAGATTCAGAAAGGCTTCCAAAGTTTCTGGTTCAGGTAGCTTACCCAGTGGTGACTGAGTAGAGAACATATTAGAAAAAATCCTTTGGTTGGGGAGTGAGGAAGATGAGGAAAAAGATAAGTTCATGTTGACCTGCTTATAGAAAATGCCGGTGGTATATCCGAAAGAATTTCCCAGTAGTCAGTTGTCCATATGCAAGTGGAGATCAAGAGATGTCAGGACTGGAAATACAAATTTATGGCCATATGCATGATAATAAGAAGCAATCAGAATGGTGTGAAAATGACCTGAAACTTTAAAAATTATAAAAATGTTGGTGACTAGTACGATACACATTTTCTTTTCTGATGGAATTTACTATATTGCTGGAGCAATTGAGACTCCAGCACCCACTGAAGTGACTCTTTTTCCATATGCTGCCTGATGGCTGCAAACCCACTTCAGAACCCTCCTCCATTCACTTCTCTGAAAAAGTTTATGAATCAGAGTTTTTAAGGTGACAGAGTATTTGACATATAGACAATAACACTGATGTAATATTAGTAGCTATTATGTATTGAATACATGATGCACTGGGAGCTTTTCATAAATGTATCTAATTTACAGGTCCAATTTGGAGGATATGTGGTACTGTACTCATTTTACAGATGAGAAAACAACTAAGAAAGTTCAGTTTACTTGCTTTAGATCTTACAGCTAGTAAGAGACAGATCAAGATCAGAACCTAGATTTAAACCTGATTTTAGTCTGATGTCAAAATCTGTGCATTTCCACAACTCATGCTGCTTTCACTACATGGGGGATGGCAGGGATGGCAGGAAGGAGGTATACAACCCACTCACATACACCTGGACCTCAGTGAAAACGCAAACTGATGTTCATGAGTTAGTGACTCTGCTCTTTGAAGGCAGGAACTGTCTGTGTTGTTCACTGCTACATTCCCAGGTGCTAGCACCATGCCTCATGCATTGCAGGTACTTGAAAATGAATATATACTAAATGAATACATTTTTAGAATAAATGGGTTTCTAAAGGGCTTCAGTTAAAACTATGATCTGCGTCTGTCTATTCTTATAATTTACCATTTCGGTATTCATGCAGCCTATGCCAATTTATATGCTTGGTACCTAGGAAATTTGAAAGCCACCATTAGGATTTTCTAAATGGCAGCTGAGGAAAGGTACAACAGGATATCATTATGTGATGTAGCTGGTAGGACCCTCTTTGGGCAAGTTCACGGTGACGCGCGTTTAAAAGAAAATGCGGTAAAATATGTCAAGATAAGGAAGCACATATTTGGAAAGAAAGAGCATTAATCAAAAATAAGTTATGACAATGCTATAATTATGTGTTGATACTAGATTAATACTATCATTAATTGTAAGTGACATGATTTTTACTTTTTAACAAAATTATTAAAATGCTCAAATCTGTTATTGCCTTTGTCTTCGTTTCAAGTATTTTTGTGAAATGTGTATCTTTTTACTTGGGTATCTGTACATATACATTTGCCAAAATGTTCTGGATGATATTGTTATCCATTCTTTCAACTTTTAGAAAACCCGATGAAAAGAAAAACTTCACAACTTATTTTGATGTTGACATTTTTAAACTGGACATTTCCCCTTAAAACTGTGACTCCTTGGTCAATGTGGCTATTATATTTTTAATATAACACATTGCACTTTTAACAGGTTTAATTCAATTTACAACAAATGCCTCTAATTAAGTTAAAAGATCTTTGAAAATTGCTAAATCTTAGGGGTAATATTACCACTACTGACATTGAAATAATTGATCATTCCCACTGAGGCACAAAAGTATAAATGTTCTAATGAGAAAACAGCGAATGAAGTATATTGAAGGAATCCAAAGAGACTACAAACTCTTTAGGCTGCTATTTCCAATGACAGTCTCTGAATGGGAGAGAGAAGCTTTGGAGGGGGCAGGGAACGATGAAACTTATTACACAGTGTAAAAAGAAAATTGAAAGCAAACTTCATCACTTGAAGCAAAGGACACCAAAGTCTGTTTGCCTTTTCACAAATACATTTTTCTAAATTCAATGTGTGTTGTATATTTCTGTTTTAGAATGTTAATTTTGCCATTTGAAAATAACGTTTTCTTTAATATTCTCTAGTAATAAATACTGGGCACAATATTTGAGTGAATTTATTTTTCCAAGAGAAATTCTCTTAGAGTCAAGGATGAATAAATACAGGACCCAAGCTTTATGATAATTAAGATGTATGAAAACTGAGGACAACAGGCCAGGCACGGTGGCTTACCCCCGCAATCCCAGCACTTTGGGAGGCCCAGGCAGGTGGATCACAAGGTCAGGAGTTCAAGACCAGCCTGGCCAAGATGGTGAAACCCCATCTCTACTGAAAATACAAAAATTAGCCAGGCAGGGTGGCAGGTGTCTGTAATTCCAGCTACTCAGGAGGCAGAGGCAGGAGAATCGCTTGAACCCAGGAGGTGGGAGTTGCGTAAGCCAAGACTGCACCATGCAAATTAGCTGGGCGTAGTGGTTAATCTCAGCTACTTGGGAGGCAGAGACAGAAAAATCACTTGAACCTGGGAGGTAGAGGTTACAGTTAGCTGAGATTGTGCAACTGCACTCTACCTTAGGTGAGAGAGCAAGGCTCTGTCTCAAAAAAAAAAAAGAAAACTAAGGACGATTGTCCCTGACTAAACAACAATAGCAGAGCGGGAGCAGAAATGGATGACTTTTATCAGAGTTATTATCGCAGCTTACCTTCTGGCTTTGGGAAGTCACTTAGCTTTGCAGCTAATCTGTTAGAAAGAAGGGGAACATTTACCTTGCTGGTATTTGCCTGGCCTAATTAGTTAAAATGTTTACAAAGCACTTCATAAGTGAAAATAGCTAAATACTTTATGCATAATGGGAGTTTTATTAATAATTGGAACAATAATGTAAAAGCAGTTCACTTTGAAAACAATTACATTGATGAACTGTGTGATAATGTGTAAACAGAACAGTATAAGAAAAAAACAAAACTTCACAGCTTAACCAGAAGAATACCATCAGGAGCCTCCCAGAGACATAAGGCTGCCCACACTGAAGGATGAGGGGAGGCAGGGATACATACAGGCTGACAGCAGAGATTCCAGCTTAAATTGTTGCTGCTCTTCTATCTACAGTTTTGTGATATTTCATAAATTATCTAGTCTCTGGGCCTCAAATGCCTTCTATGAAAACAAGAATCTCTACTGTCTACCACTTCAAATTATTATTATGATCCAACAAGAGAATATGTCAGATTCCCAGGAAGGCACATGCCACTTTTGCTTATTATACAAACCTGAGAGGTCACTAACTAGTCAAAGAAAGTACTTTTGAATCACAAAATTAGTTTTTCATTTTGTATTCACCATTGCTGCCAATGGAAAACACATTTCAGTGAAAAGAATCACATTGTGATTCTAACAGCATCTGTAAGTAGCTCAGACATTGAAATCAAGAAAGAAAGGTCATAGCTTGATTCTCTTCTTTGTTTCCTTCCTAAAACCATAGTTTGGATTGTATGTATTAGATAAATAGGTGTTTTGCAGTAAGGAGTCCAAAAGTAGAAATGCAACTCAAACCACTGACAATATCAGCTATGTTGAAAACAGTAGAAAGTGGAAAACATATGCAGTGAATACGAGTTTAAACAGGAGGTCAATAAATTTATTTTGTGTACAATACACTCTAACACTCAGACTCTCTTGTGGGATCAAGTTTAATTTTGCCTTTTCTAGCAAAATGTGGACATATGTCAAATATAATATGGGTCTGACATCTTATGCTGACGTAATAGTCTAATTCAGATATAACTCAGCTTAAAATGAAAATGAAGACAAATGAGGAAAAAGTAATAACTGAGTATTGACAAGAAGTCTAAGGATAGCAGTCCCACTATGTTGTCAGTGTCTGGAGTCATGGGTAACTCACAGTACTCTCAGCAAGGCATGGTTCAACTGCATTGACTTGAATCGAAAATGCATATAGCATAAAGAATGAGCTGTATTTAGCAGTATATATAATATGTACATATATGACATATACATGTCTATTTAATGAATACAGTATCAAAAGAAAAATGTATAGCAGAGTTTTAAAAGTATGAATTTTTAAAATCAGATGGAACTGTGAATATTGACTCATCACAAAGTAGCTATAGAAACCTGAGTAAAGTACTTAACCTCTCTAAAACAGTAATTTTAAAAAGAAGAAAATACCTTTTTTTTTTTTTTTTTTGTCTGAGACTTGCTCTGTCGTCCAGGCTGGAGTGCAATGGCACAATCGTGGCTCACTGCAACCTTTGCCTCCCGGGTTCAAGCAATTCTCCTGCCTCAGCCTCCCAAGCAGCTGGGATTACAGGCGCCTGCTACTGTACCTGGCTAATTTTTTTTTTTTTTTTTTTTTTGAATTTTTAGCAGAAACACGGTTTCACCAGCAGGCTGGTCTTGAACTGTTGACCTGTTGATCCACCCACTTTGGCTTCCCAAAGTGCTGACATTACAAGCCACCACACCTGCCCGATAATACCTATTTTAAAGGTTCATGAAGAAATGAAAAGGAGCCTAGGTACGGTGGCTCATGCCTGCAATCCCAGCACTTTGGGATACCTTGGTGGAAGGACCACTTGAGGCCAGGAGTTAGAGACCAACCTGGCCGACGTGGTGAAACCCCACCTCTGCAAAACATACAAATATTAACCAGGCATGGTGGCACACACATGTAATCCCAGCTACTCAAGAGGTTGACATGGAAGGATCACTTGAGCCAGGAATTCAAGGCTGCAGTGAGCCATGATTACACCACTACCCTCTAGCCTGTGTGACAGAGTGAAACCCTATCTCCATAAAAAAAAAAAAAAAGGAAAAAAGAAATGAAAACAGAGAATACATGTAAATCTATTAGCATAATATTTGTCTCACAGTAAGTGGTCAGTTAATATTAACCAAATAGAAGTATTCTTATTTTTGACACCATCATTATTTTTAATAACCATGATGGCAGCATTTTCTAAACAAATAATGGAAATAATCTGAATTCCACTCTTCCAGTTTCTTACAAGGAAGTGCCCTTGCTATAGAAAAAGATTTAAATCCTTCCAATTATGTCGAGAAAACTTTTAGTAATTATTAATCCATATCTTCTTTTAAGACTTCTAAATAAAGACCTAAAATAGAGAAAAATATGTCTTCACAATTTAGTGCAACAAAATACGTAACATATTAATTATTTTGCTTTCCAATTTAATCCTGAGTTGTTTTATTTAGTCACCTATTATAAAAAGTAATTTGTGTTGATAGCTCTGAGGAAATCTAGAAATTAAAGAGCTAATTAAATTCTTTCTGAGTAATTTTTGAGGCTCTGTATCAATATATGTGTGCAAACACTTTCAAACATCTACAAATAGCCAAGTACTACAGGATGTTTCTGGAAACTGACCTTCCATGACGTCTACTTTGGCTAACCCTTTCCTCTGGGCAAACAAAGCTAACCTTTAAGCCACATTTTCAAAGGAATCATAGATCATGCACCTCATAGAACTGAACTAGAATGTCAGAAATTATGATCAAGATAGGAAAGAGGGGGTAAGGAGAAACTGACCTATTTTTGTGGTGAATTTACTGTTGATGGAGGATCTCAAGAAATTCCTTACTTTCTTAAGTAAAATAATAATAAATACCCTGTAAAATATTTAAATAGTGGTCTCATTTCCATAAATAGTTTGGCATCTTCAAAGGTATATTTAAATAATATTTTTATAAATGATTTACCTGCATATTTAATAAAAGGAGTTTTTAAAACATATCATGAAAGCCACATAAAGAAGCCATAACTGGTGTGATAATTCTAGAGTTTCACCCTAAAACAGAAATACCATCATAATTTACAAAATTCTTTATTAATTTAATTCTATGTATATAATCCTATATTTCAATAAAGGTGCTGTTTTTTTTTTCTCCGGGGCTCTGATATATATAAATAACAGCAAATATCTTGCTATTTTTAAATATGACTCATTAGTTTCTTCATCTTTCATTTTTTTTACATATGCATTTATCAAAGTACACATCAGTAAATCTTAAAATCAAAACCTAAATTTATATTTAAAATTCAAATTTTAAATTCCAAAACATATGAAATTTAGTGAATATAAAATTTACTGAAGCACTGTCATTCAAAGGGGACAAAATCTGGGATGCTAATTAGAATAGCAAGGTAAACATAAGCCAGAGAAAACTTGAGCTCTCTCCTACTAAGTAATTGTCGTCTATTCAGAGGCAAAGTTGAATGCATGAGGTCCCCTGAGGAGACATCATGAGAGCTATACCTGTCCTGAAGAGAAGAAGGTAGAACTGAGCAGAAGGAGAACCTGAGCCACGAGGCCTTTGGTGATTATCTAAAGTTTTTCCTTATTTGGATGAGGAAATTTCCTATGACCAAGGAGAATTCCCAAAGAGGCCCTCAGGTCTCAGCCATCCACGGCCAGTATTTCCAGCAACTGAAGATGGGGGCTAGGTCTGAGTGAAACATGACAATATCCATCACAGTCCACCCTTTGTGCCACTGACATCCACTTACTTCCTATAGTAAATTCACACCATCTGGAAATTGTTCCTCCAGGATTCTGGTTAGTCTTGTTTCCCAGGAAGCTTAGTGGAGAAGGGTGAGTGGGGGACAATGGCAACCTGAGTTGTCCTGCTGCCATACAACCGCTGCAATTGATCTCGAGGTTAACATTGATATTCTTTTCTTTTGAGACAGAGTCTCTCTCTGTCACCCAGGCTGGAGTGCAGTGGCATGATCTTCGCTCACTGCAACCTCTGCCTCTCGGGTTTAAGCAATTCTCTTACCTCAGCCTCCCGAGCAGCTGGGATTACAGACGTGCAAACCACACCTGGCTAATTTTTGTATTTTTAGTAGAGACGGGGTTTCACCATGTTGGCCAGCCTGGTGTGGAACTCCTGACCTCAGACGATCTGCCCACCTCAGCCTCTCAAAGTGCTGGGATTACAGGCATGAGCCACCACACCTGACATTCTTTATTACCCACCTCCACCACACTTACCCCAGAGTCACACTTCTGCTTGTCTAGATGTCTTGCTTGTTGGGGTGTTCTAACCTTCATGCCCTGAAGGTCCAAGTCCTAGGTAATGTGACTTTCTCAGGTTTTGGCTCCTTTCTGTGTCCACTGACAGTTAAAGCCAGGCATGAGGACCAGAAGAAGCCCCAGATGTATCACCCAAGAACCAAACCTATTCTCCTCTGTCCTCTTGTATAGTAGCAGCTCCACCTTCTACCAAAGATGAGAGATAATTAACCTTGGCAATACTGTGACTCCTTCCCTTGCCTGCTGTTCTCTTGGCATGAGGAACCTGAGATGACCAGGTGGTGGCTATGGCTTAATGTCTGTCCTGTGTCCTGAGATAGAAAAGATTTCCTTCTGCAAAGCAAGGCCTCCGGAATGCTATAGCCTCAAATTGTTGGGTTAGGAAACAAATTCCCCCACATGGGTCACTAGGAGTAATTTTAAATGAGGCCCTCTCCATTTCCAGCTCTTGCCTTCCAATTATTCTATGTACTAGAAACACCCCATATTATGGATACTGATAGGCTCCCTATTCTTCCAAGGTAATATTGTCAATCCAGTGACTGAGCTGAACTTCCAAGAGGCTATTTCACCAGTCTATCAAGTTGGAAGCATATGGAGGGTAGGAAATGTATTGAGATTAGTGGATCATGGTTCCACAGCTGCATTGCCTTTGGAATACAATAAGCCCCTTCTCCGAGGCAGTGCTGCACAGCATTCTGGCTTCAGGGACCAAAAACTCTGTAAATTGCCAGACAGTGTACTCACCATGGCCTAGCTGGCAATACATGCAAACCCATATCTAGAATATGTGTTGCTGCAAGATAAGCTGAATTGCTACATCTTCCAAGGAGGAGGAAGGGGCCAAGTGTAGTCAACTTGCCACCAATGGCTGGCTGGTCTCCTTGAGAGATGATGCCATACCCAGGTCAGCATTTATTTCTATTGGTGATGGGCTGGACATTTGGCAGCACTAGCTAATGTAAGCCATGGTGAACGGAAGCAGCCCACGCATGTAGCTTTCTTCTCTGCCCACATGTCTATTTGGTTTATTAACTCATTGTGCCAGCACTGAGATGGTCAATTATAAAGACAGGTCAAACAGCTGAGACACTTTGTTTACTTTTGTGCTTGGTGCCTCTTTCAGGGTAGATGCTACCTGTGGGTGTGAACATGCAACCCACAAATTTTTACACTTTGTATCCACCCTTCACAGGTAAATTCCTGTGATTCTTTCTCAAAACTTCTTACTATATATTTTCTGTTTTCCCTTTCAGGCTGCTTTCCAAGCAGCCAGGGCATCTGTGTCTACCATGAGCCCTCACAGATGTTTATCTTAGGCCACTTCACTTCTAACACAAAGGTAACGACTAGTTGCATCTGCAAGAGTGCTACCCGCTAGAGAATTTCCCTGCCTGCTGCCGTGCAGGGACACCCCGAGTGAGCTGTAATGCAGCAGCTATCTGTTTTCCACTGCCTGAACCACCTGCTAACTATGCTTGTTCTTTTTTTCTTTTCCATCAGGTGGTCTTAAAAGCCCACTCTCCAATATTGACACAGATACTAATTCAGAGAGGAAATCCAATGCATCAGCAGTAGGTATTATGCAAGTCTAAGTCATCTGCTCATACAGCTTACTTTTAAAATTAAGGTCATCTCCAAAAGATGGCATGGTTCCAGCAGTATGGGATCACAGATACAGCATATGTCCAGACTCATCAAATTGTATACAAATACATGTGCAGGGTTTTTTTTTTTCTTTGGGGGGGGGATACA
The DNA here is from genome assembly GCA_036589455.1 of Ateles fusciceps. Classification (NCBI taxonomy): domain Eukaryota; kingdom Metazoa; phylum Chordata; class Mammalia; order Primates; family Atelidae; genus Ateles; species Ateles fusciceps. Next base: position 1,216,029 of record JAZHEH010002052.1, read on the forward strand.
TCAACTATACCTAATGAAGATTACATTAAAAACTGGTAAGTGCTATGAAAAAAGACATATGAGATATGAATCAGGATAATGAGATAGGGATTAACTGTTGGATGAACATGGAAAGCCACAAGGTGGCATTTGAGAAGACCTGGATGAGATGAAACCAGGTCAGGTTATGACAATACGGAAAAACATTCTAGATAGAATGATTGTGTCCCTGGATCAAATCATATCTGAGGTCAGTGGCCAGTTTTATTCTTTATCTGCCACTATCCTCCTTTAAAAAAAAAAAAACTGAGGCCAGGCACGGTGGCTCATGCCTATAATCCCAGCACTTTGGGAGGCCAAGGTGGGCAGATCACCTGAGGTCAGGAGTTTGAGACCAGCCTGGCCAACGTGGTGAAACCCGGTCTCTACTAAACATGCAAAAATGAGCCGGGAATGGTGGCACACACCTGTAATCCCAGCTACTCAGGAGTCTGAAGCAGGAGAATCGCTTGAACCCAGGAGGAGGTTGCAGTGAGCTGAGATTTCACCATAGCACTCCAGCCTGGGTAACAGTGAGACTCCATCTCAAAAAATATATATACATATATATACATATACATATATATATATATACACACATACATATATATATATATATGTATATATATATACACACATACATATATATATATATATATATATGAGCTCATTTAAATTAAAATTGGTGATTTTGACCAAAGCATCCTGTTGTAGACTGCATGTTTGTGTTGCCCCAGATTCTCATGGTGAAACACCAACCCTCTAGGGATAGTATTAGGAAGTGGAAATGTTGGTAGGTGATTAGATTCAGATGAGATCATGAGGGTGAGAGCTCTCAGTATGGAATTGATGCCCTTATAAGAAAAGAGAAACTAGAGTTTGTTCTCTCAGCCATATTAGGATACAAGGAGAAGAGAGTCATCCGGGAACCAGGAACAGAACCCTACCAGACACCAGATCTGCCAGCACTTTGATCTTAAACTTCTAGCCTCCAAAAATAAATGTTTGTTGTTTATCCTATGCAGTATACTTTTGATACAGCAGCCCAAACTGACAAAAACAAATCCTAATATAAATCCTAATATGAATTCAACATACGCTGTGTTGGGGTGGAGTTGGGATGGTGAACCTATTTTCTGTGAATAACAAAAAAAAAGTTAATAATGGTAATTGTAAGAATTGCAGGGGCCATGTGGCAATAATTAGTTGGCTACCCCAAAGCACTTTCCAATCCAACTGTCCCTTGCCCGCCTCCAACTGCAGAGGCTAGAAAACGTCTAGATAGTCCTTTTTCCAACTGCCCCTTGTAATGAAAAGTGGGCACATGACCCAGTTCTGGACAAGGGAAAGGTGGCAAGGAGAAGGTTGCTGAAGGGATTCTGAGAATGTGATCTTGTTATTTAGAGCTCCTGAAATCATGAGGGTCAAAGGAGAGAATCACGGAGAGGCTGAGCCAGAATCCTAACACAAGCATACTGCAGAAAGCATACCAGCAACTGCCTGCTTGTCAACTCCTTGTTGCCTGAGAAAAATGGACTTCTCATCATTTAAGCCATTGGTATTTGGCTTTCCTTTTATTTGCAATTTAAAAATATTATTTACTTATACTGACCATGTAGTACATCAAATTCCTAAAACCTAACAAGACCTAGAATAGGAACTGGCATTAAATAAAAATCTACTGTGTAAACAAAATTAAATCGAGTTGAAAAATATAAGAAAGCAGGTTATTATAACCAGCATCATGTTTGCCCTGATGATGTCACTCAAGTCACAAAGCCAGGAAACCAAAGGACCGAGTTCTTGCCAGTTTTGTTTTAAATATTAAGGATAGTCTTTCAGTTGAATGGCAGAGGTAAAAGAATAATTGAATTATTTATTGATTTAGATGGGGTTGGTGCTATGTATGTGTGTTTCACAGGTGACAGAATGATTATTGAATACACACTGCACATATGTGCAGCAAGTGTCATTTAGAGAGATTGCCTTCAGATCTGCAAGCAAAATATTTCTCAGCAAAGCTCCTTTGTGTGTATGTATGTGTGTGTGTGAATGTATGTTAGTGTGTGTGTGGGTGTAGGTGCGTGTGTATGTGTTCAGAAGCAATTCACAGCACTAGGATTGCATATGCCTGGAGGCAATCACAGACAATGCACACACAAATACATTCAGGAACATGGGGAAAATCTGTTATTATGTGAAATGTTACATTTCTCATACTATTCCTCATAACTGCAACATTAATTATTAGGTCCTACTTGGTAAAAACAAAACAGAACACTCAATAGGTTATTTAGGAGAACACTGTATTAAGTGGAAAAAAGGATTAGAATATGATGTGAGAAAGTCAATGAAATACTTAACTGTCCTCTAAATTAGCTCTAAATGGAAACATCTAATACTAAATTAGGAAATTAAAAATTCCTGAATGTCAGGGATTCTCTAAATGACAGGGCACTGCAATAACCCCTGTGTAAAGCAAATCAAAATAGAACATCCCCCAGGGGTCAAAGCCACAATGAGAATTTGAACTCAAGTCCTTTGAAGCCAGAAGGAGACAATACCACCTTTCTCCAGTGGTAAACAGCATTGGAGAAAATGTCATTTACCAATGGTAAAGAATATAGAAGAATACTATCTGAGACATCTGAATTCATCTTTTTTTTTCTTTTTTTTTATTGCATTTTAGGTTTTGGGGTACATGTGAAGAACATGCAAGATTGTTGCATAGGTACACACATGGCAGTGTGATGTGCTGCCTTCCTCCTCATCACCTATATCTGGCATTTCTCCCCATGCTATCTCTCCCCCAACTCCCCACCCCCCGCTGTCCCTCCCCTATTTCCCCCGACAGACCCCAGTGTGTGATGCTCCCCTCCCTGTGTCCATGTGTTCTCATTGTTCAACACCCAACTATGAGTGAGAACATGCAGTGTTTGATTTTCTGTTCTTGTGTCAGTTTGCTGAGAATGATGGTTTCCAGGTTCATCCATAAAATATATAGCAATAAATGCCCACATGAGTAGCAAGGAAAGATCTAAAATCGACACCCTATCGTCAAAATTGAAAGAGCCGGAGGAGCAAGACCAAAAAAACTAAAAACCTAGCAGAAGGCAAGAAATAACTAAGATCAGAGCAGAACTGAAGGAGATAGAGACACAAAAAACCCTTCAAAAAATCAATAAATCCAGGAGCTGGTTTTTCGAAAAGATCAACAAAATAGAAGACCACTAGCCAGATTAATAAAAAAGAAAAGAGAGAATAATCAAATAGATGTAATAAAAAAACGATAAAGGGGATATCACCACAGATTTCACAGAAATACAAACCATCATCAGAGATTATTACAAACATCTCTATGCACATAAACGAGTAAACCTGGAGGAAATGGATAAATTCCTGGACACTTGCATCCTCCCAAGCCTAAACCAGGAAGAAGCCGAAACCCTGAATAGACCAATAACAAGGTCTGAAGTTGAGGCAGCAATTAAGAGCCTACCATCCAAAAAAAGCCCAGGTCCAGACGGATTCACAGCTGAATTCTACCAGACATACAAAGAGGAGCTGGTACCATTCCTTATGAAACTATTCCAAACAATCCAAAAAGAGAGAATCCTTCCCAAATCATTTTATGAGATCAACATCATCCTGATACCAAAACCTGGCAGAGACTCAGCAAAAAAAGAAAACTTCAGGCAATATCCCTGATGAACATAGATGCAAAAATCTTCAATAAAATACTGGCAAATCGATTGCAACAGCACATCAAAAAGCTTATCCACCATGATCAAGTAGGCTTCATCCCGGGGATGCAAGGCTGGTTCAACATACGCAAGTCTATAAACATAATTCACCACATAAACAGAACCAAAGACAAAAAACCACATGATTATCTCAATAGATGCAGAGAAGGCCTTTGACAAAGTTCAACAGCCCTTTATGCTGAATTCATCTTTAAGGATCCTTGAGTACATTTATAAATTAATTTCTATTTACATGGCAATTGATCAGATAGTTTTAAAAATAGCTCATCATCCAGTGTCCTAAAGTCATGAGCAAAGCTTGTGAAAAATAAAAATCCTCTTGTTTTCCTTCAAGAGTGTAGCCACAGTGTTTTCATTCATTTTCCTAAAGCAGCAGACAGAGAATAAGGGCAGATTGCCAAATTTGAAACTAGGGATGTCCTTGAAGACAGCCTAAACCAAAATAAACACAAAAACAAACATGTCTACAATTAAAAGATAGTAACACTGCATTATAATTAGTTGTCTCAGGAAGTAAAGATGTTTTCAGTTAACTGAATGGGTAACAATTACTTGGATTATTGTCATACTTAAAATGTCAGTGTTAAATGATTGCTTTAAGCACATAATAATAAATTCTGCATTCTTAAGTGGCAAATACAACAAAGCCAAATACAGAGAATGTTTTTACTGGAAGCAAAATTAAACATTAACGAAAACCTGCAACACACATTTTTAAAACACAGGGAACAAAAGAGGGCTAGCTGGAGATAAACGAGGCTTGCTCTGATATTCACCACTTGCCTTAGAATTAGGAATGGGTCAAAAACTCATGAAGAAAATCTGTTTGAGGCATGCCCATCATTTCAGAAGTTAATACATAAGGAGGGATGACTACAGAGAATTCTATAGAACCTTCAAGACCTCTTCCTGGAAATCTAGGTTAATTATAGTATTTATGAAAATAGCATTGCTTAATTTCACACCTGCGATTAAATCCGAAATGATTTCCTGGGATATGTTACGATCACACCGTTGTCCTTGCAAACCATATTTTTCCCGTATCACTGTTAATTGCACGGGATTAACAAATAACAAGTGCCATTTGCTTATACTGCCACTGTCAGGAGCATCTCTCGTCTTTTCTCCAGTATAAGTTCTTCCTTTTGAATCCCCAAGTCCCCTAAACAAACCTAAAGCCCTTAGTGATTCAACTGAGGCAGTTTTTCCATTCTGCAAGCCATCCCACTTGGAAACTAATACCACAGAGCAGGAAATTAGAGCTAACTGCACAACTGAGGGAAGGGATAGTTCTTCCCTTTGCAAGTTAGTGTTTAATTGGATATATTAGATATTCTTCCATTCATCACCCATGACTCAACTGCACTGATTTTGTGCACTGAGAACAATGGAGCACAAATACAATGGGCTCTGTCCTTCCTTTTCTGCAAGTAGAGAAGACACACCACAGCCCTATTGCTAATTGTCTAGTTGGAAAGTTCTAAAAGGTTTGGAGTGGATAAGAGGCCACTGTAGCTGGAAATAAAAGTTTAAGGACCATCTGCTGAGAAAATGGTTTGTGAGATGGACTTTGACAGACTGGTAGGATTTGGGCTGGCAAAAGCGTAAGAGTCTGAGGATTATATAACAATGTGGAAGAATCCAAGAAGAGGGATGTGGCAGAGTGACAAGGAAAACTTAGCTGCCTTCCATCTTTATTCCCAGAGAGAGGAAATACTTCCTCTCTAAAAAGGCCTTGAGCATTAGGTAAATATTTTAAAATACTCATTTGCCCTTTGTTGTCAATATCCAGAATTATACACTTCTCAAAAAGAAAGAAGAAAAAGCTAATCTATTCTTTCTGCTTAGAAAAAATACATAGTTTTATATTGGGCCAAGCTATTAAGGTACTTCTCTCTCAGAATTTATACACCTAACAGAGCTGTTAAAGACTTGGAACCAACCCAAATGCCCATCAATGATAGACTGGATAAAGAAAATACGGCACAGATACACCATGGAATACTACGTAGCCATAAAAAAGGATGAGTTCATGTCCTTTGCAGGGACATAGATGAAACTGGAAACCATCATTCTCAGCAAACTGACACAAGAACAGAAAACCAAACACTGCATGTTCTCACTAATAATTGGGTGTTGAACAATGAGAACACATGGACACAAGGAGGGGAACATCACACACTGAGGCCTGGGGGGTGGGGGGGTTAGGAGAGAAATAGCAGAGGGCGGGGTGATTTGGGAGGGGATAGCATCAGGAGAAATATCTAATATAGATGATGGAGCGACGGATGCAGCAAACCACCACCATGGCACATGTATACCTATGTAACAAATCTGCACAATCTGCACATGTACCCCAGAACTTAAAGTATAATAAATAAATTTTAAAAATAAGAAAAGAGCTTCCAAGCTCAGAACTTGAAGGAAAATCTGTCATTTTCTATTATTATCATTCTTATATTCCATTCAGTATAAGACTTTCTTTGACAAGTATGATTTAATAAACAAACAAGCAGGCAAATCAGACAATCACACCAAATACTGAACCCAGAAAGCATTATGTGCCCTTAATCATAATTCAGGACACACATGAGTGACTAAAGGTTGTGGTGCCATATTGCCTATCAATAGATCATTGATAGAGAGAAATCAGTCTACTGAAATAATGACTCAAAAATTGTGGTAAAATTTAAATATGTACCACACCACAGGCAGCATGAGTGTTACTTCACGTAGCCACAATTTATTTGCACTGGGTTTCAAAATAGTAAGAATATGGAAACAGTAATTGGGATTGCCTTTTCAAAGGCCTTTCAACTTTGTTTCCTTCCATACTCGAAAGATCATGGATTTTAGCTTTAGCAGCCAATAGGTTTCGAAGCAGCTAGCCATTTTCCAGCCATGTAGTATGAGGCAGATTACTTTGTCTGAAGGGTAACTTCATCTACTTTAAAAAACAGGAACAACACATTCTTTTTTTTTTTTTTTGAGACAGAGTCTTGCTCTGTCACCAGGTGCCAGGCTGGAGTGCAGAAGCGCAATCTCGGCTCACTGCAACCTCTGCCTCCCGGGTTCAAGCAATTCTCCTGCCTCAGCCTCCCGAGTAGCTGGGACTACAGGCGCATGCCACCATGCCCAGCTAATTTTTGTATTTTTAGTAGAGATGGGGTTTCACCATGTTGGCCAGGATGGTCTTGACCTCTTGACCTCGTGATCCGCCTGCCTTGGTCTCCCAAAGTGCTGAGATTACAGGCGTGAGCCACCGCACCCGGCCAACACATTCTTTAAAAAGTTTCTTAGGTGGGAAAATTTTGGAGACAATAGCTATGCTGAGTCAATGCCACCTTATCATAACAGTAAAATAACTGAATCATTACATACGCATTTAATAAACATTAACGGAGTGTCCATAACATATAAAGAAGAGAGTGAGCGTGTTTACAAGGTGACCTGAATCTGAAGTCCTTAAAGCATCTTCCAGCTGCCTGTGCTAAAAGTGAAGAGATAGCCAAACACTTCACAGGGTGCTTTTTGAATGTTTCTTTTACACTATTTTTCTACTAATTTCTAACATAGGGAGAATTTCATTAGATAATTACCCGACTAATGAGGAAAAGGGGAATACATTAAATGTTGTTGAAACAATATCCATAATCTGTTCTAAGTCTAAAACATTCCTCAGACTTCTCTTCCAGAACTAGGTACAAATAAGTGTGCTATTTTAATTATTAAATAAGGAAAATAGGGCACATTTAACATAAACCAAGGTTGTTTTATTATAACTGCTGTGAATATTAATATTGGAAGAAAGAATTATTAATGCATTTATTTAGACCTTAGGGTCCAATTTCTTCTAAATGCTTTTGTATAATGAAAAAGGAAGGCCAATTGTTTGGGGAATCAGGCTACCCTGGGAAAATACTTCCTTTCCATTTAACAGTTATTATTTTTTAAAAAATTCATTAAAACCATTTATCCGATTGGCACTATCCTAGGCACTAACTTGATCAGTGAAAATTACATTTTTAAAACGAGGATATTTTAAATAATGGATTTTTAGAAGGCTTTGAGAATTTTTACATATTTCAAGAAACCAAATGCTTATTTTTTCTAGAAATTGCACAACTTATTATAATAAGTCTTAAGCATTTACTGGAAAACCACAAGGGTGTCACTTAAATAAATATCAAAGCAATGTGTCCTCACGAGAAATTGAGGCCGGAGGTTTATTTGAATTCGCTACTTTAAAAATCCAGAAACCATTTCAGTCAAGAAGTCCAAGTATTACTCTTCTCTTTTGTCTTCTGCCATTTCATGAAGAGAAGGGAGCCAAGTACCACCAGGCACTAATGCTTCCATGGTCCATTCTAGGCCAGTAAGTTGCCAAGAAATGTTCTCTGGATGTTGGCATTTGCATCCAGTGCTAGGAAACCATACTGTAGTGCCACTGTATCTATATACAAGAGGAATGAATAAATCCACAATAAATGAAGTACTAAAAGTGTCTAATTTCCAATACAGTGCTTCCAGCAACAATTGAAATTAAGAAACTGCTAAAAACACAACTATAGAACATGCAATCTTGTTGTGAGTGCACTGAAGCAAAGGTTAACAATAAAATAAAGGAAGGAATGAATATGCATCTATAGCTGGATGTCATGCCTGCCTGATAGGCCATGGCAACAAGCATTGTACTTGTCAGATCCCATATAAGTTTGGAAGGTTCGTGGTTTTAGAGCAAGGAAACATACTTCCATTTTTTAAGTGAGACTCAAACTGGAAATGCCAAACTGCAATTTCCATTAAAGACACTATGACTATGTCAGATTGTCTACCAAACTCTATACCTTGAACAAGTATAGGTAAACAAATTCAGTTCAGTAGGACCAGGGTCCATATGTCTACTAGTATACATACACCCACATTGAGGAAACATGAAGAATAAAGTTAGCATTCCACAAATGCTGTTGCCGTAGTTTGGAATTTGTTTCATGTTTTCCTGTGCTGGGTGTCAACCTGGAAAAGCTAAGAGCTACATTTCCTAAAATCCCATTTCCTATAGAATTTTGGGGAGCCATTGTATTCATTAAAAAGTCAGAAACTCCTGTTAAGCCCTCATAGAATATCCACACTCATGGAGTGAAGCCTTCATAGGACATCCACTCCTGTTGAGTGAAGCCCTCACAGAATATCCAGTTCTGCCAAATGAATCCCTCATAGAACAGCCAATCCTGTTGAGTGAAGTCGCCATAGAATATCCATTCCCACTGAGTGAAGCCGCAATAGAATATCCATTCCCGCTGAGTGAACCCCGCATAGAACATCCATTCTCGTTGAATGAAGCCCTCATAGAATACACATTCCCATTAAGGGAAGCCCCATAGAATGTCTATTCTCACTGAATGAAGCCTTCATAGAACAGCCATTCCCATTGAGTGAAGCCTGCATAGAACATCCATTCTTGTTAAGGGAAACCTTCATAGAACATCCATTCCCCTTGAGTGAAGCCCTCATAGAATACACATTCCCTTTAAGGGAAACGCCCATAGAACATCCATTCTCACTGAATGAAGCCTTCATAGAACAGTCATTCCTATTCTGTGAAGCCCTCATAGAACATCCATTCCCACTGAGAGAAGCCTGCATAGAAAATCCACTTCTGTTGAGTGAAGCCTATATAAAACAGCCATTCCCATTGAGTGTCGTCCTCATATAACATCCATTCCTATTCACTGCCAACTGATTGCAGCCATGATTCATCCCAGGCAAGACCCACAGAAAAACTGCTCAACAAGTTCAGCTCCAACTGCCGCCAGAAGAATTGGCAGCCAATAAAATAGTGAATTTTTTTAATGCCGTAATAGATAACTGATTTTTCTAATAATGAGACCAAAAGTGTGCTGTCATAACAAAAATCTTAAACCTGTGGCATTGGCTCTGGTAGGAGATGGGTTATGGGTAAAGCATACAAAAGTGGCAAAGAAATTTTGGGAAAAGAAAAGACAGTGAGAAACTGCTAGAAGATACCAATTCCCTACAGTATATAGAAGTGGAAAGATTTGAAAAATTATCACTAGTAACCTGGAAAGTATAAAATATGCATAAATAACTTGGAGATCTGGCCAAGAAGAACTTTGGAGAGAATGGGAACTTACTGGTTTGGTACGTCTGTCTGTGTATGACAAAGTACTGTAAGAGAGACATAAGCTAAGGAAAAAAACTATTCAGTTTGGAAATATAGAGGAGCCAAGACTTCCTGGGTTGGGAAATAAAACTCTTTCCCCTCTTATGTCTCTTCAGCCCACAAAAGAGGTCCCAATAAGAAATAGCTCCAGAATAAAGAATAAAGGCATGGCTTTAAGATCTTTTTTAAGACCTAAGAACAACTTAAGAAAGTGCCTAGTAGATTCTATCAGTAGGACAACGGGCCTCTATGAATCCTAAGAAGGTTGTCCCACAGTATCCTGATCTGCCACCCAAAGCAGAACAGGACTATTTCCACAATAACGGTGTGTGTAGCATTTACATGAGAGTCTAAACAAATATATATATTTAATCTGGCACTTGAACTTTTTAAGGGACTTTTGCCAGCATGGTAAAGCATACAATGGAGACACTTCCAAATGGAAGTGGCTTCTGGGGCCCCAACTTTCTACCGGCAGGAAGCAGGATAAGAAGGCTACTTAGCTGCAAACACGGGGAATTTCTTAGCAAACAGGGAAGACATCTCAGAGACTAGAACTAAGAGCCTGCAGGTGAAGCTAAGAGCAGAAAAGGACAATGGCCTAGGGAACTACTTTCTGGGAATATAACTTTCAACACATTTTTCCTGCCCCTGAAACAGGGGACTTTATGACAGCTTTTGTATAGCTGGATTTCAGAATTGCTATGGAACAGCGATTGATACAAGCTTCTTGCTCCTCATCTTCTGAAGAGCATCTCTATTATGGTTACCCTACCAAGCTTGTGTAATGGGATTGGGGTGAAATACAGATAACAAGTCCTTTTAAGACACTGATTCCTGGATCAAGAGGAGCCATATCTGAGTAGCTGCATCTAAGAAACTCAGTTCAGATCTGGTCCTGATTTAGAGAATGAGATCCTGGATGATTTGACCCTAACGTCATAATGGAATAAGACTCTTGGGGGAGAAGGTAGTATATCTTTATGTAGAAGGGATGTAAATAATTATGGCCAAATAGTGGACAGAAAGTGATTGTTTGCAATTAGTAAAGGATAAATCTCTTAAGCTTGTATACTTACATGTATATAATTCCAGTGTTCACATGCTAATGGTTGAGGATACAATAGTAAGAAAAAAATTGATATATTTTATCAAAGAGTTTCCATCTTGTAAATATACAGAAATATTAATAATCAATAAAAGTAAATTGCACCAATGGTAGGTATTACAAAGATGAGATACATAATATTATGAGAATCAAAATAGAGGCTTAGGGAAAAGGCTCATCTGAAGAATAAGTAGAAGGTAACAAGGCCAAAAAGAGAGAAAAGAGTTTCTAAGGAGAGAAACTACTTGTCAAGCCCCATCTGGTGGGGAGTCCAAAAGATTATAAAGTCTAATTGTGATGTTTTGAAAGAATCTAAACATTAACAGGCAGGCAAAGTTATTAAATACAAATACTACCAGTAGGTAGTCTCAGTCCTAAAGCTTGAATAAAACTAATCCTGAAAATGATTCATTTCAGGCAAAGCAAAGAATAGATGACCATTAGCATAGTTCCTGAAAATTTGTATTTTGAAAAAATTGAATTCTTCTATATTAAAGTAAACAAAATATGAATCCCTGAACAGAAGAATGCAGGACCCCTGAATATAGATTGAGCCTAGACATTTGCTGAAATATTATTTACCAGCCCATTTCTTACTAAGATAAAGGGGATATCTTAATGAGTTTGCAAGATTAATCTCTGTAATTATTACTCAGAGATATATATTTCATAAATTAAAAATGAAGTGCTTGTACAAGAAAGAACTGCATTATTTGTTTTAACATTTTGGTTTGTAATTTTTTTTTCCAGAGGAATAGGCTCTTATATGGAGAGATTGACTGTCTGTACAAAGACTTTTAATTGATTGCTGTTGAGTGATCCATATGTAATGTTTACAATGACCCATGGGAAGTGCCTCATCAATGAGACTGAATGGAAGTATGCCACAGAAATTTTCATTCTGTCCATCAAGAAAAGGAAGAGAATTCTTACTAATTGTCAAGAAGCATATCCACAGGTCATGTTTGAAGTAAGCAACTTCTCCCAGAAGGCAAAGGTTTGTATCAAAGTGGAGGACTAGAAGTCAGTAACAGAAGGTTCAGATTCTACACAAGAAAGTGCCATCTTGACAAAATATGACCCTCGTAATCCACTGGAAATGTTACCATATGATGTATCATATTGGATTCAAGTGATCATGATTAGAAACCAAGAAGTTACACAATTTTTGAAACGTACAACAAAAATGCCTAAATACACTGAATGTTAGCAATAGTGTTTCTAAAGATTGAAAAGGGAAGGAAGGAGGAATTCAACCCCATCTCCCTGCACAGCTCATTAAGTGTTGGCTGCAGGTTTGGCCTAGATAGGTCTTCTTATTTTGAGTTATGTGCCTTCAATATCTAGTTTATTCAGAGTCGTTAACATGAAAGGATGTTGAATTTTACTGAAAGCTTTTTCTGCATCTATTGAAATGATCATGTGGGTTTTTAGTTCTACTTATGTGATGAGTCATATTTATTAATCTATCTATGCTGAACCAACCTTGCATCCCAGGGATAAAACTTAGTTGATCATGGTGGATCAGCTTTTTGGTATGCTACTAGATTCCATTTGCTAGTATTTTGTTGGATATTTCTGCATTTATTTTAATCAAGAATATTGGCCTGAAGTTTGTTGCTGTTGTTGTTGTTGTTGTGTCTCTGCCAGGTTTTGGTATTAAGATGATGTTTGCCTCATAGAATGAGCCGGGGGATGAGTCCCTGATTATTTTTTAGAATAGCTTCAGTAGGAACAGTACCAGCTCTTCTTTGTACATTTGGTACAAATTGTGAATCTATTTTGTCCTGGGCTTTGTTGTTGTTGTTGTTGGTAGCCTATTTATTACTGGTTCAATTGCAGAGCTAATTATTGGTCTATTCATAGAATTCAATTTCTCCCTGGTTCACTCGTGAGAGGATGTATGTGTCTAGGAACATATTCATTTTCTCTAGATTTTGGACTTCCTGTGCACTGAAGTGTTCATAGTAGATCCCAACGGTTATTTATACTTCTGGGGTGGGATCAGTGGTAACGTCCCCTTTGTCATTTTTGGATCTTCTCTCTTTTTTTCATTATTAGTCTAGCTAGCAGTCCATATATCTTATTCATTTTTTCAAAAAATCAACTCTAGATTTGATCATTTTATGTTTTTTCATGTTTCGATTGTTTTCGGTTAGCTTTGATTTTGGTTATTTCTTGCCGTCTGCTAGCTTTAGGGTTTGTTTGTTCTTGCTTCTCTAGTTTTTCTAGTTGTGATGTAACTGTTAATTTGAGATCTGTCTAACTTTTTGATGTGGGCGTTTAGTGCTATAAATTACCGTCTTAACATTGCCTTAGCTGTGTCTCAGAGATTCTGGTATGTTATGTCTTTGTTCTCATTAGTTTCAAAGAACTTCTTGATTTCTGCTTTAATTTCATTAGTTACCTAAGAGTTGTTTAAGAGCACATTGCTTAATTTCCATGTAATTGTATGGTTTGGGGCAATTTTCTAGGCCTTGCTTTTTATTTTTCATTGTGCTGTGGTCCAAAAGTATGGTTGGCATAATTTCAGTTATTTCGAGTTTGTTGAAGGTTGTTTTATATCCAACTGCATGGTCAATATTAGAGTATGTACTTTGTGGTGATGAAAAGAATGTATATTCTGTCTTCCTTGGGTGGAAAGTTCTGTAGATGTCTGTTAGGTCCATTTGGTCAAGTGCTGAGTTCAGGTCCTGAATCTCTTTGTTAATTTCCTGCCTCAGTGATCTGTCCAATCTTGCCAGTGGGGTTTTGATGTCTCCCACTATTATTGTGTGTAAATCTAAGTCTCTTTGTAGGTCTCTAAGAACTTTCTTAAGGAATCTGGGTGCTCCTGTGTTGGGTACATATAGATTTAGTTTGTTAGGTCTTCTTGTTGAATTAAACTATTTACCGTATGTAATGCCCTTTTTGTCTTTTTTGAACTCTGTTGGTTTAAAGTCTGTTTGGTCTGAAATTAGAATTGCAACCCCTGCTTTTTCTGTTTTCCATTTGCTTGGTAGATTTTTCTTCATTAGGGAGACTCTCATACAGCATGAGGGTAGAAGCACAATACCATGTAAGCCAGTCAAAATAGAAAATTAATGCCACATCCAGAATTATGACTTCTTTGAAAATGACTAATATTCAAATGCCTCCCTCCTAGCCTTGAATGGAAACTTACTCACCAGGTTATGTGAGTTGAAATGAGAAACAGTCTATCTGCACTGCTACTTACTGCCTTACCACTGAAAACAAAGTTAAAGATAGAGTAGCACTTTATATGTGATAGAACAGACAAAGTGATAAGCTCATTCATTCTTAGCATCACTTGTGATCATCCTCAATTCATTAACAAATTCCTTCTAGAGTGTCAGCTAATTATCTTAAACTCATTTGCAAGAATACAAGAAACATATTTCCAGGAAGAGAGAAGAGTCTAGGAACAAGGATCTATTTCATAAATTCTTAGGATTTGGGCTTTAATTTTTTGAGAAGTGTAGTAAAATTTTAAATTTATTTGTAAATCTGTGTAAATGCCTTTCCAGGGAATGAAGAGGATACCAAGACCACAAATCTATTTCAAAAGCCTTATACATTTTGCTTTCAATTCTTTAAAATCATAGTAAATAAAAATTGAAACTAGCAGGCTAAGTATAAAAATAACACAGCGATTCACATTTGGCATTTCTTCCTTTTTAAAAGAAATAGCATCTTTGAAGCCTAAGGTCAAAATGTCTTCCTTTATTTAAAGAAAACGTCAAAGATAACAGTAATTTAGGGATCAACCGGTAAACAATACATATCAAATTACATCAGTAACTACTTAAAAGCCCTATAAAAGCAACTTATCCTGTATTTTTAAGTAATGGGATTCATCAAGAACTTCTAAGACATCAAAATGCTGATTCACAAAAGAGATTCTTTAAAACACATCAAATAAACATCTCTGCACCCCCTAAACCCAAATTAACTTCTTGTTTAGATTGAAAAGTTGAAGACATGGCAGGACACTCCTGATCAGTTCCAATGAAGGTCACAACCTCAAGGCCACAGTAAGCACATAATGTTTGACCTAGGAATTCCTTCCTAAATAGTTTTATCTTCCTAAATCAAGGAAAAGAATCATCCACAAGGTGTTAAATTCTTGGCCTTTTATGGAGAAAGGTAGTTTGAATAAATTCTGCATTCAATTACTTTTACATTAATGGGATTTACTGGGAAGGAATGAAAGAATCTTGACTTGTGGGGGAATAAACTGAATAATTTTTATAGTGGTTTAAACAATGCCAAGTGCTTTATGACCACATTGCTGTGTAGTTGAAGAATAGCATTGTATAGCTCCTAATTACTCTCACTTTTTCTTTCAGTCTTGTTTGGCAAAAGGAGAAAACATTAGCTAGTAATTCAGTTCACCAGAACAAATGTGATTGCACTGATTCATAGGGCTTGTGACCAGATATGTGTGAATGCTGAGTGCCTTAAGTTAGAGATAGTTGAGAAGAGGGGAACTAAGAATGGACATGTGATAAATTAGCTGCCACTTTGTACATTTATTACTTTCCAGATTAAAACTACTGTGAATCAGTTTGTTTTAATGAAAATTACAATAACATATGGAGAAATAAGATGAATTTTTTCTCTTACCTAGATTAGTTTGACCAATAATTAGTTATCAATAGTCTATTAGCATATAATTATTATTTGAGGCACTATAAATAAGAATTATGTAAAAGATTCAGGAAGTTAAAATCTCCAAAAGGTATTACTGCTACGCCCCCAGTTTCAACAATAGTGCCTCATTTATAGTATATGTTCAGGAAATACTTGTTAAGTGGGTTCTGTCTCAGAGGAAACAACTGCAATATTTCTCAATACACAGACATTTTACAAAGAGAGACAGAAAGCAGTATTATCTGGAAAAATCAAATAATTCTTACTAAGATTGTTATATGAAAACTTTTCAAAAATGAAACGTCCAATGATTCATCCCTATGAATCTAGCCGAGAAACTAAATATTATGCTGTCTACAGATAGCAAAACTGATAGCCATACATATATTTAATTTGGTATAGGATGAAGGAACAAAGTGATTTGTTGATGTGTTTTATAAAGTGTTTTGTTTATCTTGATGCATGTTCGATGCATCTAGGACCCACCATACATTATGTCAATGATTCATCCCTGTGAATTATTGGACATTGGATTCATCCCTATGAATCATTAGACATATATAGTCCCTTGCAATGTCTTCTTGGGTGCAACCAGAAACTCAACTAATCTAAGAAACTAAGATATTCCCTAGTGTTGCATAGAGATTGTTGCTTCTCCAAGAAGAAGAAATGTATAATATGGCATTATGATATCTAAAAAGGTGAAAGAGAACAGATCTTTCTAGAAATCCAAAAAGGAATACCCAATATTATCTGTGGTGCTCTACACCTGTATTATTCTATTCACTGGGGTCTCTATGAATCATTGAACTTATCTAGTCTCTTGCAATGTCTTCTTGAGTGCAACTGGAATCCCAGCTAAGCTGACAAACTAAATATTGTGCATGTCTACAGATAGCAAAACTGATAGCAATACATATCTTTAATTTGGTATAGGAAGAAGGAACAAAGTGATTTGTTGATGTGTTTTATAAAGTGTTTTGTGTACCTTGATGCATGTTAGATGCATCTGGGACCCACCTCTTCATCTTGGGATGAAAAGATTGATTGTATTATGAACAATAGAGCTGGAAGTCAATCTGTCTCTCCACCACATAGCTCAACAAACCCATCCCATGAGGTGAGGGCCAGCAAGACATCCACCAGAACATCCTATGCATCTCCATAAATTACGCCAACTCCATACATTATGCCAAGAGGAACTCTGTATACCTGGAAATGAATTCTCCTCTACAGTGGATATCTTTGACACAGCTTCCAGGTGGATTACCCTTAGCAGTGTCACTGAGGCAGAACTGGGGGAGTCCTTCCTCTCTGGTTTCGGACTATTACCCTCTTTGGAACCAGGAATCTTTAGGGCAGAAATAAATTGGAATAGACACTTGGCCCTACCTCAGCTACTTAAGTGCTGGATGTTCCTGGTTGATATAGAATTAGTTGGTAAAGATAAGAAACATAGCTCTACCGTCAACTCTGAGATCTTAATTTGGCCATAGACAGGAGATAATGGTGTGCTATGTTGTATTGCAAGCCCACTTGAGATACGAAGGAGGAAATGTTCCATGTCTACACATTTTAAATTCATCTGGAACAAGGCAATACCTAACTAAATAATTGGCCCTCCAGAAAAACTGTACATGACTTGAAAAGGCTGATTTTTTTTTTTTTTTTTGCGACTGAGAAAGTATTACAAAGAATTTGTTAGTCTACATGAATAAGGCTTAATATTAATGAGACGTATTATGTGCTAGGCACTTCCCTGGGTTCTTTGTAGAGACTCATTGAATCATTACCATATTCCTAGAAGATAGACACTGTTATTATGCCTCCAGAAACTGAGACATAGAGAGGTTAAATTTGCTCAAGGACATTATTAATGTAAGGCCAAGATTTAAATCCAAATAGTAAGTGGCAGAGTTTGTGCTCTTAACCATCAAGCTAAGTCATATTTCTAGATTAAAATGTCTCCAAGAGATACAACACAAAAGTATAGAAGAACAAAACCACCTCAAACCAATGACAGTTGTCAGTTAAACCTGACATTTTGCGTAATTATAGTTGGTACATTTGAAGCACACTGTGTTTTGTTCAACTTGTGGTTGCAAATGTTTGGTTAGTTAAAGTCTCACTTTTAACTCTGAGGACTGATGATGCCTTTAGTTCTTGAAAAGAAATAGTATGCGTTGATCTGATAACAATATATATTTTATAAAATCTGTACCCATCTATTATCTACTTTGTTTTGAAGGAGTATATTTTTAAATGAGGAAGTCATGGCAGTAATCTCTAGTTTGCTCCATACTTACTAAAGCTAGCTTTCTAAACTCAGTGGCTTTAAAATCCCTTGGCCTGGTTCATCACAAGCTAGGTACCCACCTCCAAAACCAGTCTGGCCGCAAGAAAGGGATTACAGAAGTCCAATAAAAGATGCCCCCTGGCATTGTATAGAGACTGTTGCTAAGGGCTCCATTCTGTGCTTTTATCTGCTTCTCTGGTAACTGTTTCCTACCAAGTAAAATTCTTTATACTCTGCCTCCTTCGTGAATCACTATCCTGTCTTAAAGCTCCATCTCTGGTGAACGAAGCTCTTACTTATTCCCACAGTTTCTTTATGATTAGGTTGCTGATATTTTATAGCTGTATCATTGTGCAAAGAAGACAGGAGTTAGAGTTAGAAGCACACTGTTGGTGGGAGTGTAAATTAGTTCAAACATTGTGGAAGACAGTGTGGCAATTCCTCAAGGATCTAGAACCAGAGATACCATTTGACCCAGCAATCCCATTACTGGGTATATACCGAAAGGATTATAAATCAATATACTATAAAGACACATGCACATGTATGTTTATTGCAGCACTGTTCACATAGTAGACTTTTAACCAACCCAAATATCCATCAGTGATAGACTGGATAAATAAAATGTGGCATATATACACCATGGGATACTATGCAGTCAGAAACAAAAATGAGTTCATGTCCTTTGCAGGGACATGGATGAAGCTGGAAACCATCATTCTCAGCAAACTGACACAGGAACAGAAAACCAAATGCCACATTTTCTCATTTATAAGTGGGAGTTGAACAATGAGAACACATGGACACAGGAAGGAGAACATCACACACTAGGGTCTGTTGTGGGGTGGGGGGGGCTAGGGAAAGGATAACATCAGGAGAAATACCTAATGTAGATGACGGGTAGATGGGTGCAGCAAACCACCATGGCACATGTATACCTATGTAACGAACTTGCACATTCTGTACACATATTTCAGAACTTAAAGTATAATTTAAAAAATTAAAATAAAGAAGTCCTGGAACCAGCTCCCAGATTTGATAGTTGCTAGCTGAGTAAACTTTGGCAAGTTACTTAACCTCCCTTACTTTTAGTTACTATATGTGCAAGATAGTAGTGCTCATAGCAATGGACTTGGTGGCTCTGAGTAAACTGCTAATACCTTCAGAGTGGAAGCTGCATCTGAAGCATTTTTGTGTTCCTAGCAGCCAGTCTATAGTCAGAGACGTATTATGTGCTAGGCACTTCCCTGGGTTCTTTGTAGAGACTCATTGAATCATTACCATATTCCTAGAAGATAGACACTATTATGCCTCCGGAAACTGAGACACAGAGAGGTTAAATTTGCTCAAGGACATTATCAATGGTAAGGCCAAGATTTAAATCCAAATAGTAAGTGGCAGAGCTTGTGCTCTAACCATTAAGCTAAGTCATATTTCTAGATTAAAATGTCTCCAAGAGATATAAAACAAAAGTATAGAAGAACAAAACCACCTCAAACCAATGACAGTTGTCAGTTAAACCTTACATTTTGCGTAATTATAGTTGGTACATATGAAGCACACTGTGTTTTGTTCAACTTGTGGTTGCAAATGTTTGGTTAGTTAAAGTCTCACTTTTAACTCTGAAGACTGATGATGCCTTTAGTTCTTGAAAAGAAATAGTATGCGTTGATTTGATAACAATATATATTCTATAAAATCTGTACCCATCTTTTATCTACTTTGTTTTGAAGGAGTATATTTTTAAATGAGGAAGTCATTTAAAAATATACTCCTTCAAAACAAAGTAGATAAAAGATAGCAATAATCTCTAATCCCTAACTTAATAATTGGCACTCTAGAAAAACTAGAGTGTTCCTAAGTGAGTGTGTGCTGTGTTCATATGAGAGAATGAACAAAAAAATCTTCATCTTGGTGCTGTGGTCCTTCCACACCTCCTCAGTCTTGCATCTTCTGCTGGCTCCTCATTCCTGATTTACCCTGACATGTAAGGGTAAATCAATATTGCTGGAAGTTTTTGGAGCTGGGTTCCATCTCACCAGGTAACATGGAGAACTGAAGACTTGATCTGATATTTTCTGTTTAATTTTTCCTCTTACATTATCCCCTACTTTTAAAACAAGCAAAGCTCAAATCATCATCATAAAAATTACATTCTGCTCTAATAGACAGCTTTTTCTTTTGCATTAAAGAGTCAGCCACTGCTAAAACCTCTAAGGCAATCTTCTGGGCAAATGCTGATGGTTGTACTGAAATACATGGGCAGACAGGCTCAGAGATGGGTTGATAGTTTTCTTACTGAAGCCACATTGCATTATGAGTTGGCAGAAAGTTAGGTCAGATACGGCCAACACCTGGAAAAGTCACAGAAGCATCCAAATACTGTTGTATATGGCAGAAAACCAAAGACTGGAACTAAATTCCCCCCATACTATGAACTCCAACGACGCAGTTGGATAAGGAGACAGCAGCCCTCATTACACTTGTGAGTGCATCCTCGGGAAACATGGCACCAATATAGCATTAAGACAGAGATGAAAATCCATGTCTCCTAAGCTGGCGTGTCCATGCAATTACCTTAATGCATCCCAGATTTGAACCCATCATTGACGTTCCCGTTAGTTACTGGACTGATTCCACTAGTGCCACCAAAGCACCATTCTCCAAGTCAAATGGCAGTCTCAAATCTCCACCAGCAAGCCTTGGCGTGTGTCCAGCTTTCAGACGTTGAGGCCAATCTAATCAAATGACAGCACTTTGGGGAAATGGTTTGTCAGCAGAATGGATGAAAAGGCAGTTCTACAAGTTTTTATGATAATCTACAGAGGGTAAAAAGGACAGAGAGTGATACAGTAAGATACTGCAACTCCAGCAAATACTTACTGAGCCACTGCATGTGTCTGTCATTGTTCTCAGCAATGTTGGGCTTCGAAACATGACAGTGCACCTTTGCCTTCAAGGAGACTGCAACATAGAAGGGGAACTTCTTCCACAGAAGGTGGAGAGAAAAGACCTCTTAAGAACTTTGAGGTTAAAAGACCTAGGTAAGAATCACAGATCTGACTCTTACTTGCTTATGTTATGAGGCATATTATTTAAACTTCTAAGCATCTGCTTCCTACTCTATGTAATAATAATAATAATAATAATAAATATTCTTTAGTAGACAGAAAAGGGAAAACTGGTTTGCTATATGGATTAAAAATAAAACCAGGTTAAGCAAACTCCATATGGATGGGTAGAGTAAATATATAGTTAACAGCAAATCATAACCTTAGAAGAAAAAAAGAGAATATCTTTATGATCAAGAGTGCACATCCTGCACATGTACTCCAGAACTTAAAATAAAATGAGTACAGAAGAAAGTTTTTTAAACATAACTCCAAAAAAAAAAAAAACCCACAAGGTGAAAATGTTATGATGACATTACAATTAAGGGTTTCAATTTAATAAGAGTCAATAAAACTGACAGATGAGTAATTGAAAAAAGTATTGAATAGACAGACGACCGATTAAGATAAGATATTGGCAAAATTGGACATCATCAAGGTACCCATATCTAGAATTCACTAGAAATGTCCACATGTAAACAAGAAAAATACAGAAAGCTCAATAGAAAACAGATAAAATATGTGAACAAACTACTCTCAGGAGAAACCCCAATGGCAGTAACTATATGAAAGAACACTCAAATGTATTCGTAATTAGAGAAAGTAAATTAAAACAACAAGACATCATTTGAAATGCATCATATTGTCAAAAATTAGAAAGCTGGGTAATGCTACATGCAGGAGAGGATGTGAGAAAGCAGGATCCTCATGCACCATTACTGGGTGGAAGGCTCGTTTAGCTACTCTGCAACTGCTTAGTGAAATAAAGCACAACTGTACATTGTGATCCAGCAATCCCACTCCTAGGAGTACTTCCCAGATAAATTCTCATATAGGACCCTAAAGGGATATATTCCCTTCAATGTTGTTTCTGCTAGTGGAATTGGAAGTTATACTACCCTCCTCCACTAAAAAGGGTGAATGGACATGATGAAACAGGGCACAGCCATTAGAATCTATTAGAATATTACACTCATTATATTATTACACTCATTATATTAGCTATCAGAATATTACATGCATCAACGTGGAGGTTTTTTTTTTTTTTTTTTTTGAGACGGAGTTTTGCTCTTGTTGCCCAGGCTGGAGTGCAATGATCTTATCTCAGCTCACTATAACCTCTGCTTCCCCTGGTTCAAGCGACTTTCCTGCCTCAGCCTCCCAAAAAGCTGGGATTACAGGTGCCCACCACCATGCCTGGCTAATTTTTTTGTATTTTTACTAAAGACAGGGTTTTACCATGTTGGCAAGGGTGGTCTTGAACTACTAATCTCAAGTGATCCATCCACCTCTGCCTCCCAAAGTGTTGTGATTACAGGCGTGAGCCACCGTACCCAGCCAACATGGAGATATCTTAAAGTCATAGGGCTGAAGACATGAGAAACAATACAGCGGAATGTCTTTCATGTAAACCCATATGAAACAGCAGTACCTTCTTTTAATAATGACCCAAAACTCAAGAACACAAACATGTTGTGATGGTTACATATCCATTTTATTTATCTTTGAATCTCTAGAACCTAGCACCATGGTTGGTGCCTGATAAATGTTTGCTGAGCAAATCCATAATTCAATGCAGAGACCAAAATAGGGGATATTCAAAGAGATTCCAAACCTTTGAGTGGCTGTGACAGCAGACATCATTTGTAAATAAGACATGTTTCTCAGAAGAGAGAACAGATCTGGTTGACAGGGAAGTTCTGTACCTTCAGCCCTGTAATTTTTGACTCTGAAGTACTAATAATGAGCCAGTAGTCCACCTAAGTCTAGTACACAAGAAGAATTTAGACATGGGTCTTAGCTGCCAATAGATGATAGTTTAAGAAGTAAAAGGAAGAGAATAAAGTAGCAGGTAGAGGAGCAATAGACCAACGGTGTTGCTGGCATAAGGTGGGAGTTGAACAGTGAGGGCACATGGACACAGGGAAGGCAGCATCACACACCAGGGCCTGTTGGAGGGTGGGGGACAGGGGGAGGGATAGCATTAGGAGAAATACCTAATGTAGATGATGGGTTGAGGGGTGCAGCAAACCACCATGGCACATGTATAACTGTGTAACAAACCTGCATGTTCTGCACATGTACCCCAGAACTTAACGTACAAAAAAAGTACAAGAAAGGGGATAATGGTGCATGGTTAAAGGACATAAGAACTGATCAGTAGAGCGGGAAAGATTATTTCATCTAATCTGTGGATGGAGGGGTGAGTTGAAGTGATATGAGACAGACGCAGTAGTAACTTCTTACTACTGTATATAGAGGCTTGTTTCAAACTGCTTGCCCTATGTTTGCTTTAACTATTGAGGAGCAAAATTAAAATTGGCATATTTGGGAAAAGAAAGAAAGAATGAGCAGAAAGATCAGAAATCAAATTAAAAATAAGAATAACAATCTCTATCCCCAAATCCATAGATGGAATTACCTAGAGTAGCCTTCTGAGGCCTGATATATCCCAAAACAACTTTAATTTAAAATATCCTGAGAACTGCTGCTCTTAAGTTATTCCTTAGGTTCCAATCTGCTATCAGAAAGGTACACAAGATAAAGATAAATTTAAGATTTACTATTATTGAGCCCAATTCTGCTCTTGTAGCTCCAAGGGGTGCAACAAATGTGTCTCCCAAAGTAGCAAAAAGAAAAAAAAAGAAACTTTCCACCTGGGCTCTTGTAGGAGAGTCCTGAAGAAATGAAGTCCACATTTCTGAAAGCCTCAGCACAATTCATAGCTTTGCTCCCAGGCAGGTTTATCCCACATGACTCACTGCCCATGTCAAAGAACTGCACCTCTCTGACACTTAGAATTCATGCCTACTAAAATATTCCTAACATGCTATCTGCTGGATTTAAGAATATTATTAAGGTGGTCATCCCAACAATTTAGTCACAAAAAGGTTTGAAGAAAAGAGATGTTACAAGGAAAGAATATAGAATGCTTAGGAACTGATTTGATTTAGGGGGAACACTGAGATCTCAAATTTGGAAATGTGTAAAGGAGAATAATAATTTAATGACAGAAAGTATGGCAGTCTGAAGGAAGAGGAAAAGAACTCATTGTTATTTAGGAAATGGGTTGGTGGCAGATGTTCCTTTGTTATAGTCAGACAAACAGAAAAGTGTTCATGCTTTGCCCAAATTCATGTGCACTAAAGCATTTGTAGAATTTTATGAACTATCGTCAAATAACAGGAAACTATGAAGAAGCATGCATGTCAGTTTCTGTTGACATGAGAGGAGCTTTACAATCATTATTGTGAAACTAATGCTAGACTTATAATGAATGGACTGGGAAGATGAACCCGTCTTGCTGCAAATTCCAGCCATAGTCTGTACAGGGAGGTGAGAAAGAAGTGCTACCTAAGAATGTTTTTGAGCGTCAGGTAACAAAAACTCTAATGGCACATCTGAGTTTCACTGTAGCTAAAAAATGGACATCATTGGGTAAATGGCTGTCTAATGGGCTGTATCTTTCAAGCACTGGGGGATTCAGGCATTAAACTGAAGAGAAGAATGTGAAGAGTCACTTATGGGAACTGATGCTGCTGTGCCCCTCAATACAAACTATTGATATGCCCAGTACTGCAAACCACTAGTATATTTGAGAGCAGAGACTCAATAAAGATGATATTTTGTGATTAGAAAAAAAAAAATTAACTATGAGCATAGCCTGGGTTTTTTTTTCTGAGAATTTTAATTTGTCTGTGAGATTAATGTGTACGTGTACATGTAACATGTTTTGTGTGGTTGTGATACAACAGTCACTCGCTGAACATCAGGAACAACAAGAGACAAAGCTGTACTTCAGCTGACAGAGTCCAAGAGGAATGCATTTTGAAGGTAAAAGCACACAACAGACTCTGGTTTCATTCTATACCCACTAATGTCATCCTTGAGTAACTTCCTGCTGAGGTCTACATGGGCCTAAGATTAGTCAAGTGGGGATCATAGGATAAAACCCTACAGGTAGAGGATGGAGAGTAAAAATGGACACTGTGAAGGCTGATGACAGGACTGATTGTACTGGGGCAAATTTATGAAGGGCCAGTAAAGAGAAAAGGGGCATGGCCTAAACTACAGCATTCGTCTACTGAGGTCAGCACAGAAGTAGCACAACTGAGAAAAGCAGAGATCCCAAAGGTCCCCATGGTGATCAGCAGTGGCAGAGTACAGGGGATCCAAGGGGAGCTGTTAGGCTCCAACAGGAGCATTGTTGACTTGGGGAAGAAATCTCCACAGCTGGCAAGTCAGGAAGAGAAGGGAAAGGACTCCTGTTTTACCAAAGCATACGAGGGTGAGGTGGCTTTTGAGTACATGTGTTATGGGAGAAAGGATAAAGACACTGATGGTCGATTCGTTCCCTTTTAGTGCAACATACACTTGAACATTCTTGAATGATACATCCTGAGGCCTTTGGAATTTTCTCAAAACTACTTCCACAGCAAATTATATCACCTCTATAGATGTATTGTAGATATTAGCAACCTCACCTGGATGTTCTGAACATTAAATAAGATGATGTATTAGGTACAGACATGGCAGTTTGAACAGGCTCACTCATCATCAGCTAAGAGACCACTTCCATATGTTGGCTCTATTGCAAGCAATTATTAAAACAGTTTACCAAAAAATTATAAATTTTGAGTGACTGTAGACTTTGAAGGCTGATTATGGTATTAATTAAGGTAGGCTGGGTTATGTTATGGTGACAACTCCCGTATTTCAATGACTTATTAACACAATAAACGATTTTCTTGTTCATGCAAAGTTTGCTGCAGGAGAGTTGCTCCAGACTGGCTCTCTTCCATATGAAGACTCAGTGGTCCAAGCTGCTTTGATCTGTTTATCCTGCCATCTCAATACAGGCCTCTTCCATAACCACTAGCTAGGGGAAAGGAGATGGGGGATGTCACACTGGTGATTAAACACTTTGAGCAGGAAGGACACATATCTCTTTCTGCTCTTAATCAATTGGCCAGAGGAATTCAGACCAAGTACAAAGGGAATAGGTAGTCTTCTGAGTGTCTGGCAAGAGAACAGAATATTGAAGAGCAGAATAATCCATAATCTGTCTATCAAATCCATAAATAGGCTAAACCATGGTCATGTTTAGCTCATGAATGAAAACAGTATACATTGCTTGTTCTTTGGACTCCTAAAAGGTAAAAGCTATGTTCATTCCCATCTTTGTATCCTTCCCAAGCATCTGTGCAGAGCTATATATTGAGGGTGCTAAGTTTCTAGCCACTGTAGGCAGTGACTAGATAAGAAGAAAATGAGGAATACTGAAATTGAGATGCAATGATCTAATGCTATTTAACAAATCTTCACATCTTGAGATATATAAATGCATAAACAAGTTATTTGGATCCATACATACATAGGATAAATAGAGCAATAAATATATTAGTTTTTGACTTGAGATTTTAGTGAGTCAAACTGACACTAATAATCTAAAACATAGAATCACAGATTTTACTATTAGAAAGAACTTTTTCACTGTCAAAATTTCCTGAAACAAATTGGATGGCCTCGAAAAATAGAAAGTGGTCCACCCTGAAAGTAGCCATATAGATTCTATGACAACTCAGCAGGAAGCTGACAATGAAAATCAAATTTTAGGTCAGCAGGAACACGGCAGAAAGGAGGGGCAGGGAGATGAACTATAACACTAGCTGTCTTTAGAGTATATTCCTGAAAGATTTCTGTAAAAGCTCATACCACGTGAATATTTAAAAACAAAAATTTCATAAAACCTTAAGTTACCTCATCTTTATTCTTTGATCTACATTATACAAGAATTCGGTTGTTAAAGTAGAAATAAATTTAAGGTAAATATGCATTGATGTCAATTGTTTTTCTTCCTAGGAATTTTCTAAGCACTTGGCATCTTTCAATCAAGATACACTAGGTTAATACACCATTGATGCATATTTAAGAAACTTTTATGTACCATCAGCATATTTAACACCCTTCCATTCTTGTTTGTATTTGGAGAGATGAGGGAGTAACTCCCATATGCTGAGAACACCAACTGAATTAATGATTCTGAAATCATATAAGCTACTGCCATATTACAATTTGAGTAAGACAAAATCCAAAGCAGTTTAGGTAACATAAAATACTGAATAATCATGAAAATTAGTGGATTGTGAAATGAATGACCACCTACCGTCACCGATGAAGCTGGCCCAAGACTCTCCAGTTTATTAAAGAAGGCATAAAGTATATGAGAGTGAAAGAATTTACAATGCCTGAAGCTCAAAATACACCTACTCAATTGTTTTTCTTGCTACTGTTTGCAAACTATTACAATGGAACATTATCTATTTTACTGGTAATTTGAGTTTTTGCATCAAATAAATTCCTACATTGCCTCCTCCCCAGCTTTGCCCTTTCATCGTTTAAATCATGCAGCTTGGATTTGGACTGACTCATAATCTGAAGCTCCTGGATATTTAAATCTTATCACTGATGTCATGTTAGGTTTCCAGACAGTTGGCTAAATTAATTCTATTCACCTCATTCTCCATCTCTCCAACTGAATCAGTGTGGTATCTGTGGAGAAGAATCTCCTGCACCATACTGTGCTCATTTTCCAAATAATACTGAGCTAAAAAGCAACTAGTTCTACGCTATGCTCTGGTGGATCCAGACAATATGAAAAAATTCTAATATTACAAGTCCAGAATATAGGATATCATGTAAACCTATTACATACTGAATGAAAGAATGAATACCTGCTCTACAATGTGGGTGAGGGTCTACCACTTAGGTGTACATTTATATAGGTTAATTGTCTCAGTAAGATTGCTTTCAGCCATGAGCAACAGAACACCCATCCAAGAGTATTGAACAATAATGCATTTAATTATCTCATGTAAAACAAACTTACAAATAGGTAGAAGGGGCTATTTGTAAGCAGTGGCTCCATACAGCAGAATGCCGTGTTGATGTCTCTCATTTTCCTCCTTTCATAATGCAAGATGTCTGCAGAAGCTTCCAATATCATACCCTTACAGCAATGATTCAAGTGGGAAGAAATAAGAGGGTGAGAAAAAGGGTTCTTCTTCCCTGTTTCCCTTCTAAAAGGAAGGAAGCCCAAGCCGATACCTTCTCACATCTCATTGATCAGAACTGTGTCTATGACCACCTGTAGGGCATGGTGGACTGGGGAACATATCTACTATTTTCAATCATTGGAGGCACCATCCCCCAGTAAGAAAGATGGAGGAGAGGATGGCTGCTGAGGTGTAACCAACAGTGTCCAACACAACATGTACCTGCTTTCAAACATAAGGGAAGTCACAGGAATCAAAAGTCTTAAATTGCCCTAGTGATGTCAGTGATAACTACATTCTTCATTGTTATTTTACTTATGGAGACATAGATGGGGGGAAAGGTGATGTCATTTTTCTTATCTATCTAAAAATCTAGTGGACCATGATATCCACGAATTGAGATCATTTATCAAAGCTGTTATGGCTTCTTAACCATATTTTAAAAATCGATGACCAGGAAGAAACCCTGTTAGGCTTTTAAAATGAGTTCATTGTGCACCAACAGCACTTCCCCCACCTTCAAAACACAGATATAAAGCTTAACACCAAAAGAGGAAACGATGTTCATAAAAATAGTACCAAAATCAACATGCAGAGGAGATAGTGAGTATGGGCAGGGGAGGGGGGATAGAGGAAAATGGTGCTTTGTGGTCATATGATCAAGGCAATACAGAATGTAGAGTGAAAATAAAACTTCTTCTGAGAGAAAGAAGGAAGCTTTCAGAGCAAAGGAGTTAGGCCCTGAGAGATCATCTGGGAACATGTACCACATCAGCCTCAGGCTCACCCATAGGAAAGAAGCAGATGTAAATGTCACCTAAAAGGTAAACTGGAGTAGAATCCTTCACATCTACCAGCAGGGAGACAGTTACCATCCACTCCAAAGAGCAGCAGCCTGTTTCATTGCCTCCCCCATACGGGGCAGACAGACTAGGACCCTGTAATTGCCTTCTGTAATTTCTGCCCCTTGGTATTCCCACCCTGTGTGATCCTCTCTCCTGGAGTGTGGGTGGGACCCATCACTTGCTTCTGGCCAATAGAAAATGGCAAAGGTGAAAAGATTTTGCAGAGGTAATCAGGTTCCCAATCAGCTGGTTTTGAAACCAAATGGGAGACTACCCTGAGTGGTCCTGACTTAACTGGATAAAAGCCTTTAAAAGAAAGACTGGCCCTCCTTGAATGAAAGACTCTCCTTGTTGACTTCATAAAGTAAGGGCCATAGAGAAGACTATATTGCATAGAACTATAGGTGACCTCTAGAAACTATGATCAGCCGCCTGGCCATGGCCAGTGAAAAGCTGGGGGCCCCGACATCATACTGCCACCAAGAAATCAATTCTGCCAACAACCTGAATTAGCGTGAAGGGGATTCTTCCCTGAGTTGAGCCTCTAGATGAAGCACAGCCCAGCCAAAATCTTGATTGCAGCCTTGTAAGATCCTAAGCAGAGGACCCAGTGAAGCTATGTTCAGACTCCTGACCTATAGAAACTGTAAGATTGAAAATAATGTGTTGTTTTAAGCTGCTAAGTTTGTGTGATTTGTTATACAGCAATAGAAAACTAACACATTATGTTTACTCCTCTGGTATCTCCTCTCTACCAATAACGTCTTATTTTTATGCTGAAGATCTTTTAGTTACTACCAAATACTTTGTATGTTTCCCAAAAACAAGCAGGTATTATTTTAATAGTTAAAATATAGGCTGGAGAGCAGCTAGTTGTGAATAGTAGCAGAGAAGACAGAGTCTCAGCTAGTAATAATATCTAGGGCCAGCTGTGGTGGCTCACACCTGTAATTCCGGTGCTTTGGGAGGCCAAAGTGGGAGGATCACTTGAAGACAGAAGTTTGAGACCAGTCTGGGCAACAGAGCAAGATCTCATCCATACAAAAAAACTACAAACATTAGTTGGGCATGGTGGTGCATGCCTGTAGTCCCAACTAGTAGGGAGGCTGAGGCAGGAGGATTGCTTGAGCCCAACAGTTCAAGGTTGCAGTGAGCTATGATCATGCCACTACACTCCAGCCTGAGCAACAGACGGAGAACCTGTCTCTAAAAAATAATACTAGTAGCAATAATAGTCATAGCTAACATTTGTTGAGAATTTGCTATACACACTTTGTGCATTTACACTATTCTAATTTTCATATACATATTTGAATTCACTAAGATCAGGCTGGTACTTCTAGCTTCAATTGTACAGATAAAGAAACTCAGATAAAAAGAGTTTGAGAAACTTGTTCTCAACTAGAAAATTGTAAAGCTAATTTGTTTGAGTTCAGGTACTATGCCCCCAGAGCCTATATTCTTAGCCACTAAGACTTATTCCTTCTCAGTACAAATATATGGTCACGCATTAGCCACACCTAATAAAGATGTCACCCAATTAATACCTAATGATATGTGCATCATTGATAAATTACTGTCCGGAATAGACCTCCATAGTTATTTTGCTCTGATAAACCATTCTAGAGCTGACTTAGCTTCCCTATACGTGCCATCTCATTCTCACTCCACACCCACAGAACTCTGCAGAACATGTCAGTAGAATACAACTTAAGACTTTATTTTTTCCTTATTTATTTATTTATTGAGATGGAGTCTCAGTCTGTCACTCAAGCTGGAGTACAATGGCACAAACTTAGCTCACTGCAACCTCTGCCTCCTGGGTTCCAGTGATACTCCTGCCTCAGTTTCTCAAGTAGCTGGGACTATAGGCATGCACCACCATCCCTGGCTAATTTTTGTGTTTTTAGTAGAGACAGGGTATCACCATGTTGGTCAGGCTGGTCTCGAACTCCTGACTTCATGACTCACCTGTCTTGGCCTCCCAAAGTGGACATTATATTTTTAAAACTACAGAATGAACAAACTAATGTCTATATATGAATCTGAGACGAGTTAGAGAATTACATGCTATATGAAAAGAGCATAGACGCACTAGTTGAGTGTTGGTGAATTAACCACCTAATTTCTCTGACCTATTTCTATTGACTTCAGATACACAATCTGTAAAATGGGGCTAATAGTATCACAAGGGTGTTGTGAGCACCAAATGAAAAAAATGTGGAAAAGAGACTTGTAAACTGTAAAATTCTCCACCCATGGACATGGTTAGCTTATCATCACAGGAAGGAGCGCACATTGCTTTCACTGCATTGCACAGAATAATTCTGAAGGAATGAAAGTTGGAGACCCTTAAGAAAGCTTCTTAGCGTAAGAATTTTTATATTTAAGATTCAGTTGATAAATAAGAAAAGAGTACTGCTCTCCTACCAAATATCAGGAACGTTTCATTCTGGTCAGAGTGCAGACACAATGTTGAAGTTAGTATTTGGGGTTTGTTCCTTTGGGACAACTGCCACTTTTTGACCTGTTGGGTTTCAGGATATGTTTAAGAGCAAGAAGAAAAATTATATTTTGAGGTGACTGTAACTACCTTTTCTGTTGCTGAGATTGCATGTGTTGTATCTATTTAACCCCTATAAAGGGGGCATGAAGAAAGGGATCATGGGTGTATCATGAGAGCCTTTTCCAAAAGGCGACATTTATTTTCAAGTGTTTAGATTGCCGAGACAAGGATTTCTCTCCAATGTACAATTCATCAACCTCTTTACTCACTGTAAAATCAATCTGTTCTGTTTGTATGACATAAACAACAAGTCATTTCTCAGGAATGAGGCACACCACATGTGAAGGTGTTTTAGTAAAGCACAACAGGGAATACGCCAATCAAAGAAGCATCTGCATTTTATTTCAATGTCAAATCACATGTGTGTTATAAAAAGGAAAGTGTATCACTGTTATTAAAGAATAACTTTCCTGTCGTGATGTGTATAGTTAACCCATACCTCCCCTAAGCAGTACAGTCAGTTCAGCCACATAAACTACTGGTGGAGAACACAAAAAGATCTCAGCCTGTGTGGTCAGCAATATGCATTTTTCAAACATCTTGGCGTATACTTATTCCCTACCTTTGTAGCTGGGGGAGACTTGCCACAAAAGATAAATCCATCCTATGCATTTTCCCCCAAATCAACACTCTCATCAATGCATTGATAAATATCAAAGCTGCTTGAAATTGATAGAAACAGAAAACTATGAAAAGACTAGCAGAGTTCTAGGGAGAATTTACTTTTTATAATTGGGACTGAATTAAAATGGAAAGGAAATGGGTTCTAGTATCATTTCCACTTCTTATTAGCTGGATGACCTAAGGCAAGTCACTTAGCTTCTGTAGGTCTCAGCTTTATACTTGTATAAACTGACAGGGCTGAACTAAATAATCCCCAAACCCCTTTCTGCTCTACAAAGTGTGATTCTCTAGTTGCTTACCCACCTGGTTACATTTGAATACTAATGGAAACATTTTAAGATTGTCTTGTTACCAAAACTTCTCTCCATTTGGGAGTCAGGTACCTCTGAAAACTATGTTAACTTCTTTAAACCACTGGAGTGACATCTACTGTTTTGAAGTCATCTTTAGTGCAATTTCCAGAAGTACTTAGCACATAATCTGGCTTACTTGTTTGGAGAAATCACTGTACAAAGATTAAGGTACTGCATTAGGAAGCAGGGGAACCCAATTCACTCCACAGGGAATGGATTCTATAGCTGTTTACACAGGCAAATGAATGTGGCTATTTGCATAATTAAGTGAACGGACATTGTAAACATTCTCCCTGAAGTCCTTTCATTCATAGGAAATAATAATAATTAAAGCTTCCCAGTGGACAGTATCTTTTTTGATCTGAAATGCATGTTCTTACATATGCAAGTCATTTATCTCTATAGACTCAAGTCTATCATATAGTTTCTAGGATTCAACTATTCATTTCCCTTTCTGTAGAACAGAATATACATGTGCCACCTACAAAGTATCAGTAGGGCTCCTACAGCTACTGGTTTCAAGTAGGCTAGAAATTATAAATGTTAACAAGAGGTAGTAAAGTATAACTAGCAAAATAGTGACCTTGGCCATAGGGAGCATCAAACGGAAAGCACGTCAGCTTAGTACCTGGGAGAGAAGAAGAAATCTCTGTTTCTGAGTAGCAGAATATAAAATTCCAGGAAAGGATTTGGGTGGCCTGGTTCAGATCAAACGCCCACCACCCCTGGGCCAATCATAGTGGTCATAGGAACGTAACATATATCTCGCCCAACCCCACGGAGTATGCGTGTGTGGTGGGAAGGGGGAGATGTGTTATCAAAAAAGAGGGGGAGGAAAGGTACTTTTGGGGAAAGTCCACCAAGAAGAAATGAGAGCCGCCACAGATGATCTGACTCAGAAAATCTAAAGTCAGCCTCAAGTTTTGCACCATTGGCCTTTTCTCCAGAACTTTCTCCTGGATACACCAATATTCTTATTTTACCCTAATTTTTTGTATATTATTTCAACAAACATGTATTTAGTGCTTGCAATTTATAAAAGTATTGAGGAATACCTTGGGCATCTCATATTATCTAACACATGGGCAGAAAATGGTCAACCTGTCACACAGGAATATATCTCAAAGGAAAAAGGTAAACATCTTGTGAGTAGCGGTCTTGCAGCTGAGAAAAAAGACAGTCATGATGCAGACCCTCCCAGGGACGATCCCAAAGACTATCACCAAAGATTACCTGCCCCTGCTAGCAGTTGGCAGACTAGAGTGAGATGTGTAGGAATAAGGATGTCATTTACATACTCAGGGGCAACACAGCTGAGCATCTTTTTGCTTTAGAAAAAAAGTACAACAGTCTTAAAATTATATTTCAGAAGCCATTTTTTTGAAATTATTGGCAGCTACAAACAAAATAAACTTGTGTTTGATTAGCTAAGAGTCCTACACATCAGAAAATATGTATTAGAACCTACTGAAGATTTAACAATCTACCAAATTCACCAACATTGTCATATTCAAATGAGCACTGGAGGAAAAGGGAGGGGTGAGTTGGGGGGTAGGAGATAGAGCATATCAGACAGAGAGAAAGTAAGTATACACATTTAAACTTACTGCACTGCAGCAAATGCTTCCCACCCAACGTCATATATATCTTTGAAGCTGAGTAGTACAGTATTCTGTGTTAAATGCATTTTATGGGGATTTAGAGAGGATTTAGGTAAAGGCTGCCCCAATAAATGATTTACCAGCTCTAATAAAACATCAAGGAAATTGTTCAGATTGTATCTCAGAGCATTTAAAACAGACGTTTATAGAGGTTTCAGCAGCCCCCATATCCTCAACCCCTGGTTTAAAAAGAAATGTGCATAGTGGTTAATTATCCCAGATTACCTTTTTTTTTAATGGTAGCAGTTTCAAGAGAAGGGAGAGATTGGAAGTCAATAAATAGGTATAATAGCCAAGGGGGTTGGGAGAGAGAGAGAAGTGATCATGTATTCATCCTTCTGTTCACTCATTCGGGAAGTATTTGCTGGTCATATTATGTACCAGGTACCCGGGGCTGGGACCTGGAGACCCAAGAGTGACCAGATAAGGGAGATTCCTGCCTACAGCTTGTTTAGTCAGAGGAAACAGAAATGAACAATCAATGAAATAAACAGAAAAGATTATTTTAAATTGGAGTTAACTACTTTAAAGGAAACCAAGAAGGTGATGAGAAAGCAAATTGCCAGAATAGAGGTGAGTCCCACTTTGCACAGAGAGTCAGGAAAGGCTTCTCTGGGGACATAAAGTGAATGCTGAAACCTCCAGTCACATCACTAGAAACAGGCAGAACGTGCCAGATAAAGTGGAAAGGTGCTAATGTCATGAAACGTTCAGTGTGTTTAAAGAACGGAAAGAAAGGCAGATATAGAAAGTGAGACATCATTTCAGCGTGACCTATGCCCTCTATTTTAACCCTTAGAAAATGTATTTCCTTAAAATGGATTATTAATAATGTTAATAGTAATAATTGCCTTTATTAAAAATCTATGTGTTAGTTGCTGTAAGAATATCTTCTGTATTTTATCTCTCAACTTTCACAATATCTATCAAATCCCAAAACACATAAATTATCATTCTAGTTTGACAAAGGAGAAGACAGCCTTAGAGAGCTCAAACAAATTGTTCATGATTACACAGCAATGGCAGAACTGGAATTCATACTCAGATTCATCCATCTACAGAACCTACACCTTTTTGTTTCCTTTAACTTGTTTTGTTCAGCAAATATTTCAACCCTATGCTAGGAACTATGCACACAGGAATGAATGAAGCAAAATGTTGTGGACTGTTTCTAAAGATGGCCACACAGTATCTTATTCCAACACGCCTTTTTGCAATGTCAACTTTTGGCTCCTGCATCTAGAGGGGAAGTCTATTCCTTCCCTTGCTGGCATTGAGACTTATTTTGACCAAAAGAAGAGCTTTCCATTATGTCTTGCCTGAATTCCCAGCCCTCAGAATTGTGAGCAAATAAAATGGTTGTTTCAAGACACGAAGCCTTGAAAGTGGTTTAGTGACTCAGCATGACCAAAATGCATAAGCAGTTCAGCCCAGAGAGGAAATCAAGCAAACAAGTATCTTTAAAAGAATGTGACTGTTCCCATGTTTATTGCAGCGTTATTCACAATAGCCAAGATACAGAAGCATCCTAAGTGTCCACTGATGGATGAATGCATAAAAAAATACAGTATGCAAACACAACTGAAATACTATTTAGCCTTAAAAGAGAAGAAAGTTCTGTTATTTATGACAACATAGATGAACATCAAGGACATTAAGTGAAATAAACCAGACACAGAAAGACAAGTATTGCATGATCTCATTTATATGTGAAATCTAAAAAGTTGAACCTACAGAAGCAGAGAATAGAAGGATAATTACCAGAGGCTGAGGAATGGGGAGCTTGGAAAGTTGCTGGTCAAAAGATACAAAATTTCAGTTGGACAAGAAGAATAACTACAAGAGTTCTATGGTACAAGATGGTGACTACAATTAATAATAATATATCATATATTTGAAAATTGCTAAGAGTGTTCCCCACAAGAAAAACTAATTATGAGATGAAATGCATATGTTAAATACTTTGACATAACCATTAAACGAAGTATACGTAATTCAAAATATCATGTTATACACCATATATACAATTTTTATTTGTCAATTAGAAAATAAATGACTTTTAAAATTTAAAAGTAATGTGAGTGCTGTCATGAGAGAGCAGTGGAGAAACATCTAAGTCAGTGTTGAGTAGAGGTGGATAAACTTTTTTGGGAAAGACCCAAATAGTAAATACCTCAGATTTTGTGAGCCACACTGTCTTTGCCTCAAGGACGCAATTTTGCCATTACAGAGGAAAACAGCCAAAGACAACGTGTAACCAAAGGGATGTGTCTGAGTTCCAATTAAACTTTATTTAGAAATGCAGAGGGAGAACAGGATTTGGCCCCAGGAGCTGTAATTACCAGCATCTGGCCTTCTTAGAGCATCAGAGGAAGCTAACTGAAGGCGTAGTGCCTGAGAGTACATCTTAAAGGATCAATCAGGAACTGAAGCTCTGAGATCCAGGGAAACCCTTCAGCCTTTTAATTTAACACATAAGATAGTAACAGCTTTGTGACGCTGCATATTCTAGACTCTGAAAGGTAATTCCTGAAGGGCAACGGGGAGCTGAGTTATCAGAGAAGGTCCGGAAAACGGCAAATGAAAGAGCTGGGAACCTGAGAGCTTAATGAAGCTTTTCGCCCTGGTAAACCCCCAAATAAGAATTAAGAACTTAGCATATAACTCAACAGAAGCTCAAGCTCTCTCATCGCATTGGTTCATTCTACATTGCTGCAAATATACTACTTGAGACTGGATAATTTATAAAGGAAAGAGATTTAATTGACTCACAGTTCAGCATGGCTGGGGAGGCCTCAGGAAACTTATAATCATGACAGAAGGGGAGGCAAATATGTCCTTCACAGCGTGACAAAAAGGAGAATGAATGAGGTTCGGTGAAGGGGGAAGTCCCTTATAAAACCACCAGATCTCACGAGAACTAACTCACTACCATGAAAACAGGAAGGAGGCGGTCCTATGATTCAATTATCTCCAGCTGGTACTTCCCACAACACGTGGGGATTATAGAAACTACAATTCAAGATGAGCTTCAGGTGGGAACACAGCCAAACCATATCACTCATCTGCATACATCAAAGAAGCACCTTGTTCATCAGAAATTCTATTTGTGATAGTCTCTAAGGGGAGTAGGGATATATACTTGCTAGATTTAGACTTGGCTCAATCTTTTCTAGAAAACCCCTCTCCATTCTCTAGTAAATTCAGCCATCATCTTCTCTGTGTGTGCACGTGGCATTTTGAGCAATTGTTTAAAATAACATTAATTGTTTAAAATACCATTATCATTAGTTTTAAACATTCATATTCCTCATTGAACTATGAACTTTCTGAAGTCAGAATACACATTCTATAGCCTACAATAGGCATGCAATCAATATTTGTTGAATAAATAAATAATAAAAGAATAAAGTCAATGCTTGCTGGAGTCAATAACTTTAAATTTGAAAATAAAAAGAAAGGATATAGTCACTCACCAAACAGAAGATCAGTGTTCCTCCAGTTCCTCCAAGTAAGACAGGTACTGTGAATAATCTTCTGCTTCTCCAGTTCTCCAAATAGTTGATTTTTCTTTCACAGAATGATCACTCAGGCTATCTCCCTTGTCAAAGAAATTAATAAAAATAAAAAAATGAAGTATTTTATTAATAGCAGATTGAAAGTGTAAGGCCGGTTGCCTCAGCGGGAGCTCGGAAACGCCAAGCCCTCTCCGCGCCTGGAAACTCAGCACCAGGATCTGCACTTAACACTAACCTCTGCACTCGACACCTAGCTCTGCACTCGACACCCGCCTGTGCACTCGCACCTAGCTCTGCACACAGCCCTCCGGACAGCCCTGGCTGATGCAACCCTGGCCGGATGTTGCACCAGAAAAACCCTCCCCACAACCTACCCACCAATAACAGCCCGCCCCGTTTCCATCCCACTCCCCTGCAGCCAATTAGAACACCCAGCCACTCCTTGCTCTCCCAAAGCTATAAAAACCCCTTGTTCTGGGAAGCCAGCATGACTTCTCTGTCCCCGCTTCCCCGGACCACAGAACCTCGCCCGGGAGCTTAATAAATTGGCATTTAATTTTCCTAGGCTGGTCTCAGTCTCCTCATTTTAAATTCGGTAATAACCCTTACAGAAAGTTCACCTAGTTTCAGGGACATTTTCCCCAGAATGACTTATAGAATCATTGATCATAAAGAAGCATCGTTAGGCATGAGTTTTACATTGAAATTATTGTTTCATGCTCCAGATACCCTCACTAAATTTTTATCTCCGTAATGGCAGAGACCATGACATGTTCACTTTTGCATTATTTCACATGGGACAGCTTATGTAAATGCTGTCAGAATGCAAAGACGAACAATGGTGGTGGCAGTATTTGTATTGAATCAGGACTTCTGGTTGCAAGTGAAATAAATGCAACTTGAGCTAGCTCTCAACAGAGTAATTTGAAGGGAGGTTTGAACAACGAGCCTATGGAGAAGGCAGAGAGGCTTCTGAATTTCAAGAACATAAGAATCAAGGACATGAAGGCTACCAGGACTCTCTTTGCCTCTATTCTGTGCTCTGGCAGGTTACTTCATTCTAGCATTGTCACCAATAGCTCCTGCGTCCCCCAGCCTGTGATTCTCAACAGCATCAATTTAAGCACAGGAATTACATAATGTCTATGTAGCTAGTTTATTAGAACTTGATAAAATTATGTAACCTGTGATAATGTATCCAGAAGGTAGACTGAGCCCTGTGGTCCTTGGGCCCTGCTATGGTGAGAAATAGGGAGAGGGAGCAGCTAGGCTAGCAGGGCTCTTCCTACCACTCCCACCATAAAAGCTTGGTTTTTACTTGTTTTATTTATTGGGGTCTCCTGTTAAGCTTTTATTACAAATGGTACTGATACGGTTGGGATGTTTGTCCCCTTCAAACCTCATACTGAAATGTCATCCTCAGTGGTGAAGGTAGGACACAGTGGGAGGTGCTGGGATCAAGGTGGCAGCTCCCTCATGGCTGGCTTGGTGCTGTCCTCAAAACAGTGAGTTCATGTGAGATTTGGTTGGTTGGAAGTGCGTGGCACCTCTCCCGCCTCTCTCATGGTCCTGCTCTCACCATTTGATGTGCCTGCTCCCACTTTGCTTTCTGCCATGACTGCAAGGTTCCTGAGGCCCTCACCAGAAGCACATGCTGCAGCTGTGCTGGTACAGCCTGCACAAGCATAAGCCAATTAAACCTCTTCCTTTATAAATTCCCCAGACTTGGGTATTTCTTTATAGCAACGCAACAACGGCCTAACACAGGTGCTGATAAGGAGTTTGAAAATCATTACTCTAGAGAAGCAGAAAATTAGGCATGACTTGCATTTATAAGGTAGTTTTGTAAAACTCTTCTTTTGTTTTTTTTTTAGACCCTTCTCAATTGTTTTAAATGATTTTTTGTAAGAGGTCAGTTAGTTGAAATTCCTTGATATTAGTTCATACAGGTTTTAGCACAACTTTGTAGTTGGAATAGCTTGAAATCTCAAAATGTTGTTTTGGGTTGGCAGGTTGTTGTAGCCAGGAAAACCTAAGTGTGAAACTCAGGTGAATTAGATGTGTCATCAAATCCCCA
Organism: Ateles fusciceps; assembly: GCA_036589455.1. Taxonomy (NCBI): domain Eukaryota; kingdom Metazoa; phylum Chordata; class Mammalia; order Primates; family Atelidae; genus Ateles; species Ateles fusciceps. Next base: position 1,255,861 of record JAZHEH010002052.1, read on the forward strand.
GGGAACTCAACAAGTCTCATTTCTTTTATTACGAAATTGATCGATTTGATTACCTAAGAACAAAATCCAGTTACAGATACCAATTTAAAGTAAGTGCCTGGCTGGGGGTGGTGGCTCACACCTGTAATACCAGCACTTTGGGAGACCAAGGCAAGCAGATCACAAGGTCAAGAGATCAAGACCATCCTGGCCAACATGGTGAAACCTCGTCTCTACTAAAAATACAAAAATTGGCTGGGTGTGGTGGTATGTGCCTGTAATCCCAGCTACTCGGGAGGCTGAGGCAGGAGAATCACTTGAACCTGGGAGGCGGAGGTTGCAGTGAGTCGAGATCATGCCATTGCACTCCAGCTTGGTGACAGACTGAGACTCCATCTCAAAAATAAATAAATAAATAAATAAAGTAACTGCCTTTCGTTGTGGTCCTTTTTATCTTTTTTCGCTTCTATAGCATAGAAGTATTTTTGCTTTTCTTTCTTTTTTTTTTTTTTGAAAGAAAAAGAAATAAAAAGAAAAAGAGAAAGAGAGAAAGGAAAGAAGAGAATGAAAGAAAGGGAAAAAGAAGAAAAAGAGGGAGAGAGAACAGGAATCTTGCTCTATTGCCCAGGCTAGAATGCAGTCTAAAAATGGGTATTGAAAAGCTCTTTTATACTAATAATTGTGTTATACAATGGAGACAGGAAGGAATAAGGGAGGAAAATAACAAACAGCCAACCAATATTTCATTTAAACCTATGAAATGCTATGCAATTGCTGGGGAGTGATTTACTCCCAACCATGTGGTCACTTTTAGAATAGATGTAATGTGTTACTGTAAAAAATGTATATTTTGTGGATTTGGAGTAGAGAGTTCTGTAAATGTTTATTAAGTTTACTTATTCGAGGTCTAAGTTCAAGTCCCGGGTATCCTTCTTAACCTTCTGTCTCATTGATCAGTCCAATATTGACAATGTAATGTTAAAGTCTCCCACTATTATTATGTGGGAGTCCAAGTCTCTTTGTAAGTCACCAAGAAGTTGCCCTATGTATCTGGGTGCTCCTATATTGAGTGTGCGTAGACTTAGGATCATTAGCTCTTCCCATAACATTGATCCCTCTACCATTATACAATGTCCTTCTTATCTCTTTTGGTTTCTATTACTTTAAAGTCTATTTTATCAGAGATGAGAATTGCAAGTACTGTTTTTTTTTTTTTTTTTGCTCTCCATTTGGTTGGCAAATCTTCCTCCATCCCTTTGTTTTGAGTCTCTGTATATCCTTGCATGTAAGATGGGTCTGGATGCAGCTTACTGATGGGTCTTTTGAAGTGGCTGATACTGGTTGTTCCCCTCTATATATAGTGCCTCCTTCAGAAGCTCTTGTAAAGCAGGCCTGGTGGTAATGAAATCTCTGAGTACTTGCTTGTTTGTAAAAAAGTTTATTTTTCCTTCACTTATGAAACTTAGTTTGGCTGGATATGAAATTCTGGGTTGAAAGTTCTTTTCTTTAAGGATGTTGAATATTGGCCCCCACTCTCTTCTGGCTTGTAGGGTTTCTGCTGAGAGATCTGCTGTGAGTCTGATAGGCTTCCCCTTGTGGGTAACTTGACCTTTCTCTCTGGCTGCCCTTAGTATTTTCTCCTTCATTTCAACCCTGGTGAATCTAATGATTATGAGCCTTGGGATTGGTCTTTTTGAGGAATATCTTTGTGGTGTTCTCTGTATTACTTGGAGTTGAGTATTGTCCTGCCTTGCTAGGTTGGGAAAGTTTTCCTGGATAATATCCTGAAGAATATTTTCCAGCTTGGATTCATTCTCTTCATCACATTCAGATACACCTATCAAACGTAGATTAGGTCTTTTCACATAGTCCCATATTTCTTAGAGACTTTGCTCATTCCTTTTTACCCTTTTTTTTCTAATCTTGTCTTCTTGTTTTATTTCATTAAGTTGGTCTTCGACCTCTGAAATCCTTTCTTCTGCTTGATCAATTCGAGTGTTAAAACTTGTGCATACTTCTCGAAGTTCTCGTATTGTGTTTTTCAGCTCCATTAATTCACTTATATTCCTCTTTAAATTGTCCATTCTTGTTAACATTTCGTCAAACCTTTTTTCAAGGTTCTTACTTTCCTTGCATTGGGCTAAAACATGTTCTTTCAGCTCACAGAAGTTTCTCATTATCCACCTTCTGAAGCCTAATTCTGTTGATTACTCACATTCATTCTCGATCAGGCCTTGTTCAATTGGTGTTGAGGAACTGCAAACCTCTGTAGGAGGAAAGGGATTCTGATTTCCAGTGTTTTCAGCCTTTTTGTGCTGGTTTCTTCCCATCTTTGTGGATTTATCCACCAGTCATCTGTGTAATTGCTGACTTTCAGATTAGGTCTGAGTGGATGTCCAGCTTGTTGGTGGTAAAGTTTTTTCTGTTTCTTAGTTTTTCCTTCGGCGGACGCCCCCTCCCCCACAGAGCTGGACCTTCCCGGGTTCAGCTGTACTTGCTGTGAAACTCTCAATCCTCAGCAGTTCCAGCTGCTTGTTTTTTTTTGTGGCGGGGGGGACCAGCCTTCCCCCGCGGCGACCAACTACACAGGCTGAAACAGAGGCGTTAAGATTCGTGGCGCTTTTCTGCCCGGGAATCTCCCGGTCTAGTTCCCCACTTCAGTCCGCTTTTCAATCAGCTGAATGGGAGACTCTGCCTTCCCCGGAGCTCTAAACGCCAACCAAAAGGGCACTCAGTCCCGTATACTCCGGACTGAGAACCACCGCGCCGGGGCGCCTGCAAAACGGCCGTGCCTGCCAAAAGAGTCGCGCTGGCGACCCGTGGGGTTCCTCCGCCGAGAATCTCTTGGTCCGTGGGCAATAAAAATTCGTCTGAAAATGTGGCGTCCACTCACTCTCTGCGCTTTCAGTGGGAGCTACAATCCTGAGCTGCTGCTATTCGGCCATCTTGGATCTCTCTCCCACAGAAGTATTTTTGAGTAGACTATTTAGTGTTGATTTTCAATTACTGCATCCCTAAGTAAATTAAAGAGTACCAAGATCCTTGAAAAAAATATGAGATCTTTGAATTGTCCCGACTAAATGTATTTAATTGGCATACCTTGCCAGGTTGCTGAAAAAAGCCTTTGTAGCTCTTTAAAATTTCAATCTGACGGCATTTCCTTATGAGTTGCTTAGATACTTTATTCAATCCCATTCAATAGAAGGTTGAAATGGCTACCAAGAACTATACCATAGATTTGGTTTACCCACCAAAGCTGCTGATTTGATAAAGTATAGGTTTTTCATGATAGAGTGCATTAAATTGCTTTCTATTTGATTTCTTTATGAATATCTACACAATTTCTTCAAACTAAATTCATGGCAGCAATGGGATGCAGTATATTTCTTTGTCTTCCACAGCATTTAACATGGCTATAAGCAAATAGTAGATCTCACGAAATAGTGATTAGAGGCCATTTTATTAAGTACTCACATTATAAAAACAACAGTGGACATTACCTCTAGTTGCCAAGTCATAAAGAAAAACACCTGTGAATACTAAAAATTGCAAACATTTCTTGAACTTTTATATTTCCTTTAAGAAATATCTAAATCAATGCACTAAAAATTTCTTCAGATGGGTTTTTGAGAAGATATAAAAACATGAAAACCAGTCCATCTCCAAAGAATTGATTCAAAAGGGGAACAAAAACACAAAGAAATAACTTCGGATTCCAAAACAAAAGGTAAATGTGAGCAGAGAAACCCCCAGGTAAGTACCAGGGTGTAAAAACCTGTTCACATGGAAGCACTTTCATAAACTAAACAGTTTGCCACGCACAAATGTGTGTCTTAAATATATGCCTGAAAAACAATGCTTGAACCATAATTGTCATCACTCAGAAGACAGAAAATAGATTTTCTACCTCATTACAACTATAAATCCTGACTATATTCTGAGACCTAAAAACATCATCATTAAATATTTTTTTCAACAGCAATGTCTTTAAAGAGATTAATATCTATATTTTAAAATAGAAATTGGTGGTACAAATTTATTGCAAAACATCACATTGCATATGTTGTGTGTACTGTTATGTACTGACTTGCCACAGAAATCAAAAGCAAATCTTTAAATATAAGTTGCTAATTAGAATCCAATTTTCGAGTTTGTAGACTAAAAACCTGGTTTGTGAATATTGGTGTTCAAATACAACATTGATCGCCAAACAATGAATGACCACTCTTCCAACACAACGCAAATTGAGAGGCAAAAAGTGTTTTAAGGAAATTTGAAATTCTAAAATACATAGTGCTATATCCAAAAAGGATAGTCAGGTGGTGATCAAAAGACACATTCGAGTCTTTTTACTACTCTGTGAAGTCGGATGGATTATTTAAAGTCCATGAATTGAAGTTTTAAATTTGTAGAATAGAGATAAGACACTCACGAAGATAAACATATATAATATATATTATATATATATCATTTATATAAGTATTTAAATATATATAAATATATACTTATATATATAAGTATATAAATATCATTTATATAATATATATTATATATATCATTTATATAATATATAATTTATACATATATACAATTTATGGATGTATATAATTCTTCCAGGAGGTATGAGAATAGCATGTAAAATGCTTTACAATACTAAGGATACAAGCAGTATCTGGTATCATATCCTATTTAGCATTGGTGATCAACTGAATATTTAACACCTTTCCATTTCTCGTGCATTTCTTACAGCATTTCTTTGCAGCTGCAATGAAGAAAATGTCATAGGAAGCAAGTCTCAAAATTATCTGAGCCGATGACATATAACCCTATTTAATTGTGTCATATGGCAAGTAGCAAAGCTCAGGGTTCCTATATTGCCTAGGTTAGAAACTTTAAAATTAGTTGAGGATCCAGAGGTGTCTTCCTTTTTGCCATAATTCATTTCATAAGCCATTCAGTTTATAGAGAGGGATGAGAGCCACGAACTGGTGAGAGGATAAGTCTGTGTGTGCAGAGAGAGGTGGCAATTTACAGGCAGTGATATAAGGGCCCTGGAAATGTATTATGGTATCAGCACAGTTAAGCTCCACTTAGCAGCATTTCTTCTCCAAACCTTTCACAAGGTTTTTGTGTGGGTGTCTGGGGAGAACTGTTCACCTGCCCATCTGGCCAGATGAAGGGCAAGGGGATTGTTTTCATCAAAAGAGAAAGCCTTAGAAGGAGGAAATGGTGAATAAAGGGCTGAATCCAAAGGATTACAAATGCTTTTGAACTGCCCTGGGAAGATCAGAAGTGAGCACCATGGCAGCTTTAATGTGGCCTAAGTGATGCTCACCATTTTTTAAGAAGGCAGGGGAGGAAGGTTTGGGGTGGAAACACTCTGCTAAGAGGCTTGTGTTAATAAGATCACAGAATTGCTAGTCGTAGATAACAGCAACAAATACCAGGTGTGCCTGAACTATCAAAGCAAATAAATATGACATCATGTTCATTTCCATCCGTGCTATCATCATCATCCAAAAATAATCATAGCTCCTAATTAGATTCAGCCTAAATCCTGAGACCATCCAGCAGGACTACTCTTTCCCCCTTCTTTAACTCATGTCTTATGTGTTCCCCAGAGAATTTTACAGGATAGGCTTCCATTAATGTACCCAGGGGGAAAACAAGATATCCTTGGCTAGGTAGCTCAGGAGATTCTGGAGAGACCCCTCAAGTACTGACTCCCTGGAGCTTCTTTTTCTGCCCACTGGAAGATGACTAACATCTCTGGCCCCTTGGGAGCACACCTGTAAACTGTTCTCTGATCATTTGCATTTGAAAAACTGATACATCACATTTGAAGTTTAACACTAACCTTATTTCTCACAGCCGTCTTATGAACGGCCTAGGTTAGAATTTTTAAAATTAGTTGAAGATCCAAGTTAATTCCTGATACTATAAGAACATGAGAAAAAATAAAATGCTTAAATTGGAGTGTGGAGTCTCAGACTGAGACTGTTTATTGTCAAGAGGGTAGGGTGTGTATGCTTAGAAGGTGGTATAACTGCCCTTACCTGTAACACTTTGTTGCTTGGAACTTGGGTGTGTCCTGGCTCTGTCATCCCATAGCACTGATGGGGGCCTGAGATGCATTCCCAGCAGCACATCCTACCTCTGACAGCCATTCAGAGGGAAGATGCCTTCCCAATGTGCCTGGACCCCAGGGGGAGAACTTACTTTCCCAAGCAATTACTTCATAAGTTTTAGAATGTAGTATTAAAAATAAAATCGAAACAGAACTCCTTGATTGAATGTGTAAACTTAGTAAATATAGGGAAGAGTTTTAGGTTTTTAGAGTGAACGTATCCATTCTCACCTTAACCTACTTTAGCCTTGCTTCTAATCCCAAAGTTTAAGGTCAATGATTGGTATGAGAGTTTTACAAAAATAATTAAATGGCTAATATTAGATTCGTAAAACATAGAAGTTCCACAACCATCTTTTTTCATTCGTTTCCAAAAGAGTATATGTAAAAGTACTTAAATACATAATATGTACTAAAAGCATGTGATGTTGCTTCACCATTTTTTACTTGCTAGAGGATTGACCCATGGTTTCCATACCCTAGCCCTTAAATTAAGATGATAAAAACCAAGAAGTGGAAAACATACCTGGCTAACAACAACAAAAGATACACAACTTATGTTTTCCCATGATTGATACAAATATGGATTCTAAAGGTAGACAGTCTGGGTTCGAAACCTAGTTATGTACTTTAATTAGCAATATAATTTTGGTTAATTTACTTCATTTCCCCATGCTTCATTTTTTCTCATCTCTAAGTTGGGGATAATGAAGATAACAGCAATATCTTTCCCATTAGTTCGCTGTGAGATAAGGAGTTGTTTGTTGTAGGCTGAGAAAATCTGCCAGCACCTAGTAATGTCCTAATTTTTAGTAAATGGTACCTCCCATTGTTACAGATTTCACTAAACTTTTCATTTCAGAGTTTTTACCATTAATACAGCCTGTCATACAGAAGATCCAAAATATAGAAAGTCTGCAATATAGAAACAATCACAACTGCACATGCTGTTAGTAGTCACTAAATATTAAAAAACACAGTCATTTATTTGATTAGATGATGGCCTACGATTTAGAGTTTAAGAAGAAAATACTTACCTTAAAGTCAGCGGTGAGAGCAAGACATGAAAGATGGCTCTATAGAACTATAGGAATTTAGTTAGGAAGATAAAAAATTAAGACAATCACTCAGATAACTTGTACACAAAGAGGCCAGGTTGTGGTGGTGGGCAGGGTTCTTTTACTTCAATTTTTTAGCCAGGCTAATTTTTTTAATACTTAAAATTTGAAGTCACCTGTTCTAGGCAGATACAGATTTTTAAAATGTTAAGTATCTAAAAACTGGATCTAGTAATACCGGTAATATTAATTTGGCCAATATTTTGGAAATTCAGGCTACTTAATTTATATAAGTTTATCAACATAGTTTTTTTTTTTTTAATCAAGATAGTTTCTACACAGACTTCATGGCAGCTATGATCATGCCAAATAAATCACTGAAACAGAGCACAATCAGCATGTTTTCTAATCACCCAGCTCCAAATAAAAAGTCTTACAGACTGATTAATTTCACTAAAGTCTTCAATAGCTTAAAGAAGTCTGATTCCAATGTTATGAAAATTTATTGACATTGCTGATTTCTCAAACGTCAGCTGCTTTACCACATCCCACACTTCAAAACCTGCTTTGAAGACCAAATTGCTTTCTACCTGGACATACATTTTAAGAAATCACAGTTTATAATCAGGGGCTGCTGTCTTCATGGTCTTTCCAAAGCCAGCTTCTACAGCCTTCATCTTACCTGACAGCGTAGTTCATCATCTTCTTTTAAGAGATTGGGATCACAGTCCATAGAACAGGGACCGATTTTATTAGGAATGCTCCCTACGGTTAAAAACAAAAAAGTGAAAAAAAATAGATGATACATTTTCACTTCAGAGGATGTGTAAGCTTACACTGCTGAAATCAAAGAGCTGATATACGCCTTGACAAATGGGGGACAGAAGAAAGAATTCTAAAATGAAGGCCCTAAGCTGTGCTAGGTCCCCGGTTTTAATTCAGCCAGCATATGAACTTCAAGTCGAGCTCTACCCTGAGCCACACCACGGGGTTGTAATTTACAAGCTTCTGCTTTCCTACATCATCTGGGTAGGATTCTTTAACATCAGCTACGTTTCTCGGATTACATTTTCAAGGAAGCCCTTCTGCACCCCATATCAATGGTCCAATATGAAACTCTGAGATTAGGGAGATTTGGTCCCTGCCTGTATCCAGTGCTTCTCACTTTACTCTCCCAAGCAACTAACTCATAAGTTTTGCAATACAATACTTAAAACAAAAAAAGAGAACTCCTTAATTGAACATGTAAACCCAGAAAATAGAGTTTCAGGTACCGTTCGGCATATCTTGCATGACTTGCTCTATATCAAGGTTTCTCAGCCGTGGTGCTATTGACATTTTGGGCTGGACAATTCTGTGTTGTGGCCGCTGTCCTGTGCTTTGTTTAGCAGCATCCCTGGCCTCTACCTACTTAATGCCAGCAGCACCCTCTACCTAATCCCTAGCCACTAGTCGTGGCAACCAAAAATGTCTCCAGACTTTGCCAAATGTCCCGTGGGACAAAACATGGCCAGTTGAGAGCACTGTTCTAGACTGCAAACTTCTTAACAGACAACGTGTCTTGTCACCCTCGCTTTTCCTATAGTGTCTTGCACAGTGCCTGACACAGAGTACTTTCTGAACCAATCAGATGTTGCTTAAAGGAAAAATAAATAAACAAATGACAAGAGCACTTATGAGCAGGTATTCCTACAGCTTTATGCCTCCCAAGTCATTGTCTTGACCACTCATTTCAGTGAACCCATATGGCAAGGTCTATACCCAAGGTCTTGTGACAAATATCCTGGCTCAGAAGATGCTGGCACTTGGAGTGTCTCAGGAAAGCCACAGCTTTGATGCGGGGGGGTTGGCCTGACAGTTTTCTTTCAAAACAGCGTGTGTTGTGAGTAGTCAAAGCCTTTTTTTCTACCCCGTTTTCTCCCTCCAGGAATTGAATGTTGTCATCCCCTGTCCTTTGAAATTGCCCTTGCGGACTGATTTATTTATTTATTTATCTTTGAGACAGAGTCTTGCTCTGTCACCCAGGCTGGAGTACAGTGGTACGATCTTGCCTCACTGCAACCTCCACTTCCTGGTTCAAGCAATTCTCCTACCTCAGCCTCCCGAGTAGCTGGGATTACAGACGCACACCACCACCGCCCAGCTAATTTTTTGTATTTTTAGTAGAGACAGGGTTTTAGCATGTTGCCCAGGCTGGTCTCAAACTCCTGAGCTCAGGCAATCCACCCGCCTTGGCCTCCCAAAGTGCTAGGATTACAGGCGTGAGCCAGGCGCCTGGCCCCTTGTGGGCATTTTACAATGAGATTTTAGAAGTGTAAGATTCTGAGGACATAGGCCCCATGTCAGCATGCTTGAGAAACATTTTCCTCCCGACCCCTCCAGCTTCCTGCTCCCCAGTCTAGGCCTGTGTGGCTCAAGCATTTTGGGAAGAGATGGTTTCACTGTGTTTCTTGACACTACCTCCAGTAATAAAGGACAATTTCAAAGGACAGGGGATGACAACATTCAGTTACTGGAGGGAGAAAGGGGAAGCGGGGACAGAAAACAAAGCTTTGACTGCTCACAACAAGATAAAGGCAGACACTGAGAATATCCTTCTTCATGGAAATTCACATGGGTCAGGCACCCCTTCTTTGAGACACCTGATACTTAGTCACATAGACCCCTGGAAAAGCTCCCTTTCTTTGGGTCTAAAACAGAATTCAATGGTAGTGAGATTGTTATGGTCAAATTTACAATAAGAAAGGGACGAAAAGGAAAGGTAGTTTAGAAAACATTTTTATTTAGGTTTTAAATCTATTATTTAAATATAAAATTTTGATAATAGTAATTTATATTAATCATGCACTAATTACATATTAAATTAATTATAATGATCATATATAATGTTTACTTATAAAACATTATATATAACATATAAAACATATATGTTAAAACAAACATATAATATAAATTATATATTATATATTGTATAATTATCATATATAATTATAATCTAAGTATCAATTTAATATTTATATATACACATATATTACAATGAATAATTTAATGGTTACATTAAATATTATTTAAATACCACGATATTTATATATTTAATATATATTTTTAATCTATTATTCTTTTTAAAGTCTTGTAATTAAAATTCTTAGTGTATAATTTGTAGCTGGAATAACAAATATAAATATGAAATAATAGAATGCATTTTTTAGTATTTTCTAAGAATCTTGTATATATTATGTTGTTTACACACACACACACAACACACACACACACACAACTGGTTAAATAGTTACCATTGCCGCATTTGACAAATTTGGAAACTGAGACTCAGATAGATCAAAGAACTTCCCTCAAATTAGACAGCTAATTAGAGGAAAATCTGAAATTCAGTCCCAGTTCTTTTTTACTGCAAGGCCCATGCATTGCATCCTTCTGCTGTATCCCCCTTGAGAAGCCCCACCACATTTTCTACTTGTACACACATTTAAACATTGGACATATTTTATTGCTGCTGAAACAAATTACCACAAACTTATGGACTTAAAGCAACATCTTTTTATTATCTCATATTTTTTTTTGTGGCTCAGCTGGGCATTGCAAGGCTCAGCTGGCTTCTCTACTTAAGTCTCACAAAGCCAAAATTCAACGTGTGAGCCAGGGCTGCAGTTTTCATCTGGGTCTTGGGGTCTTCTTCAGGCTTGCTTGAAGGCTGGCAGAGTTCATTCTCTTCTCATAATTTCCATGGGATCCCCATGGCCTTCAGGTCAACAGCAACAGGCTGTGTCCTTTCCATGCTTGAATCTCTCTAACCTTTTTTTCTGCCACTGGCATAAGAATGTTCTCTACTCTTTTTTTTTTTCCTTGAGATGGAGTTTCGCTCTTGTTGCCCAGGCCGGAGTGAAATGGCGTGATCTCGGCTCACCAAAACCTCCGCCTTCGGTTTCAAGCAATTCTCCACCTCGGCCTCCTGAGTAGCTAGGATTACAGGCATACTCCACCACGCCTGGCTAATTCTGTATTTTTAGGTAGAGACGGCATTTCTCCATGTTGGTCAGGCTGGTCTAGAACTCCCAACCTCAAGTGATCCACCCACCTTGGCCTCCCAAAGTGCTTGCACTCCCTGCGCCTGGCCTGTTTTCTGCTTTTAAACGCTTCCTGTGATTAAGTTCACTCACATAATCTCCCTCCTCATATGTAAACATTCTGGGGATTAGATCTTGGACATCTGTGGAAAACCATCTTAGAAATCTTCCTACTAAAAATAATTTAACAGGACTTATATCCTTATATGTTATTAAAACATCAAAATGGTGTGCATGTTAAAGTAATAAACCCCCTATCAAAAAGAGAGACTCCTAAAAGTCTTCAATATTTTCTTTGTTCTCATGTAAAATGTTCTTTGCTCTAAAACAGACCTTCCTATTTATAAAAACATATTTAGTAATATGTGTATATTAGATAATTCTAAGATATATGCTATATAATAATTATATGACACATATAATTATTCTGTTATATAAATGTATCTATAATACAATATTTTACCAAACTGTGATCGTATCACATATGTAGTGTGCATCCTTCTTTACATTGAACATATTGTGTTTTTTTACTGGTTATTAAATATTCCCCAATGTATCATTTTTAATCACTGCATGGTAATACATGATATGGCTTTATTTAACCAGCCCCATTTGGTTAATATTTATATCATGTTGTACATATTTTACAAAAATTCTATTGTTCTTCTGTGCTTCTTTTCTTAAAATATGTATCCAGGATCAGGGATACTAAATCAAATGCTTAAGATTTTTTGCCTTTGCTCTATAAAATGAATTATCAAAGTTTATATTGTAACCAGCCAATGCAGGAAAGTATCTAATTATCCACATGCTTGCCAAAACCTGTCAGCTTAGTAGACACATAACAAATCTCACTGTTGTTTTAATTTGAAATCCTAGAAATCTAATAAATTTGAATGTTTTTATGTTTGCAGAGCACTTATGCTTTTTTATATTGTAGATTTCTTTCCACGCCATTCCTCCCAATTTTTCAGCTGGCATATTTAATATTTTCTTTGTAATTTTTATCTTTCCATATTAAAGATATTAACTTTGCCTGACATGATTGTTCAAAATATTTGTCTTAGTTTGCAATGTATGTGTATAAGACATAATTTTCAGTCTTATGTAGTCCTGTGTGTCAATGTTTTCTTTCATTGTTTCTCCTTTTACTTACAAGCTTTCAAAACCTTTCCACACTAAATAGTCAAAACATACATACACAAAGTCCAAGTAAATAAGAACTTGTGGAATCCTTGCATTATTTTCTTTCATGCTTTCCCACTGCCAGGTGGGCAGCCATGGCACCTGGGGTCTTGCCCATACCTCAGAGTCAGACATGCAAAACACAACTGACTCTCATTCCTCTCACAGGGCTCCTTCCTCATATTGTCTATTTCTTTTCACGATTTTGCTATTCTTCTTCCACCCAGACTCAAAATTCTCTTCCACGAATTTTCCTACTCTATTGTCATCCACATCTCATGCTTTGTCACACGATCTTCCACCTCATTCAGTAGTTGAATGGCCATTTCTTCCTCCCTTTTGCCATAACCCTAGCTTGAGCCTTCATTGCTTCCTACCTCTGCAGGTACAAGCAGATGGGGGATGAGGGGGAGAGAAAGAGAAACTTTTAACTGAGATACATTCATGGCATAGGCCTTCTATTTGCAAATTTTAATTGTCCATCAATAAGAAATTATGGTCATCTCTATAAGTCATAAAATACACATCCACCTTTTTTCTTAAAATGGCCTTTTTCTTCTTGATCCGTCTTCAGGTCTTCCATCCATAGTTCCCTAAGTCTGCTTCAATTCACCTGCCCCATGTAACGCATTTTATTTTCTCTATTCTCATGTAACTAGATCCACACATGCACGAACATACATTGATAGAGGTACTTTTTAATCACTGCACAAAAAGGAGATTATATATTTTGTATGCCTCGCTACAACCTTACTCATTCAAGAATAACTGATGGGATTCCCTTCAAATCAATAATTATATCTCTATTTTCTCAACTGCTGTATATTATGCTACAGTTGTGGCATAATAACCATTTCCTACTGAACATTCACTTTTCTTCTTCATTTTTTTAATTAAAAAATTCTGTAATAAAACCTTTATACCTGTTTCATTCATACTGGTGCTTTTATTTCTATGGATATATTTTTAGGGTATAATTCCTGAGTCAGTTTGCTTATTGTAAACCCTAATGGATGTCACTAGTTTCCTTTTCAAAAAACTTTTAAAAACACATTTTGACAAGCAATAAGAAAATCAATTTCCTCATAGTCTCAGCATAAATTTGAAATTAATTATTTATTAAATAATTTGAATTTGAGTAATTAATTTATAATATGTTATTAGATTATAATCAGAGAGGATGGCCAGGATTACCGTATTTTGAACATATCCCCTCGCATGCATAAAACCTTTAGGCTTTATATTCAGCTGCTTTGCTATTTGGTGTATGTAGGCTGTATCACTGTTATATAATACTCCTAAATTATACCTTTAATTATTACAAAATGTCCTTCCTTTACTGTTTAAAGCTTGGTAAACACTACATGACAACTTCTCTGAGGCTGACATCACCTATCCAGCATTATTTGTGTTTTAATTTTCTGGTATCACTTGATTCCTCTGTATATGTTCAACTTTATCACTTTTTATATATTTTCACTGAAAATGCGACTGTGTCTTTTACTGGAGGAATTGTCATGTTACCAAAAATAATCTATTTGATTGTATTCCTTTTTAACTTGTTTTACTTGTATACTTCCTCCTTTTCATTTATTTATTTGCCGATTCTCTTTCATTGCAGTTCATTTCTCTTTTCATTTTTCTTCTTAACGTGTGTGTTCTGCGCTTCCCCATTCAGTTATGATGACTTTCCTGTTCTGAGCGTGAGAACTCATATACACAGAGAACAAAGTTAGAAGGGTGCTGCCAGATGCCTGTTCTGATAAAGGAGTGGTGAGAAACCAGCCCAAAGGGAGAGGCCCCTGGCAAGAGATGGATATAGAAAGGTTGTGTCTAAAGGAAGTATCCAACTGCCCAAGGACAGAGGGATGAGCTGTAAAACCCTGACAACTCCTGTGGTCATGACACCACCAGACAAATGAGACCTCTGCCCCCCAACCCAATCTCTGACCCTGACTAGATCCTGAAGGGATCGATAGTCATGATTCGCAAGATAGAGGAAAGGGGTTAGAAGCACAAGTCTTGAAAATAGAAAAAAAAAAAAATGTTACCAGATTCTGCCTTCTTTTCTCCATTTTAAGGGCCAGCCTGAAGAAAACTATGTCACGAGTAAATCTGAAGCTATTGAAAAATCTTTTTGCAGATTGGTGCAAAAGTAATTGCGGTTTTTACTAATATTATTGGGCCCCACTAGATATATGAATTAATGATGTAAAACTAGAAACTGGGTCTAAGTTACAGGAGGACTATGGGGGAGTGCACTGCAAACTCCTTTCATACAAGCTCTCACCTTGTTACCCAAACCCTACATGGCGTTTAGGGGACAGGGCAAGGGCCATCTCACTCCTTGCAGCTTCTACAAGCTTGAATTAGATGAGGATGTTCCTGGTAACTTTGTTAATACACACCTGCATTTCCACTGGCTAACTCCAGAAAACCAGACTCCAACTGATATTTTTTAAATCAAATTGTTGAGTTACAATTTATATACAATAAACTGTACATATTTTAAATGTACAATTAAGTGATTTGACAAATGAATACTTCCATGTACCTGCCACCACAAGTGAAATCTAAAACATTTTTGCATCACACTAAAAAATTCTCCTATATCCTTTACACTCTCCTCTCTCTCTCTCTCTCTCTGTCTCTCTTTCTCTCTCTGTGTGTGTCTCTCTCCTAGCAAACAGTGATCTGATCCCTAGCATGATAAATTAGAATTCTGTTACAATATCTCACATAGATTTAATAATGCAGTATTTGCTCTCTTGATTCTGGCTTCTTTCACTCAGAACAGTAGCTTGACATTCATCTGTGTTTTTGCTTGTATGGGAAGTTCATTATTCTATTAATGAGTAGTATTCCATTTAATGAATGAATTACAATTTATTGATTCTTCTATTGATGAATATTTGAGTGTTTCAAAGTTTTGGCCGTGAGTATGGCTGTTAGGAAAATTCATATCTAAATATTTTTATAGGAAAATGTTTTCATTTCTCTTGGGCAAATACTTAGGGAGTAGAATTGCTGGGTCATTTGATAAACATGCCAGCAAAGAAAAAGAGATTTTGTTTCACGAATTTCCAATTTCTGCCATTTGGTGTATATTTAGGAGTGTTGTGTCTTCCTAATGATTCATTCGCTTTCTTTGCCTTTGTCTTGAAGTCTACTATTAGATTTCTAACATTATATATTAAGGTAGCCACACCAGCTTTCCTACATATAGTGTTTCCATAACATACATTCTTTGGTCCTTTCACTCTCAACTGATTTCTGTCTTTCAATTTATAGAGCATCTGTTGTAGACAGCATATAGTTAAGTCTCACTTTTAAATCCACATTAGCAACTCCTGCTTTTTAATTTACTTAATGTTGAATATTTCATGTAATTATTGATATGATTGAGTGTGTCTACCAACTTGCCATTAATTTGTGCAAATCTTTTTGGGTTTTTTGTTCTGTTGACCCTTTCCTGCCTTATTTTGGGTTACTTATATATGTTTTTAGTCTTTCATCTTCTTTCCACTATTATTTTGTTGGCTATATGTTTTTAGGTTGGCACTGTTTGTTTTAAGACTAATAGCATGCATCCTAAAATTATCCAACAATATGTAGAGTCAGTGTTACGGACTGTCACACTTCATACCTGACAGTTCACATTACCCACTTCATACTTCTCACTACACAATACACAGCAGTATAATTCCAGTTCCCACTCCCTCATCCTTTGAGAATTGTTGTCATATCTTTTATCTACACATGCTTCATAACCCCACCTTACAATGACATTTTATTTAAAAAGTAAATACTATTTTAAGATAATTATTAGAAAACTTAGTGTTTCATATTTACACATATACTGCAATTCTAATATCCCTCTATTCCCCTGTATAGATCATTTTGTATTGTTTTCCTTCAGCTTAAAGAACATTTTTAACATTTTTATAGCACTGATCTGCTGGAGAAAAATTCTTTCAGCTTTCCTTCATCTGAAAATGTCTTTATTTCATCCTCAACTTTTATAGGATTCTTTTGCTAGATACAGATTTGTGAATTGACATTATTTGTCCTCATTTTAAATATATCATTATATTGACCTCTTGTCTCCATTTTTCTGACAATGTCAACAATTTCTTACATTATTGTTTCCTTGTCTATAACATGTTTTTTTTTCCTTCTTCCTAATGTCTGGATTTTTACTTTACCTTGGATCTTCAGCAGTTGACTATTATATTCCTAAGCATGATTTAATCTGTATTTACTCTTCTGGGGTTCATGGAGAGTATTCAACATATAAGTCAAAATATTTCAGCAAATTTTGAAAATTTTCAGTCATTACTTTTTAATGTATATTTTATTCCATTTTATTATATTTTTCCTTCTAAGATTCCAATTATTGACATATATGTCAAACTATGTGATGTTACCCCATGAGCCTCTAAGTCTCCCTTCATTTTTCTCTCACCTTTTTCTTTTCTATACTTCAGATTAATTTCTATTGTTCTGTGTTCAAGTTTACTGATTACTTCTTCTGCCATTCTAATTTGCTATTAAGCCTATGCAATACATTTCTCATTTAATTCTTGGATTTTCAGTTCTGTGTTTGGTTACCATTTTATAATTTTTATATTGCTGAGACACCCTATCTATTCTCTCATAAAGGCTATGAGTGAAAGTATTTTCTTTAAATTTGTGAAAATATTTGTAATGGATATTTTAATATTTTTCCATGCTAAATTTAATGTCTGAATCATCTTGGTGTTATTTTTATCCACTTTTTTCCTTGTGCAAGGCTCACATTTTCTCATTTCTTTGCACGTCTAGTAACTGTAGATTATATAACGGACATTGGAGAAGACGCTGGATTCTGTTATCTCCCTCTGAAATGTGTTGATTTTTTTTCTAACAGGCAATTCAATTTTGGCTGATTCCTTTAAACTCGTGTAGTCTTGAATTTATATTTTGTTACAGCAGATCTGAAAAAACAAAACAAAACAAAAACCAAGGGTTTCCAAACCACCAAGCCACTCTTTCCCTCTTCTCCACAGAACTCAACTTCAAAGCTCTAACTCCTCTGCTTACAGTGTCAGGGCTTGTTTTGGGCTTTCTTTGGGCAGGTGTAGGGTAAGTTACTTTATAGCGTGCTCTTTATGTCTAATATGCAGACATTTAGTGTCCTAATTTTCTGACCAAACTGATAATAAGGTACTAACATGCCTCTTCTGGTTGCACTTGAACTCCACCTCTGAATTCTAGTATCTCTGTTCTGCTCTCAGGTCTACAGGAGCCTCTAGCAAGTAGCCACTTAGCAAAGCCTGGGTTTGCCTTACTATAGTTACCAACAGCATAACCCCCAACCAAGGATCCAAGGGGGAGTTTTTATACTGACATCTTCCTGCCCTGTTCCACTTTGCAGAATGCAGTGAGCTGCCACTTTGCATCATTCTGCTCTGTTCCACTTTGCAGAATGTAGCTGTTTGAGCTGCCCTGAATGGTAAACTCTGCTTCCTGAGCTCAGTGGGATGTTCTTTGCTTGGACTCCATTCTACTGCTCTACAGTTAGGATATTGCACCAGGCAGAGGGCCACTGTTCACCATACAGGGTGTGCTTATCAGTTTCTCTTCTTCGGGGGATCACCGTCATGCCTTCTGACGGCAGTGCTCCAATGCAGTTGCTCCACATATTCTTTCCATTGTAATGGTTGATTATAGCAGAAGAGGTAGAGGTTGCAATATTGTTTAATTTTTTAATTAGAAAGTATAAATGAATACATGAATTTGTCATGAGCTAACTAGCATCCATGTTATATGCTAGCAATGCAAATATTGGTTAATTATTTTGAAAGTCCACTTTAAATCCACTTTATTTTATAGAACTACTATTCTATTCAACTATCAGATCCTTGTATATTGAGAAAAAGATTAAATGTTTACAAATAACATGAACCTGCTGATACCTTGGGAATGTGTCAGCTGGTATCACCCAGAAAAAAAAAATAGAACAGTCATATTTTTAATAATACATGAGGTGCACAAGGAAAACACTTGTCAAAATTGTATAATGTTACAATACCCTATCTCTGTATAAATGCATATGTTCATAAAAGTGTATTTTCCCTGTGTTGTGCTAATCTTTTTTACTTGGCATGTTTTTAATGGTTTTTCCAAATGACCTTTGTAAAATTAATCAAGAATCTGACACTGTCTTTTGGAGAACTATGAAGAAAGAATGCTGCTTATAATAACTTTTGCATGAAAAACCAGCCAGAAAAATGACAAAATAGAGAAAACATTAATACTGAAAAAAATAATAAAGCTTGAAAGTGGAGCCAAATGAAAAATGTTGCCATTTTGTCAAAAATATTTTTATGGGTATCTGAAAATCCATTTGCCTTTTATTTTCTATACCATGTCCTTATTACTTGAGATCAGATCAATTTCTCAAGACAATTTTCTACATAAAAGAAACCACAGTTTTCAAGAGCTCTAACAGTGAGAAGCATCTCAAAGATGAATAAAATATACAGAAAATATGTGTAAAAATTTATAAATACAAAGGACCCAGAAAAATGCCTGTAATTAGACAAGATGAAATTCTAAAAAGAAATGAAATTTAGTTGTAATCCATTCCCTGTTCTTTTCTTTGAGAAAATTACTACTGAAGTGAGGGTTTTCTCCCCCCCCTGTAATTTAAATGTTAAGCTGCCAGATGTGTGTCTCATGCTTGAAGAGTCGAAGCTTTGCATTATTTAGCATATTAAGAATCACAGAATTTTAAAAAGGGCTCCTTTATTGCCTCGAGGTTCTAATTAAGTAAACCTTAGCCTGGTACATTTAAAACTTGCAATACATGAGAATTTGCTCTTTTTCCCATAGCCAAGTCACATCTATATAATAAATATGGAAAGTCTTTAAAATGATATAATTTTTCTTTTGCTTGAGGAATTAAACCTATCTATTATTTTAAGAAGTTTTTAATAGAGGCCAGCAATCTAAAAGACAACTAAGGATTCAAAATACTTTCTAATCATTGCAAGTTGCTTTTCTTATTTATACCCACGAATATGTGTTTCATAAAGCAGTTTCATGCTATCAGTCTTACTTCTTCCTTACTCTCTGCTTCTACTGTGGTCGCAACTGTTCCATTCTCGTGAGACAAAGGCAATTCTAAGAAGCAACAAGAGGGTCATTGTTTTGGGGATCGGCATTATGTTTTTCTGTGTTTGTGTGTGTCCGGCTGTGTTAAATATCTGATCACATAGCACTAATTAGGTGCCCTTTCAGCCATTTATGGAAAGAGTTTCAGCAGCTAACCTGAAAACTATAATCAAATAGAAGTTCTGGAGGCACACAACATTCATAAATCATACCCTTAAATACAGTTATTTTTGCCATTTTAGAAAATGTCAAAGGTGTCAACTCTGTCCAAATATACCGCTTAACAGTGACTATTTTAGTAAATTGACTTGAAATGCATTCAGCTAACTGACAGTTAGAAGCACATAATCTAGCTCACAGTACAAATGAACAGTTTAAAGGCCAAAATAAGCACCAAACCACGAATTCTCAATAACTAACATGTTGCAATGACCATGACTGTAACCACAGAACAGAATCATAGTATTAAGGAGTATATCTACATCAGAAATCAATGCTTGAAATTTTTGAAATGAAATGTGATTTTTAAAAATCTAGTTTCCAGTTAAGAAGAAAATGTTCTAACCACATTCAAAACTATAGCCAGGCATCAAATTGGGATGTTAGCAGTGAATAACCTAGAAATTACCCAAATGCAGGTCATGAGCTGATAACACTCTCAGTTAGCGGCATGGCTTGAACCTATGAACAGTTCAGATGCTGCCAACATAAGTAGATAAATGTTTGTCATAATGGCAAGAAACAAGAAATTCTCTTTTCATCTTGGGAACTACAAATGAACAAACTGATCTTCAAAACTGTAACTGCTGACAAAGGGCAAGTTTTATAAAAATGGAGCTTAGGTTTGGGCAGGATTATTACCTCCAAAGCCTAGGATGTATAGTAAAAGGTAGAATTACTTAATATTTTATGAACCAGTTTTCTAGAAACCTTAAGAAACTTAGTAGTTTAATATTTGGATATATTTTAATATAGTGGGCAGCAGGAACACAGGAAAACCATCCTTACATTCGCTCTCTCCAAACCACTGGCTTAGTGGTTTGGAGCGATCTTTCCTCATCGGTCCATAGCCCATGGCACATTTTGGTGCTAGTTATGAATTCCAGCAGTTATTTGATTGAGAATAATGCATTATATTTATAAAATATTTTTCTTGGGAGGCCACAGCGGGTGGATCACAAAGTCAAGAGACCGAGACCATCCTGGCCAACATGGTGAAACCCTGTCTTTACTAAAAATACAAAAATTAGCTGGGCATGGTGGCACATGCCTGTAGTCCTAGCTACTTGGGAGGCTGAGGCAGGAGAATCGCTTGAATCTAGGAGGGGAAGGTTGCAGTAAGCCAACTTTGTGCCATTGCACTTTAGCCTGGTGACAGAGAGAGACTCCATCTCAAAAAAAAAATTCAGTTGATAAAAACATTTGCATATGTTACTTATTTAATTTATTTTAATTATTGCCAGTACACAACTGTAAATGTTTTTGTCATCATCCCAATTTAGTAGAAATCTCTGAATATTTTACATTCATAAAATAAAAATAGATTCCTACATGTATGTCTTACCATAAAAAATATGATTATAATTAAGAGCAGGAATATACTTCGTTATTCTTCCCAAGAATGATCTTTAAACATCATCCATTTCTGCCATACTTAAGATTCTATTCTTTTATGAAACTCAGCTTTTTTTCTTATTCTCAAAAATATTAAACCCTTCATCTTAAGCACAATAAAAGAATGCAGAAATTTTAATATGCTGCTCATGAGCTTTCTCTGGTTATTATCAATTAACATTTTCACTGGACTTAGAACATCCAAAGCTATTTGGAAAAATACATTATTTTACCCACTGGTAAGTTCCTACTGCTAAGAGAAAGTTACACACAGAGACAGAGAGAGTTACTGCCCAATACCACAGTGAAACAGAGTGTAGACACAGGCAATTGTGTGTCAACCATTATGAGCATCAACTCAGTAACATAATGACTTTGTGAGCACCTACCATGTGTACAAAACTTTACAAAACTGTAATACAAATATTATATGATACAATCTCTGAGTGTTTGTTTCTTCACCTAGAAAGGAGAGATAACAGGCCCTGATATATAATATTAGTAAATTACTAGTATTTAATAATATATTATGTAATATTAATAATTTATAACATATCAATAATTTACTAATATATAATAGCAACTTACTAATATATATGATTAATGTTAATAATCAATATTATAAATTACTGATATTATACAATATTATAAATTATTAATATTACTATATAATATTATATTAGTAAATATTAGTAATTTACCAATATTTGGTAAATTGAGGTCTGTTATCTTGCCTTTGTAGGTAAGAAGTAAAGACTCAGAGATTAAGGAACTTGACATAAGACATTGAATTACAGGGTCAAAATCTCAGTTTAAGTCTCTCTGCCTCCCATATTCGGGTTCTATTTCTCCACTGAATCTGGACTCATTTGAGTTCTCTCTATCCTTCCTTGCACATCTCCCACAGACAGACTGAGCTAAGGGCTGCAGGGTTATGCTCTTAAAGTAAAAATAGCACAAAAAGGAACAAAATCAGAAATATGAATCAACAACCCATTGCAGACTTCATTCATACTAGAGAGAAGAAACGTGGATAATAAAACCCTACATTAAGTAATAGTAACAGCTAACGTTGTGGAGCTCCTACTCTATACCAGGCTTTGCAGCTTTTAAAGTTTCAAGTTAGCTACTAATTTTAAACTCTGCTTCACAAATCTACTTTAAAACACTTTCGTGAGTAATAAAATTTACCAATTGAAAACTTACCTCCTTCGTTGAAGATTATGCTAAGTGAAATAAGCCAAATACCGTATGATTCCACCCATATGAGGGACCTACAGTAGGCAAATTCGTAGAGACAGAAAGCAGCATAGAGCTTACAGAGGCTAGGAGTGGGGAAAATGGGGAATCGTTAAACAGGTACAGAGTTTCAGTTTTGCAAGATGAAAAAATATTCTGGAGATGGATGATGGTGAATCCACTTAATGCTACTGAACTGCGTACTAAAAAAATGGTTGAAATGGTAAACATTATGTTATCTGTATTTTACCACAATTACTATTTTTTTTAACTTCTGGATCCCTCAATCTCTCAATAAAATGCTAAGAAACTTTAAAAATGATGAAAGGTCTTAGTAAAAACAAATAACAAAAAATAACGGGAGGGCTTCCAGGTGGGAAAAGATAGCACAAACTCAACTCTCCTGTGTTATCCCCCACTAAGTACAAAATAAGCCCTGGAATTAATCCAAGAGGCCACCGAAGCAGAATTTCAAAAGGTAAAAAGAGGTAGGCAAAGTAATTAGAGAGCTCAGGACTCGGACAACAACTCAGGGCAGGGCATCTTAAGCTCCACCACAAACTGAAGACCCCACTCCAACCTGACATTTCCTGATCCTCACCCTATCAGCAGATCAGGGTCCAGGTTGGCACATTTATCCCTTCCTCAAAGGGAATTTGCCAGGACAACACTAGGTGAGTCCCACAGAGAGTCCCTGTGGGACTTCTTTACTTCGCTGCCTCCGGGGAAAGTATTCTCCTTCCCTACTGCTTGAGAGTTCCTTTCCTGTTAAGAGACAATAGGTAGCCAAATGGTGGCCTATTGCACGTGCCTGACACAGGAAGCCTCTTTTTATTATTATTATACTTTAAGCTCTGGGATACATGTGCAGAACTTGCAGGTTTGTTACATAGATATACACGTGCCATGGTGGTCTGGTGCACCCAACAACCCATCATCTACATTAGATATTTCTCCTAAGGCTGTCCCTCCCCTAACCCCTACCCTCCGACAGGCCCTGGTGTGAGATGTTCCCCTCCCACAGGAAGTCTCTTAACAACCTGAGGCCACAGACTGCCTTCCCTAACCCAGAGGCACCAGGTGACCACACCCAGAGAAACTCTTTCTGTCCTCCTAGGCATCACCAGCAGGGTCCAGTGGGAGCCCTAGAAGCACAAGTTGAATCATGCAGTCCAAAATGGTACAATGTTGTTTAGTTACTGGAAAAAAAAAAAAAAGCCACAAATTCTATATCCAGTGACTGTCAGGAATAAAGAAATAAATATTCTAAGATGAAAGGAAACTAAAAGAATGTGTCACTAACAGACCTACCCTTAAAAGATGACTAAATTTAGATAGTTTCTCACACAGAAAGGAAATGATAAACAGAAACCTTGGAGCATCTGGAAGAAAAAAATAAAAAGGGCATCAAATATTATTATATACAGTATTCTACACTGTCCCTCATGAGTTTTATAAATCAGATTTGGTAATTAGAATAAAAATTATAACACATGTCACTCAACACAAAGCTATTTAAAAGTAGGAAAGGTAAAGAAACTGAAATGGAAATAAGGTATCTATAATTGATTCAAAGTGGTAAAATGTTCACACCAGGCAACTGTGATAAGTCACAGATATATATTATTATACCTGGAGCAACCACTATGAAATCTACAAAAAGAGATATGCTCAAAAATTATAAATAAATCAGAGATGGAATTCTAACAAGTGTTAAAGTAGTGCACAGGAAGGCATGTAAAGTGGAAAGACAAACTAAGACACAAAGGAAACTATGAGAAAACAAACATGAATTAGTTCAATGAAACAGGTAGATCAAAAGTAAAAAAAATGAGAAAATAGCCAACATTCATTCTTAAAAAGTAGGATTGACTATATTAATATCAGATAAAATAGACTTCAGAGCAAAGAAAATTACCAGAGAGAGCATTACATAATAATTAAATTACCAAACTACAGGTAAGACCTACAATCTTAAATACTTATGGATAAAGAGCAGAGCATCAAAACTGCATGAAGTAAAAACTGATATTGCTGAGAGAAGAATAGAAAAGTTACAAATACTAGTTAGGAATTTCAACATTCCCCTTTCATCAAATGATAGAAGTACTAGATAGAAAACTAGCAAGAGTATAGATCTGAACAACACATCATCAAACATAATATGAGAGAGATTAATAAATAGATACACACATGTACATACACATATGTAAAGCACTCTACTTAACAATAGCAAATATACATTTTTTTCAAGTCTCCCATGGATCACTCACAAATATCACACCTGCACTACAAAACAAACTTCACTTAATTTAAAAGAATTAAAAGCATACTGAATATGTTCCATAGTCATAATTAAATTGAACTAGCATTCCATAACACAGAGACAAGAGAAAGCTATTTAAACCCTTGGAAATTAAACAATGTACGTCTAAGAAATTTGTAGGTCAAAAAGGAAGTCTCAAAGAAAACAAAAATAGATTTAGAACTAAATAAAATGAACATGCAACATATCAACTTTAATGGGATGTAGCTAAAGCAATGTTGAGAGAAAAATTCATAGCACTACATGCTTACATCAGAAAAGAAGAAAATCAGTAACCTATAGCCTCACTTGAAGAACCTAGTAAAAAGAGCAAAATGAATCCAAAGCAAGTAAGAAAACAATAGTAATAAGAACAAAAATCAGTGAGATTGAAAACAGGAAAAATAAAATCAATGAAACTTAAAGCTGATTCTTCAAAAAAATCAGTAAGACTGATAAATTTCCAGCAAAACTGACAAAGATGAAAAGAAAGAAGATACAAATCACCAAATCAGGAATAAAATGGGATATCATTACAGATACTGCAGACATTATGAAATAAAAGAATATCTTGAGCAACTTTTTGCTCTTACACTCAACAACTTAGAAGAAATGGACCAATTCCTCAAATACTCCAAACTACCAACTTCACCAACATGAAATAGATAACCTGAATAGTCCTTTAACTATTAAACACATTGCATTTTTAATGTTAAAACCCCACATCCAGATAGTTTCCCTAGACAATTCTACCAAACAATTGCAGAAGAGTAAACATCAATTTTACACAATCTTTTCTCATAACTCATGTTATGAGGTCATAATAACCCTGACACCAAAACCTGACAAAGAGCAAAACCACAGATCAATATCTCCCAGAAGATTAGACACAAAAATCCTCAACAAAATATTAACAAATTGAATTCAACAATGTATAAAAATAATTATACACTAGGACCAAGCGGGATTTATTCCAAGTACAAAAGAAGATTGATCAATTATTTGAATGTACCATATCAGTAGTCTAAAGATAAACCATAGGATTAAATCTATTAAAGTAAAATTTGAGAAAAGCCAAAATCCATGTATGATAAC
The DNA here is from genome assembly GCA_036589455.1 of Ateles fusciceps. NCBI lineage: Eukaryota > Metazoa > Chordata > Mammalia > Primates > Atelidae > Ateles > Ateles fusciceps. The sequence continues at coordinate 1,281,703 of JAZHEH010002052.1, forward strand.
AGGAATAGAAGGTATCTATTAATATCTCAAATTAATAAAAATCATCTCCAAAAAGCTTACAGCTATTGTATGTAATGCTAAAAGACTGAATGCTTTCCTCCAAAGATCAAGAGTAAGACAAGCATGTCTATATGCACTCCTGCATATAGGAGGATGAAGAAGAAGGATGAAGAAGGATGAAGAAGGAGAAGGAGAAGGAGAAAGAAGAAAAAGAAGAAGGAGAGAGGAGGAAGAAGGAGAAGGAGAAGAAGGAGAAGAAGAAGAAGAAGGAGAAGGAGAAGAATGAGAAGAAGAAGAAGAAGGAGGAGAAGAAGGAGAAGAAGAAGGAGGAGAAGAATGAGAAGAAAAAGGAAGAAGAAGAAGTGGTGGCAGCAGTGGCAGCGGCAGCAAAGAGGCGGAGGAGGAGGCAGAAGAAGAAAGAGAGGAGAAGAAGAAAAAGTACTATTGGAAATGACTTCATTGGTGGCTGCTGAAAGATTGATCATTTGGCTTTTGAAATGGTCTATGTCGACTCACTGAAAAAATGGCAAACTAGTTTGAATAATAATACAATCCAACTGCCCTCTTGTTTTCTTACTCCATTGTTTAATAGCACAAATACAGAGGATAAATGGACTGTGATGAATATATAAGACCAAATAACATGTTGAGAATGTAAAATGTCATGAAAACACAAGCTGCAATCTGATGTTGTTGATCTAATCCACACACACTCTGTAATTGGAAGCATATCTCACACACCAATGTAATGGAGTAGATCAGCAAACACATATTTGTAAATTTTCCTCAAACCTCGATTTGGATCATTCACATGTGACAACTTCATTTTTATTGCCTCTTCCACTTAAAAAAAAGAAAATTTTAAAAGGTAGCCTTAAGAAAAACTCACAATATTTTGGGCCCTTCCAAATAAACAGATTTTTGCTCTTTGTTCATGAAATGAAACAATGCAGCAAAGATTTGAACCTGCTGGAAACGTTTTAAGCCCGTCTCGTCTCTCTGTCCCCCAGATCTTTTCAGCACACCCTCCTCCCTTTTTTCTTAGCGTTAAACTGGTTCTCCACTTCCTTTACATCAGTAGGAACACTTCCCTTCTGGGTGTCAGAATCTCTCAGAGGGGTCAGGGGCTGCCCCGCAGAGGAAATGACCAGCTGTGAAATGTAAAAGTACAATTCCTTCCACATGTTCCTTCGCTCCCGGAGCAGGCAGGAGTCGTCAGCTAGCATCACTTTGGAACTAGGCAGGCCTCTGCATGGTAGTCCTGTCAAAACTAATTTACAATTAAAGACCTGCATGACTGTTTAAAGCTTTTTCAATTCCAGCAGTTTTCAGAAATGACTTTGAGATTGAAGTAGATCAAACCAAAAAATCATTGTTGTAATGAGCTGTGACTGATGGTGAAGAACCTCACAAAATAAGCCAAAGATTAAAACAAATTATAATGTTTTAAAAGAAATCTGTTAATGGTACAAATACTCACTACACCTCCAATTAACATCTGTGTGAAATTTTCCCAGCTAGGCCAGGTGCGGGGTTCACACCTGTAATCCCAGCACTTTCGGAGGCCGAGGTGGGCAGATCACGAGGTCAAGATATGGAGACCATCCTGGCCAACATGGTGAAACCCCCATCTCTACCAAAAATACAAAAATTAGCTGGGTGTGGTGGTGTGCACCTGTAGTCCCAGCTATTCGAGAGGCTGAGGTAGGAGAATCGCTTGAACCCGAAAGGCAGAGGTTGCAGTGAGCCAAGATTGTGTCACTGCGCTCCAGTCTGGCAACAGAGTGAAATTCTGTCTCAAAAAAAAAAAAAAAAAAAAAGAAAGAAAGGAAAGAAAGAAATTTTCCCAGCTAAGCCCCAATTTAGGAAGTTTAATGTTGCAGCTATTGGAAGTCTTATTCAGTTTGTAAACCAAGTTACAAGTGACAACTTCATTGCCAAGAACAAAGGAAGGGGAGGGAAGGAGGGAGGGGGGCGAGGGAAGGAGGGAGGGGGAGGGAGGGAGGGAGAGAGGAAGGAAGGAAGGAAAGAAGGAAGGAAGGAAGGAAGGAAGGAAGGACCTCACACAATTGAAGCTTTAAAAATGATTTAAATTGCTTTAAAATATTTTGAGCATTTCTATGAATTAAAATATTTGGATGCATTTCCATATCTTAAATAAAAACATTTAAAAATTGCAGGTAATTAGCTTTTTATGCAGATTAATCACTTTGAAACATACTGTGGTTCCCTGAGGCTCAATTTTACACTGAGATAAAGGACTCAGATCCACCTATGCTACTTGAAAACCAAGACATTCAAGAGAAAAAATGACATAGTTAAAGCCTAAAAATTGCCTCAACATTTCCCCAAATGGCGATTCTGAAATGGCCATTTCAAATTCTTAAAAGCTTGGATATATTTTATAGAAGTACTCATTCTTTAAGAGCTATCTGAAAATAGAGATACACATGATAGAAAATTATTTGAGACAGCTTCTCCACAAACTCAGCTCCAGTTGTCAAAAGCAAAGTCATGTGTGTTATTTTCAAATACCAGATTAATGATTCTCCCATAGAAACAGGGAAACAATTGGCTGACAAATTATTAACTGAAAATATGTGTCTCTGGTGTGGGATCATTAATTGCATCTGAGAACAACTTGCTTCCCTTATCTTACACCTGTGGGAATGGTGGCCTCATCCCTTAAGGGAATGTGATGTGGTGACTTGGCTAAAACTAACCACAAATACAGAACCATTCAAAGTCACACAGTAGGTCTCTTACTGTCTGAGCATACCAGCTAAGCTCTGCTGTCTGCTTTCTCCATGGCTTCCTGTTTCTAAGCTTCAGTATGGAGGAACTTTGGCTACTTCCATCTGTGCCTGTACAGCTCCCACTGCAGCTATAATTAATGTGTCCTCTTTTCATTCTTCCCCTACCTCACGGCTTACAGATATGCTGGCTTATGCCTAGCATATCCATAACAGTATATATTAGGCAGTGCGCTCTCACCAGGTCACCAAATAAGTCACTGAAATTGAACCACTCATATTTGGCCAATTGATTTTTGACAAAACTGCAAAGGCAACTCAATGATAAATGAAGAGTGTTTTCAACAAATCGTTGTTGGAACAATTGGGCATTCATATGTGAAAACAAAACAACAAAAACTTTCAACCTTAACTTCACGCTTTACTCAAAAACTAAGTCCAAATGGGTCATTGGCTTAAATGTAGAGTACAAAACTATAGAACTTGCCAAATAAAACGTAAGAGAAAATCTTGTGAACTGGAGTGGAGGCAAAAGGTTCAAAGGCATGACCTCAAAAGTACAATCTATTTAAAAAATTATAAATTGAACTTCATCAAAATTTACAACACTTGCTACGTGAAAGACAATATTAAGAAAATATACAGATAAAGTTCAGACAGAAAGTATTTGCAAAAAGTATCTGTATCCAGAATGTATAAGAACTCTCAAAATTCAACAGTGAAAAACAAATAAATAAACCGTTCAATTAAAAAAGTAGGCAAAAGACTTGAACAGATACTTGACTAAAAAGGATATTTGGCAAATAAGCACATTAGTCATTAAAGAAATCTAAACTGAAATCATGAGATGCCACTACACACACATTAGAAAGACTTTTAAAAAACTGACAATACTAAGTGCTGATAAGGATGCAGAGCAACTGAAACTCCCATGCTGCTGGTGGAAATGTAAAATGATACAGTCCCTTCATGGAACAGGCAGTTTCTAATAAAGTTAAATACACACATACGGCCGGGCATGCTGGCTCACGCCTGTAATCCCAGCACTTTGGGAGGCCGAGGTGGGCAGATCATGAGGTCAGGAGATTGAGACCATCCTGGCTAACAGGTTGAAATCCCATCTCTACTAAAAATGCATAAAATTAGCCGAGTATGGTGGCACACACCTGTAGTCCCAGCTACTTGGGAGGCTGAGGCTGGAGAATCACTTCAACCCAGGAGGTAGAGGTTGCAGTGAGCCGAGATTGCGCCACTGCACTCCAGCCTGGGCGACAGAGTGAGACTCCATCTAAAATATATATATATATTTATTTATATATATATTTATATATATATATATTTATTTATATATATATTTATTTATTTATATATATATATATATATATATATATATATGAAGAGAGACATACAATACAATCTAGCAATCACCCTCCTAGGCATGTATTCTGAAGAAGTAAATAGTATTTTCACACAAAAGCTTGCCTAGAAGCATGTATAGCAACTCTTCATAATTGCCAAAAATTGAAATAATATAAATGTCTTTGAGTTAGGGAACAGATAAACTGTGGCACATCCGTACAATGGGATACCACTCAACAATGACTGAGAAGGAACTGCTGATATGCACAATTACTTGTAAGACCCTCAGTGGTACTATGTTGAGTGAAAGAAGCCAATCTCAACAAACGTTTGCATATTATATGACAATTTAAAAAGCCAAAACTATAATGACGACTATGCCAATTTTGAAAAGACAAAACTACGGTGATGGCAAACAGATCAGTGAGTGCCAGGGATTTGGATGGATGGTGGAGGGGAAGGAGGTGCCTGTAAAAGACAGCACACAGGAGTTTTTTGAAGGATTGAGGGGTGGTAATGAAATGTTTCTTTACCCTTATTGTGGTGGTGATTAAACAAATCTGTATTTGTACATCAAACTGTATACTCTTTAAAAAAAAAGTCAATTTTACTGTATTTTAATTTAAAAAGCAAAATAAATAAACTACCTACTCCATAGAAAAGAGTTCTCATCCTAGTTGTTAGTCAGAGCTATATTCATTTATTCATTCTACGAATGTTTACTGAGAAGCTATGATTTGGGACGTCATAGATTTATGTTTCTTGTAGACCCTGAGATACATAAAAAAGCAAAACAAAGACGACTCTCCTGAAACTGTAATCTCTCTATGAAGAATTTTTTAAGACTTCAACCAGTAAGTGGAAGTGGGAATAGATAGAGCTGGTGCCTTCAGAAGCAGATCTAGGCAAAATGTCTTTTCATTTTTATCCTGATAATCTAAAGCAAAGTGAGGTTCACAGACCAGTGCCATATGTATCTCATGAGACCTGCAGAATTAATGCCAACCTCAAACTTGATGAATCACAGTTTTCCATTTAGCAAGATCACTGGATGACTCCTATGCGCATCAGGTTTGGTTAGTGCTGCAATAGTGTATCTTACTGAAGTGACCACTCTCTTCCTTCTTGAGATTTAAAGCTCCATGGTCTCCACAACGTCTCACCTCCTAGTTCTCCTTTTTCAGATTGTTCTTTTGCAATTTTCTGCATCTTTCGTTTTGCCTGTCCCTTAAATTAAGAATGTCCTACTGTTAAGTCCACTCTTTTCTTCCTTGGTATACTCATTCATTCCTGTGGCTTTAGCCTGCATACCAGGATGACACCCATATGTTTCTTCCGAGCTTTAAATTCATCTTTTCAACTCCAAGCAAGTCACTGTCTTCTTAATTTCCCCTAACACTTTACGTTCAGTTTGTGCAAAAGTAACTGGTTAACTTTTATCTGATACCTGCTCCTTTGGGTTTCTTATCTCCAGTAAGAGCAACGCTATTTTCCTGGAAACCTGAGATACAAATACTCTTGCCTGCGAACTTCACATCTTTGATTATGACACAACTCTTCACTTTCCAAATCCTGTTACTGCAATCTTATCATGTCTCTGAGTGCATCCCACAGCAATGTTCTTCCTCAGGTCCTTACCATTTCTTCTCTAAGATTATGTTATGTGCTTCTTACTGGATTTCCTGCCATAAAATGATCCTTGCCCAAATTCATCCCAATTTGTGTACTGGAGCCCAATGCTCCTTATACTTCCTCAGACATACCTTATACTCTCTGACTTCTTAACTTAGCTTGTGGCTTTCCTTTTACCCCAAAGAATTCCCAACTATGCTTGCCTTTTGAACTCCAAACTATTATTCCAGCCCTAGGATAAGATTGTGAAACTAACACATATGTCCCCAGATCACAGCAGTACAGGATTAAAAACAAGGGTATATTAAAAGTTCAGACCAATTTAAATGAACTTTAAAAGCACACTCATTTATTTCCAGGAGTCACTTGCCTGTCTCACATGAGCCCATGAACCATTAATTTCCATCCATATATACCTCCCCCACAGTGGCTCCATAACATCCTGAATTACAAAGTTGCAGCACACAGAACACAGTGGAGCAGTTGTCTCTCACCCATGGTGGATATATTCCAGGATCCCCAGTGGGATATCTGAAACTGCACATAGTACCAAAGTCTACATATACTATACTTTCTCCTATCCATACATACCCACAATAAAGTTTAATTTACAAATTAGTCACAGTAAGAATTAACAACCATAACTAATAATAACGTACAACATTTATAACAGTATGCTGTAATAAAAGTTTTGTGAATATGGTCTCTCTCTTTCTCAAAATATTTTATTCTACTATACTATTTTTGGACCACAATTGACCACAAGTAATTGAAACCTCAGAAACTGAAACCTTGGGTAAAGGGAGACCACTGTGTTTGTATATAACATGCCTAACTGTCTCAGAGGAGAGTATATACTGTAATATGCAGTTCTGTGTCTGACAGAATTTCAGTGAAATGATTCTCCCTTTTAGCAGGCTGGGGAATGTTTCTAAGCAGTCCCCCCTCTCCTGGGAACTCCACTGTGAGATGACTGGGCTAAAGGACACACGTGATTCCCAAACATCACACTTTGCCCACAATCGCCCCTCTCACCTAACAACTGAATCTTTATTTAACCAATTGCATCTGCTTCGATTCTTCTCCAAGTCTGAATTCTCTCTGAGAAGGCCTGCAGGCCCCTTATGTAAATAGAGTCCTGGTGGGCCTTCTCAGCATCTCTTGGATCTGTGGACACATGCGTATGTCATGGTGGAGCAGGCTTGGGCTCCGGTAAGCCCTTGAAGGCCAAGGACTGGGTGTTGCTTTGATTTATAATTAATTCTACAGCATTTGGCAGGATGATCTGTTCTTGTGGTTACACAAAATTCACGAAACAGAGACCCTGCCAGAGACCACTGCTCATCCAATGTAGGCATATTCAAAATAAAATTATCAAGCATATGAAATATTTGCCTAAACTGACTCCTAAAAAGCAAAACAGCCTAAAAGATGGTGATAACCCGAAAGTTATATCATGGGTCTCTTCTTCTGGCCTTTCATAAATATTTTCTGGCCTCAAATATCCACCTATTTGCAAGGCTGACCACCACTTAAAACATCAATCACAGAATATAGTCTAGAATCCTGCAGTATGAGTATGTGAGGGCACATGTGTGTGCATATGTGTGCACACACATGTGTGCTTGCAAATAAGCATTCAAGTCACTTTTTCATGATTTGAAGACAGTAGTTGACTCATCAGATTATGTACGGAGCCTATCAGCGTGGACAGCTTGTGAAAGATCATAAACACATTTTTCATATAGAAGCATTGCAGCCATAAACACACCACGTGCTCGCCCCTTCCCTAAGGTTTGCTCCTTTAATTGTAAATAGCCAGAAAGTCATCAAGCCTGAGTTTAATAAACTTTTAATTTGAAATGAATTACCACATGTTGTGTTTGTTTACCCATTATTAAATCTCTTAGCAACCTATCAATGGCAGAAGAGCATACTGTATCACAGCCCTGATACATTAGAAAACAAACCCATGGGGATATTTACTGCTAATAATACCCTTCCAAGAAAAATAAATAAATATAAGCAATAGTGGAGACATGTATTTGAAGAGATTTTTGTGTTCTGTTTTTCTATAGAATAGAAGCAGAAGGTGCCTCTGCAGTCTTTGAACGTAAGGCTTGAACCAGTCTCCATGCTCAGAGCAGAGCAAATGAATAATCGTTTTTTTTAAAGCATTTTCCTAAAACAGAAAGATTGTTCCTCTCATGATATACAGTATTTTCAGCTTGAACATGCTGGTATTCATGTTTTCTGGAGTGCTACCTGTCTTCCTTTTAGAGGAACTAGGGGCAGTATTCTAAAAGTCAAGTGTATAGCTCAGTGCAGTAGACGTGGAAAATACAGCCACATTACAATGAGGAAAAACTGGGAAGTGGTGAAAATGGTCTGAGAGTAATTGCCTCTCATCTTCTGCTCAGTATCCTAACACTAGGTTGAAACATCAATAACACTGACATTTTATTAGTTAAGTCAAACTCACTTTCCCAAAAGTTACACATTCTAAAATAAGAATATTTAGCTTCATATTCAATCCAAAACACTGGGAAAGAAAAAGAAAAAAAACCTATTTACTTTGCAAATATATGTATTTTACAATGTCTCATGTACTGGCTTTACAATTGACTTTTGAATTTGATATTTAAGCAAAATAAGCAATGGTTTTCTATTGTTTTTATCTAATGAAATCATGATCACGGCTTTTGGTATTTTATGAATCATTAATTTTTTCTTAGGAAGATGATCTTCAACCATCAGCAAGGGCTTCATCCTTTTCTTCCCTTTCTTTGTCTTAGATTCCCAGGTTACACAGATGATATGCTAATGTTAATTTGTCTTCACAGAACAAGGCCATCTCAGGCCCTCAGGTTGAAGGCCTGACTAATCTAATTCCACATACAGGAATGGTGTAAAAGTGATTCTCCTGCAGAGACAACTGAATGAGAATTACCCACAGTGTCCATGAACATCCTCCACATAACTGCCCCACAAAGGAATCCAGAATGAGGCTCAATCTGACACTGGCTGGTCTGAGCTTTGGGAACCCAACCCCCTTTCTTTGAGACAGGGTCTCACTTTGTCACCCAGGCTGGAGTGCAGTGGCGCGATCTCATCTCACTGCAGTCTCGACTTCCTGGGCTCAGGCGATCCTTCTGCCTCAGCCCCACAAGTAGCTGGGACTACAGGCATGCACCACCACACCCAGCAAATTTTTGTATTTTTTGTAGACAGGGTTTTGCCATGTTGCCCAGGCTGGTCTTGAACACCTAGGCTCAAGTGATCTGCCCACCTCAGCATCCCAAGGGGCCCCTTTAATGATACTCTCTGCTCTTTTTCAGACTGCCAGGGCTTAAGGCTTATTTTATCCTCACCTCTTACCTTCCTTTTATCCACACTGAGTACTGCCTTGGATATTTGCATTTAAAATGTAAAAATTAAAGCCTTGAACCTATTAAATTTCAACATAAAAAATGCTTAAAGCCAGCTTCAAGCCGTGCATTTTGAGAACCACTAGCTCCACACCTTACCCACCAAAACCAGACCACGTTGTCGGTCATTTCTTATCTTCTCTGGCCGCAAATCCTAGTTCTAACATGTGAGAAACAATATACTTTGGTCAAGTTGCTTTATAACTGTGATGTTTGTTACCTGGCTTTAACATATATCTGATTTCTAATTTATCCTTAGAAATATTTGTTTAAAGCCAGTGACATAATTTGACATATATGTATTCTGTGTATAAAATTTCAACGTATCTCCAGGTAGGCATTGCTCTATAAACTGATATTTAGTTGTCTGGAGGTAGAGATGGTGGTATCTCAGTTGTTACGTGATACTGGCTTACTCACAAGAAAGCAGGTCAGGTGTGAATACAGAAGCCCAGCAGTTCTAATACTTGAGCCTGGCAGAGAGTTGTACTTGGCCCAAGAAGGCATAATCTCTTATTTATTTATTTATTATACTTCAAGTTCTGGGGTACGTGTGTGGATCATACAAGTTTGTTACATAGGTATACACGTGCCATGGCAGTGGTTTGCTGCATCCTTCACCCTATCATCTACATTAGGTATTTCTCCTAATGCTATCCCTCCCCAATCACCTCACCCCCTGCTATTCCTCCCCTAACCCCCCCACCTCCCAGGCCCCAGTGTGTGATGTTCCCCTCCCCTGTGTCCATGTGTTCTCATTGTTCAACACCCACTTATAAGTGAGAACATGCAGTGTTTGGTTTTCTGTTCTTGTATCGGTTTGCTGAGAATGATTGTATCCAACTTCATCCATGTCCCTGCAAAAGACATGAGCTCATCCTTTTTTATGGCTGTATAGTATTCCATGGCATTATTTGTGCCACATTTTCTTTATCCAGTCTATCTTTGATGGGCATTTGTGTTGGTTCCATCTCTGAGGGACTTGAAGAACCCTAATAACAATTTTAGAAATATTTATCACCCTCTATGAAGCTGATAGGCAGAATAAGACAGGAAGACTCATGTAGGTGTTGTGTCTGGCCATTATGGCTCCGTGGTAGGGATCCATCATTCTTCTCCTGCAATATTGCCGTTTCCCTGATTTGTGTTTTCAACTCAATACACCTATCCCTCTACACATTCTCTCTGGTTAAACTCAACCACTTAGTTTCAGCTAGAGTCTCTATGTGAACTCTAATGAACATATTCTCCCTCCCTATTCTCTATCTCTCTCCTGAGCTTCATGTCCATTTCCCAATGGTGTCTTGAACTACATTTTTTTTTTTTTTTTTGAGATGGAGTCTCGCTCTGTCGCCCAGGCTGGAGTGTAGTGGTGCTATCTCAGCTCACTGCAATCTCCGCCTCCAGCGTTCAAGCAATCCTCCTGCCTCAGCCTCCCAAGCAGCTGGGATTACAGGCATGCCCACCACCACACCTGGCTAATTTTTTGTATTTTCAGTAGAGATGGGGTTTCACCATGTTGCCCAGGCTGGTCTCAAACTCTCGAGCTCAATTGATCCACCTGCCTTGGCCTCCCAAAGTGCTGGGATTACAGGCATGAGCCACCACGCCCAGCCCTCTTGAACATTTTTATCTGGATATAATATAGAAATATAAAACCCTGCAGATCCAAAATCAAGCTCCAAGTTATCCTCTATTCTTATTCCTCTTCCTGTAATTCCTGTTATCTGCTGATTAATATCCATATCTATTATGTTCAAAGTTTAGGAATCAGCTTTTGTTATTCTCCACCATCCATATTCAATCAACAACATCATGTTTATGGCAATTCTATTACACCTATTTAATATTTTATGAAGTTCATTCTCTTCTCTAACTTATTATCTCTGCCCTAATTGAGGCCCTCATCTTTTGCTTGGATTATTCTAAGCTTTTCCTACCTGTTCTGATTTTAGACATGCCCTGCTCAAATAAATCTTCCTAAAAATTACCAAAGTGATCTATCTAAAATTGAAATTGAAATACATCACTTCCCTTTATAATGGCTACCACTTAACACTGATTTCTGATCAGCCACAATAGACATAAAAAGGCAGTGGGAAAATGGTAAGGAAAAAGTATTACTACCCTAGAATCTTATACATGGTTAAATGATCTATCAAAAGTGAGGGAAAATAATAAAGACTCTTTCAGACATGCAATGACTAAGAAACATCCAAACTCTAAATGAATTACTAAAGACTTATTTCAGCAAGAAGAAAAATGAAGCCAGAATGAAGATATGCTGTCTTAAAAATATAATGAAGCACAAATGTGTCATTAAATTAATTTTCCATTAAGAGGGAAAAATGCTAACTGTTGGGTTTAATAAAAAAGTGAAACTGAAACTATAGCCAACAATAGCAATAGGAAGAGGAGGCGTTTTTAATGGATGAGCCATCCTTGCCACATCCAAGAAAATATGGAATGAACTTAGAATTTTAAAGACGTTTTATACTTAAATATGTAAGTAAGAAATTAAGGATATTATTTAAAGTAATGAATAAAATCTGTAGATTATAGAGACAGAAAAGCATAAACAAATTTTTTAAAAGCAAAGAAATAGGATAGTAAATTTAAAGTGCAAAATTAGATGCCATCAGCAAGTACAAATACAACATTAAGAGTAATTTCCAAAACTTTAAACTTACCTATTTAAATAGCACATATTATCTACTTGCCTTTTCTTCTATTTTTAATTGGTATATGTTAGTTGTACATATTTTGGAAGTACGTGTGATATTTTGATACCTCTCTACAGTAACTAATGATCAAATTGGGGTATTAAGAATGTCCATCAACTCAACAATTTATCTTTTTCTGTGTTATGAATATTACAAATCTGATATTCTAGCTATTTTGAAACATACTATGAATTATTGCTAACTATAATTTTCCTGCTGTTCTACCAAATACTAATATTTATTCCTTCTATCTAAAACTATATTTGTTTACCCCTTAACTTGTCTTGAATACAAAATAAAATCCAGATTTATGCTACTGATAAATGCCCAAACTGTACTACAGATAAATGTTACAATTTAAAAATAAAGTGTAGCATAATAATGTATGCCATGTAAATACTAAATAAAAAATCATTCAAGTGGGTAGTATTCATATCAGATGAAATAGAATATAAATTCAAAAGTATTAATAGACAAACAGAAGTAGAAAAGAATTATAGCATCCTCCAAACTATAACAATTATAAACTTGTATGCACTTAACAGATTTAAATAATTTTCTCTGATCTACATATTGTAGATTTATTTACCTGAAGAAAATAATTTATCTACCCTGAAGAAAATCATGGAAAATAAACAATCAGTGGGGGAACTTGAATGAAGGAAAATGTATCAGTTGTATACTGAAAAAATGAATGAAAAGATAGAAAGCAAGACTAATAAAGAAAACCAATGATGACTAGTATTAATAATCAACATTAGGAATGACAAGAAAAATATATAATATAATAAATAGAGTTAGTGGTATTTCAAAATTGTAGTAATAATTTTGTGTATTTTCTTATAGACACATAAAAATATCTATTGAGTAATACACAAATAACATCAGTTTCTTTCAGGGGAGAAGAACTAGGTTGCTGGGGGAGCAGGGGAAGGCAGGTTTTCTTTTGAACAATGTGAATATATCACCTGCTCAATAAAACTTTAACAAAAGAAAATAAATTTTAAAATTTAAAAGATAATATATTATGACCAAATTAACTCAATTAGTTTTTAATGAATTAAACATAGAATGATGAAATAAGTAACAATCAAAAATTGAATCCGAAAATAAGTATCCCTACCACTCACCTAAAAACGACAACAGCAACAGCAGCAAAGCCCCAGAACTCTTACAGATCAATGAGGGAAAAAACGGCCTAAAGGAAAAGTGGACAAAGTATAGGAACAGGCAATTCACACAAGATAAAATCCAAAGAGTCAACAGAAATATATATAGTTTTAAAAGTACTCTAACATACTTGCATCTAGAAATCTCCTAATTAAAATAAAGAGATATTATTGCATGCCAATTGAATTGGCAAAACTTTAAAAATCTGACAATAACAAGGGTTGACAGAATGTGGGCCAAAGCAACTCTCTTACACAACTGTCAGGAGGGTAAATTGACACACTACTAGGGATGGCATTTAGAAACTGTGTGCACTGTGATTCAGCCATTCCTTTCGGGGTTATATAGACTCTAGTGAAATTCCCACCCATGTGCACAAGCAGAGCATGTTCAAGACTGGTCATTGTAGCTTCTTTGTTTGCAATAGAGTATAAGTGGAAACAACAACAATAACAAAAATAAATAAATTTTGTTATAATCATGCAAAGGAATTTAATATAGCAATAAAATCAGTAATTTAGAAATAGACGATAGATATAGTTAGATAAATATCAAAGTCAATGTTGAGAGAAAATAAAAATTGCAGAAGCAGATGTGAAATATGATACATTTATATAAAGTATAAAAACAGAAAAGATATATATTGCTAGTAATTCTGTATATATGTAGAAAATGTTTTAAGATATACATGAAAATGATCAAAAGAAAATCTAAGAAGGCTAGGAATAGAATTAGGGAGCAGTTCACAGAGAGCATTAATCACGGGTAAATGTTAATTTTTGAAAGAAAAAATGGGAAGTAATATGATAAAATATTAAAAATCAGCAAACCTGGGTACTGGTATTTGTTATGCTATTTTCTGTATAAGATGTTTAAAATATTTAATAATTTCAAAAATAAAGATGAGTTACTTATTACAAGACTTCTTATCACTGGTAATGCTTGTAGGATTAGTACAATTCTAGTAGTACTATTATTTACTACCATTATTATAATTAACACCAATCCATCAACTACTATTTTAACTGATACCAATATTTACTGCTAGAGGATACATCCTGTTAAAGAAGCTTGTGAATCTTTTGGTAATGCAACCATCCTTTTATAAAAAGGATAATAATCTCTAATAGCACATCTATTCTCTAAGTTGGAAGTTTTGTGGATTGAATACTTCAAAAAACTTTATTTGCTTATTTATTGCCTGATTAACCAGTCTTTGAAAACAAAGGCCAATAAAATAAACTATATTAATTGACAACATTTTTCTGAAAATATTTTATCTTTCATAGCCAGTTTTGGTTACTAGTCTTGTGAGCATGCAAGAAAGATTGAAATCTAAAAATAAGAACCAACAGAAGCAAAGTATGTCCCTTTTACAACAACAAATAAACTTTCAAAGCAGTCATAGGAAAAGACTTGTTTCAATGGTGTTATTTTATATTTACATATTTAATAGACAATGTGATATAAAAATATTCTAACATTTAAAAAGAATTAATATATATTATATTCAGAATATAATTTATATAACACAACTTGAAATACTAGCAATAGAATGCTGGGGGAAAAAAAGTCAACCAACCCTGAGAAGAATGTACTGAGGATTTACCTTCTTCCTCATCCACTGATGCATAGGGGGTTCTTCTCTGTTTCTTTTTCTGAAAGGCCAGCTGTATTATCCACTCCTGATTCTGCTTTTCTCTCCTTTAGCCATTAGACAAACTGGAAATTCAGGGGAAAGTTGAGTATGGCTTTCATGATTTTTTTGACCATCAAAATGCAAAGGAAGCTTGATGACCTATTAAGAGATCAATCTGTTACCTAAATTGTTGAAACTATTACATAGTTAGTTTTCATCTAAAACAATGAGACAATTTGAAAGACCTAAAAGGGCAATAATAAATTTAGTTTTCTAAACCTTATGTGCTTTTTTGTGGTTACATTACAAAGAATGCAGATTTGCTTGTATTAACGCATTTACATAATTGCTTCAGATAGTGCCATTTGCTTTGTATGTATTAGTTTCTCCTTTATTTCAATTTATAATTTTTAAAATTTCTTCTTCCAAATAACACTAACACTCATGCTGGGAGGAAATCAGCAAATATTCATTCACTGTTTAATATCTCCAAGAAATAATATTTTAAGTTCAACAAGAAATGACAAGATGGTAGAATCTAGCAGTGAATGAGTGCTCATTACACAATTTTTCAACTTTTCTCTATGTTTAAAATTTTAATAGTAAAAGTGCTTGGAGAAAATAATGACACAATAAATGAAATATTAAGAAAAGTGAGGAATTGACAGACAAAAGTTTCCTGGGAAAGAGTGACAGGCTATTTTTCTGGCATAATTTTCCCTGTTGCTTCCTTACATACATGCTGTGGGGGGACTCAGAGCTGTAGGCCAGCCTCCTCTGGGTTGCTCAGGGTTATTAGTCCAAGTGTTATCCCTAAGGACACTGTGAGAGAACATGTGAGGTCAGGGCTGAGCCACGTGCCCTGGCTCAGCCAGCTCCTCTTTGACAGTGGCAGTTCCTTCACACTGACTGACCCAGGAGAGACATGTTCAGGATTCACCTGGACTGACTTGTTTCCTTTTTCTCTTCTAACAGGGCATTGCAAAAAAATACTTTTCTGTTCCATCATCTGCATTACCTCTCTTTGCTCTTCCCAATTCAACTTATTCTTTTTTCAGTAAATCCAGCATTAACTTGTTCAAAAATGTGTGTTTGCATTTGAGAAAACTCATATTGGAAAAATCCACATATTTTAGAATGTCACATAAGAGGAAAATGGGATTTCCAGAAAATAAGATTTTTGTTTTGTCCTCATGACAGAGAAGCATCTACATACCTACTTATTCTGCCTATAATCAGAAAATCATGCATCTTGCATGTTACTATTCTCGTTAATAAGACTTTGCTTCCTCATGAAATGTTCAGAGGGAGAAAATTATTTTTATTATCTATCAAATAAGAATGCTAGTGGACAATTACATCCATCTCTAATGGATAATGCCAGCTGGGCTCTGCAGATAAATTGTAATATTTCTTTTTTTTCTTCTACAAAGTATTTTTTAATAGAAAGTCAGAAAAAATGAGAAAAATTTTAGTAATATGTTCAAATTCAAGTAGATTTTGGTCAAACTAAATTATTCTAATGCTGCTAAAAACTACCCACTTTTCTTGACCTTGCAAATTTTAAACACTACTTCTAATTTAACCTCAAATATAAACTGTTTTTATGATGAATAATAGTACTACATAAATTGTCTTTTATAAAACACAGCTGGTTCTGACTTTCCATCCCATAATTTATAGAACATTGAATTTTTGAACAGTTAGTGGAAAAGTTAGTTAATAATTATAGATGTCTTCCACATTAGCTAGACCAAAATCAAAATTTACTTTCCTTTCCTTTTTTTTTTTTTTTTCAGACGAAGTTTCGCTCTTGTTGCCCAAGCTGGAGTGCAATGGCATGATCTCAGCTCACTGCAACCTCCACCTCCTGGGTTCAAGTGATTTTCCTGCCTCAGCCTCCCAAGTAGCTAGGATTACAGGCACCTGCCACCATGCCCGGCTAATTTTTGTATTTTTAGTAGAGACAGGGTTTCACTATGTTGGTCAGGCTGATCTCGAACTCCTGACCTCAGGTGATTCATCCGCCTCAGCCTCCCAAAGTGCTGGGATTACAGGTGTGAGCCACCACACCCCACCCAAAATTCACTTTCTTATGGCTATATTTATTTTGACTCTTGGTATAGCATTCAAATCACCAATTTCTAAAATATTTCCTTAGGGATTTTCTATATTTATCTTCAAGTTTTAGATAATTTTTCAATAACCTTTTTACATTCATTTATAATAGTCTTCCTTTTCAAGTTTATTTATATCAGCATTTCTTATTCTTAGAAGTTTTTAAAAAATTCTGATGCCTAATGCCTCACCACGAAACAACCAAATCAAAGTCTCTGAGACTAGAACCCAGACAATAGTGTTTCTAAAACTTCCCACGGAATTCTAGTGTGCAATCAGATTTATCTTAGGATGACACTTTCCAGAATGAACAGACAGGTACGTATTCATATAAATGTCATTTTATTAATAGCATACCTATACCACCTCAAGATGATATTTCAGCAAAACATTATAATGGAATTAGGTAAGAAAAAAAAAATGCCAGGTAATTCTACTCAAAGTAAATAAGAAACAGGAAGACCGTTACACAAGAATATGTAGCTGCTGATTTTAAAGACGAAATTGCATGTGCTTCCCAGGAACACCCAATTTAATAGTTCTATCAAGTAGGTAAATAGATAGGTAGACAGACAGACAGATACACAGATATAAAGAAAACGTCAAACATGAAGGTAAAGAAGAATAATTTATGGCATTATATGACACAAACAACCTGGAAAAACATCAGAATCAGGAAAAATAAGTTTGGGTACATAGGACACACTACAAATATGCTGAAATGCTTATCCTTTTTGCATCCCTAGAGCAGGCAATCCACAACACACAATAGAAGCTCAGTAAACACTTTTTTTTTTGAGACGGAGTCTTGCTCTGTTGCTCAGGCTGGAGTGCAGTGACACAATCTCAGCTCACTGCAAACTCTGCCTCCTGGGTTCAAGCGATTCTCCTGCCTATGCCTTTTAAATAGCTGAGACTCTGGGTGCACGCCAGCACACCTGGCTAGTTTTTGTACTTTTTTTTTTTAGTAGAGAAGGTGTTTCACCATGTTGGTCAGGTTGGTCTTGAACTCCTGGCCTCAAGTGATCCGCCTTGATAAGGAAACTTACCAGAGCTCCATGCCCATATTTATGAGATGAAGCTGCACCCTCCACCCTAGCAGTGATAGATTGTGAACTGAGACTTGGGTGGCAGCTCTGGCTCATTCACAATAAATGATTTTATTAAATGATCTTCAAATTTCCCACTAATTCTATAATTTTATCCCTTGTTTCTAAATATCTATTTAATCTGCATTATCAGAAATCAGCATTAAGATGTAATAACTTTTACCATTCTATGATACTTATTAAATTTTCCAGTGACATGAAAGGAAGCTAAAGGCTAGAAAGAAGCAGCTTTAGAAGACATTTTAATTCCTTGCCACTTAAAAAATCACACCACAAACCTGAAAATAGAGATTGCACAGCCAGTTGTCCAAGTCCAGACAAATCAAATCTTCAATTTTCCTGAAGTTGTTAAGCTTCTGGTCATAATGTCCTCGGAGAAGGGGACACTTGAATTTTTCCTCCACTATATCAAAGTTGTTGTCACACAAAGGGAACACTGCACAGCCCACAACCCAGTCCAGGCAAGCGTATGTTCCACAAAGGAGAAAGAGTTCAAACAAGAAAGCCATGCCAGGTTTCACAGTTTCCTTTTGAGGGAGCACCTACGAAAAATATTAAGACAAGAGAAGATTGGGACGCCTTTGGTTTTAGAAACATGTTACATTCAGTGATGCCTATAGACAATTTAGAATTAAGTAAAACATTGGTCTATACTCCTGTTGTCTGCCCTGGAAAACTCACCATTGGATGTGTTTACATAAGCAATTATTTCAGCCCCTGGTAAGTGAGCAACCAAGAAAATGTGACCTACACAAATCTGACCCTGCCAGTTCAAGATTCTAAACTTTATATGCTTTAGAAATCAAGTCTGTAACATGCTAACTCACATAGTAGTCTGTGTTTTCATTCCTCTTTGATGGAGCTGGCACCTCTACTGTATAACTATTCCTATTTTCCATCATAGTCATTGTTTTGAATGCCTGCCATTCATTTTTGTATCATTCACTTACCCAGCACATCTGCAATGCACAGAACAAACGCTTTTTAAAAAGTGGTTAAACAAATTACTGAAAATTATCCTACCCATAATGATAACTTGAATTATTATTGCAAAGTCTACCTCTTGAAGAAAAAGTGAAGTCCCATTTAATTTTGTGATTTTTTTCTGTTTAATTCAGTTGACACAATATAATACACATGCTGTATAAGCAAGTTGTCAGTGCTAAATAAATAGCACTGAGTGTAAAGATGGGTGAGATAATCAGAATGACCAAGCCCTGTTCAAGTCCCCACATGTAGAGATGGAGCCTATTCCATAGCCTTAAAAAAACTTTTTAGAGAAATGCAAAACATGAATAATCTTTTTAAAAAAATAGATTATAGCCTTGGATTTCTTTTTAAAATTTTGTGTGGATAATTATAAATAGACAAAGATTGGGACTTAGACTATTTTTAAACTTAGACTATTTTAAACCAAAAGTGTGTAGGTATGTTGAATATGATTTGTGTAAATATTCCAAGACTTAGTTTAGGTATAAAATGAAACAGAGGCATCTGTTGAAAAATGCCATAACTCTGTGGCAGCTGCTATTAAACCATTAACAGGATCAGGTTTTATTTAAACCAGATTTACCATTTTTTAACAACAGCCTATAGGAAAGCTAAAAACATTAGGTCAAATTACTGACAAAAGAGATCCTTAATCAAGCCATACTTTTCATTTGGCTAGCTGGCTGTGGGTAACATTTGTGATAAGAGAATAAAAGTTAAATGAGCAGAAGGAGGAGAAATGGAGTCAGAATCCTGTTTGAGCCATCATTTAAAAATCAAGTTGAATTGATGCTATTGACAATAATTTCATCTATTTTTAGCCCTGCATTTAGAAGTGAAAACTAGAGCCCCTGTTACACCAAACTCATATGTAATCAGCTATACATTCAAAGTAGACAAATTAAGAATTTGTCCAGTACTGACTCAATTCTATCATTAACTTTGTTGCAGTCTTAGGAAGTCACTTCTCTTATTTTTATATATAACTTTCCATGCACTTGAATTCTCTTATCCATAAAAAACAAAGATATAAATATCTTCTTCTCAAAGTTAATGTAATTATCCACTTAGTAAATACAAACATTCTCAGAAAATATAAAATGTGTATTTTTTAAATTTCTTTCTTCTAGGACTATCCCAAACACTTTTAAGACGACTTAGTAATAGTTCATTTTAATAAACAGAAAAATAACTATGTTGTTATTTTACTTACTGAACTAAGTTTTGCATGTTATTAAAAATAACATGCAAAACAGCAGCATCTCTTTTTAAGTGCATGAGAAATAGTTAAAGGCTACCAAGCACAATAATTAACATCATGCAGCCCAGTCGACTGAAGAGGAACTTCATCTCAACATGTTGTACAAGATGGGAGTCACATGCAACTACCCAGACCGCCCCAAAAATAAATAAGCATATGAACAAGACCAAACCTAGTCACTGATACTGACCGAGAAGAAAAATAAAAGTCATAAATTATTAAATAAAGGAAATGACTTTATCTGACAACAGTTGTAGTTATTCTTTTGGTGCCTTTCCTTTGCTGCATATCGTAGAAGTCCTCTGCCCTGCAACGTGTAGCTTGCAACTCCTTGTAACTCATTCTTTTCCTCTCTGGCAACAAAGGTCACTAAATTTTAGTGTACTTCGAGGAGGATCCTTTTCACAAAGCTGAGTACTTCCATAGATATCCTATAATGTGACATTCTCATGAGGATTTTTCAGTAGCTTTCTAGTTAAATACCATATGTCAAGAAAAATATGTATCTTGGTCTCCCCCAACTATCAATGCCCTCCATCATGTGAGTCCTGGTAGCTGGCGATCATAACATCTTCACAGTACCTTTATTTAATGAGTGCCATGAAAAGCACCTCTTTGGTGCTCTCCTCTTCCTCCTCCCACCCTCCACCCTCAAGTACTTGGCTGAATACATGAGTGATGAAATAATCTGCACAACAAACCCCCATGACATGAGTTTACCTGTGTAACAAAACTTCACATACACCCCCAAACCAAAATAAAAGTTAAAAAAGAGTACCCCTTTGGAAGGAAGAGCTGCTACAAAGCTGAACTCTATGCATAGCATAAGGGTGATGCATTTGATCTTCCAGACTGTAAAAAGTACATGTGAAAAGCGAGTGAAGAAAAATGGAATTCAAGAAGCAAATGGGAATTTTGAAGTCTTATTGTTGAATGGAGGGTTGGAAGAGAAAGTAATATTCCTTACACTTTTAAAGCATAAAGAATACACTTTTAAATATACTTTTAAATTAAAATAATCCAGAGAGGACTAGAGTAAATGATGCAAAAATGATAAACATGCATATTCACAAAACGTTGTTCTTTTTCTACACTTTGTGATTCTTTTATTTTTTCAGAAAGGAAGTTGATTAAATGATTTCAAAATCAGAGAGCCTTCAAGGTCCTGCTTCTGGTTATGACGGAGATGATCAAAAGTAACCAACTCTTCCACCATAAAAAGGAAAAAAATTCAGTTAAATTACAAAATTATATTTTTAACCCACTGGGAAACTGGGGACACAAAGACATTTAAAGGAAACTAAATTTTACAGAGGGATAAACCCTTCCTTTATGAACTATGACTAGAGGCAACTTTAATCCCAGCAAACAGGTGAAGAAGCAGACCAGTCATTGGTTAAAGTACTTTGCAGGGGAAAGACAAACGGGCTGAACTTTTAACAATTGTGGACTCTTACGGACTATTGAAAACATATCAGCCTCCGACAAAGAGTAAGCTCTCACTATTTATCAATTCTCAACCTTAGGACTTTTAACAAGTGCTCAGCAGGATGTGAGCAGTTGAGTTTAGATAGGGAGCAACAAGAGATTTCCAGTGGCACAGAAATCCTGGGGCAGCACTGGAGAGCAGAGCAGAATGTCAGCTACATGGTGCATGGATAAGCAAGCCCAGCTGGAAGAAGGGACCTTTTACAGCTTAAAGCTTTTGAAACTGGTAGTAAATTAAAACTAACTAAACCTCTAAACCCAACCCCAACTTAGCTCAATTCCTGATTTGATAAGAGAGATCAGCCCTTGTGGAGGAGAAATATTTCCCACTCTGATTTCTGTAATTGGCTTATATACAATATCTGGCATATAATACACACATGTGAGACATTCAGAGAAGGAGGAAAATGTGATGCATGAACAAAAGAAAAAACCATTTAATGAAACTGACCCACAAATGGCCCAGATGTTGGAATTAACTACAACTATAAACAATCATTATAAATAGGACCCAAAATTAGAGGAAAAGATAGAAATAGCTAGTGAAAGTTCAAAATAGCTCAGAAGAGAACTTTAAAAATGTTTAGAACAGAAATCTGAAATATTTGAAATAATAAAATCATTAAATGGGCTTAACAGCAGAAATGGACACAACAGAAAAATGATAGGTAAATTCTAACAGAGGTCAATAGAAATTATTTCAACTGAGGCATAAAGGCAAAAAGAATAAAAAAGTAAACTAGAGTATGAGAGACTTAAGGGAAAATAATAAACAGTCTAACACACATACAGTTGGAATCCTAAAATGAGAAGAGAAAGATAATAGTGCAGGAAAAATTATTTGAAGAGATAATGGCTGAGATATTTCCAAAATTGATGGAAGACATCAATCTACACCACCAAGAAGCTCAGAAAATCTCAAGCAGAAGAAATACACAGGAAATACCATCTACACCTATCATAATCAAACTGATTGAAAATCAAAAGGAAAAAATCATAAAGACTCATCAATGATATCTAACCAAAAAAACTCACTAATGGCTGTCAAAAGAACATACTTAGGTAAGTATCCATATTTTCTCATCATGAAATTCTGAATTTAATATAAAATATTACAAATCATATGGTAAAATCTAACTTTTAGTTCTTAGCCCTGCTTCTTTACTCTGTACTCTGGTCACATAAAATTACTTTTATTTCTGTCACTGCACAAAAGGTCTCCAGAAACTTGGTTCATTATAAACTCTACTCTTGGTTGTTTTTTGCCTAACTGACATCGCATATTTACCATAAAAATTATAATTCCTTAGCATCATATTCAAGACCCTAATGCAGTATCATAACAAACTAAATTTCTAATTTTGTCTCCTATTAAACATATACTTAAATACATATTAACATGCATAATACATATCATATTAAATACTGTCAAAATTATTTTCTCAAATGCCTATACACACACACAGACACACATACACACACACACAGCACACACACAGAGTCAATTATTTTCTCATGGCAGCTTCTTCATCAGGAAATTCTTCTCCTCCCCCAAGGTGTTTTGCTCATTATGATCAAGGAATCTTGTCTTCAGTTTGGACAAGACATTCCAGGTTATCATTTCTAATCCACAGGTTCTCAAGCCAACGTACAGGCAGAGACACTGATAGGACCCAGATACAGGCCCAGGGATGGTGTGTCAGACAAGGAGAATGATAAATAAACTCAAGGATATCTTCCAAGTCTGACATTCTATGAGGAACAGGGATCGTCAATACAGCAAATCCATATACTTAATGTGCATTCGAAATAACAAAATTTTCTTTTTGAGGCAGACAATTCTGAATACTTGAGTGAGAATTGAAGCCACATAATAGAGTAATCTAGGTTATCCACTGAAAGTTTTATAGAACCATTACTGTGTTTTCCATTCTCTTAGTCCAAAAAAATAAATAGGTAAATCAGCTCTAATCTCTAGTCTTTCTGCTGCAGGACAAGAAAAAGTAGTTATTCTTAGAAACCTATCATAGCCTAGGGATCAAGAACACAGGGTAGTAACAACCACAACAGTCATTGCTTCTGAACAGAAGACAGAGATTCTTACTTCCTATGCCTCTGGAAAACCAGCACTCTCATGTCAAATCTAGCAGTTCCAGGTTCCTGTTTTAGGAAATTTATTTTTTTACTTCCTCAATTCTAAAAACTGGTATAATATCAATACTTAACATTTATACCCTAAATGCTAGACACTTTTTAAAAGCATTTTATCTTTATTAACTCAATAGCCACCATAATCCTATAAAGTAGATTCTATAGACTCAATTTCACAAATAACACAGCTGAGGGAAGGCCCAAGGTCATACAAAATGGATGTGGAGGGTAGAGCTAGGATCTGATTTTAGGCAATCTGCACCACAGCCAGTCATGCTAAGCTTCCTGAATGTAGGAGGGGCCAACTACAGACAGCCCACCTCAGATTCATGGTGAGAGACCTCAAGGTCATTCTGCTCTATCCAATTTACCACTCTTCCTGATTTCTACAAACTGGGGAGCTGGGGGTCCTCTTCCACATAGTTCTCCGTATCTAGGCAGTTCTCTCCTAAATGGCTCGTTTTGAGTTCACATACCCAAAACAGACATACTGCCTATCAAGAAGAAGCATTTTTACTCCAATAAAATCCTAACATCAGATACTCTTAAAGACTAAGTCTTTCTGAGGGGCTAAGTTTACCAGTTAGCTTACAAATGAATAATTCTGAATAAAAATTCTCCTTCAAGGAAGGGCACAATTCCATGATCCCTCAAACCCAAAGTCCCTGAATCTAATTTTACAATTTCTCAATGACTAATTTAATTCTTTGAGAAGCACCAACAATCACACTGTGATGTTTTCAAGCCCCTATGCTATCAGGCTCAGAAATTTAGTTTGTAAAGGAATTTCCCATGAGTGATTATTGAAAGTGTAGACTTCCAGACCTTACACTTACCTTGAATCCGTAAGTCTGGGGTGGGGCTTGGTACTCTGAATTTTAACAAGAATGTGAATAATTGTGAATCAAATGGCCGGTCAGCCCACACTTTGAGAATCACCACCCAATATTGTCACCAAGATAAGCAAGCCAAGTTTGTGAATCCTTGATTATATGTTGGATCCTCTACTGCTAAGGACAAATACATTTCTGCCTAAATCTAATTGAGTCATACCTGAATAATTACCAGTTAAGCAATATGACCTTTCCACCATTTTCCATCAAACATGACTGAAATCAAGAGGAAATATATGGTATGTCATCTTATTATATTGCAATTCCATGACCTGACCTCAACCTCAATATGTCATAACTCATCTCTTCACACACTACTCAGATGTTCAACTAAGAATATTTCACTCTAGAGAGATGGAAAAAATCTAATTGAATATTTTAATTTATAAAGTTCAGTTCTGGGATTCTCTGCTTTTCTCTCTCTATTTTTTTTTTTTTTTTACTGTGAAAACAAAAAGTTGAATTTCCTTTTTAGTTTCTCCTTGTTAGACAAAAGATAGATCTTTCCCTTCATTGTCCCTGAGAGTTGAACACATTGGGGAAAAATTGGGCACAGCCCATTACTTTTACAAACTCCAGTGAGTGAGCCTCAATGCACAAAAAGATGGCATTTTTGAACATCTGCGGCCTGATTAGATCAAAGACCAACAAATTAACCACAAATGGCTTTACAAGGAGCATGGAAATATATCATTTGGAAAGGAGAAAACTTTTGGCAATAATTGCTCATCAACGTTTTCCCTTTGGGCAGCCGACATTGCACCAAAGATATCTAGTAATGAAGTTAATGGCGGTGCAGCATTTTATATTTACAAAGCTCTTACATCACATTATATACGTTGTTGACATTAGCCCATTTTACAGGTAATTGGAAAAAATGATTTAGTAAAGTAATGACCTGCTCATGTTTCTCCAGCTGCTGAATTGTTGAATTGACTATATCAAAACCCCCTATCTCTGACTTGGGTGTTTCCCTCCAATCATTCATGCACATTTATTAAATCTCTATTTTGCATTTAGACACCACTTTTGGCACTTAGGATAAAAAACAATTGAGTGAGACAAAAAGCTTTCTACTCTCACTGATAGGAAAGAGAATACACAATAAACAAATATATATGAGATAGTAGTGATAAATGTTTAGTCTATCACAATTGACATTGAAATAATGAAAATAAATAGCAATGGACTAGAAAATGACTAGAGGAGGGGGCTGTTCTGTTAAGAAACTCTTGTCTAAGGAAGCAACCCTTACCCTGAGAACTGCCATGTCAAGGTGTGAGAGAAAAGCCTACGAGGCAAGAAGCAGTAACGAATTCAGTGGCCCTGCAGCAAGAAATGAGCTCAGTGTGTTCAGAGAATGAGGCAAGGCTGAACTAAAATACACAAGCAAAAAAACTAGAATGCAATAAAAGTAAATAATGGGATAGAGGCCAGATCATATACTCTTTGAAGGCCCAGGTAAGGAATCTGCATCTTATTATAAATGCAATGAAGATATAAATGCAAGGAAAAATCTTGAGCAGAGGCTGGATATGACCTGATTTTCAGTTTGCTAAATTGACCTTTATTGGTCCTGGAGTTTAGTGATGCTTTTGTTTGAACATAAATCTGTTTTCTGCCACCACCATAAGCTTTGAGAGTCTCATCAGTTCAAAGTCATTGACTATCGCTTTGTATACGTATGAGGCAGATGATGGGAAAAGATAGCCAGGCCCATCCTTTGCAATTAACAGGCACTGTGACCTTGGAAAATTCTTTGCCCTACTCAGTCCTTCATGACTTCACTCAGTGTTCATAGGAGAATTAATGCCTTAAAAATAATTGTAAAGCATTTTGTATAGATGTCGAAATATTAAAGCATATTCCCTCTGAATGTGAGTGAGTTCAAATATAGAAGCAAGTTCCTCCTCTTTAGAGAATTCAAAATGATTTGATTGTTGAATTGCATGCCAAGTGAACAAGAACTACTATTTTGTAACTAGGGCATTCTTAACTCTGAATACATTGGATGTGAACAGATGTAGAGAACAGACACAAAGGACAAAGATGGATTTATGGCATTATAAAAGCATTCCCAATAAAATTAAAAATGCGTACCTGCATAAAACACCAAAAATGTTTTAAAGTAAAAAAAAAAAATTCAACTAAAGGTAGTCAATAGTCGTTTCTTTTACAACCTCAAAGCGACTCCGTAATTTCTTAGAATTGTTTATTTAAAAAATATTTATTGAGACAGATGCCTTTCTAGTTGCTGATGATACAGAAGTGAACAAAACAGACCAAAGTTCCTACTCTCAGGAATCTTACATTCTGGTGCTACCAAGTATTCTTAAGATTGAATGACCACCTGTCAATGCTATGCAATGTGACAGCCTCCTTTCTGAATGTTAATGTACCACATAATACAGAGCCTATCCTTTGAGAGACAGAAGGCAGAGACTGGAAAGAGAAAGAATATTGGCTTTAGAAATAGAAAGAAATCTGGTAAAAATACAAAAAAAAAGGAATGATATTGGTGGGTAATTTGCCAATGTGAAAAACCAATATATCAGTTATTGTTACTTTCTTTAGGGAAAGTTGGGAGCCTTGATGTTTGGACTGAGGAGCCATTCACATGTGGACTTAAGTTCCACTTCAAACATCTGAGCAAGTTCTCATCTCTAAAACCTCAGTTTTTCTCACCTGCAAAATGGATTTAACAATGAATTGGGTTGTGTGCTGTTAGCACTGATAGTATATACTCAGTGCATAGTGATGTAATTGGCACACTACAGGCACTCAGTAAATGGTAATCTATCACTCCTCCAAGAGAATAAGTGAGTCAGTGACTTTCTGTACCCATTGCCTTGAAACCTCTCACATCACCCAACAGCAAGGAATATAGAGGAAAGTCGCATCAAATTTAGTGTAAACTGAGTTTCCTCAAGAAGAGAATTAAGAAAGGTACTGTGGCACTGTTTATGATAGCAAAGACTTGGAATCAAACCAAATGCCCATCAATGATAGACTGGATAAGAAAATATGGCACATATACACTATGGAATACTATGCAGCCGTAAAAAAGGATGAGTTCATGTTCTTTGCAGGGACATGGATGAAACTGGAAAACCATCATTCTCAGCAAACTGACACAAGAATAGAAAACCAAACACTGCATGTTCTCACTCATAAGTGGGATTTGAACAATGAGAACACATGGACACAGGGGAAGGGAACATCACACACTGGGGCCTGTGGGAGGGTGGGAAAGCTAGGGGAGAGATAGCAGGGGGGTGGGGATTGGGGAGTGATAACATTAGGAGAAATACCTAATGTAGATGACAGGTGGGTGGATGCAGCAAACAACCATGGTGCGTGTATACCTACGTAACAAACCTGCATGATCTGTGCATGTACCCCAGAACTTAAAAGTATAACAAAAAAAATTTTTTAAAGGATTGACTGAGACCTTTTTGAGAAACGTTTTGAAAGACTGGAGGAAATTAACATACAGAGGAAAGCAGAGAACATTGTACATCAAGGACTATTGTTATAAAGATAAAAATAACTAAAGCTACCAGTTATTTCCTACATGCAATCTACTATGCTAAAGAACTGATATATCACATTATTTAATGCTCATAAACCCCCTATGAATTAGATATTAGATTCCCATTTCACAAATGAGAAAAATGAGGCCAGGGAATTTTTAAAAATAGTTTTCCTAAAGTATTGAATGCTAGTAAGTAGCAGAACCAGGAATCCAACTCTGGTCAGCCTCACTCTAAAGATGTGCTCTTAATTACTACACTTTGGGTCCAGTTTTCATTTGTTTTCGTGGGGGAAGGGGCAAGGGAGTGGGGTGTCCTTTTGCTTGATGGAGAGGCACATGTGCAGTAGCAGCTGGAAGCGAGTTGGGGGTGAGTTGGGAGAGGCCATGGCTGGAAGTAAGATGCCCAGTGACTGCCCATGTCATTGAAGAAGGGCCATTGGCAATCAAGAGTCTCCCAGGTCCGAGGTCCCCTTAACCAGCAGAGGTGACTCGTTTAAGAACAGACACAAAGGGCCTTCCTCCAACTGATATAATGAAAAACTTTCTAAAGCTGAACAATATAATATACTCCAGAGCTCTCGATTATTAATGGTAATAACCAATAATCAATAAAAGCAATCATGTGTCAGCTCTAGTTTTACTAAGACTCTTCCTTCCTATGAGTTATTAAAATCATTTCAACTCTTAGATATTAAATGTCACCCAGAAAATAACCTCTTGCAAAACGTTGGGTTCATCATATTGTAAGAATTAATACTTTAGGTCATTTTAATCATTTTCTGATATATGCAGTTTTCAGGAAGCACCTCAGGGGAAGAACATGGTAGCCATGACTAATAATGACAAGAATATGACCTATATTCTTCATATACATATTGGACTTGGAGTATTTCCAAAGTACTTGACCATCTTAAGTATTTAGAAACCTTTAAATAAAAAATAAATTCACCTATTTCACTGAAATTGAGCATCCTTTCTTTGGGCATAAAACTTCAAACTTACTAATTTTATGGCTATATTTTAAAGTGAGTGCCAGTCCTAGCTAGATGACTATATGATAAGCGTCCTAAAATTTCAAGAAAAGGCACTAAATTTTTCACAGTATTTGTGTTTCATTCTCAGTGTAATAAAAATATGCCACACTTTCAATAATGAATAATAGATTCTCCGTTTGATTTACATGCATGGATTAAATGTCATGTTTGAAAAGTTGCTATTTTATTCATATTGGATTTCCCTCCAGTAAAACAAAAATGGTACCTATCTACTACTGTAATAATGACACCTTGCCACACTGATATATATATACTAACGGGCTGATATGCTTTTTAAAAATTCTATAGATCTGTGAAATAGTCTAACAGCATAGGGAGTTTCAGTGAGATTTTCTCTGAGGTTCTTATGTGTACCCTACAATTACCCAAAACCTCCATTCATGTGGCTAAATGAAAGGAACAGTGGAGTCAGACCTCTCTCCTTTCACAGATGAAGCTCATTTCAGTGATGCCAGATTCATATGTTGATTTCTAAAAAGCTGATGTCTTTTGTGGCTCCTTCTTCTTACCAGAAAATAAAGGACAATTTATTGTCATCAGTTTTTCATGAACCCCTCCTGTATTTGTAGGAAAGGGCTGCCATAAGAAAATATTACAGACTGGTTGGCTTGAGCAACGAAAATCTATGTTCTCACAATTCTAGAGACTAGACTAAACAACTTGTGAGCTCAAGTTGTTGGCAAGGCTGGTTTCTCCTGAGGCCTCTGTCCTTGGCTTGCCGATGGCCATCTTGCTCCTGTGTCCTCACATGGGTTTCCCTCTGTGTTCATCTGTATCCTAACCTCCTCTTCTTATACAGGCACCATTCCTACTGGGTTCAGGCAAAGAAAAGTAAACTCTTTCTCTTCTACCTTGGTCTAAAAACCATTAGTTTTAGAAAGGAAGGATTTAAGATATTAAAATATAAATATTATTCATTCACAACTGTTCTCATATTGTTTCAAACAATATAATCATGGCCACAATATGAAGGGGAAGAATAATGACATACTTTAGTTAATCAAAGCTTCATTTAAAGTGTATATTTGAGTTTTGTTTATGGTCTTTTAAAGATGGTTTGTTTTAAGTTAAAAATCATTTTAGTCCTTCAGCGTGTCAGGTACTGAGCTGCATGGTAACATTTACTCTGACCCAGTACCCTACAGGTGGTGAAGTCATACGATTAAGGAGATGGGGCTTATTGTGATGACAATTTTGCAGTTGAGATAGGGGGAGGTACAGGCACATCGAGAAACTGCTGTAACTCACATTGCTAAGTAGGTTTTAGAGTCAAAATTCTTGTCATGTCATAAAAACACACACTGAATCACCATTCTGCCTCATCTCGGCCTACAGTGTTTAGTCCTTACATTTAAATATACAAAAATTAAATTATATGATAGCATTCCCAAAAAATTTTATTAGTAATTAAACTGATTTATTTTCTTTGTCCAAAGAAAAAGCCTCATCTGATCACAAATAATTAAACAGCAGAACTTCCTGAAGGCAAGAGAACTAATAAAGGTCCATATTCTGTCATAAGGAAGCCTGGGTGGTCACATTCTATTCTCTGAGATCTCTGTTCTGGTAACTTCTTTGCTATGGAGTGTGTTTTAGTACCATCCATATGATGGCATTTGTTTACTTCTTCCTCAAGGAATCCTCAAGATTCCCATAATTTAGTGTAAGCAAAATCATTTTTTTGCCTTTAAATTAGTAGTAATTAAATTTCATCATTCACACACTGACATGTGATCCAGAAAACAGATGGACTTATCAAATAAAATGGGGTTAAGTACCATCAAAATTAAATAATTATTTTCCTTTGGTTGACACAGGCACTCAATCCAAGACATGATTTTATTTAACTTGTGGTATGGGGTAATGTGAAAAATGCAATCTGTAACCCTAAATTGAAGGAAATCATAGTCTTCATGCAATCACTAAAGAAATTGTTCCAGAATAATATAGCCTTCCAGAAATAATAACCCGGTAATGTCAGCAAATTTGGAGTTGGCCTGGGTTACCTACTGCATACAGCAGGTTGTGGTCATGTTCATTACATCTGCCTGAGGCTTAGCCAAACTTGAGAACATGACCTTTAAGAATTTTAAAAAATTTATTAATCAGTGTTCTTTGCCTGAATTTTGCTGGTTTTGCTTCTTTAACCTATTATTTGTATCATTGTTTTAGGTTGGTCAATCCTCACAGACATCAAAAATGAGAATTGGAAGCATAACAGTTCTAGCCAATAATTAACAGACGGTTCTTTCAGCTCAGATACCATTGTCAAAGTTCAATAACGATATTTCAAAATGCCACCCAAAAAGCATGATAATGTGAGATAATCAGTTATAAGAAAATAATCATCACAGTTCTTAATTCGTATCTGACTTTTCATTTAAAAAAATGATTTAACCCATTTCTATCTCAGTCTTCTGTACTGTACTGATCTAAAAATTCTGTATTTCTTTATTCACATTGATGGATAAGGAACCAAATACAACTGGAGACAGAGTAAGATCTGTCAGCAAACTTGCAAAGGATCTGTGTACTTTTCTCATAATAATATTTTCCTAATTTAATGTGTTCTTATAGTACTATTTTTATAGCTCTTTGTCTTGCAAATTATAAGCAAGACAGATTCTCACACATATTTGAATAGTTTAAAACCATCATTTCCAAACTGTGGCATATTTGTTTTGTGAAAACTAAAGATGCCGTAGCGGCAACCTTTTGACTTAACTTTGAGTTTTCACTGAGTTAATTAGTTGAATAAACAATAATTTAATTATGCAAATTATATGATCATTTATTCTTTCATTTGTTATTCAAGGTCTCTTAATTGCCTTATATTTATTATAATCGAATAGAAAGGCATGTATTTTATATTCCTTTGTAAAATTACAAAACATTTGAAATACAGAAATTTCAACCAAAAAAAAAATACAAAGGTGTTATTCATTCCTGGCTGTTTCCTTGTAATGGAAAGACATCAACTGTAAGTTATTTTAATATTCCATCGAGGGCATACTTGTTATGTGTCGGATGGTGTGCCCCAAAAGAAGATATGTGGAAATCCTAACCCCCCAGTACCTCAGACTGTGATTTTTCTGGAGCCAGAATCTTTTAGGATTTAACCAAGTTGAGATGAGGTCATTGGGGTGGGCCCTAAGCCAATATAACTGGTGTCCATATTAAAAAAAAAAGAAAGAAAATTTGAACACAGAGACTGAAAAGTACAGAGGGAAGATGAAGTGAAGACACATAGGAAGAAGGCCATGTGAAGGGTGGAGTGATGGATCTACAAACAAAGAAATGCCTGGGGCTCCCACAAACTAGGAGAGAGGCAGGGGCAGGCCCTTCCCTCACAGCCCCAGAGGGAGCGTGGCTCTGCCAGCACCTTGATGTCAGGCTTCTGGCCTCTAGTACCATGAAACAATACATTTCTGCTGTTTTTAGCCATCAAGTTTGTGGTATTTTCTGATAGCAGCCCTAGGAAACAAATACAATATCCTTAGTCAAAAATGGATGCATTTGTGACACAACCCACTCTTTAATAATAGGTTAGGTGACTAAATTTTTTTTCTTTATCAATTTTGTCCCAGAATTTTGAACATATTTTTCTATTGTCTTCAGTCCTCTACTGTTTCTATCTGCAGTTTCACTAGAATGTGTTCAGATGTGGATTGATTTTACTTGGTCTGCCTCAGAATTTCTGTTCCCTTAATCTGAGAGTTCATGTCTTTCAATGAGTCTAGGAAATTAATAAATAACTGTTAACCTCTTTATGTCTTTCCCTCATTCTCAGTAGTCTCTGTTCTGGAAATTGTATAAAATGTATGTTAGACCTTCTCTGCAATCTTTGCAAATCACTATGAATCACTTTTCACTTCACATTTTCATCTCTTAGAGATGTAGTCTAGGAAGTTTCCTCAGATCTGAGTTCCAGTTCTTTAGTTCTCTGTTCAGAGAGTCAAATCTCTATGATAAATCTTTTCAATTTCAAACACTGTATATTTTCATTATAGGAATTCTATTGTAGATTATTCGGAGAAATATTATTTTAAATGAAACATAGAGAAAGATAAACTTTGTATTTCTCCAAAAAAGATTTTTTTCTTTGATCTCCATCTAGTGGTCATATTTTTTGTCTATCTATCCCTTTTAGACACATTTTGAGTAACCAATATTTATGGAAAAGGCTGTTTCAACACCCTATACCTAAAGAGTCCAAAGTCTCATCTCCCGAATGGTCATTAAAATCCAGTGTTTGAGGTGAAGGATGCCCTAAATACCCTGATTTGATCATTACACATTGTGTGCATATATCAAAATATCACGTGTGCCCTCAAAACATATACAAATATTATGTATCAATTTCAAATAGTACATAAAAATAAAGATTAAAAATGCAAACCAAAAATAAATCCAAACCTTTAGATCAACAAGACTGATTATCTGTTTTCCCCTCTCCCAGGCAGCAACAGCCCCAATCTACTCATTTTCCTCTCTAGTTTTCAATTTCCTCTTCATTCCTGGTACCCAAAGAGATCCCATTGATTCTTGAGTGTTTATGAATTTAAAATCCTTTTGGTTATATCTTATCTAGAATTTCCAGGTGCTTAAAGAACAGAATCGGAAAATACAATATGCCTTTTGGCTTCTGATCCTGAAAGGATGGGGAACTAAGATAACCTGAACACTGACTTCATCATCCTGCCAGAACTGGAAGTCAAAAGGCCTATTTTGGAGCATCTTCTTCCTGAGATCTAAGCTTATTCATTGATAATGAATACCATCAACAAAGGAGGCAACGTTTCCTATTTGAAATAGTGCCAGGATAAATGTCAGAAGACAAGTAGGCTCCAAATGTCTCTGCCAAAGAATTATTCAAAATCTTTTTAGCAAGATACTCAGAGTGAATGTGCCTATGCTTAGTGTCCATAATTTAACTTGATTTAATATGATTCTTAGAGTAACTCAAGGGAGTTGCTATTACCTCATCTTAGAGTAACTCAAGGGAGTTGCTATTACCTCATTTTACATTATGGGACTGCGGTAGAGACAATTTAACTCATCATATTTGACCAGCTCCACCTTATAATACAGGAAGACCAATATTACCATGTAGAGTTATTTGGGACAAGATCCAAGTGATAGTATCTGGAAGTGGGGCTTTGGTGTGACACACCTTTGGGCTTACTCACATATTCACTGCTTTCCTCAGGAGCCATCTCAAATATTTATAAGCAACCCTTTCCCTTATCCTTTATGCATTTGCCTCCTAGCCTAGCCTGATGCTAAAGGAAAGCATATAACACTGTACCCTCATTCCAAGATCCATTAAAAATATAACCTTACAGGTGTATACTGTGACTTTCCTCCTCAGACTCAGTGCTTCTCTAGAATGAAGCCCTGCCCATTTATTTGGATGGTGTTTCTTGGCTCTTTCTTTTTGCACAGGAATAGATAACTATCGAATTAGCATTCATAAGATGCTGTGCACTCTCAAATGACCTTATGGAAGCCAATTCCTCCAACTCATGGACTGAGAAAAAAGATAAACCTGTCTTAGACTTGTATTTAAAATGTAATAAAATAAATTCCTTACATGTCCCTAGATCATTTATATACACAATGCACATGTATGTGTTTGGTGAATGTATTTCTGTTATTACAAAATTACATTGTTTTAAAATTTACTGTTCTGTCAGTCTCCCACAAACTACCAGCAGAGTGACTGGCAGGCAGAATTGTGTAGTTAGTGAAAAAACTTGATGTGATTGGGTAGAGCCCATTGGAATGAATAGGACTTTGAGCAACAGCGTTTTTATTCTGAAAGCAAAAAGCCTCAGATGACTTCTCTTTCCTGTCAAGTTCTGGATGTTTTGGTGCTTTTCTTGTTTTTGTTTTCACCCTGAATTTTGTACTTTTCTTATGACACTGAATGTGAAATAGCCTAGTGTATTTCTTTGGGGATCTAGGATTTTGCTAGGTGATACCAAGGGATGGATGTAATTCAGTGACATTTTGTCAGGCTGTTAAAGAGTAAATTTTCCTTGACTGTGGCAGGAGGTAATTATTTTTTGTTTGTTTGGTTGGTTCTGACACAGGGGAAAGAAATTGGGGGTTGCTATTTCAACTAGTCCAAGATACTTTCTGTTCTGTTTGGCAGGAAGGGAAAACACATTTTATTACTGGAATGGTTGCCAGCTTTTGCTTTTCCCTACAGACTTGATGTGGTTTTTAATACTATGAACATTTTTTTCAACTTTTATCTTAAGTTCCATAGTACATGTGCAGGATGCGCAGGTTTGTTACATAGGTAAACATGTGCCATGGTGGTTTGCTGCACAGATCAACCCTTCACTCAGGTATTAATCCCAGCATAAATTAGCTATTTTTCCTGGTGTTCTCCCTCCCCCCACACACCTCGACAGGCCCCAGTGTGTACTGTTCCCCACAGTGTGTCCATGTGTTCTCATCGTTCAGTTCCCACCTATAAGTAAGAACATATGGTGTTTGGTTTTCGGTTCCTACATTAGTCTGCTGAGGATATTGGCTTTCAGCAAGATCCATGTCCCTGTAAAGGACATGATCTTGTTCTTGTTTATGGCTGCATAGTATTCCATGGTGTATACGTACCACATTTTCTTTATCCAATCTGTCATTGATGGGCATTTGGGTTGATTCCATGTCTTTGCTATTGTGAATAGTGCTGCAATGAACATACATGTATATGTATCTTCATAATAGAATGATTTATATTCCTTTGGGTATATACCCAGTAATGGCATTCCTTGGTCAAATGGTCAAATGGTAATTCTGCTTCTAGGTTTTTCAACATTTTGCAACATCAGTCTCTTAGTGGTTCTACCCTCTCTCCCTGAAGATGTCTGTGATGTACTTCTTAATCCTCTGATCCCTCCTGGCATTTTATCTGCAGTGTACCCTGTTACAATCATTCAACAGCTCACATGGAATATCTTCTACCTACCAAACATATTAATAGATGTGGCTTACACTCTAGTAGGCCTACAGAATGAACATCTAAACAAATGATAACAATAATAAAAACACTCTATATTGCCTTTTGATGTAAATAGTTATTTATGCAGATGGTTCTAAAAAGCAAGCTCTCTGAATGATATTTTTGTAGCCCAACTCCATGCTTTAAAATTTTAGGTACTTGATTAAAAAGCACTAAAATAATGTAACTGCCTATTAGGCTGATTGGACTATTTCTAGAAAATTATTAAGTAAATTCTTAGCTACCACCACTTTCCTGAAATTTCTTTGAGACCATTGGTGAGGACCAAGTCCTCAGTTCAGGGGTTGACCAATACCTGATGCCTTCATGGTACCTGTCCTCAGATTCTAGTTCTGACAGTAAGTGGGTTCCCCAGGGGAAGTCATCTTCACAACCAAATGAGACTAACACCCCTCACCTATATTCCATTATTCTTAAAAAGGCCTTTAAGATCACTTATTGGAGAAGAGAAATTATTAACCTATATTGTTCTCAACAAAAGTTTAATTTGAAAATCTGCTACTAGGAGGTTGCAGGGAAAGTGAATGCTTATACACTGTTGGTGAGAGTTTAAATTTGTTCAGCCACTGTGGAAAGCAGTGTGGCAATTTCTCAAATGATTGAAATCAGAATTACCATTCAACCCAGCAATCCCATTCCTGGGTATACCCAAGGAATATAAATCATTCTACTATAAAGACACATGCACATGTATATTTATTGCAGCAACATTCACAATAGCAAAAGCATGGAATCAACTTAAATACCCATCAGTAGCAGAATGAATAAAGGAAATGTAGTACATATACCACAAAATACTATGCAGCCATAAAAAAAGAATGAGACCATGTCCTTTGCAGCAAAATAGATGGAGATGGAGGCCATTATCCTATGTAAACTAACAGCAGGAACAGAAAACCAAATACCACATGTTCTTGTCTATAAGTGAAAGTTAAAAAACAAGAACACATGGTCACAAAGAGGAAACAACAGACACTGGGGCTCTCTTGAGGGTGAAGGGTGGGAGGAGGGAGAAGGTAAGAAAAAAATACCTTAGTATTCTTAGTATATGGGTGATAAAATAATCTGTACACCAAACTCCCATAACACGTTTACCTACATAACAAACCTGCCCACGTATCCCTGAACCTTAAATAAAAGAAAAAAGTTATTTGTAATATACACATTCATCATATTAATTTAAGAAAAATTCCAGCATGTAAGAATTTTTAGGCTTCACTAACAAAGAGATACCATAATTATAACAATAATAATACAAGAAGCTTCTCAATTCTTACTGAGTGTTGGCACTATGTATTTCTGCAAGCCATCAGCTCAGCCATTTTTTACATGCCTCTGGTAGGCAGGCATTGTTATACCCATTTCACAGATAAGCCAACTGAGGCTTGCCTAGTTTCTGAGTGAATCTTATCAGAGGTCTTTTTTCTTTTAAGAATTCTTTGCCAGAAAGGGTTTTAATCCCTGTTTCAAAGAGAGGGCTGGCATCCTTATCAGTTCTCCAAACTGTCTGAAGACTGGAGTGGATATGGATTAAGGTTAAACTGTGATGAGATTCAAGATCTTCTACCCCAAAATATTAAGTGGGAAAGCCACTCTAACCTTCCCCTCACCCCTCTTCCTTGAGGCAGGTCATAAAACCTAGAAAGTTCATTTTCCTCACCCTTCTCTCTGGAAGTAGGTCATAAGATCCTCATGTGAGCAGTACCCTTCCTACACCCAGAAGAAAGAAACCAAACACAGACAGTCCAAGAAGGATCTGAACAAACAGCGCTTGCTAGGTTCCCCCTAGTTTATTACCATTAGATCATACTTTTCGTCCTCAAATCATATTCCACCATGACCGTCTACTCTTCATCAAACCTAAGCATAAAAATACACACACTTATCTACTTCTTTGGATCTTCGTTTATAAAGGCTCCCCACGTCACGTAAAACTTCTATTACAAAAATATGTATGTTTTCTCTTGTTAGTCTGCCTTTTGTTACAGAGAACTGAGCCACGCATCCTGTGGTGGGTCTGGAAAGAGATCGTTTCCACCCCTAGAGCTGGAATATTCACTAAATGTCTACATAGCGTCTGGCATTTTTGCTTGTTTGTTTAATTGTTGTTTTTAACCCCTGTCAACTTCTAAACAACAAAGTGGTCATCTGGGATTTCACACTTATTATTCAATGGAGTGGCTTCTATGGACACCATGTACTTTTACCATTTCTTACAATTCACCAGGAAGCTGCTGCTCAGTTAAAAAAAAAAAAAGTAGTAGCCATTGTCTTCAAGGATCTTAGATATCTAAGAAGCCAAGGTGGTGAGAAATGAAGGTTGAAATCTTGTTTCTTTCTCACACATTGTAGGTAAATAATGGCATCATAGGTTTGTTGTTTATAGATCTTTACAAAATTGTTCATTTTTACAGCTTCATTTTTCATTTAAACATTTTTATGTGGTCATTCAGCAGCCAGAATAAATACAATACATTATCTGAAAAATATGTTCATGTGAAGACTATATTACTACCACCCCTTAGTGAAATACCACAAAATAAAATTAATGAAAAGAATACCTTTTAACACAAAACCTAAGGGAAAATGAGGAAAGAAAGTACACTACTATTTAAAGAAAAATTATTTTCTTCTTAAATATCACTATATACCTATATTAATTCTCATTTTTTTAAAGAAATTGATGTCAACAGTGTAAAAGCTAATTCTAAATTTGTGAACAATCTGTGCCATGCCCAGCATCCAAGGCATCTGCATGAAATGAACGTTCTGGGACTAACCCAGCCCCTCTTCTTCATTTTCTCTTGGGCTGGAGTTGCCTGGGAGGCACAATCTGCCCAGTCTGACATCCCAAAGAATCCCCTCCCTGCTTCTTCAGGTAACTTGATGCTCTCTGACCCACCCCCTAACAGTTCTCACCACCCCCTGTTTTAATCCCTGCATCCGGGATCACTTTCTAATCTTATCCACCGCTTCCTCTCCCAGTATTATCTCCTCTAGAATTCCTTTGCAGGGCAAATACATTCCCCTATATCCATCATATATTTTCTGAACAGTCCCTCCAATGCTCTTCTTACCTACAATCTGGTTCTCACCTCAGATCAGTGACCCTCACTTCCTCCATGCATACATATTCGTTACTTACAAAGTACACATGTCAGTGATCTCTCAGCTTACACAATCAGAAAAGGGGAAAAATTATACCAAGAAGCCATAAAGTATGTTCTTGATACGTAAGGATGGCCTTTCCATTTTACACAGGATTTAGGGTGTCTATGCATGGCCTGTAACAGTGCTTGGCACATAATGGGTGATTACTGGGAATTTGCTGAATGAATGAATGCATGAATAAATGAATGCAGGCATGCATAAAATCCTTTACGATTATTACACAAAGTATTTTATCTAAAATGACATGGACAAAGATGGAAGGTGGAGATAGGAAGTTGGAGAAGCTAAGTAAAAAGAAGAGGCTAGATGCAGACAGGCTGCTTACCACATAAAGGTTTTCATGGAAATACAGCCCCACATCATAAAAGTTTCCATTGTGCCTGATGGGGTGTGTTCTGGTCTTCAGTTGCTCTGTTTGCCGCCACTGCAAGACACAGCCTCCCAGTCGACCAAGCAGGGACACTTTGAGCACATAACAGCCTGGGGGAGCCTTGTCTTTAAGGCCCCTCAGGCATCTGATTTGGATTTGCAGAGGCTGAGGTGGTTGAGACTGCTCATTCTCCACAAAAGGCAGGGTTCTTGAATTACTCAGGAACTGGGTGAAACCACACAATTAGTAACAATGGGCTTCTGAGGGGGAAAACGTAGACAATTATTTTTATCCAACCTGTAATTGTCAGGCATTAGCCATGATAACAGTTGAGGACACAAGATATGTAATTAGGGGGTCAAAAGGCAAACCTGCCATTGCCGGGAGGGGAAAGTTTAGCCATTTTTTCAGCATGGTATGTTAATGATCTGTGACATCAGAAACCATTCATCTGTTATAGTAAGATAGAATTAACAGGAAGCCAACACTTCTAAAAACCACTCAGCATGTCTTCTAAGATATCTGGGGTGGGTGAACATGGGCAGTAAGCTTCAGACTTGGAGTTTGAATGGTGACAGTCCTGACTTTAACACTAACCACTGACCATAATGCCATGTTGATAAGCAGAGTGCAAAACAGGTCAAACTAACACCTCACCTGATCTGATACTTCCAGAGTTTCAGCAGGATGTCAACTTGCCCCACTGGCTGCAAAGGAGAGTCAAAAATGGTGGGAGGTGGGTGGAGGGATAGTATCTGTACGTGCTCTTTCTTAAAACTCAGCACGAATTGTGTGTGAATGAGGGACATGACTCAAGAATATTTTAGAGGACAATTAATTTCGTTTTTCACCTACAGCTGAGAGAAGCAGGCCATTTTCATTTTTAATAAGTGCTGAAAAGTTTATATACACTGATAAGATTTTTAGTGGACTATTTTTCAGAATAAACAAAAACTAAACTGAGATTATTATTAATAACAACTCAAATGTAGTGAAGTACTATTTTCTATACTTACAAGTTCCTAATATTTTTCAGAATTATTTGACCTCAGAGAATCCCATTACCTTGTACTTTAAGCAAAAATAATGTCCTTTCTGGAAGCAAGTTACTACTCTCTTGGCTACCCAAGTTATAGTGCAACCAGTTAATCTGCAGCCAACAGTAAGCATTTTTTAATCCTGCCTAGACTTTATTTTGTGGGAGATAATATATATTTCCATATAGATCGTATGCTTCTGGAATTAAATCACAGTTAAATAAACAGTGAAACTTGTTCAGCTTTCTTTGTTTTTTTTTTTTTCACACAAATCATACTTAAAAACTAATCGGAATAACAATTATTTTTGGTTTAATTAGAAAATCTTAATTAACAATAAAGACTTAACCTTAATATTTTGGCTTCCAAAAATATTTTTAAAATTAACACCATGTGAATAAATAAGACAATCTTTTTAAACCTCAAGGCAGGATTACTGATGCAGGCAGAGTGAGTTATTAAACACATTCTAAATTAAACGCCTCTATGAATTTTATACTGAAATATAT
Organism: Ateles fusciceps; assembly: GCA_036589455.1. NCBI lineage: Eukaryota > Metazoa > Chordata > Mammalia > Primates > Atelidae > Ateles > Ateles fusciceps. Next base: position 1,323,127 of record JAZHEH010002052.1, read on the forward strand.
TGTGATAGTTTTGCATGCCAAATGTGACATTTTGTATTTCAGATTCATCTTCTGTAGTAATTTTGGAAATGTCATACAAACAAAGATTTTGTCATTTACCAATGGAATTACTATGCATGGCCGCTCAGCCATCTCTTTGCTGGTTCTTGTGGTTGTTTCAAGTCAGCAAGCCATAAAAAATCTTTATCTCTCTGAAACACAGCAATTTGGAAGATAATCGAATGGTGACTAGGGGGCAGAAATGCCAGTCTGAGGAATTATACCACAATCTCTCTTGCATTTACAACCTTCCTCAAAGCGAGTGTCAGCCAAGTAGGGAAAGGAGATAGAAGATTCATCAAATCTCAAGCTTTGTCTCATTTGCATCGTAGCAGGCCTGCCTCATTGTCTCGCAGGACGGAGCCTGAGCCTGGCCTTGCTGACAACCTGTCTTTAGGAATTTTAGTGGCTTTGCCGAGAGTTTTCAGCCATTCTATTTCAGCATAGAATCCTCATCAAAAAAAAATATATATATATTTATTAAGACCTGCTAAAACTCTGTTTCTCTAAAGAGTCCTACAGGAGGAAAAGCACAGCAGGCAGCTGGGTCAATACAATTGATCTCATCATTTAACATTTTGCATCAGAGAAAAAGTCAGTGGCAAGAGCCTCACCTTCCAGAGGGGTCCTGCTGCTCTCTTTGAGTCATTAGTTACTTCTGTGAGGGTACCAAGCTGGGCTGCACTGTCCTTTTTACAAATATTTAGGTCTGCAATGAATGGTTGACTTGGAGTTCTGCTGCAGTTAAAAGAAACAAGGAAGATAAAAGAAAGAGAAATTGACAATGGAGTATAACAAAAAGGTTTGCTTTTAGACTCACAACACAGTTTGATGTTTTCCTTAAACATTTTGTCAGATTAACTAGAAATTAGGTAAACACCACATCACAGGCGCTGCAGTTGATTCAAGTCGAGGAGGTGAGTGGCTTTTGAGATGTGGCTCTATAGGAGGTGAGTGGAGATGCGGCCCCATAAAACATAAGACTCACTGCATCGGCCACTGATCTCCCAAGATGTCGCTTGTTTCAGCGATCATCAGAAGACTGAATAATTGATAAGACTTTTTGCCACTTCATTTCCTATCCTCTACCCCTTCAATACACTGTTAGGAAAACTGAGAGAAAAAAAATCCATTAAATAGATGATGAGCTGATATGACATAAAGTTTTTCCTTTTTTAATGCAGTGGATAGAGATCAAGATCTATTTCAACTCTAGAAATTCTCCCTAGGCTTTTTCCTCCTATTAACATTTACTGACTGTCTCTGAGGTTCTTCTTTATCGTTAACTCCTTTTTGCTGTTGTTGTTTTCAGCTTCTTCAATCCTGAGAGCAGTGTTCTTCTGCCTTCCCAAATTCATTTGAATTAAGAAGGATCCACATCTCAGGTCTCCTGACTTAAGTTTAATTCCATCAGCAGGGCCATCTGTGACAATGACTGTACCCTTGGCAGAGGAATAGCCTTTTTGGGCCTCACTGCTGATTTAGTTGCCTGTGATACAAATGATTTCCCTTAATTTGGTTAGAGCTACAGTGACACAAGGGTTCATTAGAATACCATTTGCTGGCAATTCAATTTCAAATTAAATACACTTTGTTGTAAATTTTATTACTTTTAAACTACTGTATCTATTGTCTTTAATGGCCCTATTATATAGTTATGAAGGTAAACAGATTTCATTAGTAGACAAACATTTTATGTTAACCACAGTGAGGTGATTTCCTCAGTTTCTTTCTTTGTTTCCTTAGCAAGAATTGTAAAGCACTTGGAAATGTACTAAACACTTCATCTAAATAAATTAGACACTAAATTCATGATTATAATCCTAAAGATAAAAAAAAGGAAAACACAGTCTCTGGTTAGAATCTCCGTCCTTTGTAATTAAAGATTTTCTAAAAATACCTTCCTTAAAGTGAAAAAGGAGCATAATGCACATTGAAAGGTTAAATCACAGCTGCAACCTGAAACCAGGTACCCAGAGACAAGTCTAGGGGTGTTTGACCTCTTGGAACTGCCATATTCTAGGTCAGGAACCTAGGCATCAGTTCACTTTTGCATTAGGTCCTAAGGTGTGTTCTTATTCTTCTCTCTTCGAGAGTACATCTTAATTTTATAACTGTATATGTGTTTGTCCATTGTTTTAAAATGTTTTAATTATATATAAAAACACCACCACCACCCACCAAAAACAAAAAATCACCCATTAACCTAGATCCCAGAATAATCACTGGGAAAATACTGGCTTCTATTCTTTATAGCTGAGTAACTAGACACACTTTCAAAAAAAAATTTTCCTTTACATAATGAGACTGATGCTATAAATACTACTATCTTTTAACTTATATTTTTCACTTTGTATGTTATGGGCATTTGCCATGAGAATTTTCTTTTTTTTTTTCTTTTTTTTTTTGGCTAACGTATCGTTTTTAAGTATTAAGTACCATAATTTATTTAAATAATCCCTTATCATTGAATATTTAGGTTAGTTCCTATTTTCACTACTGAAAGTTAGCCTATAAAGAACTCTCTCACATATAAAGTCTCGTAGGTTTTCCTTCCATTTTCTTAGTATCAAGTCTTATCATTGGAAATGCTGGGCACGGGAGGCATGCTGTTCTCCACTCACTCATCTCTGCCTTGAGCTACCTGCTCATTGAAATGTTGCCTTCGTGATACATAATCCTGTCTGTACAGCCTATTCTCTCAGACACTAAAGGGAGACAGGTCCAACTCCAGGTGATATCTTATTTGTACTGCTGATAGGGTTAGAAGTTCAAGAAAATGGCTATGAGTAAGCAGCACTAATATACTCCCAACCTGGCCCTACTGACATTTTGAATCAGGTAGTTCTTTGCTGCAGGACTGTCTGGCACACAGTAGAGTGCTCAACAGGATTCCTGTTCTCTACTGACTGGATGCCACTAGCACCTCTCCAGACCAAGTCCTAACAATCCAAAATGTCTCCAGACATTGCCAAATGTCCCAACACTGGGGACAATACTGATCCCTGCTGAGACCCACTGATACACAATACCAACTAGTATTTATAGAATACTGCATGCTCAAGGCACTCTCTCAAATTCATCGCATTTCTTATTTAATTCTTAAAATAATCCAATACGGTATTCTTACTTCCGCTTAACTGATGAGAAACTAATGCTGGGGGATGCTGACTACCTTCTTATGACTATCCTAAGGGTAAAGGCTGATTCAAAGTGAGACCAACCAACTTGAGCACTGCCCCTGACCCTGCACCTGCTGCCAGGCATCTTCTATACATGAATGTAGGAGCGGTGGCTGTCAGATCCAAACCCGGAAAGTTCCCATGCTGAACCATGGATTTTGATAGTTTCTAGGAAATAAATAAGATATGGCTCCCAGCTATATTACCATTCTATAATGCTCCATTCCCAAATATCATATAGATGAAGGGGCATAGATGTATCCCAGGATGAAATGGGGTCATGCTTCCCAAAAACCTAACCCTTTGGGTAAAGTGAACTAGGAGGTCTCTGTCATCCATAATTGGCCCATACTTCGTAGCAAAACATATGTACAAAATAAATAAAATACATTAAATCTAACATTAAGAGACATACTTCTCAAATGTTTTACCAGTCTTTAAAAGTGACATTGGAATGTATTGGTTGAGTCCTTCCCCTTCGAATTTCAAATCCTGCATGAAAGAAAATAGACATAAATCACACTGATTCAAAACACACTTGAAACATCTATGTAAAAGTTGACTTTTCTGATACCAGGCTATGTGGACCCTCAAGATTAAGCTTCCCAGAGACAAATAAGAACATGGAAATTATACCTTTAAAAATCACCTTATTATAGTATCTGATTTTTCTTACTTATCTAGCTACTTTTCATCCAGAAAGGCAGAGGAAATAGTAAACGACATAACAAAAGTAGGAGAAATACTTAGATCCCAGCACAGCTTTCTCTGTCTTTTCTCTCTGTTTCTATTTACTCTCTCTTTCTCACATTCACACACACATGTTCCACAGTGGTATTGTTTTAGATCATGTAAACGAACATATGGCTAGATGTGTTAGATGCTAGAGATGTCAATATTTTTATTCATACAATTTATTATTCAATCCAGGTTATTTGGAGGAAAGGGGGGATAAATAATTTTTGGGGAAAGGGGGGAGAAACAATTATGTATACTAGGATAACAGGCATAAACTTGGGCTATGCAAACTATAATGTATAAAACTCTATTAATACTATTAATAATAATCCTGTAGGGTTACATACAAGCAAATATCAACATACTCAGTGAAGTACAGAGAGAGATGGAGTGGGAATACCGAGAGTGAGAGAGAGAGAGAGAGAGAGAGAGAGAGAGCATGCACTCCATATGGAAGCAGCAGTCTTTAATAACGTAACGTGAAAATGACACACCATGACTTCTGCTGTGTGCTTTGCTCACACAGATCAATGCTGGTTCAACATAGGAGGCAGCAATACAAAGGTGTGAATAACAGGAGACCGGGATCACAGGTTCGTAGCAGTTATCAAATCCAGACAAGGAAATGTTGAAGGTTCTTTGATGAAGTCTCAAGGCCTGAGAATAATTCTCTGCAGCTCTTGGCTATACCTTCTGTACTCCTTTTTCCATCATCTGAATCATCCTTTTTTCATAAAAGGTGGCACATCTTTGAAGCTAAGTGGTGTTCTTCACTGGCTTTCTGCCATGATTTAAAGGTCCAAAGACCTCTTTTCACCTTGTTTTCTCTGTGTCCCTTTCAGTCCAAATAGGTGATTTTTCTGCTTGTATAATTCTTTTTAAAACTTTGTGGGTCTTCTATGAATCTTATTGTGGAGTCTACTATATTAGACAAAAGTCAAATTTACAAATCTTTTCAAAAGAAGACAAGTCTTGGGGTTCCCATTAACAGGATGAAGGGCGAGGCCCTTAAGATCTCTAGAAATCCTATTGCTTGATTGAGTGGAACTGTGAGGCATGCCCTTCATCTCTGTAGAGTCTCTTGTGTCTCAGTAAACAGTATTCTGAGGCACTGCCTTTGATATTTGTGAGGTCTTAAAAGATTTGACTGTGATGCTCTCAGCTTCATCCATGAACCATATTTTCCTGGCATGTGATCTTTGCTCAGAAGCCACCTCTTCCTTTGAGCATTGTTTGCTATCTTGGGAGGCTAAGAATTCTTATAAACCCTAAAGTCATAACTCATTTTGTCTAATAGTCCTTTCCTTAGTTTCTCTCTCTCCTCTCACATTTTGTCATAAGCAGCAAGAAGAAACCAGGCAGCACTTGAGATTCTGTGGTCAGGGATCTCTTTAGCTAGATCATCCGGTTTACTAGGCATATTTTCTACTTTTCACATAACTGCAAACAGCAGTGTTGCTAAACAATCTGACACTCCATAAAAAAGATTTCTCCTCCTCCATTTCCCAATGAGATTTTTTTTTTCACTTTCTTGTAAGCCCTCATCCCATTTCTTGAAGATGGTAAGATCAGAGAAGACTGACATTTAAAATGAGACTTGAAGGAAAAGAAGGGTTTGGCCTTACAAAGATTAAAGAGCTTGATTGTTCTAGGCAGTGAGAGCAGCATGTGCAAAGGCTCTGAGATAAAACATAATTTTGCATATGTAAAAACCTGAAAGAACATCAGTGTGACTTAGATACAACCACCAGGGGAGAATATTGGAAAATGGTGGTTGAAAACAGAAGCAGAATCCAGATCCTACGGACCCTGCAATGATGTTAATGAATGTGTTATGTGCAATTGGCAAGCCAGTAAAGGGTTTTAAGCAAAGGAATGATATTGTCTGATTTGTATATAATGGGAAATTAAACTTTGAAAATATTAATGTTTGTTTATTCCTCTATCCTATAAATCATCCTCCTCAGCAGAAGTCAACTATTATAGCTCCAGATAACTGGGGAGCAGAAATGCCTCTTCTGCTGTGGGGTGAACCACTCAGCAGCTATAAAGTTTTGCTAGTGGACTAGATGAGGAAAATAAGGGGAAATCAAGCACCAAAGACGGATATCAAGTTTCTAGCTCAAGACAATCAGTGGACTACAGCACCACCATTTACTGAGATGGGAAAGATCGGGTAAGTAATGGACAGGGCTTTGAGAGGCAAAACTTAAGGATCCCAATCGGACATGTTAAACTTGAGGTGTTTTTGAGATACTCAAATGAAGTGGTAAGTAGGAGTAAGATACATGGTTCTAATAGAAAATATCTTTTATAGGAGAAAAGATCAGAGCCTTTGGCTGTTACCAGCAAAAAATTAGGTGCTGCAAATTAATTAAATCATCCTTCAAGACACCGCTAAGCATATTCGTATGCATTATATTATTTATTTATTTGTATGTGTTACATTATTAATCCCCACAAAAGCCCAATGCTTTAGTGTCATAATTATTTCATACATAAGTAAACTGAGGCTATCAGACCTTAAGGCATTTGCCCAAGGTTACAGTACATGGTAGAAACTAGAGTTGACTCTCTGTGATTCAGCCCTTACTCAGTGTGACTGGTCTTTCATGATTCATTTATTGCCTTCCTAGAAGTTACATTCACAGGGTAACAGGTTTGTTTGTTTGTTTTCCACTTGCTTGCCCCCATATATTTTCTATTACTAGTTCATAACAAGTCCCCTTGTGAAAACAATTAAAGGTTAGATCAGTGGATGTACATGGCCCTTTGGAAACAAATAGAAAGCGCTAGATAGTAAAAGTTTATTAAATCTTATGACATTTCCCTTTGTACCAGCCATTTTCCAAAAAGGATCAAACAGAGCAAGCACAGTTTACAAAAAGAATGAATGAACTTCACCAAGCCAACTATGTGCAAATCTTCTCAAGTATTAGAGAAGCATCAATTCTTAGTGAAATAACTAAAATGTATCTCTTCATTAAAGAAGATTTTATCACAAACTTTATTATGTAATAATATTATTTCATGCAGCTTTAGTCATAGTTCTCCTTTTATATAAAAGTAATTCTTCTGTTGTATAAAAATTTACTTTGAAACACTTTGCAGCCTGGACTTTCCACCAGATTCTATTATTCTAAATAAGTGACAGTTGACTACAATTGGAGAACACAAAATAAACAATTTGGCAAAAATTATCAGTAAATATTGGTGATCAACCAGAAATTAAGAGAGTAATGTTCTACTTATTGATTTAACATCCAAACAAAATTCAAAAGATTTCTGGCTCTCACTGTAGAAGTTAAATAATGATTTTCCAAAATTACTTATCTAGATTTCTCTAGATCACTTTTTCTAACAGCAATATGAAGGAATGGCATGAGGCTTCTTTCTTCAAAAAAGATAAGGCAATCCCGCCAAATGTTGCTAGATTTCCCATAAATAGCTATAAATCCTATTTTTGGTTCCTTAACTCTCTTTGAACAAGCAAAAAAAGTCATTAAAGAACAGATTAAGTTATCTGGGTGGTTGCTACTTTTCATTTTGTCTACTGTTGAATATTTCACTTGGATATTAATATTCAAACTCATAATCTTCTTGCTTATGGTAATGGCTAGCATAGGGGAGAGGGGGAAAAAATAAAGGATATAATTCTACCAAATATTCATTGACTACCTCTAATGTGCCAGACATTAATCTAAGGACTTTATATGCACCAATCCACAGAATCCTCACATTAACCTTTCAGGTAGATACTATTAAAATATCCATTTTGCAAGCAAGGAAACAGCAAGAGCAAGGGGACATCAGGCCTAGAGAGTTGACCTCCAGAGCATCATACCTTACCACTGTATTAATGAGTTCTTAGTTTCATATTCTGATTATATTTTCGATAACTTGAACCAACTTTATTCAAAAACAATGGTTTGTGGGCAAACATACAGGAAATCATTGCCATACTGCAACTGCTTATTTAGAAATAAAAATAACCTAACTCTATATGGAAAATTATCTCTTCATTGGAATTCCTATCAAATTTACTAAACCTCAGTAAACATCAAAACAGTAATATTAAAATTGCCTTTGAATTTAATGTCAAGTCCTCAATTTTCTTGTTAAAACTAAAAACATGCATGAACCATGCTGCCAAGCAATATAAGCAACATATTTCAGTAAAATATTGTATAACAATTGTAAGGCCAGTTGCCTTGCCGTGAGCTTGGACACGCCCATCCCTCCCGGCGCCAGGGAATTACATCACCACTCTGCGACCACATCTAGCTCCGCTGCGTAGCCTCTCCAACACCCACCCCTGAAGCAAACTCTGCACCTGACACCTAACCCCTGCTGAAAAACCCCTGCCCAAAAAAATTTCAGAAAAGCCCCGTCAAACCCTGCCCAATAGCTCTTGTCCCGTTTAGGTCATTCTTCCCCAAGGCGGCCCACTCACCAAAGATCCCGCCTACCTACCAGTAGTAACTGGCCCAGTACCCTTCCTGTGTCCCAATATCCAGTCAAGTGCCTTATGCTTTGTCTCCCCTATATCCAATTAAATGCCTTCACTCCCCTTCCTGTGTCCCAATATCCAGTCAAGTGCCTTATGCTTTGTCTCCCCTATATCCAATCAAATGCCTTCACTCCTTATAAAACCCTTTGCCCTAAAAAGTTAAGTGCGACTTCTCTGGCCCCTACCTGGACCATAGAACCTCGCTCGGGAGCTGAATAAATCGGATTTTCATTTTCTTATACTGGCCTCAGTTTCCTCATTTTGACTCGACAATATACCTTACAACAATATATGAGATTCTGAATATCTATGCAGAAAAATTTAAATATTTTAATTTTCTCTGAATTTTCAAAAAATTACACATTTAAGTACACAGGTAATAGCAACTTTTACACTTGTCAGTCTAATGTATATCAAGGATACATATGTGTGGTATAATTAATAACTCTACTACAATGATTGAAAATATGTATACATGATTGAAATTAAAATCCAAAGTTTATATCATAGGCAAGACTACTTTGTTTCCTTTGAAGGGTATAACCTTACTGAAACAATTCCCTTTAAATATAGCCTCTGTGTTATATGGTTAACAGCACTCATAAAGTAACTTAGATTAAAGAATTAACCTGATAAGCATCAAGCTAAAGAATAAACTGCAATAAAGCCTTGGAAAAACTTAAATAGTTCATTGCCACCAGATGAAAGGAAGTATGTTTACCCAAATCCATAAGAATGTCCAGGACACTTATGCCCATGAGCGTTTTTCACTCCTGGATGTTTGGAGACTGGCCTGGAGAAGGAGAAGGCAAAGTTCTACTTGTCAAAAGCTTTTGATAAGAGGTTAACCAAAAGAAAATTCATCTAAAATAGAGTGTTATTGACTGGAGAAATAGTCTCAGGACATGGTGAGAATTGCAAACTTTAGAACTTTTTTCTAAGTTCTAAAAAGCTCCAGCAATGCCTTAATTTAAAATAGCTACAAGCAATTTGTTAATATGTATCAGAAGAATTAAAACTGAAGAAGGATTACAGATGGTTGAGTAGATACAGCTGGAAGCTGCTTCTTCCACAGAGAGGAAAATATGGAGTTTCTTTACACTTTCAACAGATCTTTTGAGAGAAAACAATAAAATGTAATAGAGAGGAGACAGTAGACACCATGGTTGAAAAAGGAGGAAACAGCACTGCCCTCTTGTTGCTGCCTGGCACCAGGATCAGACCCCAGACCCACCCTGGACCCAAGAATGGAGCAAGTGAAGGAACCTCAGGAAATCACATTCCTGCCACAGACTCCTTATATCCTAGTTACAGGTGTTCCCACAACCTGCAGACCTTTGGATTGGCAGGGTGAACTGCCTGGAGAATATGTAGAGGAATTACTTGAACCCCTGTAGAGCCCAAAAGACTTCAGTGTGCTGGGCAACTGCAGCAAAAGCTGACTCTGGGCACTTACTCCCCAAGGCTCTGCATCTTAGCCTGGATGACTGCAGCTCCTGCTGTCTGTCCAGCTAAGAGAGACTGGGGACTGGGACGATCACACACCCAAGACAGGCCTGGCTGCCACTGCAGTGGGACCTAGGTGCATCTGAACTCCTTGTTCCTATGCCTGCATTCCTCACAAGACTGCCTGCCTGGCCATTCCCAGAAGAGTAGAGGAATCGGGGGTGGCAAGGGCACAGCATAGCCTCCATCACACTGCCTGCATCATTTGTTGGCAGCCTGGGGAGTAGTTTACTCTCCAAATCATTTCCAGTGTTTGACCCTGAGGAGCCAAAGGACAAAACTACTGGCACAGTCCCAGTTCCCCAGGAGCCAAGCACACCATGTATGGGCATGAAAAGAGATTTGTGAACTCTCTCAAGGTGGGGGAGAAGCTCCCACTGTCAAAACAAAGAGAAGAGTGTATAGTGGTGCTTCCTTCACAAAACTGGACTAGGAAGAATGTGGCCTGAAAGCTGCACTATCTGCCACAGGAAGCCTTGAGATCTGGGATGCCTGGGATGGTGCAGCAATCTGGGTGCAGACAGCTTGGAACTAGCCTAACAAGTCAGGTCTGTTGCCAGTGACAGATACACAACAGAGACCCACCTGCAAAGAGGTGTCAGAGCAGAGATGAGCAGGCCCTACATCCACCTACCTGCTGGGCTGAAAACCATGGCCACCCCTCTTTTCTGCCAGCCAAGAATTTTATATCCTGCCAAACTAAGCTTTATAAATAAGGAGAAATAAACTTTTTATCAGACAAGCAAAGGATAAGGGAATTCATCACCACTAGACCAGCTCTGTAAGAAATGCTATCCATATGCTCAAAGTAAAGGGATGAAGAAAGATCTATCAGGCAAATGGAAGACAAAAAAGGAGCAAGTGTTGCTATTCTTATCTCAGATAAAACAGACTTTAAATCAACAGTGATCAAAACGGACAAGGAAGGACATTCAAAATGATAAAGGGTTCAATTCAACAAAGGAGCACCTAGATTCATAAAACAAGTTTTTAAGAGATCTATGAAGAGATTTACATAACCACACAAAAATAATGGGAGTCTTCAACACCACGCTGACAGCATAAGATAGATCACTGAGGCAGAAATTTTACAAAAACATTCTGGATGTCAACTTAATAATTGACCACTTGGACCTAAAGGATATCTACAGAACACTCAACCCAACAACAACAGAATATACATTCTTCTCATCTGCACACACCACATACATTAAGATCAACCACATGCTCAGCTATAAAGCAAGTCTGAACAAATTTTTTTAAGAAATGAAATTATACCAACCACATTCTTAGACTACAGTGCAATAAACATAGAAATCAGTACCAAGAAGATATCTCAGTACCATACAATACATGGAAGTTAAACAATTTGCTCCTGATTGACTTTTGGATAAAGGACAAAATTAAGGCAGAAATTAAAAAAAAAAAAATGTATTAACACTAATGAAAACAGAGACCAAAACATACTAAAATCTTTGAGAAACAGTTAAAGAAGTGCTAAGAGGAAAGTTTATAACACTAAATGCCTACATCAAGAAGTTAGAAAGATGTCAAATTAACAACATAATATAGCACCTAGAGGAACTAGAAAAACGTGAGTAAACCAAACCAAAAGCTAGCAAAAGGAAAGAAATAACTAAAAATCAGATCTGAACTAAATGAAATTGAGATATGAGAATCTATACAAAAGATCAAAAAAACCAAAAGTTTTACTGAAATTTGAAAGAATAAACAAGATTGATAGACCACTATTAATATAAATAAAGAAAAAAAGAGAGGATCCAAATAAACACAATCAGAAATGACAAAGTGACATCTCCATTGACCCCACAGAAATACAAAAATCCTGATGCTATTACAAATGCCTCTATGCACACAAACTAGAAAACCTAGAATAAATAGATAAATTTCTTGAAACAAAACCTCCCAAGATTGAACCAGGAATAAATTAAAATTCTGAACAGACTAATAATGAGTTCTGAAACGAATCAGTAATAAAAAGCCTACCAACAGAAAAAAACCCTGGGACTGCAGGATCCACAGCTGAATTGTATGAGATGTATAAAGGAGGGCTAATACCAATTTTGCTGAAGTTATTACAAAAAAATTGAAGAGAAGGGACTCTTCCCTAACTCATTCTATGAAGCCAGCATAACCTGACAAAGACAAAAAAGAAAACTTCAGGCCAATATCCTTGAAGAACATAGACATAAAACTTCTCAAGAAAATACTAGCAAATTAAATCCAGTAACATATCTAAAAAGTTGATTTGTCACAATCAAATCCACTTTATTCCTGGGATGCAAGGTTGGTTCAACATATGTAAATCAATAAATGTGACTCACCACATAAACATAATTAAAAACAAAACTATACAATCATCTCAAGAGATACAGAAAAGGTTTTTGATAAAATTTGAAATCTCTTCAGGTTAAAAAAGTAAAAACCTCAAAAAATTAGACATCGAGGGAACATTCTTCAAAATAATAACTATCATCTATGACAAATCCACAGCCAACATCATACTGAATGGGCAAAAGCTGAGAGCATTCCCCTTAAGAACTGGAAAAAGAAAAGGATGATCACTCTCTCCACTCTTACTCAATATGTTACTGGAAGTCCCAGTGAGAGAAATCAAGAAAAATAAATACATAAAAGGCATCTAAATAGAGAGGAAATCACAGTATTTATCTCCACAGATAATATGATACTACACCTAGAAAACACCAGAGACACTTCCAAAAGGCTTCTAGAACTGATAAATTACTTCAGCAAAGTTTCAGAATAAAAATCCATGTATAAAAATTAGTAGCATTTCTATACACCAGTAACATTCAAGCTGAGAGCCAAATAAAGAATGCAATCCCATTTACAATAGCTGGAGAAAGAATAAAATACCTAGGAATACAGCTAACCAAGGAGGTGAAAGATCTCTACAATGAGAATTATGAAACACTGCTGAAAGAATTTAGACAAGACACAAACAAATGAAAATTATTCCATGCTCACGGATAGGAAAAATCAATATTCTTAAAATGGCCATACTGCCCAAAGCAATTCACAATTTAATTCTACTCTCATTAAACTACCAATGCCATTTTTCATAGAATAAGAAAAAACTATTCTAAAATTTACATGGAACCATAAAAAGAGCCTGAATAGCCAAGGCAATCCTAAACAAAAGGAACAAAGCTGGAAGCATTACACTATCCAACTTCAAACCATACTACAAGGCTACAGTAACAAAAACAGCATGGTACTGATAGAAAAACAGAAACATAGACGTATGGAACAAGAAGGAGAACCCAGAAATAAAGCTGCACACCTACAATCACCTGATCTTTGACAAGGTCAACAAAAAAGCCATGGGGTAAGGATTCCCTATTCAATAACTTTGGCCGGGATAACTGGCTAGCCATAAGTAGAAGATTAAAACTGGACCCCTACCTTTCATCATAAACAAAAATTAACTCAAGATGGATTAAATATTTAAATGTAAGACCTCAAACTATACGAATCATAGAAGAAACCCAGCAAACACCATTCTGGACATTGGCCTTGGGAAAGAATGGGAAGAATGACTAAGTCCTCAAAAACAATTGCAACAAAATCAAAAAATTGACAAGTGGAACCTAATTAAACTAAAGAATTTCAGCACAACAAAAGAAATTTTCAATAGAGTAAACAGAAAACCTACAGTGTAGGGGAAAGTATTCACAAAGTATGCATGCAGTAAAGGTCTAATATCCAGAATCTATAAGGAAATTAAACAATTGAACAAGCAGAAAACAAAACAAAAAAAAAACTGTGTTAAAAAGTGGACAAAGATAATGAACATATACTTCCAAAAGAAGACATACAAGTAGCCAACAAACATATGAAAAAATGCACATCACTAATCATCAGAGAAATGCAAATTAAAACCACAATGAGATACCATCTCACACCAGTCAGAATGGTTATTATTAAAATTCAAAAAAACAACAGATGCTGAGGTTGAAGAAAAACTGGAACACATACACTGTGGTGGGAATGTAAATCAGTTCATTCACTATGGAAAGCAGTGTACCCACATGTTTATCATGTCATTCTTTACAATAGTAGCATCACAGAATCAACTTAAGTGTCCATCAATGAATGATTGAACAAACAAAATGTGATACATATACTCATGGAATACTGTGCAGTCATAAAATTGAAATCATGTCCTTTGCAACGACATAGATGGAGCTGGAGGCCACTATCTTTAGTGAAATAACTCACAAACAGAAAATCAAATACCTCATGTTTTCACCTGCAAGTGGGAGCTAAATGATGGACATACAGGAACATAAAGATGGAAGTAACGGACACTGGGGATTCCAAAAGGGGGAAGGGTAGGAGGGGGGTAAAGGTTAAAAAATTATCTATTGGGTACAGTGTTCACTATTTGGGTGATGGGTACACTAGAAGTCAAAATCTCACCAACATTCAATATATCTACATAACAAATCTGCACATGGACCTTCTAAATCTAAAAACAAAGCAAAACAAAAAGGATGTTTAAGTACTTTAAACTCCAATATTTTGTTCCTCATACCCCAGACCAAGGAGTGAAGACTATTACAGTCAATGAAGAAACCCCAAAATTCTTTCTCCATACATAGATCACTCTTCACAAGCTTGACACACTGTGATATGTAATAATTGCCACAAATTGGTTCTAATCCTATTTTGTCTTTTATTATTTTTAATCTGCTACTTGAAAAAAAAAGCATCACAATTTCCACAGAGAAACAAAATGGAAGTCTATCATCTCCAGATATAGACGTGACAATCACGCTTTTAAGTTTTCATAATGAAACAATGAAAGTATCTCTAATTTGCCTTTTCTGTTCTATACTACCTTCTACTTGACACTAATGAAAGTCATATCTCTCATCTCGAAAAGAATGGGTTTTCCATGGGTACACAAAAAAATAGGGGAGAGAGAGGTTCGGAAGGTATGTGATGTGATTTTAAGAAACGTAAAACCAAATATGAAACGAATATTCAGGGACAGAGCAGGGAAGATATGAGACCTAAGGAATAATAAATATATCACTCAATAAATTAGTGAAAGTTTTCATTAGTAACAAATTCCTTGAATCTATTTAATTTTAAAGCTATTTTAAAACAGCCACTCTATTGAGTTACACCTTTAAGCCAGGAAAATAAATGTATTTCTAACATAAAATATCACATTATGATTTGTGACTTTCAACTAGAGAAAAGTGGCTACTAATGATCTCATGCCATTAAAACTGTTTCTGGATGGGCGTGGTGGCTCACACCTGTAATCCTAGCACTTGGAAGGCCGAGGTAGGTGGATCACGAAGTCAAGAATTCAAGATCAGCCTGGCCAATACAGTGAAACCCCATTTCTACTAAAAATACAAAAATTAGCTGGGTGTGGTGGCACGCATCTGTAGTCCCAGCTGTTTGGGAGGCTGAGGCAGGAGAGTCACTTAAACTCAGGAGGCGGAGGTTGGAGTGAGCTGAGATCATGCCACTGCACTCCAGCCTGGGTGACAGAGCAAGACTCTGTCTCAAAAAAGAAAAAAAAAAGTTTCTACACATATCCTATTTTTTTAATAGAAATTATATTTTAGAGAAAACAAAATAAAAGATTCAAAAATAAATAATTGCTTCCAGGAGGTAGCAATGGGACAGATTTTTCTGTAAAATGTCTCTGGTACATTTGACCCAGTTAATATGTCAGGCTGACTTACAGGACAGAAGATGTAAGGTATGGTCCTGGTTGGGTTCTGATTTGGACAAACATGTAGTGACGTAGTAAAGGACGTTTGGGGAATAATTGGTGAAATTAGAATATAGAATACAGATGAAATCACTATTGTTATTGACTCTGTTGATGTCATTTTGGCAATGTTCTTGTTTCTCATGTACAATGAATTATAAACTGTTTTAGCTGACTCCGCATGTCTCTTACAAATACCATCAAAGGCATTCATGAGCTCCCCCTCTTTTGAGGCATATCTACTGAGAGGTCCAGTAGTTTCTTATGGAGTAGATATCATCAGAAAACTGCCCTTAGTAAGGGTCTGGACACCATACTGACCTCCTTTAGAGGCCACTGCTAGAACTTGTCAGGGGAACTGGAACAATGAGAAGTTGTATACATATTTTATTTCTGACTTAACCTTTCAAAATATTTTAAAATGAGTTTGATATTGTCGGAGTGGAATGCTGGGTCAAGGAATCACAACAACATTCCTTCATGTTTATTACCCTGAAGTTCAGCATCTTTACTCCAGATTTGGGTCCTGTTTTCATATTTCTCTAAGGTATCCTGCTGCATTAACTCTCTTATTGAGGTGACAAAAAGACCAAAAAAATAATGTAGCTGGAAACCTACTAGTGCACTTAGAACATTTTTAAAAATATAAATTTCAAGAAGGAAGAATTCGATACCAGAGTCTCCTATGCATGCTCTTCAATTCAACCTTCTTCATAGATGTTACCTTCTTGCAAAATAAATGGAAAATTAAACAGATATAAAATAATTGTCCCCATGGTTCTGGTGATACTTTCAAAGCTCTTTATTGTCTTAGCAAATTTGTTAAATCTGTGAAGGCTTATTGAACAGTAAAATAAGATGGAGCCATAGCTGATAATTTCCTTACCTAAACTAGAAAAATGATATAAAAGATATTTAGAAGCACTTTAGGTCTTTTCAGAAAACTTCTGTGATCCTGAAATAACATATCTTACATGAAATATAATTTTTTAAAACCTTGAAAACAATTCTAAAATATGAATTATTCACTAGATTGTGAAAAATTTTGTCTTTCATATTAACAAAATCTCAAAATTGGCTCTTTAAATGTCAGCATACACTAATTACCTTGGGGGGTACTGAAGCCAAGAGAAGGTTGTAGCAACATGAAAAAAAAAATGATATTTTAAGTGTCAAAAAGCCATTTACCAGGTATTTTTTCTAAGAAAAAATAATTATACTTTCTGGAATGAAGCTACTCAATAAAAATGAGAAAAGTCATTTTGGGGAACTTCTTTAATATTTTTAATTTTGTTCTTCTAGAATTATAATATATGTATTATTAATTTATTGCACTCTATTTGTATTTTCCTTTGCATTGAGGTTTCTTATCTGAAGTCTTCCTTAATATTTTGTTACATTTCAAGAGAATTCTTCCAAGAAAGATTCTGATCGTCCTCAGGAGGAGCAGGTTGTAGACCAATTTAGATGTAATATCTTTTGAGAGTTTCACATGGGGCAAGGAGATTTGTTGGGAAGCTTCAAGTGTGGAACAGTTTTAAGTGAAATAAGAGAACTAAAACATAGAGCAAGCTGAGCAGAGGAATGGAAACAGGTTCTTCAAAATCATAGATGGAGATAATTTAGAAATTATTTTATAGAGCCAGGTAAAATTCTAAAAGACTTTACGATTTTTTAAAAATATGAAAGAAATAGATGTTTATTTAATATGTTTCATCCTTAATGTAAGTTAACATATATATGTTTATTATGTTTTCCTTTAATGTTAAGATATATTTCTAAGCTCCTGTTATATAGGGGATACAAAAAAGTCCCTTGTCTATAAGAAAATTATGAGAAAGGTAGTGTAAAAGTATATTTTTTTCTCCAAATTTAACTTTAGGTTTAAGAGGCAAAATGCATTTAACGAAGTACAACACAGTAAAGAATCAAAGGCAAAATGAGTTGAAGTTAATAGATTAAACAGGAATTTTCTGACTAATAAGGATAGTGGATTACTATTATATGATTTAATAACTAATATTTTTATTGTTTTAGCATCCTTTATTGGATAGGCTCTTTAATTATGCTTAATCATCATGGCAACATTATATAATATGAATTCTTATCCTCAAGTTTTTGATGAGAAAACTAATACCCTGAGAGCTTAATTGAATTGTCTGAGGCCACAAGTGTCATAAGATATGGAGTCTATATGAATCTGTTACTGGCTGACTCTGAAACACAAGTTCATCCCACTGCACCAAGATGCTTCCCTTGAAACATAATTACCTGGGCAGGGAACATATGTGAGAAGCTATTTAAAGTTTCTGACCAAGGCAATGAAAATGATGAGAGATATGCCTTAGACACAAATTCTGGAATTGATTGGAGCAAAGAGAACAAAATCAGGAGTTTGGTTAAGATAGTCTTAAAGTAGCTTATGCTTGTTACCTGTTACTTGGTAGGTACTGAACTCCTTTGGTAAGGGACATTTCATTAATATTTGTACAGTTAACATTTACAGTGTACAGCAATGAAAAAGATTTTTAAATTTAAAATAATGTATTTATGCCAAATTATATTTTTTCCTTTAAACACCTGGGGAAATGCTGGAAAGATCAGATATGTGTGCATGTATATGTGTGTGTGTGTGTGTATATATATATATATATATATATATCCCTTTTAATTTTTTTAGGGAAAAAGAAATATATATATATATATATATTCTCTGAGGCCATTTCAGGGGGATTCCAAATGACATGTTCATGGGTTTCCACTTAGACTTCATACCCTTTCTTCCTTCATGGCTCACCCCACACTTTCTTCATTCTTAAAATTTCTGCTTCGACATTACTAAATTTCACCATTCATCACCCAGTCCTTCAAAAATGATATAATAATGACAAAAATGATGGTACCCCAAATCATTCAAAATTTTTGAAGGTAAAATTCAAACATTTTTGAAGCCATTACACACTCCAAAGGAAGATGTGGAATTACATTTCAGAGAGAAGGAAGAAAGAAAAGAGAATGCAAGGTATTGGAGTATGCTCCACAAGAAAAGCTTAAAAGCTGCTGCAATGACAGATTTAATACTTACAAAAAATTACAAGACAGCTATTATGGTTCCTGGAATATGTATTTTGTAGGTGCCCACTCCTCTCTTACAGACAGATCCCTTACATTTAGGAAACTGAGGCCACTCAGAGGGCTGGGACATGTGGTCAGGACCCCCCCCCCCCCAACCAATGTAATCTCAAGTTGGAGGATTTCCAATGTAATCTCAGTGACGATTTACAGAATTGAACACATGACTTCTGATGTCCAATCAGATGGAAGTACAGGATATTTGAAACATGAATGAGAATAAGGAAATCACATGTGGATTTTAGCAACCTAAAGCATTCATTTGTTCATTCCTTTACAATTTTATTGTCTGTCTACTGTTTGACAATGCACTGTGCTGAGCAACAATGGAATATGAACTTGAGGCAAGTAAACAGATGAAAACTGGCCCTGAGGAGAATTTCAAAAGGTCCTAGATGACTCTAATGTTATAATTTCTCTTAACTTCTTGGGGGGGCAATCATTACATGGGACACCCACTCTATAAGAAAATAAATCAACAGTGGATGCAATAGCATGCCTTAATTCTACATCTGTGACCTTATGGTATTTCTGCTTTCTTTATCATTTCTCCCTGGTTTTATATACCTAATTTTAAGTTTTCACCACTCATTTCATAAAAAGAAAATATATTCCAAAATTTAATACATATTTTGGACTCTTCCTCCAAGAGTTGTCAAACTACCTTTAGTTTCCACTTCTTAATTAATGTTTCTCTAGGATGTTGAATGAGGTTTTCTTCCAATGCATGTAATTATGAAGGGCCACCCATTAATTTATTGTATAGTCTTCTGTTTTCCCATCAACTCTCACATTTCCTCAAACTTTATATACCTGGGTAAGTGCATTTGAATAACCTCAACTGAAGGTATTAAAACAAAATTAGCATGCAAAATGCACTGCAATGCATTCTTTTGGTTTCAACTCCATATCATATATGATAATTCCATTTGATGTAGAATCACAAAATCAAATTTGTCTTTAACATTATTGTGACATAAAAAAGGCAGGTATCATTCCTGTTGTTTTACAGATAAAAATACTGAACTCCAGAGAGGGGAGTTTGCTTGAGATCACACAATGGGAACATAATGTAGCAGGATTCCCAATCAAGTACAGTATGCTATTTTATAACTTGGTAAATTTTTTTCTCATGTTCTCATTACATGCCAGAAAGTTCATTTGTCCAGTTTACATTTTTGGAAATAATAGGCTTTAATATCTTCAACTGTTTTATCTAAAAAACAATTGAACAATTGCTTTCTTATTTTCCTTGTGAGGTCACATTCTTCTTGGATCTAGAAATACTAGGGCAGCCTCCTAAGACCAGATATTCCCTTCTAGGAACCAAGTCTGTGGTGACTCTGCTGTCTTAGCCTCACCAGGTGGTACACTGAGAATGAATAAAGATGAAACAACAATACTCATCCAACCCAAAAGGTCACACAAGAGCTAAAAATCACAACTCATCTGTATACATGTTTTATTTTAAAATTAGCTCATTAACTCAATTCATGTACTATTCTAAATCTTTTGTTATCATTTCAACAATGTACACAGAAACTTCATCAGGAGTAGATTCCATCTCAAGAAACTATTCTTTGCTTCTTGCAACTCCTTATCCATTCAAGTTTGACCATGAAACTGCAGCAGTTCAGCAACTCCAATTCCTTTTTCTGAGATGGAGTTTTACTCTTGTTGTTCAGGCTGGAGTGCAGTGGTGCAATTTTGGCTCACTGCAACTTCCACCTCCCGGGTTCAAGTCATTCTCTTGCTTCAGCCTCCTGAGTAGCTGGGATTATGGGCACGCACCACCATATCCAGCTGATATTTTATATTTTTAGTAGAAATGGGGTTTCATCATGTTGGTCAGGCTGGTCTTGAATCCTGACCTCAGGTGATCTACCCGCCTTGGCCTCCCAAAGTACAGGGATTACAGGCGTAAGCCACTGTGTCCGGCTGATGATTCCAATTTTGAAAGTAGTTCTACAGTGAGTAAAGTGCAGTAAAATAGTACCACATGCTACAGAGAAATGTTTTGTGAGAGGAAGACTCATTTGATGTGGCAAGTGATTGTTGCCTTATCTTAAAAAATTGCTGCAGCCACCCCAGCCTTTTCAGCAGCTGTAACCTTGGGACAAAAATCTACACTAGCAAAAAGATGACCACTTGCTGAAAGCTCAGATAATCATTAGTATTTTTGAGTAATAATATATTTTTAAATTTTAAAAAAAGACCATTAGTAAAATAACAATGCCAATAATTAGTGTGTTCTAGTTACAGTATATATATCATAAATACATAAAGATATAAAATAAAGCAAAATTTAAAGAAATGCAAAAAGCACCTTATCTCATCAAGTCAGCTGCTGCTGTGTTATTGCTGACATGTCCTTGACTTTTTTCTCTACTTTTAGAATTCTCCGCATTTTCTTTTACCTACACTGCCTCCAGGTGTTGATCTGGCCTAGACTGTCCAAACTCTTTTGGCAAACTCTTAAAATCAGCAAAGCTTCCTTCTGCTGCCTGAACTACATTAATGATAGACTATGAGATTTCTTCCTGTTTGTACTCAACCCTCACTATATAGCTAGGCAGAAAAAAAAAAAAAAAAAGCCTCCAACTACTTTTCTGTAATAATTTTTTTTAAATCATTACCTCTTTCACAACAGAAATTAAAAATAGAAAACTTATTTTTCTGTTATCTACTGCCTCCCATCACAGCTTTCCTAAATATATCTTCAATCTTAAATGATTTCCTTCCAATCAAAGAAAAGCATTTTTAATAATAATAAACAGGCTGACTCCACAGGCTTTAGTATGCTACAACCAGTTCCTGATTTAGGATATCATAACCTGATTTGAACTCACACTCTTTTCTTTCTACTTTTTTGAGTTTTTATTACATGCCAGATACCACTAGGTTCTTAGATACTAAATAGAAATGGCAAAGTTCCCCTTTTAGGAGTGTGTTATTTTTGGGAGTCTAATCTATAGGCAAACAGATAATTGCTATAGTGGAGGTTTCTACAAAAGTCGCTTAAAAGCAAAGGAAATAACTATTTGAGTTTTACTGGGGAAAATTATCAAGGAAACCATCTCAGAAAAAAGGAACAATTTGTCAATGTCAATAAGACTTATTCTGGCCAGACATGGTCATTCACACCTATAATATCAGCACTTTGGGAGACCGAGGCAGGTGGATCACTTGAGGTCAGGAGTTCGAGACCAGCTTGACCAATATGGTAAAACTTTGTCTCTACAAAAAAAAAAAAAGATTACATGGGCATGGTGGCGTGTGTCTGCAATCCCGGCTACTCAGGAGGCTGAGGCAGGAGAATCACTTGAACCCAGGAGACGGAGGTTGCAGTGACCCAAAATGACACCACTGCACTCCAGTCTGGGTGACAGAGCGAAACTCTGTCTCAAATAAAAAAAAAGACTCCTAAAACTACAGGAATATCTCTAAAACTACAGATGCGATAATGGCTAAAGTATGAAGGGCAAAAGGCAGAAAAAATAGGAAGTCAAGATAGAAAAGTTAACAAGGATCAGAGAACAAAATGTCTTGAATGCATTTCTATGTGGTTTTGATTTTTACCTTTCATTCTTTCAAAAATATTGAGCATTTCTTATGTGTTACGCACTATAGATGAAGAGTAAACAACTATAGGTTTTAGGCAAAGGAGCAGCCTGATCAAATGTCCACTTTAGAAAGACTTTCTGGCAACAGTGGGGAGGACTGAGCACACTGCAAAGAGATGGCTGGGAAGGTATACCACAGTGAGATGTGATGGGGTTAGAACTTTAGACATGTGGCAAAGGGGCTGGAGAGGAAAGGTGAGAATAGAGAAATGCATAAGAGGTGAATGAATAAGATTGTGTCAATTTGATTAAGAAAAAGTAGAAATTGAGGATGACTTAGAAGTCAGGTTTCTAGTTTGGATAACCACATAGATAAGAGTGTAATTTTCAATGCTGTAAAGAATTCAAGAAGAGGAGGTTTGAGGTGGGTGGAGGAAAGAAAAAAGAGGAAGATCCTGTAGTGGTATCTTGAAGGCAGTTTAATATGCAGCCCTGGAGGCTGGGGCAGATATCTTGGTTGAAGATATAAACTTTAGTCTTTAGTTGAAAGTTGAAGCTCTTGAATGTCGATGAGATGACCTGTAGTAAATGTATAAAGCATGAAAAGAAAGAGTTCCAAGAAAAATGACATTTTAAAAATAGATGGAAAAGATGGATCTACAAGTGTAAGAGAAGCAATAAAACAAAGTAATAAATCAGTTTTAGAAAAGTAAAATATGTCTAATTTTTGAAGGCAATAGGTCAAATAAAATACATATTGAAAAGTGATGAATTTGGCTACTGGAAGTCATAAAAACAGGAAGTCTCAGAGGTTGCCATAGTAGAAACTAAATACCAATGGTTTGAGAAAAGTCTAAGAGAGAAAGAAATGGAGAATGCAAGGGGATATTATTCTTTCTAGCTTGCTTAGGAAATACGGTGTGGATGCTGGAGGAAGGATAAAGATTTATGGTCATAGAGAGAAAAAAATACATGGCCAAGGAAGAGTTGTGATTATTTTTGTTTCTTTCTTTTTAAATTAAGGATGGTTTGGTATAAAAATATGGTAAAGAAAAAAAACCAATGAGAAAGACAGTTTGAAGATAGAGGCAAGGGAGACTTTTGCTTCTACTTAAGACAGAAAAAGTCTCAAGAAAATGTTTCTCTCACACCAAAAATAACACAATGCTAGACAACCCAAAAATCATGGGTTTTTTAAAGCCTATTTGAGAGTTGAGGTCATAAAGAAATATAAATAAAATCCATAAGTGATAATTCTCTCTTAGGAGAAAAGAAACCTACAGCTGCTTCCATTCTTAACAGAGCAGTAGAAGCAGGTAGAAATTGTGAAAAGGACACGACTGAATATGTATCTAATTCTCTAAGGCAAGGAATGGACTGGCATGAAGATTTATAAGCTCAAGATGCTCCATGCAAAAGAATAAGAGACGAAAGGAGAAGGAGGAGGAGGAGGAAAAGGAGGAGGAGGAAGAGAAGAGGAAGGAGAAGTAGAAGGAGGAGGAGGAGGAGGAGAGGAGGAAGAGGAGAGGAGAGGAAGAGAGGAGAAGGAGGAGAAGGAGGAGGAAAGGAGGAGGAAAGGAGGAAGAGGACAAAGAGTCTCCACCTACCCACCAGTTATTTTCTATGAGCCTTCACTACGTGCTCATAAGAAAGATTGGGTGCAGAGCAAGAAAACTGAGAGAAACTGCCCATGCCCAAGGCACAAAGCACAGGACCTACTAAATACTGAGGGCAGAGAAGGAGAATGGGAGAAATCACAATATATTCTGGATCCTATACTGTGTGATTGGAGAAGGGACAGAAATTCTGAAAGAGACCACTTATCCGACATTGCAAATACACAGAGACTGCTGGAGGATTAGGGCAGGAAAACTGAGACAAACCTTCTAGGCTCTGAGATCACAAGCTCCAATCAAGGGAAGTTTCTGATCCCAGCATCAGATATTTTGAGGAGAGTGGTGAGTTGAATCTACCTAATGTAATGATAAAACCCAGAAACAGGTGATTGAGTACTTATAGATTGAAACAAATCTGATACTAATAACATGGCAGAGGAAGAGATATACCTTTTTGTGGCAATTTTTTTTATTTTAGTTTCTATTGTTCACTTAGAATTTCAGCATTCAATAGTAAAAGCTACAGATGAAAAGAAGTAAGGAAATGTGATATATTGTCAAGAGAGGAAGCAATCAATAGAACCAGACTCAGATGAATAAGATGCTAAAATTATCAGATGAGGACATTAAAATAACTATGGAAAATAAGTTAAAAGACCATGTTGAAACAGATAAACAACCTTCATGAGCAGATAATGAAACTTACAGAAAAGCGCCAAATGAACATTCCAAAAATAAAAAATATATAAGATAGTGATAAAAATCCTTTCAAATGAATTCTCAATAGGCTGCATGAAGCTGAGAGGAAAAAAAATGAGTGAAATTGAGGACAGGCTAATATAAATGCAAACTAAAATACAAAAAGAAAAAGAAGAGTAAAATAAACAAAGTCAGCATTCAAGATCTGTGAAACAATATGAAATGGTATGACCTAAACAGAATTCCAGAAAATATAAGAAAGAAAAAATGGAGGCATACTTGAATGGGGTAATACTTGAAAGGTAATAGCTAAGAATTTTGCATAATTAGCAAAGGACAAAAACCACAGACCCAAGAAATTCAGCAAACTTCGTATAGTAAATATAAAAAGAAAATAGAACCTAAGGAACATCGGAATCAAAATTATACAATCCAAAGAAAGAGAAAAATCCTGAAAGGACCTAGACCAAAATACATATAGTTGATTCTTGTTATTTATGATATGTGGGTCCTACAAACTCATTGCAGACACTGTATTTTTGAATACAGAACTACTGCTTCTGGGACAAATGCAGGGTTAGATTCCTGAGAGTCTCTTGTTATGGCATTTCCAGAAATTAGAATGCTATTTGTGTCATATAAATGTAATTGCCAATATCCTTATAAAACAAACCAATCTCAAAAGCATTGAAAACCTGGCCTTCTACATGACACTTTTCCTGTATAACACTTAGCAGATACTACTAAAATTCTGACCTACAGAATCTGCCTCACCTGCAAAAGTTTAACTTTTTTCATGTTGAAACTTGCAATTACTTTATGAAATTTACATGGCAGCCAGCACTAATCAAGATGGGTTTAACATTTTCCTGAACCTAGGTAACATGACCGTAAATTTTTTAGTTTCAGTGCTGCCTTGTATGCTTTTTTAAAAAATCAGTCATCTCTCATGAAACCACAAATTTGCCACTTTTGCATTATTCCATCAACAGTAGACATGTTACTCTATAGATGTTACTCAGTGTTTTCTGAAGCAGTCTTATGTACAAAGGGTGAATTTCCTCTTCCATTTTCTGAATGTACTGAATTGTTGACTCAGTAATACTGAACTTATGGCCAATGGAACTAAAACTCAAACCTGAATGAAGTTTATCTAATACACATATTTTCTCCATAAGGCATGTCACAGTCATCTTGCTCTTAGAAACACTAAACAGGCTTAACTACACTTGAAGGCCAACAGCAAAAAGCATAAAATTGCAAAAACAATATGACATTAAGTAGATCACAAAAGAAAATCTCATTCACAATATGACAGCCAATGAGATATAGATCATCATTTTGTTCAGCCACACCTAATAACCTGCACATCAGGTGACTCAAAATTTTGTCCCTCTGCACATGTTAATGAATGATGATAAAAGTTTCACAATTATTTATTTGAAGATTACAAATAAATTATTGTGAGTAGGCAAACTTACAAATAAAATCTGCAAATCGTGACAACTGACTGGATACTATCTATGAAAAGAACAATAAGAATGACAGCCAATTTCACAAGTAAAAAATGGAAAGTGTTGCAACAACAACAACAAAAAACCTCTAAGGCTGCAATTCTATATTCGACAAAAATATCCTTCAAAATGTAAACAAAATAAAGACATCTTCAACCAGATGAAAGTTGACTTTATCAATAACAGACCTGAATCTAAATTTCATTTAGAAATATCAAATGAAGTTCTATATACTGAAGAGAAATGATACCAGATGGAAAGCCAGTTTTTCAGGAAATAATTAAGGACACCAGAAATAATATAATGGTAAACATAAAGCACCTTTTAAAGGTATTACCATTTATATCTGTAAATACATATGTGTCGAAATTTCAATTTCCCTAAGTGCCTATTGACTGTGTAAAAAAGTAAAATTATAATCAAATAATGGATTGAAGGTTATAGCATTTATAGAAGTAAAATATGTAACAACAGCACAAAGTGGGGGAGGCTCATAATTGGAGATATCCTATTATAAAGTTCTTAAAATTTCTGTGAAGCAGTAAAATGTTTTTGAAGGCAGACTGTAATGAATTAAATATGCTATTCTAATCTATAGAACACCATTAAAGAAAAAAATCCCAAGGAAGCATAACAAAAACATCGATAAAACAATAAATGAAGAGCAAAAACCAATCACTTCATTCACCACAAACCAACTCCCCCCAAAAAAATCAAGAAAAGAGAAACAGGAACAAAAGAGAAGACAAGACAGATAGAAATCAGATAACCAGATGTTATACTTAGAGAGAAATTTATGAATGATTTTATTAAATGTAGATGGCCTCAATATCCCAATACAAAGGCAGAGATTGTCAAACTAAATAAAGAACCAAGTCTAAACTACAAGTTGTTACCATGGAACATACCTTTAACATAACATTTTGAAAGGAAAGAAATAAAAAAATATAAACCATGCAAACACTAAGCATGAGGAATCAAGTGTGGCTGTATTAATATCAGATAAAGTTGACCTTAAGATGAAAAATATTACCAGACATGAAGAGGGGCATTTCATAATGATATAAAAGAAGAAACAACAGTATTAAAAGTACATGTATGTGTATAATAATAAAGTTTCCAAATAGATAAAAAATAGTTAAAAGAAGTAAAGGGAAAAATAAAGATAAACAAATCCACAATCATACTTGAAGGGTTAAATATCCTTCTCTCAATAATTAATAGGAAAAGACAAAACAGTTAGTATAAATTTTAAAAATTTTAACATTGCTATCGAACAACTTGCTGCATTTGACATTTGTAGCACAATACACCCAACAACACCATAATATGTCATCTCCTCAAGTGCACATAGAACATGAAATAAGATAGTATAGACTGTTTAATGGGCCTTAAAACAAGTTCTAATAAGTTTCAAAGGACAGAGTATATCCTCTCATCCCAACTGTAGCAAATTAGAAATAAACAACAAAAAGATGTCTAGTAAAATTCCCCAAATATCTGGAAATTAAACAGCACATTTTTCAAAAACCCACAGGTCAAAAAAGAAACTTATAATACATTAAAGTAAATGACAATTAAAGTATAACATGTCTAAATTAATAGACAAGTACTTAGAAGAAAAAGTATAGTTTTAAAGTATACATTGGGGATGGAGAAGAGATATAAAATTAGTGTCATATGTTTCTACCTTGAATATTTTTTTAAATTAAGCAAATTAACTCCAAAGTAAGCAGAAGACAGGTGTAAGAAAGAGTCTTGCTCTGTTTTTGATGTTTGACTGCTAAACGCTTTCAAGCTTACCCCTTTTCTCTCCCCTGTTACAACTCAGGCGGGCAAGCCAATAAGAAAACCCCAGGCACCCCCTCCCTTGGTGCCAGAAGGGAAGTTCAAATTATGCAAGCACTTGTCAAATGTGGAAAATTTACCCAAACTCTACTCCCTACTTACAACTAAAACCAATCCAGTCTCTCTTCTGTATTCGTCTATTCTCACATTGCTATAAAGAACTACCTGAGACTGGGTAATTAATAAAGAAAAAATATTTAATTGGCTCACACAGTTTCCCTGACTGTACAGGAAGCATGGCTGGGGAGGCCTCAGGAAACTTACAGTCATGACAGAGGTGAAAAGGAGGAAGATATGTCTTACATGACTGGAGCAGGAGGAAGAAAGAAGGAGGAGGCACTACAAATCATTAAACAACCAGATCTTGTGAAAATTCACTCACTATCATGAGAATAGCACCAAAGAGGAAGCCTGCCCCTATAATCAAATCTATTTTCAGCAGGCCCCTCCTCCAACATTGGGGATTACAATTCAACAATGAGATTTGGGATTACAATTTAACAATGAGATTTGGGTGGGGACACAAAGCCAAACCATATTATTCTGTCCTTCCCCCCTCACAAATCTCATGTCCTTTTCATACTGTAAAACACAATCATCCCTTCTTAACAGTCCCCCCAGTCTTATTTCAGCAATAACTTAAACATGGGGGAGAAATACCAGATATAGGTGACGGGGGGATGGAGGCAGCAAACCACACTGCCATGTATTTACCTATGCAACAATCCAGCATGTTCTGCACATGTACCCCAGAACCTAAAGTGCAATAAAAAAAAAAGTCTAATTCTAAAGTCTAATCTGAGACAAGGCAAGTCCCTTTCACCTGTAAGCAAGTAAAACCAAAAACAAGTTAGTTACTTCCAAAATACAATGGGAGTACAGGCATTGACTAAATACTCCCAATCCCAAGGGGACAAATACAGGCCCTATGCAAGCCCAAAACCCAGCAGGGCAGTCTTTAAATCTTAAAGCTCCAAAGTAATCTCCTTTAACTTCATGTCTCACATCCAGACAACACTGATGCAAGGGGTGGGCTCCCAACACCTTGGGCAGCTCCACCACTGTGACTTTGCAGGGTACATGCCTCATAGCTGCTTTCATGGGCCGGCATTGAGTGCCTATAGCTTTTCCAGGTGCATGATGCAAACTGTTCATGGACTTACCATTTTGGGGTCTGGAGGACAGTGGCTCTCTTGTCACAGCTCCACTAAGCAGTGCTCCAGTGAGGACTCTGTGTGGTGGTTCAACTACCACATTTCCCCTCTGCACTGCCCTAGTACAGGTTCTCCATGAGGCTTCCAGCCCTGCAGCAGACTTCTGCCTGGACATCCAAGCATTTCCTCCCATCTTCTGAAACCTAGGTGGAAACTTTCCCTCTGTGCACCTGCAGGCTTAACACTACATGTAAGGTGCCAAGACTTATGGCTTACACCCTCTGAAGCAACAGCCCAAGCTGTACCTTGGCCCTTTTTTAGCCACATTGGAGCTGAAGTGGCCTCAATGCAAGGTGCCATGTCCTCAGGCTGCTAGAGCCGCAGGCCACTGGGCCTGGCCCACAAAACCATTCTTCCCTCTTAGGCCTCCAAGCTTGTGATATGAGGGGGCTGCCACAAAAATCTTTGAAAAGACTTAGAGGCATTTTCCTCATTACCTTGACTATCAACATTTGGCTCCTCTTTACATATGCAAATTTCTGAAGCCAGCTCAAATACTCCCCAGAAAATGAGTTTTTTCTTTTCTACCACTTGGTCAGGTTGCAAATTTTCTAAACTTTTATGCTCTGCTTCCATTTTAAATATATGTTCCCGTTTCAGAACATCTCTTTCTCATACGTAACAAACGTGACCTTGACTCCAGTTTGCCATAAGTTCCTCATCTCCGTCTGAGACCTCCTCAGCCTAAATTTCATTATCCATATCATGATCAGCACTTTGATCACAACAATTTATCAGGTTTCTAGGAAATTCCAAACTTTCCCTCATCCTGTTGTCTTCTGAGCCCTCCAAACTGTTCCAACTTCTTCCCATTACCCAGTTCCAAAGTTGCTTCCACATTTTCAGGTATAGTTATTGGAATGCCCCACACCTAAGTACCAATTTTCTGTATTAGTTCGTTCTTGCATTGCAATAAAGATCTACCTGAAACTGGCCAATTTATAAAGAAAAGAGATTTGATTGGCTCATGGTTTCATAGCTGTACAGGAAGCATGGCTGGAAAAACCTCAGAAAACTTACAATCATGGCAGAAGGCAAAAAGGAACGGGGCATGTCTTACATGGCTGGAGCAGGAAAAAGGAGGGAAAGGTGCCACACACTTTTAAACAACCAGATCTTGTGAGAACTCATTCACCATCATGAGAACAGCAAAGGGGAAGTCTGCCCACCATGATCCAGTTACCTCCCACCAGGTCCATCTTCAAACATTGGGGTTGCAATTTGACATGAGAATTGGACAGGGACACAAATCCAAACCACGTCACCTTCCTTCTTTCCAAAACTATTTTTGGATGTGCTTGTGAGCCTGTCCTCTCTCCCCAGAGAGCCTTATTATGTGAATGATAAACCTTTTCATAACCTCTTGGTATGTGCATGTCATATCATGCAGTCTCAATATCTGAAGTAAATATGGGTGGCAGATGTCTACTGTACATCCACCAAGTGACACAACAGCAAATAATGAAGATAAGGGCAGAAATCAATTAAATAGAAAATGAATAGACAACAGACAAAACCAAAACAGCTTTTAAAACTTACTGAAAAGATTATAAAGATAAGAAAAAAAGAACGGGCTGGGCATGGTGGCTCACACCTGTAATCCCAGCACTTTGGGAGGCCAAGGTAGGTGGATTGCCTGTCAGGAGTTTGAGATCAGCCCAGCCGACATGGTAAAACCCCATCTCTAATAAAAATTCAAAAATTAGCCAGGCATGGTGACATGTGCCTGTAATCCCTGCTACCTGGGAGGCTGAGGCAGGAGAATCTCTTGAACCTAGGAGGTGGAGATTGCAGTGAGCCGAGATCATGCCACTGCACTCCAGCCAGGGATACAGAGCGAGACTCCATCTCAAAAAAAGAAAAGAAAAGAAAACAAAACAAAACAAAATGAACAACTGGTTTAAAACGTACATGAGGAAAATAGGGAATTTGAAAAGTGGTGGAGAGTTATGACCCAGAGTAAGAAAGGCTGAATTTGTTTCAGGATCAGGGATACTTCATCCACTGAAAAAGATTTTTTGCTTTTCTTTTCTCTCTATGAATGTTTTACAATATAATATACATTGAATCAAAATAACTTTAATTCACTATACAGTGCTTCACAGATATAATCATAGTATTTAAATAATTGGTCCTTGACCACAGAGGGAGTCAAATTCCCTTCCAACAACTCTTTCAGCCACCACCAAAGAGCCATTTCAGAGTCACCCACAAGGCTGTTGAACCTATATTCCCCTAGTATTTTTACATTGACCACTTTGTCACTCTTACACTGGCAGGACCCTCTTAACAAGGTGAGAATCAGCAATAGCGACCATCTATTAACAGTGCAAGAAAGACTGTTCAGACACCTTTACATGTATGTCAGGTGGTTTTAATGCTCAAAAAATTTAAGAAATACTGATGTAAAGTATAATTAACCCAAAAAGAAAGAAATCCACACCAAGAAATACTTATATTAGCCATAACATGGATTTGGGGGTTACCTGCTATGTTTTTAATAACAATTGTATTTCAGTATAAGGTAGTATCATTGAAATTTTAGAACTGAAAAGAATCTTAGTAGTGATCAAATTCTGCCCTCTAGGCAAATGTGAAAACCAAAGCCCAGATTGCTTGCGAATTTTGCCCAAGTAACATGCAGTTTATCAGAGCTTTTGGACCCAGAACTCAGATCTCCTAACCCCTGGAGGTACAGTTTTCATCCCAAAGATCATGTTTACTTTTTAAATATAAAAAGGTTGACTCCCACTAACTACAACTAGAATATTTTACTTGTGATTTTATGCTGCCACAAATAATGGAATTGAAACCAAATAAACACTAAATTAACTAAAGAACTGAAAAATAAGATATTTTTCCACGCAATTGGCAATGAACCACTCCTGGAAATCATATGGCTCATCAGAAGAGAGCTTTTGGCAGCCTGGAGGGAAGACATCAATTTTTTTCACCCTTTGTAAGGTAACGCTAGTATAAATATAGTAAACCTTGACTTAACAGGACACATGCAAAGCTTTAACCCATGAGTTGCTGCCTTTTTATTTTCATTTTCCAGCTTTCCACCAAAGGAACGGGTGGGAGATGGCTATTAGAGTCATTTGCTCTGCCTGGGGGCTAATTACTCTATTTGGTTCATTTTTGAGAATATTATGTTTCATCCAAGGGCAAAAAATTGATGAAGTCTTGTTTCAGGTTTGCTTATGTAATTTTGTACAGATTAAATTAGCTAATCAGAAATTATACTAGCTACAAGAGATCAGTTGGTTTCTAAATCTACAGTAGAAAATTGCTTTTTAAAAAATAATTTGAATGCCATGCTGCTTAAGTTTATTTTAGTCAATTCTCTCAGACGTGAGACTTACATTTTAATGACCGTAAAGAAAAGCTATGAGGAATGAAAGAATCCAGAGATACAAGATTGGAAAGAGTATTCACGTGTGACCCATAGAACAAAATGCTACAGGATCAGTCAAAGAATGGTGATATGGTTTGGCTCTGTGCCCTCACTCAAATCTCATTCTGTGGCTCCAATAATTTTAACCTGTTATGGGAGATAACCCATGGGAGGTGCTTGAATCATGGGGGTGGATCTTTCCCTTGCTGCTGTCATGATAGTGAATGAGTCTCATGAGATTTGATGGTTTAAAAAAACTAGAGTTTGTGCAAGCTCTCTGCTTGTAAGTCCAATAAACGTCTTTCTTTTGTAAATTACCCAGTCTTGGGTATGTCTTTATCAGCAGCATGAAAATGGACTAATACAAATAGGACAAATGAAACTCTGAGGAATCAAGGAAAGAGGTAAGGGGCATCTGGGGATTCTGGGTGAAAAACCAGGAGAGAATAACAACCTCTAAGCTTCAATTTCTTCATCTGAAATGGGAGGATCATCATATCCACCTCTCATGGTTTTATGCAAAAAAAAAAAAAAAATACATTAATGAAGTGACATGAAAATTCCTGCCCCAATGCCTGGCACATGATAGGTACTCAATAAATTTAAGCTCAAGTACATTAAATAGTATGGTTTATCTATCTACCTCTCATATACAATATTGTCAGTGAGAATTTTTTATGACTCCCCAGAGTTTGAGAAGCAGAGACTCTCACAGCACTGTTTGCACTATACTTAGAAAATGGCTGATAATTATGTGTTTGAGCCTGCAGGTGCCTTGAAAAGTTGTTCATTACATCATTAAAAAAAAAAAAAAAAACTTCCAGAAACCAGGAATGGAGATGCTAGAGCATCTATATTTTATAATCCCTGTTCATATTCAAGAGTTTCCCTCATTATTCAAAAAACGTCCTTGGAGAAAATTGTTGTTGTTTTTCTTGAGATAATGATTCGTGAGCAAATGTTAAGAATCTATTAAAAGAAACTTACAATGGAAGAATAACAATAAATTCCAAAACTTTCGTGAACATATTCCATTCCATAAGACTCCAAAAGACAGATTGAATAAATTTGACCAACCATAGAAAAAGATCTCAATGAAATAACCACTCCAGTGATAATTTTTAAAAAATAAATCAATCTGTGGTAAGGATAACCAGGGCTTCTCTATATTATGTTTGCAATTTCCTCTCAATCAAATCTAAACTTCTGCCTCATGTATTGGAGATCTTATGTTGTCATCTCATTTACAATAAGTACATTCTAAATATATATGGAGAGTAGGAATTCAAGTTCTTTGCAGGATAGTACTTTTTGCCATACCATCTCAAATCTTTGTGAAAATTAAACACATTACTACACATAAACCACTTAAAACAATGCCTGGCACATAGTAAGTGCTATAGAAGTATTAACTATTATTATAAGACAGGAAGAGGTCTTTAATGTATATAAAAATATCCTAGAGGGTTGATGTTAAATCATACATTCTAGGGTCTCCTATTGTTACTGAGATTATGAGACAGTAAATACGTGTTTATACCCAGGAACATGCATTTTAATTAGCACCTCAGGTATTCTGAGAGATGGATGACATTTAACTAGAAGTGGCACTGGACTTCATCTGAGGAACACCAGAGATAATCATAGGAGAGCCATGGTATTCCAAAAAACAAAACAGTATGAGAAACGAAAACCCTCAGCCAAATAACAAAGAGATGGACGGGCAATCTTGAAGGTCTACTACATATAAAACTGCCACTTATGTACTAGGAAATGGGGAATGGGGACAAAGACATAAAATACAAAATTATCTGTGTGTGTGTTTGTGTGTGTGTGTGTGTGTGTGTGTGTGTGTGTGTGTGCATGAGCAAACTAGGCAATCTCTGCTCTTACAGAATCTGCCACTCCACAGGGGTCCCTAGGCATTAGCCTTTGAAAACTTAAGTAACAATAACAGAGTAAAGGGGCAATGAAAAATAATCATTTAAAAAATAAAATTTTATTTTTCTAATAAACCACACAATGAGTCATTTCCTTTGATACTTGTTTGGAAAAGCATGTGCTTTGATATCTTCTGACTGTCATTTCTGATTGGAGCTGAGTTGGCTTTTGAAAAAATAATAACAATATTGCAGGGTCTATGCTCTTAACCTCTATTTATATGAAAATTGCAATGAAGTAGAGTACAATATCTCTTTCACAATGTTCTTCAAAATCAATGGATGACCGGGTAAATTAATGTTTAATTGATTAAACATATATACATGTGAAGATATTGATAGATAGATAGATAGATAGATGCTTATTACTTTTGCCTTTTCTTTCATTGGTAATTAAATTATTACATAGGAAATGTACACTATTTCTTCACATAAAAAATGCAAAACAAAATAAGTTCTTAAGAAAATGTCCCAATATTAAGTGATCCTAATGGGTAGTTGTAAACAGCTCTTCATTACTAAATAGAAAAAACAATTTCAAATAAAAATAGATGAAAATGTCTTTTAAAGCAATGTTGTTTCTGATCATACCTTCTCTGAAACTTCTGAGGCTACTGGTTTCTGTTGAGGACTGTTCATCTTTGCCCTAATTATCTCCAGTTTTTACATCATATTCCTGATTCTGACATCAAATCATTGAGGGACCTTGGGAGAGTTTCTTGCAAATACCTCAGTTTCTCTGTTTAAAAATGAAGGTAGTAAGTCTCGACACTGTTGTATTTCACTGAGGTATTTCAAAGATTAATGAGCCACAAAAGCTCTGAGCTGCTCTGATCAAAGGCACTGTATAACTACAAAGCATTGTTATTATTTACCAGTAGCTCCTTTTTACTGTGCCACTAATGAACATTGTGGTCAGCAATAACTTACTAGAGAAAAAAATGAAAAGTGAAAGTTAAGGAGGCTGTTTCTCTTCATATTCATATATAATTCTTGTTAATATTAATTGGTGTTATATAGACATTTTGAAAATGGGCTTCCTGCAGCCTACTAGATTCTGTTGTAGAAGTCTGTAAATATACTCAACATCTTGGGTTTAGAGAATTGAGCATACTGCGAGTTCTCCTTGGATTTGTACAAATTCTATATGGAACTCACATTTTAACAGACATGGAGATGAGACACAGTCTCGAAGCATTTGCAATAAGATTATTTCCTCAAATATCTCCTTTTTATTTTTCATGATCCTTAAGCAACTTTACTGACAAATTCTCTCTCTCTCTCTCATATATTCAGACATAGACACACAAACAGACAGACAGACACACACACACACACACACACATTTCACCTCACTTTTCTCTGGGAATAAAGTTAATCAAAATTATTATTTAGAGAAGCTAAGAATTGAATCATTGGTTTTGCTGAAAAATTTTCAATCACAGGAATATAAATTTACTCTCTATTTCTTTTCAAGATATTTTCCATTATACCATCATATACCCTGGCATATGAAACTCTCAATGTGAGCAATCTAAATAGTAGCAATGGTACATATTCAGTACATGTTTGAAAATAGTTCACCTTTTCCAAATTAATAAATGGCACAGAATCATTATGGTATAAATCAGCTTTCAAATGATTGAAAAAATATATAAATATTAGTGATAAAATAAATAGTTTTATTTTACTTTGTCCTTGCTAAAAGTGCATGTCAAAATCTTCTTCCAGGAATATTTAGAAGCACTTTAGGTCTTTGATAGCAAGAAGGAGTACAACTTCACAAAGTTCTGGCAGTCCACCCATCTCTGAGTAGTATTCTTTCTCAGCCTCAGGCTTCTTTCTGATCCAAAGCCCTATCTTAAAATAAACAAAGTACTCAGCAACTAGAAGCACTTCAGCTGAAATGCTTATGAAACAAGTGCATCCTTCAGTACTCAGGGTAAATAAATTTTTCATGACCTAAGATCTATGTAGAAAAGTTTTCATAAAAATCTAGTGTTTTTTAAGAAAGAGTGCTATGGACTGAATTTTGCTCCTCCAAAATTCATATGTTGAAGCCCTAACCCCCAATGCATTGGTGTTTGGAAATGAGGCCTTTGGGAGATAATTAAGTTTAGAGGAGATTCTGAGAGTGTGTCTTTATTAGAAGAGACAGCAGAGAACTTGCTCCATTTCCCTCCCCACCATATGAAGACAGCCATCTATCCACAACAAAGAGAGCCTTCACAGAAACTCACCATGCTAGTACCCTGATCTTGGACTTCCAGCCTCCAGAACTATTGTTTAAGGGCCCTAGTCTGTGGAATTTTATTATGGCAGCCCAAGGTGATGAATACAAAGAGCAATATTAACAATGTTATGATAACAATATAGAGACTGGTGGTTCACTTTGTTGAGTTATAGCACTTGAAAACTCTAAGTGAATTTATAACTTTGCAAAGATATAAGTATGTAAGCAAATGGCTCAGATTTTCTGTAATTATTCATTCATTCAGTAAGATATCAAACACCTGATATATAACAATAAATATCTGAAATTATTTCTGCAAAATGACAGTAAAATGTGACCAGGTAGATTTTATAGAGAAGAAATGCATTTTTTTTAAAATGTGGTATACATTTTGGGATTACTAGTCTTTTTTAAAGTAGGGGGAATGCACATAAGGTATAAACTCAATGTAGGTAAGGAAAATGGTGAAACAGAAATTCTCTGACTTCATGCCTCCAACAAAAATCCATGTAGCAACTACCCACAGGCAAGAATACCATCATGAATATCTCAGAACTCAGGTATAAGGCTGAGACATCCCCCTCAGACCACAGAACCAAGAAAGCCAAAATCAAATGGCAAGAGAAATGGTTCTCTTTGGCTGCACCACTCCTCCCTCAAGCTAGCACAGCACTACATACAGAGAATTTCTCTGGACTCACAGTTTCTACAGAGAGAACTATGTCTCATCCATGGGATAAGTCAAAGTGAGCCTCCTGCAAAGTGACCTTTTGTAAAAGCCATGTAAACCATTAAGAGTACTGCCAGGGCTAGACCACCTGAAGGGATAAGGGTGGGTCCCACAACGACCAGCATGCAGATTTTAGTGGTTGCTCTTCATTCCAGCAAATGGAGGTACCACACCAGAGAAACCAGCCAATAGCATCATGTTGGAAGAAATAAGGTCCATGGGTCTAAGAGGCTTGAATTCCTAGCCAGCTTCCTTATGCAGTCTGGCTACTTGTTAAGTCTTCCTCAGGTCAAGGGGCAACTTCTGGTCTTTTTCTCTCTTTTCCAGCATCTACCCCTTCCCAAACATTCCCAAGCAGTGGAGAGATGATCCAACTAAGTCTTGGTGGTCTTCTTAAGTCTTTTCCAAGTCAAGAGGCAACTGCAGGTTAGTGAATACACTTGGAAGTATTATAGAATCTGCCCCCACCCCCATTCCCGGATACTGGGTGATGCTTCATCAAACCTCAGTGCTCTGCTTAAGACTATCCTAGCTCTGGAGGCAAGCCCAAGTCCATGTATATCTGTGGACCACAACCTCTGATCCTACTTACTCTGTGTGGCCAAGCAGCAAACCCAGAGTCCTTGCCTAGACTCAAAACCCATCTCACAGCCCTGCCCAACTACAGATTCCAAACAGCAGTACTAGCCAGCCAAGGACAACAACCTGATCAGAGAAGATTGCAGAGCCTAGCCAGTAGTCTCACCTGACTACACAGCACAGCATTCAGTACCATTCAACCTCAGAGCAGATAAAGCAACCCAGCCCAACTTGAGAACCCAACACTAAGGTCTGACTATCTGAGATTGTTACCAGCTGACCCATTTAGAATCCCATGCTAGAGTAAATAGTAAAGGTCTATCACCATTAAGGAATACCTGCAAAGGCCAAAGAGGTGGCTATGCCCTCAAATTTATATTCATCAAGATATGAATAAAAGGATTATAAAAAATCAGTGAACTATAACATCACCAAAATAAACAAGTAAAGTTCCAGTAATTGAAACCACCTTTGTAAAATTATGACAGTAGAGAAATCTGACATGACTGACTCCATATTGCTTCTAGCACCACAGGTTGGCTATCTTTGCTCCTTCCTGGACCTAGGCAAGCTAACTTTGGGAGAAATATAGTTTATAGTTTAAATAATAATAGCCCTTCTCCAAAACTTAACTGTTGTTCTGAAACTAACGAAAGGCCACCAAGTGACAAGGATGTGAGGGGCTTGAATTCTAAATAATTAGCAGCCACTGGCAATTATTTAGCAGTTGTAAGATTTATAATTGGTAATTATAAGAGGTCATAATTTACCAATTACTCTTGCATATAACATCACTATTGTAGAACCTAAGATTGGACTTTTGGGATATCTTTTCAGGTTTTTGCATTTCTGACAATCAAAGGGCCTCATTTGGACCTACAAACCAGTCCTGTGGTCCCCACCCAGGAACTGACTTTTCTACAAGAGGACAGCAATGATTCCCTATCATTTCATCTCTTACTCAATTGATCAGTTTATCCCCTACCCTAGCGCCCTGTCCACCAAACTGTCTTTGAAAAACCCCTAACCTATGAGCCTTTGGGAAGAGTGATTTGTGTAATAACTCCACCTCCCATATGGCA
Organism: Ateles fusciceps; assembly: GCA_036589455.1. Classification (NCBI taxonomy): domain Eukaryota; kingdom Metazoa; phylum Chordata; class Mammalia; order Primates; family Atelidae; genus Ateles; species Ateles fusciceps. The sequence continues at coordinate 1,362,428 of JAZHEH010002052.1, forward strand.
TGACCAGCCTTGCATCAACTCTTTTTTTACTGCAGTGCCATAGTCTCAGTGAGTCAATTTTGTTGTGCAGTGGGCAGGAAAAAACCATCATGTGGCTATATAATGAACCCAGAAAAAAATGAAGATCCATGCAATGACTAACAAAGAAGTTCAGAGAACTACCAAAAAATACAAATACAAAATTAAATAAAATTTGGAAAACAATTCATAGAAAAAATAAGAAGTTTGACAAAATATAAACAATTTTAAAAAATTTGAAAGCCTACAGGTAAAGATACAGTAATTAAACTGAAATGTTCAGTAGAAAACTTCAACAACTGACTTCATCAAGCACTGATTCTCTCTTGAATCAGTGAGCTCAAAGACAGGACATTTGGAATTATCCAATAAGAGGGGCAAAAATAAAAGAAGTATTAAAAAGAATAAGAAAGGTATAATAGAATTATGAGACACCATCAAGTAACTAACATTTGCATACGAATTCCTGAAAGAAAAAGAGAGAAAAGGACCCCAAAAACATATTTAAGAAAATAATGGCAGAAAAATTCTCAAATCTGTGGAAAGAAGAAAACATACAGATACTGAAAACTCAGAGGCTGCCAATCAAATTCCATCCAGGAGGAGTTTATGAAGACATATCATAATAAAATTATCAAAAATCAAGACAAAGAAATGTATCTCACATTCAACAATGGACAGATCACCTAGACAGAAAAGTAACACATAAAAAATTGGACTTGAATTACATTTTAGACCAAGTGTATCTAGAGGACATTTATAGAACATTTGATCCAATAGCAGCAAATATACACTCTTCTCAAGTACACAGAAAATGTTCTCAGGATAGATCAAATGTTATTTGATCAAATCAAATTTTAACAAATTTAAGAGCAGTGAAATCATATCAAGTATCTTTTTGGAACACAATGGCATAAAACTAGAAATCAGTAACAGAACAAATCTTTTAAAATACACAAATCTGTGGAAATTAAGCAACATGTTCCTAAACAAGCAATGGGTAACAAAACAATCAAAAGGAAATTTAAAAATATTTTGAGAAAAAAGAAATGGAAACACAACATAACAAAACTTATGAAATGCAGCAAAAGCAGTCCTAAGGGGGAAATTTATAGTGTAAACACCTACATTAAAAAAAGATTATAAATAAATAATCTAATGTTACACCTTAAGAAATTAGTGGTAAAAACAACAAACTAAGTCCAAAGTTAGAAGATGAAAGGAAATAACAATAATCAGAGCATAATTAAATAGAATAGGTACTAGGAAAACAATTTTTAAAAAATCAACCAAACTGAGTTGGTATTTTGAAAAGATAAACAAAATCAACAAACCCTTAGATTAGGGAGTAAAAGAGAAGACCCAAATAAATGAGATCAGAAGAAAAGAGGAGACATAAGTTATATCACAGAAATACAAATAATTATTTATAATTACTATAAGTAATTATACACCAAGAAGTTGGATAACTTAGAAGAAATCAATAAACTCCTAAACACATAGAATCTACTGAAACTGAATCATGAAGAAATAGAAAATCTGAAAAGATCAGTAACTACTAAAGAGATTGAATCAGTAATAATAAGTCTCCTATCAAAGAAAAACCCAGGACCGATGGCTTCATTGTTGAATTCTACCAAACATTTAAAGAAATAATACCAACTCTTCTCAAACTCTTCTAATAAATTGAAGTAGAGAAAGTACTTCCAAACTCATTTTCTGAGGCTAACATAACCCTAATATGAAAGCCAGACAAGAATATTACAAGAAAAAATTATAGGCCAATATCCCTGATTAACATAGATGCAAAAATCCTCAACAAAATAGTAGAAACCCAATTTAATAACACATTAAACCAATCTTTCACCATGATCAAGTGGGATTTATCCCCTGGAATGCAAGAATGCTTCAACATATACAAATCAATAAATGTGATACACCATATTAACAAAATGAAGGATAAAAACCATTTGATTATCTCAGTAGATGCAGAAAAACCTTTAAAAAATTAACACCCTTTTATGATTAAAAATTCTGAACAAATAGATATAAAGGGAATGTACTTCAAGACCATAAAGCCCATATATGATAAACCTGTAACTAGTATTTTAGTTTTTCTTTAAGATCAAAGATAAGACAAGAATGTCCACTCTCACCGCTTCTTTTCTACACAGTTCTGTAAGTCCTAGTGAGAACAATTTAACAGCAAAAAGAAATAAAAGACATGTTATTAGGAAAAGAAGAAATAAAAACAACTCTATTTGCTGATGTTATATATAGAAAACCCTAAAGACTCCAACAAAAAACGATTAGAACTGACAATTTCAGTAAACTTGCAGGATATAAAATCAGCATATGAAAATCAGTTTTGCTTCTACATACTAATAATGACCTATCAAAAAATAAATTAGAAAACAATTCCATTTACAATAGCAAAAAAAAAATTAAATACTTGGGCATAAATTTAACCAAAGACGCAAAGATGTGTACTGAAACCTACAAAAATACTGATGAAACAAATTAAAGAAAACATGAACAAATGGAAAAATATACCATGTTTATTTTAATATTGAAAAAAAATGTCTATACTACCCAAAATAATATACAGATTCAATGAAATCCCTATCAAAATTCTAATGTCATCTGAGTGTGGTGGTGCATGCCTGTAGTCTCAGCTATTTGGGAGGCTGAGGTAGGAGGATCAGTTGAGTCCAGGAGGTTGAAGCTGCAGTGAGCCAAGATTGCACCACCGTATTTCAGCCTTGGCACCAGAGCAAGAGTGTGTCTCAAAAAACAAATTTAATGTCATTTTTTATAGAAACAGAAAATTTTATGAAACCTCAAAAGACTTCAAATAGCCAAACAATCTGGAGAAAAAGGAAAAAAAAAGCTGGAGTCATCATACTCCCTGATTTTGAAACATATTGTAAAGTGGTTGTAATTAAAACAGCATGGTACTAACATAAAAACAGACACATCAATCAACAGAACAGGATAAAAAGCTCAGAAATAAACCCATATATTTTATAGTCCACTGATTTTTGACAAAGGTGCTAAGAACACACAATGAAGAAAGGACAGTCTCTTCAATAAATGGTACTGGGAAACTTAGATATCCATATGCAGAAGAATAAAATTAGACACTTACCTTAAACCATATATAAAAATCAACTAAAATACATTAAAGACTTAAATAAAAAACCTGCAACTATAAAACTACTAGAAGAAAACATAAGGGAAAATCTCCACAACATTGGTCTGGGCACCGATTTTTGGATATGACCCTGAAATCACAAAAGCACAGGCAACAAAAGAAAAAGTAGACAAATGAGATGGCATCACACTAAAAAGCTTTGCATAGCAAAGGAAACAACCAAGTGATGAGACAACCCATACAACAAAAGTAAATATTTGCAAGCCATATACCTGATAAGAACTTAATAGATAAGAATATAAACTAATAAAACCATTACAGAAAATGGTATAAAAATTCCTCAAAAAACTAAAATTAGAATTACCATACGATCCAATAATCTCACTTCTGGGTATATGTATACAAAGAAACTGAAATCAATATGTTGAAGGGATATCTGTAGTCTCATGTTTATTGCAACCTTATTCACAATAGCAAGAAATGGCATTAACCTAAGTGTACATCAGTGAATAAATGGATTTTTAAATGTGGTATATATATATATATATACACAATGGAATACTACTCAACCTTAAAAGAAAATGAGGGAAATTCTGTCATTCGTGACAACCTGGGAGAACCAGGAGGACATTATGCTAAGTGGAATAAGCCAAGTACAGAAATTCAAATACTCCATGATCTCACCTTTATGTGGAATCCAAAAAAGTCAAACTCATAGAAGTAGAAAGTTGAATAGTGGTTACCAGAAGGTGGGGGAGAAGAAAAAATGGGGAAGAGATGTTGATCTAAGGGTACAAAGTTTCAAACAGGCAGAAGGAATAGGTTTTGAGATGTACTGTACAGTAGGATGACTATTGTCAATAATAATGTATTATATATTTCAAAATAAGAGCAAATTTCAAATGTATCACCATAAAAAAGATAGGTAAGCTATGTGATAGGTATGTTAATTAGCCTGGTTTAATTCTGCCACATTGTATTCACATATTAAAACATTACATTTGAACCCCATAAATATATAAAATTATGTTTGTTAATCAAAAATAATATTAATAATAGTTTTTAAATAAAGGAATGATTATTTTGTAATTTAGTCTGCATTGGGCTTTGTTTTCCAGGTTTAATTGCTAGGAATATCAATGAGTCTTTGAGCGATTGTAAATATTTACCAACTTCATTTTTCTAGATTTGTGATGGTTAAATTGATGTGTCAACTTGACTGGGCTAAGGGAGGCCCTGATAGCTGGTAACACATTTCTGAGTGTGTCTGTGAGCGTATTTTCAGAAGAGATTAGACCAAGTTATAAAGACAGCCTTTACCAATATGGGTGAGCAGCATCTAATCCATCAAGGGCTGGAATAGAACAAAAAGAAGAGGAAGGGTGAATTCACTGTTTGAGCTAAGACATCCAACTTTTCCTGTCCTAGGACACAGAGCTCCTGGTTTCAAGGTCGTTGAACTCCAAGACTTATTTGGGGACCCAAGTAGCCCCACCACCACTATCCCTGGTTCTCAGCTTTTGGACACAGAGAGATACACCATCAGTCTCCTCTGGTTCCAGGTGCAGACAGCGCTTGGTGGGACATTTTGGCTTCCATAATCATGTGAACAAATTCCCACAATAAATCTCCTCATAGATGTGTGTGTATTCTATTGGTTTCATTTCTCCATAGAACCTGACTCATACATGGTTTACCAAATACAAGGTGAAATAATGTTTTCACTTGCCTCATAAAATATTGTGGGCCATATTCTACTATAAGTTCAAGTATGTGAAAATCACTTAACTGGCCTGAGGATGTCACTTCCTGCAAAAAGTAAAAGTGGCAGATGATTGACAAAAAAATTTTATATTAAAAAGTCATAGTTTTTAAAACTGTGTACTCTCATTAGCAAGATAATATAATGGTTAAGATTAAGTTATAATCCTGACTGAGCAACTTATTAGCTGTAAAACCTTTCCCAAATTACTTGACCTTTCTGTGCCTTAGGTTGCTCTTCTATAAGATGGGGGTGATAATATCCACTGTGAGGTTAAATTATGCAAAGTGCTTAAATAGTGTCAGTAGGTATGCAATGAATGTTAGCTATTATATTATTAAAGGGCCCTTTTCTCTATTCTATGACACTTAAATATTTTAAAAAGTAATTTAGTTGATATACATGAAAGTACCAAATCATAACACTCCACATAATGACATTATAACAGCATTAGAGAAAATTAATATCACAGAACATTTATAAGCCAGTGATATCCATGATAATTTTGCCATATTAGTTATCTGAAGGATTCACTCACTCCTTCATTCATTCATTGAACAAACATTCCATAAAGGTAAACTTTGTTTTCTGCCAGGCCCTGTTCTTGGTGCTGAAGATAAAAAGATACAGCCTTTTCTCTCAAGAAACTCATGGAATATAGCATAAGTATCTTGATTTTATTATTGAAGTGTTATCATGTTTGTTTGATATCAAATATGGGAGTTTCTTCCTCCTGAAAGCAATGCAGTTTCTCATTTCTGTCTTACACAGCAGGAGTTTTCAGTTTGAGGCTCATAAATCCATTGCTGATATATAAATGAGGGCTGAGTTTCTGAAGAAAGTTTAGTTATACCAGAAACTTTCTAAGGGAATCGAAATAAGTAATCAAAGAAGACGGTGACATTATTCAATCTTTTGTCAAAATGGTGTTGTTTGTTTTAAAATTATACATAATAAAGTAATGTTGAGTGTGGCATACTCAGTATGGTGAAACTGCAGCAAAATTCTGTAAAACATAGATGTTTTGCTCTGAAACAAAAACCAAAAACTCATGCATTAATATTATTTCAGAAATGTTTATTTGGCTTACTAAAGCTCAGAAGACTTCTCGCCAAAAGGCTAATTGGTAGCCAGTTGAGCTTGCCTTGAACTTTGAGGAAATACCTTGATCATTGCTGGTGGTGACCCACATATAAATGAAAAATAAAGAAAAAGAGCTGGAAGTAAGTCAAGAACAACTTTACTGTAATTTTAAATACCTAACTTTCAGGATCTGAAAGTTTAACCGAATATGCAAATCTACTGGTGATTATTGCCTTCTCTTGTTTGGCTTTTTTCTCCATATTGTTTCTTAAGTGCATAGAAACCTAAACAGCAGTTTCCCCAAATAATGTTTCAGTCAATGTCATTTCATTACAACAAGGACAAAGGAAATCAATTCCCTGCTGGGGCCACTGCCTGTGTGGAGTCTGCACATTCTCCTCATATCTGTGTGGGTTCTCTCTGGGTCCTCCCATTTCCTCCATATCCCACAGGTGTGCCCATTAGGTTCACTGGTATGTCTAGGCTGTCCCAGTGTGGATGAGTGTGGGGGTGTGTGAGTGCACCCTGCAATGGGATGGTGTCTTGTCCAGGGCGGACTCCTACCTTGTGCCCTGAGCTGCTGGGACAGACTTCAGCCACCTTTCACCCTAAACTGGAATAAGTGGGTAAAAATTTTTCCCATTTAGCCAATATTTCTCATTTTTAATAATTTTTCTTAAACATATGTATAGCCTACATTTATTTCAATGCTTAAAATTAGAAGTATTTTGGTCTTTATTTATATGTTTGGTGATGTATTTGTGACTAGAAATAGGCCGTAGGAACTTAACTCTTGTTTCTATCAATTAGCCTATGGCAAAATTAATTTTTTATATGTTATTTCACTTAAAATTGCAGTTTCCAAGAACCTATCGACAATGTAAGTGAGGACTTTACTATACTCCCAATAATGACAACACACATTCTTTTTTTGCTCCAGTCCATGCAGAGGTAGGCGGATTCCTATTCTGGTTCCTGTCCTGTCTGGCTCCTGAACTTCCGTAGAGCCCGTGAATCAACCATACCCTAAGGCTTAGTTGAGAAATAAAGAAAATGTGACTGCCCCAGTCAGAAATAAAGAATTTCTGCCCTTCTGATTCTATCTAATAATACAGTCTTAAACTCTATAACAATCTATTTGTACTAAATTTCAGTTCTAAGAAATTATGTTCACTGAAGAATGATCAGCCCATCTCATCTATACATACATAAAATGTTATCCTTGGACTGTGCCTGACCACCAGGGTTACATGCTTGGACCATTCTATTTTGAATAATGTAGAATCAATTACTTTACTCATTCACAGATTCCTGTTATGCTGTGAACCCACACATTTTTTTAAATGATATAAATTTCTTCAGCAACCTCAGTTGCCTAATTATCAACTTCAATAGCTCCTAGTATTGGAATGGAGAATGGAGGTTATTTTATGTTTCAACATTAAAAATACTACCAATGGCAGAAGAAAACAAAAAGATCATATATAAAATAAATCACAAAGAAAAAAGTAAAAAAATAGCATTATTTTTGTTTTGCAAACGAAACAAAAACTTTTCACCTAGAAGTGCTTATAGAATGTGACCTGATACTAAGCAAATACAAAACTGTCACCACTAAATAATGTTCCAAGCAAAGATAATGTCACTAAAATATGTTTATTCATTCTCAACAGTAGCCTGCTTCTCTTGGAGTTCCGGTCAGCTTTGGCAAGAATGTCTCTATCCAAATGTCTCCAGAATATACTGGCTAACTCAAAATGTATGCCAAATAGGCCAGGCACAGTGGCTCACATGTCATCTCAGCACTTTGGGAGGCCGAGAACAGGTAGATCACTTGAAGTCAGGATTTTGAGACCAGCCTGGCCAATATGGTGAAACTCTCTATCAGCCTGGCCAATAGGGTGAAGTCTCTACTAAAAAAACAAAAATTAGCCAGGTGTGGTGGTGGGAGCCTGTAATTCTAGCTACTTGGGAAGCTGAGGCAGGAGAATCGCTTGAACCTGGGAGGTGGAGGTTGCAGTGAGCTGAGATCGCGCCACTGCACTCCAGTCTGGGCGATAGAGCAAGACTCCGTCAAAAAAAAAAAAAAAGTATGTTAAGTGGCTAAGAAGGAATTTAAAAATAAAACAATAAATAAAAAGAAAGCCAGATGTGGAAAAATTGGGGGTGCTATAAATTAGACAGTAAAATAGTCTTGTATAGACGTAACCAAATATTGAAAACTTTCTGTTAAAATTCTGTGAGCCTTTTAGCTGTAAAATTTCTGTCCTCTAGAGCTTCTTTCACATCTATAACAATAGGGCACTTTTCTTGCCTACCTCAGAAAAGGCAAAGAATGTGACGGAAACTTGCAAACTATAAAGAATGGCAGTGTCATTATCCTTTCCCTTAAATTAAAATATGGACAATCACCACTGTTTTTTAACCATAAAATATTTGTGCTCTGTGCTCTTGCTTCTTTGCCTTTTATAGTTTTACTCATTAAATTTTAAATTATACCTGCATTTATACTTAATATAATGTTAAAGGGATGGTATATGAGCTACTACATTAGTTAGTTCTGGCTTATAGAAAAATATACTGATCAATCTGTTAAAGTACCTTATGTAGTTCATCTTGAATTTACATACATTTTTATTATAGATTTTATATTTTCAAATCTCTCACATATCCAAGTATCTGATTTCAAACTTGACATTCACTCACTTCACAGTGTTAGATTTGATTTATGCCTACTGCCAAATGCCAGAAAGTCATGAAGAATTTGGAAAAGTAGGGTTAATTGCCAGTATATACTGGTTTGTTTTTCAGAATGCTTCCCTGGCATCTGCTTAGTTTGGGCTAGCATATTTATTCCACCATTAGCCTAAATGCTATATTTTATTTTTTAAATCAAGACAAAACCTTAAAAAACACTACTCATTAATTGCCAAAAAAAAAAAAACCTCCTTAAATCATGGTTTCCTAATTGAATAAAGTAAATGTATGAATTGTCTACTATTAAAATTCAGAGGAAAACCTAGCTATCTGCAACTGATTAGGAACAGGTACATAGCATACAGTATACATTAGGGAATGTCCAGGAAAACATTTCCTCCAGGTAGCTAACATGTAAAATAAAATTATTTTATTTCTAATTTAATACATATTTGAAAAACAATGCATAATTGTTTCCTTGGATTTCCTCTGTGACTAAATTTATTAAATTTATTCACTCAATCAATTAGTTTTATTCTTTACTAGATAATTCTCAGACCTAAGTCATTTCATAAAATCGTTCCTACAAGCTTTGAATGTCAGTGGGATATAAAAAGTCAGCACTAATATTTCTAAAGTTGCTTTCTATACTTAGGTAACTCAACTGCCCTATGATAAGAATAAAATGATATTTCATTATTTGCATGGCCCTTGAAATGGGATGCTCTCAACTGACTCTGAGAATGTTACCTCCCCACGTCCCCTCTCATCCTCCTATCTCTTGGTTTTGTTTCTTCTAATCTCATCATGTTTTGGGATACTGTGTTAGCCTATTTTCACACTGCTATAAAGACATACTTGAGACTGGCTTATTTACAAAGAAAAAAAAAGTTTAATTGATTTATAGTTCCACATGGCTGGGGAGGCCTCAGGAAACTTATAATCATGGTGGAAGGTGAAGGAGAACAAGGTATGTTTTATGATGTTGAAGCATGAGAGAGAGCGAGAGCCAGGGGAAACTGTCAAACACATTTAAAGCATAAGATCTCGTGAGAACTCACTCGCTATCATAAGAACAGCATGGGGGAACCGTCCCCATGATCCAATCACCTCCCACCAGGTCCCTTCCTTGACATGTAGGGATTACGATTCAAGATGAGATTTGGGTGGGGACATAGGGCCAAACCATATCAGATGATACCCTGCTGCTTTGATGGCCTTGGACAGGAAGCATCAGCTATAGCCCCTTTCTAAGATACTTACAGAACTAGCCTATCCCATGTAGACATAACTGTGGAATAAAAAGTGGTCACATTAAGTGACCAGATTTTTTTTTAAGTTGCTGTAGTGTTGTGGTTATCATGTTCACCCATCACATTCACCTTATCTAAGGCCAGATTTCATGGGCTCTTACGTCTACCTTTATCATGAGATTTCAACCAGCTGAGAAGTTCTCCTTCTTGGGGTACTTCTGGAGTCCCCAATGAGTGACTTACATTAGCTCACATATTAGTCCTGGCTAATGCTTCCTATAGCTTCAGGAGTGACTGCATCACTGCTAACATTACCATCACCCCCTGCTAACTAAAGGTCAACTCCAGAGTAATTTTCTCATCAGTTCTATGCTGGATCCTTGGGAATTCAGTGATACCAGTCCCACTGGGGCTCTGCACACCCCCTGCCCCAACACACACATTCACAACCATGTTCACGCACACATACACACACACACACACACACACACACACACACACACCCATATATGCATAGACATCCATTCCCCCACACAACCATATACACAGACATACACATACACGACCACACACAATGTTTTTGCAAAGTGAGAAGGGAAATTCTTCATTCTTCCATATTCTACTCTGTCTACAGGAAAAAGCAGGGGTCCCACAGTAGATATGCTTGGATATTCAAATTTCACAAAGTTTAATAACACCATCCTTTTGCTATGCAGTATATATATAAGATTTTTCTTCTCTTTTTCTCTCCAAGATGTACATCAACTATCAGGATCTCTAAATCTAATGAGCGTTCAAATAATAACCTCTGTACTAGATAATTCCCAGCTCAGTCCCACTGGTAACCTTAGTCAAGCGCCCCATCTCTTTTACAATCATCCCAGGTTTTCCACCACAACAAGGCTCTGTAATGTTACGATGAGAAGCAATCACTCCAATCACCAGATAAATCAGTAGTTATAGATGAGTAGTTTAAGAGAAGAGACTCAGCCAGCAACACTCACCCCAGCTGGGACTCCCCTGCCTGCATCTCCATTTAAACACATTGCCTTTTGTAATTATCAGTTCACCATTACAATAGTGATAAAAAGTCAAAATAGGTAATGGTCTCAACAAATATAGAAAATGAGTCACAAGAAAAAGAAAACATTAACTGCCAGGCACTTGGACACATCTCGATCCCCACGCACCCATAAGAGCTTCAAATTATTCAGCCCTATTTAACACAGAGGTCTAAGTTCATATAAATATCTGAATCAACATGAAAGCTATGAGTTCTAACACCAAATCTGAAGCTTTTTCCTGCTTATGATTCTACCTTGTGTGTTCATTGAATTTCCCGACACAGTGAACATAAGAACATTGGGCCACTGACCTGAAAATTGGTGTTAGAATCTTTGCTCTCTATAGTACCTCCTGCCATTTAATCAGCAGCTACTTTGAGCTAGATTATTCATGGATGACTCATCTCATCCCCCATTCAATGCAATGAGGTAGATCTAATTTCCCCTGAATTATAGATGAGGAAAGTGATGTCAGGGAAGTTAAATAATTTGCCTATGATGTGACACCCTGTGAGTATAAAAGCCATGCCCCAACAGAGGTCTGACTCCAGCTGAGCCTCCTTCCCCTACACGAATCTGTCATATGAATCTATGATCATAGGTCAGCACATGATTTCTCGCAATTATTCAACTTTAGGTTGGATTTCACATAATTTAAGACATATTGATTAGGAAAAAAAGATAGGATCACAAATTTCAGTGTTTGAAGGGAATCATGGTCGTAGTTGCAGAAGACTTGAATTCTCCTGAATGTGTGGACCGTCTCCTAATACTGACACATGGTAAAAATGCAGGCTTGGGTTCTACTTGTGTTGGGCTTCCAGACACTGTGCTGGCTTTTGAATGACAGCCTCACAACAGTGAAGCAGGTGAGCATTCTGTGCCTCAGTTTATCTTGTACAGAATGAGGATTTAAAAATATTAGCCACGTATTCCAAAGAAATCCAGGTATTTATGATCAAAAACATGGTGCAAATTAAAACATACACAATGGCACTATATGGTGCAAAAAACGGAAATGTTGAACTGTTAATGTATCAGAATATGCATCTGAAAAACAATTGTTTTTAAAAAGGGTTCTGTGCAAAGGCAGAGCCATGCATCCTTTTCACCTCCATGTCCTTTGAGAGCCCTGTCTTCATAAAGGTGTGAGGCAGGGTTAACACAGCAGTGAAGTGAAGCCTAGCCAGTGAGATCAACCATCCCAGGAACTATATTAGTTGCCCACTGCTGCCATAAAAAACTATCACAAACATGACCATTGAAAACAACAGAAATTATTGTCTCAGAGTTCTGGTGGCCAGAGGTCTAAAGTCAAAGTGATCTCAGGGTGGTTCCTTCCTTAGGCTCTAGGGAGAATCCACCGCATGCCTCTCTCGTAGCTGCTGGCGACTGTAGTGATCCTTGGTGGTCCATTGCTTGTAGATGCATCTCCTCAATTTCTTCCTCCCTCACATGTCTGGGTCTCGCATCCCTCTCTCCTTTCTCTTAAAAGGACACCAGTCATCGGATTGAGGGTCCACCCTAAATTCAGGATGATCTCATCTGGAGATCCTTAACTTAATTATACCGGCAAAGACTCTATTTCCAAATTAGGTCACATTCCCTGATACCAAGGTGTGCATATTTTTGGAGAACACAATTCAAACCACTATCGGAGCCATCTAACTGGCTCTGTTAAGGAAGGCGGTATTTGCTAATTTGGGTCACTTGCTTGAGAAAGCTCAAAATAGACATAACCTTAATGTGTCCACGATATTCTGGCCTGAGTGGCACAAAGGAAGATATGAAAAACTTTTATGGAATTTCCGTACTCCAAATTAGAGGATATTACCCCCCAGCCTCCACCTAAGCTATTCCTGTCTCTTCTGAAGTTCCAAATAATATCTCCACTTGCGACATGTTGTTATAAAAGATCTCATTGAGAATAGTCTTTTTCACCTGGTGAATTTTTTCCTCTCTAGCCTGAGTCTGCTTACCTTCCAAACAACAACAACAACAACAACAACACACACACACATACGTGCTGGAGCTAGACACATAAGATTCTTGTACTTTTATCACTTCTGTCTTTGGTGGGTCAGAGCACATAATGGCACATTACACATAAATAGAACCTACAGACACAGAAATCAGAAGAGAAATTAGATTGTCTTTGAAGTCAAGATAGTCTAACAGCTAAAGGCTCTTGTGTGGTGCAACTCACAACAATTAGAATACCCAAATTCCTTAAATAGTGACTTTAGAAGTGCAAGAATATTCACATAGTAATACAGTGCTTGTGCAAACAGGTCCAAGCAGTTTCTTAATTTTTCCAAGTAGGTGTATGCTGGTTTCAGATTTTATTATCAGTAATTCATAATATGCTAGAAATGAGCAGTCTAACACAAAATAAAAGCAGATAATGAAACTAAATCGTACAAAGTAAATTTTATACACTGTAAAATGTGTAGGCGGAGGTTATGCTCCTTATCAATATCCAGGAGAGGTAAGGGTATTGATAAGGAGCATAACTTCCGCCTACACATTTTACAATGCATATAAAAAATTAAAAAATTGCTCAATTAAGTCATAAAGTATTCTAGAAAGAGTGTGCTGGTAAGCAAAATCAGTAGACCATGTGTAGGCCTGCCACTTCAACTTGTCATTTGAAAAAGAGAGATTGTCTTATATTTCTCAATATACTCTTAATGCTGACCTGTTCTAGTGGAGAACTTCCAAGCAGAATTATGTTTTATTGAGCATATCTTTTGAACTCCTCAAGGTAATCAGGGGGTGGCTTCACTGGCTTCTTTGTGGATTTTGTGATTCTTACTGGAACTCCCAGGTGCTTCAGAATTCAGAATCTCCTCCCTGCCGCTCTCATCTGTTTACCCCAAGAAAATCACATGGAATTCCATTTGTTTTTGTCAATTTAATGTTGACTAAACACACAGTAGACTAATCACTGATTTTCTCATATGCAATAAAGTTTGGTTTTTCATAATTGACCAATTAGCAAATTATTTTCTATTTCATGTACTGGAAAATAACAGAAGCACAGAAGTTTTAAGATTAAAAAACAACCACAACCACCTTTGTTTATCCCGCAATGTTTACAAATGCAACAAAGTACAGCTGTACATTTAAGCCTTTTTCCCAGTTACCAAATATATCTTGAAATGTGGATACTGTGCCTTTCTGTGCATTAATATTACATGTTGTTTACTTCAACATCTTACCACTTACTTGCTGTGTTGCTGTAACCAGTTTAGGAGATGAATAGGCTTAGAAGAAGCCAGAGCTCTTTGGTTCATTTTCCCACCTTGGGATCTCTGAGAACACTTCCTGAGCTCTGCACACAGAGGCACTTTATTTGGGCTACCTTGTTTGTTTGCATAGAAATGCCAGCATTTATATAAATGGTATGTGTACTTTACTTCTCTATCACCTGAAAACAGTATGATCTACAAAAGGTACCTATTCATCTAGCCAGATGCATGCTGTAAATATAAAATGATCCTCCCTCTTCCAGTCTGTAAAAAATGCTGGAAAGTATATGAAATTTTCCATGTCTCCTAGTCTAGAATGTTAATGAGATTCATTAGAACAGGGCTTCTTCTGCAGGAGGAAATGAGGTGGGGGTGCTGGAGATAGCACTGAGCTAGAGTGTCCTGAGGTCCCCTGGCCTTGTTCTTTGCTCCCTGATTCACTCTATTACTTTACATAAGTCTTTATACTTTATAAGTCCCAGCTACATCCTTTTCTACAAAATACTTCATAAAATGCCTATTCTATAAATTCTAAGAGACTTTTGTAAGTCCATAAATGATTTCAGAAGATCTATTAGATGCTATCTGTAAATGTTTGACTTGGGTGGTTTCAAAGGATCCAAGCTGAAAAAGCCATCAGAATGGAAAAGAAATAATACACATAAAAGTGCATTACTCAGTGTCTAGCACTAAAAGGTGTTCAACAGGTTTGCTGACTCAGAAGTTAGACCAAACCTATAGAGGTGTGACTTAAATATAACCATTTATGATGCTTAATTTTAAGCATCAGCTTGACCAGGCTGTGATGCCCACCTGTTTGCCCCAACACCAATCTAGATGTTGCTGTAAAGGTATATTTAGATGTGATTAATATTTAAATCAGTAGAGTTTGAGTAAAGTGGATTACTCTTCACAATGTGTGTGGGCCTCATCCAATCAGTTGAAGTTCTTAAGTATATAGATTAAAGGCTTTCCAAAGAAGAAGGAATTCAGTCTCAAGGCCACAGCATAGACACTCTGCTTGCATTTCCAGCCTGCTGGCCCACCCCATACATTTCAGTCTCGAGACTGCCACATCAGCTCCTACCTGAGTTTCCAGACTGCTGCCCTGTGGAATTCAGACTCAAGACTGCAATTTCAACTCCTGCGTGAATTTCACATCAACTCTTACCTGATTCTCCAGCCTGCCATCCTGTCCAAAGGATTTCAGACTTGCTATCCTGGCTATGGAGTGAGCCAATTTCTTAAAATAAATGTCTCTCTATAATATATTATCATCCCAACTGGATTCTACTTCTCTGGATAATTCTAATACACCATTTCAACTTGGGATCCCCCAGAATGAGCTGGCTTGAAAAATGAGTTTGCTTTGTTTATAAAGGCAAAAAGTAATAAGTGGCTGACAACACAAACTGATGGCTAAAAAGTTAAGGGGAGATGTACCCAAGCAGGAATACAATTGTGAAGGGTATTATACTGTAAATGGGGATAAAAATGGGGACTAACCTTTAAAGGTTGTTATGAAGTTTAAACAAGTGGGTTATTTAGAACAGTGTTTAGGACAGTTCCACACACCTAGGAAGAACTCAAATGTTTAACTGGCATTAATATTTTTGTCGGCAAGATTATTGTTATTATCTTTATTATTCCAGGTATGTGCTTGTCACATCTGCTCATATAATAATAATTTAGTCCTCATAACTACTCCATGTGACAGGTGTCATATGTTCATTTGGCAAAAATGACAAAGAAAGGTTAATTAATTGGTCCAAGGTCACACAGCTAGTAAATGATGAAGGTAAGCATAAATTTAATAGAAATAACTATGAGCAAGCTTAATCGTAATCAGCCTTCTCCTCTTATACATACTTTGAGAAGTTATTTTAATAAGGAAGACAAATGATTGTTTGCAAAGCACTAAGCACACACGGTAAATGATAATAATAACAATAATAATAGAATTATTCCCCATGAAATATACAGCAACTTATATTTAATTCTTTGGCAAAAACTACAATATGGTTCTGGCATGAATTTATATGTGTTAAACTAAGAATTTAAAATTCAGTTTTTAAAGGTGACCTTTAAATTTTTAGTTTAATACATAAAATAATTTCTCACTTAAAGAGCCTAACATTTGCAGATATGAATTTCCATGCTAAGGTTGAGAACAATATACTTCTTGTCTTCTACCACCCAAAAGCATTTGTTCAAAAACTAAGACACAGTCTTTAAAAAGAGTAGCACATCGCCTCATAAATTAGTGAATCCAAGTATGCTGTATGCCATTTTAAGATCCTTCAACAGCAAATCTTAAATCATTTTTACCATTTAGGGTTATAAATTATATGCAATTATAGGAAATTGGGTCATAATTACTTTTCCCGTAAACTTCAGCTACATTTAAATATCTACAACCATTGAAAGCTCACATAGGTAATCAGTGAATGGTTATATTTAGAAAAGATAGGTGAGCATTTCCAAGAAACCATTTCAATCAATTTACAACTAATGTTAAAATAAAAGATTGAAGATAATTGGTCTCTTACCTTGGGGTTTTCCTTGTCCGCTCTCATCAAAATGTTTTGTTAATTGATTATAGAAAATTCTATCGTCGCCTAGTAGGAGTGTTAAAAGAACATGTACAAGATAACTCTCATCAATTAATTTACAGATATGCAAACATAATTACAAAAAGAAATTATTAATCACCATGGCCATTTAGTTATATTCTGGGTCATAGACACAACTGAATACTCAATATGCTGCCATGTTCTGAAAAAGAAAACCCCTTTTGTAAATCAATGATAGAACAATGATTTTTAAATGTATATTACAAGACACGCATAATAGGATACTTCTCCATTAGAACTGATCTCATGTTCAATGAATTATGACATCTATTACTCAAGAATCATCTCAGAATAAGCCATTTTGGTTTGTTAAAACATACAAAAGAATATACAAGTGAAAAAATGAATGAGTGTTTTCCATTAGCTACTCTCTATATGTGATTTTTTTACTATTTAAGTATAAGAAACAAGAAATGTAGATGGTTCTGGATCCTTTAATATGTCCTATTGCAATATAGTAGGAAATACAGGGCTTCTAAGCTCTTTTGTGAATTTAAAGCATTAAGACCATGTCATTACCCACTGCAAAACACACATACACACACATACACACACACACACACATTATAAAAACATTATTCTGGAAGAGAGTCAAAAGGTTATCTAGGTGGTTATCCCTCTTTGGAGAACTCGGACTAATCCACAAGCTATTATTACCTACGTCAGGTTATATGCAAAATTGGAAAATAATAAAACGTTACACACCTACTACATAGTAGCACTGAAATCTGTATTCTATATTAAGTAAAAGCTATTTACCAGTAATTAATAATAAAGCATTTTGCAATTTCTACTCTCTGCCATATAAAAATGAGCATTATATTACCCTTCCAAAATTTAGTGTAAAAAATAAAATCGTGGTGGTGGTGGTGGCTTATTTACACTTAAAAAAAGAGCATAATTTCTATTAAACATAGAAACTAACCTACTTATGGTGTTTCTCTTTATACCATGACTTCCAGGAAGCTCAGTGTAAAAATGAGTGCTTAATTATGGTAATAATGTTGTCCTGGTTTTTTGTACATTAACTTGTCCCCTTTTGTAGATGTTCTCAAATCCCCCCTTTCATCTTTACTTGAACTTTTCTATAATTATGTGCATTTATGTTTCTATTGTAAGCTACCTCAAATTGTTTTGGAAGTATAGATTATGAACAAATAAACATAAGAACAGAGTTCAACCAAGCCAGGTGCAGCAGTTCATAATACTAGCACTTTGGGAGGCTGAGACAGGCAGATTGCTTTAGCCCAGGAGCCTGAGACCAGCCTGAACAACACAGCAAGATCCCTTCTCTACAAAAAATACAAAATTTAGCCAGGCATGGTGGCGTGTGCCTGTAGTCCCAGCTACTCAGGAGACTGAGGTGGAAGGATCACTTGAGCTTGGAAGACAGAGGTTGCAGTCAGCTGAGATCATGCCACTGCAACTCCAGCCTGAGCTGAAGCGTGAGACCCTATTAAAAAACAAACAACAATAACAAAAAACTCAACCAAAGTGAAGATAGATGGGTACCAGAAAGACCTTTGAAGTGTTCCCAAAATTCTGCCACACGAACTGCTGTGAACTGCAGTTTGCTTCAGTCTGCCCCTCTCTGGAACCCTCCCAGCGGCTCTGATGTTATGTGTCTGCATAACCTCTAGCCCCATGCCACAGAGAAAGTGGAAAGATTATTAATTGGCACTGGTTGACCCCTAAATGAAGTAACTGTGAAGGTGTGAGTACCAAGCAAAAAGAAAAAGAGGACATCATGAATTGCAGACTCAAGGCTGAGGACCCATCTCGTCAGGAGGCGCTGAGCTGAGCTCTCTCTCTGCACACCTACATCTTCCTGTTTCTTCTGCTCTCCTATTTCAACTCCAAAAGATATTGTCATCTGATACTCTCAACCACAGCTCCATTCTTTAAATCATACCGGATTACATTGTTTAGCTTCCTTCTTCTCCCCTGCTCTGAAGGCAGGGGTCATAGTTTTTTATTGTTGTTGTTGTGCTTGTTTTTAAAATTCAGATAGTGTTCAGTTCCTAGAAGGTACTCAATTAAAAAGAAAAGTTGGGGGTAGGGATAGGTGGTGATGATGCATTTTCAATGTATATAAAATGTGCCTTGTAGTTACGAAGGAACTCCAGAAAGAAGAGGGGGAAAAAAGCACTGAGGAAGAAATGAGGGGGGGGAAATAAAAGCAGAAGAGAAGAAAAAGTTGGAAGGCAGTTAGAAGGAAGTGGAGGAAATAAAAACAACCACGAAGGAGCTCATTAGAAAGGAGACTCATTAGAAAGGTGGAACCAGCAGCTGGCGAGAGAACCAGCACCTACCTCCCCACAGCACACACCAGCACAGATCTGGCTGCAGGTACAAGCACAAAAAGAGCTTCCTGATCTGAAACAGGGAATCCCACGTTAGCTGTGGGAGTCAGGCAATAATAACTGACTAGGGAAGTGGAAAAGGTGACCAGCAGTATTTTATAAAACTTCCCTGTCTGTAGTTAAAACCATTCCTTATTCATTGAACATAACTTACTAAGTCACCTTTCCCAAATTAGGGAGTCCTCACATTACAAACATTCCACCAAATATAAGTATATATTGTGATTCCTACAAAATTTTAACAGACTTCAATGATAATTCAATCAATACCCCTCCCCAGAACTCACTAGAATTGTCTCTCATCCCCCAAGTGTGTTTGGGTAAATAGAAGGCTGCACTTTTCCAGCCTCACATGCACCCTGACTTTTGAACTACCAGTGAAAACTGATTCTGAGACTGAGTTTTTGTCTTATCTTGCACATAGGTCTTTTGATAATACCTGTGGATTCTGCATTACTTAAAAATAGGTTATTGAGAGCTATTTTATAAAAATAATTTTTGCCCTATGCTTGAGTCCTTTTTGTGACAATTTATCCTACTCTTTTATTAAAACGTGCAGCCTCAATGACTGGCACCCACTGGTGGGATATGGTTTGTATTGTAGCTGATTCTAAGTAACATTTGTCATTGTCAATATCTGATCAATAATCTTTATAAAAAGCCTAGAGTATTTTGTAAACTGTAAAATATGCGTAATATTATGCACTTAAGGAGCAATTTTGAATTATTATTTTACAACCACAACTAGTACTCAAGATTATAAGTGATGGTTCCATGAATTCAAGGAAAGAAACTCAATCATCACAGGATATGGAAATCTCCTGTGCTAGATGCAATTTGTTGAAGAATGCTCATTTTAAATTCAAAAAGCAGCGATGCATTTGAAGGTGATGATGCTCCTCAGACACATACATGGGCCTTATGATGGCATCAAACTCCTCATAGTAGCATCAGATGAAAGCACATTGGTGCTTCTTCCATCTGACCAGCCCGCTGTCCTTGATGAAAAATTACCTTCACTGCCCATCATGTTGTTAGTGGTTAAAACTTACCATTTAAATTGTAAGCTGCAAAATCTAAATGGAACTGCATGTGTGATCTTTGTCACCTCATTTTCATGAATGGAAAAGAATATTCTGACACAAAAATTACATACTTAATTCTAGCTCACCTTCTCTGCTGACCTCCATCACACACTGCCTTGGGTTTATTTCCTCATCCATCAGTGGGTCAAAGTAATTTCTGCCATATTCATTTCCTGTGGAAAGTACACGAGGTAAGGGTCAGTGATTATTAGAAGCACATGAACCAAAATGTTAATTTTGAAATCGACACCAGCAGAGAAGGACCATTTTAGCTCTTTTATAAGCTTAATTTTTTTACAAGTCTTCCAGGCCTTCCTTTTTTGTAATTATCATCTTGCAAAAGGTCAGAAAAGGTAACTCAAGAAACAAGTTCATGTTATCTTTCTGTTGCTAAAAGTTAATGAGAAAATTATCAAACCTAGACTTTAGAATAATAACAAAAAACTTAAGCCAAACTATTTTTAGGATATACTCATGAAATGGACGTAGTTGAATTATAATGATGTGTAGAACTCACTGATGATTATATTTACTTACTTATGTTCCACTAAGTGTATCATGTTGTTGTGTCCAGAATTCCACAGGCAATTTAGTACTATCTTAATTATGAAAAACTACAGTAGAATGTACATGTTGCTAGTTGGGTGGAAAGAAAGAAAGAGAGAGAGAAAAAGAAAGGGAGAGATGAAGGGAAAAAACTAGGAAGGAAGGAAGAGAAAAGAGAGAGGCTTGCTTATAGATCTTTCTTATGTCAACTTCAGTAACATGAAGGGAAGGTACAAATGATTTAGCCAGAAATTTATTCCACACACATCAACAATCTCAACATCACTAAGCAAAATTTCTCACATCACGTCTTCCACTTACTCTGTCCTTATCTTCATGATCAAACTGTAGCATGAAGTATAACTTTGAAATAGAGAAAAAGGTCTGCTATTAATTTTCCAAATCTAGTTTGATACTTCCTGCAGACTGAAATGTATATGTCTGTTGCTAGTAATTTGCATTCAGCAAAATGTACCCTACTCTGATGATAATTCAAGTTGCCTCAAACACTGCAAAAGAAAGCCTTGTAGAATGAAAACAACAACTTTGAAAGTATGGCTCACAGGGAAGGGTTAATCCATACCAGATATATACTATGATATTCTTTAGTATATTTGTTTTAGGATCAAAAGTAATTCAAACAGCAGCTCCTTTCTAAGGCTAAATGATATTTTGATGTGAACCTAGGTTTAATTTCTATTTCTGGGCTGACACATTTTTGTGTCAGTCTCTGTTCTATCAATGCAGTAAGTACAAAAACTGAAAATCTGCTTTACCTTGAGGTCTCAATAAGGAAAGAATAAATGACTTTCATTTTTGTTACTTTATCTGTCAACAACTACTAGGCTGATATGAATCTTCGCAGTATGTAATCAAAGTCTTATATACTGCAATAACAGCATTCTTCCTCATTCTCTGTAATTGTTTTATATTTTCCTTCTACCACAAAGCACTGTGATACTCTATGCCCTTCCATATGCTGGCAAAATAATCCACCTATATTAGTACAAGCATGGTATCATAGTCCTTATACTATTAGTCAACTACTGGTACCCATAGTCTGGAAGCTTCTCCAACCCAATACAAAACTCAAAATTATTTGTCTTCTATAACTGACTAGTAAATATTACTAAGATAATCAAGACCGTGGAGAGTGAAAAAGGTTAAGTCATCTTTAACCAAAAGTCTGGAGGAGTGTATTTCGTTTTTAGGTTCTCAAAACCATTTGCGTCTCTGTTATCACTCGAGACGTTGGGGTCTTGCCCAGCTCCACATGAACAAGGCCTGCAGGCTGGGAGCCCTCCAGACCCCATCTCCCTTCAGGGCTCGATGCCTCCGCAAGCAACTGGAATCAGGGCCCTGTAAGGTCTATACAAAGTGTTCCCTCTGCATTTCATGTGGGTTGATGTACACGTGTTAAGTTACAAATGCCACTCCTGGAGGGATTCATTTTGTTTCCCATTCTGGGATCCCATGTACAGCATTTTACAAGGAAAGAATTCTGAGGTCTCTTGAGCAAAGAGACAGCTTTGACACTCTTAGTTCTGAAATCCTTTAAACATCCCCCAAGTTCTGTACTGTAATACATATCTGGAATTCATGTATTTTTATAATTTATACACATTTTATATTAATTTTACATTCTTTTAAGCATTGTTTTACAAGCACAGTATTATACTCAACTATTGTCTGTCTTCCCCACTAAAATATAACCTCTATGAATGCAAAGACATTATCTCTTAGCTCACTTCAGCACCCTCAGCGCCTAGAATATTACCTGGCTTATAATATGATCTGAATTCTTTAAATAAATGTCTCTTGGAAACCTATTGTAATACCTTAATTCTTTCATTGGCTAGATGTTCTCTCTTGATTAAAACATGCAAGAAATTCTCACCTTTCATCCCCTTTGATTCCTATTTTTTTCTATTCCCCCTCCCATCTCTCCTCCGCATCATCACCACCTACCCACCCCACTTTTCTTTTTAATCAAATACCTTCTAGGAACTGAGCACTATCTGAATTTTTAAAACAAACACAACAACAACAATAAAAACTATGACCCCTGCCTTCAGAGCAGGGGAGAAGAAGGAAGCTAAACATATATAATGCGATATGATTTAAAGAATGGAGCTGTGGTTGAGAATATCAGAGAAGCATCTACACCATATTGGGGGTGTTGAAGAAGACTTCGTAGAAGAATGGCTACCGGAAATAAGTTTCTGGAAAGGTGATTAGGAATTAGCCAGTCAGAAATACAGAGAAGAAGTTTTTGACAGAAGGAGCCATCTGGGCAAAGGAAAAAAAGACTCAAGGGCATAAAGTCATGGGAAGCACAATTTGTTGGTAGATGTTTCTCAAATTTTCTTGACCTCCTAAAGTTACAATTTAGTAAAGTGAATAATGGAACCCAAACTTCTTCACTAGGCCCAGAATTAACATTAACTAATGTTTTTGCTCAAATTCTTGTGCAGTGTCTGATGTTTTATAATAATTCATTTACTCAACCAATACTTACTGAGTGATTATTATAGGATTATAGCAGTAAAATGAAATACTTAAAAATCTCTCTCCTCACAGAGCTTACATTCTGTGAGTGGAAGAACAAGCACAATAAATATGTATATTTCATAATTTATTAGATAGTGAAAAGTGATGAGAAAAATAGTGCCAGGTAAGGATGGTCTGACCCCAGGAAGGGGGTGGGAGCTGCATCTGTTGCCTCTACCTTTATTTCAAACAAAGGATGCCACTCAGGTTTAAGCCACTACGATTTCAAGACAATTGAGAAAGTAAAGCTATAATGTATTTGTTATTATTTTTATAAGTTTTTATTCTTCTACTTGCTTGCTCTAACATAAATCAGTCTACGAATCAAATAAAACACACTCTCAAGTATTAAAATGATTATTTCTTTCTATTGCATTCCTTGTTTTAAAAAACCAATAATTTAAACACAGCAGGTAGAATTTAGGAGAGTAAACACATGGAACCTGTTATAAATTTAGAAACAATGGACTCCATCGTAACAGTAGCCCTTTGGCTGTCTTTCATTGGGTGGTGTCAGGATTTAATAACGTGGGATGGTTTTAAGGATATGATGTATATTACCAGAAGGTAGATTGCTAATAGAATCAATTCCTAAAGTGTCCTAATCATTCAGAGTATGCTTTTGGATATATCTAAAATCATCTCACAGGAAAAAGAACAGACCCACTGAGAAATTCAAAGTAGGGCCTTTAGCAATACAAATACAATAGATTTTAATATGGCTGATATTTAACTCCTTGCAATATTCAGATGAATATATGCCAATCATGTCTGTGTGTGTATACACATATATGTTGAAGTATGGTTCTACATTGAAGCAACCAGATGTGATATATAAACCAATAAACCAGTAAATTGGTCTTGTCAATACTCTTGATACTCTATTTTTGCTTCCAACTTCCTAGTATCAGCTGCTTAATGTCTAGAATTGCATTAGTTAATTCATTTCTTGTGGTATCTTTTACTGAACGGGGGAGAGAAAAACACACGCACTTGCCTTCTGCCCTTCCACACATACCAGGTTTTCCTATCATTTAACTCAGAGCAGCACAGAACATAATCAGGGCTTTTACTTAAATTACACTGTACATGAACTTTGGTCAGAAAACCCTCTAGTGTGCACCCATGCAGTTCCTTGGGGGCTATAAGAGTGAGAATGAAACTGCCCACCAGAGGAAGCTTAGTAACAATCACGGAAGTGTCTTGACTCAACGAAGCAATCACTTCCTTTCAAATCAGCTACATTAGCTAGAGAGGAAGAAAAACCTAATGCATCTGTGTGTTTCTCAGTTTTTTGTTTTTTGGCCCCATTCTTGTTTGTTTCCTGTAAATCCACCTGCTTCAGCTCAGCATTTCCTCACTGATCACTGTGTTTTCTGTAATATACTATAAACTAAATAACTAAACAATGTATATTTTATTATTACAACCATGCACCAAAATTTTACCACAGAGGACATTCTCCTGAACAGTATGCTTTTTAAAGGCATGAAGCCTGGAAAAATAAAATTAAATTTGTTTCCTATGAACTTTATAAATAAATTTGAGAAAACTTCATATTTTTCCACTTTAAAATCCAATACAAGTATCTCTAGCTTAAATGTCCATGGGGCCAGGAAGTCCACATAAATATAAAAACATAAATGTAGAAATCAGGGGACTACACTAGAATATAGGGGACTAGGAACAATGTGAAACCCAAACACACTGTACCATACTAAATTCCAAATACTATTTTTATAAAATTGATTTACAAATGTTTTTTAAATAAAAGGTACCTTAAAATACAAGAATATTACTTAATGATAAAAATAGTTATCCTAAACTAAGTCTTCATTGTACTAAATGTCAAAACAAAATAATGGCAACAAAAAACAACCAAAAAATAGCTGTCTTTTTTTTTTAATTTAAGTTCTGGGATACATGGGCAGAACATGCAGGCTTGTTACATAGATATATGTGTGCCATGGTGGTTTGCTGCGCCTGTCAACTCATCATCTAGGTTTTAAGCACTGAATTCATTAGCTATTTGTCCTGATGCTCTCCCTCCCCCGCACCCCGCCCTTGACAGGCCCCACTGTGTGATGTTCCTCTCCCTGTGTCCATATGTTCTTATTATTCAACTCCCATTTATGAGTGAGAACACGTGGTGTTTGGTTATCTGTTCCTGTGTTAGTTCACTGAGGATGATGGCTTCCAGTTTCGTCCATGTCCCTGCAAACGACATGATCCCATTCCTTTTGGTGGCTGCACGGTATTCCATGGTGTGTATGTGCCACATTTTGTTTATCCAGTCTCAAAAAAAATTAAGATAACTTACTCTTAAATATCAAAACAAAACAACAAACAACCAAAAAAAATTATCTTAAACTAAGTCTTAATTGTACTAAATATCAAAACACAACAATAACACAAAACAAAACAACCAAACAAATAAAAAGCCAATGACAAAAATACAGACTATGACCTGGATGTCCATCATGAATCTGATTATCTAACATTCTCCTAGAAATCTTGGCCAAAGCATAGCTGGGCAAAAATAAGGAAAACATGTACTAAAGTTATGGAAAAAATTCTGTGTTGAATACACATTATGTGAAGACAATATAATTTCATGCCATCAAAATAAGAGATTTGACTCAAAATCTTTCAGAACAGAGATGTTATTTGAAGAATATCTTGATAAACAACCATATAATCATAAAGAATCATTAACTTTTCTAAAAAACCAACCATAACCACTTAGAAGATATAATGATAAGTAACAAACCAAAACTTATTATAAAGCTCCAGGGGGAGCCACAGTGGCTCAGGTCAGTTGTCCTGGCACATGAGAAGGCGAAGCTATGCATTCAAGGCCAGCCTGGGCAACATAGAAACCTCTCACACATTTAAAAAAAAAAAAAAAAAAAAGCTCCAGATAACACTCAGTAATTAATTAATTAATATTAGACTTTCATAGAAACCTATAGGTGGTCATCAAGATTATTAATCTTACTCAGAAACCCAAACTGAAAGGCACATGAGTAACAACAAATTTCTATCTCTGACTTAAATTTTCTATTTCTGAGATAGAAAAAAAATTATGCCAATTTTCTTTTCTTTTTTTTAATTTTTGAGACAGAGTCGCAGTCTGTCACCCAGGTTTGAATGCAGTGGCACCATCACAGCTCACTGCAGCCTTGAGCCTCAAACTCCTGGGTTCAAGCAATCCCCTCACCTCAGCCACTTTAGTAGCTGAGACTAGAGTTGTGCACCATGCCCAGTTAACTTTTTTATTCTTTGTAGAGGGGGGGGAATCTTACCATGTTGCCCAGGCTTGTCTCAAACTCCTGGACTCAAGCGATCCTCTCACCTCAGCCTCCCAAAGTGCCGGGATTACGGGTATAAGTCACTGCGCTCAGCCTTCTTCTTATTCTTTACAGAAGGCCTAATCTGTGCAAATTGGTCAGCTGCTGACAGAATATTCAAGAACTGGTACCACGTTGGACAAATCATCTTTCTCAACTGCTTGTTCTTACTTCCTTCCCAAATCTTGTAGGTGTTTGATATACTGGTGATTTGAAAATCTAAATAGGATAACAGTTGAAGTTTGCTAACAAGTTCTAATTAATTGAGCCATATTCTTCTTCCCCTAAGGCCCTCCCTCACGGTAAATTATGAGGGCACTTTAACTTGCAAACCACTAGAGTGCTGTGGAGTGGCTAACTGCTTCAGGGCTTTATCCCACAGTAGCCCAGGACGTTCATGCATCATGTGCTCACTGGACCTAGAATCCTCAAGGAGCTGAAGCATGTCCTTAACTTCTAAACAGGAAAATGCTTTCAGTACTTAAGTAACTGTGGTAATTCAAAGGTTAAGTATTATAAGTATATTGTTGTTTCTGATACTTAAAAGTTCCCCAAAAGTCATATCAAAGTAGATTTTCTTTCTTGCTAGACTGAAGCTTGACAACATTACTTTCCATGTAAATAAGTTAATGTGTAGTTTGGAAAGTTGCCTTTCAAAAATATGAAGTACCTGATCTTAGACATCAATTACCCCTCCAATCTTTCCAATTTTGCCTTCCTTCATTTAACAATTCGTGTTCCTCATGGATCTAAGATTACTTATATGTATGCATTGTATTTAAAGGCTCATTCAGGTAATAATGTCTTTCATCACACTGAAACATACTTCAATACAAAACAATCAACATAATAGATTATTGGGTTTAGTTTAAACAAAATAATGCTGTTTCTAAAAAATCTTGTAATTTAAAAAGACTCTATCTCATGAAGCAAAATATTCAGGACTTCCCATGATTTTGTTTGTTTGTTTGTTTGTTTTTAATAGGGTTTTTGGCCACTTACTCTGACAAAAGCTAAGGAAAGCTTATCTGCAACCTCCACCTCCTGGGTTCAAGTGATTCTCCTGTCTCAGCCTCCTGAGTAGCTGGAATTACAGGCACCTGCTACCACGTCCACCTAATTTTTGTATTTTTAGTAGAGACAGCATTTCACCATGTTTGCCAGGCTGGTCTCAAATTCCTGACCTCAGGTGATCCACCGACCACACCCTCCCAAAGTGCTGGGATTACAGGCGTGAGCCACCGTGCTTGGTTGCAAACTTCTTAATTTGGCCTATAAGGTTCTGCATAGTCTGGTCCCTTCACCTCTCATTCCCAGCATCCTCTGCTCTCTGAGCTCCCCTCTCTCTTCTTTTTTTTTTTATTGTATTTGGGTTCTGGGCTACATGTGCACATCCTGCATCCTGCAGGATTGTTACATAGTTACATACATGCCATGGTGGTTTGCTGTCTCCACCACCCCCGCAACCGTTGCCTACATCAGGCATTTCTCCTGGTGTTATTCCTCCCCCATCCTCCCCGCCCCCCCCGCTATCCCTCCTCTCCCCTCTCCTCCACCCCCGCACCTAGCCCTGTGAGTATTGTTCCCTTCCCTGTGCCCAAGTGTTCTCATTGTTCATCACCCGCCTATGAGTGAAAACATGCTGTTTGGTTTTCTGTTCTTGTGTCAGTTTGCTGAGAATGATGGTTTCCAGGTTCATTCATGTCTCTACAAAGGACATGAACTCATCGTTTTTTATGGCTGCATAGTATTCCATGGTGTATATCTGCCACATTTTTTGTCCAGTCTATCATCGATGGGCATTTGGGTTGGTTCCAGGTCTTTGCTATTGTAAACAGTGCCACAATGAACATACGTGTGCATGTGCCTTTATGATAGAACAATTTATAATCCTTTGGGTATATACCCAGTAATGGGATTGCTGGGTCAAATGGAATTTCTATTTCTAGATCCTTGAGGAATTGCCACACTGATTTCCATAACGTTTGAACTAATTTACACTCCCATCAACAGTGTAAAAGTGTTCCTATTTCTCCACATCCTCTCCAGCATCTGTTGTCTCCAGATTTTTTAACAATTGCCATTCTATCGTGAGATGGTATCTCAATGTGGTTTTGATTTGCATTTCTCTAATGACCAATGTTGATGAACATTTTTTCATACGTTTGTTGGCCACATATTTGTCTTCTTCTGAAAAGTATCTGTTCCTATCCTTCGCCCACTTTTGAATGGGTTTGTTTTTTCTTATAAATCTGCTTTAGTTCTTTGTAGATTCTGGATATTAGCCCTTTGTCTGATGGGTAGATTGCGACAATTTTTTCCCATTCTGTTGGTTGCCGGTTTACTCTAATGATTGTTTCTTTTGCTGTGCAGAAGCTCTTAAGTTTAATTAGGTCGCATTTGTCTATTTTGGCTTTGGTTGCCAATGCTTTTGGTGTTTTAGTCATGAAGTCCTTGCCTGTGCCTATGTCCTGAATGGTGTTGCCTAGGTTTTCTTCTCGGGTTTTTATGGTGTTAGTTCTTATGTTTAAATCTTTAATCCATCTGGAGTTAATTTTTGTAAAAGGTGTAAGGAAGGGGTCCAGTTCCAGCTTCCTGCATATGGCTAGCCAGTTTTCCCAACACCATTTATTAAACAGGGAATCCTTTCCCCCATTGCTTGGTTTTGTCCAGTTTATCAAAGATCAGATGGTTGTAGATGTGTGGCATTGCTTCCGAGACCTCTGTTCTGTTCCATTGGTCTATATCTCTGTTTTGGTACCAGTACCATGCTGTTTTGATTACTGTAGCCTTGTAGTATAATTTGAAGTCAGGTAGCATGATGCCTCCAGCTTTGTTCTTTTTGCTTAGGATTGTCTTGGCTATGCAGGCTCTCTTTTGGTTTCATATAAAGTGTTTTTTTCCAGTTCTGTGAAGAATGTCAATGGTAGCTTGATGGGGATAGCATTGAATCTATAAATTACTTTGGGCAGTATGGCCATTTTCACAATATTGATTCTTCCTAACCATGAGCATGGAATGTTTTTCCATCTGTTTGTGTCCTCTCTTATTTCCTTGATCAGTGGTTTGTAGTTCTCCTTTAAGAGATCTTTTACCTCCCTTGTTAGTTGTACTCCTAGGTGTTTTATTCTTTGTAGTAATTGTAAATGGGAGTTTCCTTATGATTTGGCTCTCTGTTTTTCTGTTATTGGTGTATAGGAATGCTTGTGATTTCTGCACATTGATTTTATATCCTGAGACTTTGCCAAAGTTAGTTATCAGCTTAAGGAGGTTTTGGGCTGAGATGATGGGGTCTTCTAAATATACGATCACGTCGTCTGCAAATAGGTATAATTTGACTTCTTCTTTTCCTAATTGAATGCCCTTTATTTCTTTTTCTTGCCTATTTGCTCTGGCTACAACTTTCAATACTATATTGAATAGGAGTGGTGAGAGAGGGCATCCTTGTCTAGTGCCAGTTTTTAAAGGGAATACTTCTAATTTTTCCCATTCAGTATGATATTGGCTGTGGGTTTGTCGTAAATAACTTTTGTTGTTTTGAGATACGTTCCATCGATACCTAGTTTATTGAGAGTTTTTAGCATAAAGGGCTGCTGAATTTTATCAAAGTCCTTCTCTGCATCTATTGAGATAATCATGTGGTTTTTGTGTTTGGTTCTATTTATGTGGTGAATTACGTTTATAGATTTGCATATGTTGAACCAGCCTTGCATCTTCAGGATGAAGCCTACTTGATCGTGGTGGATAAGCTTTTTGATGTGCTGTTGGATTCGGTTTGCCAGTATTTTACTGAAGATTTTTGCATCAATGTTCATCATGGATATTGGCCTGAAGTTTTCTTTTATAGCTGTGTCTGTGCCAGGTTTTAGTATCAGGATGATGTTGATCTCATGGAAAGAGTTAGGGAGGATTCCCTCTTTTTGTATTGTTTGGAATAGTTTCAACAGGAATGGTACTAGCTACTCTTTGTATGTCTGGTAGAATTCAGATGTGAACCCCTCTGGACCTGGACTTTTTTTGGTCGGTAGGCTATTAATTGGTGCCTCGACTTCAGACCTTGTTATTTGTCTATTCAAGGTTTCAACTTCTTCTTGGCTTAGTCTTGGGAGTGTGCAAGTGTCCAGGAATTTATCCATTTCTTCCAGATTTACTGGTTTATGCGCATAGAGTTGTTTGTAGTAATTTCTGATGGTAGTTTGTATTTCTGAGGAATCGGTGGTGATCTCCCCTTTATCATTTTTTTATTGCAACTATTTGATTCTTCTCCCTTTTTTTTATTAGTCTGGCTAGCGATCTATCTATTTTGTTGATCTTTTCAAAGAACTAGCTCCTGGATTGGTTGATTTTTTGAAGGATTTTTTGTGTCTCTATCTCCTTCAGTTCTGCTCTTAGGTATTTCTTATCTTCTGCTTGCTTTTGAGTTTTTTTTATCTTGCTCCTCTAGCTCTTTCAATTTGGATGATAGGCTGCTCAGATCTGCATCGACTACCCATGGCACCCCACCATCTAGCAGGGCTCTCGTGGACCGTGGTTGCAGTTGGGATGAGGTAAGCACAGGATCTGAATCGGAGCACCAAGGTGGTTAAGTCCCCCGACCCTCCAAGCTGGCTGCATGTTTCAGGTGGGGATGCGCCCCCCCCACAGCATCTTGATTTGCGCCCCCTGGGCGGTTTTCACCCTGTGGCTCCTTCCCCGGGCCTATTTTCAGTGCTCTATCAGTCCCACAGAAACGAACTCAGCACTCGTTTGGAATCGTGAAGTCCTCTAGACCCCTGCGTCTCATTTGCTGGGAGCTGCATTCCAGTGCTGGCTTCTCTTGGCCATCTTGGCACCCCCCTCTTCTTGCTAATTTTTTAAACTTGATTTAATTTATTAAAGCAACTTGCAGAAGGTCCAAGGGAGCTTATTTCTTGTTAAATTGTTTTTGACTGCAAATAAAAAGTTTAATTTTCCAAAGAAAATTATTTGGAAATTAAGGACTAATCTAAATTATGCTAAAAGCATAAAATACTAAGCATAGAAAACATATGCCAAGAAAAGAAAAAAAAAAAAAAAGAAAATATATGCCAAAAGTATTTTAATACTAAAGTCATGAAAATTTTTTCTAGTAAAATTTTTCTTATGCTAAAAGTGCAACTATTCACTTTGGGAGGCTGAGGAGGGTGAATCACCTGAGGTCAGGAGTTTGAGATCAGCCTGGCCAACATGGCGAAACTCCATCTCTACTAAAACTTAAAAATTAGCCAGGCATCATGGTGCATGCCTGTAGTCCCAGTTACCTGGGAGGCTGGGAGAGGAGAATGGCTTGAACCTGGGAGGTAGAGGTTGCAGTGAATGGAGATTGTGTCACAGCATTCCAGTCTGGTGACAGAGCAAGACTCTGTCTCAAAAAAATAAAAAAAAAGTACAAATAAAAGTGCAACTATTGAATTCCAGCTTAAAACTCCATCTCTACTAAAACTTAAAAATTAGCCAGGCATCATGGTGCATGCCTGTAGTCCCAGTTACCTGGGAGGCTGGGAGAGGAGAATGGCTTGAACCTGGGAGGTAGAGGTTGCAGTGAGTGGAGATTGTGTCACAGCATTCAGTCTGAGTGACAGAGCAAGACTCTGTCTCAAAAAAATAAAAAAAAGTACAAATAAAAGTGCAACTATTGAATTCCAGCTTAAATGATGGTACAAATGAAGTTTGACATTTATGTGGAATTTAATTGATACTGCGAAACTTCATATTCTGATAGCAAAAAAACCAAAAAGTTCTTTTGAAATTTTTACATAATAGTTAAGCAGAGGTAGGTACAATTCAGTAACCTGACCAACTGCTTAGACACTGACTACATCACTAATATATTAGAAAACTGAAGTCTTTCCCAGTTTTTTTTTTTACTATGTAGCCATGTTTATATTAAGAAAGTCATTGGATCGCTAAAATATCACCTTTATGATCTCTAGTTTTACCATTTCTATGATTCTAAGATTCTTAAGCATCCTTTTTACTATCATATAGATTCTTGTGCTCACATTTTTATTTTAAAGGTATATAAATTTCACTGACATATAAACCCAGTGGTTTAAATGTATGAACCCATCTGTCATCAACAAACTGAAATAGTAATCTCTCTGGATGTTAAAATAATTCTTACCAAGATTATTTCCTCAATGATCTATGGCAGATGTTATAAAATGTTGTTTGCAACGTTTCATTGGAGGTTTCATTAATGTGGATTTGAAGCGACAATATAAAAATAACTACACTTAACAATTAGTTAAGTGTCATGTGCATCAATTTTAGTATTAAACAGAAAAGGACAGCACATATAGATATTCCGCTAATTTCCTGGGCAAATCTGTGTGATTACCTGGGGGTAGGCAGTTCCTCTGAGGAAAAAAAAGTAATTTTTTCTTATCTGCTAACAATTCTAAACCTCAATGTTTTATTAAAATGCTCCTTCTCCAACGGGACAAACATTGTCCTGGAACTTTGCTGTTCCGTGTTTTTTTTTTTTGTGGTTGTTGGTTTTTGTTTTGTTTTGTTTTTTTAAAGAAGAGACAGGAAAGGAAACAAATAGATTTTTATAAACTGACCAAATACTTTATATATCTAATATCTTTGTAAAATATTTCTGTATTTCAGTAGAAAGGATGCTTTCCTAAGGACTTATTTTTAGCCTTCCAAATCAATGAAAGAGATTCAATCCACTTAGGACCCCAATGGTTTCTAAAGACACAAATCCAGGTCAGTTCAATAAACTTACAGAAAGTGATTTTCCTATATATTTTCTTTTGCTTAATAATTGTTTAAATGTCTCAAAGCAAAAAAAAAATATTTTGTAAATGGTCTATAAATTTTATTTAGCTCTTGTTTTCCATCTTAAGGGAAAAACAGCTATAAATGAGAACAATGTAAACAGTTTTATACAATATCATTTCTAAAATAATCTAGGCTACATGCACTAGTGGGAAAAACAATTCTCATCACGTATTTGCTCAGACAATTTGAATTATGCACTTAACACAAGTGCTTATGTTATTTTTATTACAAATTTTTGTACATGTGTATGTCTAATGGTCCTAGCAGTCTCAAGGGTAAATTTAAGGTCACAATTATTACCCTAACCCTGGATTTCTCTACCTCAGGCACAACCAGTAGAGATCCTTATCCTTTATTCTAACTACCCCTCATCTCTTGCAGAAGGATCTAAGCCATGCAATCACATATGCTCAGAACTCATTCCTCTCCACATCTCTGGAACGTCTGCCATTTGCCTTCCCTACTCTCAGCCTTCAGCATTGCTGCCTGCTGTCAAGGATTCTATGCTGAGCATGATGCTCTTCAGACCATGAGTGTCTCTGCATTCATCATAAAACCACTGGTGGCACCTCCACTCCACAAAGCCACATGAACAGCACTTCCGGTCAGTATCAGAGCGGCTGCTGGGGTCACCTCCATTGACTACTGTCACCTCTAACACTGATTCTTGCTGGTGCCCACTGCAGGCCATGCCACATTCTCTGCAATATCTTTCTGGTTCTGATCAAACCCGCACTCACACCTCTGTCCATCCGATGTTCCACCAGCAATGGCAAGTGAAGGAGTCCAGTATATGTCATCTCTCAGCTCCTAGTCACCACATGTTACATAGAGGCCCCCAACAACGGATAGAGATCTCAGTTTTTACTCCAAGCCCCTCCCATTAACTCCCAGGAATAAATGCCTGAGGATTAGATCACAGGACAATACAACTGGCAAACATTGTACAGTAATCAAAACTACCTTTCCTCTCTGGCCCTGAGATATTGGCATGAGATCAAGCTCGTGTGCCTGACTGTCTCTTTCCTTAGAATTAGTCTCTTCCCAGGAGGCATCTTAGTCTTTCTTAAAATGAAAATGCAACAAATGAACTAGCTGAATGATGGCAAAAGACAGCTTAGTGAAGCTTGAATTTAATATGAAATTTCACTGATACAGTACAGCTTCTTATTCTTGTGGCCAAAAAGTATTTTTTTTTATTTCACTCAATATTGAAAGGAAACTAAGTTTAAAAAAGAAAGCATTTTGGGGGGTCCAACTGCTAAGATACTGACCACATCATTGATGTATCAGAAAACCTAAATTTCTGTCTCAGTTTTTTCATTGCAAACCTGTGTTCATTTTAGGCCACTTTAATCCACAAATCCTCAGACATGCTCAATCCTAAACTCAACACAGCTTAATTTAACTAAACTGGAATCCCAATTATACTATTATGGCATATTTACACACACAAGCATGCACGCGCACACACACACACACACACACAGACACACACACACTTCTGTTTTGGCCATATATCTACAAATATTCATTGAATAAAAGAAATGCTATTTACGAAATATAAGTAAAAATTTTATATGAGCACATATTATGTGTTCAAGAGTGCCAGGCAAATCTGAATTGATCAACTGTAATCTTTTATATATTTTTTTGAGATGTACAGTGGCACAATCTCAGCTCACTGCAACCTCCACCTCCTGAGTTCGAGCAATTCTCCTGCCTCAGCTTCCCAAGTAGCTGGGACTACAGACATGCACCACCATGCCCGGCTAATTTTTGTATTTTTAGAAGAGACAGGTTTCACCATATTGGCCTGGCTGGTATTGAATTCCTGACCTCCACTGATCTCGACCACCTCGGCCTCCCAAAGTGCTGGGATTACAGGCGTGAGCCAGTGCGCCCAGCCTGATCGACTGTAATCTAAACACAGGCACATCTCATTTGGTTGCTCTTCACTTTATTGTACTTTGCAGATAATGCATTTTTCACAAATTGAAGGGTTTTGGCAACCATGCATCGAGCAAGTCTATCAGCGCCATTGGTCCAGCAGCACATGCTCACTTTGTGTCTCTGTGTCACATTTTGGTAATTCAATACTTCAAACTTTTTCATTACATTGTTTGTTACGGTGATCTGTGATCACAGATAGTTGACAATACTATTGTAATTGTTTTGCGGCACCATAAACCATGTCCATATAAGGCAGCACGCTTAATAGATAAATGTTGTGTGTGTTCTGACTGCTCCACTGACCAGCTATTCTCTTTATCCCCTATCTTTCTCCCTCTACTCAGTGCCCCCCCTATTCCCTGAAATACAACAATATTGAAACTAAACCAATTAATTTTCCTATAGTGACCTCTACATGTTCAAGTGAAAGGAAGAGTCACACATCTCTCACTTTATTCAAAAGCTGGAAGTGACTAAACTTAGTGAGGAAGGCATGTAGAAAGGTGAGACAGACAGAAAGCTAGGCGTCTTGGACCCAACAGCCACAATGTGAATGCAAAGGAAAAGCTCTTCACAGAAATTAAAAGTGCTGCTCCAGTGAGCACATAAATTATAAGAAAGCAAAATGGCCTTGCTAATATGAAGAAAGTTCTAGTGGTGTGGATAGAGATGAAATCAGCCACAGTACTCCCTTAAACCCAAGCCTAATCCAGAGCAAGACCCTAACCTTCTTCAATTCTATGAAGGCTGAGACAGGTGAGAAAACTGCAGAAGAAAAAAATTGAAGCTAGCAGAGGTTGGTTCATGAGGCTTCAAGAAAGAAGCCATTTCCATGACAGAAAAGTGAAAGGTGAAGCAGCAAATGCTGATGCAGATTCTGCAGCAAGTCATCCAGATCTAGCTAAGATCGTTGATGAAGGTGGCTATGCAAAACACAGGTTTTCCATGTAGATGAAATAGCCTTCTGTTGGAAGAAGATGCCATCTAGGACTTTCACAGCTAGAAAGAAGTCAATGTCTGTCTTCAAAGCTTCAAAGAACAGTTGGACTCGCTTGTTAGGGGCTAATGCAGCTGATCACCTTAAGATGAAGCCAATACTACGTGCCATTCTGAAAATCCTAGGGGCCCTTAGGAATTATGTTACATCTGCCTGTGCTCCATAAATGGAGCAAGAAAGCCTGGCTGACAGCACATCTGTTAACAGCTTGTTTTACTGAATATATTAAGCCCACTGTTGAAACCTACTGCTCAGAAAAAGAGACTTTTTTTTTCAAAATATTGCTTCTCATTGACAGTGCACCTGGTCCCCAAGAGCTCTGATGGAGAAGCACAAGGAGATAAAAAATGTTGTTTTCATGTCTGCTAACACAACATCCATTCTGTAGCCCATGGATCAAGGAGTAGTTTTGACTTTCAAATCTTATTATTTCAGAAATATATTTCATAAAGATATAGCTCCCATAGGTAGAAATTCCTCTGTTGAATCTAGGCAAAGGAAATTTAAAACCTTCTAGAAAGGATTCACAATTTAGTTGTCATTAAGAACATTTGTGATTCATGGGAGGAGGTCAAAAATATCAACATTACCAGGAGTTTGGAAGAAATTGATTCTGACCCCCATGGGTAACTTTGAGGGGTTCAAGACTTCTGTGGAGGAATTAACTGCAGGTGTGGGAGAAATCGCAGGAGAACTAGAGTTAGAAGGAGAAGCTGAAAATAGACAGAAGTGCTGCAATCTCCCGATAAAATCTGACTGGATAAGAAGTTGCTTTTTATGAATGAGCAAAGAAAGTGATTTCTTAAGATGGAATCTTCTCCAGGTGAAGATGCTGTGAACATTGTTTAAAGTGATGACAAAGGATGTAGAATATCACATAAACTTACCTGACAAAGCAGCTGCAGAGTTTGAGAGGATTGACTCTAATTTTGACAGTCCTCCTGTGAGGGAAAGGCTATCCAATACTGTCGCATGTGAAAGAGAAATCTTTTGTGAAAGGAAGAGTCAATTGTTGTGGCAAACTTCATTGTTGTATTTTAAGAAACTTTCATATGTTTGTTGGCTTCATGTATGCTCATCATCACTGGTCATTAGAGAAATGCAAATCAAAACTACATTGAGATACCATCTCACGCCAGTTAGAATGGCGATCATTAAAAAATCTGGAGACAACAGATGCTGGAGAGGATGTGGAGAAATAGGAACGCTTTTACACTGTTGGTGGGAGTGTAAATTAGTTCAACCATTGTGGAAGACGGTGTGGCGATTCCTCAAGGACCTAGAAATAGAAATTCCATTTGATCCAGCAATCCCATTACTGGGTATATATCCAAAAGACTATAAATCGTTCTACTATAAGGACACATGCACACGAATGTTCATTGCAGCACAGTTTACAATAGCAAAGACCTAGAACCAACCCAAATGCCCATCGATGATAGACTTGGACAGGGAAAATGAGGCACATATACACCATGGAATATTATGCAGCCATCAAAAACTATGAGTTCGTGTCCTTTGTAGGGACATGGATGAACCTGGAAACCATCATTCTCAGCAAACTACACAAGAACAGAAAATCAGACACCGCATGTTCTCACTCATAGGCGGGTGTTGAACAATGGGAACACATGGACACAGGGAGGGGAGTATCACACACTGGGGTCTGTCGGGGAAAAGGGGAGGTATAGTGGGGGGTGGGGAGTTGGGGAGGGATAGCATGGGGAGAAATGCCAGATATAGGTGATGAGGAGGAAGGCAGCAAATCACACTGCCATGTGTGTACCTATGCAACAATCTTCCATGTTCTTCACATGTACCCCCAAACCTAAAATGCAATAAAAAAAATAAATAAATAAATAAATAAATAAATATGTGGTGAATGGGCACTGGGAAAAAAAAAAAAAAAAAAAAAGAAACTTTCACGGCCACCCCCAACCTTCAGCAACCACCACTGATCAGTCAGCAGCCATCAATATCTAGACAAGACGTTCCACCAACAAAGATTATGACTCACTGAAGGCTCAGAGGATTGTTGCATTTTTAGCAGCAAAGCATTTTTTTAATTAGGGTGTGTACATATTTTTGAAAATAATGCTATTGAACACTTAATAGACTACACTAGAGTGTAAACATAACTTTTATGTGCACTGGGAAACCAATACATTTACATGACTCACTGTTTTGTGATATTCATGCTCTTGCCATGGTCTGGAACTAGACCCACAATATCTCCATGGTATGCCTGTAGTTGCCCTCAATGTAATTCTGCTGACATAATATATTTCATAAACATAGAAATCCTTTGTGTCTTTTCTGTTTACTTTTATATTTCTCATACCTGGCATAGTGCCTGAAAAATAGAAAATATTCAGTAAATATGCTTTTCAATGAATGAGGAGGAAGAAATGGAGACATATTTTTGATCTTTTATAGATCTAACTCCTGATCAAAATGTTGAATAAATTACTTTATGTCCAACTAATCATGCATATACTACTCCTGTTTTCATTGATGTTGTAGTGACATTATTAGTAATAGGGTGTAGTCAGTAAATAATCCAAGACCTATCAACCATAGGGACATTTATCTGATTTGGGGGAGCTTGTCTTTGCTATCTTGCATCCATTTCCTCTCCCTAATAGCATCACAATTTCCCAGTTTCATTGTGTACAGTCTTGATGGCCCAGTAACTCCAGATTCCTCTCTCCAACTACAGAAGCCAAGGAAGGCTTGACAGAACCTACTTCTCCTACCCTGTGATAAAGCCAGGGAGGCAAGCAAGTGGTTAATGTATGGCCAATCAAATGTTCTCCCCTAAGACTTTGAATTTTGGATAAGTGAAGCAAGAATGGAAAGAACACTTGGCATTTACACATCACAGTGGTAAGAGATGCATCAAAACCAGACTGCTCCTGCTATGGGGCAGTTGCTCTGTTTCCAACTTCTTGTACCTGTAGGCATCTTGGTTTTTGCCCATTCCCACTATTGAATCTCAGAGCTCATGAAATCCTTCTGTTTGAATTAGTAAGAGATGGTTTCTGTTTGTTTAGGAGCTCCAAGTGACATATGTTCACACAAGCATCATAACAGCCAGTCTGAATCCTTGGAAGATGCCACCGTGTGATGTCTAGTCAAAGAGTATAGAACAACTGTAATGCACAACTCCCAGGAGAAAGAGGGAAAAGCAGGATTGTATTCCTCAATATTGTCAATTCTGCTTTTTTAGTAAGTATAGCTATGACTGGTTTAAACAATAATGCATACAATCACATTGGTTTCCTTTCCACTTAGTTTTGAAATAACCGCAATAAAAGTTAGAAATTAAAAGGGAAAAACTTCCCAAGTGCAATTTTAAAAACTCAGCATGAGGCTGGGCACAGTGGCTCACACCAGTAATCCAAGCACTTTGGGAGGCTGAGGCAGGTGGATCACCTGAGGTCAGGAGTTCAAGACTAGCTTGGCCAACATGGTGAAACCCTGTCTCTATTAAAAATACAAAACTTAGCCGGGTGTGATGGTGGGTACCTGTAATCCCTGCTACTTGTGAGGCTGAGGCAGGAGATTTGCTTGAACCCAGGAGGCGGAGATTGCACTGAGACGAGATGGCACCACTGCACTCCAACCTGCGTGACAAGAGTGAGACTCCATCTCAAAACCAAAATAAAACCAAACAAACAAACAAAAACTCACCATGAGTTTAACTGTTGTACTATTCAGGCCTATAATTATTTCTTTTTCTTCTTATCTAGAAACTTCCTACAGCCCCTTCTCACATCTGTCCCACATTACATTTTACTGCCATTTAGAATTTAGCCCAGGAGTTGGAGGCCAGCCTAGGCAACATAGTGAGACGCTGTTTCTATAAAAAATAAAAAACAGAATTCGAGTGTTAACTCTCTTTTTAGTACCACCACCTTATATATTCGGAATACTAACGGTGCCCTTTCTCCCCCACCCAGCCCTCAGGCTTTGTTAGGTTAGGAAACAAAACCAACTCTCTCTGTGAAGTTCTAAGCAGTTCTGGCTTCTCTACTCATCTCTTTTCAACTACGATAATTCCGGATATGCTGCTATCATCTAGCAAATCATCTTCAGGCAGGATGTAGCGGGCAGTGGGCACTGAGGGATGAGCTGAGACACTGCAATCAGGGAAGCAGTGTGCACACTACAAGCAACAGTTCTGGGCAAGATGGAGCAGAGGACATGCAACCCAGCAAAGGACACGAGCACACAATTCTGAAAAGAAGGCATGCATGCAGCCAACTGGCATAGGAAAAAAAGCTCAATATTACTGATCGTTAGAGAAATGCAAATCAAAACCACCATGAGATACCATCTCACAACAATCAGAAAGACTATGACTGAAAGATCAAAAAAATAACAGATGCTGGTGAGATGCGGAGAAAAGGGACCACTTATGCATTGTTGGTGGGAGTGTAAATTAGCTCAGCCACTGTAGACAGCAGCAGTGCCATTTGACTCAGCAGTCCCATTATTCGGTACATACACTGAGGAATGTAAATCATTCTACCATAAAGACACATACACGCGAATGTTCACTGTAGCACTATTCACAATAGCAAAGACATGGAATCAACCAAAAT
Source organism: Ateles fusciceps (assembly GCA_036589455.1). NCBI lineage: Eukaryota > Metazoa > Chordata > Mammalia > Primates > Atelidae > Ateles > Ateles fusciceps. The sequence goes on from JAZHEH010002052.1 coordinate 1,403,604, forward strand.
GCCCATCAATGACAGACTGGATAAAGAAAATGTGGTTTATATACACCATGGAATACTATGCAGTTATAAAAAGAATGAGATCATATCTTTTGACGGAACATGGATGATGAAGCTGGAGGCTATTATCCTTAGCAAACTAACACAGAAACAGAAAACTAAATACTGCATGTTCTCATTTATAAGTGGGAGCCAAATGATAAGAACTTTCAAACCCAAAGAAGAAAACAATAGACACTGCTGTCTATCTGAAGGTGGAGGCTGGGAGGAGGGGAGAGGAGCAGAAAAAATAGCTATTGGATACTGGGCTTAATACCTGGGTGATGAATTAATACCTGGGTGATGAAATAATCTATACAACAAACTCCTGTGACATGTGTTTACCTATGTAACAAACCTTCACAGGTACCCGCAAACCTAAAATAAGTGTTAGAAACTTGTATGACTTTTAAAAATCCTTCTAATAAATCTTTGCTTTCATTTAAAAAAAAATTACATATTTGCAAATTCCTCTGGGAATGAACAGCATGGGGTGTTTATGCTTTTTTGCTAATTGTCTGCTTACAAATGCAAGACCAGTGGGAACTGAAACAAAAGTGTGACGCAGAGTCTGGCAGACTTCCATCAGAGGTGGGGGAGCAAAGATAGAGCAGGCCAGGAGGAGATACTGCAACAGCGAGCAGGAAGGACTGAGAGTTCAGTTCTGTTCTGTAGTTTTCCATTTGCACCTTGCAAAAATGACTGTTACTGGCCAGGCACAGTGACTCATGCCTGTTACTCCTGGCCCCAAAGCAATCTGCCTGGGGCCAAGAGTTTGAGACCAGCCTGGCCAACATGGGGAAACCCCATCTCTACCGAAAACACAAAAATTAGCCAGGTGTGGTGGTGCGCACCTGTAGTCCCTGCTACTTGGGTGGCTGAGGCATGAGAATTGCTTAAACCCACGGGGTGAAGGCTGCAGTGAGCTGAGATAGTGCCACTGCACTCTAGCCTGGGCAACAGAGTCTAGCTAGCTCTTGCTCAGGATAAGAGTGCAGTGGCACTAGTCTCAAAAAAAAAAGAGACTGATACCAACTTATAGTGTCAGCTCTGCTGCACTTTATCAGTTTCCCTGGAGAACATTTAGATGAGTAAGCATCTAAGGATGCCTTAACATTGGAGTCTCCAGGTGGGATTTGAGGGTATACAAATGATCTCAAAATCACAGAAATTGGTTGTTGCCTATCTTGGCTATTACTGAAAATCAGTGTGTCCTTACTTTAATTACTTTTCTACTATACTAAAGGACTCATTCCATCATAAACGCGAAATCTTTTTTCATAAAGATTTGGTTCTAGAAAATCCCTCTCCTAGACATACCCTTCATAATTTAAATTGCTGTTTGGCAAACAATTTTTCATTTCCTTAACGGAATTTGGATAAAGTCGTGTTGGAATTTTGCTATTACATACAATGCATTTCTTTAAAAAACATCTTAAAGGAAGAAATGTATTGATATTTACTTACCAGATGATAATTTGTGCTAATTGTGATATTACTTTGGGGAAAATATGTAACTACTCTATTTTCTCCAAGTAACCACATTGGCAGCTAATACAAATGTTCTTTTAAAAATTTTATTAACAAGAAACACTGCGTTCTATGATACCTAGCAGTTTCTACATGCATGTATTTCAAATATTCTTCTTGTTCACAGATCATAAAATTGCATGTCCCATTTACAATTGACTTTTTCAGAAGTCCCCTCAAAAGGAATAGGGAAGGGTAAAAATGCATCAAGTAATTTTTTTAAGTTGGCTATATTCCAGAATAGAGAGAGTGTAACTCCTGCCTCTGTCAGTAGCTGGCTGGATTTGTAAGGATGATAAATCGTTCCTGGATTTTTCATCCAAAGTCCCTTCTCTTTGGTTTCTTCCTCTCTGCTTTACTTTTGGCTTATAAAAGTTTAGCTCCTCCCATCTTCCAAAATCAGATTGACAATCACTTGTGAAAATAACTACTTTCATGCCTAGACTCTCCTGAGACACATGGACTAAACTTTTAACAGTATGCCTACAGAGCACTTTAAATGGGGCTAACTCACATTGAGGTTTGCTGTCAGTGTAATATTGACACAGTGTTTCAAAGATTTTGTACAAAAGGGAAAATATTTCCGTTTTCACATTGGATATAAGTTGAAATGATAATATTTTAGAGATCTTGGTTTAAATAAAATATATTATTAGAATTAATTGACCCTTTTAAAAAATTTTGTTATGGTAGCTATCAGAAATTTTATTTTATTTATTTATTTATTTTAGAGACAGGGTCTTGCTCTGTAGCTTAGGCTGGAGTGCAGTGACATGATCATAGCTCACTGCAGCCACTGATTTCTGGGCTTGAATAATCCTCCTACCTCATCCTACTGAGTAGCTGGAATTACAGGTACATGCCACCACCCCTAATTTTGTTTTTTTGTTGTTGTTGTTGTTTGTTTTTTTGTTTGTTTGTTTGTTTTGGTAGAGACAGGGTCTCACATTGTTGCCCAGGCTAATCTTGAACTCCTGGCTTCAAGTGATCCTCCAGCCTAAGCTTTAGCTTCCTAAAGGAAGAAAATTTAAAGTTAATATGTGGCTCTCTTTACTTTCTATTAGATGATGCTTGCCTGTAATGTGTAATTACATCCTAAGGCACAGATGACATCCTTCTTATGATCTCACCTTTCTCTCTCTCTCCAACACCTGATGTATCGCAAGTGTAATTATTCACCATGCCTCATTTTATTGAGTTGCAAACAGCTAACTCATCAAGAAGTACTCTACTTCTGAACTGAATATCAATCTAAAAACTTGACAATTTGAGATTTTCACAAGGCTTCCTAGTCTTTTCTTTTCTTTTTTTTTCTTTTGCCCCCAGAGAATAAGAATTCCTATTGAAGAAGTCTGAATTCCTCTGCTAAATATAAATTTGTAAACAAAGGCTGCTCTATCCTCCTTTTGGGCTAAAGGACCCATTTTTACCTCCAGGATCTCACCATGAAATACTCTAGCTCAATAAGAAGACCATTTCTGTCAAGAGAATCAAAGATCTAAAATTTGCCTGCCCCTGGCCTGATGATATCAGTTTATCTTCAGAGTCAAGAGTTGACTGAGAGGCTAGATGGATGCCCAGGGGCTCTAACCCTCTCTTCCTGTTCCTGTGCATTCATATTCTTTCCTGCATCTCTCTCTCCTAATCTATGAGTTTGCTGACCTTGCATGTCTGGTCAAGCTCTAGAGTTCAATTTCTGATGACATCATGCAACCACACTAGATGTCATGCTGACATTCCTTCACAATGCCCTGTCCTTTTATCAGGTGACATCACCGATAACCAAGAGAGAGCCATAAAGCAGAAGAGTAAAATGCATACACCACAGAGCCGAACAAGTCCTCCTTTAAATCTCTCATCATACCATGCATTTATGCTTTACCTTAGCCAAGCTATAACCTTGATTCCCTCATCTATAAGATGAGGATAATAATAAAATATGCCTTGGGTAGGGCCTGCTAGTTGACCCCAATATACATTCTCTTCTTTTATAATAGAAACCTTCCAACTTCACCTTGAAATTTGGCTCCCAGCCAAGGACATCATTTCCCAGCCTCTCTTGCAGCCCCATGCAGCAAAAGGCATAGAAACAGAAGTGACATATCTAACTCTCTCTATGGCAAAAGGCATAGAAACAGAAATGGCATATCTAACTACCTGTATGTGGCCTTTTTCTTCCTGCAAGTTCCTGGAACATGAAAGTGGTATCAAGTCATCTTGGATCATCCGATGAGAACAACAGCTTAGGGATTATGAAGTAATAAAATGGAAAGAAGACAAGAAATAACCAAAATCAGAGCTGAACTGAGGAAGACTGAGACACAAGAAACCATTCAAAAGATAAATGAATCCAGGAGCTGGTTTTTTGAAAACAGTAATAAAATAGCTAGAATGCTAGCTAGACTAATATAGAATAAAAGAGAGAAAATCCAAATAAACACAATCAGAAACAACAAGAAGGATATTACTACAGACCCCACAGAAATACAAACAACCATCAGAGAATGTTATGAATACCTCTATGCATATAAACTAGAAAATCTAGAAGAAATAAATTTCTGGACTCCCAAGACTGAACCAGGAAGAAATTAAATCCCTGACCAGACTAATAATGAGCTCTGAAATTCGATCAGTAATAAATAGTCTACTAACCAAGAAAAGCCCAGAACCAGATGGATTCACAACTGAGTTCTAACAGAATCACAAAGAAGAGCTGGTACCATTCCTGCTGAAGCTATTTCAAAAAAAAAATGAGGAAGAAGGAATCCTCCCTAACTCATTCTATGAGGCCAGCATCATCCTGCTACCAAAACCTGGCAGAAGCACAACAACAACAAAATTTCAGACCAATATTCTTGATAAACATAAATGTAAAAATCCTCAGCAAAATATTGGCAAATTGAATTAGCAGCACATCAAAACCCTTATGCAACACCAAGAAGTAGCCTTTATCACTGGGATGCAAGGTTGGTTCAATATATGGAAATCAATACATGTGATTCATCATATAAACAGAACTAAAGACAAAAACCACATAATTATCTCAATAGATGCAGGAAAAGTTTTTAGTAAAATTCAACACTCCTTCATGTTAAAAACTCTCAATAAACTAGGCATTGAAGGAATATACATCAAAATAATAAGAGCCATCTATAACCAACCTACAGCCAACATCATACTGAGGGCAAAACTGGAAGCATTCGCTTTGAAAACTGGAACAAGACAAGGATGCCCCTCTCTCACTACTCCTATTCAACATAGTATTGGAAGTCCTGACCAGAACAAACAGGCAAAAGAAAGAAATAAAGGGCATCCAAATAGGAAGAAAGGAAGTCAAGCTATCCCTGCCTACAGATGACATGATCCTATAACTAGAAAACCCCATGGTCTCACCCCAAAAGCTCCTTAAACTAATAAAACAACTTCAGCAAAGTCTTGGGATACAAAATCAATGTGCAAAAATCACTAACACTCCTATCTACTGAAAACAGTCAAGCTGAAAGCCAAATGAGGAATGCAATCCTACTCACAATTGCCATACATGCACACAAAATAAAATACTTAGAAATGCCAGCTAACCAAAAAGGTGAAAGATCTCTACAAGGAGGACTACAAAACACTACTCACAGAAATCAGAGATGGCACAAACAAATGGAAGAACATTCCATGCTCATGAATAGGAAAAATCAATATCCTTAAAATGGCCCTACTGCCCAAAACAATTTATAGATTCAACGCTATTCCTATTAAACTACCAGTGACATTATTCATAGAACCAGAAAAAAAGTTATTTTAAAATTCACATGGAGCCAAAAAACAGCCTGAATAGCCAAAGAAATCTTACACAAAAAGAAAAAAGCTGGAGGTATCATGCTATCCAACTTCAAACTATACTACAGGGCTACAGTAACCAAAATAGCACGGTACTGGTACAAAAACAGACATCCACACAAATGGAACAGAATAGAAACCCCAGAAATAAGACCACACACCTAAAACGATCTGGTCTTTGACAAACCTGACAAACACAAGCAAAGGGGGAAAGGACTTCCTATCTAATAAATGGTGCTGGGATAACTGGCTAGCCATACACAGAAGGTTGAAACTGAACCTCTTTCTTACACCATATACAGAAATCAACTCAAGATGAATTAAAGACTTAAATGTAAAACCCAAAGCCATAAAAATCCTGGAAGACAACCCAGGCAATATCATTTTGAACACAGGCATGGGCAAAGACTTAATTAATTACAAAGATGCCAAAAGCAATTGCAACAAAAGCAAAAATTGACAAATGGGATCTAATTAAACTTAAACATTTTTGCAAATCAAAAGAAACTATCAGCAGAGTAAACAGACAACCTATAGAATAGGAGAAAATTTTTGCAGACTATGCATCTGACAAAGGTCCAATATCCAGCATCTATAAGGAACTTAAACAAATTTACAAGAATAAAACAAACAACCCTGTTAAAAAGTGGGAAAAGGACATGAACAGACACTTCTCAAAAAAGAATATCATGCAGCCAACAATCCTGAAAAAAAAAGCTCAACATAACTGATTATTAGAGAAATGCAAATCAAAACCACAGAGAGATACCCTTTCACACCAGTCAGAATGGGTACTATCAAAAATAAAATAACAGATGCTGGTGAAGTTGTGGAGAAGAGGAATACTTACACACAGTTGGTAGAAGTGTAAATTAGTTCAATTGCAGAAAACAGTGTGGTGATTTCTCAAAGATCTAAAATCAGAAATACAATTCAACCGAGCAATCCCATTAGAGGATACATGCCCAAAGGAATATAAACTGTTCCACTGTAAAGACAT